>CM059603.1:215681943-217091943 GCA_030412105.1 Cyclura pinguis | reverse complement strand
TCTCCGCGGATTCTCTCTGCTTGACACGCTCTCCATCTTCTCATCCCTTCCTGAGGAGCGCCGCTTATTAGGCCGCCCCTAACCGAATGATGCCGCTCGGGTGCCATCCATCAGGGGGATGAGTCCATCCATTTTCCTGCTGGGCCAAATGCAATTAGGGCCCGGGAGCCGTAAATCACCCGCACCTTTCAAGACATTCCGGAGGTGGCAGGGCTGTCCGGTGGCAGAGGAGCCGGGTGGGAAGGGAGCCCGCCGTACCCTCTGATCACATTGCCTTTCCAAAGGTTAAGCAACAACCAGGGAGGGCAATTTGTCATCCTCCCGTCCCCTCCTCCGAACCCATCAATCTTTGTGCCGACAGGGAGGGTTATTGGATCTCAGTGCAGAGGGAACCGACGCGGCGCGATCGCTCAATGTCGCCGTGACAAAGAGAGCATTAATGGCCTCCGCAAGAGGGCCAGGACGCCTCATCTGTTTCCATTAAGAGGTTTCTTCTGGATTGTTTGGACTCCGCAAGGAAAGTAACTTTTTTCCCCTCCCCCCCAATCCTGTTAACATCTTGCTACGCTGAGCTCCCAGCTGGAGAAGTAAATCCAGACAGTGCCAGAGGTGGGCTTTGCCTTCGTGGGCTGTTTGGGCCCGGGTTGTGTGCCCTCTCAGTGGCATCATTGGCAACCAGCGTCCACTTGCCTGCTCTGATTTTGGTGAACAGGAGAAGGAACTGGGGGTGGGCGGGGTCCCCCAAGCAGAAGATGTGGAGCCGAGAGGTGGGATTTCCCTGGGTTGGAGCTTAAACGACCTCATTATGCCTCACATACATATGCAATAATGCTGGAGAAGGCAGGAGGCGGTAAGAAAAAAGAAAGACTGCATGAGAGGTGGATGAACTCCATCCAGGGAGCCAACCAGGAGTTTGGAAGATTTTTGCAGGGTGGTGGCTGACACGGTGGCTTGGCGACCTGTCTGTAAGTTGAACTTGAGGACGACTAAGAAGAAGAGAGGCCTCATATTTTGCTACCCAGAAGGGAGTGCTGAAATCTTCCCAGTCCGAATGGCATTGTCACCTCATATTACCAGCTGCAGCAGCAGCACCGCCATCCACGCATATTCCACCTTTCTTGCCAAGTTATCAACACAGCTTACAAAAAAAGTAAAACAAGCACAACTTAAAAGCACTCACAAAGAAATAAAAAGCAGAACAAAAAAAGGTTATTGTTAAAAATGCAATCAGGCTATCCATAGAATCAAACAAATCCATTAAAAAGACAGGAAGATAAAAAGCAGTGGAACAGCACCCTATCAGAAGCCAACTAGTTCCCAAAGAGCCTGTTGAAAGAGCAAAGTTTTCACTTGCCGGTGGAAGGAAAGCAAAGGAAGAACAACCCAGCCTCTTTGGGGAGGGGGCTCCAAGGCCTGGGAGCCACCACCCAGAAAGCCCCCTCTTCTGTTTTCCCACCAGATGCACTTGTGAAGGTGGGGGGCATGGCTGAGGGGGAGCCCCCCAGCAGATCTTAGACCCCCCGAGGGGGGCTGGTAGGCTGGTTCCTCGGACGGCCTGGACCACGTAGTTCATGGCTTTATCGGTCATAATTGGCACTCTGTGGTAGAAGGGCTAAAGATGGAGGGAAGAGGGAGGGGAGACCTCTAATTCAGGTTTGATTTGCTCTAGTGCTCGTTTGCCCGTCTCTGCTCTGATGTCTCTTTAGGAAAACCCTTCCAGTCGCATCCATGGGCTTTCCCTCCCTCCCTCCCTCCCTCCCTTGATCCTGATTCTTTCTGAATCCAGCCTGACTTTTCTTCTTCCTTTCTCCCCAAACCTCCATTTCTTGAAACAGTCAAGGAAGGAAGGGAGTGAAAAAGTCACCCTGCCTTCATCCTGGGCTCCACCGATTCCAAATGGCCAAACATTAAGGAATATTTATGCATAAAATTCACATCTGAGAAAATGCAGGAGCGTCCAGATGAAAACTCTCCCTCCCCATGCAAATTTTCCTTCTTTCCCCAAATTTCTGCCATTGCTGAGAGAGAGAGACCTTGAAAACCGTTCACGCCAAGAGCTTCTCTCTTCGCTGTGTTTACCTTCCATCGCCATTGCGTCACCTGGACCTTTTCTTTGGATGCCTCTCCTGGATTTCCAGATGTTCGACTGAAACTTTAGGTAACCGCAATGCTAGAAATTTGGAGCCTGAAGCGGAATTCTTCTTTGGGAGCTTTGCCGTCTTTCCTCCGCCCCATGGGAAAAGGGCGTGGCGCTTCTGCAATGCCATCTCATGGGCGAATTATGTCGCTGGGCATCCGAAAGGCCACTGCCTCTGTATGCGCAGGTACCTCTCTGTGCAATGTGCAGCCGTGTGCCATGGCAGCATGCGAGCAACTCCACTCCCACAACCTTGAACAGAATGTGACCGTTCTGGATCTGACAAAATTTCCAACGGTCCCTGTTGGGAAACTCAGGCGTGTGTAAAACGCCACCAGAGTTGCAGCCACTGTGTTGTGAGCTGTGTTGGGCTCCCTTTTGGGAGAAAGTGAGCTTGTTGAGTGAGTGAGTGAGTGAGCGGGCAGTTTGTCAATTTAGGAGTTGCTCCAAGAGGGCCTCCTCTCAAGGCCAGGCTGCTTCCTCCCGGGCTGGAGAGCCACGCACAAGGCAGCTCCCTGAAGTCTTGTTGGCAGAGCCGGAAGAAAAATGACCCAATAATGAACTCCTGGGTGTCGGAAGCAACCTATTAGTTCAGGCGAGGAGGGGTAATTGCCAGGAAATCCATCACCGCAGTGATTCCCCAAAGGTCTCCATCAGCATCCCTGCAACCGCCCGCCGGCCCCCCCCCCCGCAAAGGCAGAGGCTTGTTCTCCTTTCCATTCTGCCCCCCCCCCGCCTTCCGGCTGCCATGCGACTCTGCTCCGGCCGCTGCAACCCTGAGGAAACGCGTGCTGAGAACTCCCAGCAAAGAAACCCCAGGAGGGCACGGCTCAAATGCTGGGAGGTTGAGGGGGGCACGATCCAGCCCTTTGCTTTGTGCCTTCATGTCGCCTGTTCACCCACGGCAACCCCATGAATTTCCAAGGGTTTTCTTAGGCAAGGAAGACTCACGGGTGGTTTTGCCCGTTCCTTCCTCTGAAATAGAGGGCACGGCCCCTGATATTCTCTTGGGAGGGGGGGAGTGTCTCCCATTCAAGGATTAAGCAGGGCTGACCCTGCTTAGCTTCCAAGATCAGACAGGGTCTGGTGCCTGTAGTGTATTTAGGTCTCCATATCCTTTTCTTTGGACGCCTAAACTGCGTCTCCCGGAGTTTGGCTGAAGGCTTAATTTCCTGCAGTGCTAAGAAATTGGAGGCTGAAGGAAAATTTCATTTGGACGCCATGCCAATTCCACCCCCCCCCCAACACTACACCTCCATGACTTAGCTCTCTGGGAGAGGGGCAAGGTCACGCAGGTCAGTGTTTGCTAACTGGGGGCCGTGCAGACCAGCTAAAGCAAGGGGGCCACACCCTATTTTACAGCCCGGTTTTAGTGTGTACGCACAAAATGTGCAATGCATTATGTACATCTGGGTGTGGAATGCAGAGTCCACAGTGCACGTTTGTACCTGCAGTGCACAATTGGCACCAGGTGGACGATGGCATTGCGTGCACAACTCTGCCCCAGCCACCTTGAGTCAAATGCAGCTCATACAATAGTGGATTCATAGCATGGAGTCAGAGATGGAAGGGGGTCCCACAGACCACTCCCTCCAGCCCCCCGCCCAGTGTGGGATCTCTGGGCTGCCCAGACGTCCAGAGAAGGAGGCTCCCCCACCTCTCCAGGCAGTTGGTTCCATTGCCCATCTGCTCCAACTGTCAAGAAGTTCCTTCTGATGCTCACTCAAAATATTCCCTCCTGTAACTTCAAACCACTAGAGAATCGTCGATCACAGAGCTGGAAGACACCAGAAGGGCCACCCAGTCCAACCCCCTTGTGCTGTCCAGGAACAGACCATCAAAGCGTTCCGGACAGACGGCCATCCGGCCTCTCTCTATCCCCCTCCAAAGAAGGAAGAGGCTCCACTCCACTCCTCTGAAGCAGCAGCAGATTCCGCTGTCCAACTGCTCTGGCCGTCAGGAATTTCTTCCTAAGGTTTAGGCAGAATCTCTTTTCCATAAGTTTGAGTCCATCGCTCCATAGCGCCCCAGTCTCTGAAGCACCAGAAAACAAGCTTGCAGCCCTGAACCCAGTTCTGCTTTTCCTAAATGATTAGATATTGCTTGTTGTGGATACCCACTTGCCCTGAGATGCTTTTTCAGTACCATGGGTTCCATCTTAAATTCTTCTGCATGGGAAGAATTATCTTTTATTCTAAGGAACTGGCCATATGGAAGGTTATGTCTCAAGATTGTAGCTGGCTTACTGTCAGATCTAAGCTAGATGATCACATCTGCAGGGTTTCTATACATTTGGGGTAATCAGATGTTCTCCTTCTTTCCTAATTTTAAGATCCAAACATTGGAGCTCTGTTTTATTTTATTCAAAATCAGACTGCATATTGATGTTAAATCTATTCTGAAATTGTTTTATATCCTCATCGTCACCTCTCCAAATATAAAATATGTCATTTTTTTGCCCCCAAAATGAGTTTTTCCTTTTGTTCATTGTCAGGACTAATTATTCCTCTTTCAAACTCTTCCAAGAAAAGATTTGCTATTTCTGGGGCACCCTGTGGCCACCCCTTTAATTTGCCAGTAGCATTCTTGTTCAAATTTGAAGCACTTCTTTGTAAATGATATTTCAGCTAGAGAGAGCAGAAAAAGTGTTGTGGGGTGTCTGATTTCTCTCTTAACTAAAGGAGACGGCATAAAGGCACCCTCCTGAAATACAGCCCTCGGTATCCGCTCGGCTTCGGTCCCACGACCCCCGGTGAATACCAAAATTCATGGACGCTCAAGTCCCGTCATGTACAACCATGTAGTAAAATGTCACGCCTTATATAAAATGGCAAAACCAAACTTTGCTTTTTGGATTTTTAAAACTATTTTCAAGCCATGGTGACAGATGCGGAATCCATGGATGTGGAAGGCTGGCTTTGTGCTCGTGCCTCACGCTCTTACATTCATAGGGCCAATCACGTCTCTTTCTTCACTGTTTAAATATTTGTTCAATGTTTAAATTTTTGAAGGGATGTCATGTTGAGGAGGGAGCAGGCTTGTTTTCCGCCGCTCCAGAGACCAGGACAAGGACCGATGGATTCAAGCTGCAGGAAAGGCGATTCCACCTGAACCCCAGGAAGAACTTCCTGACGGCCAGAGCTGTCCGGCAGTGGAATCTGCTGCTGCCTCCATGGAGTGTGGTGGAGTCTCCTCCTTCCTTGTAGGTTTTTAAGCAGAGGCCGGGTGGCCATCTGTCCAAGGGGGGGCTTTGACGGGTGCTCCCGCATAGCAGGGGATTGGACTGGATGGCCCCGCGGGTCTCTTCCAGCTCTATGATTCTACGATTCACCTCTTTTTCTTCTATCTTTGGAGGTGTTTATCTATGAAGTGTGTGGAATCTCCAAGTAAGAAGATTGGGCATGAGGGATTGAGACAATGGTCTAAAAATGGTGATATTTCTTCTAAAATTGAGCCATGCGCTCTTTCTGTGGGCCTGCCCGGGGGAGCATCCCTGCCTTAATGTATCTCGGGGAGGACGTACAACAGTGGGGGTTTTTTCTTTGTCTGTTCTGCGGACAGCGGAGAGGTAAGGGGCCTGGAGGGGGTGCGCGGGCACAGTGTGCGGGGGGCGTGGCCTCGGTTCACGAGGCGGGGCTACGGTATGAGGGGGCGGGGCTACAGCACGTGAGGGCGTGGCTGCAAGCTGGCGTGCCCCCCCCAAAATTGCCGCCTGGGGTGAACCGCCCCCGCCGCCCCCCGTCCCTCCGCAACCGAGGCAGCGTTGGTGAGCAACGCAGACCACGAACAGCCCGGGCGGAACCACTCGGCACCTGTGCCCTCGCCCTGCGACGCACGCCAGTCAGCATGTGTGTAAGCAGGTGAGGCGAAACCTTCCGGAGTTGCCAAACGAAGAATAGGAGAGCGCCTTTCAAATCTGAACAATAAAAAGATGGGTGTTCCATTAGCCAAACATTTCTCTTAGAAACACAACATTCCATAGCAGATATGCATTTTTCGGTTCTGGAGAAAATTCACAACCACAATGAAGATTTTCTTAAAAGAAATAGAACCGATTCTGAGATTAAAATCACTAGAGCCTACAGGTCTAAATGAAGGTTGGAATTTGCCGTCTTTAATATAAGGAAGAACGTGAAAGATAAACCGAGGTGACATTTAGGGCAATTGGATCAGACATCCTTGTGGCCACTTTGGAAGAGTGTACAGAAATTTCTGCGTAAAGGTATGTGTATGTACTTTGTTATGTAGAATAATGTATTCAGTATGTTTTTAGAGATTTTAACTAATTCTGTGTTGTCCTTGTCAATGAATTAAATGGAATCATATTGGTATTTTTTTGGTGTAGCACCAAGGAGAAGCCAACTTTGACAGAGGCTGAAACACGTTGGGCTTTTTGAAGCAAATAAACCAGGTAATCATCTATTAGCACGCGGAGCTCGTCTCCCGCTTCGCTGCTCCTTCTCATCCATCCTCACCGGATCTCCCCCTTGGACACTATTTTCCAGCAGAAGACTAGCTGGCTCCATCTTTTACAAGACATCCCTTCAAATATTTAAAGATGGCTCTCATCGTATCGCCCTTCAGCCTCCTCTTCTCCGAGCAAAACGTACCAACTCCCTTGGTCGTTCTCCCCACGACTTGGTGGTCTCCAGACCTTCGGTCGTCTTTGTTGGCCTTCTCTGGACATTTTCCTCCTCTTCCTCCTTCTCGTTCTTAAGAGCAAGTTTCTAGCTCTCAAGACTGAGCTGAAAAATGGCTCACCAAGATAAGATTTTAGTTATTTACTAGATCGTCGGACCGTGGAGCTGGATGGGACCCCAAGGGGCCATCTTGAGCTGCGCCCAGCTGCAGAAAATGGATTCCAAAGCCAGCGAGCTCAAGCTGGGCTTGGTGAAGTCAGGGCGACGTGGGACTCTGGTTTAATCGCAAAAAGTGCAGTTTTGCACGCGTCTCTGAGCAGCAGCGAGCAGACAAGAAATACTTGGACTCTGTCCCTCTTGAGACCTTGAGGCTCTTCTGCTTTCCCGTCTGGGAGCGGTGCGTTCTGGCCCCTTTGCGATGCGTTCTGCGAGTGGCCCGAGAGGACTCTCTCTTCCGGCTTCACACGTTCCAGGGCTGCCGGCAGCGGCAACGGAGAGACCACTTGTGTGGGCCGAGCCTTGGACCAAATTAGTCTGTGTTCTGACCCCTTGCAGAGATGGGGTGAATTAGAAGCAGTTGACAAAAACCACAAACAGGCAAGACAACAACAAAAACAATAACCCTATTCTTTCTTTCTTTCTTTTTTTTTTTTAGAAAAAAGGAATACAATAATTCAATAAATCACAGAAATGGGGTCACAGAGAACAAAGGGCTGGAGCTGAGAATCCAGTTGGGGAATTTTCCTCTCCTGGAAAAAGCAAGACACCCATGAAAGTGACTTTAATAAAAATAACATTTAGGAAAAAAGATGACAAAAGGCCGAGAAATCAAATCCAGATTGATTCCCCTGGGTGGTTGCTCTGCCTTTGTGCCTTTGTGCGTTATGATGGTGGAGGAGAAGGGGGAGGGAGGGAGGGTGACAGAAATATTCCAAATTAGAAACTTCTAGTCCTGGGAGGTGGAGCAGAGAACTGGAAATGAACTCGAATCCTTGGGAAATGGAAAAAAGGCTCAACTCCCCCATGGCTCCGATGCCAACCCCCCCCCCCCCGCTTCTGGTGCGCAAACGGGGCTCCTTGGGAGGTGTGCCACGGCACCCTCTGAGGACGTGCCAGCGCATCTTAAGATGCCCTAAACTTCTCCTCGTGAGTTGGTGGCAGATGGTGCTGTCCGTGGCAGTGGTGCAGTCAATGTGCTCCAGGTTTCTGTCTGAACTTTAAAAACGTCCAAGGTGCTGCTGAACTCTTTCCCCCAGATATGCTCAGCTCCTTGGAAGTTCAGACAGAAAAACCACAGTGTGTTCACCACCGGGCTGACGCAGAAACTATCTTGGCCACTGACTTGACTGCTTGTGATGTTCTGAATAGAAAGATAAACCTGTGGAGTGATTTCTTTGCAGCGGGTCAGCTTCCAGTGGGCCTCGCAGTTGCTCCAGGAGGTTGGTGAATGGCCCAGGGGGGAGAAGGAGCAAAGAATTGGGGCAGGATGTCTCAGGATCTCTGGAAATGCTGGGCCAAGCCAGGAGAGACCCTGCTTGTGGGTTGCAAATGTGCAGCTATAGGCTTCTGCGTCAGCCAGGTAGCGGATATGCTTTGTGTTTTAGTGTGAACTTGGAAAGAGCGATGCACAATTTGGAGCCTTTTGTAGGGATAAAGAATTCAGGACCAGGGACAGCTCCTTGATGTGGTTGTTATTCTTTTGTGCCCCAGGGTGTACCGTCATGTTGACTCCGACTTGCCGTGACCAGCTCCTAGGGTTTTATGGGTAAAGTTTGTTACCCAAAGGTTTGCCACCTCTGTCTTCCTCTGAGGCCGAGAGAGTGTGACATGCCCACGATCACCCAATGGGTTGTCTCGGCTGAGCAGAGGGGATTTGATTGCCGGTCTCCAGGAGTTCTGAGAGCCAGCACGGGGTAGTGGTGTTGGTGTCGGGCCAGTGCTCTGGAGACCCCTACTCAGCCTTGACCTTGGGCAAGCCCTACTCTCTCTCAGCCTCGGAGGAAGTCAATGGCAAAACTCCTCTGAACAAATCTTCTCAAGAAAACTCTGTGATAGGTTCATTGCGTGTGTGCAAATGTGCCTGTTGAATTATGGCAACCCCTTGAATTTCACAGGGTTTTCTTGGGCAAGGAGCCCTCAGAGGTGGTTTTGCCAGTTCCTTCCTCTGAAACAGAGCGTTGGGCACCTGCTGTTCGTTGGGAGTCTCCCGTCCAAGGACTAGTCAGGGCTGATCCTGCTCAGCTTCCACGATCAGACAGGATCTGGCGTCTTTAGGTCTTTTTAGGTTCACATGAGGATCGCCACGCTGGTGTACGACTGTGGGACCCTTGGGGTTGCCGTGCGGGGGAAATGAGTCGGGGGCACACACAGCAAGAACTTCCACAGTCCTTCCCAACGCTGAGATGACTGCACCACACTGACGCCAGTGCTGAGGCTCTGTCCTCGATTTTCTCGGGGAAAAAAAGTATCTATCCGGAAGATGTTCGCCATCGCCTTTCTTTCCGTCTGAGAGAGAATGCTCGGCCCGAGGTCGCCCGAGGGGTCTCTAGGGCTCGTGGGGATACGGCCCTCAGTCTCCTGGAGTCACAGTTCAGCACCCAAGCAACTACGTGATCTGAAAAACCGGGGAGGTCGCCAGATTAAATTGAAGGGGGCTTCCCGTTGCTTCCTCCGAGGCTGAGAGAATGGGACGCACCCAAGGCCACCCAGCGGATTTTCGCGGCCCGGCCGGGATCCGAAACCTGCTCCGCCGGAGCGGTCCTCCAGCCCTCTGACCCCCACGCCACGGCTGGCCTCCGGCGTGGTAGAGGTCTCCGGTCCCCTGCCCCGCGTGAAGTCCGCTTTGCAGCCTTCCGGTGTGGCACGGAGGCACGCGCCGGGGGAAGGAGATGCCCCATTAGCACGACCTGTTGTTTTATTTTCCGTGTGCCTTCCCGGCACCGGCCAAAAGAGCAAGGGGACAGGGCATTTCTCGGGGTTTCTTCCCAGAGCCGTGGGGCCGTGAAGCGAGGAGAATGCTTCGTGAATTGCGGCTCTTTTCCCGGTTAATTGAGAACGTTCTGCTGGGAAAGAGACCAAAAAGGCACAAAGAGGGATTCTCAAGAGCAAAGCTGGGGGGGGGGGCGGCCGGTGAACTGTGGGGCAAAGGAAGGAGGGCGAAGGCTGCCTCGGGTCCCGCTTTGGGGAGAGAGGTGAGAGAGAAACTTGCAAGAAGCCCAGAAATAATAAAATCCTCCACCTAACATTGAGAATGGCGTGCACATTATTAGTAGCGCGTGGTTTCGTTTGTCTAGCTCTGGAATCTTTCTGTTCTGTTCTGTGCCTTTTCAGTCCCTCTGCGAAGTTTGTGTCTTCACATTCCTTCTTTCCTTCTTTTTAAAAATAGTCTTTAAAAAAATATTTTTAAAACCCATCTCAAAATATGTAGAGGTGATCTTATTGTCACTTTCGTGTGGCAAGATCCCTTTCCATTCCGTTCCTTTTGCTGATCGGTTTCTCCATCTGAGCGTAAGAAGCGGATCAAAAGCGCTCGACGGCCGGCTCTGTTTTCCACATTGCTTTGCATCAAGCTTTTTGCCGGCCATTTATATCTGTACAGCTCATAAGAAATATTCATATTTATGCATACGTGCATTTTTAAAAATGCATTTCTGTGGAAACTACTGGAGGATTTTCTTTTCAGACTGAATACATTTTTATTGCATTGCTGAAAAGTTGTTGTTTAAATTGTTATTGTAAGGTAATTAATATTTCTTCCTCTCCTCTTCCTCCTCCACCTCATTATGGTTTTCTTGATTTTAACCCCACCTTTTCCCCAAAACTCACACTCGGTTCTTAACGAATTGCCATTTAGTTATCCTTTTAGAAATTTCTTTAATAAGTGTAGAATTTTGCATTTTTTTAAAAAAAAATGGAACAGAAGTGAAAATGATAACAATTTTGCCAAAAAAATAAAAATAAAAATATTTTCCTCTCTTTGGGTGTTTTTGGGAGTTACCCACCAATTTAATGGGAACCTTTCGTCCACCATAAATGTAAACTCATTTCAATTGCTGGAACAGAGTATCTCTCACACGGAATAGAAATCTTTCGTGCCCACCCTCCGGTCAGCTCAGTTTATAATTTTAATTCCCCCCCTCCCTGTCTTAGGATTTTTGCATCGCTGCAAGAATACAGGCTCCTCTTTCTGCACAAGAGGTGGCCTTTGATAAAATTAAAAAGCCATAACGAGAAACATCTTATACAGCTAATGAGGGAAAATAACTCGGCGGCATTTCCCTGCACATTTCAGATGGCAGGGTAACTTGAGACAAGAACAGGCAGCGAGAATTCATTACGGGTATATTTTAGATGGATGACGGAGACCTACTAATGCTACTTTTTTCTATTTAAAATAAGAAAAAGAAAGAAGAATCCAGATCTGTTAGCATAATTCTTCTGCAAACATCTGATGACTCCCAGCAATTTGCAGAGTTTAAAATTTGCTGGTTGAATAGCTCCAAGTTTCACTAAGTGGAATTGAATAGACCCGAGCGATTCAGATAATAGACCCCGAGGTCAAAGGGGAGAAAGTCTCCAGACTTCTTTCTTGGGGGGAGGAATGTCCTGTAGAGCTTCCATTGTTAATTCTCCGGACACTTGAACCCAACCTTGGGGAAAAGCACCTTGTGCAATTAATTCCAAGACCCCTGAGCAAGCTGTAAATTTATCAGCCCTCTCCTCTGTCCTGGAGACTTTTGTGTCGGGAAACCAAGACAGAGCAAAACGTGCATGCGCACACGGGCCGAATCCTGCTCTTTCTTGTGCCTGTGAGAAGAGCACCAGGACTGTTTGAGGAGACCAGATCCATTGATTTAAAGTAAATGCATGATTCTGCAAATAAAACTGCTCGCACAGGCTTCATGTATAGTGTGCCGTTCACACGTGTGCCGTTTGTGAGTGCCGGGGGCTTGTTGGGCACCATTTTCTCCTGCCTCTCCCCCACAACTGCAAACCCCCCGCTCTGCTGTATGCCTTCCAGTTTACATTTCAAGTCCTTTGAAAGAACTAGAGGCTGCATGCAAAGGCAAAGAAGAAGGGGGTGAGGTAAATGCATCGTGTTGTGGCCGCATTTGCAAAATTCCCAGCTTGTGTGTGGCTTTCCCTGTCTAATCCACACTCAGATCATAATTCCAGTTTCATTTTAAATGAAATTCTTTCCAGAAAACGACATAGAGATGAACCTGGAGCCTTAAATCCGGCGCGTGCGGGCAGAGGGGGTGTCTGCTGGTTCAGAGCTTCGGTCCCAGTCCAGGGCCACTGGAGGTGGCACACCGGAGCCTCTTTCTCGTCCGGATTTCGGTCAGAAAATGCTGCTGACGTGAAACTCCGGGTCAGAGATACCTGGTGGGCCAACTGTTTTTCCCAAAAGGAAAAGAGGAGAAGAAAGGGGAAGAGATGGTGGGGAAGGAAAGACTGCAAGACAGAGAAGGAAGAAGGAAAAGGCAAACACTCTTATATGACAGTTTAACCAAGCAAAGACCCTTCTATCTGAGCAAACTTTTGGCAACTACTGCAGAAGGCGCTTTTAACGAGCGGCTGCTGTGCTCTCTCAATTTCTACGCCATTTGATTGTTTGTAATTCTCTCGTGTTTTAATGATTTTTTTTCGGTTGCTTTTTAACGCTTCTTGGTGTGCTTTTTTAATTGGCTTAAAAGCTCACTTAGTTGTGAGCAGCATTGAGTCCCCGCTTCAAGAGAAAGGCAGGACATAAAGAAACCAAGCTGATAATCAGTTTATTTAGCATCTGGGATTAGCGGGAGAGTGTTTTGTAAATATAATGGGAGTCAAGTCTGCAAATACTTGTAGGTAACATTTTATTTTTTTCCCTCCAATACCATGTAGCTTTGTTGTTGTGATTTTTCCCCCCCTTTCTCATTAAAAGTGTAGAAGCCTCTCCGTACTAATATTTTTTTCCCATCGTTGCTGAAATGTTTACCTTATTTCCAATCTCTCTCTGTCCTGCACCCACACACACCAGTTCACCCAGTTGGTCCAGTTCCACCGTACAGATTTGGCTTCCATGGGTGTTGCGATTTCAAAGAGCCAGAACAGGGAAGGACAGAAAGAGATGGAATTGGAAAATGGCTCTAACTAAGAAGACAATCCGGGCTATTTTCCCCCCCTATCCACAGGTATGCTATTTCTCTTAATCTATTTTAATAAAGTGGTGAGGCCGTTTCCACACTAGCCTATTATAGTGCAATTATTCCACTTTCAACATCCTATGGAATCCTTGGGCTTGGAGTTTAGGGAGGGGCCCCAAAGGATTCCATAGGATGTTGAAAGTGGAATAATGACACTATAACAGGCTAGTGCAGAAATTGAACAGAGAACTATTTTTTAGAAGATGACTGTTTTGGAAAAGGAAGTGCCATATATGAACAAATGCAATACTTTACCCCGTTTTTGTGGTTCGAAGGACCCAAATTTAATTGAAAGAGCTCTTGCGTCTTCTGTCATTCAGGATTATGCCTTCTCCCGCTGTGGTAAATATGCAGCCTTCGGTACCTTCTCCCGGCCATAATGAGCAGTCACCTGAAAGGCGGCACGAAGCAAGGAGGGCGCACCCGGGCGACACCCAGGGCTGCACATTACCCCAGATTTTCTGCGTGTTTGTTTCCTCAAGTGCTGCCATATCCGTGCGTTAATGGGAAAGTTTCAGAACTTTCTGTTTCTGCAATATTGCCTGACAATTATCCTTATTTTTGGAGGTGCAAACATCTTCAGACACAATGCAAGCGAGTTTTACCACCAGGGACTTTCCAGTAGAGATGCTTATCACGTTAAACATTTATTTTCTAAAAGCCTGCAGTCAAAAAGTCCAGCAGTTCTGACGTCAGCCGTTTAGCTCATAAGTGTACTTATTTTGAGAGAGAAGTACATTTGAAAGAGACAGATTTCATCCAGGAAGATAAATGCACTTCCAAAATGGTTTCACGTGATTTTATTTTTTTAAAAGCAGAACATTTATTGCATTGGTTCTTGGACGCACAGCACGTCAAGATTAAATAACAGGGTTTGCATAAGGGGAATGAATGACTAAAATTAAATGAAATTAGGTTGTGAGAAATGTATGCACCTATTTCTTATGATAGAAAAAAGCACTGCTAAAAAGAGAAAATACTGACAATGTTACTGACTGAAGGAGATGTTTTACGTTTTGATTTTGGAGGGGGAAGAATATTTTGGAACAAAAAATCTAGCAAAACTCAAAACCTCCAACATGATGCATGGAGCTCAGCTCTCCTAGAGTGGATCCAGTGAGTGAACTGGGTTCACCTATGTGCTGACTTACCCTTCAATAATGGATCCGATGGGTCTACTCTGGTCGGAATAATCGCCTGCAAGACAGCTACCTCTATATTTTCCTTTTTTCCCTCCCTTCCACTGAAAAGCTTTTGCGTCAGGAAAGTACAGCAAACCTCCTGTCATGTCGTAGCTGTTGCTAAGAGTAATGTGTTTTAATTGCCCTTTCACAGGCTTTGGGTGTTTGTCTTAATTATAGACCATTACCTGTCATGAGCTTTCAGGATAGGTGGGGCTGTACATTTTCTTTTTTTAAACTTTTCTTCCCAAGTGACAAATGGGTCCAGAAGCTGTCGGGAAAAAGAGGAGCAGCATCCGACGGCCGACAAACCACCCGCTTTTCAGGAGGGCTTTCCCTTGCTCTCTCTGGGGGTTTTTATTTTATTTTATTTAAAAAGCCGTGAATTCCTCGGGAGCTCTTCCTTGGATCAGAAGTGGACGTAAGTGGCGTGTGCAGCAACTGTGACAGGTTAACAGCTATTTTAATCTGTTTGTTTTCCAGGCTTTCAGGAAAGTCCTTGGAGTGTCTTAATTTAAAATGAAGTTTCAGCTGTCGTGGAATGACTGCCTCGGGGCATTGCGTTTATGGCCTTTGATTAAAGGCATCCTGCCAAATGGGGTCCCTTTGCCTCCTCTAGGTGCTCTGGGGAAGGGCCGAGGAGGGAGACGGAGAGAGACAGAGAGAGAGACCCTGGAGAATTTTCTTTTTGGAATTTGCCTTGAAATTCCGTGCTCAGCGGAGTTTTCAGCAGGTGACTTCTGAACCTTTAATGCAGTTCTTTTAAGCTGAAGGAGAGATGGGACACATTAAGAGAACAAAAGGAGTGGCCGCGACGGATTTACATGACATTGAAGTGGGTGGTGAAAATATCGAAGCGGTTAAAGATTTTCCGTCCATTGGCTCCGTCGTTGATCAAAACGGAGCCCGTGGTTGAGAAATCAGAAGAAGGCGAGACTTGGGCGGGCAGCTATGAAGGAACCAGACAGAGTCCTCAAGGGTGAAGTTATGGCGTCCCAAAGTCAAGACGGTCCATGCCGTGGCATTTCTGCTTTCCACGGATGGTTGCGAAAGATGGACAGGAAGGGAACAAACTCATTTGAAATTTTTGGCAGTGGAATACGCTGCCTCAATGGAGTGCGGTAGACTCTCTTCCTTCTTTGGAGCTTTTTAAGCAGAGGCCGGATGGCCATCGGCCAAAGGGGGTGCCTTGATGGTGTCTTCCTCCATGGCAGAAGGGGGCTGGACGGGATGGCCCTGGGGGTCTCTTTCAATTCTATGATTTTGATTCTAGGGTTCTATGTTCCACTGGAAGAAAAATCTAGGGATTCCATGGACTGCTAGAAGGACAAACAAACGGGTATTAAAGCAAATTAAGCCTGAAATCTCCCACGGAAGCCAAAATGACTAAACTGAGGCTGCCATACTTTGGACATATCATTAGAAAAAGAAAAATAGTTGATAAAGAGGAAGGCAGCAACTGAAGAGGAAGGCTGCATTAGAGATGGATTGACTCCATCAAGGAGGCTGCGGCTGCCACCCCAAGTCTGCAAGATCTGAGCAGGTCTGGTGGTCGCTTGGACTCCTGGAAGCCTCTCATTCATGGGGTGTCACCGTACGCTGAAGCTGCCTTGACATCGCAGAGCAACGGCAGCAAGATTGACGTAGGATCTCAGCATCTTGCCCCTCATCCCAGCCCCACCACCCTCTCTTACCTCTGCTTGGCCAGTTGCCTGTTCCCTCTTGACTCTCCATTCAGGTCACGCCCTGAGCCTCTCTGCTGTCCCCGTTCCAGGCCTGCATCGGGAGTGTATCGATAACAAGAGGTCCCTTGAACTTAGTGTTAACCTTTAAAGCCCTAAGCAGCTTGGGGGAGGGAGGTCACCAGAAGGACCGGGAGATGCCATCGGGGAGGTTCCAGCCACCAGAGCCACAAAGCCCCTCAGAAGGGTGGAGGTGCAATGAGTGGGAAGCTGGGCTCACCCAATCCTGGAAGAACCCTCTTAGGGTCTCCTCAAAGACCCTGGGGTGGCTCTGGGCTATTTCCAATAATCCCAGTAAGATGTTTGATGGTCGACTAAAAAAAAAAGTCTTTGGAATGAGTGAACTCTGGCTCTGTTCCATGAGGTATTGCCTGCCGTAAGAGCCTGCCAGAAATCTGAGGTCTGGTGTGTGTCCCAACATCTCATGAACTTAGGTGGGTGACTACACATGACAGGGCTTTCTCCGCAGCAGCCCCTCAGCTGTGGAACTCCCTGCCCAAGGAGGTTGGGCAGGCCACATCTCTCCCAGTGGGCAGCCAAAACATTTCTCTTCTGCATGGCGTTCAGTGTTTGAAAGTTCTATTTCAAAAATGGAGTCTAGGATTGTTTCTAAACTGCTTTTAAGAGTTTTTAAAATGCATTTTAACATGTTTTAAAAATTTTTTTGTCTTTGCATTGTTTGAATTAGTTTTTTATTTGTTTATTGCCTTAGGAGGCCTTGTGGGCTGGGAGGTAATGCAGAAATATTTTAAATAAATAAATAAATAAATACATACATACATACATACATACATACACATTACCTTGACCAAGATACTTACTCTGAGAAGTTGCTTCCTAGAATCAGTGTCGGTGGCTGGCGGCTTTAGTGTCCACGAGGGTAGTAACTCTGTTTGAAGATTTGATCTGAAGTAGCGCTCCCCCTTCTTTGCCGGACGGACCCTCCTCCACGCCTCACCTGTCAGAGCAATGTGCGGTGGCAACGCGCTCCCTCGTGTGCAGCCTGCCCTTCTCTGCTATCACCCCCATTTATGGGATACCCTCTCCTTAGAGATCTGCCCAGTGCCAACACTGCTGGCTGTCCATATCAAAATGGGGCTGTTTGTCCAAACTGTACATGCAAATGACTTCATATTGTTTTAACTACTTTTAAGCTGTCCTGTTCTAAGCCTTAAATGGTTTGATGCACTTTTGGCCTTTAAATAATCCTTGCCGATGAACTCTGCAGCCGTGGTGGACGCGGTTAGTGCTGCCTGCAGCAGCATGGCCGGATCCAGAGCAGCCGGGCAGGCGTTTGCCCTGGTCTCCTCCCGGGTCACGGAGGGAGTTCTTGCTCCTCACAAGATCCTACTCATATAAGCTTGTGAAGACTGAAAGGCAGCGGCAGCCATTTTAATATTCCCTTTATCCTTTCCTCTTCTATTTGCTTTAAGAGATTACCTCGTTCCTGAACCTGTTTCCTCCTGTGCGTTTTACTTCCCTACAACACACAGGTTGGCATCACAAGTTGGTGCTTGCCAAGGTGTCCGGAAGCAGTTGGACAGTTTCGTCCTGTGCGGAACAGACATTTTCATTTCACAGTAGAGAAAAGGGAGTTGCGTGTGTGGCACGGTTGCGCATGGGGCATGCACTGCCCATTGCAGGTGCACAGGTGGACTTGGTGCAGCAATCCGCTAATGAGTTGGGCTTGCATATGCCAACCTCCATATCCTTGAGACAAAACTGCTTTGGAAGGGAGGGAGGTCCTGATATTCAACTTCAATGAAATCCAGCAACTTATAAGTTATGACAATAGCCTGCATGCGCACTCTCTTTCTCGCTCCCTCTTGCACCGAAACAGCAGCTTGCAATGGATTCATGCGCTACAGACCTACAGACGTCATTCTTTCCACTGCTTCCCCCCCCGCCAACCCTCCTTTCTCCCCCCCCCCCCAAAAATATGTTCAATTGAGCATCTCGGATATCTCACCCTCTCCTTCCCCTTTCTCCTTCCCCTGGCCATAACCGTTTTTGAAAAGAATCGGAAACCGGTGTGTTTTTGCAAAGCATCGATCGAATTACCTTCGGTGACAAAGAGCGGGAGTGCATTTTCTTGAAGGCCCGACAATTGAGGTTCCATCAAGGAAATGAAAAGCATGACAGAAAACCCCGGCGCCTTTTGTCAGCTGCAGAGAGCATCCTCTGAAAGGCCCTTTTGCCGGGCCCTCCTCCGTCCAGCCCTGCCTTTGGGAACAGGGCCGGGGGGTGGTTGGTTACCCTTTGCTGCCTTTTGGGGCCGGAATGAGGACGGGGGCACTGGCGGTTTGTGTGTCTGTGTCTTTTTAAAAAATTAAATAGAGAGACAGCGGGGGAAAGAAATCGCCCACCTGACAATCTCTCACTCGAAACAAGACGTCAGTGTCCAAAGAAGCTCTTTAGAAATGTGAAGCTTTGCAGGATAATGACCTCCGTCGTCCCAAGATTGTATGGGAACCAACAGGTGATTCGCTTCCCTTTTTCCCCTGCCCTCTCCTTTTTGTTTCCTGGGGCTACTAAAGAGAGAAAGGAGCCAGATCGTTCTGATATTCCCCCTTTTGTGGCCGGCATTGTGGTTTTGCTTGAGAAAATTGCTTCTTGGTCTGCGTCCAGACTTTATTAGAGACGAGGCCCGTCGAACACAAAAGGCCCTCGCTGCCAGTTTGCCTTCGGTCCCCCCTCCCCGGTAGAAAAGCAGGCCCGGGCCTTTTCTCTTTCCCCTCCCCGCTTTCAAAAGGCCGATGTGAGGCTTCGGGGTGCTTTGGAGAGGTCACAGCGGGGAAGGCGAACGAGTTTCCACCCACGGGTCTGCACAGCGACATTCGACGTACTTCGGACGTGGCCAGACCCCGGCCCACCGGTCGACTCTCTCTTCACATGCAAGTTGTCAGTGTGGAGCACCTCGAGGCTTCCATGTCCCCGGGGTGGGGAAATCCACGCTAACCCTCTCCCCCCTCCCCCTCCTCTTCCTCTCCTTCCTCCTCCTCCTCCTCTTTCTCTTCCTCGTAGAATCACAGAGCTGGAAGAGGCCCCCGGGGCCACCCAGTCCAGCCCTCTTCTCCCATGCAAGAAGACATGGACGGGTGGCCCTCCAGCCTCTGCTTAAGGGGAGACCCAGATTATAAAAGTCTAGAAACCAAGACTTATGACGGGGTTGGTATGTCTCACCCGAAAAGAGAAGACTGAGAGGTGATACAATAGAGCCATCTTCAAATATCTGAAGGGATGCCATGGGGAAGATGGAGCCGGCTTGTTTTCTGCTGCTGCAGCAGAGACTAGAACACAAACCAATGGATTCACAAACCAACGGACTACAAGAGATTCCACCTAAACATCAGGAAGAACTTCTTTACTGTAAGAGTTGTCCAGCACAAGGAAAGAGAGGGGTGGGCCCTCTGTCTTTGGAGGTCCTCAAAGAGAGGGTGGATGGGCGCCTTTCAAGGGTGCCGTACTCGTTATCAGAATGGGGCTGGACCGGACGGCCCTTGGGGCCTCCCCCAACTCTACGATGCTGTGATTCTTTGAGTCCAACGGCAGCAGCAACCACAACATGTAGCCGTGCAGGGGCACTTCTAATGCTGCTCTCCTAGGATCAGGAGCTCTTCCAGCTGTGTTCCTGGAAGCCTCTGAGAGGGACTGCCTTCTGATTCACAGCACGAAATGCAAATAAAGGCAACCCTGCCAGGCCCGCCTCTTTCCCTGGCGCTCCGCCCCCCCGGTGCCTCCCCCCCGGCGCCCGGAGCCCCCCGCGGCACCCCTCCCCCCTCCCCGTTCCTTCCCGCGGCCGGCCGGCCTCGACCGCTTCCTCCGCCCGCCTCCCCCTCGGCCCCGCCTGGCACCTCTGCCGGGCTCTCCTCCCTTGCTTCTTGCCCTCTGCCGCTCGCAGCCTGGCCCTCCCGCCCCTGCTGGGGTTGCCGGACGGTGGGGACGATCCCAGGCCCCGCGGCCTAGGGGTGACCCTGCTGGTGTGACACCTGTGGCGTCACAGTGGGCAACCCCTGGTGATGACATCAAGCAGGATGCCTGCAGCATCGAGCACGGCGGCACAGAGTACGTGCCCTTCAGGTAAAAAAAAAAGAACCCTAAGTTGGACAAACAAAAACAATTACTTCTTTGTTTCGTGCGATGTATGCAGTCACCTTTCTCCCAGCGCGGAATCCAGGCACAGACATGCACACACTTTTAAAGGCGTCTCTCCCACACTGAGATTCCTCTCCTTCGCCCTGAGGACCGGGGAAGAAGATCCGGACCCAGAGGCTCAGGGCCAGGTCCTGAGCTTGGGGAATCCTGGCAGCTGCCCAGTCCTTGCTGGGGTTTGCTCCTGAGCCGAGCCTCCTCCTGCTTCTTCCGTCTTGCCTGGAACTCAGCCGTCTGTAGAAACCAGCTTCTCGACGTCCCTCTTTGGGCCGCTGTGTTTGGGCTGCGAACTTTTTTCCTGCTGCTCCAGAGGCTAGGATACTACGGAGCAATGGCTTCAAACTACAGGAAAAGAAATTCCACCTGAACATTGGGAAGAACTTCCTGAGTGCAAGAGCCTTTCAAACACAGTGGAATATGCTGCTGCCCTGGGCTGTGGTGTAGTCTCCTTCTTTGGAGGATTGAAAGCAAAGGCTGGAGGACCACCCGTGAAAAGGAGTGCTTTGGTCGGGCCTTCTTCTGTGGCAGACTGGAGTTGGACTGGATGGCCCTTGGGATCTCCTTCAGCCCTAGGATTCTGTGCCTGTCTCCCTTGCGAAAGGCATTCTCCCACTGCTCCTCTTTGCAGCTGGGAATTCCCCTTGCTCAGGGGGAATGTGGCAAGTTGCCTTTAGCTTCCAAAATCCAGAAGACAACCTGGCATGTCCAGGGTCTCACGGGGTGGGGTGGGGGCCTATGAGTAGCTCTTCCCACGACTCTTCCCAGGAGATACTTTCCTATTAGCACAGCCTGGCATGACTCGGTGGTCACAGGAAGACAGCGCCTGCCCTGGCGTAGAGTCCGATCCTCTCTCCATCCTTCCCAGTACTGTCTGCTCTGGCTGGCACTCTGGGGCCCCCGGTGGAATTCTTTTCTCAGCTCTGCATGGAGAAGCTAGAGAAGGTCGGTCCTGCTTGGACCCTGGGGAGGAGACCACCAGAGAAAAACCAAGGGCTTTCCTTGGTGGTCTCTCATCCACGGTCTAACTAGGAATGGCCCTCTTCTTCTCCAGATCAGATGGCTATGTTAAGGGTGGCAGAGTCAGGCAGGGCTCTTCCCCCCTAGGGGTCTCCCACCCAAGGTCTGAGATACAGAAAATCAAGCAAGATCAGGGAGGGGATCCCCCTGCCCCAGACTAATCCTCTAGTCTGTCTTCAGGGTCTTAGGAACTTGAGTCAGCAGTGTGATGCGGCAGCTAAAGAAGCCGATGTGATTCTGGACTCCATCAATAGGATTATAGGGTCTAGGTCAAGGGAAATGACAGTACCACTCTATTCTGCTTTGGTCAAACCTCACCTGGAATAATCCTGTGTCCAGTTCTGGTCACCACGGTTCAAGAAGGATATAAACAAGCTGAAACATGTCCAGAGCAGGGCAACCAAAATGGTAGAAGGCCTGGAGACCATGAAGCCCTGTGAGGAGCAGCTGAGGGAGCTGGGGACGTTGAGCCTGGAGGAGAGGAGAGCAGGAGGGGACATGACAGCCGAGGTGGGTGTCTGCCTTATACTGAGTCAGGCCCTGGAGGGTCTGTGTAAACCCTGTATTGCTGTCTCTGGCTGGCAGTGGCGGCTATCCTGGGCTTCAGGAAGGATCCTCTCCTTACCCTTCCTGGAAATTTCCTAGGATTCCCTCCTGGGGAGGCGATCTCCCATCCAAGGACTAAGCAGGCCCATCCTTACTTAGCTTCCACAATCAGCTGAAAGCAGGCTGTGATAGTGGCCCTCTGCCCAAGGGAAGGCTTTGATGGTGCCTCCCTGCATGGCAGAAGGGGGTTGGACTGGATGGCCCCTGGGGGTCTCTTCCAGCTCCGGGATTTTATGACCCCGCCCCCAGCCTCCAGCCGTCACCAGGCAGAAGCCCCCAACAGCTTGCCCTCCCTCTGCTCTCTCACAAGAGGGTTTGGGTTGGGCACTTTTCTGAAAAGGAAAGTCTGCCGGGACGCGCTCACCACGCCGGGAGGGTGAGCAGACTGGCAGGATGGGTGTCGCCAGGAGACAGAAATTAGCTGAGTCTGACGTTCCACTTTGGTTCGCTCATCTGCGTTAGGTACACACTGGAAACAAGACAGGGCGGGGCCCACGGCCGGTCCCTGGTGGCACAGCCCCGCCAGACGCGAGCGGCACCGCAGGAGGGAAAGCAATCCTGGGGCGGGGGGGCAGAGAGAGAAAGAGCCCCTTGCCCAGTCAACGGTGCCCGAGCCCCCCTGACTGATCCCCTGGGCTGTCCCCAGAGCACATGTAAAATCTCCTGACCCCAGCCAGGTCCCCAAACACAGCCCATCCCAGGTCCTGGGGACAGCAGGAGCTGGGGAATTCCATGCTGGCAGGTCTGTGGATTTACTCTGGGCTTTAGTCTGAACTTGTCCAGATCCTTCAGGACCTGGGGCGGGCTGTTAGTTGCACTGGAGTTGTAGGCCTTCGTTTCTTGGTAACAGCTCATCAGTGTGAATATGGTGGTGGTTGTGTCCCTGGCGGCCCTAAGGTGAACCCATCATGGAGTTTTCTTTGCGGGATTGGTTCAGAGGGGGGTTGCCTTTGGTTTCCTCTGAGGATGAGAGAGTGTGACTTGCCGAAGGTCAGCCGATGGGCTTCCGTGGCCAAGCAGGAATTCAGACCCTGGTCTCTCAGAGTTGCAGTCCAACACCGTACTGGCTCTCAAGGCCAAAATCCTTCGTGGAGGAGATGGAGCATCTTTTTATGTCCACTGGGAAGTTGTGCAATACCGCTTTGTTAGCTAATCACAGTTACCACGAATGAATGTGACAACGAAATGCACAGGCCTGTCTGCCTGTTCGATGCACAACTGTGCACCAAGTGCAAAACATGAGGAATGCACACATTCATCCATGTACAATCTGCATCCATGGGCAGTGTGGAGGAGCATTTCGAACGCTGCCACAATTCTGAAGAGAATACAGCCATTCCATGTTGGATCAAAGTGTTCAAGCCCTTCCGTAGGGGAACTTACGCATACAAGACACACTGGTAGGATTCCAACCCACCCCCCTAAGGAATATAGGTGGTTAAAAAGCAAACGAACAGCGCTTCTCCCAAACATGAAGGGTGCAATTAATCCCTGACTATATATCGAAGTGATTAACAAACAGAACTTAAAAGTACATACCAAGAGCAAAACGGTTTGGCTTGGAAATATATATGGAGAATATAACTTCTAGTGTTCAGAAGTAAGAAAAAAATGCATTTGCAAAAGAAAAAAAAAAGATTTTTAAAATTCCATCCTATTGCATCAACTTGAATTCAAAAACCAGATGCAAGACTCTTATCAATGAGATCGGCAGAGCTGTTTAAAAAAAGGGAATGCATTCTTTTTGAAAAGATGTATGCATGAAAGAACTTTCTAACATTTTTTTTAAGTGGGGAGGGGGGGTTGAAAGGAAAAATTATTGCAGGTCCCACGTTGTCCACTAGGTGGGGTTGCAGGGCAAAGAGTGAAGGGGGCCTGGAGCGGCTGCGGGCGCCGCTTCCCGCCCGGAGCGGAGGCGGTGGTCGCGCTTCCACCCGTCCTGGGGAGCCGCCCCTTGTCACCGATGCTAGAAACCGGGGGATAAGATTTGCCTGGGGAACTATCTTCTCCAGAGGCATAGCTATGGGGGAGGCAAATGCAGACAGGCACTGTCACCCAAACTGAGAATTCTGCCCCCTCCACAAAACTTTCCTTCAGTTTGCAAATTTCCAGGCTTGCAGAGAGCCGGATGCTGGAAATCATTCACACCTAGAACTCTTCTGTTTGCTGGGTTTCCCTTCCCTGAGTCATTCTGGCTGCCCCTTTTCTTTCCGCGTCTTGTCTCAGTTTGCAAATGCTCAGCTCTGGTTTTTACCTTACTGCAAGGCTAGAAATTTAGGGAGTGGAGGGAAATTTAATTGGGAGAAAGAATTTTTCCTCGGGACTAAGGAATAGTGTAGTGGTTCGAGCATTGGATTACCAGCCTGAAGAGCAGGGTTCAGTTCCCCACTTGGCCCTGGAAACTCCGTGGGTGATCTTGAGCATGTCACACACTCTCAGCCCCAGAAAACCCCATGATAGGCTTGCCTGTCAGAAATGACTTCTGGGCATTCTCGTTGATGCTGGGGACTACAGGTGAAAAACCTTGGTTGAAATATTTCAGGGGAAGGAGGAGACGTGGGAGAATGCCACGGTCAACCCACCCGACTTTTCTTAATGGGCAGAATCAAGCGGGGCATGGGACAGAGCCTGACCCCTGGCACAGCTCCTCTTCAGTTCAAAGACCGCCACGCAAGAAAATATCTGTCCACAAAGATGCCCGGTGGCTGCGGCCGTTCCCACGCAGCCCCAGGGGCTCAAGTGGCGCCCAGTTTATTTCCCAAAGCTAAATGGTGGCCAGATTGGAGAGAGGGATCCAGAAAGGTTCCTTGCCACCTTTTAATTTTAAATTTGCATGATATTAAAGTTTGAGGCCAGTCTGGATAAGGGAACCTCCCAGACTGTAGAATGGAGAGGAGACATTTCTCAGCATCCGGCATCCATGGAGTGTGTGGGCTTTGGCGCATTCCTCCACAGAGCAGCATGAAGGAAAAACTGTGGCTGAGATTGAGCATCAGCATCAATCTCTTCCAGGGGAGTTACAGATTAGTTGTGTAGTACAGTCCGTGTGTTGAATGTCAATATTGTGCAGCTGACCGGGAGGCTGAGTGTGCTGCTGAACGTGGCATCCATGTGCAGGGCACATGTGCACATCAGTGTGCAATGACACTGCATGCACAACTCTACTCCTGCCACCTTGACCTGAATGTAGCCTTTGAGCATCAGGGAAAATTGTCCAATGTTAAGTTCCATGGGGGAACTTTGTCGTTGTCTGACTTCAAGTCATTTCTGACTTACGAGACCCGAAGGCAAACTTTTCACACGGCTTTCTTGGCAAGATTTGTTCAGAGGGGGGTTGTCCTTGCCTCCCTCTGAGGCTGAGAGAGTATGACTTCCCCAGACTCACCCAGTGGCTTTCCATGGCTGAACAGGGATTTTAACCCTGGTCTCCCAGAGTCATAGTCCAACACTTTCAGTGTCAATACTGAAGCCAAAATCCAAAAATGTTAGCTGCCAAACAGGATTCTGGCAACCATGCTTAGTGTTCTCCTCCCTCCTTGTTTACCCTCTCATATTTTTCTTATCCTAAGCTGGGGACTTGGCAAAGTACAAGGCGCCTGAGTGTAATCCAGTGCAGGAAACCCATTTAGTTCTTAAGGGGGATTAGAAAAGGGGCAGTTGAACTGCCGTTGTGTAGTGTAAACTCCCCGTAGCTGGGTTGGGAGACCAAAGCACCCAGGGCCACCTCCATGACCAACAGGTTGCCTATTTCAACCTCCTTTTTAGGGATGGCGAGGACACTCTAGAAATCTGCCTCCACCCAATAGACTACCTGGTTGTGTTAAAGTCATGCAGGGGTGACTGAAATCTTCTTGCTAGACACCCCACCGGAGGTGGGATTTGCCCCTGGGCAAGCTTACCCTACCGCCGTTGGCTCAACCGTGGGACGAAGCTAGAAGACTGCAGCCTACGCGTGCCAGGACGGTCTGTGGGTCAGGGCTGGTGCTCGGGCGAAAATCAGGGAAGTTTAAGTGTTCTCAAGGAGCCGAGGTCTGAGGAGAAGGCACGGAATGGGTTGGTTTAAAAAATGTGGGGGCTGCCCTTGGAGGAGGGTCAAGGTGATTTCCCTGGGAGGAGTAGGGCTGCCTCTCAGCACCTGTTCTGCTGTGATGCTGGCCGGAAATGCAGAGGAGAGAGAGCGGTTGCAGGGTGGGCAGGGCTGGCGTGACGGGGGCAAATGTGCAAGTACAGAGGGGCGTTTAGGCCAGAAATAATTGTATGTCTGCACAAACACACATACATGAGGATCAGTGTGGTGTAGCAATCTGAGTGTTAGATTAGGACTCTGAGACAGCAGGATTTGAATCCCTGCTCAGCCCGGAAACTCATGAGGTGTCCTTGGGAAAGTCACACTCTCTCAGACTCACTGGAAGAAATCTTGCCTGTGAGAGGCAACATGGCATAGTGGTTGCAGCACTGGACTGGGACTTCAGGAGACCAGTGTTTGAGTCCCCTCTGCTCAGTCACAAAAATTCACTGGGTGCCCTTGGGCAAGTCACACTCTCTCAGCCTCAGAGGAAGGCCAAGGCAACCCTGGTGTGAATAAAGTGCATCAATAAAACATTAGGAAGTCAGAGTCAACTTGAAGGGAGAGCCAGCACAGTGTTGAGGTTCTGACTGTTGGTGTAGGGCCGTTTCCACACTAGCGTATTATATTATTCCACTTCCAACATCCTATGGAATCCCGGGGTTTGCAGGTTAGGGAGGGGCCTTTGAGGCCCCTCCCTAAACTGCAAACCCCAGAATTCCACAGGATGTTGGAAGTGGAATAATAGCACTACAACAGGCTAGTGCGGAAATGGCCTAGTAGTCTAGGACGTCAGGGTTCGAATCTTCCTTCCCAAGCAAGCCCTCGGAGAAGGTTGCCAAAAGTCAGGCTTGATAAAGGCACAGAACAATTACAAAGACTTCTCACACGTGCATGTGTGGCAAATGTGGTCCTGTTGCATCCTGGTCACTATTTGCTGCAGTTTTGCTGACATTTTCCTCAGGAATATCCGATGTGTAGGAATATTTGGGGTGGAAATGGAAAAAGTGGAAGAGAAGGAGAATTAAGGCAGCTGTGGTTGTGACAGAAGTGGTCCCTGTGAAGACTCCTCTCTTAATGGATTAATTTAAATCTTGCCTTTTCACAGGTGCTCTCAGGTAGATTCAAACAAATGGCAGCTAAAAACCAATCACAACACTATTTTTTAAAAGAGTTTCAAATACGTTGAGTAACATTTCTGGTTGAAAACAACCTTCCTTTAAGACAGTTTAGAGAGCCAGTGTATTATGTCACGGTTTGAGTGCTCTGGAAGATCAGGGTTCAAAACCCTGCGCAGCCATGGAACCCTGCTGGGTGACCTTGAGCAAGTCCACACTCTCTCAGACTAAGAAGAAGTCAAACCTCCACTGAAGAAATCTTGCTGACAGAACGCTGTGATAGCTTCACCTTTGGGTCCTCACGAGTCGGAAAAGACTTAAAGGGACAAAACAATTTAAATTTATGTAAAACATGAGAGTACAGCAGCTCCCACGAAAAGATCTTGATCTAAGAAAAGCCAGAATTGCTCCCAAAATGGTTTTCTGGGGCTGAAACTCTGTGCAAGAATTCTCTCTGCTTTTGGCCCCTGTAATTCTGCAATCTTACCCCAGACCTCTTTGGGCGTTTGCAAGGACTGAGAATGTGCGAGGACCGAGAGGGCTGCCTGGGGGGCCACAAAGACCCCGCAAACAGGAGGCCCGCTTCCCTCCCCCTCATGGCCGGTCACTCCTGAGCTGCGCGTGACTGCCTGACCTGGAGGACAGGTGAGCAGCCTCAGGACCTCTGAATGTGGCCCAAACCAAGGAATCCGCCAGCTATTGGCTGACTTTTGGGTGCACAGCTTTGCCCGGCTGGCGAAGGAGGTCGCGCGCATCCCTCTGCATCTTCTGAAATTTCGTTGCAAGGGCGAATGCTCACTTGGACATGTTTGGAGGACAGCTGCCTCTTCCAGCCCAGAAAGGGGGTACCACTCTTCAGTGAACCGTCCCAAGACCTTCTGCTGCCTGAGGACAAGCTGGAGTTCCAGCCACGCTTCAGTATATCCACCCAAGATGTTCTGTTGCCTAAGGACAAGATCATTTCTTCCTTCAGTGTATGCTCTCAAGATATTCTGCCGCCCGAGTGCAAGATGGTAGCCCCTCCTCTTCAGTATGCCCACCCAAGGTGTTCTGCTGCCTGAGGAGGAAGTGATACATCACCCACGCCACCGACTCCCAGTTCCAGGAAGAACAGGAATCAGACTCTCCGCGGAACCTCATCTCAACCCCAGCAATGAGGCAGCGTCTTCTAGAGTCCCTGAGGACGGCAACCTAGCCTGAGGGTCCCAGGATGGTCTCCAAAGGAGGGCCCTGAGGGAGGGCTGTGTTAACATCGTCCTCGTTTCTCGCCGAGGCTTTAAGATTTCCACTGGAGGTGTTTAAAGACTCCCCCTGAAGGAGTTTGGAAGAAGGAAAGGTGGGCAGGGGGTCTGGCTCCGGTGATATCCTCTTCAGGGAAACCGATCCTGCTGCCCCCCAAATCACCACCCCATCCGGAACAGCTGAAAAGGGTGAGGCCTGGGGGGTCCTTGGGCGGCACGGCTGACCCCTGGGATGGAAAAACAGTCACTGGCTGCTCCCAGACTGTGGAACTCCCCCCCACAAGGGGCCCGGTTGGCCCCCTCCCCGCTCTTTTCCCACGGGCAGGTGAAGCCGTTTCGACGCAGGAAGGCCTTGGGATTTTTATCATGGAGCAGGAGAGAGCCAGCGTGGCGTAACAGTCTGAGCGAGGGGCTATGGACCTGGAGACCAGAGTTCGAGTCCCGCTCGGCCATGGAAGCCCACTGGGTGACCTTGGGCACGTCACACACTCTCAGCCTCCGGAAAACGCCATGATAGGTCTCTCTTAGAGTCACTGTAAATCAGAAATGACTTCAAGGCACACAACAACAACAAACTGTGTGTGTAGATAAAGTGGTTATTTTTAGCATTTTTTTAGTATTATTAAGTGTTTAGTATTTTTAATCTTTTACAAGAAATCACATTTTTATTATGTTTTGAGTGTTCAAACTGTTTTTTAAAAATAATATTGTTATTTAATTCTTTTTTTAACTTTCATAAAAGTGTTTTCCTTAGTTTTTTTTTAATTATTGTAAGCCTTCCTTAAGACCTTCTTGAGAGAAAGAGTGTCAGTAAATAAAGAAATGAAATGAGAACAGGGATGGTCAAGCGGGATTACGGGAAAATCCTGCCTGCGGCTTTGGGGAAGGGCTTCTCCCGCTGGCCAGAGTCCATCCTATAGGGCGAGATACATGCCGGGGGGGGGGTCTGAAGGGCAGCTTCCCGTGGTCTTAGGCAGGGGGCCCCGGGTTCAGCCCCCCCGCCCGCTGGGGCATCCCCAGGCAAAGCTCATCCCGAAACGCCCTGCCTGCTCCGCGCGGCCGGAGGTCCCGGGACCGGGTCTCCAGAGGGGTCTGGGGGCGAAGGAGAAGCGGCTTTCCTGTTCTGCACAACTAGCCGCCAGCGTCGCCTTCAGTCTGGGGAAAAGACCGGACCAGCTGAGATTCTCCCCGGCCGCTGAGGAGGCTCCTGGTGGAAACGCGTCTGGCTTCTGCCGAAAGGCAGCGTCGGAGCGGACCCCGGCCCTCTTTTTCCCTCCCCAAATGGTTTCTGCCCCATGGACCTTCTCCCATACGGACTGAGCAGGGTAGACCATTTGAGTGATCGATTGTACTTGTTATAAACCGACACGGACACGTTTTCTTCTCCCCTCCGGCTGGCTCTTTCCGTTCTGCATTCCTTATTCCAGAGAGGGGGGTCTTTTCCCTTCCTTTTTGCCCGGACCCCGCGAGAGGCAGCTGCCGGTCCGAGCGGACGGGGCGAGGCCGGGGGAGTCCGAGCCGGCTGGCCGCTCCGCTTGGCCATCTCTTCGGGAAGGGGAGTTTCCCCCTTTTCCTCTGCCAACCCCCTCCTCGCCAAAAAGATCCCCCACCCTCCAGCCCCGGGTCCTGCAGCGCGCAAGGCGATTCGGCTCTTCCTCGGCCCGCTCGGCTCGGGGCGCGGGGTGGGCTCGGAGCGAGAGGGGGCCACCAGGAGCCATCGGGAGCCGGGCGAGGGGGCCGAGGCGGACCGCCTGACCCCCCAACCCCTCTCCCGGAATCGGCGCTGGGGGCCACCCGGCCTGTGACCCGCTCGCCGGCCGCGCCCAGGCAGGCGGTGTGGCCGGGGTCTCCGCCGGCTTCGCTGAGCGGGCCGCGCGTTTGCAAGCGGCGGCCGCTTCGGGGTGACCTTCCCCGCCGCCCCCGGGCCCACAGTCCTGCCCCTGCCCTTGGCCGTGGGGCGGAAGGGGAGGCTCTGGGCACCCGGCTCACCCGTGTCTCTCTCTCGGAGGGGAACCGAGGCGCCGACGCGCACCTGAAGGACTCGCTGGGTCGGGCAACCTCCGACGGCGGCTTCCCCGCAAGGTCCAGGACCCACGAGGAAGGAAGGAGGGAGGGAGGGAGAGCTTCTCACTGCACTCAGCTCAATTGCAGCCCAATGCACTTTGCCGCCTGCAGCAGAGAAGACAATCCCTCCCTCCCATCCCCAGTCCGGGCGCCTCGCCCCAGATCCCGTCCAGGGACCGAGGCATTTGCAGGTTCCGATCCCGGCAAGGTCCCCTCTTCGCTTTGGCGGCGATACTCCCCTAAGCAATAGTCATAATAGCGCCAGCCTCTAACAGCCTTTCCCCGGTGCCGCCAGCTACCCACCCACCCAGCCACTCGACCGCCCACCCCCCCCGGGCCCAGCGGCCGCCTCAGTTTCCCCACCGGCCAGCGAAAGACCGCGCGCTGCTGTTCCGCGGATCGGTGAAAGAAACGGGACGAGGCCGGCAGTGATCGTATTTATTACCGGTTTCCGCAAGAAGCAGCAGAAGCGGCCTGAAAGCAAGCGGCGGGGAGGACGGTTTCGGGCACAAGCGGCGACCCAGAAGGCCGACGTGCGCGGGCGCGCGTGCAACCCTGGCCACCCCCCCTCCCGGCTTCTCCCTCCCCGTCTTTCTCCGGGAGGCTGGAAAAGTTAGAAAGAGGGCCTTAAGAAAACAGAAGGCAGCTCTCCGGGCGGCCAGGCGCGTGTTGGTGTTTATCTTGGCTTTTTCAAAAATAACAACTGGGCGGCTGAAGCGCCTCTCCCCCCCTTCGCGCTCCGGAGCAGCGCCTAATTTCACGGTCTTGGAGGGAGAAAAGGAGCCCAATCCCACGGCCGACCCTCCACCCCCCACCCCACCAAATGCTCGCCTTCCGTTTGCCCAACCGGGATCCCTCACCTGGGGGATCTCCTCCCTGGCGGCCACGGAGGTTGCGCTCCCGGAAGGCTTCCCGTGGACCTCCAAGCCCCCGTCTCGGCCCCCTCGCCCACGCCAGCCTCCCGCGGCCCCGGGCCCGCTCCGCCGGCGGGCGATTCGAATTCAGGGCCCGCTCGTTTCCCGCGCCCGGCGTTTGGCGTCGCCGGAGAAGAGGCCGCTCCCCTGGATCGGAGTGGGAAAGGGTTTCCCAAAGGACACATAGTCTCGCCCCACCCCGCCCCTACAAGAGATTTAATGAGCCTCTGCATTTAAACTTCTGAAAGAGGGGCATAAAGGGGCCCGCGATGTGTGTATGTGAGTGTTTGCGGGCGCGCGCGCTTGTTCCAGAGTCGACATTCCCCGAATCGGCCTCCCGCCGGCAGTTTCGCACCTATCTCCCGTAAAGTCCGAGCAATCATCCAGGCGCGCGAAGAACCGTCCTCCGCCCGGCTTCGCCGGGGCCCCTCGGGAGGGAGAAACCCCGGCTGCGCGTTCGGAGGGTTCTGGGGGCTTTGAACGCAGCGGCTTCCCCGGGGGCTCCCCGGGCCGGCACCCGACCGCCCCCCGGGGCGGCGCTTCCCTCGCCTCGCCGCAGGCAGAGCTGTGCGGCCGGCCGGGCGCCTCGGCTTCTCTCCGCGCGGACGGCGGTCGATGCCCGGCGTCCCCGCCGCCCGGCCGGCCAACCGGCCCTCCGGCCATGCAGCCGGTCGCGATCCCCCGCGGCGCTGCCCTGGAGGAGGACGGGGGCGAGGAGGAGCCGGGCGGGCGGGCGGGCGAGGCGGCGACCCCTCCGAGTCCGGGGCCCTTGGGAGCCGGGCGTCCGCTCGCCCTTCCTCGGCCGGCCCCGCCGCCCGCCCCTCTCGCCCCCTGCCCGGGGGAAAGCGCCTTCGAGGCTCCCTCCCGCCGGCGAAGGAAGGGCTGCCCGGAGCTGTCCGGTGGGCTTCTGCCGCTGCTGCTGCCGCCGCCGCCGCCCTCGTCCCTTTCTCTCCGCCGCTGCGCCGTCCCCGGGGACTCCTCCGCCCGAGTCGCCCCGACTCGGAGAAAACGGGTGCCGCCGGCTCCTCCTTCTCCTGGGAGCCCAGAGCCGGGCCCGGTCCGGTCTCGCCTGGCCCCCGCCGCTCCTCCTCCTCCTCCTCCCTCCTGCCGCCGCCGCCGCCGCCTCCGCCCCCGCCGGGAAGGGGAGGGGGAGGGGCCGCCGGTGGAGCGACCGGGCCGCGCCGCCTCTATATAAAGACCCGCCCGGGCGCTGCTCCGCCGCAAACGCGCGCTGCCGCCGCCGCCGCCTCTTCTTCCTCCTCCTCCTCCTCCGCCGGCCGCTCGTGGTCGCCGCCGCTCTCCGACGCCGCCGGCCGCGCAGTGGGACGCGGAGCGCCCTCCTCGCCTCCGCTCCGCCTCGCCTCGCCTTCCCCCGCCCAGCCCGGCCCAGCCCCGCGTAGTTACGAGTTTAGCCCGGCCCCGTCCAGCCCGCCGCCGCCCCCCCGCCCCACAGCCCCAGCCGCCGCCGCCGCCGAGCAGAGAGAGCAGAGGCGCTCCGGCGGAGAGCCGCTCAAGTTGGAGCGCCGCCGCCGCCGCCGCCCGCCCGGCTCCTCCGCTCCCCTCTCCGGCTCGCCTTCCCGCCCGCCCGCCCGCCCGGCTGCCTCTCCGGCGCCTCCGCCTTCCCGCGGAGCAGCGGCGGCAGTTCCTCCGGGATCCCAACATAAGCGGGACTCCCCGCGTCTCCTCCCTTCCCGCCTTCCCTCGGGCCGCTCCGGCGCTCCTCCGGGGACCAAAGCCCCGTCCCGCGCCCCCCGCCGCCCTCTCCTCGGGGCGCGCGAGCGAGAGGACCTCGGGCCGCCGGGAGAGTCGGCGCCCCTCCGCCCCGGAGACCCCCGTCGCCGCCGCCGTCGGACCGGAGCCCGGGGGTCTCTTCCCGCCGCCGTCCTCCTCACCTTCGCCGTCGACTTCCCCGGGCGCCTGCCTTCCTCCTCGCCTCGGGGAGGCGGGCTTCCCTTTGCGCTCCCTCTCCGAGCGGGCCGGCCGCCGCCCCCTCTGTCAACCCACGAGGCGCCCGGCGGAGCGGAGGGAGAGCGCCCGTCGGAGGGGCCGCGTCCTCGCCCTTCTGCCCGCCCGCCCGCCGCCCGGACCGCCGCCGCCGCCGCCGCCGCCGCTTCTCCTCCTCCTGTGCTCGTCCTCCCGCTCCCGGGCGCCGGCCGCGATGCTCTTCCCGAGCTTCGACCTGCTCTCGGCGCTGGCCACCTTCGTCGCCTGCCTGGTCTCGGTCTCGCTCCTGCTGGCCGTCTCGCAGCAGCTCTGGCAGCTCCGCTGGGCCGCCACGCGCGACAAGAGCTGCAAGCTGCCCATCCCCAAGGGCTCCATGGGCTTCCCGCTCGTCGGCGAGACCTTCCACTGGCTCCTCCAGGTAAGCCGCCCGCCGGCCGGCCCGCCGGCCGCCGTCCTCTTTCGAGGCTCGGGAGGGAAGGCGGGAGAAGGCGGCGGCCAGGGCGCACCGTCGGGGCGCAGCGCCTGGAGAGACGGGGCTCGCCTTCCCGCGCTCGGCGCACCGGGGGCGGGGGCTGTGCAGTCGCTTTTCCGTGGGACCCCGGGGAGGGGGAGCGCGGCGGCGGCGGCGGTGGCGGCGGCGGACCCCGAGGTGGGGCGCAGGCCGGCTTCCCGGCGCTCTCGGCTGCCTGCCCGCCTGCCCGAGCCGGGGAGCCTCGGTCCCGGCAGGTGGGCGCGCGGGAGGACTTCGGGCGGCCCGCCCGTGAGGGACCGCGGAAGAGGGAAGACCACCCAAGCCCGCCCATGCGCCCCCGTCTCCCCGGGGGGCTTCCTTTTGGGACCCGCAGAATAACACCACGGGGCTCCTCCCCACGCCCTGAGAGTGCGCGTGGGTCTTAAGCCCACCCCGCCCAGCCTTCCCCGAGGCTCGAACTCAGAACCCTCCTCCTCGGCGCCGCCAGCCTCTGGGAGAGAATCCCTGCGTGGCTGGTGGTCATTTTCCGCCCTTCTCCGCCGGCTCCCACCTCCTCCGTCCAGAGGGGACTCCTCCGCTCCGCGCCCGATTCCCACTCGTGTCCGTGGGAATCCCGTGGGGCACCCTAAGCGGGACACCCCAGAGCCAGCGATGCCGGCATCGCCGCTTTAAGAGCCGGAGTCTGCCGAGGGGCCCCAGGGAAAAAGAGCCCACTCCGGGGCGGGAGCGTGTGCGTGGGAATGAATGAGACTCGAAGGAATCCCTCGCCCCTCTCCTCGCCCGTGGGGGGCGACTTCGCAGCCGGCGAGCCTGCGTGCGTGTGGCGTGTATTCCCTTGGGTGTGCCATTCCGCGGGGGAGAAAGTGTTCGCGGGGGGAGAGCAGACCGATTTCCGCGCTGCTTCCGGCGTGCGCGGCGGATTCCAAACGGGAAGGGTGCACGTGTGAACGGCGCTTACTTGTCCCGAGCGCGCGCGCGCCGGAGGTGTAGAAGTAACACCGGTGGGGGGGGCTGGAGCGATTCCGTTCCGCGGGGGCCTCGGGGGGAGGTGGGCGCCTCTCGCCCTCCCTCCCTCCCTCCCGGCCGGCCGGCCGGCAGCCCGAGGGTTAACCGCCCGCGCTCAATAGGGCTTTATTTTAAAAAGAAATGTATCAGATTTTTACGGGGGGACGGCGAAAGGGTTTTTCCCTTTTCCACAAGGCTCCATCCAAGGCTAAAAATACAAAAAAATTTTGTATAAATTGGACTCGGCTCGAAAAACTCCCCGCCACATAAAGGTGCCCTTTGTGCAGCCATGGAAATGTTGTACAAATAACCCTTTATTAATGCCACAAAAAGTACTTTAATTATATTTACGCAGACCAAGACACCGGGGTCACCTGAACATCTGAACTTCACAACTGTGCTTTTGTTGGGAGGTTTTTTAAAACTCTTAAAAAAAAAAAAACAACCTCAAACACCCCCCCTCCCCCCCCACTTGCCCTAAAAGCTCTTGGAGAGGGGAGGGTCTTTGCCTGGAAACCCCGTGGGGGGGAGAGGGAGTTGCACCCGCCCCTCTTTTCCAAGATGGTGGTGGGGTTTAAAGAGTTCTCCCAGCGGCCACACCTGTGGGGAAAATGCACCTCCCAGTCTCTCACTAGCGTGTGTGTGGTGCTGGAATGGGTGTGAATGGGTGCACGCGGGGGGGGGGCGCGAGGTACGCATTGCTCCTCATGCTCTCTCCCTCTCTGAGATCCAGCCAACGTGCGGGAAAATTGTTTTAACAAAGGCTGGGATCCTGTGGGTTTGTCCCAACTAAAGTAGACCCATAGAATCTATTGCTGAATGATGGTGAGTTGACCCAGAGGGAAACTGAAGAGATTAACTTGAGTAACTTGATGCTTGTGGAGTTATGTGGCAGTTCGGCGGCAACATCTCCTTAGTGAATTGTGACACTGTGCCGTGGAATCCGTGCACAAGGCCATAGGTGCACCAATGTGCAATGCCAAAGGTGCATCAGTGCACAGTATAAAAGTACAAATCAATTACCTGCAAAACATGCCTGACGCGCAATGCACAGGATGTTTTATCAATGTGCACCTGTGCACAATGGGGCAGCATGCACAGCTTTTGTTCCACAACCTTGAATGAACACAGAGGTTCTCCATCAGACAAAAACATCCAAGCACCTATAGAGGGAAATTTACCTCCGCGTTAGACACCGACAGGATGCTGCTCAGTATTCAGGCCCCAAATGCCTGAAGTGGCAACTTATTCCACAGGAATAAATTTCAGGCCTGCAGTGATAGGGGGGCACCCATGGAGACCTTTTGGGGGGGGGCGGTGAAAGCAGTTGGCTGGTCCTGTTGACTGGTATTGGGATTTCTTTCACCAGACTGAAGCAGGGTTTGGACTGATGCTTTGGAAGTGAAATTTTCTCTCCCAAAGGGATGGGGGGGGGTCTCTGTCCCTCCCTCCCTCCCTCCCTCCCTCCCCCATGGGTGATTTCACCAGCCCGCCTTCAGTTGAGGAGAGACTCTAGCCAGGAAGATCTGGGAGGAGATCCGGTGCTGGGCAACCCCAGGGGGGGAGCTGCTGGAGGGATCACCACATCTCAGCCTTTGCGGTGAAGAACACCACACACCCTTTTGGTGCTATGCTAATCTCGCCCAGAAACTATCTCTCCTTCTTGGTTCTGCGCCACCAACCAAGAAAGACTGGGATAGAACCCAAGGAATTGTAGATTTGGGGCCTCCAAGGGTCGTCTGGCATAGCCCCCTGCCATTACGGGGTGGGGGTGGGTTCGGCTGTTCCTAAAAGCATCCTGGAAAGGTGGGCAGCCAACCTTTGTTCAAAACCCCCCAACAACAGAGGATCCACCACCTTTCGGACAGAGGCTGTTTTGCCATCGGAACGCTCTTACCATTAGGAAGTGCTTCCTAATTTTACTTGGGGGGGATCTTCACTGAGTTTTCTGAGAATGCCCCCCTCCACCCTGCATTACGCCCATAATCTGCAGAACGGCCATGTTCCTGGGTATTGTGCCTTCATCATGCTGGTTTTTTGGGCGATCAACCAGAAAGCTTCGAGGTCTGGGTACCAAGCTTTTATGGCGAGTGACTTAGAGGACCTGGGGAGGTTTTCCTTGGAGAAGAGAAGACCGAGAGGGGACATACATCTATACCTGAAAGGATATTGTGTAGAAGATCGAGGGAAGGAGGGAGCCTGTTTGCTGCTGCTCCAGAGACCAGGGCAGAAACGGATAGATTCAGATGACAAGAGACAGAGACCCCGCCCTTGCCTTTTGCTGTTCTTGTTACTTGCTGCCAGGTTGGCTTTGGCCAAGAGACCCCCTAGTCATCCACAGCCCAGCTCAGGTCTTGGAGACTCAGGGCAGCCAGTGGGGCTTCCTGGGCTGAGTCCCTCTATCTCTTTGGGGCCTTCCTCTTTTCCTACTGCTCCCCACCCCTGCCAAGCATGACCTTCTTTTCTAACGATTCGTTTCATCTCACCTAAAGCTTAGGAAGAACTTCTGGGTTCAAGGAACTGCTTGGCAATGGAATGGGCTGCTGTCTGGGAAGGTGGTCGATTCTCCATCTTTGGGAGTCTTTAGACAGATGTCGGATGGGCATCGCTCGAGAGCGCTTTAGCTGTGCTTTAGGGAGTTGGACTGGATGGCCCTTGGGATCCCCCGGATTCTGTGATTCCCTGACTTTATCGCCTGTGGCCAGAAGTCTTTGGGAAAAGGATCCCAGATCCCCTCTCTAAGCCATTAAGACTTTGTGTTATTTATTACATACATATTTGTTACATTTGTATGCTGTGCCTTTTTCCCCACAGTGGAACCCAGGACAGGTTCCAGAGACAGTCAATTAAAAAACATTCACAGTAAAATTTAAAAACACTTATGACCACCCCATAAGCAGTACAAAATCATTTTAAAAACATGTGAAAGTTTAAAAAAGATAAACATTCCAATAAGAAGCTGTCCTGCTTACACAACAAGAACCCACTTGAACAAAAAATGCCCGTGCCTGCTGGTGAAAGGAGAGGAAACCTTGGGCTGGGGGCTTGAAGTACTCATGTGGGGAGGATGTAAGGGTTTAGAAGCAATACGGGACCCCTGGGCTACCCTTTCTCCACTTCTGCCCTTAGTGGAGTGCAGGGGTTCAGAGTCTGTAGCCCCCAAATGTTCTGGTCTTCATTGTGAAGAAATGGGTGGCTGTAAGGTCAGAGACACGTGGGTGCAATCTTTGCCTCCTGCCTTGGGGGCACAAACACTCATTTATCATACTCTTCCTGGGGCTTGGTTCAGGTTGTTGGCTCCATTGCATAGGTTTATGGGACATGAAGGCCCAGTGTGTCTGAGCATGTGCAGAGTTCTCTCAGCAATGAGCAACCACAGCTCTTGGGGAGGGCAAATCTTCAGGGTCCTTCTTGAGCCCCCAAACTTTGCACTCTTGGAGTTATGTGATGATGATTGTGCATTGGTGTGAAACTGTGCAAATGATTGTGAAATGCACAATTACGTCTGCCTGGGCAACTCTGCTCTTGTAGCCTTCAGCTGAATCTTGCTGGCATCCTCTTAGTGGCACACACATGTGTAAGTTGTGCAACGCATGTGGGGCAAATTATTTGCCATAGTGTTGTGGATGTATCCCATTGACAGCGTTGAGAGTGGAGTTGCATCTAGAGCAACTAAGTGCAACATTGCACATTGTGCAACTGTACCTAGTCCTCGCCATGTGTTGTGCAGTGTTGCCTTGTGCATGATGGCTGCACAGTGCTGTCGTAGTGTATACTGGCACGGGGACAGTTACATCACAGTGAGGAGGTAGAATCCTAGTTGAGCCTCATTCCACCATGCAGGAAGGCACCAGCAAAGCATTCCTGACAGATGGCCCTCCAGCCTCTGAAAACATCCAAAGATGGAAGAGACTCCACCACGCTCCATTGAGGCGGCAGGTTATTCCACTGTTGAATCGTTCTTACTCTAAAGAAGTTCCTCCTAATGTTTAGGGGGAATCTCTTTTCCTGAAAGTTTGGGGCCATGGCTCCATAGTGTCCAAGTCTCTGGAGCAGCAGAAAACAGGTCTGCTCCCTCCTTGACACGACATCCCTTCAAATACATAAACCTGGCTCTCCTCTCCCCCCTGAACCTTCCCTTCTCCAGACGAAGCATCCCCAGCTCCCTGAGGCGCTTCTCATGGGGGCTCGGGGTTTCCAGGCCTGTGACCATTTTGGTCGCCCTCCTCTGGTGACGCGTTTCAACCTGTGGATGTGACACCATGGCTGAAAATGCACAACGGGATGGGTAGAGGAACTGGGTGCGCGTGAGTCACTCACAGGATGCCCTCCCAGAAGTTGGTGGGCAGGAAAGTGTGTGTGTGTGTGTGTGTATGGGGGGGGGGTGATTTGTGGGGCGAGGGTGGCCCAGACCTTGCTGTCAATTTCCCTGGGCCACGATTTCATCTGCTGCCATCTCCCTTCCCTTCCAGGGCTCCTTTTTCCAGTCCTCCCGGAGGGAGAAATACGGCAACGTCTTCAAGACCCACCTGCTGGGGCGGCCCCTCATCCGGGTGACCGGGGCTGAGAATGTGCGCACCATCCTGATGGGTGAGCACAACCTGGTGAGCACCGAGTGGCCCCGCAGTACCCGCATGCTCCTGGGCCCCAATTCCGTGGCCAACTCCATCGGCGACATCCACCGGCACAAGAGGAAGGTGAGAGCCGGAGGCCGGGAGACCCCCTCTGCTTCTGTTTTCTTGGTTAGCGTTCTCGGGGGCGCGTGTTTGTGTCGGTGGGTGTATAATGTGGGCGCCGGGGGGGGGGCGGCTCGCGCAGAGCGGAGCTCCTTCTTCTCTTCCTTCTGCCCGCGGGGAGGCTCCCAAAGCGCAGCCAACACCTGAACAATCTCTTCCGCAAACCAGGGAAAGTCTGGCTTGGGAGAGGTGGCTTTTATGGACTGCAACTCTTTTGAAGGTTTCTAAAGCAGGAAGTTTTTAGAGAACAGGCTAGGGGGAGCTGTACTGCTTTGACTATTCTTTTGAGACCTTTTCCCTTTTCTAATTGCATTTTTATTCTGTAAGGAGGTTTTCCAATAGTGTTTAATGCTTGTTTCAATATTGTAAATAATTTAAGCATGTCTTCCATTTCTCAAAGTTTTAAAATGCATTGTTTTTAAAACTGTGAGCTGCTTTGATTCCCAGTTTTGGGGAAAAAGCAGAATATAAATCATCATCATCATCATCATCATCATCATCATCATCTCCCAGAAATCCCCCCCACATACATCGGCCAGCATGGCCTCTTTCCCAAAAATTCCCCCGCTTGTGTGGTGTGACGTTTGGGGAGTAGAAACTCTCCACCCAAACGGCTTCTCTCCTAGAACCCACAGCCGCCGAGGGCTTGGAGAAGAGGCAGCGGAGGCGCAAGATTTCCCGGAATCCTTTCCAGCCAGCATGGCTCTTCCCAGAACCCGCCAGGAAGCTCGGGAAAGAATTCTGGGAAAGGTAGTATCTCTCCCAAGGTTCCGAGGTCCGGGATTTATGGAGAGCAGATCCCGCTAGGTGTCCTTTGGGTGCCCCTCGCACCTGCCCGTCGCACTCGGGGACGCTTTTCTCCGGCAGCCCAGCGTTCGCGTGCCTCTGCGGTCCTTCTGCTGTCGTGTGGGGCTGAAGGGGAAATGGGGGCGGGGGCGACGAGAGGGCGCCCCCTAAGGGCGGGAGGGGAAAGAGCCCTTGGAGTAGTGAACTGGCCTGGATCTGGACTGCTAAAACTCCCCCTGCCACTGGAGTAGAACCATCCGGTCAGTGGGATTTGCTACGAGTTGTCTCGCCATTCCTTGCGAGGAACGGGAGGGGGGCTCCGCGATCCTCCTCATGCAAAGCACCCTCATTTTGGGGGGCGCTGAGAGGGGCTGAGTGGGAGACAGACCCTGGAAGGGGGGCGTGGGCCCCTTCTTCCCCACCCAGCAGGGACAGACCCCCCCCCCGATGCTGCCCTCCGGGGTTTGCAAAGAGGTGCAGGAGAGGGGGCCCCTGAGCACGTGCAGAGAGGTTACCCGCCTCTCCCAAACTGGGCTGGAAGCTGCCTGGGGAGGAGGAGGAGGGGCGGGGGCGCGCTCCTCCCCCTGCTCCGCCCCCTCCCTGCACCCCACGTGGCTTTTCCCCGCCCCTCCCGCAACTTTCAGGGACTTTGGAAGCGCGGAAGGCCAAGCGCGGCGGCGGCGGCGGCGGCGGCGGCGGCGGCCTTTTGAGGAATTTAAAGCGGCGATGCCCACCGCCGTGGTGGGGCCCACAGTCGCTCTGGGCAGCCCCCAGCAGGCCGTGATCCACCCCCGCCGAGAGATTCCTCCTCCCCCCCCTAGATTCTGCCGGGAGGGTCTGGCGCTGCGGCGATATTGGATGCGCCCCCCTCCCCACCCCAACCCGGGAGATTTAAGCGCCTTCAGACGCGCCGGACCGTTCTCGCGGCGCCGCTGGTACCGCTGAGCCAGCCCGGGGTGTCCGAAGCGGGTCGACGGAGGCTCCGAGACTGTGCCCCCCCTTTTCCCCCCGGAATTAAACCTCGCCATGTGCATGTGCGTGAGAATCCTGCTTTCACGCACAAGTGCCGTTCCGCTCTGCAGGCATTTTTTTAAAAAAGAACCGCAACTCGGAAACGTTACTTTTCTGCAAACTTCAAAAGTAACGTTTTTGCGCACGGGCTAAAACGGGGATAGTTGCAGCGAGTCGCTGTTTGGGGCCCGAGAAGAAGCTGCCTTGAGCGTGTGCAGAGTGCCCTCCCGGAAGGCGCGGCGGGCGAGGGGCGCCCCGGGGATGAGAAGCCCCGCCGGGGAACTTGGCTTCCTCCGCGGAAGCCTGGCTGGGAAAAGCAGCGGGTGGTCGGGGGGATGCGGGGGCTCGGATCGGGCCGCGAAGGAATCCACACTGACAACCGCGGACTTTTGGGGACGTTTTAAACGGAAGCCGGACGCCCTCTGCTCGGGGACGTTTCCCAGCGGCGAATTCTGGGGGGGAGCAAAAGGGGGTCGGGCTAGACGCCCTCCCTCCCGGCCTCCCGCCCCGGGTGACGGGGAGGGGGCAGGCGCGGCCTCGGGCGGCGATCCGGGTGGGGCGGCAGGCCCCGTCGAGGGTCCGGGCGGGGGGAGAAAGCGCGCCCCGGCCCCCGCGGCGAGGCTGTCTCGGCTCCCGGCGGGGGTCCGTCCCGCAGCCTTAATGGTTTTACGGGGTCTCCCCTCCTCCTCCTCCTCTTCCTCCTCCTCCTCCTCCTCCGTGGGCGGCGGCGGCGCCCGCTCCCCCTCCCTCCACCCCCCCCCCTTTGGCTGCGGCGCCCCTCCCTCCTCCCCTCCTTTGCGGGCGGCGGCGCCTGGGGAGGTTGAACTGCAGTAACCTGGCAGGAACTCGCGCGGCCGGCTTAAAAGGGCAATGCCGCCCCCCCCGCATCCCTTTACGCTCCCCGTGGGGCCACCCCCGTCTCTCGTTCTCTGCGCTCCGCGGGGAGGCCGCGCGCGGCTCCCTTCCTCCGTTTCCCCCACCGCTGTGGGGAGGCAGGTCGCAAGACCGTGTTTGGGGGGGGGGAATCCCGGCTGGAGGGGGGCTCTGCAAGGGCTTCATAGATGAGGGAGAGTTGGAGCAAAAGGTTGAGGAAACCCCCTCCTTTTCGGGACTGCAGCTCCCAGAATCCCCCAGGCAGTGCGGTGCGCGGGGAGAGCGCTGGCCAGAAGCTCCCTGGGGTTATGGTTTGCAGCCCCCTGAAGTGCCGGGCGCTGGGGGCTCCCTTTCGGAGGAAGGAACTGGCAGGACCCTCTCTGGGGGTTCCCTGCCGAAGACCGTTTCCGCACTATCCTATTGTAATGCTATCTTCCACTTTCAATCTCCTATGGACTTCTGGGGTTTGTAGTTTACTGAGAAATCTCAAGACCCCTGCCCCAAACCCAGGATTAATGGCACTAGAAGGATGTAGTGCGGAAATGGCCACAGAAGGCCCCGTGAAGTTAACGGGGTTGCCGCAGGTCATCAGGCAGGAGGCTTAAAAGCCCACGCGCACAGAGGAGGCCTAGATAAAGCTCCAGATCCTCTCTCATCTTGAAGGTTAAGCAGGGTCAGCTCTGGTTAGTCCTTGGATGGGAGACTGTGGTAGGCTCTGTTTGAGGGGAAGGAACCGGCCAAAGCACCTCTCAGGATTCCTTGCCTAAGAAAACACCATGAAATGCGTGGGGTCCCCATAAGTCAGCAGGAGACTTGGAGGTACGCACATGCAAACGGTGTACAGTTTCAAGGTGTCTCCTCTCTGCTGAGGGCCGACCCCAGATATTTGGCAGCCTGAGGAAGCGCAACATTTCTCTCGAAAGGAGTCCTGGTGACCAAGTGAGGGGCGCCAGAGCCTGGGGGCAGAGCTGGGGCAGGGTGGGCTTCTGGGCACAGAGAGGGACCGCGCCTCCTTGGCACGGGCAAGTTGGCTCTCCGTATACACGTACTGATACATACACGTGCAAATAGGCATTCACAGCAAGCCCTCTCGCAGGCTTGGTTTTAAACTGCCTAGAACTATCGGAACCAGTTTTAATCTATCTGTTCAGCTTGCTAAAAACTTGCCAGATTGTTTAATATGCTTTTTAGCGTTTGAAACCTTCTTTCAAAAATGTTTAACGTTGTTTTCAAAACGAGTTAGTTTTACTGTAGGCCACCCTCAGTTCTTTGTAAAGAGGGTGGGGTGGGCATATTTTAATACATAATCAATGAATTGAGTCCAGAAGGGTCTGGTTATGGGGGCAGCCCAAGCCAAGGGTGGGGGTGGGGGAGGGGGAGTGCCCACCCCGCCCCGTAGACCCGCGCTTTTTTCTACAGCCACCCCTCCGCTCCCTGCAAAGCCCCACCCGTCCCCCTCGGATTGCCTTCCGCTCGCTCGCTGTGGGGGGCGGGGGGGAGGGAGGTGTCTCTGAATGGACCCCTGTTTGGAAAGCGCAGGCGAAGAGCACCTGCGAGCCCCACAGCCCCGCTGATGACCTTCTGCCCCCCCCGCCCCCCCGGCCCCTTTTGAGACTGCGAGCCTGGTTGTGCAGAGGAAGGCTGGAGGTGGGGGGGGGGGGCAGATTCGTTGGAAGGCGGCAGCCAGCAGGAAGGAAAGGAAGCGCACGGTGCCCTTGGAGAACCCTTCAATTTTGGAATCCCTTGGGTTTCCTATTTAGGAATGCACAAAGGTCAGGCGGCCAATTACTTTCAGGGACATCTAAATATTTTTCCGTGGCTTTGCCTCTGGAGCAGAAAGAGGCTTCCTCTCCTCCTTCCCTGACCCCCCCTCCCTTGGCCACCACACAAGGCTGGGTTTGCTGAAATCACAGGAGGGGGCGGCGGCGGCACGGACGGAACCACAAAGGTCAGAGCCGGGCTGGGGTGTTCTCTGCAGATCTGTGGCCGAGGCAGCCACCCGGTGGAACGGCTACTGTGGGGGCGGTGTATCCGATGTCCTGTTTTTTACAGGCTCTTCTCCGACTTGTACCGGAGCTCTCTCAGTCACGGGGCTCTGTGGGGTTCTAGCACCTGTACGAGCTTGTAGAGTAGAGAGTGGATTCACCGCTCTGGGAAGGTATTTGCTGGCCACCCTTGTGGTGCTTGTGTGTGTTTAGGAGCTGATTTCCCAGGGCCTTTGAAAACTCACCCAGAGGGTCCTCATGTTGGGTGGCTGTGCTGAGCTGTGGAAGGCATTGCACACTGGTTTCTGAGCACGTACGGAGTATTCTGCCTTCATCGATAAGGGCCCAGGTACCCCTCTTTGGCCAGGGAGGGGGAAAGGAAGAAGGTGGGGTTTCCAGGCATCTTTGAGCCCCTGCAGCCCACAGTCCTGTTGGAACTCTGGACAAGTGAGGTCCCTGCGTGCTGCCTCCATCCCTTTCCTTCCCCAGGGGAAGATGCTGCTCTTCCGAGGCCGTCCCAGTGCATGCAACTTTAAACAATTTGCGGGGTCAGTATTTTATTTCATCAATATAAATTTCTGCCAGTACGGGGCCATGGGAAGCTGCATCCTGCTCTTTCTCAGGCCATTTCCGCACTAGACTGTTAATAGCGCTATGATTCCACTTTCAACATCCTATGGAATCCTGGGGTTTGCAGTTTTGGGTGGGGCCGGCTGGCCCCTCCCCAAACTGCAAACCCCAGGATTCCATAGGATGTTGAAAGTGGAATCATAGCGCTATTAACAGTCTAGTGCGGAAATGGCCTCAGCTGTCCGAGATACTGTCTGGTTCTTCCGCTGATGTGGGGCAGAGTCCTGAGGGTGTCCTACACAGGAGTCAGTCCTGCAGAATGGCTGAATTTTTTTCTTTTTTTTTCTTGTTGCTGTGGAAAGTCTGCGTTTGATTACAGGCCGCAGAGGCAGAGGGGTACGCATGAGGGGGACGGCACATTGTGGGTGGATGGGTGTGTGCATTCTGTACGGTTGTGTAGATGCATTGTGCCTTGGGTTGCGTGGCGTTGTAGTTCATTAGCAAGGCTGTATTGGCATGGCACAATTTGGGTGTGTGCGTTGTACCTAGTTGTGCATGCTCATGCGTATTTGGTCGCTCGGCATCCCAGTTCACGAGCGAGCTGGCATTGCACAACTCTGCCATGTAACTCTGCGCACATTGAATTATGCTCTATCTCCTTGACATAGGGTCTCAGCCAAAGTTTTGCATCTCACCTTAGCAATCATAGGGAGCTTACCTTGCACTAGCGCGGCACACACAGTGCCTCCCGGCTTCAGTAGAATAGACCCAGTTCCAGTGTGGGCTGCAAAGGAGTTGCTTTGATCCCCTCCTCACTCCGACCCCTCTAATCTCCCGGACACACTGTCTGTCTGCCGTTTGCTGGAACCCTGGATGAAGCAAGGGGGAACCTCCGGTGAGGTTAGTGGAGCTCCAGAAAGAGTTTGCTGAACTGGAATAAGGAAAGGGGGAGGAAAAAAAGAAGCAGGTGACAAAATCATGTGGAGATTCTTTTCACACTCATAGTATCCTTGAATCCTCTAATTGGAAGGGACCCCAAGGGTCGTCTAGTCCAACCCCCTTCTGCCGTGCAGGAAGACACCATCCAAGAACTCCTGACAGGTGGCCACCCAGCCTCTCTTTAAAAGTCTCCAAAGAAGGGAGAGACTCCACTGGGGTATTGTAGTCCTGGAAGTCCTCCTGGCTGTGTAGTTTTGCTCCCTGCAACCCCTGTATCTTCATTAAATTCTTGGAAGTTCTCTCATTTTCTGACCTTGTAAGTTTCAACATCCTGTTCAGTCCCAGACTCAGCAGCGCAGAGACCTGGCACAAAGTTCTGCCAATGAGCATGCGTCTGAGGTGCGCTGTGTCTTCCCCTTGTCCTTCGCGTCATGAACGGCAGTGGCGACAAAAGTAAAAGGTTTTCTTCTTGTCCCGCTCCACCAGCTCCTGGGCCAAGAAGAAAAACCCTCGGGAACCCTCATTTTGTTTTCTGTTCCATGGGAGCTGCCAGTCCTGAGACACGCTCCTGCTCGTGAGTGCCACCCTGTGAGCCAAAAAGGCTGGCCCAAAAGATTTGCAAGTCCACTGAACCATCAAGTCGAGCATCCTGTCTTGAGCGCCGGCCAAGACCCGAGGCTCAGGAAGATGGAGGGCGTCCGGCACTATGTGAACACAGCGTGGAGAGTGCTGATGCTATGGGGAGGGAGCAGAGGGCCTTTAGGTTTTGGGTTTTCATCCTTAAACCAAAATCTGTCTCTTCTGATCTGAGACCGGGGCTCATCGTGAACTAAAGATTAGTGGTGAAACATTTCAGTCTCCTTGGAGACACCCTCAGAGACCGTCAGGTAGCTATTCTGGAGGTTTTTAAGCGGAGGCCGGGTGGCCATCTGTCGGGAATGCTTTGATGGGGGTTCCTGCATAGCAGGGGGATGGACTGGATGGCCCCTGGGGTCTCCTCCAACTCGAGGATTCTATGATTCTATGAACAGAAAGGAAAAAAAAGTAAAATAAAATTCAGAGGAAGATTAGAAAGTGAAAGGGCTGAATTGGAATATATATACTCAAATTCCAATCTATTAGCAGAAGCATGAACAGAGATAAGGCCTGCTTGGTTCATTATGTATATGAACATATGGATTTTCATTATGGTCACAAATGGCAAACAAAAGAATCTTTCTCAGATCAGTCTCTTACTTCATGGAAAGTGAGTCCTGAGTTAGCAAAAAAATAATTAATTAATTGAGATCCTGCCTTTCTCCCAGTATGAAACCCAAAGTGACTTGTAACAGAGATGAAAATCAAACAGATAAAACAACATATAATGCAAAAGGTTTCTTTTTTTAAGAAAAGAAACCCATTAAACAACCAGTCCAATTAAATTACAAGTCACACTCTCTCAACCTCTAAGGCAGCAGCAACCTCCTCTGAATACATTTTGAAAGCCAGTATGAAGAGTGTTTGAGCGTTGGGGCAGGAGTCTCAGAAACCGAGGTTTGAAGCCCCAACCAGCTCTGGAAACCCACCTTTGGTGAGTCACACTCTCTCAGCCACAGAGGGAGGCAAAGACCATCTGACATGAAGGTGATGACGAATTCCTTCCTGCTCCACTTTTCCTCGTATTTGTCCTCCCCGTTCTTTTGAATGTATTCAAAACGGAAGACAGCCCCGATTTTCTCATAAACTAACCTCCCCAGAACTGTTTTTAGAATGGGGGAGGTCAACATTAGCAGGCAGGTTGTGATTAATTTTGCTGCCTTGCAGGTCCTTGCAGAGGGAGGGCAAGTTACTTTCCTCACCCGCTGTCATCCAAACATCCTTAAATACAAAGATTCTTTCAAGCGCGGGGTCTGCTTAGAGAAGCCCTCCGTGTATGTGGTGTTGTTTGCTCTTGCTGCATGTCTTAAAGTTGTTTCTGACTTTTGGTGACCCTGAGGTGAACCTATCGCGGTGTTTTCTGGGGCTGAGAGTGTGTGATGCGCCCACCTGGTGGGTTTCCATGTCCAAGTGGGGAATCGAACCCTGCGCTCCAGCATTGTAGTCTAAGACCATTTCCGCACTGGACTGTTATAGTGCTATGATTCCACTTGCAACACCCTATGGAATCCTGGCGTTTGCAGTCCCTCCCGAAACTGCAAACCCCAGGATTCCATAGGGTGTTGCAAGTGGAATCATAGCGCTATAACAGTCTAGTGCAGAAATGGCCCTAGGCTCAAATCACTACATCACTACCTTTCTGGTTCTTGCAGCAATATTAAGCAGTGTTGCTTACTCCCAAGTAAATGAGCCTGGAATGGAGGGCAGGGAGCTGTTATTCCTGGGAGCTGACTCAGTGACAAAAGCTGCCTTAACATTTCTGAGTGCTCAGTGGTTTAGTACACCTCTGTTAAATTATTCCTGAGGAAATACTTCCTCCTACACAGGAGCCTTGAGGTCCAGTTTAGATCCATGAGGCAGGATCGTGCCCATTTATTTCAATGAACAAACACACGTATGCCAAGGAAGATGGATGCAGATTTGCTCCCTCGACTGTCAAAGGAGCCGTGATGTTATCACGGCCAGGAGAGATACTTCTTGGTCTCAGTCAGAACACAATAATTGTTTAATGAGTGAATACATTATAGAATGGAATTAGCCTTTTGTGCTGCAGCAAGGCGTTCTTGGCTCCTTTTCAGTTTTGTTGTCAATCACAGGCTTGCTCAGGATTTAGAAGGTGTTCTCCTAGTGTGCATACACGCATCCAGGGTTCCCCGTGTGCTTTATTTCCTCTGCGTCTTCCCTGGAACCCACAAACCCCACCCAAGAGAAGCACACCCAGCCATTGTTTGCATGGCCGCTTACTCTGAAGTGCTGCTCCTGCTTGACTCACCCAACCTTAGATTCAGCTCATAGGCTTGACAGACAACACCTCGGAGGTTGAGGCGAGTTCAGGCGTTGTTGTCCAAGGGCAGCTGATCCGGTCAACAGGGGCTCGTGTTGACTTTTGTTTGATGTCTCTCCCCTCAACGGTGACATTTTTCCTTTTGCTGGAATTGCAGCGAAGGAGGCTGAATATTTGCAAGGAGATTGTATCTGGCAGCGGCAGTTGGGGATTTACGTGGTGCCAGTCTGGTTCTGAAATGCGCTCTCCTCCAAAGGTCACCCGGAGGTCTCCCCTTTCTACCCCCCCCAACCCCGACCCAAGAAGAAAAATCTAAGCAGGAACGGAGGCTCTGAGGTCCCCCGCGCAGGCTCGGTGCCACACATACCTGGAGTGCTCGGCACATCCTGCTGCCGAGACACCGGGGCAAGAATGTTCTGCCTTGAGGAAAACCATAAAGCTCGAAATATCCTGTTTTCATTCCACACCGCGGCTAAATTGGATGCTTTCAGCCTCAGTCATTCAGTTCGCTCCCTGCTCCGGAGACTCAACAGGCTCGCTCTCTCAGTCTCTCTCCTCTCTCTCTGTCTCTCTCTCTCTCTCAGTACCCCCCCCCTTGCAATCTGCTTGTGCTTCTCTCCTGGGGGTCTCTGGAATGGTGTCTGTGCGTGTGTGCGTGTCACCTGTCAGCTTGTGGCAGCCCCTTGAATCTCATGGGGCTTTCTTAGGCAAGGAATCCTCGGAGCTGGTTTTGGCAGTTCCTTCCTCTGAAATAGAGCCTACAGCACATGGCGTTTGTCGGTGGTCTCCCATCCAAGGACCAATGAGGGCTGACCCTGCTTAGCTTCCAAGATCAGACGGATCTGGTGCCTTCAGGGTATTTAGGCCTCTTGTGTTGCCTGTGTCTTCAACTTGCCTGTCAACTTACGGTGACTCTATGAATTCCACGGGGTTTTCTTAGGCAAGAAATCCTCAGAGGTGGTTTTGCCCATTCCTTCCTCTGAAATAGACCCGCCGGCACCCGGTAGTCATCTCTCACGTCCAGGTACTAACCAGGGCTGGCCCTGCTTAGCTTCCAAGACCAGACAGGATCTGGTGCCTTGAGAGCTGATGAGGTTCCTTTCATTTTCGAAGACCTGCCCCCAGCAACATGTTCCCCCAAAAGAGCATCCCTGCTTTTCTTTCTCCAGGCAGTGCCTGGAAAGCTCATTTGGGTCCAAAGCCCACGCCTCCTTCCTCTTCTCTTTCTCGTTTACCGTCATTATCACCGCCGTTCTCCCTTTTGCTCGCATTCTTCCTTTAGAGTGCTCAGTGTAAGTCAAAGCTCTTCTGCAATTTTTGTGAGTTTCTTTGTTGTCCCAGTTTTGGGAAGAATGTGAGATATAAATGGAACAACAACATTGGGGATCATATTTATTGGATTTCTTTTTTTCTGGAATAAGAACACAGTGGTGGTTGCAGTAGTGAGATAGGTGATCTGGGAATATTTCTGAATGGAGTGACAAACCAACTGAATGAAATTGTCATAGGGAGAGGTTCACAACTTCACCATTACCAAAAGCAATGCTATGTGGAAAGTGCCACATTATCCAATGTTCCCTCCCTCATGCCTTGATTCTGAGACAGAATTGGAATCACTGATATTTGACAACTCCAGCTGGTGACACCTGCGAGATGAGGGATTCCCACACTCCATTCCCCCAGGTGTTTTGGACGTCAACTCCCAGAAGTCCCAGCTGCCTTGGCCAATGATCAGGGATTCTGGGAGCTGAAGTACAAAACACCTGGAAGACCAGAGTTTGGGAAACACTGGGCTGGAGCACGAAACTGACAACAAGAATAACAATAAGCATTGCAAACACCATTTGCTAGGAACCCATCTGTCAGATTCCTGCAGGTGTCTGAGAATCATAGTATCTTAGAGATGGAAGAGACCCCCAAGGGCCATCCAGTCCAACTCCCTCCTGCCATGCAGGAAGACACAATCCAAGCCCTCCCTTCCAGCCTCTGTTTAAAAACCTCCAAAGAAGAGGACTCTACCATGCCCTGGTCCACTGGTGAACAACTCTTACAGTAAAAAAGATGTTCTTCCAAACCTTTAGGTAGAATCCTTTCTCTTGTAAGCTGACTCCCTTGGGTCTTGTGTCTGCATGCATGAGTTCAGCTACAGGAAGCAGTTGGCCATTTTTTGTTTGATGTGCAATGCTGCCAATTCAGTTCAAGATGAGGGAAAGCAGTGCCACACATGTGCAGCCGTTGTGCACACAGGTGTGCACCTTCACACGACACATCTCCTTCTGCCCACACTGAAATTGGCAGCAGGACTCCTTCGGTTGCACATCAGGTTGCTCTTTTTCTTGTGCGATGGGGGTTGCCCCTCAACGCAAGGGTTGCCTAGCACAGTCAGCGTGCAGCCCCGTGTGCGGAGGGCTAAGCTACGCAACACTGGTGTGGCCTCCGATAGTGCTGTGGGTCTCCTCAAGCGTGAGGCATAAAGGAACTTGCCTGTGGTGAGGAAGATGAACGATGGCAAGTTTGGAAGTGCTATGGGTCATTTCGTGGAGTGCTTTATGACGCTTTGTAGCACCTCATTTCCTTGAGTAGCAGAAGTGTGATGATGGTGATGAATAACAACAATAGTAATGGAATTTAATTTATTAGGGTCTTATCCCAGTAAATGAGAATTATAGTATCACTATACAGTATTTAACTCTTAAGAAAAAATTTAAAAACTATCAGAGAGGAGAAGATTTCCCCTTCAGTCCATCAGACCATCCCAGCAAACCAGACTGTTGGTGTTGCGTACGTTGAAGTCATTTCTGACTCACGGCAACCTTAAGGAGATCCTATCGTGGGGCTTTCTTGAGAAGATTTGCCCAGAGAGGGGAAGCAAACCATGGGCCAGTTTTTTAAAACAAGCCTTAGGAGAAGCCCTCTCGCCCGTCCAAGAAATTGCTATCGACAGCCCTTGAGAAAGGACAAAATGAGTGGATGTGGGGAGCAAAGAGCCAGCACAACCCCAGGAGCTCTACGGGGAGAAGTCTTGCTTCTTCTTTAGATCCATCTGGAGGAGGCTGTGGTTTGCAAATCTGCACCTTGAGGTCGTGAGGAGCTCCGGCCCCTTATCTGCAGTGCCGTCAGTCTGCAAGCTTCCTTCAGCCTGCAGTGGGCAGGAGTCACTTGATTCCATCTCAAAAAGTATTCAGTATTTTTCCTGTGGTCCTAAGTCCCTGGGCAAGGAAGAGAGGCCTAGGCAGGGCATTTGCATCTTTGTTTGTGTACTTGCATTTGTGGGAATTAGATCTGGGCAGTTCTGTAGCATCTGTATCCAGGAAAGGGCTGCTAGGTAGGATAGCTGGCAAAGCAGCCAATGTACATGGGGACTGATGTGCCTTGGGGCTCACACACAACGGGGTGGAAGCCCCCCAGGACTGATTTGCATCGGGACGGCTGCGCATTGAGGCTGCAGCTGGGGAGTAATGATGTGCATCTCGAGAGCCCAAATGCATGTGGGGACTCTCCTGCCCCATGGTGTCCATCACGCATCTTCTCAATTCACTGACAAGGTTTCTCAGCGCCTCTGCTATGTAGCTCAGTATGTGTAAAATTATGTAATGTACACAAAGACAGAGAATTCTGGCTGATGTTTTTCATGTGGTTAATAGTTTCATTTGGTTTTAATGTCAATTCCTTGCACGTTTTTAATTGTAACCTTTTAAAAGTCTGAGTCACCTTGAGTGCCAGTTATGGGGAAAAGGCAAAATAGATATAAAGTTAATAGCAGCAGAAGCAATAATGAATGTGAGAACCTGCCCTGAAACCACACCTTTGGGGGTTCATCTCACCTAGTATTGTTCCATCTGACTGGCAGACAGGGTTCTGTGCAAGATTTTCTACCCTAGTGAACGGGGGCTGAGCTGGAGGCCTTTTTGCTTGGACATTTCAGAAGCTGCCCTTTATACTGAATCCGAGCCTTCAATCCGAGCCTTCGTCCGCTTTGCTTGGGATGGTCAGCTCTGACTGGCAGGAGCCAGGGGTTCCAAGCAGCCCTCTTTCCCTGGCCCATCCGTCCTGATGGTCTCCTGTCCACGTACCAACCAGACCCGCATCCCTGCTTAGCTTCCAAAATCAGACAAAAGCCGGTGCGTTCAGGGTGACGAGGTGCCAGTCGGGGTAGCCCCGGAGTGCCTTGGTTTGGACAGTTTCCCAATCTTTCATCTAAGTGCCAGCTTTCCTCAATTTTACCGCTGCTTCCTCTGAAATTTGGGTAGACCAGGAGGGGTGGGGGAGGGGGAAGAGGGAGCGTGCCATTTGGCAAAAGCTCACTAGAGGGCGCAGCGGGTTCAGTCTAGCCGGGGAAGCGAAGTCCGGGCTCCGCAAATGCAGAGCGGGCGTTTTGTCCCTCAGTGGAAAGGTTTTGAAAGGGCCGGCAAGCGAGAGCACGGCGAAAGGGTGGCGAGGGGAGGTCAGGGTCTCTTTCTCCTACTTCTGCGCCAAGGTAGAAGGATGCAGAGGGGTGCAGCAGTAACAGGGGGCAGATGCGGTCAGGAATTGCCATCCAAGTGGTTTTGCTGTCCTCTTAAAGTCTGCTGTTCCAGCTGTTTCTGGCAGACAAATCCTTTGGGAATCATCTGCTTAGTTCAGTTGCCAGAATCTGAGTTCCAAGGGCAAAAGCAGCTTGTGCTCAGTTAATTCCGCAAGGAGGAGAGCAGAGGGCAAAGGCTTGCCCTTCCCTGTAGGCTCCGGCCAAAGCAAACTGCTGCAGCCTCTCCTACCTTGTGTGTTCTTCATCATTAATAGCTTTTGCCATCCTGACCACACTTTGTTGTGGCTTAGTCACATGGGTCCTGGTTGCAAGTGGCAGTGTTGGAGTGCAGGTGGATTCAACCCTCGCTGGCCTCCCAACCTCACCTCTGCCTCTTCTCCTTCCTCCGCATGAGCTGGAGGCCACTGGAAGGCTCTACGTGCAGTCTGGCCTTTAGCTTGGCACGGGCTCACTGTTGCTGCACCCCAGAGCATGGTAGTACACATGTGTTAAGTTAATAATCTCTAAGCAAACATTCCTCCCCCCCCCCACTGTCTAGGTCTGTGAGGAGATAAGGGGGGATGAAGGAGGTGGTAGTGGGGTCAGAACATGAAGAATGAAGGGCAAAGGCTGAGGTTGCAAGAGGCTTTCTTGCTGAACAGAGCTTCTGTGGTGTGTATGTCCCTTCAAGTTGCCTGTTGGCTTATGGTGGCCCCATGAATTTCATAGGGTTTTCTTGGGCCAGGAATTCTCAGAGGTAGTTTTGCCAGTTCCTTCGTCTGAAATAGAGCCTACAGCACCTGCTATTCATTGGTGTCTCCTGTCCAAATACTAACCAAAGCTGACCCTGCTTAGCTTCCAAGATCAGCCATTATCTGGTGACTTTCTGCTACCTGGACAATGAATATAGGGTTGTCAGATCTCAGGGACTGGACACTTTTTTCTGGTCTTCAGGAGGAAAAGGGGAATCACCGGTTGAGAGTAGTGCCTTGAAAATGGTATATCTCTGTGTGTTTTCTTACTCCCCTGCAGCTGCAGGCTGCTTTGGAGTGAATACTGTAGATTGTTTTCTGTTCAAGGTTGAGATTGGAAAGCCTTTTCTGTTTGGAGCACACCTCCTGAGTGTTCTCCAAAGTGCTTGCAAAGGTATTAAAAGTGTGGAGATTTCCTCCTGTTCAATGCCAAGCTTGGAAAACCTGATTTCAGTCCAGAGAAATGTTTTCTCATTCAATAGATGTGGCACTTCTTATTGGAATTGCATTCTCTGAGCAACTGAGGCTGATGCCTGCTTAATGCTTAATAGTGTCCACATGAGTTGTCCCTAGCTCTTGGGTTTTGGCCTAGAAATCTCACACTCTGTGATGCATCTGTTCACACAACCCTTGGTGCAAGGGCTGCCCCTTGCCAATGCGGCCTTTTGCAGCTGTCCTTGGGGAGACGGGGCCACTTCCCTGAGTCTGGCTTGGCCAAGCGTTTCATAGAATAATGGAGGTGGAAGGTACCCCCAGGTGTCACTGAGTCCACCCCCTTCCACACAGATTTGTGCTGTACAGTCTGAGAAGTTTAACTGAATAGCCCTCAGAAGGTCTCTGTGCTGGCAAGGGCTCAGCTCTTGGTTTCTGCGATATCTCTTAATTCATCTCCTGCTTCTTGGGCATAACCAGCAATGTGCACATGTCATGTGGCTGGTGAGCAATTTTGCAAGAGTAAATAATTGAGGCACAGAATAATAGAATTTTAGAGCTGGAAGGGACTACAGAGGCCATCCAGTCCAACCCTGTTCTGCCATGCAGGAATATATAATTTCTGAAAGATGCTTGTTCAACCACTGTTTAAAGACTTTCAAAAGCAGAGAACCCACCACTTTCTGGGGCAATGTATTTCACCATCAAACAGCCCTTAAAGCAAAAAAAAAAAAGTTCTTCCTAATGTTTAAGTGGAATCTCTTGTCATTTGAAGCCATTGGTTTGGGTTCTAGTCTCTAGAGGAGCAGAAAACAAGTTCATTCTCATCTTCTGCATGACAGTTCTTCAGATATTTAAAGATAGCTATCACGTCCCCTCTCAGTTTTCTCTGGAATGGATTCACAATACAGGAAAAGATTCCACCTAAATATAAGGAAAAACTTCCCAATGGTAAGAGCAGTTCCACAGTGGAATATGCTGCTGGTGGAGTTTCCTTCTTTGGAGGTTTTTAAACAGAGGCTGGATGGCCATCTCTTGGGATTGGTTTGATTCTTGGCACTGTGGATCATCTTAGGTCCCATCATGCATCATCTATATAGTGAGGAACAAAGTCCATCTGTCCATATGACAACAAGATTTCACGTGTGCTTTTCTTCTCATGTCTTTCAGGTGTTCTCCAAAATATTCAGCCACGAAGCTCTGGAGAGCTACCTTCCTAAGATCCAGATGGTCATCCAAGACACACTGAGAGCTTGGAGCAGCAATCCAGACTCCATCAACGTTTATCATGAAGCGCAAAAACTCACCTTCCGTATGGCCATTCGGGTCCTACTGGGATTCCGCATTCCAGACGAAGAACTTGGACAGCTCTTTGAGGTCTACCAGCAATTTGTGGACAACGTATTCTCCTTGCCTGTGGACCTGCCTTTCAGTGGCTACCGGAAGGTAAGAGATGACTCAATGAGAGGGTGTGGCTTGGGAGTTTGGGGAAACTCTGTAGTTCACTGCCGGAGCACTTGGTTTGCTTTCAGAAGTTTCAAGGCCTGGCTTCCAAGAAGTCCTGTAGCAGATGATAGGAAAACCCTTTGTCTCTGCTTGAGAAAGAGTGGCCAGATTAGTACCATCCCAGGCCCTAAGACTCCTGGGCCAAATCCTGATACATAGGGATGGCCCTGATGAAGTCACAGGAGGTGGACCATGGTGATATCATATAATCATAGAGTAGAAAGAGACCATAAAGGCCATCCAGTTCAACCCCATTCAGCCATGCAGGAAGACACCATCAAAGCCCTCCCTTGGACAGATGGCCACCCAGCCTCTCTTTAAAAACCTCCAAAGAAGGAGGAGACTCCACCACACTCCACGGGGGCAGCAGCAGATTCCACTGCCGTACGGCTCTGACTGTCAGGAAGTTCTTCCTGAGGTTCAGGTGGAATCTCTTTTCATAAAGGTTGAAGCCACTGCTCCATAGTGTCCTAGTTTCTGGAGCAGCAGAAAACAACCTTATCCCATCTTCCACATGACATCTCTTCAGATATTTAAGCATGGCTCTCATGTCCCCTCTGTACCTTCTTTTTTCCAGGCTAAACATAACCAGCTCCCTCAGCTGCTCCTCACAGGGCTTCACAGGCCTATCCATGTCACAGTGATGTTCGTGAGCATGATACATTAAGTATTAGCCACAGTTGCTCCGAGGATGCCAATTCTTTAAAATTCCAAATTTATTTTTTAAAAATTAAAATTTAACAAAGAAGAGTGTACAGACAGAGTCACACCCACACTTTTCAAGACTGCTTTTGCCCTGAGACTCCTCTTCTGTGCCTTGAGGACTGGAGAAGAGGGTCCAGGCCTTAGACCCGGGAAGCCTAGTCAGAGACCCCCCACCGGTCCGAGTAGGTGGTAATGGTAGCTGCTGAATGAGGCAAGGATCCGACTAGTTAGGATGCAGCTCCATTAGTCCATAATGCTTGGAATGTGTCCAGGTGGCTCCCATTTTAGGGCCAGCTGATGGGCTGTTTTGCTCCTTTCCATGTGTGGGATGCTTCAGCTGGGAGTGATTCTACAAGATGGGAACAGCTGGTAGAGAAAGAGAGCTGTCCAGTTCACTTTGTGATTTGGGCTTTGGTGCTTGGTAGTAAGGCATATCAGCTTCTTCTTCTTTTTAATTCCTTTTTCTTTCTTGCGCAGGGCATCCGTGCTCGCGAGGCATTGCAGAAGGGTTTGGAGAAAGCCATCCGGGAAAAGCTGCAAAACACACAGGGCAAGGACTACTCTGACGCACTGGACATCCTTATCGAGAGTGGCAAGGAACACGGCAAGGAACTAACGATGCAGGAACTGAAGGTAGAGGAAAACCAGCCGGGTGGGAAGATGCCTGAAGTTCTGTCCATTACCACTAGGGGCACTAGACTAATTCTTGCATGTCAAGCATGGCTGAAAACAATAGATGCAATTTTCCACAGAGGCTCATTTGAAGTGTGGTAAAGCACAAAGGCCTCTGGAACTATGAGAAATCCTTCATTTATGAATAACTGCTCTGTGTCTGATCTGGCTTTATATTTCTGTTTAACATTTGGCTGTCTGCAGTAAATGTCATTGTTTCTCCTGTTTCGCAGTTGAATTTCACCAGTCCTAGGTTTGAATCCTATTGAATGATCCCAACTAGAGTAGACTCACTGAATCCACTGTTGAATAGTGAGGCCATTTCTGCACTAGACAGTTCTAGTGCTATAATTCCACTTTCAACATCCTATGGAATCCTGGGGTTTGCAGTTTAGGGAGGGGCCTTTGAGGATGGCCTTTGAAGACGCTCCCTAAACTGCAAACCCCAGGATTCCATAGGAAGTTGAAAGTGGAATAATAGCACTAGAACCGTCTAGTGCAGAAATGACCTAAGTCAACACATAGCTTAAATCCCATTGATTCGGTCTCCTCTGCTTGGGACTAGCCATGGCATTCAGGCCATTAAATCCAATATGAACTGGCAAATTTTTTTGAGGAAAGCTGAAAGTACTGTGACAAAGGTAATCGAAGTGGGCATATGGTTTGAAAGGAAGGACAAGATGGTTTCCAAATTCAAGGCTGCAACTGTGGACAGAGCAAGATGGGGGGACTCCATGACTCTCTCACGCATGTAACCTATGGGTCTCCTTGCCTTTTAGGATGGTACCCTTGAGCTGATTTTTGCTGCCTATGCAACCACAGCCAGTGCCAGCACCTCTCTGATCATGCAGCTCCTGAAGCATCCAGCAGTCCTGGAGAAGCTCCGCGAAGAGCTGAGGAGCAAAGGGATCCTCCACAACGGTTGTCTCTGTGAGGGTTCTCTACAGCTGGACACCATCAACAGCCTCCACTACCTGGACTGTGTCATCAAGGAGGTCCTGCGACTCTTCACTCCCATCTCTGGAGGGTACAGGACAGTGCTGCAGACGTTTGAGCTGGATGTGAGTAAAAAGACCTGCCTTCAACCTCCCCAAGGGAAGGGAGTCTCCAGGAACACGCACTCATCTGAGGAAGCGTGTCTGGAATGTGCTTTGCTTCTGTTCCAGCAAATATGGCACAGGGGGGACTCAGAACTCAGTGCCGGAGCACATGCTTTGCATATGTGTGCACGCTTAGATATTTGTGGGGCTTTTTGTAGAACAGGGAGGGAAACCATGCAGTCCCCCACATGTGGTTGGACTGTAACTTCCATCATTCCTACCCAGCACAGCTAATGGTGAGAAACGGTGAAAGTTCTAGGCCAACAACACCTGGAGAGTTGTACGGTTTCCACTCCTGTCATAGAATCATAGAGCCAAAAGGGATCCTGAGGTCCATCTTGTCCAAAATCCTCCCAGTGAAGGAATCCACAACTAAAGTCCTCCTGAAGGATGCCCATCCAACCTCTGTTTAAAGACCTCCAAAGGGGAAGACTCCACCACCTTCCACTGAGGCAGCAGCATATTCCACTCTCAAGCAGTTCTTATGGTCAGGAAGGTCTTCTTAATGTTTAGGTGGAATCTCTTTTCCTGTAACCACCCAGAGTCTCACCTGCTTGGTAGAACCCGAGAGAGGTTGTGCTCCACTGGCATCCCTTCCAAGAGCCCAGCAAGACACTGGAGTAAGATTTTGTGGAGATGCTTGTAAATAATATTTGAAATATTACCCTGGTGTTTACTTCTGGCTAGAGTTAGACCCAAAGTATCAATCGTAGATTGGTGAGCCAACAGATAGCTAAATCCACTGATTCAATGGGTCAACTCTTGTTACCACCAAACCAACTAAATGTTTGTTGTTGTTAAACACTGTCAAGTTGTCTTTGGCTTGTGTTGACTCTATGAATGAGAGATCTCTGAGCCGCCCTGTCCTCAACCGCCTTGCTCAGGTCTTGCAGACTCAGGGATGTGTCTTCCTTGATTGAGTCTTTCCACCTGTAATGGAGTCTTCCTCTTTTCTTACTGCCTTCTGCCTTCCCCAGCATTATTGTCTTTTCTAGTGTGTCAGGTCTTCTCATGATATGGCCAAAGCCCCAGCTTAGTCATCCCTGCCACTAGGGAGAGTTGATCTGGACCCATTCATTGGTCTTTCTAGGACCTGCTCATTGGCCTTTTTAGCAGTCTGGGGTATCCGTAGAAATCTTTTCCATCACTGCATTTCGAGGGAGTTTTCCTATCAGCTTTCTTCATTGTCCAAGTTTCACCTCCACACATAGAAACTGCAAATGGCATGGACCATCCTGACTTTGGTGCTCCAAGATATAAGCCGTAATGATAACTGCGTGAAATTCTCAGTTACAAGGCATCGCCTGCCTGGAGGACCCCCTCCCTACCCTAAAAGAAGTAGTTCTGGGAAGAGGCCTTCTCGATTTCCCATTCAAAATTTGCCATCAACATTTGCGGGGATGGGGTCTTGTTGTCAACGTGTAATTAATGGCTGAAGGCAAAAAGCTGAACGGGGATGAGACAAGTGAAGGTTAGATCCAGATGTCTGGATGACAAGGGGATTACTCACTGTGAGCAGATGGAATTTTCAGCTCACAGAGGATGGTCTGGTGACATGTCTTGGCTCAAGCATCACACACAGCGGGTTCATATCCTTTTGAACGGGGTCTAGGGGTAAGAGATGCTCCCTTCCACAGGTTTCTCTCTCCCTCCTGCCTTCTAGAAATGTCCCTTCCTCATCACCCAAGTGAGGCTCACCATTTTGCCGCGTGTGAAAATCACACCATGGAGACGCTGTGGCCACCCATTCTCTTGATACTTGTTCAGGAAGGGCACCGTAAGAGAACGTAACTTAGAGCTTACTCACTTGGTCATCTTTATGGCGTAAAGTTTCTCCGGTCTGTTGGTTTTTTGTTCCATGGCGTTTTGGCTGGAGAGGGGGGGGAATGCCCCAACATGTGTTCAAGCCGTGACTCACCTCCCCGCCCAACCTGCTCCTCAGATGTTTTCAGAGAGGGGTGAATCAGAGGGTAGATTCAGACCACCGTCCCTGTCCAAAACCAGATTGCCACACACTGGAAAACCCACAGAAAACCAGAGTTTGGGAGCCACGGCTGCTTTTATCCCACATTGTTGGGCAGGCTCAAAACTGGCACGTGCTCTTTTTCGGTAAAACAAAACCAGAGCGGCAGCTGATCTGTCTGCCCTGCTGGAAAATGTTGGCATTTTCAAGACTCGGGAAGCCAGTTCTTAATCTGACACTTATTTTTCTTCATGTCTACAGCATGTGGAGTTTCATTTTTGCCCTGAGCCAAGACTGGGACACTGGCAAAGGGGGTTCACATTCCGTTTATGTCCTGGCAAGGTCCCCGTGGCATGCACAGATCTGCTTATTGCTGCACCTTCTTTTTTTGCAGGGAGGGGGCTCTATAGAACAACTCCTCCTCCTTTTCCATAGCCCTTCATCCTGCTGTCTTGATCTCTTATTTCATAATTAGGACCACATGTGGAGGCATTTAGCTTCTATGCTGCACTTTGGGTGTGGAGAAAAAAGCCTGTCATCATCAGTGTCATTGTCACCATCATTTATTTATTCCTTTGTCACTGTTGTTCCTAGATTACAAGGCCTGGCCCCTCTTCTCTGATCCTTAGGGCAAGGGGGAGGGATCTCAGGATGAGAGAGCTGCTCTGAAAGGTGTCTGTGTACCTGTATATTTGCCCCATTGGGTAGACTTGGTGTTTTCAACTTCACTGTGGCATCCTTTGTGCAGCTGTGATTGAAGCTTAATTTTTGGTGCCACTGGGAACTGCCCCTTTTAAGTGCCTGCTCCCCGCTGCAATGTTGCCAGGGGTCATCCCTGGATCTCAGGTTTTGGTCCAGAAGTCTCAGGACCTGAGGTAGTCCTGACCCAGCAATCCTGTCTAAGTCCCACCTCTTCACCAAAAATGGAACCCAAGGGGGCTTAAACAAAAATGACAACAAAGACAGATAGAAACACATAAAAGGTCACAAGCCAAACATGCAAAAATATTGTCATCTGTATTGGCTGAAGATTTCTGCCCTTGAGCCCGCAGATAGAATCACAGAATCACAGAGTTGGAAGAGACCCCAAGGGTCATCCAGTCCAACCCCCTTCGGCCATGCTGGAATACCCAACTGAAGCACTCCCAACCGATGGCCATCCGGACTCTATTTAAAAACCTCCACAGAAAGAGGAAGCAGTGTGTTCCACTGTCCAGCTCCTCTGAGGAAGTTCTTCCTAATGTTTAGGTGGAATCCCTTCCCTTGTAGTTTGGCTCTGTTGCTCTGTGTCCAAGTCTCTGGAGGAAAAGAAGAACAAGCTTGCTGCATCTTCTGCATGACTTCTGTACATATATTTAAGTATGGCCGGACAGTAGCACCTCTCAAGCTAAAGTTGCCCAGCTCCTGCAGGAGTTCTCACAGGGGTTGCTTTCCAAACTATCTACCGTTTTGGTCGCCTTCTTTGGAACACCTTCTAGCCTGCCAACCTCAATCTTGAGCTATGGTGCCCAGAAGTAGACACTGTATTCCAGGGTGGGTGGATGGGGAACCACTGCTGCTCCCTCCCCTTTGTTTGTTTTGGAAATCCGTGAGTCATGTGGGGCAGGTTAAAGGTATGTCCCTCCTCAAAGTTGCCCTTGAGATGTGCAAGCTCACACGCCTGTGGGCGCCGCCATCTTCCATGGGAACCCTCTGCTGACTTCCAGGTACAGCCCAAAGCCACAGGGGCTGAAGGAACGAGATACTGTGGTTTCAGCCCATCTTCTGGTGGCGACTGTGGGCAAGGCCCTCGATGAAGCATAACTTTATGCTTGGGGAGTTACGGCACTGAGAGGTAGTGGTTTGGGCACTGGAATCCAGCTCTTGAGACCGAGGTTCAGATCCCCACTAGGCCGTGGAAACCCACTGGGTGATCTTGTGCAAGTCATACTCTCTCAGCCTCAGAGGGCTGTTATTGTTTAAATAATTATTCAAGTAAGAATATACGGAAAGTTTGTATTAAAACTGAACCAAACTATTTACAGTAGTAAAACAATATTAAAATCAAATCGTGAGCTGCTCTGTGTCCCAATTTTGGGAGAAAAGCAGGATATAAAGAAGTATCCCCGGCCCCCAATTTTGATTTCTCTCCCTCTGCTCTCCGCAGGGCTTCCAGATTCCCAAGGGCTGGAGCGTCATGTACAGCATCCGTGACACACACGACACCGCCCCGGTCTTCAAGGACGTGGATGTGTTTGACCCGGACCGTTTTGGGCAGGACCGCACGGAAGACCGAGAGGGCAGGTTCCACTACCTCCCTTTTGGCGGAGGGGTAAGGACCTGTCTGGGCAAACACCTCGCCAAGCTTTTCCTCAAGGCGCTGGCCATCGAGTTGGCCAGCACGAGCAGATTCGAGCTGGCCACGAGGACATTCCCTCGGATCACGCTGGTGCCGGTCGTCCACCCGGTCGACGGACTCAGGGTCAAGTTCTTTGGGCTCGACTCGAACCAGAACGAAATCTTGACAGAGACAGAAGCCATGTTGGGTGCCACCGTGTAAGCCAAGTCCTTCGTCGGCTTCTCTTGGTTGGGAGGTTGAGGGGCCCGGCATGGAACGGAAGGGGAAGGAAGGAGCCAAACCCTGTCACTGGTGGAGTCTGGGGCCACCCTCAGAGACCTTTTGGTGGGGACGTCTTTGTGCAAACCTTGGCCGATGATGAATATGCCAAAACTGTGGTGGTGTTTTAGCGTGAGGGGGTGAGGGAAACCGACTGAGGAGATTGCCTGGCGTGTTTCCATTTTTCTTTTCCGAATGCAAAAGAGAAGGGGATGGTCTTGACCAGAGAAACAAAACAGTATATAAATGTCCGTGTGACCTGAAATGGAAAGATTTCTGCTGCAAGAAGAGGTCGCCCACCAGGCCTGGGCAGTTAGCCCACCGCTCCCACGAGGCCTGACCTCCTTCTCTCTCTCTTTCTCTTCCCCTGCTTTTCTGGAGTCCAGTGAATGTCCTCTGTCCAGCCATGACCTTTAAAGTAACAGTGTTAATTGAATCAGTGAACTACCGTGGTGTTAGGGAAACTATGTCATATAAATAGTATTTCAGGACAAATAAACGGCACTTCTGACAACTTTGTTCCCGAGAGGATGCAGTTAATAAATAAAAAAGTTTAAATTTATTGCAGTGATTAGTGAACAGAACATAATAAACAAATGCATTTATTATTAATTTATTCTGCTTACTTCAGTTAGGCTGCGTCCAAGGGGGTTTGTTCAGAACACTCTGTTGCCAACATCCTTAAGGGGAGGATGGTATTGTCGGTGATCCTCTGGCTCTCAGCTTTGAGGACAAGGTACAAGACCATCATCCACTGACTGGCCAGCTTGGATGCAGCTCACTTTTATTTTGAAGGACAGATTCAAAGCATTCTGCAAATGCGTTTGCTAATTCATCAGTGCATGTTTTCTTGGGAGAAAATGGCCAAAAGAATCCCTGAGGCAAACCCCAATATAAGCCAGTGTTGTCTAGTGGTGGTGAGTGGGTTGTGTTGGTGGCACACTCAGCCTTCTGTGTTGCGATGGTTAGGCTAAACCAAGGCTGCTTTGGGACTTTTGACTCGGTTAGTGTTAATGCCTGTGGGTTACTTCCTGTGCCAATGTTCACTTTATTGTGCATCTGAAACACAAAGGGAAGTTGCTGGAGGAATCTCTTGTTAGTCAGTTGCAATGTTGCACAGTCCAATGCGCATGTCCTTCTGCATGCAGGGTGTGTAGTGCACATTGATGCACCACGCACAAGGGCATCAGTGTGAAATAGTGTGCAGTGTGTGCATCCGTGCGGAATGTGCCACACATACCACTTTGCTTCCAGAATCTTGGACTGATTACACACATTCTGCATGGCACAAAAATGTCCAGCCACTTCTGGAGGGAAACATACACATGTGTAAGAAACTAACAGGATTTTGGCCTTCCTGTCTGGCCTGGTAAATGGCCCCCAGAGAAGGTAATTACAGGAGCGTTTTCCATACAGACAAAATGTATGAGAACAACTCTTTCTTGTTTGCAGAGGCTGGCTGAGAAATCTAAAACTGTGCCTCATCTGCAGATAGTCCAAAGGCCCCTGCACTTAGTTGCTTTTAAAAGAAATTCAGAGCCATGTTCAGTGCAATCCATCAGCTGCCATCTTGTACACAGGCTTAATTGTGTATCCACTGAGTGGGCAAACTATGTGGTGTTCAAGGGCATGCCCAAATTCAGCTGTTGTTTAGTGCCAAAATTAAAATAGTAACTGATACAGAGATGTAGAACAGGCTGAAGATGGCAGAGCTCATTCAAAGCTCAGTAGGCTGTGTTTACTGGCTCAATAACTTGGAGAGGGCCTGCAAAGGATCTTGGAAATGTGGGTGAACTAAAACAGCTGACTTTGCTTCCTGGGAATATTTGAGAAATATCTTCTGTCAGCATTGGTTTAGTTTTGAGGGTACCATTTCCTTCTCTCCTTTTTGGCCCTCTCTTCTTATCTAGTCTCCTCTCTGCCCCATGCAACAGTTTATGTTCTGATCGGCAAGGGCTGGCATAGGTTGCACAATGGGTTCTGAAGAAGTCGGAGACCCTGGCTGCAGATCCTTGAGCCCAAGAGGGCTGGAAATTAGCTGTTGCATACCCGTCGCCCTTCTGAAAACCCAGATTTTGTGAAATGTGTACAGGTCTTACAATGTATGTAACAAAACGGTAACGTCAGGCCTGGCAGGTATTGGCCTGAATCTTGTTGGTGTCTTACATTTGTGTCAGTTCCCCTTGCAGAAATGGCTGGAAACTTCTGTCTGCATTCAGTGCCAATGCATCTGCACAGTGCAGGGCGGTGCATGGATGTGCATGCACATTTGGTTGGGCACTCAGCTGTGCGCTTGCTGTCTTGGGTCAGTTGTGCAACATTGCTACTTAACACAAGGGTTGCACCATGTCTAAGTCCTCATGCAGGGACGTATGCTGTACAGCTCTGCTGTAGGACCTAGCCTGTCTGTGTCTGTGTCTGTGTCTGTTTTTAAATTGGCTTCTGGCTTCCCTCTTTCCTTCCCGATATTCTCAGATCTACCCAGTACTGCCCAATAAACCAAATCACTCCTACAAGCTGAAGTTGGAGGAGGCTGGGAAGGGATGAAATCTATACCTTACCTCAGTGGCTCCCACTCCCAGGTTGCTTTAGACTACAACTCCCAGAAGCCCCAGCCAGCTTGACCAACAGCCAGGAATTCTGGGAACTGAAGTCCAAGACACCTTGGAGGACCTAAGTTTAGGTAGGGCCACGGTTCCTCGGGTGGCAGCAGAGTCTTAAAGGAACACCCGGTGAAGGTGTGTGCCCTTTCAGGCGTGTATCCCAGGATCCGTTGCAGCGCTGCTGAGGATGTGGGATACAACCTGAACCGTATGGCAGTCCCTGAATGAGCCAGACCATCAGAGCTGGCCCATGCACGGATGGAAGAGAGCAAGCGAGTTTACAAAGCTTCCGGGGGCCTTTCCGCACTACACTGTGATAGTGCTATTATTCCACTTTCAACCTCCTGTGGCATTCTGGAGTTTGTAGTTTCCTCAGGCCAAAGAGCTCTCTTGCTGGGAATCTTAAAGTCCCCTCCCTGAACTGCATACCCCAGGATTCCATACGAGGTTGAAAGTGGAATCATAGCACTATAACAGGGTAGTGTGGAAAGGCCTCAAGAGACAACGAGGAGCTGTGAAACCTTAAAAGCCAGGTTCCTTGCTGTGATGGGAAACCGAGGAAAAGTCTTTTAATTAAGGGACTCCTTAAATCTCAGACCAGTAATACAGGGAGGGGGAATGGATGAGAAGTGCAAGCGGCGTACATCTATCAACTTTTTACATATATATATATTAAAAGTCTATATAAATATATATATCTGTATACGTGTGTGTATTGTATCTAGGCAAGGATAGCGCCTGTTTGATTTACCATTCCCAACTAATATAACTTGACTATATGTGTGTGTGTATGTATATGTGTGTGTGTGTGTGTGTGTGTGTGTGTATGTGTGTGTGTATGTATATATATATATGTATATGTATATATATATATATGTATATGTATATATATATATATAAAAATGTTACTGCAGTGGGTTTGCAGGATAAAAGCACTTTTGAGACTCAGAATATGTGTTTGTCTTGTGTTTCTTTTTGTTTCCTAGCACAGAATCAATTTGCTATATTATTTTATAAACAAACGTGGTGAGTGTGTATGTTTTTTGGTCTGAGTTTATAAACTATTATTATTATTTTAAGTACTATTTTTGTTATAATTCAAAATAGATATTTAGTATTAAAAGTGTTGCTGGTTTTTTTTTTTAAAAAAGTTTGTTCTTTAGTAAAGTATGAGCTATCTCAAGCCCTGCCTCCCTCCCTCCTTCCCCCACTCTCCCCCAATGTCCTTATTGTAAACCTTCTCTCAGTCTGCACTAGATTGTTATAGTGCTATTATTCCGCTTTCAACCTCCTATGGAATCCTGGGGTTTGCAGTTTTGGGGAGGGGCCTTTGAGGAGAGGAGGAATCAGAGGCCTTTGAGGCCCCTCCGTAAACTGCAAACTCCGGGATTCTGTAGGAGGTTGAAAGTGGAATAATAGCACTATAACAGTCTAGTGTGGAAATGCCCTTGTCTGGAAAGAAAGAAAAATATTAATAATTGATAGTTTTTATCAGCATGAGGTGCCACCACTGAGTGGGAAGTTCCCCATCGGTCTGCAAAGGGGAGTTGTGCAACCTTCCCGCTCCTGCTGCGCCCATTCGTTCGAGATTTCTGCAGGAGAGCTTCCCACTCCGTTCTCTGTGTTGTTTTTAATCCGAAAAAGGAATATGCACCTGTTGGGCGGAGGTATATTTTAGTGCCATGTGAAGATGTGTTTCGTGTCATGTGGGTTTTGATGTGTACATAATACTTGCCGAGGGGTGGGATGGGATGGGATGGGGGAGGCGGAAGACGGCTCCCTGGGAAGCTCTCTTGATCTCATTTGAAAGGGACAGGGGTTGGGCAGCGGTGCTTCGGCACTCGGGTTCGGCACTCGTGCGCAGCTCTTGTGGGTTTCAGTGGGCTATGTTGCAAAAAAGGAAAAAAATATATATATATTTGAATGTGTTGTGTATTTTGTGGTCTTATTAAAAAAGAATAATCCATGTGGCTATTTTATAGACTTCCATAATTAAAAACAAAAAATGTTGAATCTCTACAGCTTTTTGTCTTTGTGAAAGGTCTGTACTGGGACGCAGGTCCAGAGGGACGCTCTGAGAGTCCAGCAGGCAGCTGTACTTGGTCTATCCACCCAGAGGATTTCTCTGTGGTGGTTAATAAAAATAATACAATAGCTAGAATGCTGTTGGTGAGCCCCTGTTGTGGTTGTGGATGCTCAGTTCAACTCCGTGTTGCAGCAATCCTCTCCTGGAGTTTTCCTGGCAAGACTCATCATTCAGACAAGATATGCCACCATTGTTTTCTTCTGAGGCTGAAAGAGAGTGACACTTGCCCAAACTCAATCCATGGATTTCTAGGGCTGAGCAGGCGGGACTCGAACCCTGCTCTTCCAGAGTCCTAAACTCAAACCACTACACCATGCTGCTTCCAAAATGGAAACCCTTTCGTTGGGTTTTCTTGGCAAGATTTCTTCAGAAGGGGTTTGCCAACGCTACCTTCCTATGAGGCTGAGAGAGGGTGACTTCCCAAAGGTCAACCAGAGGGTTTCTGGGGCTGGATAAAGATTTGAACCCTGGTCTCTGGGAGTCCTCATCCAATACTCAAACCACTACCCAACTCTGGCTTGCAATTAGATGAACGATAGGATTCAAGCCAGTACATTTTCTTTTTAAAAATGTAGCTGATATCAAAAGCCAGTAAAATTTTACGTATACATTTAATTCATTAATTTGCATCTCACCTTTCTCCCAGTATGGGACCCAAGGCACCCTACAGTGCAGGTTAAAAACACAATGCATGTGAAATAATGGATAATTTGATAAGCAAGAAAATGCAGCACATGCAACTCGGAGACCCTTTTGTCCCAGGCAGTTAAAAGCCGTGGGCTTTCCTGTCTCAAAGGCATTTTCCTACCAGCAAAAAAGGGGAAAGGAAAAAAGCAGAGAGGAGGCCAACTGAGCATCCCAGGAAAGGAATCTCAACAAAAATAAAAACCAGGAAGAACCATAATTCAAGAACACGAATAGAAGGAGCAGCAGACGGTGGCGGGGGGAGATGAACTGCAGTGAATTTACTTCTCAGGAGAATGTAATAGAGTGTTCGCACACATTTTGGCCAGAAATCCTGTTGGTATCCTGCCCCCGTGTCGGTTCCCTTGAACTTTGTCGGCCATAGTGCAATGGAAGTATTCAGTGTGCGCTTGTGCAAGTGGAGTTCCAAGTAACAAACAATTACCCATGCGTTCCACATTCTTGGGCAGTGCGTAACTCTGCCCCTGCCTTCAAAATATTTGATTTACTGGGATTGCAGAAGCAGCCCCTGCACATTATTTCCCATCAGGGCACAAGAAGCAGGCACATGGGCAGATGCGCAGTCAGTTGCCCAGTGCTAATATTCAGTGGAAGAGTGGTGTAATGCAACCACTGTGCAACTACCTGAGTGTGGATTTGCACTAAACAAGCACAGCGTTGGATTTCAGCCTCTGTTCATCCCTTCTCGTGTTGGCCATTACCTGCAGCTCCCTGGCCTGAACTGTACCGTTCAGGAGCCAGGACTTAGGAGGGTCTAAACATGGTCTCCAAAATCTTCTCCAAGATTAGGAATGGATAGCGATAGGAACAATATTATTCTGGGTTTTCTCCTGCTTTGTATGTATGAGCCATAGCATGGACCACATATCTGGGGCCAGCTGTGCTCCCTGTCAGTTCCTCGTGTGCCTTTCTAGAACAGAGGACCATCCGTTGTGGTCATACTGTCCGGGTCTCACATTGGAGACAAAGGGAGGCCAACTGTGTGCAGCTTCTATCCAAATCTCACACGGGACTTGTAGTGTAAGAAGATGAAGCTGTGTGCTTTCAAGTCTTTTCCAACCTAGGGCATCCCTAAGCCAAACCTGTCCTGGGGTCTTCTTGGAAAGATTTGTTCTGAGGGGTTTTGCCTTTTTGAGGCTGAGAGCGTGAGACTTGCCCAGTGGGTTTCCATGGCTTATTAGGGATTTGAACCTTGAGTCTCCAGAGTTATACCACTACCTGATGCTGCCTCTCAGGAGGATGAAGGCAGCCTGGAAAAGGAGAAACTAGTGAGGGGGAATACCTCTTGGGAAATAATGGAGCTGAAACTGGGATTTGGTGAGTCAAGGAATGCCCAAGAACGTGGGAAAATGGGAGAGGCTCCTGGTGGCTGTAGGAACTAAGGAGGAGTGGTGGGGCTGAGTTCATTTTCAAATTATAAATATTCAAGCAGAGTTTATGGCTGGAATCCATAAGTGTTTGGACTTTTTTTTCTGACACAAAACAGCCATATTCAGTTCAGTCTTGTGGAATCAGAATTACCCATGAACTGCCTCGCATGTGCAAATGTTTGTGTATGTTCAGTTGCACATTTGAGTCTGTGTTCAGTTGCATAACACTGCCACTCAGCATAAGAGACGCACAATATGATCCATGTGTAACCATATAGGTGGAGATACATATTATGCAAAACCAAAGTAGGGGCCATCTTCACGCTAGACTGCTATAGAGCTATTATTCCACTTTCAACATCCTATGGAATCCGGCCGGCCCCTCCCTCATCTGCAAACCCCAGGATTCCATAGGATGTTGAAAGTGGAATAATAGTGCTATAACAGTCTAGTGCAGAAATGGCCAGGATCTCTTCCTGTTATCTTTACTCCTATCTTGCCTTTTCCTCAAAACTGGGACTCAAAGCAGATCACAGATTAAAATATAAGACAACTAAAACATACAAAGTAACAGCACAGGATTCTTAGAGAAAGCCCCTCTCCCAAAAAAGACCAAAAGACGCATTGCCATTTTGCTACTCAGGGGGTCCCTTCCAACCCCTCTGGCCCCTTCCAGGAGAGGGAAAGGGTTCTTCTGAGGGAGGGGGTGTGCTCCCCCCCAACTCAGCTTTCTCCAGCATCTGAAATGCTGCGGTTTGGCCGGCGGCTGGTTCCTCTTGCGCTCCCCTCCCCACTAACAGATTCCAGAACTCCTGTATAGGAATCCCTTTCCTCCTCCATACAAACTTGTGCTTGTTCTAAGTCAAAGAAAACTCCAGAGGAATTAATGAAGTGCTTTTATGGCTCGCTGGAAAATCTGAGCATGCTCTCATCCAAAAGGCCTCATCATACCCTGTGTTGGGCCAGCGAAGAGGAAAGCGGATTCCCTCTTTTTCCCTTGGAGGCCCACTTCGCTTTCTTGGCCAGGGACCGTCCCGCTTGGGTGCAACTTGCAAGCAACAAGTTCAGAGTGTCCTTTACAGCTGCAACCGAGGAGAACTGGCCTGGGAGCTGCTCCCTCCATCCCCAAACCGAAGGGGACAGTACGTAGCTCCTTTATTTTCCTAAGCATCAATGCTTTTATAAAACCCGCCTTGCACCTAATTAACTGAAAGGGAAGATCATTTCCTCTTGCCCCCCTGTTTTTCTTCTTTCCTCTTCCATGTCATTCATGTTGGCTGTAATCTGCAGCTTTATTGTAAAGCTGCAAAAGTCCCCCTGCTGCCCCCTCCTGTGAAGGAGAGGGAGAGGGCTGGTGCAGCCAAACTCACTCCTACAGAAGCTCGCTCCTGCTTTATGGGTTAGTCTCTGGGGGGCCCTCCATATGGTGGGGGTCGGTCACGCAGCGGCAGCCGCCGAAGCATACTTTCCATCCAGCTCCAGGACTTGAGTTTCACGTTACTCACGTTTGTTTTAACTTTAGCTGAACTCCTGGAAAGTTTCTCTCTTTAAAGTCTGCCGCGGCTCCCTACCACTGACCCTGCGAGGAGCGCTGAAGGGGGTAGACGTGTGCAGCCGTACCTCTGGAGAGACCCCTGCAAAATAAAAATGGTGCTCGATGAGTGAGCAAGTTTGTTTTTCTGGTATTCTGGACTTAATTTGCAGTTCACAAACAGGCATTATTACCCCCTGCTCCTGAGAGCCGCTTTGGATCAAATTTGGCCGCCTTCCTTGAGCCACTTACGTTCAGGCAGAGACCAAATCCTTGCCGCTTTAACAAGCTGTTTACATGATGAAGTCACTCTGCATTCCTGCTTCTTTTTGAGGGTTTGGAGACACCAACTTCTTCCTCCCTCTCCATTTCTCTCACTAGCTTCCGCATCTCTTGATTAAAGTCTAAACAGCTAATTTTCACACCCACTTTGAGCGCATTGTGGTTTTGCAAAGTAGGTTGACTTGGGTTGGGCTTTGAGGAGGTACCACCAAGATAGGTTAAAGTGCCAGCCTTCTCACAAAACACACACCTTTCCCACGATTTGGATCACAAAGGAAAGCTTGCAAAAGTGATGCTTGTTGCAACCTCCCACACTCTTTCTGTGTGGATCCTACCTCCTGCCCATGTGGCAAAACCCACAAATTCCAAAGAGACAAAGTACTTGATCGCCAATCCAGGAAGCAGGGACGGGACGAATGCAGAATTTTCTGAATCCCTGGAAGGTTCTGGGAATCTACGAATTTCACGAATCTCAAATCTTTTGAATCCTTTTTTTAAAAAGGCTTTAAGAAGCAAGGGAAAAGGATAATCTTGGGCAAGACACCCTCTCTTAGCCTCAGCAAAAGCCTAGGCAAAGGCCAACCTCCCTCTGAAGAAATCTGGCCAGGACAATGGTCCTCGTTTTGCCTCAGGATCTCCCCAGATTCAAAACGACAGGAAGGCCCTTTCTACACAGGCAGGAAAATGTGGATAAACAGGGTCACATACTATAGTAGAGAGAGAGTCCAGGTCAAAACTGGATTTTCTTTGCATAGCTCCTTCTGGCATCCTGGGGTTTGTAGTTTGATGATGCACCAGCACACTTTGGCAGAGAAGGCTGTGACCCCTTGTAAAACTCCAAACCCCAGAATTGTGTCTGAAAGAGCTTTGCAGGGGAGCTCTGCAAAGGACTGTTTCAGCTGTCCTTGGTATCTCAGGAAGACTGTTCCTTCCAGTCAAGTGCTGAACTTAAATATTCAATGTTCAATTGAAATATCTTAGAATACAAGCCCAGCTGTAATTTCTGAAATTGTTAGCAAAGGCCATTATTACTCCAAGGGAAAACCTCACGTACTTACTATCTTCCCTTGTATGTATGGTCTTCCTGGTTTCCAGGCATCCCGGTCTCCAACAATCTATTTAGTTGGTGGATTCGAAAGATGCCGTTTGCCTATTTTGGCACAGAGATTCGGATTCGTGAATCTCAAATCCTTGCTGAGGATTCGAGGATTTGGTTGGCCATTCTCTACCAGAAAGTGATCTTTAGCTGACAGCCACTGTTTTCCCACAACCATATTTCCCTGGGGACAAAATGGGTTGAGTCTTCCACACTGCCTACCAACCAACTTGCCTTTCTCAAGATGGAATTTAGACACGGACCCACTTCCTAAATTGGGCCAGAGCAGCCACAGGTGCCAAAGCAAACCAGTGGGAATCAAGAGCAAAGTGGTCTTGTGAACCTGAGATACCCAGAGGACTTCATTATTGCAGAAACATACAAGTACTACCATCACCACAACTCCTATGAATTATTATTATTCATTTACATCTTGCCTTTCTCCTGATAATGGGACTCAAGGCAGCTAACAACATATTTAAAACAGTACAAATTAAAAACAAGACAAAACATTCAAAGCAATACAAATACAAGGTTTAAAAAATAATTCTACGGTTGATGAAGTTAAACCATTACACGCTAAAAATATTTAAATACATTAAAAGCCTATATAAATCTTAAAAACAGATCTGCACAGCATTAAAAGCCCAGCCTTGGTCAGTTTGTAAAAGCCAGATAGTGCAAAAATGTTTTGACTTGCTGACGGAAAGAGAGCAGGGATGGGGCCACCCTGGATTCTCGAGGAAGGGAATTCCAGAGCCTGGGAGCAGCCATTGGGAAGGCCCTGCCTCCCTTCTTCCCACCAAACGTGCCTGAGAGGGTGGTGGGACAGAGAGAGGGCCCCTCGGGATGCCCTGAGAGCTCTACCGGGCTCATAAAGGGAGATACAACCCTTCAAATAACCTGTGCCGAAGCCATGGCGGGCATCATAGGACAAAACCAGCACTTTGAATTGTGCCCCGAAAGGGACTGGCAGAGAGCGGCGCTGCCACGACAAGGGAGTTGTGTGTGTTTCTTGTTGCAACCCCAGCTAACAACCTGGCTGGCGCTCTTTGGGCCAACCGAAGTTTCTGAGCACTTTTGAAAGGCAGCCCCAAGGAGCGCGCATTGCAGTAATCCAAACGCGTGTTGGCAAGCGAGCCATGGGAGGGTGAGACGCAGGCAGCATGCTGGCTCCTCCTGGTTTCACGGATGGTTGTACTAATTAGACACTTGCACAATGAGGTATCCGATATCCCCTTAAGCATGCTGTTTACTTGTTTGTTCACAGCTCAAATGGCACGTGGGCGCAGTGTAGCACTTGCCTTTACTTCAGTAGCCACCAGAAAGCCAAAGATCAGACTTTGGAATAGATGAGGAGCTGAGAAGCTACTAGCCACACTGGCTGCCCCCTCAAAAAGGCATTGCCTCTGTGGCCCCGTCTGTGTAAGAACGCCAGCAGAACAAAAAGCTCTCCTGCAGATGAGGCTCCTCTGGGGGTTTAGAATCGTAGAATTATAGAAATTTACAGCTGGAAGAGACCCCAAGGGCCATCCAGTCTCACCCTCTTCTGCTATGCAGGAAGACACCATCCAAGTCCTCCCTTTAACAGATGGCCATCCAGCCACTCTTTAAAAAACCTCCAAAGAAAGAGACTCCACCACACTCCAGTGTCTGCCATTGTCAAGAAGTTCTCCCTGATGTTTAGGTTAGAATTTCTTCTCCTGTAGTTTGAAGCCACTGCTTAGTCTCTGGAGCAGCAGAAAACAAGCTTGCTCCATTTTACATAGGACTTTGTTTCAAATACTTGTTACCCTGTTTACTGGGGGTCCCGTGAGGGACACCAAAATGTGCTCAACAATAGGTGGGGAAGATTAGCTCTGAGCACTGCTTTAGTGTTACGAGAGGCGGGGTAACTTAGCAGGATTTTGTAACCCAGTGTCTACGGGGTCAGGCCAAGTCAAGAAGCAGACTGGTTGGAAAATAATGAATGATCTTTATTAAATACAGGCACACGATGTAAGCAACACACGCACACAGATAACTAAGGAAAATAAAGGCGTGAGTAAGATAGCGGGATTTTCAGAGGGATAGTTGATTCGGGTGATACTAAACCTGTCCTGAAGCCCGGAAGAAGATGGAGAGCGAGGCTGGGGTTCGACGTATCTCAGCACGTGGAGCCGAGGGGAAGCTCGCCAAGCGATGCGGCAGCCAGGCGGTCTGGAACTCGGGAGCGATCCGAGGAAGCGCTCAAAGTCAGGAGGTTTTATAAGGAGAATTGCGACCACAGGCTAGGTCGGACTTGGGGAAAACAATAGATTTGGGGCGGGAGACAAAGCCTCCAAAAGGTCAGAATTTGAATGATTGAGTTACAGCCAAATTGTCAATAGGAGAGCCGGTATGCAAACGCGGAGTACTTGAGCGGTGTATGGTCAGATCGTCAAGCTGCCAGCGCGGGGCAGAGGATCTTTTGAGAGCTGCTCCCATACCTAATGGAGGTACTTGCCTGGAGGTCTCCTAAAGCTGCGAGTCGGCTATTTCTGGCCTGCCTGTATTGTTTTGGAATATTATGGCGATTATTGGCCAAGCCTGTGTGCGTGCTTGTCCGGGGGCCTCGCAAGCACGTGGAAGGGATATGAGAAGCCGAATTATTGATATCAAAGATATCTTTTTATATCCCCAAAGCTCGGGCTAGCCAGGGCAGTAACATACTTACACATGGCTATCATGTCACCTCCTAACCTTCTCTCAAGAGTTCACATACACACACACACACACACACATCTTTATTGAACAAGTCTTCAGACAGTTTCAAACAGATAAAAATAAGAGTAAAAACAAAAGTAACAACAACAGCAGAAAGGTACACTGGTAATTGCTAAAATTATAAAATGCAAAAAATATATACATTTAAAATAACAATTTTTTTCAAATTAAAAAAGAGACCAGCCCTTCAAAGTCACCAATAAAACCCCTCTCATAGCGAAAATATCACATGAGACAACTAGGCAGACCCTTTACTGCTTCTTTCTTCCCTAGTTTTGCTGCTTTAACTGAAAAAAAGGCAGTCCTGACAGTCACAAAGGGATTGGGCCCCTGCCAACAGGAAAGTCAATTTAGACTCATCGCCCCACTCCCTCCAACTAACTAGGAATGGGTCAAAATAATGCACTCCAATGTTAGGTTTTTGTACTATTTGCTGAGTTTTCTCTATAACAAAGCCCCCCCCCAAACTGCAAAGCCCAGGACTCCATGGGATGTTGAAAGTGGAATAATAGCACTATAACAGTCTAGTGTGGAAATGGCCAATATTGTCTTGAGTTGCATCGTGATGCAAAATTATGTGGAGGAGCATCATGGACCCCACATCGATAAAAAGCTTGGCAGGCCACCAAGAAGTTCACCTGTGCGATCAATCCATCAGTCACGTTACTTCCGCACCGCCTTTCCCCAAAGTTTGGGACTCCGGGTAGCTTAAAGAGAAATTTTAAAAAATTGCCTATCTCCATCCCTCCCCTTCTTTACACAACCCCAAAGGCCCCTCCTTTGCGACTTCCTGCCATTCTTTTCATTTGGGGGTGGTGGTGGAGGGGGAGACACACAACATGTAGCTAAAGGGTACAGAAGACCCTCTCCCCCTCGTTCTCACCTGTGAAGATGGTGGGCCTGGGAGAAGGGCCTCTGGAAAGGTCTTAGAGCTCAGGCAGGTTATAGGGTTATATACAGTCCTCCAGGAAGTCTGGATCCAGGCTGGGTTTCACTGGTCACAAGCAGCATTTGAGTTGTGCCTGGAAACCAACTGGCAGCCAGCGTGGCTGTTGCAACGAGGGAGTTGTTCCAAGCCTCACTGAAAGAAGATGCAGCCATACAAGGCTTTTCTTCCCAGTCCTTTCTGCAGGTCTACTACAGGAGAGAATTTTAATAGGTCTTTGTCTATGTTCATTTAGGGTTGCCAGATATCAGAGCATGACCCCGAGTCTCCAGTTTTTGTGCATTTATTCCAAGTGGGAGACAAGGATGCAAATCCTTCAGTTTTGATGGGCTCTACTCCAGGCTGGAGGAAGAAGCTGGGTGCAGATCTCCAGCTCACCCAAAAGACCACCATTTTACTCCAGTTTGCAAGGCTTGATTGATTTGCTACTGTAAGTCACAAAGATTCTCTGGGGAGAAGTTGCTGAGTTAGGTTCCTCTTTCCCTCCCAAACTTTGTGGGGCCAGGGGTCACCCTCTGCATCTGCTTTCTGGCTAAAAGCATGCAGGTTAGAGAAAAGGTTCCTTATCCCATCGCCCTGAGTAGTGAGAGGGACTGATATCCTCTGCTTGAAGCCATTGCTCCACGCCCTAGTCTCTGGAGCAGCAGAAACCAAACTTGCCCCATCTTCCTTATGGCATCCTTTCAAATACTTAAACATGGTTATCATGTTCCCTCTTCACCTTCTCTTCTCAATGGTGGAATAGACAGCCTCAGAGGGTGATGGACTCTCTTTTCCTCCAAGTCTTTAAACAGAGGCAGGAGGGCATCCTTCAGGAGTGCTACAGTGCTCCTGCATGGCAGGGGTTGGACTAGATGGCCCTTGAGTTCCTCTCCAACTCCATGATTCCGCGATCAGCCCGGAAAGGTTGGTCTCACAACCCTGGGAGTCCACCCAGCCTCACAGCAAAGTGTTTTGTCTGTGGGCAGGGAAGGCCGTCTGGGTGGCGGACGTGGGTTCCTTTGTGGTGCAGACGGCTAAACCAAAATGGGCACCGAGGGCAGCCTTCCTTTGGCCCTGGACCATCGGCAGGGAGAGAGAGAGACTTCTGGAGCAGATGGAAAAGGAAGGGAGACCTGCACCAGCCTGGGCCTCAGGAATGACTCCGGGGCTTGGAGCTCTTTGTACCCTTCGTTGAATTTGGTGGTTTGTTTACCCTGTGGGCGCTGCCATGCCGGGCGGGAGACATTCTGCGGCCGGCCGGCCGGCTGGGCTGCCCTCGGAGAGCAAAACAAAGGCCCCCGCCAGGTCGCCTCGGGATGTGTTTGCGCGCCAGGCTGCGGAAGCCGACGACGGGACGGGTCCCGGCGTCTGGGGCAGGAAGATGGGGCAGGGGAGGAACAAGCAGGCAAATTCCTAATAATTTAATGGTGCTAATTTAGGATTTTAGCAACAAGTTCATCCTTCTAAAGTTAATAATAAGCTAATAAGGTAATCCTCCTACATATTTTAATCCAGGCAGTTTTTAGCAATAATTAATGTCCAGGTCGGGTCCAGTTGTCTGGACCAGAAAGATGGGACAGCCTCATCCTTTTAGGACAGGATGAATATTTAGGCAACTTTTTTAGCAATGTTATGATTTAGTGATAACTTAATATTTTAATTATAACATAACAATTTTAATTAATAATGTTATTCAGCTTTTTTAAAATAAAGAAAGCATTCTTCTAAGGCTGTAACAAAAAGGGTATTCACAGAAGATATTCTTCCTTCTAAGTTCCTGACAAAAAGTGGATTTAAATGTGTTGCAAGTAGGGATGTCTCCTATAAAATACATGGGAAAACATTTTCCTGTTTGGCTGTAGGTGTTTCTGCAGGGAATCACCACCGTCATCATCATAGACTGTATTTATGTCCCGTCCTTTCTTCAGAACAGGGACTCAGGCTGGCCCCAAGCAAGTACAATTTTTTCTGTAGCTCCCTTGGGGATGTGGCCGAACAGGGACTTTTGAGTGGGACTGACGGAGCTGTCTGCCCGATCTTTGTTTCCATCCTCCTCTCCTCCTCCCCTTCCTCCCACTCTCTGCATTGGGAGGCCAGGATGGCACCTTCCTTGCTCTCCTTCTGCTTCAAAGTTAAAACATTCTTATGCCGTCGGGCTTTTAGAAACTGACTGGGAAGGGCTTTCAGAGCTGTGCTGTGTCGTAAGCTGCATTGGACCCCATTATTGAGAGAAAAGAGGGATATAAGATGATGATGATGAGTTTGACGACGATGACAGTGACCGTGACTGTGCCACCAGCAACAATGCATTTTGGCTGGGGACACATGGACCCTTCTCCCTCTCTTCCAAGGCCAGTGCAGGGTCAAAGCAACAGCCGTGCCCATGTTCTTTCTAGAAAGGAAGCCAAAATAGTGCTGGTTCCTTTTTTGGCGGCATTTCTGTGTTTGGCCTGGCTGGGCAGCAGCAGTTCCACGAAATCAGAAGGATGAAAGGGGACCGTGACCACTGGCCTGCAGGCCGTGAACCCGCATATTGGTAGATTCTACCAATAGCCTGAACTTGGAAGAAGCTCCCCACCTCCTTGGAAGTTCAGACTGGAATCAGAAGTGGGTTCACTGCCCCACTGACACAGAAGCTGCGAGCTGCCCCTTGGAGGAGAAAGACAGGTTGCTGCTGTCTGCTTTGTCTCAGAGGTAGAAGCCAACCCTCACACCTGAAGAGAGTTGGGTACCTCCACCATGGCACCCTCTTTATTTTCCAGTTTTAAGGGGTCTCTGTTAATAATGTGTCGCTTGGTTAATGGGGATGGCTAACTTAAGGGGAATGAGTTCTGGTGCAGGACTGGAATTGCTGACTGGGAAACTGATTGAAGAACTTATGAATGAGGAGGGGAGGAGGAGGAGGAGGAGGAGGAGGTGGAGGTAGAAGAAGAGCAGGGGGAGCGAGAAGAGGAAGGAAAGAAGACGATGAGGAGGAGGTGGAGAGGAGGAGGAACAGAAGAGAACAGAAGCTTGTCTCTTCATCGGCGTCTCTTCTTTTTTCTCACCCTTTGGGAAAGAACTGCGCGAACATGGACTGGCCGTGAGTTTCTGCCTGAACGTTAATGTTATTCTTTCCTTCTCTCCATCTACACTTGGGACACAATCTCACGGGAAGTTCTACTCTGCAGGCTTCCTTGGGAGCTGCAAGAACCAAGTAGACCTTCCCATTGCATTGCCTCTTGGGAGCTTTCTTAAGCTAGCCCTGCCGAGACTAAATAATATTTGGAAATGTGCGCTATGATAAACATTGGATTTCTTTTTAAAAAAACTTGCTAAAGAAAACAGCCCAGCCACCAAAGAACATTCCTCCTTCTCTCTGCGTGCTCATCCCTGGCCACAAAATTCTTGGCCAGCAGAATAAGGTTTTATGTCACTCTGGAAGAAGCTTCAGGTTTTGGGATTGGTTTTTTTTCTTTTATTTGTTATTGCAGGCTTGGCCTTCTTCAGCTGTCTGTGAGAAGGGAGTCCCAAAGCTGGAGAACAGCCTTTGGCATCCCATCTGTTTGGACACGGAGCATGGAGGACACCACCAAGACACGATCATACAGACCACGACGGTGTTGAGGGAAGGAGGGTGTCTTTGAGTGGGAGAGCTCCAACTCCACCCGACTTCATTGCAATTCAGGAACTCTGGGGATCCCGCTAGGGCATTCTTGGAACATCAGGGCTTGGTGGGGAAAAATGGGGTCATCTGAATGCATCCTCAGTCATGAGTCAAAGCCACCAAAGGGGCCAGGGTGACAGAGAGAACTTTGGCCTTTCTTTCAGAAGACCCTTCCAAGCTTTAGTGGGCGAGGAAGCCCAGACGCCTCTATCATTATTCACTTAGAGGGTCGGAACGACTTACTGCATGTGTCTATTTTAGAGGTGAAACAATATATTACACCCTCCCTGAGGACTGGCTGTGACAATGTGGAGAGCTTTGAGAAAACAAACCATGCTTGCTTCCCATCGGTGGAGATGATGCTCAAGCTGCGTGTCTCGTACTCTCCTCGGGAAACTACGGGGACAAAAGAGGAGCCGGTCAATCCTACCCATTCCATTTCAGCCACTGGAATGGAGACTTGGAAAGGGAGGGATGATGTGATAGCTCTGAAATTAGCTCCAAGGGGGATTCTGCCTCCCCTCTGGCCTGCGCAGCTTGGCAGGGAATCCAGACCCTCCTGACGCACTCGGGGCCTGCTGTCGCTACTGTGCAAATAACACTGGTGGCCGCTGTTCTGAGCTGGGACTGGTGGCCTTCCCAAGGCTTGGTTTGATCCTGAAAACTGACACAGTGCCTTGTGATAAGACAAGCTTTCCTGGTGGTTGGCCAAGGCAGCTGGTGGTCTGCAGCAGAGGAAACCACTGCAGCCCTTTAGCTGAGGGGCTCCACCATCCTTTTGCAGCATGAGGTGGAATGGACCACTATGACAACAAAGACAGCTGGACCCTCCCAGGATCACCAAACTTCGGTGGCTGGATAGCAGGTCTCCTGGACTGGGGTGACCCTCCCTTCCCATGGCATGAGGCAACCAAGCAAAGGAAACTGAACCGTGCAAGCATAATCCACCTCCCATCCTGGTAGATATAAGAATATACATGGCACCTTTGAGACTAACTGAGAGGAAGAAGTTTGTAGCATAAGCTTTGGTAGGCTGGGTCTACCTCATCAGGTGTCTATGAAGATATGAGAATAATTCAAATTGCTACCAAAAAGGTTTACTCCTCTGGTCTTTTCCCAGATGCTTGTACAATCTTGAATTTCTACATGGAAGCATAAACTTTCTAGCAGGGCCCACTGACGGCAAAACAACTTCTCCTTACGCCCCTGAAAAGTTAATAACATTTCTCATAATGCCAAGTAGGATTCTAGAACCCATCTGCCTGGTGACCGGGGCCACGTTCCATACAGCATCCTTCATGGCTTTTTTGGACAAAGATTGGATGCTCCATTTGGAAGGAAGGCAATGCATTTGGAATGCATCATACCACTGTCTTGTCTCTTTGACTAAAGAGACGACATCCCAGTCCTAGATCTTAAGGCTTGTCAGCTGTGTGGTCAACTTCTCGAAAACCCCCCAAGAGAATCTACAACCTACAAACCTCTGGCAATCCAGTCTTTTGTTTGAACAGACCTAAGGCTCTGGTAGTATTCTCATAGAATCATAGAATCATAGAAATGTAGAGTTGGAAGAGACCACACGGGCCATCCAGTCCAACCCCCTGCCATGCAGGAACACTCTCAAAGCACTCCCGACAGATGGCCATCCAGCCTCTGCTTAAAAACCTCCAAAGAAGGAGATGATCTGATGTTTTCTCTGATGTTTTTACTTTCATTGATGTAAATAAAACAGAGAATGCATTTCATTTTTCTAATACTACATTGTCGTTGTTATGTGCCTTCCAATGGACTCTCATTTATGATGACCCTATCATAGAGATTTCTTGGTAAGATTTATGTAGATGAAGCTTGCCATTGCCTTCCTCTTAAGGCTGAGAGAGCATGATTTGTCCAAGAGTAACCAGTGGGTTTCAATGCCTTAGGGTGGACTTCAGCCCTTGTCTCCCAAAGTCCTAAGCCAGCCCTTGAAACACCACACTAAGCTGGTTCTTCGGCTACCAACTCCGGTTTTTAGTTTGAAGAGTAGCTAAAAGAAATAGAAGCAGACTGATAAACCATGATCTGGGTGAAAGAGGTGTGGAAAACTCAACATACCTGAACATACCCCATCTTGTTCTAATTTTGGTAGCTAAGCAGGGGCCAGCCTGGTTAGTTCTTAGAAGAGAGACCACTAGTGAGTGAAGTCCAAGAATCTTGAGGCAGGGCTAGGAAAGGAAGCATTCTTGAAATCCTGGAGAGCTGCTGCTGAGGCTGTTGCCAATGTCAAGACAGAACTACAGATGGATAGACTGAGTCAAGGAAGACACAGTGTCTGCCCTCAGTTTGCAAGACCTGAGCAGGCTGTCAAGGATAAGGTGGCTTGGATGTCCCTTGTTTAGAGGGTTGCCATAAGTCAAAGTCAACTTGATGGGAAAGAACAACAGTAAAATACATTTTTATTAAAACCCCCCACAAAGCAATAAAAATAGTTAGTTGCTTAATGGGTTCCAAGGCAATTCAGCCTGGTACCACTCTGGCATGGCCATGCTAGCACATTTTCTTGGTACACATCTGCTGAGCAGTATCTCAGAGGGAAGAGGTAGGAACCAGCCCCTACCTATGGCAGCAGGCATGGTGTTGCCTCTGATCCAGGTGAAAATAAACATGGCATGGCTGGGCTGGGCAGATGAACTCATTCATAGGGAAGCAGGATTGTGACTTGGTCAAGTGGCTCACTCATGGCCAATCCTGCCATGTGCTCTTGAAACATTTCTGGTGTCAGCCTCATAGCCTCCATCCACATTTCCCCCATTTGGACCAGTAGGATCTCTTCTTGGACGTGTCCTTCAGAGCCATGTCCTCGTGGCTGCCAAACTATGCATTATTTGTTTTTCCTTTCATAACTCAGTCCTTCCATCTTCTGGGGCCTTTGAACCCTCTGCAGTTTGACGGCATCCGAATAATATGGAGGTGTCCAGCAGCAGAAAGCAGAACCTTCAAGGCCTCTGGAGGTTAGAGGAAGGACGCAAGGATGATGTAGTCCTTGGCTCTATGTTGATGGGAAAATCCTTGTAGAATCCTCCATGTCTGCCTGGGTTGAGATCAAGCCTGCCCAGGAGACCAAGAGAGAAGAACGTTGCCAGAAGACATTTTTCCATTGCAAATGTCCCACTGTCTCCTGGATCTGGGAACAACATAGCACATGGGCCTTCTGGATGATGCGTTTTGGCTAAACGCCCTGGGTGTGGGTCATGAATTAATGAACTAGAGAAAATGGTATCCTGATGAATATTTTGTATGGGTCACGCAAAAAAATTGGGGGTCTTGCCAGCCATGAGAAAATATTGCGATGGTAGTAACCTGTCTTTGGGCGTTTCGTTTGACCAGGGCTTGTGAAGGAATACAAATCCATTACAAAGAACATGCTGTGTTCCAACAGGGCATCTTAACAATGTGAAACAAAATGCAACCGGTGTAGAATATATATTAACCATCTCTGTAATTCTCTGCTACATTAAAAGTAAGACTAAAACAATGATGGCTGACAATAATGCTTAAAGGATCATAATAGGATGGGAACATCTACCTAAAATGATTTCTAGAAATAATCTAAGGCTGAGATTCTACACATCATGCTTGCGTACTGTGATGTGGGAGCCAAAAGCCCCAGTGCAATTCTGAGCAGATCAGGGAAACGACAGTAGCTCTCTGTTCTGCTTTGGTCAGACCTCAATTGGAACCCTGTGTCCAGTTCTGGGCACCACAGTTCACGCGCCCAGAGGAAAGGTGATCAAGATTATCAAAGGTCTGGAAAAATGAACCTGTTTGAGAAACAACTGAGGGAGTCGTGTGTGTTCAGCTTGGAGAAGAGGTGACAGGATGAGAGCCATCTTTGAATATGTGAAGGGAGGTCAGGTGGCAGATGGAGCAAGCTTGTTTTCACCTGCTCCAGAGACTAGAACATGAACCAGTGGATTCAAATTACAAGGGAATAGATTCCACTAAACATTAGGAAGAATTTCTTTTCTGTAAGACTATTTGGCAGTGGAATAGATTGCCCCAGGAGTGGGGGCGTCTCTTTCTTTGGAGCCCATTAAACAGAGTTTAGATGGGCATCTTTCAGGAGTCCTTTACCTGTATATTCCTGCATGCCAGGGGGTTGGAATGCATGGGCCTTGATGCCTCTTCCAGCTCTAAGGTTCAATGATTCTATGGCAGTCTAAATGTACATTTGATCAGTTATACCTGGTGATTGTCCTGCACTAAACTTGGGCTGGATACCAGTGTTGTGAAGCAGTGATGTTATCTGCCAGTGTATCTGCTTATCAGTCTCATTGTCCAGTGGGGAATAAGAATGCACAGTGGCTGTTCTTGCAATCCCAGGGAATTAAGTGGGACGTCAAAGGCATTGGCAAAGAGTTATGCAGCATCCAAGAATGTGTAGCTGCATGGAGGGGATCTTGTTGGTTAGTCCCAACTAGAGTAGACCTATTGGATCTACTGTTGAATGGTGAGTCAACACATTGGTGAGTCCTGCCCATTCAGCAACTCTGCTGTAATGGGCACTATAGGACGGAGATGCATGTGAATAGTTACTTGAAGAACTCTGTTAGCACAACTGTGAGCTAAATATGTCCATTGCATGGATGCATGGGCAGAATCCTCTGGGTTAGTCTCAACTAGAGTAGAACCATTCCACAAACTGTTGACTGATGGATCAACAAATAGATCACAGACTTATAGAATCATAGGGATGGAAGGACCACAGGGACCCTCCAGTCCAACCCCATTCTGCCATCAAAACACTCCTGACAGACAGCCATCCAGCCTCTCTTTAAAAATGTTCAAAGAAGGAGACTCCACCACATACCACTGAGGCAGCAGAGTATTCCATTGTTGGAGAGCTCGTTCCATCAGGAAGGTCTTCCTGATGTTTAGGTGGAATTTCTTGCTGTAGTTTGAATCTGTGCTCCTTGTCCTAGTCTCTGGATCAGAAAGGAAAAGAAAAGAAACCCCAGGCTGGCTCCATCTTCTATATGACATCTGTTTAGATATTTAAAGATGGTTCTCATCATGTCACTGCTCTGTCTTCCAGGGGTGTCTACTCTAGTTAGAACTATCAGCAGGCTACAGGCCACTCTTTCTTAACTCTCACTCCTTGGTTTATAACCCAGAATACCTGTAAATAATGCACTCATACGGGCAACACCTCTAGTGTCATAACTTTGGTTGGGGGTGATAACTTTGGCAGGAAGGTACAGAAGAAGTCAAAAGTTACTGTTATTGTTGTTGTTATTATTATGTTGTTGTGTCCTTCAAGTCGTTTCCAACTTATGGTGACCCTAAGAAAAACCTATCAAGATTCTTGGCAAGATTTGTTCAGAGGGGTTTTGACTTTGTCCCCCTCTGAGGCTGAGAGAGTACAACTTGCCTAAAGTCACTTGCTGGGCTTCCATGGCCAAGAGGGGATTTGAACCCTGGCCTCCAGTCATAAACCATTTCCGCACGAGACTGTTATAGCGCTATGATTCCACTTTCAACATCCTATGGAATCCTGGGGTTTGCAGTTTTGGGAGGGGCCAGCCGATCCAATAGTCCAATGCTCAGACCACTACACCATGTTGGCTCTTACTTCTATTGGATTCACGTTGCTTGTTAGATGTGTATTGCATGTTGCAAATGACTCCTTCCACAAATTGTGACAACATACCCTAGGTCAGAAAGTAATGCCAAGCCACATTGTGGCTTGTTGAATTCTGCCTTGTAGTTGTGTCTGAGCCCATTCCATGCCCCTCTATAGAATTGTGGAATTATAGAGCTTGAAGATAATCTAGCCCTCCATCCTGTTCTACCAAAATCTACTACTAAAGCTTTCCTGAGAGCCATCTGATAGGAACAGCCTCAGGTAGTAAACTGTCCTTCAGTCTCTATGATTCTATGGCCCTTTCCACATCTTAACCTTTTCATGCTATCCTCTGGTCGCGATGAAGGGAGTGTGTTGGGAATGCTCCCCTCCACGGCAGACCGGCTTCCTGTGGAAGGAGCGCAGTGGACGTGCCTCTTCCTCCTGCAGCGCAGCCGGGCACTTTCCCATGATGGGCTGGGTCAGGAAGCACCTCCATTGTGCTTCCGAGCCTTCCGCAGGGCAGGCAAGTGTGGGAGCATTGTGCAATCAGGGGTCATTGACAGGGAAAACCCGTCAATTATTTACCCCACTGTCGCGCTGGTTGGCGACAGGAGAAGGATGGTACCGTGATGGCATCATGCAGAAGTGTCCTTGCGGTCCTGCTCCTCTTGCATCCCCATGCTGGCAAGACACCAGTCTGTGGAAGGGGCCGTGAAAGGGCATGGACACTTATTTGGATATTAATAATCTTTTCAAAAAGTTCAAGCATGGATGGTTTCTCATTGCTTATTTTAAGTGTATCACCGATCTGTTTGTTCTTTCAAATTAATTTTCAATTTCTTTTTCTTCTTATTGTTTAATATGAGTTTTGAATGAAGTTCCCCCTGCCCAAGATTTGTGAACCTGTCTCCACAAACAAACGAGAAACAATAGTCTGTTGTTGCTGGATTATAATCTCTGACTAATTTAAACCATGGCTTGTTTGTACTCACATGTCATCCATGGTTTGTTCCTCTAGCTGCCTGCCCTGAAAGCAGGAGCTGACCGAAGGGGTGGTAAGGAGGGTAGGTGGATCGGGCCCCCTGGGACGCAGTGACATTTCTTTCTCTAGCATCTGCTGGCGGGATATTCCACGTAGGATCTCTTTCGGACTATTGCCCCTGTGCTTCTCTCCTCTGACTCTTTTCTCTTTTGATGGAGAGCTTGTAAGGGAGAGGAAACCCCCACATATTGTAGGCCAAGGCCATTGAAAAGAGATGTCGTTAGGCGTCACTAATTGGTTTCAAACGACAGAAGAGGCACTTGTAAATTCCCAGAATAGTCAAGGGTACTCCAGGCCGGGTCCAGTGGCTGTTGTGGTTGCGCAGAACACATTTCCTAGTGGCAATTATTTTGGCCGTTCATTCACAATGTTCTCCTTCCCTCTTGAGACCACGAGCACAGGAAGGGTGACTCATTCTCCAGGCTCTGTCTTCCTTCTTCGGTAACAGCTCTGTTTTGGAATGAATAGGACAAAAGTTATTCCTCTAGGGCCTGGAAAAGTTCCTTTTTGGGGACAAAATTCCTCTGAGAGGAATTTAACTACTGCCTGTGGCCATTAGACTACATCAGGGGTGGGTCCCATTGGGACTGACACTTCAGCCTATTTCCAAAGATGGAGTTCTTCAAGCAACATGTATTTACATTGCTTATCGACCAGGGTTATCTCCTTACCTTGCCTTTAGGCAACATCTTTCCGCTTGCCTTTGTCTCCCAATGACCATTGCCAAAGCTGAACTCGTCACTTCATTGTCAGGCCCACAACTTTTGCTTTTCTACTGCTGTTCACACATAAAGCCCGCCCATAAAGGTCTGTTCCCAAGTAGTTCACTTCATGCAGCTGATGAAGTAGGCTTAAGCCTAAGACAGCTGATGCTACCAACTTCTTTCTCCCAATTAGTCTCAAAGGTGCTGCAAGATCCCTTTGCATGTGCGTTATGCTGTTCATATTTTACAATGATAAAGGATTTTCTAAGAGTGGAGTCATTGTAAGAATGAGAGAAAACTAAATCTTGGTAAAGGTTGTGCCCCCTTTTGATAATTTAATCAAAAAGTTGTATCCTATATTTATGGAACGCAGGTAAAGTAAAGCAGGGATTGTGCCATGCAAGCTTTGTGCTGACTGACAATGTTGCATAACATCTGCACCTCATTAGAAATCCTGTGTCCAGTTCTGGGCACCTCAATTTGAGAAGGATGTCGACAACCTGGAGCGTGTCCAGAGGAGGGTGGTGAAGGGTCTGGAAACCATGAAGCCCTATGAGGAGCAGCTTAGGGAGCTGGGGATGTTTAGTCTGCAGAAGAGAAGATTGAGAGGGGACATGATAGCCATGTTTAAATATTGGAAGGGATGTCATGTTTAGGAGGGAGTGGGCTTGTTTTTCGCTGAGTCAGAGACTAGGACAAGGAGCAATGGATTCAAGCTGCAGGAAAGGAGATTCCACCTGAACCTCGGGAAGAACTTCTTGAAGGTCAGAGCTGTCTGGCAGTGGATTAAGCTGCCTTGGAGTGTGGTGGAGTCTCCTCCTTCTTTGGAGGTTTTTAAGCAGAGGCTGGATGGCTACCTGTTGGAAGTGCTTTGATGTGTGTTCGTGCATAGCAGGGGGTTGGACTGAATGGCCCCTGGGGTCTCTTCCAACTCTATCATTCTATGATAATGGAACACACACCTAAAGCCACAAATAAAGGTGTGACCAAATGCACCATCAGACATGCAATCACAACCCATTCATAACTCCACTTCTGTTACCAGAAACTGAACACAGGTGTTGTACATTGGACAAAAACGTCCAACTTCTTCTGCAGCTGTTTGACAGCAGAATGTCCTGCCCTAGCGAACTCTCCATCTTCAAAGGTCTATAAACCGAGGTTAAAAGGGCACTTTTTAGAAGTTCTTAATTATGTGTGGACCTGGGGGGGCCTTCTATTTCTAAGATTGTAAGGTTCTATGAAAAAAAACCTCAATAGGATTCCAGACACAATGCAACTGTGGGAAATGGCTAGGAGAAACAATGCAGTGAGGAAAAACTTGAACTTTCTCATTCCTCCAAAAAGCAAGACAGGGAATGAGAATAATTCTTTTGGAGGAGTCAGCTTGGGCAAATCTATGTGGCATCTATACCATCTTGTGAATGTGATCTTAAAGAGAACTTTTATTAGATGATGCAGAGGTATGATGCAACATCCAAAGGACGGCAGGATTACCACCCGTGCTCTGTATAGAGTGTGTTGGACGCCTACAGGCCAAAGGTCAAAAGGTGAGTGCACACCTGAGGCTAATTCGGCTCCTTTCCAGCAGCTAACCGGTCTGGGCCACTCTCCCCTCGGTAGACCTTAGGGATGACTTAGTGCTGCAGTCATCTCTATTGAGCCCTCCAATTCTTATCTCCTGACTGCTGAGAGATAATGCCTCTCCTGATAAAACTGCCAGGTGAGATAGGTGGATACCCATCACCTTACTCACTGTCATGTTGCTTATTGGGAAGGGTCATTGGGTGAAGAGATCACTTTCATAACCAGCAATGCTCCCTGCTCCCCACTGCCTGGTATGTGTGTCAGCAACTGGTAGCTGCTGGTCACAGAATCCTAGAATCCTAGACTTGGAAGAGACCCCAAGGGCCATCTAGTCCAACCCCATTCTGTCCTGTAGGAAGACACAATCCAAGCTCTCCTGAAACAGGGCAAAGGCATCAAACTCCAAGAAAAGAGCTTCCATATAAACCTTAGGAAGAACTTCCTGAGGGCAAGGGCTGTTCAACAGTGACATACACTGCCTCAGTGGAGTGTGATGGAGTCACCTTTTGAGTTTTTAAAAGGGCGATTGGCCATACCTGTGGGGAATGCTTTGATAGGTATTCCTGAACGGCAGAAGGGGATTGGACTGGATGCCCCTTGGAGTCTCTTTCAGCTCAGATTTGGTCAAACCTCACTAGAGAAAGCCCAATGATGAATCCCTGAGAGATTTGGTTAAATTTAGCCTCCAGACGAGACCACTGAGAAGTGATATGCTAGAGCCATCTCTGAATACATACAAATGTCATACAGGAGATGGAGTGAGCTTTTTCCTGCTTCTCTAGAGACCAGAACATGAACCAATGGATTCAAATGATGAGAAAAGAGTTTCCACCTAAATATTAGGAAGAAGGTCTCAACTGACAAGTGGAAATGGAGTGCCTTGAAGCATGGGACACCCTCCCTCATGGGAGATCTTTAAGCAGAGGTTGGATGGATGTTTCTGGGAGTGCTTCAGTTGTGTGTGGCTGGGTTGTGGTCCTTGTGAGCCCCTCCGTCTCAAAGTCTCTACGACCGCAGCTCTCTGAGGTCTACAATTCTGTGATTCTACGTTCTCTGCCTTTCTCTGAAGATGAGACCCAAGGGAGCTTGAAGCATAGGTTAAAACAAAATATAGTAAAAACATTTTCTAGTACAAAAGTTAAAAGAATATCTAATTAAACTATCCCATTTAAAAAAGCACTAATCTAAAGAGGTTTAAAAGCTTTAAAACATAACCATAAGTATTGCCCCCTCTCCCCATTAAAGGATTCTTCTCTAGCAACCAGTCAGCAGGCAGAAGCCTATCTAAATAAAAAGTTCTTTAACCACAAGCAGAAGGAGAGCAGAAAGGGGAGCGGCGGGCCCTCTCCAGGGTCTTCACCCAACGTGCCTATGGGAGTGGTGGGGTGGAGAGAAGTCCCTTCCACAAGTACCTTAAACCTTGTCTAAAAACATAGCCATGCTGGTCTATGTCAAGTGTGCAAAGGGATTTTGTAGTTCCTTTGAGGCTGATTGAGAGAAAGGTTTGGAGCATAAGCTTTCGTAGACTCAGTTTTCTTCACCAGATGCAGGGAAGGAGGCCCCTGCAAAGAGACAAAACATGTGGGGGCACTGATGGGCTGACAAGTTTGATTTCAACAACATTTGTAAAGAGTAGTCAGTTTTGAGAGGGTAGCACTATTATCCAGAACTGATCGTATTTCATTTTGCATTTCTATCACTATTTTGCATTACTTACTTACATTACCCAGCCCCACATTCACTGGCATAAATGCCTGTCCTTAGGTGCCTCACTCCATGGATCTGTTGAAGCAGAACCCCGTCTACCAAAGCTTAGGCTACAAACCTTTTTCAGTTAGTCTCAAAGACATTACAAGATTCTCTTGTATATCTTAAAACTTAGGCAGGCTTACACAGAGAGATAAGTTCTTTCCAACAGTCTGGACCTAATCTGTATAGGGCTTTATAGGTCATTATCAACACTTTGCACTGATCCCAGGAACCAGTCCAGTAGCCAGTGAAGTTTTTTCCAACATTGAAGTTCGTCGTTTCTGTGCAACCGGTCCCCAGGTAGCAGTCGGGCCCTGGCATTTTGGACCAGCCTGAGACAAGGCTTCATTTCCTCTTCGGTTGCATGAGCCTGTTTTTGTGAGCCTCTTGTATTCCCAGCAAACGGTGGAGCTGATAAACATTTGGGGACACACCTTGCCATGCTGAGATTGAGAAATAACCATATTTTGGCCCAGTGTCCGCACAGCTGTCATCAGAACATCTGGCTGTGCCTTTCTCATTTAATTGCCTTTTTTCTCCCTATTCTGCTGGAGATCCTATCGCTCTTCCTCTCTTTTTCTCCTCAAATGGGAAGCTCTCCAGCTGGGAAAGCCGAGGAACAGGGGGGCAGCCTTTTGGAGAGCAGTGGGAATGCCCCAAAGTGAAACGTCTTTGGAATGGAGTTGGCACGGAGACTTGGAGGCTGGCTGGCTCTCTGTCGAGACTTGATGGAAACCCACCTCAGTTCTACTCAGCTCCCCAGCCCAAAGTCATCATCTGCACAGCTGTTTGCCCTTACAAGACAACACATGATAAAATCACAACAACCTGTGACAAAAAAACCCTGAGATATCTGGAAGCTTGTGCTGCATGAGACATCCACACGGGTCTGTCATTACATGTTGCCACAAAGGCAAACAAACCATATCTCTGATGTACCCAAAGCTGAGAATTAAGGAATTAAGATCATCAACTCCCACACTTTATAATTTCACACCCAATTACAGGCCAAGCCCCAAATTCTCAAGTCTGGGTTGGCTCTAAATTAGCTGTTCCTCTTTTCTCATGGGTATGTTTACCAGGCAGTGGTGGCTGCAGCACAGATATGAAAAGGTACTGCTCGGCCATACATAATTGGTCCAAGCAGGAGCACTGGGACCGCCAGGGTTGTTCTGTCTTCTATCTGTTATTGGTCAGAATCTATCAACTGCTTTTCTGCCCCCTAGCCTTCCAGACCAGGGCCATGGACTGGGTCGCTCTCCTTCTCAGCTTGGCCTACTTCGCAGGGCTCTTGTGAAGATAAAACAGAGAGAGGAACTATGAGTCTGTTGGGTGAAAGGTAGGCTGCAACTTTAACTGATAACTAAACAACCATTTTCCCCAAGATTCTTCTGAAACCAAATATGCTCATAATTTAAGAAAGCATAAACCGGAATGTCTAGAAATTTGGATACTTAAGCTTATTATCATTGTTTATTGATACAAAGAAATCCTAGCTCTAGAAGAGACCCAAAGGGCCATCCAGCCCACCCCCCTTTGACCGTGACAGACGGCACAGCAGTCTCTTTGACCGATGGCCATCCAGCCTCTGTTTAGAAGCCTCCGGAGAAGGGGGAGACTCCACCACACTCCACTGAGAAAGCAATGTATTCCATTATGAAACTGCTCTTACCAGACATTCTTGCTAAGGTTTAGGTGGAATCTCTTTTCCTGTAGTTTGAAGCCTTTGCTCCATAGTGTCCTAGTCCCTGGAGCAGCAGAAAACAAGGTGGCTCCATCTTCTATGTGACATCCCTTCATATATTTAAACATGGCTATCACCTCTTAACCTTCTCTTCTCTAGGCTAAACTCACCCAGCTGCCTTAAGCTGCTACTCCGAGGGGTTCATGGATTCCAGGCCTTTGACCATTTTGGTCACCTTCCTCTAGACACCTTCCGGCTTGTCAATATCTTCTTAAATTGTGATGCTCAGAAATGACACACTATTCCAGGTGAGGTCTGACCAAAGCAGAGCAGAGAGGTACTTTCACTTCTCCCATTGATGCAGCCTGGAATCACATTGGCTTTTTTAGCTGCTGCATCTCACTGTTGACTGATGTTTGGCTTGTGGCCTCCTGAGACTTCTAGATCCCTTTCACATGGGCATGTTCCTGTCATATATGATGGCTATATTTAAATATCTGAAGGGATATCACGTAGAACAATAGCAATCAGAGTTGTAGTCCGTGGAACAGTGCTGGTCCCTCAGCCGTGCTGGTCCAGCCAGTGCCTGGAGAACTTCTAGGAAAGGAAGAGAATGTGGTAGCCAATAAACTCAAGTATGTTGCCAATCCCAGGCACACTGCTGGAAAAGATAGGTGGTTTACCCCATCTGACAAGCCCCAGTGTTTGCCACAGGAAGGTGAACAAGATGATTACAAGTTTGGTTATCTCCAAGCCAACAAGGAATGGTTGAGAGAGCCGGTGTGTTTAGCTTGGAGAAGGGAAGATAGAAAGGTGACTTGATGACCATCTTTAAATTTCTAGAGGTATCTCATGTAGAAGTTGGAGCCAGCTTGTTTTCTGCTGTTCCAGAGACTAGAATGAGAACTAATAGATTCCCGTGGCAAGAGATTCCACCTGTGCATAAGGAAGCACTTCTTTACTGCAAGAACTGTTTGACAGTGGAACAGCCTGCCTCAGAGTGGGGTAGACTCTCCGTCATTGGAGGTCTTAAAATGGAGCCTGGATGGTCATCTTTCAGGGGTGCTTTAGTTGTGCATTCCTGCATGGCAGAAGATGCAAAATACGCGATGCAGATCTATTGGTGATGCACACACATGCACAATAGCGCTGCATACACAACACTGTTTCTACAGCCTGGAGCAGAATGTGACAATTCAGCACAGGACAAAAATGTCCAACCATTTCCACAGGGGAATCTGCACCTGTGTAAGATGCCCACAGGATTCTGGCCAAAATATTGATCAATTCTTCAAATGCAGAATTGTGCTTTTATTTGGCTCAGGTACAACAAGGCTTAAATATATTTATTGACAGCCAGGCACTTGTGACTTGTCTGTTGATGTGCCTTTTAATCTCTCTCTCTCTCTCTCTCTCTCTCTTTTCCCCTTTTCATTGAAATACAGCACAAAATTCCAGAACCAAAAATGTGAGCATGATAGTTGAAAACTCTCTCTCTCTCTCTCTCTCTCTCTCTCTCTCTCTCTCTCTCTCACACACACACACACACACACCAGCCCCATCTTTTCCCCCATGGCTGCCTTGCAGCAAGTTCCTTTGCCAGGCTCTTTGGCTTCCAGGGGCTGGAATGGGGCTCGCTCCTTGAACTTCCTGCCTTTTGCTTCAGGATTCACGGCACGTTCTTCTTGGCAGATGGAGGTGCCAGGCATACCAAGGCCTGATTTATGCCTCACCTCTCCTCAAGTCCTACTTGTCTTGGGACTGGACCGGCAGGGTGAAAAAATAAAAGGAGAAATGGAGAGGGAGAATATGCTTGCATGTGCTGGCCCCATGTGTCCAAAACGGCTCCGTGGCCAATGGCAACATTCCTGAACTTCCAGGTTGGGTTCCAGCCGGCTTCCAGCAGCCCTCATGAAGTGGCAAAGCTGCAGGGAGGAAGCATTCCCTCCAACATTTCAGAAATGAATGTTGTGAAATGTACGGCTCGGAAATATCAGAGAGGGGTCAAGATGGCAAAAGTTAAGAAGGAGGAAGAACGTGCCATCTAAGAGCATCTGTGGCTGTTTGCTTTTGCCTCAGCTTCCTGAGAAGGGCAAGATTATCCTCTTTTTCTCCTCTCTCCCCGATTCTGAATTGACTTTTGCACGTTGAACTCAGTTTGCAGCAATTGGAACTGCCAAGACGGAAGGTTGCCCCAGAAAAGGAGTGCCCGAAGAGTGCGTGTGTGTGGTGGGGACAGGGGTTGGAGAAACTCACAAAACAAATTCTTGAAAGTCAAACCTGCAAATGTGGAGGGTTGACCGTAGTTGTGTCTTCCTGCCTGGCTGAATGGGGCTGGAACAGGTGGCCCTTGTAGTTTTCCCCACTTGTAAGATTCTATGATTCTGACCACTTTTCAACTAGACTTCCTGGTACTCTCCCCCCACCCCACCCCGGTTTGGGGCATTATTGGCTGTTAGAGGTGCAAGAGTTGGAAAAATCACTTCTGGACATCCTGCAGTTGTCCCTCTGATTCTAATTCGACTTTCTTTCTTTGTCCCTCCCTCCCTCCCTCTCTCTTTCTCTTTCACCTCTTGCTTTTCTCCCAGGGTGAAAAGGACTTGAGGAACTTCATAGGAAGCTCAAAGCAGGAACAGGTTGAACCAGATGAAGGCAGATATGGACAGAACCAGACCCAAAGTCAAAAATTATAGTACAAATTGTACTATTAAAACACTGTGTAGCCTTTAAAATAGCCGCACAAAAGCACATTTTTATCTACAGCAACAATCTTTCAAAAGGCTCCCCTGTCCGTTGCCTGATTCCATCCAGAATAAAATGGTCTTTGCCAGCTGGTAGAAGGACAACGTTGCTGGGGCAGCCCCACACTTCTTAGAAGGGACGTTCTATAGCATGGGAGCAAAGCCCCCAACATTTCACGGCTGAGAACTGGCACGTGTGGCCAAGTAGGATCAGCATGTGGTCAGCTTGGCAAAAGTGATTCATGAAGAAGAACACCCAAGCTTGGAGAGGCTGCAGCAGTTAGCTTTTGATTGAGCCAACTGGGAAAAATCCTGCTCCCTCTTCTCCTCTCCTTCCTGTTGACGTGAGTGCAAATTACTTTTGCGCTTTGAACTCAGTTTGCAGTAACTAAAGCAAGCTGAGGACAAAGGAGGAAGGTGGGAGAGAACTTTTTAAAAGCAGCTGGAAAATCACAATGGCAGAGGATTATTTGGGACCATCTCTGCCAAATAGGGACAGTTGGAGGGCAAGTGAGAACAAATGCCAAGAAAGCCATTCATGCCTGCAGGCAGAAGATGCTGCTGGTGACTCTCTCTCTCTCTTGATATTTTCCCTTCTTTTTGAGGGCCACCCACTCTACCACAAATGTCTTTCCCATTATTTTCAGGACAAGCTGAAATTCAAGGTGAGACTGCACCAGAAGCGGGCAGTTCTTCATTGCAGGTTTCCAAGCTGGATCCGTGCCTCTTACCGATATTGTTTTAATGGATTTCCTGCATTGGTAGGAGGTTGGAGGAGTTGGCCGTCGAGGTTCTTTTCAGCCCTATGAAGGATGTTCTCCCACTCAAGCCACAATGAAAGAAGGAGAGCATGGACATTGAAATGAAGCTTGAACAAGACAGCTTCCCAGTGGATTCCAAAAATCCATCTTCATAACTTTGCAGGCCAGTGTGGTTTTATTTAACAACCCAAAGTCCGTGAGTTTGCTTTATAAGTTTTCTAAGTCTGCTCTGGTATAGCTTCCTGCGCAGTCCTACATCCAATTCTGGGCACCACAGTTCAAGAGAGATATGGACAAGCTCAAACACGTCCAGAGGAGGGCAACCAAGGCAGTTCAAAGTCTAGAAACTAGGCCTTATGATGAACAACTGAGGGAACTGTACCTGTTTAGCTTGGAGAAGACCGAGAGGTGGAACAACAGCCATCTGTAAATATCTGAAGGGGTATCATGTAGACAGGGTTGCCAAGTGTCCCTTATTAAAATCCTACGCGTAGGTAGAAAAAATGGAAGGCACAAATATAGGATGGGGGACGTGTGGCTGGATAGCAGTACATGTGAAAGGGATCTAGGGGTCTTGGTAGATCCCAAGCTGAACGTGAGTCAGCAGTGTGATGAGGCAGCCAAGAAAGCCAACGCGATTCTTGGTTGCATCATAGAATCATAGAATCATAGAAATGTAGAGTTGGAAGAGACCCCGGGGGCCATCCAGTCCAACCCCCTGCCATGCAGGAACACCCTCAAAGCACTTCCTTTGACAGATGGCCGTCCAGCCTCTGCTTAAAAACCTCCAAAGAAGGAGACTCCACCACACTCTGAGGCAGCAGATTCCACTGCCGGACAGCCCTGACTGTCAGGAAGTTCTTCCTGAGGTTCAGGTGGAATCTCCTTTCCTGCAGCTTGAATCCATTGCTCCTTGTCCTGGTCTCTGGAGCAGCAGAAAACAAGCCCTCTCCCTCCTCTACATGGCATCCCTTCAAATATTTAAACGTGGCTATCATGTCCCCTCTTAACCTTCTCTTCTGCAGACTGAACATACCCAGCTCTCTAAGTCTATCCTCATAGGGCATGGCTTCCAGGCCCTTCACCATTTTGGTCGCCCTCCTCTGGACCTGCTCCCGCTTGACCATGTCCTTCTTGAACTGGGGTGCCCAGAACTGGACACAGTATTCAAGATGAGGTCTAACCAAAGCAGAGTAGAGTGGTACCAGTACCTCCCTCGATCGAGACACCATACTCCTATTGATGCAGCCAAGAATTGCGTTGGCTTTCTTGGCTGCCGCATCACACTGCTGACTCATGTTCAGCTTGTGGTCTATTAGGACTCCTAGATCCCTTTCACACGTACTGCAATCCAGCCATGTGTCCCCCATCCTATATTTCTGCATTCCATTTTTTCTACCTAAGTGTAGGACCTTACACTTCTCTCTGTTGAATTTCATTTTGTTAGCCTTGGCCCAGCTCTCCAATCTATCCAGGTCATTTTGAATTTTGATCCTGTCCTCTGGCGTATTAGCAACCCCTCCCAATTTGGTGTCATCTGCAAATTTGATGAGCGTGCCCTCTATTCCTTCATCCAAGTCAGTGATGAAAATATTGAACAGCACTGGGTCCAGGACAGACCCAGGACAGACAGCATCAATAGGAGCATGATGTCTAGATCGAGGGGGGTAATGGTACCACTCTATTCTGCATTGGTGAGGCCTCATTTGGAATTCTGTGTCCAGTTCTGGGCACCTCAATTCAAGAAGGACATCGACAAGCTGGAGTGTGTCCAGAGGAGGGTGACCAAAATGGTGGAGGGTGTGGAAGCCGTGAAGCCCTGTGAGGAACGGCTTAGGGAGCTGGGTATGTTTAATCTGTAGAAGAGAAGGTTAAGAGGGGACGTGATAGCCATGTTTAAATATTTGAAGGATGTCATGTCGAGGAGGTAGTGGGCTTGTTTTCTGCTGCTCCAGAGACCAGGACAAGGAGCAATAGATTCAAGCTGCAGGAAGGGAGATTCCACCTGAACCTCAGGAGGAACTTCCTGACAGTCAGAGCTGTCCGGCAGTGGAATCTGCTGCTGCCTCCGTGGAGTGTGGTGGAGTCTCCTCCTTTGGAGGTTTTAAGGTGATTTCCACATTAGGTTGTTATGGTGCTATTATTCCACTTTCAATATCCTATGGAATCCTGGGGTTTGCAGTTTAGGGAGGGGCCTCAAAGGCCATCCTCAAAGGTCCCTCCCTAAACTGCAAACCCCAGGATTCCATAGGATGTTGAAAGTGGAATAATAGCACCATAACAGCCTAATGTGGAAATGGCCTAAGTTGCATTCTGTGGACTGCCCCCCCCCCAAAAAAAACAACCCTGCCATTTTGCACATAGCTTTTTTTTTGGAAACTCCCAGTTTTCTCTCTTTTCCTTCTGCTATACTAACTGCTGGTCTTGGAATATCATCTTCCATATTTTGTCAGGGGTTTGTCATCATTATTATTGCTTTATTTTTATTAGTATGCTTTTCCCTCAAAGGTCAAAACTGTTCTCCAAGCAAATTACCCAGAGGCAAGAATCTAGGAGTGTGCCAAGGGAAGGAGAGCTCTCCAGTTTGAGAACTAATTCAAGAGAACAGATACTTGAACTTGATCTGTCAACTTGGATTGTTCTATTTATTCCTGTTTTAAAACAAGGGAATGAGAAACAAGGAGCAGAAAAGAACAAGAGGGTGATTCAGCTGCCAAGGAATCTGACAGGAGACCGATCGACTGCTGAGATTCAGTGTGTCGCCAGCTTCATCTGGGATAGAAGGCACCACAAACTTTCTCCACGCTGGCTCCAGGAGTTTGGGGTTCCGAAGACGAGAAGCCCCCAGGGGAATCCACTCAGGCTGGGAGATGGTGGGGACGGGCAGGCTGGCAAATCCTTTCGAGTGTTGACCTTAAACATTCAAGGAGATGTCCAAGGTCCTGAACCCTCGGCTCAGTTCCTGGGGTAGTCCCTTGGTAGCTGCTGGAGACTGCTCCACAGAATAGGTTCAGCAGCCTTCAGCAGTCCCTTGAGAATCTGGACAGGGCAGAACTGCCACCCCACTGATGTGGCTGGTGGAAGGCCACCTCATCCTAGATGAACTGACTTGCTTCGCTCAAGTAGTACCTGCTCTACCTGGAGTAGCAGCGTCTCTCCTGGGTTTCCAACCCCGCCAGGAATTATCAGGGGTTAGATCTGGGTTCTTCTGCATGCAAACCAATCACTTTACCACTGATTTACAGGTTTCTGAAAGCTTGGGAATGTACTTTTAAGAAGAATAAATGCAACGTGCTGCTGTAGCTGTCCATAACTGAGCAGGGTAGGGTGGCACTGAGATCAGAAGTGCAGTTGGCTTCCAAAACGCAGATATTGCCACCACCAGTCAATGCCCGTGGGTCCTGCCAAGGTGGCAGCAACTGTCTGGCTGTGCAGGGAGTGGTTGGCACAAACCTGTTTGTTCCATTCCAGATGGGAAGATCTAACAGGCTTTGCTTGGAGATTTTATACACGTACACACACACATACATACATACATACATATATTTGTAGTTCATTTATAGCCAAAAGATTGATATAGAAAAGTGGCCTAAGTGAAATGACTATTCCCCACAGAGTAGATCTGTTGAATCAGTTTCTGAATGGTAAGTCAATACTTCCATAAACCCCATTGATTCTGTGAGTCTACTCTGGTTGAGGACTAACAATGGGGCATAGGTTTTTAAATTTATCCAATCCTCTTTTAAAACCATGAGAAGACTATCATATGACTAAACAGATGTAAACAGAAAAGTGTTAGTAGGTTGGGACCCCTTCCCTACAAAGGAAAGAGGTGATGTGTCTTCTTGTAGACAACTTCTCCAAGGGCTGGAACAGATGTTTTGTGCAACAGCTTCCTCCTTCCCTGCCCTGCATGAGACATATAGGCCCAGAAGAGGTGCTTTTTTTAAACAGGTAGTGACTTCTGCTCACTCTCTGTTCTTAAAAAGGCCTCTCCTGGCTGTAAATTGGCTGAGAAAGACCTAAAAACTAGAGGAAAAGAGATTCCATCTAAATATTAGGAAGAAGAAAAAGCAGTTCAGCAGTGGAATATACTGCTGCTTCAAGGGAGTGTGGTGGAGTCTCCTTCTTTGGAGGCTTTTAAACAGAGGCTGGGTGGGCATCTGTTGGGTATGCTTGGATTGCACCGGATGGCCCTGGGGTCTCTTCCAACTCTAGGATTCTCTGATTCTCTGAACCTTTTTAAGGCATGAAAATTAAGCACCTTGGACAGATCCTTCCGGGCTCACCCTAAAACCCAGATCAGGTTCAGCTCCTGTGGCGTGGAAGCTCTCGGCCACACTTGCTTTCCTGTTGAGATACAGAGCGGCCACCCAGCACTTCTTCACAGTTTGCAGGCGGGTGGGTGGGGGCTCCTTTCTTGCACTTGGGTCACCAGACGAGAGCCTCCCAAATCCCTGCTTGGTCTCCCCACTTGTGCATGGCCCGGAGCCCCCTATGGAAACAAAGTAAAATTTATTTTAAAAAAAAACTCCATGCAGAGTGATTGAAATGGATTTCCTTTGCTCTTTGCAACAATGGGCAATATGCATGAGTTCAGAGAACTGTATGATGAGCTGTCACTGCATGCTTGCATGGTAGTTTTTTTGGGGCGGGACGGGGGGGGGGAGGAATACCAGTTTCCTTCTTGGCTCTGAGCAATTGTGTGTTTTTGCAGATTCCAAAGGCTGCTTCTTGGCGCCAGGGCCAAAGCTCAGTTTCTGTCTCTCCTGGGCCAAATTAAACATGCACAAGCTCCAAGGCAGAAGGCTGCTTTCAAATCCCCTGCTGGAAGGTATGGGACTACGACAGAAACACAAATGGATTTGGGATGAAGTATGTTATCAATAAGATCCAGCCAGCGGTGGTGGTTGTTTCTCTTGATGTTGTTATGGGCCTTCAGGGTGACTCTGACTTACAATGACGCCATCCTGGGGTTTTCTTGGCCAGATCTTTTCAGAGTTCCTCCATAGCCGAAGGAGAGGGTGGCTTGCCCTAAGCCACCCACTGGGTCTCCAGGGCAGAATGGGGATCTGAACTCTGGCCCCCGGAATCTTTCAAGTCAACTCTGACTTACGGAAAACATATTCTAGGGTTTTCTTGGCAAGATTTATTCAGAGATGGTTTGCCATTGTCCTCTTCTGAGGCTGAGAGAGTGTGACTAACTCACTGCCATCCAAACAGTTCCCATGGCTGAGTGGTCTCCCAGAGTTTTGGTCCAACACTCAGATCACTACACCGTGCTGGCTGTTTCTTTTTAGGGTCTCAGAAATTCGGGCTTTGTTGGATAAAGCCAGCACGCCCTTCCCAGTCTGTGTACAAGTAATTCCTCTGCCTGAACAATTCACTCTCAGCACTTAGGATTTGGTATTGGGGGTAAGAAACATATGACTAATTTGTCATTGGGTTCGTTAGCCAAAAAGATATGCTGCACATTTTTATTCTTGTTGGGTTTTTGTAACATGAGCCACAACATCGTGCTGGGCAGGTGGGCCTCAGATAAACCTACCATTCCCAGGTTTTCTGCCCGAACAACCCTTCCACACCGCACAACTTTGATGCTATGATTCTATTTTAACCGCCTTGGATCTGTCCTGTGTAATCCTGGGATTTCTTGGGGTTTTTTTTGCAGGGGGGGGCATTTAGAATTTGCAGCCAGAGAGCCCCTCCAGTGCCTCCCCAAAGAACAAACCCCAGGATTCCGCAGGATGCAGCCATGGCAGTTACAGTGGAATGACAGCGCTATAACCGTGTAATGAAAGGGCCCCAGGGAGCTTTGCACTTGGCCCAGTGAGCCCGCACTACCCTTGGCCTGGGCTTTCTTGTCTCAAGAAGAAGCTCAGGCTTGAAATCTGCTGCCACTCAAGTCAGCTGGAAATTAATCTGTCTTGCCAAGTCCGCATCTCTCGCTGTTGTGCAGCCTTCCCAAAAGGAAGAAAAAAAATTTCATTTACATCTGAGATTTGTCATTGTGGACCAACCATCAAATTACACAACATGAACATCTATAAATGAAGTGAATTTTGGAAGCCGTATGGCATGCCTGGAATGAGGTTCTGGTTTTCTGGTGTGGTTACCATTCCCGTAAGAGATATTCATCTCAGTTACCTTGGCATTATTCTGGGAAAACCTCGGGGAGTAAAGTTTAATTTGAGACAGGAAAGAGCACATTTTTGTGTGCCAAGGTTCTGGCCCAGAACATGCAGAGTGGAGATTCATTCTTTCAAACAACTCGCAGTCTGAACCAGTTGGGTCTGGTGGGGAAGGCATTTGCTTTGGGCAATCTCCATTCAGGTCTCAAATTGGTCCAATGCTCTCTCAAAGGCTTCCACCAAGGCCTTGGAGGAGAAATGCCTTCTCCTCTATCTCATCTGGATTAGAACGGAAATGTGTTACTCAGGAATTGCCTCTAGCATGAAACACACCCTTAAAAAACTGGGAGCAGGTAGAGCTCCCTGAGGGTAGAATCCACCCTTGGTATGAGGAATGGTCCCAGGTGGCATCTGCCAGGGGTTCCCAGATCTCAGGGGCTAGGCCCTCTTCTCTAGCCCTGAGGAAATAGGGAAAAATCCCCATGAACGAGCACTGCCTCCAAAAGTATGTCTATTTGGATTGTTAGGCTTTGGGTTTTTCTGCTATTTGAACTGCACCCACTCTGCCATTGTGGTTGCTGCTTGGTGGATCATACTTCATGCCATTTCCAGGGACTGTCCCTTGTAAAATCACCCTTGTGACATCACCAGGATCCCCTGCCCCCTTGTGACACTATAAAGAGGTCCTCTCCAGGGCTCAGGTTTAAGCCCTGAAATCTCAGGTTCTGGGAGAGTCCTCATCTGGCACCCTTATGAGGTGAAACCTGCCATGGCCTCTACTTGTATCAGGTTTTCCCTGTTCCAGAAGAATGGTTGTTAGGAGCTGTACAGTAGAACTAGGTCTTGTGGTTTGAAGTTACAGGAGGGTAGATTCTGACTGAACATTAGGAGAAGAATTGTCCCCATTCACCCTTTGCTGTCCCACTTTTCCAGCTGTTATTAAAATGTCCCAGTTTCTCTCTCTTCCCCCTCCTACTTTTCCTCCTTTGTTCTCAGTTTGCTTCAATTGCTGCAAATTGAATTCAAAGTGCAAAAATAGTTTGCACTCTGTTGATTCAGCAACAGGGAGAGGAGGGGGCAGAACCGTCTTCTCCTCAGTAGGCAAACAGCTGCAGCTTCTCCTACCTCGCATATTCTTTCTCATTAATAACTTTTGCCAGTTTTGGCCTCACTCCAATGTTGTTTGGCCACAAGTGCTCCAATTTTCCACTATAAAACATTGGAGGGTCTGCTATGCCTGTATGGAAGCTGCACTTCCCTTCCTGCCACTCTTGGAGGAAAAAGCCCTGTGATCCCGTTCCATGACCCTGAATGCTGCAGAAGAAGACAGGGTGATTCGCATGCAGAACCCTCCATCTGCCTGTTGGAACAGGATCCTGGCCTTTTGGCAACAGGAAGTCTGAAAGGCTATCAGTCCTGCTCATCACACCCCAGAGGTAACAAGGAACTTGCAAAGCATAAAAGCAGGAGAGTACTGGGTGATTGCCAACCTCCTCGCTAGAGCTGCCAGGTAGGCCGCTTTCAGGCTCTGAGATGTCAGGACCAAACCGTGAGACCGAGGGAGGACCGGCAGGGAGGGTGAGCCTCGGTGAGGTCATTAAGCACCATGCATTCCACACCAACCACAGTTGCTAAGAGGATGTCATCCAAACCATTGTCACCAACTTTGGCCATTTCCGCACTAGACTGTCACAGTGGTATTACTCCTCTTTCAACATCCTATGGAACCCTGGGGTTTGCCTTTGAGGCTCCTCCCTAAACTGCAAACCCCAGGATTCCATAGGATGTTGAAAGGGGAGTAATACCACTATAACAGTCTAGAGCAGAAATGGCCTTCAACAAAAGACAAAACACTTTTCTCGTTGCAAAGTCAGTTTTCCAAGATGAGCACTAGACACAGACACACGCACACACACTTTCCCCAGCTCTGTTTGGAAGACGCTGGCAAGTTCTGCTTTTAAGAACACATCATAGTTGTAGTCCAACCACAGAGAGTTTTCAAAGCTCTGCTTTTTGGAAAAGAAAAGAGCCTACAGGAGATCCTACTGGGTTGGAGACTGCAATGACAGACCAATGCACGCATGGAGAGGTGTAGCTGGGGCAGGTGCTTGCTCCTCGCTGAGAAGGATCACCACAGCTCTGCCCACATGCATGTGCATGGGCTGACATCCCTCTCCATGCGTGTTTGTGTGGTGGGAAGGGGAAGGAAGCTCTTTGTATCATTCCACAGTCGGTAATGGTCCTAATGACGGCTAATGGCCCTGACATTTAAGAATGTCTGAGGTTAAGGGCTCTTCAGGCTTTCTGCTCTAGACAAGGTCTTTTCACTGTCAGGAAGCATTGAGTCAACTTCGCTTGGGAGGCGCGTTGTGAGGGTTATGACATTTCAGCCAGCCCCACGCCACGGCTCCTTGTCATTTACGGAGGACACTCAGCACAGAGCAGCCACAATGACATTCTGTAACATCAGAAGGGAATAAAAACGCAACACTGGGGGCCACATGGACCCCCTCCAAATCAGTTTCCGAGGCCTTCAATGTGCCCTCCTCCTCCTCCTCTTCCTCCTCCTCCTTATTTGTACCCTGCCTTTCCCTCAAAATTGAGACTCAAGGTGAATTATGGTTGAAAACAGGTACAACAAAATGCATACAAAGTCAACATTAAGACAGAATTGAATTACTCAAATAGTGAAACATACAAATATACAATATTAAAATATCCATACAAAACATACAGATAAAAAGGATAAAAAGAACAGTTTAAAAATGCAGTTCAATGAAAACACTCTCCAAGGTCCTTTCTTCTTCTGTTCTCAAAGACATACTTAATATCAAAAATACATATATTTTCAAAAAACATACGTGGACTTCTGGCCACCTCTGCTTTTGTGTTTGGCCTCTGGGGCAGCTCTGTTCAGCTCACACAGGGCTAGAAAAGGGGCCCCCTGGGCTCAGCCGGCCCTCTCCTGTATCCACCCTCGTAATTACTACCGTTATCATTCCTCTTTCTCCAGATGGAGAACTGAGGCAGAGAAAGAGGGATAAGTCAAGGGTGACCCCACATTGATCCCAGCAAAGGTGTGAGTCCTTTCATTCAGGGGTTCATCTGTAAAAAGTTGAGTTTCTATCCACTGGAGCTCAGCTACATTCTAGAGGACTTCACTGGTGACAAAAGATTCACTTCCTAAATCTAAAGGTGGCCACTGGCTATAGGATCTACGAGTTCAAGCTGGGACATTTCGACCCTTCAAATACCCCAAGGGCGGTTCCAGAGAGGAGGGGGCAGGCTTGTTCCCCAGTGCCTCAGAAGGTAGAACTAGGAAGGCAGATTTTGACTGAACGCGTTTCTGACTTGTGTTGTGGACCACCAGTGATTCAGCTTCTGTCCAAGACTCTGGGCATCCGTGAGGTCTCGTTGGATAATGTGCCGCATTCCAAGCAATATCCCTTTTTGGAATTGTGGTCTTGTGTGATCCTGCCTATGGTGATTTCATCAGACGTTTTGGGATTTATTTGGGATTTCTCCCAGAGCGCCGGGAGCACATACTGGAAAAACCACTGGTTTCTTTTCCCAGAGGCACTGAATCTCAGCTTTTGTGTCTCCATGTTTTATAATGTCGCTTGCAATTTTGCTGTCCTCTGGGATTGCCACATCTATTATATTATTGTGATTGTCATTGCTTTTGGCTTGAATTCTCTTGCCAGTTCTCAGTAAAGCAGACCCATTGAATCAATGGGACATACGAAGGTTTAACTCACCATTAACTCACCATTAAAGAATTTACCCACAGAATCATAGATTCATAGAATCCTAGAGTTGGAAGAGACTCCAAGGGCCCTCTGGTCCCTTCTGCCATGCAGGAAGACACGGGCCCTTTCCGCACCTTACCTTCTTCCGGCGCCGGGGTGCTGGGATCTCGCGAGCAGCCTCCAGCGAGAGGCTCTCGCGTCCGGGGTCCTTCGGCTCCACACGAGCTGCCTGCTCGCGTGAAAGCCCGCCTCTTCCTCCCGCAGCGCAGCCTGGGAGTTTCCCAGGCTGCGCTGGGGCAGGAAGCGCGACCGGCATGGCTCCGGAGGCTCCGCACGCCAGGTAAGTGTACGCGGGGCCTGAGAGCGATGTGCGATAGCGCACCATTTTCGGCTTCTAGCTGAAAATGAAAAGGTGCGCAATCGGCGCCTGCTGGCCCCTGGAGTGTCGCGCGATTGTGAGCATGTCACGCAGATCGGTCCTCACAGTCGCGCGGTGCTCCGGGTGCCCTTTCGCATGGAAAATTCCGTGTGGAAAGGGCCTTGGATTAGCCAACAGGATGGAAGTCGCTTCTTCCTCCTCCGCCTCCTCCTCCTCCTCCTTCTTCTTCCTCCTCCTCCTCTTCTTCATCACCGTCATCATCTGCAGCGAATGGGATGGAACTGAAACTGAATCCAGACAAGTCAGAGGTGCTTACTATTAAAGGTCCCCATCTGGGGTTGGCAGTGCGTCAGCTGGTTCTGGATGGGGTCACCCTCCCCCTGAAAAACCGTGTTCACAGCTTGGGAGTGCTTTTGGGTCCCTCCCTCCAGACGTCAGCTGAGATAGATGCAACAGTCAGGAGTGTCAGTCAGCTTTGGCTGACATGCCAACGACTGAGAACTTTTGACAGGCCTGGGTTTTTTTTGTTTTTTTGTATTTTTTTATCGATCGTAGCAAGAGCCAGCATGGTTTGAGCCTTGGACTGTGGAGACCAGGATTCGATTTCCTGCTGGGCCACAGAAACCCACCTTGGGTGTGTCACACACTCTCAGCCCCAGAAAACCTTAGGGTTGCTATAAGTCAGAAATGACTTGAAGACACCCAACAACAATGTTGACTGTAGGTTTTGACAAATAGTATATTTGTGAAAATAAGCAGTCAAAGTATCTGAATGGTATTTACAAATGAAGGAGTTAATTTATACAGTCATTCATAATCTATGTTAAGAAAGCTGAAAGCCAGTGTATATTCATTTTTCTTATTGTTCTTTATTATCTTTGCCTTTTTCTTATTCGTTTTTCCTCTTTCCCGCTCTTTCTGTTTGTTGTTTCTTTTCTCTTTGTATGTAATTTGAGTCTTTATTGTATTTGAAGATGTTTAATGAACTTTTACAGAGGGACTCATGTGAGACAACATGACCTTTCAGAAAACCTGGATGCAAGCAATATAATAGCGTTTCACGGGTCATAATCAACCCTTTAAACTGTGGCCAGAAATGGACTGGAAGCTACGGGAGCTGTTGCACCAAAGGAGTTGTACGCTCGCCTGTGACCAGACCCGGCTGGCAATCCGGCTTCAGTCCTTTGAACCAGCTGATGTTTCCTCACGCTCTTCAAAGGCAGCCCCCCATAGAACACGCCATAGCGATCCAAACTGTATGCAGCTATATTGGCCTGTGGCACCAGAGCCGGCTCCCATGTCCCGAGCTTCCACCCAACCTGTTATTCTTCCTGCTCTCACTCTTGTCTGCTTCTCCATTTCTTGGCACAAGCCAGCCGGGTGACCTGATCTTCACCCTGCTCTTTGGTGTGCCTGCCTTCTCCTGCAAATGTTCCACCGCCATTTGCAGCTGAACTGCTTGCGAGCTTCTCCTCGCCAGTTACGACACAAGGTGAACTGTTTGTGTTCTCTGAGTACTTTCTGTCACCCTCGTTTCCCCCCGTGGAGTTTCGCCCTCCTCTGCTACAACCACATCCCCAGGGATTTGGGATTGCTCAAGATGCCTCCCAGGGGTTTCTGGAAGGCAGGAGCGGGAGGTGGCAGTGGCGCTTGCCCTCTGGAGCATAAACAGGCAGGAAGGTGACTCTCCCTTAACTCAGATTGCCTCCTGTTGCTCAACTTCATGCGGGACAGAGATGGAGTCAGAGTCTAGGGGACTTTGCCAGGAAAAGGGTCCCGGCCTCAGCAGCAGGGCAGGTGCTGAGCAGACAGACTGCAGATTAGAAATGCTAAACTTCGTAAACATCAGTCTCACAGGCAGGAATAAATAGTTTCATCATGTTTCTCCTTGCTATGAGAAAGAATTTAAAAACTGCATGTTTTGAAGACTATTTGCAATGTGAGGCTTACTTGCTGCAAGAAACCACTGGGTTTTTTTGTGTGTGTATGTGGAGAAAACAGCATTTTTGGAAATATTCTTATTTGTGCAGAAAATAATGTTCTCTATGCAGGAAACTTGTTTCTGCACAAGAAATGTCATTTTCCTTGCAAAAACTCCACATGTATTTGTCACTCAGCCTAAGTGCCAAACTACAAAGATTCTTATCTGTCTAGCATTTTCCATTCCAGGATTCCCCAACTTTTGGAGACCCATTTGTCATCACTCATTTGAATATTTTTACATGCATGCGTGTGTGCGTGCACAGGCACACGTGCACACGCGCACACGCGCGCACACACACACACACACTCTTTCTGTCCCTGGAGATGCCTCCAAGTTAGAGGAGGCAACACTGGCTATGAATCTTTCTGCCATGCTCTAGACTGGAGTTACTACCTAATGGAGACCCACTGAATCAATAATTGCTGTTGTGTGCTTTCAAGTTGCTTCCAACTTGAGTTGCTTCCGACTACAGAGGCCTTCAGGTGAACCTTTCACATAGTTTTCTTGGCAAGAATTGTTCAGAGAGGGTTTACCTTTGGCTTCCTCTGAGGCTGAGAGAGTGTGTCCCTGGTCTCCAAAGCCACAGTCCAGCACTCGAACCCCTTATCCCACTGGCCCTCTTGCAAATGCTGGACCCCAAGGAGGCCCCACAGGTGTTGCTCACTGGTGAGAGTGCCTTTTTCCTGCTTTCCCCCCTTCTTTTCCTCCCTTCCTCCTCCTTTCATCTTCTTCCTCCTTCTTATTCCCTTCCTGCCCTCCAGGGTTCATATCCCCACTCCGCCAAAGGAATGCCCTGGGCGACCTTGGGCAAGTCTCACTCTCTCGGCCTCAGAGGAAGCAAAGGCAAATCCCCTCTGGACAAAACTTGCCAAGAACACCCCATGGTAGGCTCTCCCCAGGGTCACCAAAAGCTGCAAATGACTTGAAGGTACAGAAAAATAACAGGCGCAGTGGCGGCAGCAGCAACAACAATAACATTTGCTATCTAACTTTATAGAGGTATTTGGTATTTTAATACATCCAAAACCAAATAAAAGCTTGGAACTCTGGGATTTGCAGTTTTGGGGGGGGTTTTCCAGAATTCTCATCCACAGAGCTTAAACCCCATGATTCCATAGGATTGAACCATGGTGGTTAAACTGGAATAATAGTGCTATAATTGTGCAGTGTGAACCGGCTTCTGGTCCAACGCTTGAGCAGTATGCCACACTGGCTCTCTTGTTGGCAAAAGCGGGGAGGGGCTCAATGTCTGAACGTCCCCACTGAAAACGCAGCTTTAGAACTGTGTCAGTGTGTTATTGTCTGTGTGCGTTTAGGGGAAATGAATCTTCATTCCAGCGGTACCGAAGGCTCGCCCTCCGACGGGGTGCCCACCACTCAAGAGCGAAGCAGCAGGCACCTGGAGGCTTTCCCCCGTTCTAACCAGTCCCACCTGCTGCTGAGACTGTGGGTACCCTGGGCTAATTTCGATCCATCTGTACTTCTAATTTAGCCCCCACGCTCTCCCCCTCCCGGTACCCTTATTTGTTTAGATTGCTTTTCCCGGCTCCTCTCTGGAAACCCAAGACGTGTCTTATTACCACTCCACTCCCCACGCTGGTCGCCCTTTCGTTAATCTTCCTATCTGGACGAATTATTTCTCTTGATGGTCCATTTATCAGGCTCATGTTTGTTCTCTCTCTGATGCACTTCCAAAAAAGAGAAAGAAAATAAGATCCAGACAACTTAGCCACCGCCGCCGCCAAACCATCCACAGTTCACAATTCCTTGTTATTGCTAAAATGTGCACTCCGTCAGAGTTGGACCAGGTTGGCCATCCTGTGCCGCCGAGTCCCTTGGCCGTCTTTCTTGACTTCTCTGCGGCTCTTTCAACCCATTTCCAAATCCACCCATCAACCCCTCTTTGGCATCAATTGCTCAAGAAGACTTGCTGGATCTGGAGCTTTTCTGAAGGAAACCGAGGGCTGGCCCAGATCAGAGAGGGCAAAATTTGGCATCTGACAGAATTAGAAGAACCTTATTTGTCACAAGACGAAAAGGAAACACAGCTGAGTAGTCCGTGAATAAAATCTAAACACTGGTTTGGGCATTTAAAAATAATATTTGACTGGTCCAATAAAAGGTGTCACCCAACCCTGGTGATGGATTTGAGTTTCTGGGACACTGAAGACTGTGCTCTGAATTTAGCTCCCTAAAAACTGGAGGGCCCTCTGAGCGCTCTTCTCCCCTTGGGACCTGGTTACTTCAGAAATATCTTAGCCAGGATGCTGTTGGTGTCATCCTGTGGTTGGAGTGGTTTTGGGCCCCCAAGTCAACTCTGACTGATGGAGACCCTCTCCTGGGGTTCTGTTGGCAAGATGTGGATTGTTCGGAGGAAAACTGGACACAGGATTCCAGGAAAGGTCTGACCAAAGCAAAATAGAATGACAGTATGCTCCTAGTGATGCAGCCTAGAATTGCATTGGCTTTTTCAGTTGTTGCAGCATACTTTATTTCTTAAAATAATTATAACCTACCTTATATAATGGTACCTCAGAGTGGTGTGCAAGAAAATGAATTTAACCAATTTAAAATAGCGTGATGCACTAAAAAACATAATTTAAACAGACTGGAATTGTATCTTTGGCAAGTAAAAAAAAATGCTATTGCTGTGGTGTGCCTTCAAGTCACTTCTGACTTATGGCAGCTCTAAGACAAACTCATCATGGAGTCTTCTTGGCAAGATTTATTACTGGGGGGAAGTTTGCCATTGAGAGTTTGACTTGCCTAAGGTCACCCAGTGGGTTTCCGAGGCTGAGCAGGATTTGAACCTGGTCTCTTGGTGTCCTAAGCTACAACATCCTGTCTCTCTCAATTGTAAGTTAAAAAGAATACAGTTTAAAACTAGTTAAAACGAGAATTCAAAATGACCTTGACAGATTAGAGAGCTGGGCCAAAACTAGTAAAATGAATTTCAACAGGGAGAAATGTAGGTTGCTACACTCAGGAAGAAAGAACGAAATGCACACATACAGGACAGGAGACACCTGGCTGGACAATAGTACCTGTGAAAGGGATCTAGGAGTCTTGGTGGACCACAAGCTAAACATGAGCCAGCGGTGTGATGCAGCCGCTAAAAAAGCCAATGCAATTCTGGGTTGCATCAACAGGAGTATAGTGTCGAGATGAAGGGAAGTAATAATACCACTTTATTTGACTTTTTGGTTAGACCTCACCTGGAATCCTGTGTCCAGTTCTGGGCACCCCAGTTCAGGAAGGATGTGGACAAGCTGGAGCGTGTCCAGAGGAGGGCAACCAAAATGGTGAAGGACCTGGGAACCATGAAGCCCTCTAAGGAATGCTTAGGGAGCTGGGTATGTTTAGCCTGGAGAAGAGAAGGTTAAGAGGGGACATGAGAGCCATGTTTAAACATTTGAAGGGGTGTCGTATGGAAGAAGATGGGGCACGCTTGTTTTCTGCTGCTCCAGAGACTAGGACACAATGGAGCAATGGCTTCAAATTTCAGGAAAAGAAATTCCATCTAAACACTAGGAAGACCTTCCTGACAGTAAGCATGGTTCAGCAGTGGAATCTGCTGCTGCCTCAATGGATTGTGGTGGAGTCTCTTCCTTCTTTGGAGGTTTTTAGAGAGACTGGATGCTCATTTTTTGGAAATGCTTTGATTGTGCCTTCCTGCACGGCAGGAGGGGGCTGAACTCAATGGGGTCTCTTCCATCTCCAAGATTCTATGACTCTATGACCTCCCACCTTGTCCATATCCTTCTTGAACTGTGGTGTGCAGGGCTGGATGCAGGACTCCACGTGCAGTCTGAGCAAAGCCGAAAGTAATGGTATCATGACTTCATTGATGTGGACACTGTATTGCTTTGATACCACTGTTCTGTCGAGTGATTAAAAATGATTTTGATGATGTTTTATCAGTCTCAGTTGCAAGTCTGGCTGCTGTTCCAGCTGAGTAGAATAACCCTTTTAAATAAATAGTGGAATCATAAACTCACAGATCTGGAAGAGATCCTGAGGGCCATCTCATCCAACCCCCTGCCAGCCCACGAATCCATTCAGTAAGGCCCTCTCGACAGGTGGTCACCCAACATCTGTCTGAAATACTCCAAGGATGGAGATTCCACCATCTTCCAAGGGAGACTGTACTAACAATGTTTCTGTGTGTTACCCCGTGAACTGGGGGTCCCGGGAGGGACACCAAAATGTGCTCAACTAAAGGTGGGGAAAATTAGCTCAGAGCACTGCTTAGCGTTACGAGAGGCAGGGTAACTTAGCGAGATCTTGAACCCTATGTCTACGGGGTCGGGTCGAGTCAAGGAGAACACAGAAGTTGAAATAATAAATGATGTTTATTAAATACAGGCAAAACAGTGTATGCGACACACTCATGCAAGATAACTAAAGGAGATAAAGGTTGGAGTGGTACAGAGGGATTTTTAGAGGGATTGCTGGTTTGGGTGACACTTCACCTGTCCTGAAGCCCGGAAAAATAGAGAGCGAAGCTGGGGTGCGATGTAGCCCAGCGCGTGGAGCTGAGGGGAGGCTCGCCAAGCGAAGCGGCAGCAAGGCGGGATGAAACTCGGGAGCGATCCCAGGAAGGTCTCGGAATCAAGGGTTTTTATAAGGAGAATTGTGACTGCAGGCTGTGCCGTACTTGGGGGAAAACAATAGATTTGGAGTTGGAGACAAAGCCTTGGAAAGGTCAGAATCTGAATGATTGAGTTATCGTAGTGGTTCTCAGTAGAGTAGCCAGTATGCAGACGCAGAGTACTTGGGTATTGCACAGTTTACCCACCAAGCTGCCATCGCGGGGCAGAGGCTCTTTTGTGAGTGGCGTGCATACCTGATTAGAGTACTTGCCGGGAGGTCTCCTGAAGCAGCGAGTCAGCTATTTTCTGGCCTGCCTGTATTGTAGTTTGAATATTACGGCAATTAGTGGCCGAGCTTGTTTGCGTGCTTGTCCGGTGGCCTCGCAAGCACGTGGATAGGAATAGAGAAGTGAAGCCAAATTATGATATCAAGAGGATATCTTTAATATCCCCAAAGCTCGGACTAGCCAGGGCAGTAACATGTGTATTCCTAGAAATAGGTACCTTCATGATACGTGGCAAGGAAAGTCAGACAGGGAAAAACACGACTACACCCCCTCCCATTCCCCGTGTTAGCTGCTCGGGCATAGCCAATCTTGCAAGGAAATTGGACAGATACTATAAACCACAAAATTAGGGTTAGCAGATGTGGCATGTGAACGATGCTAATTGCACCAATGAATATGTGCATATGAGCCGTAATTCTCTCCATCTTTGCTTTTATCTGCCCCCTGGGCTGCATTGCTGAACAGCTTCCCCCTCCCTGCCTGTGAGGAATTGTTGACCTCTGTGTGGAAGAGGTACCTTTTGCATATCTGAGATAAGGGGACTGAAGCTTTGAGTGTGGGAAGATAGCTGGTGATGGAGAGCCCGGCACTCTCTCTCTCTTTCTTGGTGAATATGAAAAACTCTACCTGTGCTCACAGGCCCAGCTGCATCCTCCCTCAGCACTTCCTGAATGCGAGTGGCCTACCTGGTGTGGCGGTGGCGTTTGGAAGCCTCCCAACAGCTGTGGGTGGGTTTCCCGCCAGCGGCACCTGAGAAACACATGCGAAGCAGCCAACGAGATGGGGCAGGGCGGTGGAAGGGCTGAAGTTCACCTTGGAGGTGTGTTGCTGGAGATGGTTGCGCAACGGCCTCCTTGTCAACAAGGTTTTGCAACCCTTGAGGAGCAAGAAGCCAAGGGACGATGAGCAAGACGCCACCTGAATTAAGCTGGAGTTCCTTACTCCTCTGCAGCTTTTATAGAATCACAGAATCCTAGAGCTGGAAGAGAGCCCAAGGACCACCTAGTCCAACTTCATTCTTCTGTGCAAGAAGACCCACCCCAAGCACTCACGGCAGATGGCCTTCCCACCACTCTTTAAAAACCTCCAAAGAAGGAGCTCCCACCACTCTGCACTGAGGCAGCAGGGTCTTCCACTCTCAAGCTGCTCTCACCATCAGGAAGTTCCTCCTAATGTTTAAGTGGGATCTTTTCCTGTAGTTTGAATCCATTGCTCCATATCCTAGTCTCTGGAGCAGCAGAAAGCAGACTTGCCCCATCTTCTACACGACATCCCTTCAGATTTTGAAACATGGCTGCCACGTTGCCATGTCTTTCCCAAGCTAAACATACCCAGCTCCCTGAGCCACTCCTCATAGGGTATTTATATGGGCCAGAGGGTGCAGATCAAAATCTGGGATGGCTGGGTGGTCTCCTTGTCAGCCAGATCAGTGGCTCTGTATTTTAGTCCAAACTTTCAAGGAGTGAGGTGAAGTGATACCTTAGAGTTGGAGTCACTGGCTTCCAATCTCTCCAGTTGATCAGAACCAGAGTTTGGATAAGTTACTTTTTGGAAATGAAGGTCTCCAAATTCCCCTGCCATGAAATGCTTGGTGGCGTCCATGTTGGTGGAGTGGTGACTCCACTGCAGATCCTAGTCCAGAACAGAGGTCTTCAATTTCCAGAATTCCCTAGCAAGCATGGCCAGAATTCGGGGGTTCTGGGAATCATAAGAGTTGGAAGTGATAGCAAATGACATCCAATCCAACCCTTTTCTCCCGTGCAGGAAGATACAACGAAAGCACTCCTGAAAGATGCCTATCCAACTTCTGCTTGTGGACCTTCTAAAATAGAGAGTGCATGACCCTCTGAGGCACTCTTTTCCAACCCCAAACAGCTCTTAGAACCCAGATGTTTTTGGACTCATACATTTGGAAGAGACCCCAGGGATTATCCAGCCCAACCCCCTTCTCCCATGAATGAAGACACAACAAAAGGACTCCTGAAAGATGACCACTGAACTTCTCCTTAAAGATCTCCAAAGATGGAGTGTCCACCACACTCTGAAGTCTGTCCATTCCACTGTCAAACAGTGTCCTCCTTTGGAGGTTTCTAAAGAGAGGCTGGGTGGCCATCTGCCAAAGTGAAGACTTTGACAGTGTCTTCCTGCACGGCAGAAGGGGGTTGGATTGGATGGCCCTTGGAGGGGGTTTCTTCCAACTCTTCTAGGATCAATGATTCTTCCCATAAAAAAGTTATTCCTAACATTTAGGTGGAATCTCTTTTCTTCATGTCCTAATCTCTGGAGCAGCAGAAAACAAGGTCACTTCTTCTACAAGGGTCCTGGGAGTTCCAATTTCCCATCTTCTGGGAGGGTTGCTCGTATGTCTCAGAGAGTGTGTCAGTCATTCATGGACTGGCAGGGGGTTGGTCTAGTGGCCCCAGAGGTCCCTTCCAACTCTGTGAGCCTATGACTCTTCCGGGCTATCCAGGAAGCAGACTCCAAGAAAACCTCATGAGAACATACAGAAGGTATTGCCCCTTATCTCTAAGGTAGGTATGAGTGTGTGTGTGGCCCTTGGGTGTCACAGCTGGATGGAACAGCATCACAGGCTTCTTTTTTCAGTGGACCTTTCTGCACTCACTGCTCTTCCTGAGCTGAGTCTCCTCCTTCCATGGTCTTTATTCTGCTCCCTACGTCCTCTCGGTTTGAACTTTCTTTGCCTTGATCACACACTTCGATCCTCACCTTCCCTGCTGATCTGACTCACGCTGGAACGGATCCCCCGGTGTGCCTTCCACTTGACTCTGGCATGGTTCCCCTCTGGGAGAGTCAGCCTGCCTTCCCCTGGGCAGGACGCTGCCCTGGCCACCCACAGGGACCTTGCAAAACACTCTCAGGATTTGCATACCCGGTTCAAATGCTGGACACCCACTCAGTGCTGCTCAATCATCTCAACTCTTCCTGGGTCCCGGATTCCAGCTGGGACAAGCCGGCAGAGAGGGTGGTTGCCCTTTTCCCCTTTTGCCCTCTGGGTGACTTTCCGGCTAGCAAACTTTGGGAAAGCAGAGAGCTCTGATCAGATGCAGTCACACACTCTGACCCAGTAGACCACTTCTTTGTTTCTCCTCTCCCTTGGATTCTCCAGAATCTGTGCAAATCTGCCTGAACTGCAAAGGGCAATTCAGTCCCTAAAATATTACTTGGAGTAGTCGCTGGAACCTGAAATATCAGCTGGAGTCTAGTTAGCATGAATAACTTCCTCTAAAGGGCTCTGATGCTGTTTTTATGTGCTCTAAGCCAACTCCAATTGTTAAATTAATTTACTTATTAGTTTTAACACAGACACAGACAATCTAATACACAATCAAGGAAATACATGTTTGGGAAAAAAGGAAGAAAAGCAGAAAGAGGAAAAGGGGAAAAAACTCTAAAACAATATAATAGTAGAACACTAAAGTAAAACACTGAACATTAACTTATTAAAACAGAATAGGGCTCTGACTCCGTCCAGCCAAACTGAAATGAGAGAAAAAGGGAAAAAAAGAAAAAAGAAAAAAATTCTGTCATTGCAGATCCAACCAAGTAATCTTGCTAGCATTTCTAGTAACCCTAGCTACAAATTATTCTATTGTTAGACTTCTTTTTGCTCAAAAAGTCCATTAACGGTTTCCAGTCTTTGAAAAGATCTTCAATTGACTTATCCTTTGAAACTCACATTAGTTTGGCAATTTGGGCTAATTTGGCAACCATAACGATCCATTATTCCCTTGCTGGTGCTTCAATCTGTTTCCAGGTTTGAGCAATTTTCTTGCTACTCTTATTGTATGTCAAAGAAGTAACCCATATTGACTGTCCAATTCTTTCTGTATAATACCCAGCAGAAACATTTCTAGTGGCTTTACAAAATCCACCTTTTAATTTTTTTTGGATTAACATGTTCATCTTAGACCAGTAAACTTTTTGTTTTCTTACAATCCACCGTGTATATAAGTTAACTCTAATTTTTGATGACCCTCTCCTAAGACTCTTTTTGGCCAGAGTTCTTCCAAGGGGAGTTTGCTGCCATTGCCTTCTTCTGAGGGTGAGAGAGTGCAACTTGCCCAAGGTCACCCAGTGGGTCTCCATGCCTGAGCAGGAGTTTAAACCCTGATCTCCTACAGTCCAAGTCTAACACACAAAGCATTATGCCATGCAGGGTCCCTGTTGTCATTGTTGTTTTTTTGTTAAGTGCCTTCAGGAAAGGAGCAGCCCCGTCTTCTGTGAGGGTGTGATGATTTCCACTGAGGATGGAAAAATCAGCTTGGTCAAAATCCTGCACTGAGGAGATGGCATAGAAGTTTATGCGCTGGGCATTATTTGAAGTGGTGCAATGCAAAATCAAAGTAGTGAACTGCAACATTGCACATTGCAATGCTTATGTGCTTTTACACGCATAATGCACAATGCATTATGCATGCATGCATGATGTGCATATACATTAATGTGCAACAGTGTACAATGTACATGTGCAACTATGTGCAATGCACATCCATGCACAATGAACTCTGCAGCTGTGTTGCAGAAGGAGTGTTGGGTGCAGCTGGCCCTGTCTGTAGTGGCACAGCTGGATCCAAAGCAGCCAGGCAGGCGTTCATGTCAGTGTCGTCCCGGGTCACAGATGGAGCCTCCGAGCACTTGGTCCTCATTAGATACCATTCAGATAAGCTTGTGAGGATTGAAAGGTAACAGCAGCCATTGTAATTTGCTCTGTTTTCCTCTTCTTTTTTGTTTTTGTAAATCACTTTGTTCCTGATTAAAGCCCTTATTGCCAACTGTGCACCAGCCTATATCCTGCTGTTATTCATTTTGTGCACCTTCAAATCATTTCCAGCTTATGGTGACCCTATCACAGAATTTTCTTGGGCAGATTTGTTCAGAAGGGAATTTGCCTTTGCCTTCCTCTAAGGCGGAGAGAGTATGACTTGCCCAAAGTCACCCAGTGGGTTTTCGTGAACCCTGAGGCCTCCAGAGTCCTAGTCCAATGCTCAAAGCACTACATCATGCTCTCTCCTTACCGCACATTTTATTCTTCTACTGCACAACATGGCCAGCACCCCATTAGTTACGCATGCAGGCATAAGTGGTGTTAGGCAAGCGGAGCGCTTTTACTGGATGTTGCTCAGCGGCCATATCCAGCCAATGGAAACAGAGGCAGAGGTCCAGGTGGTAAACACATACTGGTGCCTATCGGGCAGGGTGTACATATGCCACCATGGGCTTCCGATCATTCCATAATGGAGCCCAAGGCCCAGCTGCAGAACACACAGAGACCCAATCCAAAACATGTGCCAGTACACATTGTAAGGCTCATGGCAGTTGCACAAAAGGGCATCAGCCATGTGCACTGACCATTGGTGCACATAAATTGCACAAACTTGTTATCCCATATAGAGATTACATAGTTCCACTAGCAGTTATATTTACAGAAGAGTTGCATGGCACGACTATGCTGTGGTGGAGGAAGATCTTCATGTTCGTGTCTAGCTGCGCACTAAAATAATGCCCGAGACATTGTGATGCTCAAGTTTCCAGCTCACCCCTCCACTTTCTGTCTCTCTCCCTCTTATACACACACACACACACACACACACACACACACACTTAAATGTTTCACCTTCCTCCTGGTTCCAACTTACAGTTAAAATATGAGTGAGAAGGCTGGTCATAAAAACAGAATTCCAGCAATTAACATCCATTTGAGAACCTCCCAAATAAAATGGGAATCCAACTTCCTTCTCTTCCAGAGTTCAGAGGCAAAAGTTCTACTGAAGGTCTGATGCCATCCCATAAAAAGGCATTTCCTCACCTCCCACATTTAATTAGCACCTTTTACTCAAAGGGAAACAGAGCATCAATTTGTACAAGTTTGTTTCCTTGCAGTCTCACACGCCCTGCCGTAAAAGTCCATGGAAGGAAGCTCCGCATTCTTCCGAGGACAAAGGCGAGGTTATGTAATCCAGGACTCTCACTGGTAGGTTTACAAGAGGCACCCAGATTGTGTGGGTCTTGGGGACTGCCGGAAAGACCTTGGAAGGAAGGAAGTAGAAATCAAAGTGAGAAGCAGACTGCACTCTTTCTCTTGCGCGCGCGCGCGCACACACACACACACACACACAGACTAATTGGAATCCTGTTGGTGCACGAATTTCCCCGCAGAAGTGGTTGGCCATGGAAATGGCATTGTGCATATGCTCCCCTTACACCTTGTGCATTGTGCATGCAGACATCCATTGTGCATGCTGCCATGGTTCATTGGTCCCAATGGACGTTGGTCATCTTGCTGGCTCCCCTAAGTACTAAAGTAACATCAGCCCTTTACTGGATATAGATCATAGAATTATAAAACCTCAGGGTTGGAAGAGACCCCCCTACAGCCATCCAGTCCAACCCCATTCTGCCATGGAGGAAGACACGGTCAAAACATTCCCAGCAGATGGCTATCCAGCTTCTGTTTGAAAAACTCCAAAGAAGGAAAATCCATCACACCAAGGAAGCAGCATATGCCATTGACGAACTGCTCTTACCCTCAGGAAGTTCTTCCTAATGTTTAGGTGGAATCTCTTTTCCTTGTACTTTGAATCCCCTGCTCCATAATGTCTTAGTCTCTGAAGCAGCAGAAAACAAGCTTCCCTTATCTTCCCTATGACATCCCTGTTACAGCACCACACACCCCCATGATTGGCATGGTTTAATTGGCAAATATTATTTAATTGGCACTATTAATTGGCATTGATATAAATAATACCTGAGGTGACTGGGAGGTCACACTGGAAGAGGCATATTACTGACTGTAAACGTGAGACTGCAAGGCAGGTCAGCCACACCTATCTGTTGGGCAGGAAGCAAGTCATTTTCGGGCTAATAGCATGGCTGCTCTCGGGACGTTAGGTATAAAGGTAATAAGCCAGACATCTCAGAACTGAAAGAGGAAATTCCCACCAAACTGTGATTGTCTTAACTCTGACCCTGAACACCTAGACATTTCCCTATTGTTTCCTTGCCTGTCCACAATACAGGGCTATTAAGACAGCCATTACTCCCCTCCTTTTGTCACCTAAACACTGAGACCATTAACTCCATCCAGACATCATTGTTTCTGTGTCATTGTTTGTGTTGCAACTTCCATTGTCCACTTGGCTGGGAGAACCATTCATGCTCATACCTACAGGATATTTTTCAGTTATAAGAACTCTTAATTCCGGGCTGTCCAGTGCATAGAAACATAGAATCACAGAGTTGGAAGAGACCCCAGAGGCCACCCAGTCCAGCCCCATTCTGCCATGCAGGAGCCCACATCAAAGCACTCCCAACAGATGGCCGTCCAGCCTCTCCTTAAAAACCTCCAGAGAAGGAGGAGACTCCACCACACTCTGAGGCAGTCTCTCGCCTTTCTGAACATCATGCTGTCCATTTGATTCTCGAATGAGAACTGTCCTTAGGTGCCTACCTAAGCCACTTTGCTGCTTTCCTCACTGCTCTCTGGACCGGCAATTGTCACCTCATCCCTGAAAGTCTTCTATGATGCTTTCCTCCCTTTTCCTTCAGCTAGTCTTTGTATGTTTGTGTGAGTGCTTGTATCTTTATGTGCTTGTGTGAATTTCTTCCAATAAAACACATTTTTAGTTTACCATTGCAACCCTCTGGCTGGTTCTTTCCCGCAACAACCCTACAGATCTCGTTAAGTTACCCCCCTCTCAGAGGCCTCCTGACTTTGAGCTAATTATTCCTCCCTTCTGAATGGAGGTACTGGCATCACTGGTGGGCCATCACAGCATCCACTTTTTGGGGTAACGTCCCTTCAGATATTTAAATTAAACATGGCTTTCATGTCCCCTCTTAATGTTCTCTTCTCCAGGCTCAACACCCCAGCTCCCTAAGCCACTCTTCATAGTCTTCATGGTTTCCAGCTTTTGACCATTCTGGTCTACCTCCTCTGGACATGTTCCAGCCTGTCAATATCCTTCCTGAATTGTGGTGCCCAGAATTGGGCACAGGATTCCAAGTGACATCTGGCCAAAGCAGAATAGAGTGGTATCATCACTTCCCTTGACCTAGACAATAGACTCCTATTGATGCAGCCTAGAATCTCATGGGCTTTTTAGCTGCCAGTGTTAAAGAGGTGCCCAGTTCTAACTCCTGCAGACATAATTCCAGTTATAAAGACTTAAGTCCCTAATAGGATTCCAGACAATCCTGGGAGAGCCAGGCTGCATCCCTGCTCAGCCCTAGAAACCCACTGTGTTACCTTGGACAGGTGCTACTCTCTCAGCCTCAGAGCAAGGCGACAATGGCACTGCCCCCCTCGAATAAACCTTGCCAAGAAAACCCTTGGAGAAGGTCACCATAAGTCAGAGTCGGCTTAAAGACACGTAAGAACAATTGGACACTGTCCTGGAACATTCTCCAGGCATTCAGAACAGAAATCTGGGGTCCCCAAGCAGATATCAAACCCCCGGAACAATTCCATCCTGGTGGATGCTGAGAGTTGTAGTTGAAGAAAGTAACTTTTCCAAGCTCTGTGCTTTCGTACTGTTAGAGAGGCTGCTGCCTGTGCAGCTACCCCCACCTCTCCACAAGCGTCGTGTACCTTCGTGGGGGGCAAGAGAGAAGGATTCCACCGCCCTTGGGGTGTGAGGTAGCTGTGGGAGGCCACAGAGATGTCCTGTGGGAAAACCCCCCTTCCCCATAAAATTATCATTGGGGGTGGCAGCTCAGTTGCTGCACTCTCAGGCTAAGCGAGTTTGGTGTGATCCTCCAGGGGAGCAGCACAGACCTCCGTCAGGTGTGGGAACAAGGAGAGAGAACTCTGCTGACGACGCTTTCTGTCAGGCTTGTTGGGACCTGTGGGGAAAAGGCCCCCTCCCCATCCTTTCCTCTCCTCCCAGGACTCCTGGGGTGGCTTTTGGGAGGCAGGCCAGGACTGAACACCCACCAGGCCAAAGGGGAAGCTCACCCAGAACAATCGGCCATGGCGGGGAAGGGAGGAACGGAGATGACGTCTTTCACAGTGGCGTTTCTAGAAATATTTGTGAAAACTGGGTCTGTTTCTGCCCAGGGAAAAGATGATGAAAGGCCCAAGAAAATGCATAGAAACATAGAATCATAGAATTGAAAAAGACCCCCCCCCGGGGCCATCCAGTCCAACCGCCTTCCGCCTTTCAGGAGGACACCATCAAAGCATTCCCAACAGATGGCCATCAAGCCTCTGTTTACAAGCCTTCATAGAAGGAGACTCCACCACACTTTTGAGGCAGAACGTTCCATTGTTGAACTGCTCTTACGGTCAGAAGTTTTTCCTAATGTTTAGGTGGAATCTCTTTTCCTGTAGTTTGAAGCCATTGCTCCATGTCCTAGTCTCAGGAGCAGCAGAAAACAAGCTCACCCCATCCTCCATATGACATCCCTTCAAATATTTAAACATGGCTCAAAGCTGGGGCCAGCATCCCATTAGTGTTCATACATGGATAAATTCTCTTAAGGAAGTGGTGGGAATTTATGTCTGATGTTGAAAAGTCACACTAAGTTCAGGGTTATGGAAGCTGAGTTTACAAGTACGGTGCCATTGTACATGGATTGTGCACGGAGATGGATGTGGAACGCACATGGCCGCAATAGCATCACCGAGTTAAAAAAGGGCCCCACAGTCCATCATGTTAACTCCTCAGCCTGCAGCACGTTCTCTGGCTAAAGCGTCACCAGAAGGATAAATATTTTAAAGGTCTATCCACATACACAGCTGTAGCACTTTGAGACCACTTTAACTGTCCTGGCTCCCTCCGATGTGAACCTGAGGTTTGTATTTTGGACAGGAGCGCTCAGTATTCACTGCTAGAGGGCTCCTGAGATTTAATTCAGGAGAGTTGACTCAGAGCTCTCTAGTGGAGAATTCCTGGTAAAATCATGATTAACAAAATGCTAAAAATTGTGTAGTGTGAATGTTTATGTATTTGTTTGTTTATTTATTTATTTTAATGGCACTACATAGCGTAATAGTTCTATAAGTGCGGCTGTGCTACATCTCTCCTCTCAACTTCTCCCAGACTCACAGTTCAACCTCTGCCATTCATGGGGCAGCACTGGAGAAGCATCTGGCTGTGTCCCCTTAGCCAGGTACACACTGAGGACATCATCCGCGGAGGTCTGACGGGATGCTCCAGAGGTCTCGGTGGATGATGTAAACATACAGGGATGCAGGGATTTCGTGATATCCCCCACCCGACTCTCCTCCGGCCACAGTATGGCCGTGGGGGGGTTTCAGCGGTTAAACGGGGAGTCTCGGAGGGGGTCTTTGATCACTGTGGAGAGTGGAGAAGAATTTCTGACGTCCACAATACTTCCTCCGTAAGACATTCATTTATGTAAAGGGGACTTTCCCCTGCGTATGTCATGAATAGGATGTCTCCTCATAGGTGGTACAAGAGTTAAAAGAAAATTAATTACTGAAGCAATTTAAAATATTTTAAACAGTAGAAGGATTGGTTAGAGATACAGTCCGAAAGCTAGGTACACCGGCTTCCTGACTCAGGCATGAAAAGAGTAAGTGGGGAGAGCGGTAGTTTAAGAGGGGCAAACTGGAAAGACAATAACACACAGCTGGGCTGGGGGACCGCCACCTAGGCCTCCTGCTGTGGAGAAACCCTATCCCGGGTCTACAATTTTGATATTAAAATATGATTCCACGTGCCTGAGAGGTCACCCGGATGGGCACGTAGGCAGCAATGGTCAAAGATCGAAAACCAGCTCAGGCCAGTACACTCCCCTGTCACGTAGCCCCAGGAGACCTCAAGCTGTGCAAACCCGCAGTAGACAAAGGGTCCCCAGCCCTTGAGAAGCCGACTTGAGGGGATTAGCGTATCTGCCCCAGGTTGAGCAAATATTCCATCAGGCGAGGACCATTTACATGAAGTCACACCACAAACTAACACAGCCGAAGATCCTGAGGCTTTGGCAACACCTTGCAATCCCATCACACAAAGGAAATTACCATGGTGGAGCTTTGTTATCGCTCCAACACCCATTGTTCTCTCCGGGAAAGGATTAGTCCTCCAGGTACTTTTCCCCCTACAAATAGTCCCTATTTTTGAGTGGTTCTTTGGATCACTCACAGTCATCCCAGCTGACCTTTTCTCTGTCCGTTGAGTAATCCCCTCAGCCCTCTCTGTGCTGAGCCCCATTTCTCCGCTGTTTTTCCCGGACCAAGGACTTCAGGAAAAGGTGCAGTATCACCCCAGCTACACCCCTTCAGTATTCCCCTATCCAGTTTCCTCTCTTTTGCTTCTTAATAGGTCTTGAGTGAGTGTGTGAGTGATTGTGTTGCCGCGTGAGACTTTCCTTCAATAAAATCATTCATTGGACATTCTTGTTTGGCTTTTGCCTTGGCCTGACCCCGTAGAAACTGGGTACAAGACCCCGCTAGGTTACCCTGCCTCTTGCCTTGCTATTGCTTGTGCTCTGGCTAGTTTCCATTCCCCATTATGTGGAGCACACTGAGGTGTCCCCCAAGGGACCCCAGAAATCAGGATAATGCTGCTGCCTTTTTGTTGGACCGGGTTTGTTCTGTGCTGGTTGCTGGGGAGCCAAACAGGAGGCCTTTGGCAACTTTGAGTACAGTTAGTGGCAGCCAGAAGTCAAGGCTATTGATGACGCCCTGCTTCAGGGCATCTCTGCAGATGCTAATCACACAGGAAGGAGCAGGAATCTGGTTACTAATTTCAGGCTCCTAAATGCAGTGTTCTGCCATTTGCACAAGATGCTTCCAGGGCCAGAAAAAGAAGAAGGACGAGGAGGAGGAGGAGGGGCATGAGAAAGTTACTTTTTTGGATGGCAATCCCCAGAACTTCACACCCCCTGTGGGCCATTTTGGGAACTACAGACCACAAGGATAACTTTCTCAAACTGTGATTGGTTCCAAGCACATCTAAATGGCTGGAATTTTGTAGGTGTCTTGTACGTCTGTAAATTCCCCTGTGGAAACACTGGGCACACTTGTCTGATGTGGGATGGTTACCTACAGTCCAAGGATCCTGAAGCAGAGTTGTGCATGTGGTGCCATGGAGATGCATGGTGGTCTCCATGCCCATGTGATTTGCGAGAGATGTGAATTTAAGTGATTCATTCACTGGCACATTCAAGTGAGCATTGAATTGTGAAATGCTGTCATTTGAGACAAGTGCTGTGCAGCACAGGGGGAGCATGACTCCTCGTATAGAGACTCATGTCATGTAACCCCATCTTCAGAGATTGACCTACATAAAATCATAGAACCCTAAAGCTGGCAGAGACTGCAAGGGCCATTCAGTCCAACCCCATTCTGCAATGCAGGGAGACATAATCAAAGCTCTCATCCTGACAGACGGCTATCCAACCTCCCTTTACAAATCTCCAAAGAAAGAAGAGACTCCATCACACTCCCAAGGCAGCAGCATATTCTACTCTTAAACTGCTCTCACCATCAGGAAGTTCTTCCTAACGTTTAGGTGAAATCTCTTTTCCTGTAGTTTGAAGCCATTGCTTTGTCTCCTAGTTTCTGGATCAGCAGAAAACAAGCTTGCTCCATCTTCTTTATGACATTCCTTCAAATATTTAAACATGGCTCTCACATCCCTTTCTAACCTTCTCTTCTCCAGGCTAAACATCCCCAGCTCCCTAGGCTGCTTCTCATAGGGATTCGTGGTTTCCAAGCCCTTTGCCATTCTGGTCGTCCTCCTCTGGACACCATGTTCCAGCTTGTCCACATCCTTCTTGAACTGTGGTGCCCAACAGCACTCTCTTCCAGACTGGTCTAAAGTGGTGTGACTTCTCAAGACAGACCTCCGTTGTCTTTGCTGAGTTTTGCTGGCTGTTGTCACCTTCCTGTTTATTCTTTCCATTCTTTCGGAGTCCTCTTTGTAGCAATTCTTGGATCTGCACTAGGGGTCTTTCACAAGTTTTTGTTAGACAACAACAACTACAACTACAACTACTACTACAGCTACAACAGGAAGTGTTGATTTCCTGAGGTGATCTTATCATTTGAAGGAAGAATTTTCCTCTCCTTTCTTTTATTTTTTTTTCTTAGAATGATATTATTGTATTGCAAATATGCCATTTCACCAATATATTGATGCATGATAGCACTATAATTCTAAGAAGATGAAAGAAATAAACAAAGGAGGACAAGGGAAGGGATAGTATTGTTCCACTATATCTCAGAATTAAAAAGAAACCCATTCAAGGGTGAAATGAATCATTGCAGCGAGTGTCAGGAATTGCCAGAAAATAGCCCAAGGCAACAGAAATGTTGTCTGGGTATTTAGGAAACACCTGAGAACTATAGCAGCCAATACTGCAACCTCCCCATACGTTGGCCTTGCCTGGAAGAACCCTGTTTACTTCAGAGCGGAGAAGGAAAGTGATCTCTAGTTCTACAGAAAGGAAAATGCAGTATGGACCCTTTAAACACCAGTAGAAAGCTGCTTCTCCCCTGCCATCACTGTGAGTCTATCTGCCTCAGCCTTGTCCACTGGTGGTAGCTCTCCATGGTCTGGGGCCGAGTAAGGCCTCCCACGTCACTTGCCAGCCAAGATCCTTTTAACTGGAAGTACTAATGACTGAGTTTAGGGGCTCTCATGCTTATTAGTATATAGTGTCTAGAATATAGTGTCTCTATAGTAGAGTATAGGGTACAGTGTCTAGGTCAAGCGAAGTCATGGTACCGCTCCATTCTGCTTTGGTCAAATACAGCGTCCCGTTCTGGGCACCACAATTCCAGAAGGATATGGACAAACTGGTACATGTCCAGAGGAGGGTGACCAAAATGGGAGGAGGCCTGGAAACCATGAAGCCCTATGAGAAGCGGCTGAGAGAGCTGGGCAGGTTTAACCCGGAGAAGAGAATGTTAGCAGACATGATAGCCATGTTGAACTATTTGAAAAGATGTCATAGGCAGAATGGGGCAAACTTGTCTTCTGTTGCTCCAGAGACTAGGACATGGAGCAATGGCTTCAAATTTCAGGAAAAGAGATTCCATCTGAACATTAGGAATTATGTCCTGACAGTAAGAGCAACTTGATGGTGGAATATTGTTTATTAGGAGCACGGAATCAAAAGTAAAACAGAAAATGGGCTGAAGAGGAGGTGCCAAATGCTATCCTGTAGTTCCCTCTCTCTGCCCCAGGGATCCTGCTGTCCCAAGACGCCCACGAGGGCCTCCCTCCAATCAGCTCTTCACTGGAGCTTTTGACTCTCTGTTCAGAAGACCGTGGCTGCCCTCTGCTGGTGGCCTCTGATGGAACAACCTAGCTGGAGAAGGTTTTTGAGGCGGCCATATTGTGTCACCTGACTGGGGACATCAAGGCCATTTGTGAATGTTCTTGCCCTTGGTGGCAATGTATCTCGACCCACTGAGACATATTGCTGGAAAAAAAAAATTGGCTGATAGTGTTAGTTTCCCGAGTGACAGTGAAAAGGCAAGCATGTTTTTCTCCCACATCCCCTCTGCCATTTCTGGTGTGTTTTATTCCAAAACTAATGTTTCCTACGCCGGAAATGTATTTTACGCAAAATGCAACATCTGCCTGGTTATGCACTGTCCAAGAAGTTAAGCAACTGTATGGCTGGAATGAGGCTGGTTAATCCCAACTAGAGTAGACCCATGAAGTCAACCATTGAATGGTGAGGAAATACATTAAAATCCCTTTAATTCAGTAGGTCTACTTTAATTGAGTTCAACAATTGGATTCAGGCCAATGTTTCCTCTATAAACAGGAAACAGAGAAACATGTTGAGGAAAAAAAAGCCCTTGAAAACTAGAAGAAGGGCCTCCAGAGTGGACAGAAAGACTTCCATTGCCTTTGCAACGCCAAAGGTTCAGAGCACAGAGGATCTGACCAAAATCGGCACTTCGAAAGCACTAAGGTTAGAATCCTGTTGGCTTTTCCCAACTAAGTAGACCCATTGAATCAGTTATTGAAAAGTGAGTCAACATATAGGCAAATGTCACTGATTCAACGGGCCTACTCTGATCAGAACTAACAACAGGATTCAAGTCAAAGTTTTCCACTCAAATATGCAGCAGATGTGCTCACAAATGTGTATTGAAAAGATACTGCCCTTTCCTGGACAGGGGTAACTTGGCCATAGTACAGCTGACATACTGGTAGCTTCCTTAGCAGACTGATGTCATCAGTTGCACAAAGTGGGTGTTCAGCAGAAGGCATGGTGTAGTGCAACCACAGGACAACGGTGTACGTGTAGATTTGCCCTACGCGAGTCCAATGCAAGATCTCGGCTCAGATGTTTTTCTGCTTTGGAAAATCCTCTGGGACACTTCAGTATGTCTGAAGACAGGGAGAAAACTATGCAAATCTATTCGTCCTCTCCTTCAGTGGGGAGAAAAGGATGCTAATCATTTGTTCTTGCAGGTGAGGTTGAAATAATCAAGGGCTGACATTGCTAGAGAAGAAAGCGGACAGGAAGAAAGCCATGTCATCTGAAACATGGTGCAGGAAGAGAGGTCTACTGGCACCATGGATGGTTAAAAAGACAAACAGATAAACTCACCTTAGAAGGCCAAAAGACTAAATTCAGGTTGTCGTATTTTGGAGACATCGTGAGATGATGAACAAAAAGTGGAAAGTAGTAGAAAAAGAAAGAGACCACACTTCAGGCAGATTCCATTAAGGAAGCTGTGGCTACCATCCTGAATTTGCAAGACCTGAGCAGAGCTTTTGTGGATAGGGGCCGTGCAAGTCTCTCATTTCTAGGGTCATCATAAATCAGAGCTGACTTGATGGCAAATAAAATTCTTTTGTTGTTGTTATCACCAATTAAATGTTTATCTATTTAAATGCAAAGGGTGGGAATAATATTTTCAACTTCTTGGATGGGTAGCTCTGTTTCACTTGGTTTGTTTAATTGCTTGTTTGTTCCGATTGTCTTACTCTGCAAAACTCCCACGCATGGCCAGCGTGTACATGGATCCTGCCAATCAGTCTCTCCCACATGCATCTCCTTGTCCACAGATGGAGACCAGATTCCTTCTTTCTCTTGGATCGTCTGCTTTGGTAACATCCATGCGAGCAGGGCCCCTTGCCGGTCTCACTTTGCGTATTTCCCATTTAAAAGATGCAAACCAGATTAATCAGAAATTCAGATTCACAGGAGAACAAAGTGACATCACAGGATGGGAAAATGACCACCCAAAAGTTAATTTTCCTGGGGAGATTCCCTGGGGAAACTGCCAACTGATTTCCAAATAACCCAAGTTTCCCGTTAATCCAATTGATGTACTTTCCTGCTAAACAGTAAAAATTTATCGTGAGGTTAACAGGGCTGTTCTGCAGACACAACCACTTTGTATAGGCCTGACAAACTGGTTCAAAACTAGCCAACGTTTTTTGACTCGGGATATGGGCCACTCCTTAGATTCCCATGAATAGTTTGCTCTTGCCTTTAGACCTTGGACCCGTTCACGTTAGACAATATTCGCTCCGTGATTCCACTTTAACTGCCATGGTGATATCCTATGGAATCCTGGAGGTGGGACTCCAAACTCATAGGGTTGTCAGATCTCAGGGTCTTGGCCTGAGTCTCCAGTTTCCATGGGTCATCTCCACGCAGAAGAAAGGAATGCAAATTCTCTAATTCTGATCGGCTCTTGGGCAAGAAAAGAGCTACATGCAAATCTCCAACTCAGCTAGTAGAACAACAACTTGCTAGAATTTTGCAAGGATGAATTGGTTTGTTGCTGGCAACTTGCAAAGACTCTCCAGGGGCCTTCGTATTTACTTAACTAGTTTCCTCCTTCCTTCACAGTGATCGTGATGTCCAGTCTGCTCTGCATCCATCCTCTGGCTAGAAGCAAGTTGACTAAGTTGAACGTTCCTTATCTCATCTCGCTAAAAAAAGTGAGTGGGGATGATCATCACATTTCATTTTGCTCTGGGAACAGCCTTTTAGCTAAAATTTCTTAATTTCAAAAAAGGAAAATATGTTTCATGTCTGTAGGTTGGAATGACAAGCCGTGAGCACACTGTGGTTGGTACTTAATGCGTCAAGCTGAATGACACCACAGGGACCATCCCTGCGTCTTCAGTCTCATCTCAGAGGTCTGAGATGACCCAGACCTGGCAACCCTACAACTCAGTGGCATAAGCTGTCGGGTTTTGAGAAATGTGGCACAATTTGGAAGAATGTTTCAATCCTGTCTCAGGAATAAAAAAGAAGACACTCATGCTCCCTCTGAGACTGGAATGGCGGAGAGGAAGTGTTGGATCAACAGCTGCTGTCTGGACCTGTTTTTGCTTAAAGAAATATCTAATTGGGAAAGGGTTTTGCATCCTGTTTCCACCTCACCTGAATTGGCCACCAGAGCTGGCAACTGTGGCTTCAGCAGGGAATGTGCAATGCCTCTCCTCCAATTGAAACAACGATATAAAAAACTCAGATAAGAATTAGAAGACATCTTCGGCTGTTCAGCAAAAACAGTTTACTACAGAGGGCCACCTCCAAATTTCTCACTGATCTTGCAAACTCGTCAAGTATCTGCTGCACAAATTAAAAGCAGAATAGACCAGGCTGGATCAACGGTGGTGGGAGGCCTGGGTGTGGTCCCCAAAATGAGAGCTTCTTTGGGCATCTGTATCAATTCTTCCATGACTGGTGGCATGGAAATTAAATAGCATGATGGACACGATGAACCCATTTTCAATTGTGCAAGTTCTTTTTATAAAATTTTTATTTACTTGCAATACCAACACAAAAAGATAAACACAAAACCAAAAGATAAACACAAATACACCACCATGAAACAAAACAGACTATATTTAGAAGAAACCCTCTCAAAGACAGAATCAGTTTTCCAGCAGAGTAAAAATATATTTTCTTTTGCTTCTTTTCCAGTGAATAATCCTGAATGTTCGTTTCCCAAAAAGTAAGGACACCATAAAAAGTATTTCCAGTTCAGTCCTTGGTATAGAGAACAATGGTATGGAGGACAAAACCTGTGAGGAGAGGTTCTTGGTGAGGAGAAGACTGAGGGATGCCATGATCCCAGCGTTTAAATACCTCAAGGGCTGCCACAAAGAGGAGGGGGCAGGCTTGTTCTCTGCTTCTTCGGAAGGCAGAACTAGGCCAGATGGTTATCACAGAATCGTAGAGTTGGAAGAGACCACAAAGGCCATTGAGTCCAACCTGCTGCCATGCAAGAAGCACCATCAAAGCATTCCTGACAGACGACCATCCAGCCTGTGATTCTGGTTCTAAGTTGCAGGAGGGTAGATTTTGATGGACCATTAGAAGGAACTTTTTGACAACGAGAGAGGCTAAGCAATGGAACTAACTGCATAGACAGGTGATGGGGTCTTTTTCTCTGGCCATCTTCAAGAAGAAGCTGGACAGCTTTTGGTGGTGCTTCAGCTGGAGATCCTACACCGAGCAACAGGTTGGGCCTGATAGGCCAGAGGGCCCTTTGTAACTCTCTGAGCTAAGAGCCTGATCTCACACAGTTTGATTCAGTCACACAAGTGAATGATGGTAGCAGAAGGTCTTGGGAGATTCATGAAGTGACCAGTGAAGAAGAGGAAGCAAACGACCTCCCTTTCCTTTGGAACTGGGCCTCGGGCCAGTGAGGACCACGGAGTAATCACAGCAACTGGACCTTGGATTTGGGGACATGATAGCTATGTTTAAATGTTTGGGGAGATGTCATATGGAGGATGGGGGAAGCCTGTTTGCTGCTGCTCCAGAGACTAGGATACTGTAGAGCAACATTTCAAACCTCATGAAAAGAGATTCTACCTAAACCTTAGAAAAAGCAATAAGAGCTGTTCAACAGAGGATTGCACTGCTGCCTTGGAGTGTGATGGAGTCTCCATCTTTGAAGGTTTTTAAATAGAAGTTGGATGGCCATCTATCAGGAATGCTTTGATGGTGTCTTCCTGCATGGCATGGGTGGAACTCGATGGTCCCTGAGGTCTCTTCCAGCTATATCATTCTATGACTTTGTGATGGTTGAAACAGGAATGCAGTGAAATTCTACTATGGCTCTCATATCCAATATAAAATTTTGTCTGTATGCCTAAATGCTCTCTCTGTACATAGGCAGGCTGAGATGCTGCATCAGGTTTGTGTGGTGTAAATTTGTTCCCGTGCATTATGTCCCTCTGGTGCAATGCTATTTTATCTGCCCCTGTGCCTGCACCTTGTTCCCTTGTGCCATGGGGAATAATGCAGAGGGACTGCTTCTGCTGTCCCAAGGAGTCAGGGGGAACTAGAGATCACAGAATCACAGAGCTGGAAGAGACCTGTGGGAGGCATCCAGTCCAACCCCCTTCTGCCATGCAGGAACACCCATCAAAGCCCTCCCTTGGACAGATGGCCATCCAACCTCTGCTTGAAAACCTTCAAAGAAGGAGGAGACTCCACCACACTCCATGGAGGCAGCAGCAGATTCCACTGCCAGACAGCTCTGGCCACCAGGAAGTTCTTCCTGAGGTTCAGGTGGGAACTCCTTTCCTGCAGCTTGAATCCATTACTCCTTGTCCTAGTCTCTGGGGCAGTGGAAAACAAACCAACTCCCTCCTCGACGTGACATCCCTTCAAACATTTAAACATGGCTATCATGTCCCCTCTTAACCTTCTCTTCTGCAGACTAAACATCCCCAGCTCCCTAAGCCGCTCCTCAGAGGGCTTCATGGCTTCCAGACCCTCCACCATTTTGGTAGCCTTCCTCCGGACACGCTCCAGCTTGTCGATGTCCTTCTTGAAATGAGGTGCCCAGAACTGGACACAGGATTCCAGATAAGGTCTGACCAATGCAGAATAGAGTGGTAGATAGATGTAATTATTCACTAATTTTCTTCTCAAAGGAAGCAATGAGAAATTTTAGCCATATTCCTCCTGCTGCAAGAAACTCTTTGAAAACCATACAGTTATCAAAGCCTACTGTATTGTGCTTCTGAAATAGCTGAACACCACCTTGGATTCTGTGCTGGGAGAAAAGCATTCATTCATTCATTCTTTGCAATTCAGGCCCTACTGTGTGCAATAATATTTCTTACATATAGACATTTTATTTTCTGTGCAGAAAAAGCTTTTTCCTGTACAGAAAATTCTATAATTGGGAACTTATTCTGCACAAAATCCGCACATGGTTGATCTGCATAGAAAACAGTGGAGGAAAAATTTCTTCTGTGCAGAAAAAGAAAATGCGGATTCTTTGAATGAAAGTGCTGTTTTCTGTGCAAAATAACAACATGTGAAATTTTCAGAGAATAATGTGAAGATCATTGTTAGCCCTTGATTCTTCTAGCCAAGGTTTCTCAACGGTCACCCCCCGCCACTTTTCAACCATTTTTAGAATATTTTAGAACATACTTTCTACCCCTCTGTGAAGTGTTGAAAGCACTGATGAAGAGTTATGCAGAGTCCAAGAATATACAACTGCATTTCTGTGCAGAAATACTATTTTCTGTCTAGAAAATACAATGACTGGAGACTTCTTCAGCACAAATTCACAGGTGGTACTTTGCATAGAAATCAACATGTTCCTCACAGGGAATAGCATTATTTCTGAAGAGAAAACACTGTTTCCTGTCTGGAAACCAATTTTGTGCAGAAAAAGTTCCAAAATGTGAAGATTCTTGTCCGTCCAAGTTTCTACTAGTCAAAATTTCCAGACACTCAAGAATTTTTGTTTCATGCATGTTGTTTCTTAAAGACTGGAAAGCCTTGTAGACTTTTTGTGAAAAGAAAAAAGACTTACTAACTTTTGGGTTTGGTGATCTATCAAAAGAAGGGAATATGTTCTAATTTTGGAGAGACAAGTATGAATAACTAAGTGTATATATAACCCCCCAAAGGAACTTTTTAATTTGCATTATATTGTATTCTCGTTTTCTGTCTTTTCTTTTTCTATCTATTGTCTATCTGTTCTTTTTTCCCCTCTAATCTTTGTAACTATTAATGTATTTCTTAAAAATTATTCTTAATAAAAATTCTTTTTAAAAAATAAACAAATTTTTGACTGCGTATGTGCAGCCACGGACAGGTAGAAGACATTGTGCATTACTTGCTAACTTGTCCCATGTATAGCGACCCCAGAGAGTGATTTTTTTTAACACCTTTGCTGTCAAATGGAGGTGGGAACTATGTAGTGGATTCAATTCAGTTCTTACTGGGTGATGCAAATGGTTATGTAACGCATAAGGTGGCTCTTGTTGCCTTAGCTGCAAAAAAGATCCGAATGAGAGAGTTAAATAAAATCGCCATAAATTGCCAGGGAGTCTCAAAGTTTTAAACTGACTGTTCCCCATGCTGGCTTTTTAGATAGTTAGGTCTTTTATGTTAGTCTGGCTACAACCTTGACCATGGCATGTAATGTACGGGGTGCCTTTTGTACTTTTATATCTTTGCATTTTTTCATCTTGTAGGCGTATATATTACACATATATCTATTATATGTATGTATGTGTGCTAGTTTCTTTGTCACGGCCTTTGGCTGGCACAATAAATATTGACTGAATTGGATTAGCGCATTTCTTAAAAATTATTCTTAATAAAAATTATTTTGAAAAAAGAAACAAATTTTTGATTTTTTTTAAAAAATTCAAACACAGTTCACCCTCCACATTTGCTGGGGTTGACGCACAGGACCCTGGGAAACGTGGAAAAGTTGCAAATATAAAAATATGTCTGTGTCAGTGGAAAGGGGGGGGGGTTGCACCAGGCTGGGGAGGGCAGGTTAGGGAAAGGAGGTAGGCTGGGATCACAGCCCCATACTTCCGCTTTCTTGCCCATCTCCTTCCTCGGCTTTGGAGGGGCGCTGGGAGACGGTCATGTTGCCGAGAAATCAGGCTGCGAGCTGTCCTTTTAGCCAGCCAGGCAGCGGCTGCTGGTGAGGGAGGAGGAGGGCCGGAGTGGGTGTTTTGAGGGCTGCACGGCCTGACTGGAGCTGCTGAGGAGGAGGGTTCCCCAGGAAAAAAGCGCCTGAGGTGGGAAAGGGGCAGGGGTTGGAGAAAACTCACCAGTAATCAAATCTGTGAAAGTCAAACCTGCAAATGCGGAGGGCTGACTGTATTCTTTCCGCCTCTACCCCTAGGCTGGGGCGTCTGAAACACTTTGGGACTCTATGTGCACAAATATAGGATGGGGGACGCGTGGCTGGACAACAGTCTGTGTGGAAGGGATCTTAGAGTCTTGGTGGACCACAAGCTGAACATGAGTCAGCAGTGTGATGCAGCAGCCAAGAAAGCCAATGCGATTCTTGGTTGTATCAATAGGAGCGTGGTGTCTAGATCGAGGGAGGTAATGGTACCACTCTATTCTGCTTTGGTTAGACCTCATTTGGAATACTGTGTGCAGTTCTGGGCGCCTCAGTTCAAGAAGGATATTGGCAAGCTGGAGTGTGTCCAGAGGAGGGCAACCAAAATGGTGAAGGGTCTGGAAGCCATGAAGCCCTATGAAGAACGCCTTAGGGAGCTGGGTATGTTTAGTCTGCAGAAGAGAAGGTTAAACATGAGAGCCATGTTTAAATATTTGAAGGGATGTCATGTCGAGGAGGGAGTGGGCTTGTTTTCTACTGCTGCAGAGACTAGGACAAGGAGCAATGGGTTCCAGCTGCAGGAAAGGAGATTCCACTTGAACTTCAGGAAGAACTTCCTGATAGTCAGAGCTGTTTGGCAGTGGAATCTGCTGCTGCCTCCATGGAGTGTGGTGGAGCCTCCTTCTTCTTTGGAGGTTTTTAAGCAGAGGCTGGAGGGCCATCTGTTGAGGATGCTTTGACGGGTGTTCCTGCACAGCAGGGGGTGGACTGGGTGGCCCCTGGGGTCTCTTCCAACTCTATGATTCTACGATTCAAGCACTAAAAGGGCAGACCTGTAGACGGAAAAGGGGAGAAATTATGTTTCATCTGTGAATTGAAACTAAGACCATTTCCACCCTCCAGTGTTATAGTGCTTTTATTCCACTTTCAACATCCTGTGGAACCCTGGGGTTTGCCGTTTAGGGAAGGACATCTTTGGCCTCAGTAAACAACAAACCCCAGAATTCCACAGGATGTTGGAAGTGGAATAATTGCACTACAACACTGGAGTGCGTAAATGGCCCATAAGAAAACAGGAATGCTGTTAAGGATGTTCTTTATTTTTGGATATGCCCCAGTTAGAAACTATTAATAATAATAAAAATGGAGCACATTGGGCTAGATCTTTCCTGGTGCTCCACTGGCCGTGCTGGGGGGAGAAGCTTTGCCTGCCCAGGGGCCGAGGTCTGCTGGAGAGGCCATCCTCTTCTCCCCCAGGGGTGGTGGTGGTGGTGGTGGTGAGGACGTGGGAGCGGGGCCTTCCCTGCTGTGGCAACCTGGTTATGGAACGCCCTCTCTCCGGAGGCCTGGTGGATGCCAAGGCTGCTGTCGTTCCAGCACCGTGTCAAAACATGGGCTTTTTGTTAAAGCTTCCAGGGCCGAACTGATGGTATCCATGTGCTACAGTTCACACCATTTTCAGTTGCCTCAACTGGTTTTAGAGTGCCTTGTTTTAAGTGCTGAATGGTTTAATATGCTTTTAGTCTTTCAGAATTATTCTTATTGTTTTGAACTGTTCCAAACTGATTTTCTGTGCCTTTCGGATATATTTGTATATATGTACATGCATGCACCAAGTCATCTGTTGACTTAAGTTGACTCCATGAATTTCAGAGGGTTTTCTTGGGCAAGGAATCCTCAGAGGTGGTTTTGCCAGTTCCTTCCTCTGAAATAGAGCGTACAGCACCTAAGATTTGTTGGCAATCTCCCATCCAAGTACTGACCAGGGCTGGCCCAGCTTAGCTTCCAAAATAAGACAGGATCTGGTGCCTTTAGGGTATTTGGGCCATGTAGGAGCGCAAATTGTAAACCAGACCCTCTCCTCCCGATTTTCTTCTGTGCCGCCCCAAGATCCTCTATTATGGGGCAAGATATAAAGATTTTAATGGACCCAACAAAAATGAATAAATATAATTTTGGAAGTCAGAGTCCAAAAATAAAGTTTAGCAATGCCGTCAAGTTCAGATCTGGTCTTGCTAGAGGGCTGCTAGGGGAGTCCAGCAGGGTCTCTAAAGAGCACTCTGTCTACACTCGGAGGCACTCTCGGCTTTCCTTTGCCTTGAATGTGTCTTGGCTAGATCCTGGCACTGAATGCAAGACCAAAGAGGCAAGGGGGGACTGTTTTGGCGGTCCTCGGTTACCTCTTATCTTCCTCCTCTGTGGAGCTCTGCCTCCTCCTTGCAGGGCCAGCCAGATCTTTTGCTTGCAGAAGGATGTTGTGGTCAGAAGCTGTCACTGGAAATATCGCCCTAATCTTTCCCAAATAGGATGAAAGTTCTCTTTGGCAGGAGATGCCTGGCAGTTAAGAGATCTTAGAAGGTCTGATGGACGGGGCTTGACGGTTCTTTATGTTATCGAGTGGGAGTGGTGCCTTGTTAAACACACACAAGCAGCCAAAGGAAGAGCAGGAGAATGCCAGAAAAACTGGTACAAATCTGTCAGCGTTGCGTGGTCCTGCCAGCACCGCCTCTTTCCACAGGTGTGCGAGAAGGAAGCCACGCTGCTTCCGGGACAGATACATACAGATATCTACAGGGAAAACACATTTCCATAAGTACCCTCAAGCAGCTTAGCCTCTCTTTGGTTTCCAGATGGTGACGGGGTGGGTGGGACGCAGCCGGGATCTCCCCCACCTACCCACCCATTGCACCAAGCCCTGGGCCCTGGGGGAGTCTTCAGCTATTCCCACACCAGCCTGTTATAGTGCTATTATTCCACTTGCAACATCCTATGGAATCCTGGGGTTTGCAGTTTAGGGAGGGGGCTCAAAGGCCATCCTCGAAGGCCCCTCCCTAAACTTCACCGAACGCAGTTCAACGCATGCAATTCCTTGAAGCTGTTTCTGTCTGCAAAGAACATGGAGTCCCTCCCAGTGATGTATTTAAGTCTTTTACTCCAAGTCTCAAGTCAAGACTCAAGTCTCTACCTTCAAGTCTCAAGTCAAGTCTAAAGTCCTTGAAGATACTTTCAAGTCAAGTCTCAAGTCTGGGAGCCAACTTTATACCTCAACCAAAATTCCGGATTTATTGGACAGAGCCAAATAAAGTCAGTTTTAACCGTTTAAGCAGAGTCGGCTCTCCACATTTGCAATTTTGCCATCTGCACCTTCAGACATGGGGAATAGGATCCTTCTTACTTTCCATTTCTGAAGCTGGATGACTTTTCAGAAGTGGAGAATAAGATCCTTTCTTACTCCCCATTACTGAAGCTTCAAAAGCTTTAGAAGGAAGGATCCTTCCTCCTCTAGCCCGTTGTCTAACACAGTTGCTGGTCCCTTCTGAGAAATGCACCCCGCACTCTGGGGGCAAGTCTTGCCTTCTGCTCTTAGGAAGAGTTTTACAAGGCTCTTCTGATACGCGGTGGGGAGAAGCTGCTGAGCAGACCCGAGGCCTGCCTCAAACCCATTGCCTAACCCATTTGCTGCTCCCCTCTGAGAAATGAACCCACACTTTGGGCTTGAGATAGATTGCCACGTGACCAGTAGCCAAAAAGAGATGGTAGCACTGTTCAAAGTCATAAGTTTTCTGGATGAATGTGTTATGTTACTGAACTGAGCGCAGCAAGTCCGTCATTAAAAATATTCAAGTCTCGAGTCAAGTCGAGTCAGTGCATCATTTGCGGTCGAGTCCGAGTCAAGTCACTGAAGCGACTTAAGTCCAACTTGAGTACGAGTCTATTGACTCAAGTCTACATCACTGGTCTCTCCTGCCTGCATTCAGAAATAAGGGCTGTACCACACCATCCTATCAAATGAAGTAAAAGTATTTGGACTTTCTAGTTCTTTTTCTTTTGATTTTACTTACATATTCATAGTTTTGCATCCAAACTCTTTCTTGGAATACCCAGCCACCCCCCACCCCCAATGTCATACCTAGATTCAGGCAACATTTCTGAAACTGACTTTCACCATTTTCCACTGGGTCATTTTAAATTATAAATTATGTTTTAGGAGCTATAGTCCAAATATGTTAAAGTCCTTTAGCAATATCACACTAGTTAAGGATTAGGATCATTTTCTTTTCTTAACGAACGTTCTTCTTTCCCTTACTTGATCTCTGTTGAGTCTGCTGTCCTGGGAACAGTCCCTATGTTTCTTAGGGGTGGTCGTCTTACCTATTTTTAGTGTGACACAGACAGACTGCCATGGCGAAGTACGTTTCGTTTTGGGAAATACTGGGTTAATTTAAACTGACTTGAGAATCCCGAATGCAAAGTCTCTGGTAATGCCAGGAGTTCCCTGGGGAAACTTTGGGATAGGGATAGCTTTCAGGTGGAATGGCTGCAGTCCATGGAGCCATGAGGCAGCTGCAGGTGGAGGCATAGCCTTGCACTGGCGTACAGGCATCCAAGGCCATTTCCTCACTAGACCCTTATAGTGCAATTATTCCGCTTTCAACATCCGATGGAATCCTGGGGTTTGCAGTTTCAGGAGGGGCCAGCTGACCCCTCCCTAAACTGCAAACACCAGGATTCCATCGGATGTTGAAAGTGGAATAATAGCGCTATAACAAATTAGTGCAGAAATGGCTCAAAGGTTAGTGGCTGCATGAAGGCAAATGATGGACGGACGGATGGTGGTAAGGACTGTCTTTTTGCCCTAGCTGTTGGCTTCCTGGAAACAACTAAGTGGATAGAATTCTGTTAGTTTCTCCTGGATGTACAAGATTCCCCATGGACACTACTGGGCATTTTTATCTGACGAGGATATGTATGTACTTTTGGTTGCACACTTGGTGTCTTGGTTCAGCTGGGCAAGGTTGGCATTCGACTCAAGGGTTGCACTGCACAATTGATGCATAACTCCACATGGAAAGGCTCATGATGCTCAGTCTTGAAGTCACAGAGTTAGAAGGCACCCCCAAAGGCATCTAGTCCAACCTTCTGCTAGTACAGGAACCCTGAGGGGTGGCTTCTCTAGTCTAGCTGCAGGGTTCCTCTTCCCTTATTCGGACCTGGTGTGGCATCTCTTCTATGAAGTTCTAAAGATCACTGGCACTGAACAAAGGGTATCCAAGATTTCCTTTTGGGGATTGTTACAAAGGCTGAATCCTCCGTGAGAAGGGAATCTTCAAACGCCCTTGCTCATATGATCTGCCAAGCATACCCAGAGCCTCTCAGGTCAGGAGAAAAATCTTTAATTTAAGGTTGCAGGGTCATCAGCCACGGAAAATGGCTTCAGCAAGTGGCTTCAGGATACAGGCCTTGGTGGGATTCCGGCAAGTGGGAGCAGGATGGGGAGCCCAAGCAGGGAGAGGCTGGGTGTGCTGGAGACTCGGGGAACAGGCAGAACCACAAACAAACTAAGTCCAAAGATGTGCCCGCCGAGACCCAAAGGGTGCTTCACTTCAGCTGCCCCGGTCTACTCCTCACCTGGCCATCTTCTCTGGCCTTCTGGTTTGCAGAAGGACCTGCCTCCCAGCTCCCTCCAATTCTCTCTGGGATCCCATCTTTCTGGGATGGCTTCCCCAGCCAGCAGCCAAGAAATGCCTGAGTCTGGCTCGTGCTCCAGTTTTTTCCCCTCCACTCTTCATTCCCTGAGAGTTCAGATCAAAGGAGACTCTTTGAGCCCTTCTCCTGTCCTGCAGCTTCTGCCTTCCAGTCCCTCCCTTCAGACCTCTTCGGTGGCCCTTTCTTGGCTTCCTTGCCACACCCCTCTGTCCAGGCTTTAGCTGAGGCCATTTCCACACTACGCTGAGGCTGGGGAGTAGGGAATAGCCGAGGCAGAGCCTCTGGTGAGCACTCTTAGACCTCACTTGGAATCCTGTCTTCAGTTCTGGGCATCACAGTTCTAGAAGGATATGGACAAGCTGGAAGATGTCCAGAGGGGGTGATACAAATAGTTGAAGGCCCGGAAGCCATGAAGCCCTTTGAGGGACCTGGGTATGTTTAGTCTGGAGAAGAGAAGGTTAACAGGGGACATGAAGGGATGTCGTATGGAGGATGGAGCGAGCCTACTTTCTGATGCTCCGGAGACTAGAACGCTATGGAGCAATGGATTCAAACTACAGGCAAAGAGATTCTGCCTAAGCATTAAGAACTTCCTGACAATAAGAGTCGTGGAATCTGCTGCTGCCTCAATGGAGTGTGGTGAGTCTCCTTCTTTGGAGAATTTCAAACAGAAGCTGGATGGACATTTGTTAGAGTGTGTGTTCCTGCATGGCAGAAGGGGGCTGGACTTGATGGCCTTTGTGGTCTCTTTCTCCTCTATGATTCTTCTACAGGAACATATTGTTCTACCATTTTAGACATGATGCTTGGTCCACTAAGAAAATTTTGGAATGCTAGAGTTGGAAGGGACACAAAAGTTCACAGAGGCTAACTGCTTAAAGATATGCACTGGCTTCCTGTTAGGTATTTATATCATCCTAAACTGACATGCAACCAAGTAATGGTGAGTTGTGCTGTTGCATAACACTCATACTCTTCAGAGCTGAGCAGATGTAACTACCTAGCAATAGCAGTTACATTTTTATACCGCTTATCAGTGCTAAGCACTCCCTGAGCGGTTTACAGTGTGTTTAGCTAATTGCCCGCAACAAGCTGGGTACTCATCTTACCGACCTACAGAAGGATGGGAGCCTGAGTCAACCTGGAGCCCGGCAAGATCAAACTCACAACGTTGTGGCTGAAGTACTGGCATTTAACAACCGCGCCCCCAGGGCTCCATTGTGCAAATAGTTCCATTGTGCAAATAGGGCCATTGCGCAAATGGTTTTCTTAAGTGACAGTCCCTAAGCACAATGCGTCATGATGCATAATGGGACACGCTGCACATTGAAACATGTTGAGCAATAAGACCCTCCGTTGCCCAACGGGACCTCTCATACTGTGCCTCGTTGGACACCATCACAGTTCACTAGCATGATCTCATAGCACGCCAGCGATGCAACTTGCTCATTGTCAAGTTACACAGTGCAGCCCCTTGTGGAGGATTCTGGCCTTGGCCTGAAAGAGGATTGCTTTCGTTGGGAGGCAGCAGCAGCCACTGCCATTGGGGCTACGGAATGCAGCTCTGCAAAGATCACCCAACACAGCAGCTGGGCAGAATTTAGAGACTTCAGAGGGTCAGAGGATCCCAGAACTGGTCAGGGCCACTAAAGGGCCATCTTGCCCAGCCCCTTCTGCCTTGCAGGAAGACTCAACCATAGCTCTCCTGGGAGACGCCGATCTGGCCTCTGTTTGAAGACTTCCAAAGCCATCTTCTGAGGCATTCTATTTCATTTTCAAACACTCTTACTCACAGTCCAGAAGTTCATCCTAATGTTTAGGTTGAATCTCCTTTCTTCTTGTCTGAATCCAACCCAGAGTTTGGAAAAGGTGCATTTTTTAACCACAGCTCCCAAAGAGCCCTCCCGTTGCTAGACAGCATGTCCAAAAATTTCCAGTCTATGACCCAGGCATAAGCCTTTCTGTGGGGTTTGTACAAGGAGCCCAGAATCCTGTTGGTTTCTTAGACACATGTGAGTTTCCTATGGAAGTGGTTGGACATTTTGACCTGACGTGGGATGAGCCACACTCTGTTCAAGGTTGTAGAAACAGCCCCGCTGCGCATGGATAAATTTTATACATAGTGCACAGATGCCCCTGCATGTTTCACATGGGTACAAAGTGGACATGTAGATGCATATGCAAATATTCACTTGGTTGTGCAACACCACTTCACCAATGAGGTGGTATTGTGTAACCTCTGTGTAACTCTGTGAGTGCAAAGTTACACTCCTCCTTCTCAGTGTATCCTCTCAGCTGGAGACTTCTCAGTGGATTGTGTGCATTTAATTAAAAATTAAAACAAGACGGCTTCAAATAGCAGTTTTGGGTTGCTGGCTGCTGTTCTGCATTTGCTTCCAGAGGAATATCCATATGCAATAATATTCTTGGATGCCATCTTTCTAAAGATGTACTTACATATGAAGCATCCTTTATAGTTCCTCTGGATCAAAGCCGTTACATAAATACAGGTTATTAATACTCATAAATGACTTATTAGATGTTGGAAGCCCTTTCCAAGACGTCTCGGCATGGGGGAGGGGAGCTCAACAAAAGCTTTCAACTTTTGCCCAGGAATTTGATGTACGCTCATAAAGCGGAATTAACGAGTCGCCTGGAGCACCCTGCAATTTGCCCTGCCGAAACGTACCATGTGGCTCCTCTCCTGCCATTAAAAAGTTCAGACGCTCTGGAAGGAAGCGCTTTTCCAAAAGCAGGAGGGGAAGTTGCAGGCGATTACACCTGACTTTCATGTTGTCCCTCTTTATATTCAGGGAGCTCGTTAAAAAGAAAAGCTCTTAACATGCTGTAAAAGGTGCAGCTTCCTTGCCCACTGTTGAAATGCACCTGGCTCTGGGGCTGTACACAGCCGGGTGGCACAAAGACTCGACAGTAAAGTCTCTTGGCGTGCCAGGACCTGAGGTCACCCAGTGAAGATGAACCCTGGGAGATCCAGGACAGGTAAAAGCTAAGGCGCCCTGTTGAATCCTAGAATCCTAGAGATCCCAGGGGCCATCCAGTCCACCCCCTGCCATGCAGGAACACCCATGAAAGCATCCTTAACAGATGGCCATCCAGCCTCTCCTTAAAAACCTCCAAAGAAGGAGGAGACTCCACCACACTCCATGGAGGCAGCAGCAGATTCCCCTGCCGGACAGCTCTGGCCATCAGGAAGTTCTTCCTGAGGTTCAGGTGGAGTCTTCTTTCCTGCAGCTTGAATCCATTGCTCCTTGTCCTAGTCTCTGGAGCAGCGGAAAACAAGCCCTCTCCCTCCTTGACATGACATCCCTTCCAGTATTTAAACATGGCTATCATGCCCTCTCTTAACCTTCTCTTCTGCAGACTGAACATACCCAGCTCGCTAAGATGCTCTTCATAGGGCTCCATGGCTTCCAGACCCTTCACCATTTTGGTCGCCCTCCTCTGGACATGTTCCAGCTTGTCGATATCCTTCTTGAACTGAGGTGCCCAGAACTGGACACAGGATTCCAAATGAGGCCTCACCAATGCAGAATAGAGTGGTACCATTATCTCCCTCGATCGAGACACCATACTCCCATTGATGCAACTGAGAATCACGTTGGCTTTCTTAGCTGCTGCATCACACTGCTGACTCATGTTCAGCTTGTGATCTACCAAGACTCCTAGATCCTTTTCACACGTACTGCCATCCAGCCACGTGTCCCCCATCCTATATTTGTGCATTCCATTTTTTCTGCCTAAGTGCAGGACCTTACATTTCTCTCTGTTGAATTTCATTTTGTTAGCTTTGGCCCAGCTCTCCAATCTGTCAAGGTCATTTTGAATTTTGATCCTGTCCTCTGGCGTATTAGCAACCCCTCCCAATTTGGTGTCATCTGCAAATTTGATCAGCATGCCCTCCGCTCCTTCATCCAAGTCATTGATGAAGATGTTGAATAGCCCTGGGCCCAGGACGGGACCCTCTGGCACCCCGCTGGTCACTTCTCTCCAGGACGAAAATGCTGGTGCTAGTACTGCAATTATGTTTGTTAATTTATTTAGTGCCCTCTGTGTACATGGCATTTTATAAGTAAAGCAGTCAAAAACAGTGGGTCCTGCGACAGTATACAACCTAAAATATATGTCTATACACACATAAACAGAAAGGGAAGGAAGGGATAACAAAACTTTACCATACAACTATAAAAAAAATTATCCAGGTAAAATGTGGAAAATGCGACATAATATAAGGCAAATTGAGAAGTACACGTAATCAAACAATTAAAAGTTATAAAGCAATATTAAACTAAAATCCAAAAGCTTTTGAAAAAAAGAAAAAGTTCAACTGACATTTTAAAATAATGAGGGAAGAAGCAGGCCACAAATGTTCAGAGAGACAATTTGAAAGCCATTTCCGCCCTACACTGTTATAGCGCTATGATTCCACTTTCAACCTCCTGTGGAATTCTGGAGTTTGTAGTTTCCTGAGGCCAAAGAGCTCTCTGGCTGAGAAGTCTCAATGCCCCTCCCTGAACTGCAAACCCCGGGATTCCATAGGAGGTTGAAAGTGGAATAATCGCGCTATAACAGTGTAGTGCAGAAATGGCCTAAGAGCATGGAGCAGCAAGAGAGGAAGGGAGAAGCCAAGCTGAAGAAGAGGAAGCCCTGGGTTGGGTGAGGAGCCTAGAGTTCAAAAAACACAGATGCTCTGCAGAGTTAAATTATCAAAATAAATAGCGATGAACATGAATATAAAACTGCCACTGTCATCATGATGACTTCATACACACTGGTGGCATGCAACCATACTTAGAATATTGTGCACAGAGCTCAACACCACAGCTAATTTTCTAAGAACGTCTTCACTCTGGGCTCCCTCTCCGGGTCCGCTTGAGCCTTGAGGGTGCCGGGAGAGGCCCTTCTCTCCGCCCCGCCGCCTGCTCCGACGAGGCCAGAGGAGGTGGGGGGCAGGACCCTCTCGGTGGCTTCCCCAAGCTCTGGAGCTCCCACCAAGGGAGACCGGAACGCCTCCCACCGCTTGCTGCCCCTCCATTGGCAGGCAAAGATTTTTTCCCCTCCAGCAAGCTTTTCAGAACTTTTAAAAGAAAAGGCTTTCGAGAGGGTGCTATGTCGCTTTAACTGTACTGTTTTAAACAGCTTTTTATTATGCTTAATTGTATGCTTTAGGTTGTTCTAATATCGGGCATAGTTTAATTCTAGTTTAAGGCTGATTTTTAAAATGCTGTTAGCTGTATTGTTTTAATTTGGAAGCTGCTTTGAATCCCAGTTTTGGTGAGCAGGAGAGAGGCATTGTGATTCTCTTCAGTCCTCATCCGCTAATTTTAATCGATCTTATTCCGGTTATTATTGCACGTTATTCTTTGAAGCGAGCGACAATGGATTAGTTTTTACACCTTCGGCACAGCTGCGTAGGGACGGGGGGACGAGGAGGGCGGTGGGCCCCCGGCGGCAATTTTTGGGGGGCGCCGCGGGTCCTGGCTTGTCCTCTCCCACGCTCCGTAGCCCCGCCCCGTCCACCGTAGCCGTGCCCCGTCCACTGCGGCCAGGCCCCCCGCACAGGAGCCCCGTCCCTCTGCCCGCCAGCCTCCGCGGGCTCCAAGCTCCGCCGCGGCTCGGCGGACGCGAAACGCCGGGCTTCCACATAATCGAGTGGACGGTTTTCTTTAATCCTCCTCCCGTTTCCTCTCGTATTGCCTTCCCTCCCTGTAGAAGGGAGTTGAACCCTCACCCACTTAAAAACACCTAGAAAACAGGGTGTGACTGACTGAAAGATTGATAGTCACTTTTAGGCCTCACAGGGTGTGAGACTAACGCCATTTCCGCACTAGACTGTTATGGCGCTATGATTCCACTTTCAACATCCTATGGAATCCTGGGGCCCCTGGCCCCTCCCTGAACTGTCAACCCCAGGATTCCATCGGATGTTGAAAGTGGAATCATAGCGCTATAACAGTCTAGTGCGGAAATGTCCTAAGCTTGATATCCTCCATCTCAAAGCCGGCCCTCCAGTTGAGGGGGACACAAAAATGTTTTTATTTTTATTCTTGCTGTTGCCGCATGCCTTTGGTTTCTGGTTCCCCTTTGAAGAAGGGATTTCCAAAAGACCACCTCTCGGGTCTTGCAGGCTGAGGGCAGCCGGGGCTTCCTCGGATGAACCTGCCCACCTGCAACGCAGTCTTCCTCCTTCCCCACTGCCTTCCATTTCTCTCAGCATCACTGTCTTTTCCAGCCAGCCCTGCCATTGCATGATGTGGTCAAAGAATGAGTGGCTTAGCTGAATCACCCTGGCTTCTGGGGAAAGTTTAGTTTTGGTTCGGTCCGGGACCCATTTATAGTCCTCCCTCCACATTCGCAGGTTTCACCTTTGCAAATTTGACTATATGCGAGGCTTGTGCGTGCCTGCCCCTCATCTCCCTCCTCCGTCTCCCTCGCATTTGGCCTGGGCACACGTCCCCTCCTTCTCCAAGCCCGGGCAAACGCAAGGGAATGTTGGGGAGAGCGCCGTAGGTGGAGAAGGACGGCACACGTGTGCGTTCCCCGCCTTCTCTCGCCTCTGTCTTGGGGCAGAGAAGGAAGGCGCGCTCGCCTTTGGCCTCGGCATGGAGGCGGAGGCAGGCGCACCGGGGCGAAAGGCAAGGGAAAGGCGGGGGCGAGCCTGGGAGGGGACGGAAGGGGGAGCCCGGGGGGAGTCGTTCACGGGTCTTCCACTTTCATAAGGGTTCTGTGCCTCAGGCCCTTGCACAAGTGGAGGGCCCACTGTATTTGTCTCTTCGACTGTCCATGGCCTCCGTAAAACTCCACAAAACCCCACATGTCAGGTGAATTTTTTTCCCGCCAGCTTTCTTCGCTGTCCGGTGTTGACGTCGACCCGTAGAAGCGGAAGTACGGAAGCAGCAGTCATCCTGACATTGTCATTCAGTGACAATTCACTCTGGAGGATCTTCTTAACAGCCCTTCCAAATCTCAGCCTCCTCTGGATTTACACAAATTCTGCAAAGTGAGGGGGGGATGTTTTTCGAACGGACCGCTCCCCTCCCGCCCGTTCTCTTAATCCAGCCTTGTCAGGAAGTAACGCTGCTAATGGTGGATGTTTTCCACGTTCCAGAATCCAGGTGCACATCTCCATGCTTGATGTCAACAAGGTTGCCTCTCCCAAGACCTTCCTCTTTCCCGCCTCAGGATATTCCACACGCAATGGCTGGCGCTGCCGAACCTTAATTTTTCCATATAAACAAGGATGAGGAAACGGCACTCGGCGCATACCGGGCACGCTTCTTTGATGTTGGGTGATTTCACAGGTTGGTAATGATAGGAGGGAGCCGTGGGGGAACACCCGAAACGCTTAACACTCACTTCATCACCCCTGGAAACTTGTTGGGAGATATATAGCTGTGTCTTTCTTTTCATTTCCTTCTTTGACTCTTTTTACCTAGAACAAATTATACATGTTTTCAGAATGGCTGCCTGAGGGGCTTAATTAAAACAGGCTGGAAAATTGCATAGAAGAACACTCCTTCCTTGCTCTCACCTTCCCCACCTCACCCAATCATCCGCCCTTCCAAAGAATTGCTCCCATAAACTCTTAGAACATGAATGACTGTAAGAAGCTGGGAGGGAGAGAAGGAGGGAGGGAGTGTTACCCTGTTTCCCGGGGGGTCCCGTGAGGGACACCAAAATGTGCTCAGCAGTAGATGGGGAAGATTAGCTCTGAGCACTGCTTCAGCGATACGAGAGGCAGGGCAACCTAGCAGGATCTTGAGCCCTACGTCTACGGGGTCAGGCCGAGTCAAGGAGCACACGGAAGTTGAAATAATGAACTTGGTTTTATTAAAACGCAATCAAACAGTGTATGCGACACACTCACTCAAGATAACTAAAGAAATAAAGGTTGGAGTGGGATAGAGGAGTTTTTAGAGGAGTTGCCGGTTTGGGTAATACTCCACCTGTCCTGAAGCCCGGTCGGAAGCAGAGAAGCTGGGGAGCGTGGATCTCGGCACGTGGGGCCGAGGGGAAGGCTCGCCGGACAAAGCGACAGCAAGGCGGGGTGGAAACCGAGAGCGATCCCAGGAAGCGCTCAAAGTCCAGGGGTTTTATAAGGAGAAATGTGACCGCAGGCTAGGTCGGACTTGGGGAAAACAATGGCTTCGGGGCTGGAGACAAAGCCTCCGAAAGGTCAGAATTTGAATGATTGAGTTACAGCCAAATTGTCAATAGGAGAGCCGGTATGCAAACGCGGAGTACTTGAGCGTTGTATGGTCCGATCGTCAAGCTGCCAGCGCGGGGCAGAGGATCTTTTGAAAACCGCGTGCATACCTAATGGGGGTACTTGCCTTGAGGTCTCCTAAAGTGGCGAGTCGGCTATTTCTGGCCTACCTGTATTGTTTTGGAATATTACGGCGATTGTCGGCCGAGCCTGTGTGCGTGCTTGTCCGGGGGCCTCGCGAGCACGTGGAAGGGAATGGGTATGTGAAGCCGAATTATCGATATCAAAAGATATCTTTTTATATCCCCCAAAGCTCGGGCTAGCCAGGGCAGTAACAGGAGGGAGAGAGGAGACAAGGAATGAAAACTTGTTTGCTTGCTAAAATCCTTCAAGAGACCCTGGTCTTTGGTTATTGTGCAGCTTTGGTGGACCACAAATGGTCCTTTGCTTGAAAGCCAGGGTTCTGGTTAAGTCAGAATATGGGCTCAGAGTAGGTCATTGAATGATCTGGACTCAAACATTTCTTGATGAATCTTCCCACATATGGGGGATATTCCAGATGAAGACGTTATTTTGAGAACATCTTCCTTCAGTTCATGGAGTGTTGCAGAAGTTACAGCAAAGGTGGCTGGCAGCTCCAGGTGAATTTGCTCCATGGAACAGATTCAATATTCAGTATTCCTTGGATATTGAAAGGAAATATCCAAGACGCAGAACCTGATCCACCAAACAGGTTGAGCACCTGGGATAAAAGTATGGACTATTACCCAAAATGATGGAGCTACCAAATACCACTGGGTTCCAGACATGGCTGTTTTAAAACTGCCATCTTGTCATGTGTTTTAGGAGAGTCGGCATGGTGCAGTTGTTCAAGAATTGGACTATGACTCAAAGACCAGGGTTCGAATTCCTGTGCAGCCATGGAAATTCACTGGGTGGCTGTGGACAAGAGAGAGTGTGACTTGCCCAAGATCACCCAGTGAGTGTCCATAGCTGAGCAGGAATTCGAACCCTGGTCTCCCAGATTCCTAGTCCAACTCTCAAACCACTGCACCCATGGTGGCTCCAGCAAAGTAATTTGTTTTGTTGCTATTTGTATGTGACTTCAGGTTGACCCTAGCTTAGGGAGACCCCTTCCTCCAGTTTTCTTGGCAGGATTTATTCTGTTCCTCTGACATTGAGAGAGTGTGACTTGCCTAAGGACTCCCAGTGGATTTCCAGGGCTGAGCAGGGATTTGAACCACGGAGTCCCAGTCCAACACTCAGAGCACTATCTCACAGTGGCTGTCTGTTGGGACCCCTTGTATTTTTTTTATTTACAAAGATACGTTGATCTGTCTGTAGTGTTCCAGGTAAGGAACACTTTGGGTGCTCTAATTTATTAGTCTTTCTTCTCCTCCTCCTCCAGTTCCTCTTCCTCCTCCTTATTATAAATATTTCTCTATTGCTTCTTGCTAATGTAAGTGACTTAACAACACCATAAAACAACCCAGACATCCCTGCACAAGTTAATGTGTATTTCATCCCATCAGGATCTCAGTCTGAGCCCAGAAACAAGTTGGAACCCTCCCATACGACTGTCAAATAATGTTCGTGTCTAACGTGTAATTAGTACCAGCAGAATGCGAGACGTTGTACAGAACACACACGCTGGGGATACTTGGTGTGAATTTAATTGCAGGTCAGCCTCCTTGTATTCTGCAACCTGCAATGAACTGAGGAGCCTGGGGTGGGGTGTGGCACCAGGAATCTACACCTGAACATGGCTGGACTTGCTCTGATTTTAGACGCTAAGTCAGGTCAGGAGTAGTTAATGCTTGGATGGGAGACCCCCAAGACAGAAGACCAGGGGGCCCCTACTTGACCTAGAAAGAGAATTGTGCTTGAAACTATGGAGAGTCTATGGTGTTGAGAATACAGGCAAGGTTTGTTCTCCACGGTCTGATACCGTAGAAGGCAGACTCCCATGTTCCTAGGCAGAAGGTCCCAAGTTTAGCTCTTGGCAGCTCCAGGCAGGGCTAGGAGAAGAATGATGGATGAGATTCTGGAGAGCCATTGCTTCTGCCAGTCAGAGTTGCCAGGGGAACCAAGGGGCTTCTGACTTAGCTTCAGACACCTACCTTTGTTAATATTGCTTGGATTAGAGACCAACTAGGAATGAGCAAGAGAGGGAGAAAAATTCAAACAACCAAACAGAAAGGAGGATAATAAATGACATTATGGAAAATATAGGCGGCAGCACAGAATAACCAGAGACAATGAAATCTGACTGATAAACAACCATGTGATATAACACATGGTAATACAAATGCAAAACAGAATAGTACTGAATATTAGGAATGAGCACTACAGATGTGTATCTGCAAACAACTCAACAGACCAACTCAACAAGTAAGAATACAAAGAGCACAGAACAACTAAAACCCACAGGCAATGAAATGTAACTTATCTTGTGCAATACAGCAAAGGCAGCTGTACAGTAAACGATAGTTAGAACCTAAATGTAGGAGTTCATGGTGAACAAAGGAGTCATGAACACGTTGCAGGCCATTCCATGCAAGAACACACAAAGGCGTACTTCTGGAAATGCCATTTCAAGGAGTCTTCAGCTGCAGTTAGCAGAAAACAGTGTTATCCAGAATTGTCCCAAGGTCACGGGTACAATATTCCAGACTCTGAAGATGCTGAATAGTGTAAAATTTAATCATAGTAAACAAAATATAACACAATGAATATAAAACAGTGATGTAATACACTTACCACCATACAGATAAAACAAGCAGTATTTCATAGAATCCTAGAGTTGGACCCAAGGGCCATCAAGTCCAACCTCCTTCTGCCATGCAGGAACACACACTCAAAGCATCCCGAGCAAATGGCCATCCAGCCCTTGCTTAAAAACCTCCAAAGAAGGAGGAGACTCCACCACTCTCCCAGGCAGCATCGTCCACTGTTGAACAGCTCTGACCGTCAGGAGGTTCTTTCTGAAGTTTAGGTGGAATCTCCTTTCCTGTAGTTTGACTCCATTGCCGCATGTCCTAGTCTCTGGAGTAGCAGCAGAAAAGAAGGTTGCGTTACTCCATCTTCAACATGGCATCCCTTCAAATATTGAAACGTGGCTCTCGTGTCACCTCTTTACACTTGTCTAATTGCACAAGTGCGGAAGCTACCCATTTTTATAGAGCTTTGCTTTTTGAATTGGAGACCACCAGAAGGGAAGACCCAGTAGACTCTGGAAAAGAATTCTGTCTCAAATGCTGGAGAGCCACCAAGTCTGCTGCTGGTCAGAGCTGACCGTACTGGGTGAGATGGGCCCTAAACCCCTGACCCAGTTAGAAGGGTAGTTTTCTGTGTCCCCCTGTTATTATAAGACTGGCCTCGGAGGCCAAGTAGCAGCAGGTAAGGTAACCTTTGCTGAAGAAGCCTGTTTTGGGGATGAGCCTGGGAGGCAGGAAGCACCTAGGGAGGGCAAAGCTGGGCCCCAGGCACACCTGACAGAGGGCTAGTAGAAGGAATTGGAATTGATTTTCATTCTCAGTTGAATTATATTTTCACTTTCATATGCATCTTCATAGGTATCAATGTTGGCCAAGCTGCAAAATACATAATATAAATGCCCACAAAAGATAGATACTTTTATTGGGCCACTCAAAGGCCATTTCTGCACTAGACTGTTATAGCGCTATTATTCCACTTGCAACATCCTATGGAATCCCGGGGTTTGCAGTTTCGGGAGGGGCCAGCTGGCCCCTCCCGAAACTGCAAACGCCAGGATTCCATAGGATGTTGCAAGTGGAATAATAGCGCTATAACAGTCTAGTGCAGAAATGGCCAAAATGCACAAAATGCATTGTGCAAGCTTTCAAAGTCCCACTGGTTCTTTTTTTTTTTAATGTATTAAATAAGAAAAACAGCACAATCCAAACATACAAAACAACAACAACAAAACACATCCATACAAACATTAACACACCTCTATACATAATTAAAACAAATGGTAACAAAACATAACCACAATTGGTTCCTGCCCTTCTTACAAACAGTTCATACCATTTAAACATTTACACCTAACTATGAAGTCATACATTTTATCCCACAATTATTAATCATCACTTATCTCTTATCATTTTAATTACTTAATTTCTCAAGTTCATAATTACTTGTTAACTGATTTTAGATTACTTTACACTAATGGTCTTTCATCTAAAAATAATAACTGTCTATATAATAACAACATTTTAAAACAACAGAATACATCTTCTAAATCTACTTTAACGCTTCTTATTTAGTAATAGTAATTTTAATTATCAAAACCTATTGTCATCAGATTGCCATCATTCTTTTTTAAGAAATCAACCAATCAGTTCCATTCAGACAAAAATTCATTTTGTGTTCTGCCTTTTAGCCTTTATTTAAGCGTATTCAATTTGGCAACTACCATCAGTCCGTTTAACCATTTATCCACTCCTGGTAACTCTAATTTTTTGCAATACTTCACATACACTAATCTTGCTGCTAACAATATATGCTGTACCAGTTTCTGTTGCTTCCGCCACTGTTGTACCTTCTTCCCAGATTCCTGGCAGATATAATTATGGCTTTTCAGGCAACTGAGATTTTAAAATCTTTTGCATCGGTTTTTGTAACTTCATCAAGAACTGTTTAGCTTTAGCATGCCCACCAGATATGATACAAGGAGCCAATATAATCCTGACATTTCCAACATTTGGCCTTCATCCCTTTATACATCTTCGCTAATTTCTCCAATATAAGGTACCAATGATATAAGAAGCCAGCAGTATACACAGTAAATGCCCCACTGGTTCTTTGCCAGGCAAAGGATGTTTTAAAAAATCATACAGGGGAAGAAACAGGCCTACATCTTGTATCAGATGTTGTTTCTGTTGTAGTTCAGTTGGTTTGGATGGATCTCAGTGCAAACAGAGATTACTCCCTTTTTTGGCCATCTGAGGACTGAGACAAAGGACTGTAACATTTAAACTCCATTAGCAGCAAGACAGTAACTTCTCTTGGGGTCCAGGTTGTCTCTGTTATTTATTTCTTGCTGCTATCAGAAATTAAAAGTTACTGTCCTTTGTCTCAGTCCCTGTATGATTTTTTTAAACACCTTTTGCCTGGTGAAGAAGCCAGTAAAACTTTGAAAGTGTGCATGATGTATTTTGTGCATTTCTGTTGGCCAATAAATATACAGTCAGTCCTCCACATTTGCAGGTTTGACTTTCATGGATTTGACTCTTTGTGACTTTGGCCGACACCAGTCCACCCTGCACCTCAGGCACTGTTCTTCTGGGGCAACCTTCCCACTTGGTGGCTCTGGTCAGGCCGGCAACCCTTTAAAAACCCACCTCTGGTCCTCCCACTCCTCCATCAGCCGCTGCCCCTGCCTGGCAGAATGGCGTTGGACTTGCTGGCCATTGTGGTCTCTTCCAACTCTGTGATTCTCTGAAATACTGCTTGTTTTAGCTGTGAGGTGGTAAGTATATTACATCACTGTTTTATATTCAGTTTTTGTTATATTTTGTTTACTATGATTAATCTTTACACCATTCAGCATCTTTGCAGTCTGGAATATTGCACAGACGGCCCTGGGACAATTATGGACTCAGTGACCCTTGAGGGACCCCCAGGCTCCATGACGCTGTGTTTCTGTGGGAAGCTGAGTCTACGCAGGCGGAGAGGGACTGAGAATGTGCACTTTGCAGTGTCCATGAATGATTTGCAGGGGTGGGCAGCAGGCAGGCTCATGGACTTTGGGGGTGCAGAATTTCTTAAGTTGTATGCACGAAGCTCAGCCTTGGTCGAGAGGCTGCCTGCAAGCACTGGGGCAGCAGAGTCTCACACAGGCACATAAAGAGCCATTTCACAAATCCCAGGGCTACACCTTTGCTTCGGGCATCACCTTTCTCCTTGGCACCATGGCTCGCCCTCCTTCCACCCACCCAAGTCACACAGGGCACAGGGCACACCAGCTGCTCCTGAGTCACCTCTTCTCCCTCCCCCCATCTCTGGGTGACTCAAGGCCCACAAAGCTCTCAGCACCATGATTTAGGGATGCTCAGACAAGTCCAGGGTGTGTATTTGTTTTGGAGTCAGTCATGTACCTTCTGCCCTCCTTTGCCAAATTCCTACGAGTTTCGTTTTAACGGCATAGTTAACCCGAAAGGTCTGGATGAGTTCTCTGGGCTCAGCTGATCCAGTTTTGTATATATGCCAAATGCCGGTCCAGAGTAAGTTCTTGCCCCCTTTCTTCCTTCCTGGGTTCAAGATTGTAGCCCAGGGGATGGAATCATGAGGCCTCCTAGATGCCGTTGGACTTCAGATCCCACTAGTCCCAGCCAGCTAGTCACTAGTGAGGAAGGCCAGGAGCTGAAGTTCTGGAAGGTCCCATGATTTTCACCAGAGTGTTGGATTAGGACTCTGAGATGCCATGGTTTGAATCCCCAATCAGCCATGGAAGTTCACGGGGTGGCCTTGGGCAAGTCACACTCTTCTCTCAGCCTCAGAGGATGGCAATGATGGCAAATGTCTTCTGAAGAAATCTGGCCAAGAAAACTGTAGAGGAGGCTCACTGTTGAGAGTCAGCATGATGTGGTAGGTGAGTGTGGACTTCCTGAGACTAGGGTTCAAAGGTACATCTTGGCAGGAAAGATGAAAATCAGAGAGGATGGGTGACGCCTGGCTTGACAACAGTACAGTAGATATAAAGATAAATATGAGTCGACAATGTAATGCACTGATCAACAAGTTCTAGGTTGCCTCACCAGAAGTGTAGTGTCCAGATGAAGGAAAGTCATGGTTCCACTGTGCTTTGGTCTGACCTCACCTGGAATCCCATGCCTAGTTGGTACCATGGTTCAAGAAGGATACTGCAAGCTGGAACGTGTCCAAGGAAGGATGACCAAGATGGTCAAAGGCCAGGACACCAAGCAACTGAAGGAGCTGTATTTAGCCTGGAGAAGACAGTACTGAGAGGTGACAAGCTAGCCATCTTTAAGTATCTGAAGACTTACATGTAAAAGGTGGAGCCAGCTTGCTTTCTGCTGCTCCAGAGGCTAGGACATGAATCAGTGGATTCAAATTACAAGAAAAGAGGTTGCACCTCAACATTAAGAAGAACATAATGGTGCTAAGAGTGGTTCAACAGTGGAAGAGACTCCCTCAGAGGTTGACAAGACTCTCCTTTTTTGGAAGTCTTTAAACAGAGGTCGGGTTGAACATAGTTTTGCGGTGCTCTAGTTGTGTATTCCTGCATGGCATGGGGTTGGACTCGATGGTTTCTGTGGTCCCTTCCAACCCAAACCCTCTACAATTGTCCCAGAATTTTAGGCATGCCAGCCTCTTTGGACCATCCACTGGCCCAGATTCCAAGCTTTCATTTAAAAAGCCAAGAAACCCTCTGCCCTTGTGGAAGCTGAGCTGAACTGGAAGCTGAACGTGAGTCAGTAGTGTGATGTGTCTGTCATCCAAGAAAGCCAACGTGATTCTTGGTTGCATCAACAGGAGTATGGTGTCTAGATCAAGAGAGGTACTGGCACCATTCTATTGTGCTTTGGTTAGACCTCATCTGGAATACTGTGTCCAGTTCTGGCCACCTCAATTCAAGATGGATATTGGCAAGCTGGAACGTGTCCAGAGGATGGCGACCAAAATGGTGAAGGGTCTGGAAGCCATGTCCTCTAAGGAGCGGCTTAGGGAGTTGAGGATGTTTAGTCTGCAGAAGAGAAGGTTAAGAGGGGACATGACAGCCATGTTTAAATATTGGAAGGGATGTCATGTCGAGGGGGGAATGGGCTTGTTTTCTGCTGCTCCAGAGACCAGGACAAGAGCAATGGATTCAAGCTGCAGGAAAGGAGATTCCAGCTGAACCCCAGGAAGAACTTCCTGATGGTCAGAGCTGTCCGGCCGTGGAATCTGCTGCTGCCTCCATGGAGTGTGGTGGAGTCTCCTTCTTTGGAGGTTTTTAAGCAGAGGCTGGATGGCCCTCTGTCGGGAGTGCTTTGGGGGTGTTCCTGCATGGCCGGGGGTTGGACTGGATGGCCCTTGTGGTCTCTTCCAACTCTATGATTCTATATATTCTATATTTTTCTATATTTTCTATGGGGCAAAATGTGCAGGCCCTATTCTGTCCGGTTGTTTTGTGAGAAGCATGCAGACTCCTGCTTTTGAGAGTACCCGGCCAATGAGTAAAGCCAATGAATGCCATCTATAGTTGAAATTTGTGACATATCCTCTTTCCATTCCATTTTCCATTTCCCTTGGTCACTGTTACAACTTTGAGGAATGTCCAGCTTTAGGAGGTGGTTAACGCTGAAGTCTGTCCTGTGGAGCTGCAGAGAAGGCAATGAAGCCTTTGCAGCCAAGGGGAGGGATGCAATAAATCAGGTCAATGATGATCCATGAAGTGAAGGAAATGGAGGACAAAGATGGGACTGGAGGAGACAGCATTCTCTGCACAGAAAACAAGTTTCATGTATAGAAAACAGCACTTTCCTGCAGCTTGAATCCATTGCTCCTTGTCCTAGACTCTGGAGCAGCAGAAAACAACAAAAATGTTGTTTTGTGCACAGAAATGTTGCTTTCTATGCATTAAATGCCATTTTCATTAAAGGAAGCACATTTTTTCCTGCACTGGAAAAATCCACATACATTTTATCTATTTTATTTGACTTGCACAGACTGCAAAAATTCATCAAAAACTGCGCAATGAGGAGAAAATGGCAGCGTTATTAATTCTTACAGGGAATTAATAATTCTGCCTCCCTCTTGCTCCCGTCCCGCTGATGGTTTTAATATGACTTTTATGGGCTGCAATGTTTCATCTTCTGGTGCCAGTTTTATCATTGTTGTGTCGTCTGGTCCCTGAGTCATTGTTTCATTGTACTGTTTTTGTTCCTTATACATATTTTTAAGAGATAGTACACCGCCCAGACAGTTTTAGTCAGCGGGTGGGTAAAACATGGTTTCTCTCTCTCTCTTTCTCATACTCTCTCTCTCTCTATCCATATACGTCTGCCTGCCCCAAGTCTCTCTCAAGACGGGATGATGTAGCTCTGTCGCCTCTCACCTCCTCCCCTTGGCCAAAAGCCTCGCTTCCACTCCCGGAAGCAGCTTCCCTCCTTCCACTGGACGTGTTCCCGCTTGCCGCCGAGTGGGACTTCCACGTCTTGTGACTGCTGGGCCTCGGCTTCCTCTCCTCCGCTCGCTGTTCCTCCTCTAGATGTGTCATTGCGATATCCACTCATCACTTACCTCATTGCCACTTCTCTTTGAGAGGGGATTTCATCATTCTGACAAGTTGCTTCCACTTCCAGGATTATGGAAAGTTTGGCTCTCTTTCCACACAAAGACAGTTTGAAGACTCTCTCATTCAGAAAACAAAACTAAGCAGGTGGAGAAGTTGGCCAAAGGTAACAAAATGGCATTCGAGGGAGAGGCATCTAAAGGTCTGTGTTTGGCTAAGAGGAATCAGCTGCGCAAAGGCAGGACGGACAATACTCGGCCTGAACGCGCAGCTCTCATGTTTCCAACACGTCCACTGGCTGCCAATCTGTCTCTGGGCGCAATTCAAAGTGCTGGTGATGACCTACAAAGTCCATATGGCTCGGGTCTAGCCAGTTTTCCCACATGCGCTTGGCCGTGCTTTGAGCTCCGCTGGGGAGACCCTTCCCTCTGTCCCGCCACCTTCACAGGTTCATCTGGTGCCAGCAGGAGATAGAGCCTTCGTGGCAGCTGCCCCCAGGCTCTGGAACTTCCTTCCCAGATAGGTTAGACTGGAACCTTCTTTGCCATTCTTTTGTAGGCAGGGGAAGGCTTTCTTTGTCTCAGCAGGCCTTGAAAGACTGAGGCCATCTCCACCCTACCCTGTTATAGTGCTATTATTCCATTTTCAACATCCTGAGGAATTCTGGGATTTGTAGCTTACAGAGGCCAAAGAGCTCTCTGGCTGAGCCTTCTAAATTCCCCTCTCTAAACTGCAAACCTCAGGATCACACATTGGATTTGCATTTACACACACACACACACACACACACAACTGCCGTCTGCAAAGGCCTGAAAACGTTGTGGAGAATGGTGACATAAAAATCCTATGGGACTTTAACTATCACACTGATAAACAATTAGAACATATGCCAGATATTACTGTGGTTGCAAAAGAAAAAAGAAAAAAAGGAAAAGGAAAAGCAAGCAAGCAAGCTTGCATTACAGATGCGGCAATCCCAGGGGAGAGCAGAATTGAAGGCACAGAGAGGGGACAGGTTATGAAATACTGAGACCTACACACCGAGATTCAGCACCCCTTGGAAAATATAACACCTGAGGTTCCCTGTAGAGACTGGTCCTCTTGGAGCAATTCCCAGTGGACTGGCAAAGCATCTGAATGAAATTGCTATACACTGGGTCACAGCAGCACAGTTATGAAAAGTGACATTGCTTGGAAAACACTACATTATCTGATGATTGAGAATCCAGATCATCATTGGTCCAAAACTCCAGGCAATAACACCAGGTAGATTGTGAATCATCAGCAACAACCATAACAGGACTGCATGGGAAAAGTGTCTAGGGGTTTTCATACACCACAGGCTAAGCCAGTGGTGGGATGTAGCAACCAAAAAAAAAGCCAATGCCATTCTGGTCTGTATTGACAGAAGCTCAGTATCCTGATTGTACAAAAGTGATGGCACCATTCCTTTTGCTTTTGGCAGATGTCTCCTGAAGTGTTGGGTCAAGTTCTGGGCACCACATTTGAAGCAGGAGACCAGAAATTTAGCTAGAGAAGAATGGGAAAGATGGTGAGGGGCCTACAGGCCAGGTCCTATTAGAAAAAGCTGTGGAAATGTTTTGTTGAGGCTGAAGAACAGATTATGAGGTCACAGAACAGTCAAACCCTTCGTAGGGTACACTTATTTTCTGCTGCTCCAAAGGGTTGAATGGCTTCAGACTTCAAGAATAGAGATTCCACCTAAACATTAGGAAGAACTTCCTGACAGTAAGAGCAGCTCAACAGTGGAATCTGCTGCTGCATCAGTGGAGTGTGGTGGAGCCTCCATCTTTGAAGTTTTTAAAACAGAGGCAGGATGGCCATTTGCTGGGGGTGATTTGAGTGTGTGTTCCTGCATGACAAGAATGGGGTTGGACTGGATGGTCCTCCAGGTCTCTTCCAACTCTATGATTCTACAGTTCTAAATTGTGTATTCAGCTGCATCTTTGAGTGTGACCTCAGTAGCTCAATGCTGCTGTTCAACATAAAGTTTCTCTAGCACAACTGATGCATAAGCCCACAAGGGGAGATCTGCATGCTGTAACCCTGGTGGAGAATGTCAACCGCCCTGTAGGCTGAAGATGACTTTTTATTAGAAAGGGGAGGTCTTCTTTTTTGGTGAGAACCCTGCGTTTCCCTTTTCTGACATGATGTTCGTTTTTAGGTACACGTCTGCTGCAGACTCACCCCCGGCCCGCCTGGAGGCTATTGGCTCATAAAGACCACCAGCCACATCTTGGGGCCGGGCCTGAGAGATCGAGTCAGAGGAACGTTGGGCGGAGATGTTGGAGAGGAACATCAGGGTCTGAGGTGAGGTCAAATGCTTGGTTGGAGGCCAACAGGTTGCTGACATGTTTGCTGGGGGTGGTGCTCTTGTTCCTCCCGTGGAAACAAGACCTGGCAGAGAAGTGGAATTTAATTACTCGCACCTTGTACCTGGGAGGGGAAAACATGTTTATTTGGAAACAAAACTTGTTTTTCTCATTTCTTGCCCTTTCCCCCTCCGTTTTGTTTGCACGTTATTGTTTTTTTCCCCTAAGGCTTTTGGGCGACCGTTCCAAGTCACACATTGGTTTAAGCCTGCCCGCCTTGTAACCCTTTCAGGTTGGAGTCCCTCCCATTGGCAGCCATGGCATCTCACGCCGGAGCAGAGCTTTAGACCACGAGTAGCCACAGCGGGCTATGGGTGGTGAGCTCTTGCGTACGATGTGCCCAGAGGAATCTCACTTGGGGCATTCTCGGCCGCCATCCTGATAGAGATTGACAACTCCTCATCCGAAAGGGATATCTGGGTGCGGGAAATTTCATTCTTATAAGCCTCTCCTAAGTGTCATCTCCAAATATAAAGATATCTCATTAAATACCAGAGGCAAGGTGGAGTCTTTGTTGGAAGCAACGCTCATATAAAGTGATTAGTGAGACAGTGGCCTTTTGTTTCTCCTCCCTGTCTCTTTCTTTGGTCTATGGACTCAACCCTTTGGCTTCCTTTTTAGCTGTGGAGGTCGTAGAATCACAGAAGCATTGAGTTCAGGCATGTTCATTCGTGCTCATACCTGCAGGATATTTTTCAGTTATAAGAACTCCTGATTCCAGGTTGTCCAGTGCATGGAAACATAGAATCATAGAGTTAGAAGAGACTCCAGAGGCCATCCAATCCAACCTCCTTCTGCCATTCAGGAACCCACATCAAAGCACTCCCAACAGATGGACATCCAGCCTCTGCTTGAAAATCTCCACAGAAGGAGGAGACTCCACCACACTTCCAGGCAGCAGGTTCCACTGCTGGACAGCTCTAACCATGAGGAAGTTCTTTCTGAGGTTCAGGTGGAATCTCCTTTCCTGCAGCCTGAACCCATTGCTCCTTGTCCTAGTCTCTGGAGCAGCGGAAAACAAGCCCGCTCCCTCCTCGACATGACATCCTTTAAAGTTGAGGAGGTCACCTTCCCCTTCTTTAAGAAGTTGTTGTTGTTGCTGTTGTGTGCCTTCAAGTCGTTCTGACTTATGGCAACCCTAAGGTGTACCTATCACAGAGTTTTCTGGGGACTGAGAGTGTGTGACTTGCCCGAGATCATCCGGTGGGTTTCGATTGTCAAGCAGGGAATCAAACCTCCAAGATCATAGTCCACAGCCATTTCCGCACTGGGCAGTTATAGTGCTATTATTCCATTTTCAACATCTAGCTGGCCCCTCCCTAAACCGCAAACCCCAGGATTCCATAGGATGTTGAAAATGGAACAATAGCACTATGACTGCGTAGTGCGGAAATGGCCTAAGACTCAAGCCATTCCACCAAGGTGGCTCTCAAGTAACTTCTTTAAGAAGTGCCATGCATGTGGTAGGTATCCTATGGAAGAGATTGGATGTTTTTGTTTGATGTGTATTGTCTGCACTCAGTTCCAAGTGGCAGAAATGGAGCTGTGCATGCAGGCCATGAGCAGCTGCATCTTGCAGTGGGGAAACATCCACATTTGGTGGCATTTTTGATGCCCTAGCGCAGTTGCGCCACACTGCCATTCAATACCGTGCTTGTATTGCCCAGTTCATGTACAATTCCTCCTGCAGAGATTTACACTACACGACCCTAAGGTAGGATCTTGCCCAAAGTTTTCTCAAGAATAAACACCTGCAGCATGGCTTCTTGAGTAATAAACCAAATGAGACTGTTACCCTGTGAACTGGGCGTCCTGGGAGGGACACCCAAATGCGCTCAACTAAAGTTGGGGAAAATTAGCTCAGAGCACTGCTTAGCGTTACGAGAGGCAGGGTAACGTAGCGAGATCTTGAACCCTATGTCTACGGGGTCGGGTCGAGTCAAGGAGAACACAGAAGTTGAAACAATAAATGATGTTTATTAAATACAAGCAAAACAGTGTATGCGACACACGCATACAAGATAACTAAAGGAGATAAAGGTTGGAGTGGTACAGAGGGATTTTTAGAGGAGTTGCTGGTTTGGGTGACACTTCACCTGTCCTGAAGCCCAGAAAAATAGAGAGCGAAGCTGGGGTGCAATGTAGCCCAGCGCGTGGAGCTGAGGGGAGGCTCGCCAAGCAAAGCGGCAGCAAGGCGGGATGAAACTCGGGAGCGTTCCGAGGAAGGTCTCGGAATCAAGGGTTTTTATAAGGAGAAGTGTGACTGCGGGCTATGCCGTACTTGGGGGAAAACATAGGTTTGGAGTTGGAGACAAAGCCTCTGAAAGGTCAGAATCTGAATGATTGAGTTATTGTAGCGGTTATCAATAGAGTAGCCAGTATGCAGATGCAGAGTACTTGGGTATTGCATAGTTTACCCATCAAGCTGCCATTGCTGGGCAGAGGCTCTTTTGTGAGTGGCGTGCAGACTTCATTAGAGTACTTGCCTGGAGGTCTCCTAAAGCAGTGAGTCAGCTATTTCTGGCCTGCCTGTATTGTAGTTTGAATATTACGGTTATTAACGGTCGAGCTTGTTTACGTGCTTGTCCGGTGGCCTCGCAAGCACGTGGAAAGGAATAGAGAAGTGCAGCCGAATTGTGATATCCAGGGATATCTTTAATATCCCCAAAGCTTGGACTAGCCAGGGCAGTAACAAGACATTAGTGTCATTTGATGCAAGTATCTATTCCTAAGTGTACGGAGGAATTACTTAGGCACTGTCACAGGGTTTGTTTGGGTGGGATGTGCTGTGCTTCTCTTGAAAGCATAGCAGTTCCTGAAGTCCCACCCGCACATACAAATGAGCATGTGGAATTGTTTTGCCACTCCACAGCCCCTCTTGCCCTTCTTCTTTGGTTGGGTTTAGAAGATCGCACTCAAGGAACTGCCATCCCTGCTTTTCTCTAACTCTTCTTTCTTTAAGGCCCACCAATTTCCTGCGTCCAGTCTGCTTGGAGTAACACTGTTGTTGTTTGCTTTCAGAGTGGTCCTGACTTATGGGGACCCTGTTTGAGGGTCTCTCTGCAAGATGGATTCAGAGGGAGATTTCAAAGGCAGAGCCCTGTGAGTCTGGACCAGCTTGCAAAGGGATCTTGTGAAGCCTTTGAGACTAACTGAGGGGAAGAAGTCGGGAGCCTAAGCTTTCATAGACTTAAGCCTACTTCATCAAACGCAGGGGATTCAAAGGGGGTTTGCCATTGCTTTCCTCAGAGTATACCCTACAGTACCTGGCCAGCGTGTAGTGGTTTGAGCTTTGGACTATGACCCTGAAGACCAGGGTTTGAATCATAGAAATAATAGAATTATAGAATTGTAGAGTTGGAAGAGACCCCCAGGGGCCATCCAGTCCAACCCCCTTCTGCCAGGCAGCGAGACACCATCAAAGCACTCCCTTAACAAAGCTTCAAGCCTCTGTTTAAAAACTCCCAAAGAAGGAGGAGATTCCTTCACACTCCAATGAGGCAGCAACATATCCCACTATTGAATTGCTCTTACCGCCAGGACATTCTTCAAAAGGTTTAGATGGAATCTCTTTTCTTGAAGTTTGAAGCCATTGCTCTGTGCCCTAGTCTCTAGAACAGCAGAAAACAAGCTTGCTCCATCCTCCATATGACATCCCTTCAAATATTTAAATATGACTTTCATGTCCCCTCTTATCCTTCCCTCCTCCAGGCTAAACATACCCAGTTCCCTAAGCTCTTCTCAGACAGCTTCATGGTTTCCAGGCCTCCCACAATTTTGGTTGCCCTTCTCTGGACATGTTTCAGCTTGTCCACAATCTGTCTTGAATTATGGTGCCCAGAACTGGACACAGGATTCCAGGGGAGGCCTGACTAAAGCAGAAAAGAGTAGCACTATCACTTCCCTTGATCTAGACATAGGACTCCTATTGATTCCCTGTTCAGCCATGGAAACCCATTGTGTGACCTTGGGTGTGTCATACACTCTCAGCCCCAGAAAATCCTTTGATAGTTTAGTCTTAGATCACCATAAGTCAGAAATGACCTGAAGGCACACAACAACCTGGTGGTCACTGGAGGTCTCTCTTCCTGCTTAGAGATCAGACAGAATCTGGTACTTTCAGGGTATTTAGGCAGTTGCTGGAACAAAGATATGCTCTGAAAAGCCTGTCTTTAGAAAGGCTATAGCTATGGGGAGTGGGCAGGATAGCAAAAGGAAGGCATTGCTATGCCAGTAAGAATGTTGTCCCCCAATTAAATTTTCTTTCACTTTCCCAATTTCTAACATTGCAACAACTTAAAACTCCAGTTGAATGTTGAGAAACAGAGTTTAGGCATCCAAAGAAATGGGGGCAGGCAAAGTTCCCAAGGGAAGAGTCCTAGGTGAGAATGATTTTCAGCGTCTGCAATGCTAAGTATTTGGGAAGTTCATTGTGGGGCAGAAGAATTCTCATCTGGTGGGGCAAAGCCCTCATTCTGCCCCCGCCCCATGGCTACCTTGCTGGCTTTGAGGCTTTGCAGTTGGGTATGCTGACCTAGAGACAAACAGAGTTTTGGGTTCGTGATGTGCATCACATTTACAAGGCAGGGAGTGTCCTGGGAGAAAGGTGGGATGTAAATTAAATAAATAAAAACCCTGAAATCCCATCTGGTGTCACTCCAAGGTATTTTCAGTTTATCAAATGGGTGGGGGGATGTCATCAGTGTTACCTCGAGGCTGTTCTCCATATCAAAGAAGCAAAGACAGACATAACGAACAACAGGGTATTTGCCAAAACTTGAGGAATTATACAACCGGTGTGTGTATGTTAAAACAATACTTTCCAAAATCTCCTCCCCACCGGATGAGACATGTCTCTGGAATGAAGGGGGCCAAGCCCCTCAGAGGCAGTTCAAGGGAGCCAACAATTGAGACTTAGGAGGAAAGCTGGAAAGGATGGTTTTAGAGTGTACCTTGTCTCCTGTTCTACAAATGCCAATGCCCTGGAGTAAGTTTGTAGCTTGGAGAAAAAGGCTTTGAAGTCACGAAGATGGGGGGGAAATTCATAAACATGCTTTTGTTTGTGCATTCTTAGTTTCTAATTCTATTTAGTGGAACAGACTGACTTGGAGGATGGTAAGACTCTCTTCTTTGGAGATAGAACCATAGAATCCTCTGCTGCTAGGAAGCTCTTCTTAATGTTTAGATAGAATCTTTTCCCTTGAAGTTTGAAGCCATTGCTCCGTGTCCTAGTCTCTGGAGCAGCAGAAAGCAGGCTTGCCCATCCTCCATATGAACCCTGGTCCTATTCCAACAATCAAAACTCTGTACCACACTGGCTCTCTGTTCTTCCCAACAGGCTTGGTGAAAGCCAAACTGCTGCAGCTTCTTCTAGCTTGTGTGTTCTTCCATATCAATAACTTTTACCATCTTAATCACCCACTCGGCTGCATGTTTCCTGGTTTTCATCTGGGAAATGTTGGAGGGTATGCAACTTGCAAGGACATAAAACACTACCACCAGGATGCCAATTTCATGGGTCAGGACTTGGCTTCCCCAAGTGAGCATCAACCTCAAAGGAGGAGACAAAGGAGCAAGCACACCAGGAGCTAATCAGGGTGGGATGGGAGCCAGCTGGCTCCAGCCTTCTTAAGGAAGGCACAGGGCAGTGGCTCAATGCCAGTAGCAATTTGTGCATTGCTGGCCCTTGCTTTCTCTGGATTCCCTGGTCATTGCCTGCCTGGATTTCCTGACCCCAGACTGTTTGACCATGTTGCCCACCAGATTCCTGGACCTTGGGACTGTTTCTGGATGATGTTTATTTCCACCCCGAACAGGCAAGCTGTACTTACTGTTAATGTCCCTGTTTGACTGTGAATGGCCTCCTCTAGCCCTGCACTTTGTTACCTGACAAGCAACAACTGGCATCTGTGACAGCCAATCATTGTGTGATATTTAAAGTGACCCACAAAAAGAAAATACCAGTCCAGCTTTTTAGAACCTGATCAAATCAAGAAATAACGTTACCAGAACGAGGTCTGAAAATATGCCTATTTCTGTAGAGAAAAGGCCCTTCACCTCTGAGCTAAACTCTCCCTGAGATGTGTCTCTGTGCAGCCTCCACCACATTCCTTGCTGAAGGTTTCCACCGCCATTGAATGGAGTTCTGAATCCCATGGAGCAATGAGGGAAAAATATTAGGAGGCGAACAGACCAAATTTGAACTGGGATTTGGTTTCCAAGATCCTCTTTCTGTACCTCAGCAAACTCTCAAACCTTTACTAAGCGGGTGGGATGAGTTTGGCCAAAGTTATGATTACTCTTTGAGAAAAATTAAGCCTCTTCCTTCATCCATTTTTGGTATCCAGTATTCCAGTTCCTCCTTGAGGTTTCCTTCTCTCCCCCCCACCAGCAGCCGCCTCCCCCTTTGAGTTGGTGCCACTGGCGTCAAACAGCTTGAAGTGGTATTTCAAGAACCAAGAAGCCGCGAAGAATCGACGCAGATAATGGGAATAAAGGCGGGATGGATCCCGGGGGGCTTATCATGGTTCCCCTCCAACCGTTTTAACATGGAGTCGAAAGTTCAAGCTCACATTTTCTGGAAAGGAGAAAAAGGGGAGGGGGACCGATGTGAGGTTGGGGAGGGCAAGAGGACAAGTTGTGATGTGGGAATCTTTGGATGGTGATGAAGATGGAAGGAGCTACTAGAGAAAGGCGAATTTCTCCCAATGAGAAACAGATGTGGCTGCAACTACAACTCGGCTGGGCTTTTTCAAACGAAATTGGAATAGGGGGGAATGGCACAATACGCATACAAAAGAAAGGGGGTGGATTTATGTTTACTGAATTTCTCAGTCCATGCATAATCATATGTCCCTTATTATAAAAGATGTCCCTTATTTGGGGGTTGGAAGTCCTGTCCTCTATAGGGTTGGCAGGTGTCTCTTATTATCCAGGAAGTCCCCATCTGGGGACCAGAAAGGGCATCCCTTTGGAGACTGACAGGTGTTCCTTATTGGAAAAGAAGTCCCTTGTTTGGAGTTTTGGAATCATGTCCCTTCCAGGGCTGGCAAGTGTCCTTTATTATAAGGGATGGCCCCTTTTGCAAGGTTGAAAAGCTGTCCTTTTCAGTAGAAACTGATACCAAAAATGACCTTATTTTTGGATGTGGGAGCTTCGTGTAATTTATGAATGTGGACAATTTGTTAATTTTACAGAGAAACACATGGCTAAGTTAACTGAGAGCAATACTTTGGTGTTTAGGGAGAACAAAATTTTGTTAGCGCCTCCTTCCTGACAGTCAGCCCTGCCTGTCGTGGATTTTTGACTGTCCCTTATAGATATTTTGAAAACCTGGCGACATGGTCGAGTCATCAGGTGGAACCTTCCCACTTCTTCTTCAGTCTTCATGACTCCTGGCTCTGTGCGAATTCTGGTTGTCTCTCCTCACTCACCCTGCTTCATAAAACTGTCTTCTATGAGACTGCTTAAGAGAGCCAGTGTAGTGTAGTGGTTTGAACATTGGACTATGGACCTTGGAGGCCAGAGCTCAATTCCCCGCTCAGCCGTGGAAACCCGCTGGGTGGCCTTGGGTACATCACACACTCTCAGCCCCCAGAAAACCCTGCAATAGATTCACGTTAGGGTCGCCATAAGTCAGAAGCCACTCGAAGGCAAACAACAACTTTGGTCTCTCGAGTTCAAAGGGAAAAACTCCAAGGTAAAGAGGTACAGAAGCTTTCCCCAACTCAAGACTTTCAGCATCTTGTTCACACTGCATAATTAAAGCCCTCTGATTTCATTTTAACTACCACAGAGCCTTCCTATGGAATGCTGGGATTTGTGGTTTCTTGAAGTTCTTTGTCAGAGGACTCTGGTCCATCACCAAACTACAACTATGGGTGTGTAGCAGTGGTTGTTAAACTTTGATCCTCTAGGTGTTTTGGATTTCAACTCCCAGAAGCACCAATCAGTGTGGATTCTGGGAGCTGAGGTCTAAAACATCTGGAAGAGACCACAGATGGAAAGCAGCTGGTGTATAGGATGTGGTAGTATTAAACAGCTCATGGAGTGAGTTCCTGACTCCTGTTCCTGGGATCTTTTTGGTGGTGGAGTGGTGGGATATAAATTATGAAAACAGAATCACAGAATCCTAGGGTTGCCAGAGGTCCCAGAGGCATCTAGTCTAACACCATGCCATGCAGGAATTAAATTAAAGAACATCTTTACTGTAAGAGTTGTTCAGGAATGGAACAGACTACCTGGAAGCAGGGTGGACTTTCAGGGTCCAGGTTATTTGAAGGACCATATCTCCCTTTATGAGTCCATTGGACCTCTAAGGTCATCTGGAGAAGTCCTTCTCTCTGCCCACCACCTTCTCAGGCTCATTTGGTGGGAGCACAGGAGACAGGGCCTCCTCAGTGGCTTCCCCAGTCTTTGGAAGTCCGTCCTTAGGGACGCTGGGTTGGTTCCCTCCTTGCTTTCCTTCGATCAGAAACTGAAAACATTCTTTTACCACCAGGCCTTTAGAAATTGAATGGAGTGGCCTTTTAATGCTGTCCTCTGCAGTTGGATGGCTTGCACACCATAAAGACGTAGGATCCTGTCCGATCGTGGAAGCTAAGCACGATTAGCCCTGGTTTGTACTTGGATGGGAGACCACCAATGAATACCAGGTGGTTTAGGCTGTATTTCAGAGGGAGGAACTGGTAAAACAAGCTTGGAATATTCCGTGCTGAAGAAAACCCTAGGAAATTCATGGGGTCACCAGAAGTCAACAGATGACCTGAAAGTTCTCTCTCACATCCATAATCCTTTAACGAATGTTATGTTTAATGTTTAATATCTTAAGTTTATAAATTGTGTAATTGCTTTTTTTAAGTAACATGTATATGTATACTTTTATGAAGGTTTTTATATAGTTTTTATTGGATCCACATTGTTCTAAAAATGTTAGCTACCTTGGGTCCCATTGTTGGGAGAAAAATAAGATATAAATGAATAAAAAAGTAGCAACAACAATATAACCACAATAATAATTATTACTATCAACTATTTTTAACTCAGACTTGCAGATTCCAAGTCCTCTCCCCTGTCCCTTTGCCCTTGGATGACTGGCATCTCAGGCAGTCTGAAGTGCCTGATATGATCAAAATGAATTGATACAGCCCATGCCCTCAAGGAAAAAAGTTACTGATTAGTTACTGAGTAACTGATTCCTCTTGTTATTTCCAACAAGGGCAGACCCACTGAATATACCTGTGGGTTGATCCACCTCTGTACCATCGATTCTGTGGATCTCTGCTAGGTGGGACTAACCAAGAGGACTCAGGTGAGCATCTTCGGTACAAGGAGAGACGGCAACCTAGGAAGCCCTTTTCCTCAGGTCTGTGCCTTGATTTCTCACCATACCTTTGGAACACTTCGAGGTTTGGCTGTCTTCTTAGATCTCCTGTGATTTCTCAGCATGAAAGCACAACACAACAGTTGAGAAATCTTCTCAGATGATGTAGAGTGTGTGGGACACCAGTGAACTCTGTGCAAGTTCTACAGGCTTCTCAGAAGAAGGCCTGGGAGGGGGAGGAAAATTCAGTGGCACATTTCCTCTCCCGGTTGCCAGGCTTTTCATCTCTGTTTTCAGGTGAAGTGAGATGTACAATTCCAGGCCTCCCAAGAGTTTATTTGGCACCACCAAAAACTGGCACACACACCACTGCTACTATAGCTTCCAGCATTTTATAGATGAAAACTGGGACCCATGTGGCCAAGCAACACTCGACTGTGTTCGAAATGGGAAAAGTTGTCAATGAGGAAGAATAGTCAAGCTAGGAGAAGCTGAAGTAGTTTGCTTTTGCCTGAGCCTTCTGGGAAGGGCAAGACTCTACCATCTGTTCCCCTTTTCTCCATGCTGGATTAATTCAGCGTGAACGACATTGCCTCAGTTTGCAGTAATGGAAACAAGATGAGGACAGAGGCGGAAAGTGGTAAATAGAGAGAGAAATCAGAGCATTTTAAATACCATTGGGGAAAAAAATAAGATGACAGAAGACTAATTGAGACTGCTCCTGCCAAAGTGAGGCAACTGGCGGGTTTGTGTTACAAGATACTGTAAGCTTTGTTGCTTACCAACTGATGTAGCAGATGGTCTACAGGAGAACAAGCGCCAGAGACCACAGCCTGCTGGGTTGCACCATACCTTCACTTCACATAGTAGGACTGGGGCCTTTAAAAAACCCATTCTTCTTGAGCTATGCCAAGGCATGTGCCACAGATTCTCATGACTGGCTTATAGGTCCCTTGGGCCAGGGTGCACCCCCTTGTGCCAAGCCACTGGAAGATGGATTTCCAGGGATTGTATAGAGTGGGGGCATTTTTCCAAACATTCTTCACTGGCAACCCCACGTAGAGTGCATTGGAATAGTCCAATCAAGACGTAAAGAAGGCCCCACGTCCATGTCAGGAAGGGGCGCAGCCGGCGTATGGGTTTCAGTTATGCAAAAGCTCTCCTAGCCTCTGACAAAACCTGGGCATCCAGGTTCAGCTCTAAGTCTAGAGCTGTGGGCTTCCACCTTTAGATGGAGTGTAATCCCACCCAGCAACAGCTCCATCTCTCTTCCTTAGTCTGACTTCCAACTAACCAGGAGTGCCTTTGTCTTGCCCTGAATAAAGCTCAGTTTGTTTTCCCTGATCCGGTCTACTACTATTGACAGGCACTGGGTTAGAACCAGAGCAACCTCCCTGGACTGAGATGCAAAGAAGAGATAGAGTTGCATGTCATCAGCATACTGATGGCAGCAAACTCCAAAGCCTCAGACAGCCTCCCCCAGCAGTTTCATGTTAAATAGCATGGGATACAAAACAGAACCTTGAGGGGACCCCACAGGCTAATAGACAAGGGGGTCAAACAGGAGTCCCCCATCACTACGTTCTGGGTTCACCCCTCCAGAAAGGAACAGAGCTACGGTATAACCGTGCCTCCAGGTCCCATCCCAGCAAGGCAGCCCAGAAGGATACCGTGGCTGATGGTGTCCTAAACCACCTAGGGGTCCAGCTGAACCATCAGGGATAATCCCTGCCTCCAGTTCCCAGCATAGGTTGTCTGCTGAGGCAATAAAAGCCATTTCTGTCCCATAACTGGGCCTGAAGTCACACTGAGGTCCATATTTTAAAACAGCAACAACAAAAAGAAGAAGCCACATTTCTTAAAACTAGTTCCACATAAGAGCTGTTCGACAGTGGAATATGCTGCTGCCTTGGAGTGTGGTGGAGTCTCTTCCTTACGAGGTTTTTTAAACAGAGGCCGGATGGACATTTGCAGGGTCGCTTTGAGTGTGTGTTCCTGCACGGCAGAAGGGGGTTGGACTCAGTGGCCCTTGGGGTCTCTTCCAACTCTATGGTTCTATGATTTCTTTGTCCTCTGGTATATTTTCCTCACTTGTTAACTTTTCTGCTGGTCCTGCCAAACTCCCTTTAACCCTGAACTTTGTGACAGACCCCATAGCTTCCCTCATTCCAAGGTGTACTGATTTCAGCTGTGGGGGCAACTCACAAATGGCTAATGGATACTTTATGACAGATTACAATTTCTCTGGAGCCCGATCAGACTCCTCTCCAGCTTTGCTGGGGCCTCCTTGGAGACACGACTCTTCCCTTGCCTTCAGAACGGATTAGGCCAACCTTGACGTGGTATCAGCATCCCATTAGCTTCCTTGCACCCGGCGTCCAGCACACTCTCTCCAACGTCCCTTGGCACTTCCTGGCCTCTGGCCCCTCTTGCTCTCTCTCAGCCGGCCACACGCTGCTCGCAGGACGCTGGAATCCAGGCTTCAGAGCTGGAGACGATGCCAAGGCTCTTGGCTGGGAGGCTGGGAGTCAGACCAGGCCTGCCACCAGATGCAACTGGCAGAAAGGTCACCAGAAGCCCGAGAGTTTGTCTTGCTGTCATCTGAGCCGGGGTTAGACTTCCATCTTAGGGGGAAGGGATATAAACCCTGTGGGAGCAGCAGCAGTTCTGACTAAGAGCTCCTTTCTCCTCTCTGCCCCTACTTTTTTTGCCCAGCTTGCTTGGTAAGAAGCCCTGCCCAAGATTCCACGTTGCCCTGGCCACCCTGCCAATTTGCACCGATGTACTGCGCTCATGGGGGTTGGCGTGCACCAGCCTCGGATCCCATTCTTTCTTGACTTTCTCAACAGATTTTCCTTTAATCCAGAATGTTAAACTATCTAGTTCTTTCCTTTCTGTTATTTCACACAGTTTTGAGACTGCTTTTAGGGGCTGCAAAAGATCTGAAAGACCTTTATCATCTCTGAAAATTTAGGGCAAGGGATAGAATTTCTATCTTTCTGGGTCCCATTACATTCTATGCCATTCCCACAACTGTATGAATTTGCTTTATGCCTGACGCCTTCATACCATTTGCTATGAAGAAATGGGTTCGTATCCCAGAAAGCAAAAATAAAAACCAGTTAGTCTTAAAGGTGCTGCCATGTTTCTTTTTTTTTTTTTTGCCCCCTTCTCTCCATTCTGTCTTCCTTTCTATGCTGCAAGCATCTAACACAGCTACTTCTCTGAAAATCACTATAAGTCAAAATCCACTTGAAGTCACACGATGACGACACCATTAATTCCAAGCTCTGGCGTGTGCGCGCGCGTAGGGGACGGTGCCCTGAAATGCCACCCGAGACATGTGGCAAAAGCTCAGCCTGCCAGCTGGTCCCTCGGCACCTCTTGCCAGGCCAAACAGGAAACGCTTTGCCGCCTGCCTCACACCCCATAACCTGCCCCAGGCTCTGGTCCCCTCCTTTGCCCCACCCAGCAGGAATGCTTTTTATTTTAAAAATAAAAAATATTTTGTTTCTCCATCTCCCAAAGCTGCTGTTTAACTTCTCTGCATGGAAAGTACAACACCTTCCTCCTCCCTCTCCTTGGACCCAAAACGCATCGCAGGGAACTCTGTGGCTTGTGCAACCTTCGTCGCGGCCTTCTTCCCAATGTCAGGGTGACCCAAGAGAGGAGGAATTAAAAACCCATCTGAAAATGAATAATTGTTTGTAAACAAGTCCTTTCAATCCAGCTTGCTTGGAAAGGCTGGTTCCTCTTTTAATTAGCAGGTTAGTATCTAGGTGCGGTTGTGGGACAGGTATGAAGACTGATGGACTCTCACACACCTCCAGCTGCCCCCACGGGGCTCGATTCCTTCACCATGCAGGGACACGAGAGGCGGAGAGGAGGCAGCCAAGAAAGCAGCCGGAAGGGAGCCGGGGGAGAAGAGGGAAGGGTCTAGAAGCGGTAGCCGTGCAGCTGCTGAGTGGACAAAAGAAGGGTGCTGCCCTCCAAATAAAAATTACACCCAAGACCAGATGATTACAAATATTCTTAGCATCTCTACTCTCTCCTGTGCTTCTCTCTCTTTCCCCACTCCAGAGGTCCAACTGTGGTCCCCCTCCTTTTCCCCATTCACAGAATCATAGCATCCTAGAGCTGGAAGAAACCTCAAAGCCATCCAGTCCAACCCCTTTCTGCCAGGCAGGAAGGCACCGTCACAGCATCCCAGACAGATGGCCATCCAGACTCTGTTTAGAAACCTTCAAAGAAGGAGAAGACTCCACCACACTCCGTTGAGGCAGCAGCAGATTCCACGGTATTCAAACTGCTCTCACCCTCAGGAAGTTCGTTCTAAGGTTTAGGTTGAATCTCTTTTCCTGAAGTTTGAAACCATTGCTCCATAGTGTCCTAGTTTCTGCAACAACAGAAAACAAGCTTGCTTCATCCTCCATATGACATCCCTTCAAATATTTGGGAGCCCTGGTGGCGCAGGGGTTAAATGCCAGTAGTGCAGCCACAAGGTTGTGAGTTCGATCCTACCGGGCTCCAGGTTGACTCAGCCTTCCATCCTTCCACAGGTTGGTACAATGAGTACCCAGCTTGTTGGGGCCAATTAGCTAAACACATTGTAAACTGCTTAGAGAGCACTTAGCTGACAAGCAGTGTAGAAATATGCGTGCTATTGATATTGCTATTAATGCTTCTCCATCACTCTTGAATGTTGTAACACCTCTCCTGTATGTTGTCTTGAGTCAAGGAAAAAGGCAGGGTTCCGTAAAGTGATGGATGGATGGATGGACAGACGGATGGATGGACAGAGTGTGAGTGTAATTGTTATGTATGTGTTTGTGCCTTCTTGGATGGTGCATAAATACTCCCCCGGGCCTCCAATGTCCCCCTCGCGTCTTTGGTCTGCAGAAACACCTCCCTCTGTGTCGTTGCCCAAGCAGAAGAGGCGCAGGCATGTGGGCACAGACACCATCAATTGCACAATGACAGTGTTCAGCCGAAGAATGGAGTAGCACAACCCTGTGGAGCTACTTGTGTGTATGGAATTGCAAAGTAGAAACTCACCTAGCGTTCCTTTTGAAAAGTTGTTTACATCGATTGTATCATAGATTGCCCCAAGATCTTTAGAAATAGGGTAGGATGTTTTAATAAATAGATGAGTAAACATTTGAATCCATAAATTCAGGGGAAAGTGTGCCAGAGCTCTCCAGCACAGAATTCTAACTGCCCTTCTGAAAGCTATAAATCCCAGGGTACCGGAGGAAGGAGCCATGGTAGTTAAAGTGCCATCACCCTGCTAGTATTGTGCATAATCACAGTCTCAGGCTATTTCTTATGCCCTCCCTCAGATTTATACCACACCTCCGCAGACAGAGGGATCCGACGACTTCCACTGACAGTTTCTGGGGAACCCATTCCCTGTCCCTGCTAAGCAGGCTATAAATTGAGGATGCATTTAGCCAAGGGGAAAAATGGAATTTAGATATAACTAAGGCATCTGGTTCTTTTTCATGTGTCATAAATCCACCTTTCATCTTTTCATTTTTCTTTTCATTCTCCTCTTCCTCCTCCTCCTTTTAAAAAAACCCTCTTGCCCTGGTAGATTTATCAGAACAAACACTCTATAAATTTGTTTCAGAGTTCTCTGTTCTTCCCTGGCTTTTGAATCATGTGCATTTTGAGTTTACTCACGGTATATTTGGTTACACTAATGGAAACTAATTTATGACACAAACAAGCGACTTCCATCCATTTTTACTCAGCTCTTTCTGGTGTTTTCTCTCCAGTGCCCTCCAAACAGAAGATAAATTAAACTCATCTTTTGCTGTCAGGTGTTGCTTGCTGAAAACTTCTCCTAGAAAACAGACAAACCAGAGCAGCTGCGTTGCTAATCCGTGCATGGCACTTGTATCATTTATGACTGACATAGAGCAATTAGTGCAGATGGCACTTCACAGGGAACCACGGGGAGCGGGGAGGGAGCCCCTGCACCAAGGAAGTTACCACTTGCCATATGACTCTGGACTGATCCCACGTGGTCCCAGCCCATGAGAGCTACTCCCAGGAAATCTCTATAGAAATTTCAGGAGCAGCACAACAGTCCAAGTGCCTTTTTGCACTTTCAGAGCGACTACTGACAATGCAAAGAATGGATTTTCTTGCCTCTCAGGGACTGACGGGAGCATCCTGGATGGCTGGCATACGTGCATGCTGTAACACAGCTCCCTGTGTGTTGCAGGGAGAGGGGCCAGGTCCTACCCTGGACTCCCCAGTAGGCCATACCCTATCTCCACAGCAAATCCAAATGCCTCCGTTTTCCTCTGCAGTCTCTCTCACGGTGGGAATCCAAGCGTAGTGCTTGATGTGAATCTACACCTTCCGCCATTATGCAGATCCTCAAAGTCTTTCTCTTTTTGCGGCATTCAAGGTGGTGGCTGCATTGCTCCTCAAATCTGAGAAAACATAACCAAACTCAGATTGTATTCAAAAAGCCTGGAGAATAGTAACAATTGCTTGGCTGCTGGAATAACTTATGGCCTTGTGTCACATTACACTGTTTTAGAGCTATTATTCCACTTTAACTGCCATGGCAATATCACACGGAATCATGGGATTTGCAGTTTAGGGAGAGGCATTTAGAATTCTCAGCCAGAGAGCTCCTTGGCTTCACCAAACTACAAACCCCACAATTCCACAGGGTGCAGCCAGGGCACTTAAAGTGGAATAATAGCACTATAACAGTGGAGTGTGATAGGAACCTTGGAGAGATGTCAACTAAGAAAAGATGTTCTGGAGGGCTTTGATAAGAGTTTCAGAGATATTTCTTCTCTTCAAGCCAGTTATTTTCTGTTGGTGGCCAGGATAATAAAAATTGCTAGGATATTCACGTAAGCAATGTCCTGAACTCACTTCTTCCTTTTTTAAAAAAAATGAAATTACTTTCAACACCATCTGAACATCGGTATTATATGCGGTGGAGAAGATGCCACTCATGAACCTGTTGAGCAGGAGAACGGACACATTCAGTAACAATTTCTTTAAAAGTGCTCTGAAATGATGAAATTATTTTCTGTTGCTCCAGGGGACAGGATCCAAGCCAATGGATTTCAAGGATATTCTGGCTAAACATTAGAAAGAACTTCAAGATGGGAAGAGCTGTTGGAGAGTGGAACAACCTCCTTTAGAATCATACAGCTGGAAGGGACACAAAGTCCCTCTAGTCCAACTCCCTCCCAATGCAGGAAAACCTCCCAGAAGATGTCCACCCAGCCCCTGTTTAAAGGCCTACCAAAATGGAGAATCCACCATTCTCTGAGGCTGACCATTCCACTGTTGAAAGACTCTGGTCAAGAAGTTCTTCCTAATGTTTAGGTGGAATCTCTTTTCTTGAAATTTGAATCCACTGGTTCATGCCCTAGTCTCTAGAGGAGCAGAAAACAAGCTCTCTCCATCTTCTACACAACATTCCTTTATATATTTTAAAGATTAGCTCTCATGTCCCCTCTCGGTCTTCTCTTCTCCAAGCTAAATGTACTCAAACATTCCCGAGGTTCAGTAAGGAGGAATCATTGACTCATAGAGTTGGAAGGGACCACACGGGCCATCCAGGCCAATCTCCCCCGGCTATGCACAAATGCACAGCTAAAGCACTCTGTCCAACACCTGTTCAAAATCCTCCTTAGAAGGTAAGGTACTCTCTTTCATGAGAGGTTCTGAAGCAAACACTGAAAGGCCACCTGTCAGGTTGATTTCCTAGGCTGACTAGCAGAAGATTGGATGAAAAGCTTCTTGCGGATCCATTCCAGTTCTACAATTTCATGACTGTATGGGGCCACATCCATTCCTTTGAATGAGGGCTTCCTGCTTCAGAAAGGATTGCAGATGTATGCATGATTGAACTGATCCTCCTTGCGAAGGAGATGCTCAGTTGGGGTGGTGGTGGTGGTGGTGGCGGTGGTGGTGGTGATGGGGCTGGACAACAGGAGGCACTTGGTCTTCCCCTTCCAGCTGGCCAGGCTTCTCTCTTCTAACCCCTTAGCCACGGGTAATTTCTACGCTATGATGTGCCAGAGGACGACCTGATCACCTCCTGCCTGCAATGTATCCTTGACAAACAGAGGCCTCCGGCTGGAAGGGTTTCAATAAAAGCTTCTTCTTTAGGGTAGAGTCTGGGAAGATGTTTACACTAACAGCGGTAACAAGAAATTACCTCCAAATGGTGTCTTGGGTGAGCTGTATATCCTGGGAACATTGTTACTGGGGCATCTGAGGCAAGATACAGAGGGAATATGAAAGCAATCAAGGGTTGTTTGGATACAGAAAGGCTGCGGCTATAAACAGATTCTTGCTCTAAAGCCCCCTGGGGAGATTTTTCCAAATGGTTATTTGGAACAATGACAGTTCAGAACAATGTGGATGAAACTGTAGGTGATCTTCTAAGGTGAATGCAGCTGGGGTTCAGAGATATTCAGACTGAGCATCTCAGGAAGCTGGGACATCTTCATACCCTCCAACTGTCCTGATATGCCAGGGACAGTCCTAACTAATCCTCTGTCATCCCATTTTTCCAGCCACTTTTAAAATGTCCCAGTTTCTCTCTCCTCCTGCCACTTTCCTCCTTTGTCCTCAGCTTAGTTCAATTGCTGCAGACTGAGTTCAAAGTGTAAGAATATCTTGCACTGAATTAAATCAGCTGTGGGGAGAGGAGAGGAGGAAAAGAAATCCTTCCCTTCCCAGTAGGCTCAGGCAAAAGCTAACTGCTGCAAGGTCTCCTTATCTGTGTGTTCTTCATTAGTTTGTGGTCTTGACCACACTTTAAGGTTGCGTAGCCAGATTTTTATCTGTGAAATTTTGGAGGGTATGTATTTGTCATAAAGCATGCTATAAGGCATACTGTTTTCTGTGAAACACAGAAAATGCCCCCCAACACAGCTCTTCTTCTGACTTTTCTTCTTTTTGGGAACAGTTATGATGACCTACATTTTCCTTTGACTCAAGAGCAGTTCGACATGTCCAGTATAATAAAAGAATCTGAAAGACAGGTAAGGCTAGAGCAGAAATTAATTTGCTACAATGATATTTATTATTTATGAAAATATAGGGATGCTGTTCTCCATCACAAGATCTCAGGGCAGTTTATGAGTAACATCAGTTTAGAACAATTGGAACATTGACCAACATGCAATACAGGTAGTCCAGAAAAAGGAATTCTCCCTAGATCTTCAAGGATCAGAAGTAGAAACCGATGCAGTGGGAAATGCAGGATGATCCAAGACTACCTTCAGTTCTTTGGTCTGTTGCTACGTTCAGAGCTGAGTTACAAGCTTGATAAATGAAAAGAATGCTGTGGAAGTAGCATTTCTTGACTTCAGTAAGGCCTTTGACAAAGTTCCCCATGATATTCTTGCAAAGAAGCTAGTAAAATGCAGGCTAGACAGGGCTACTGTCAGGTGGATTTGTTATCGGTTGATGGACAGAACCCAAAGGCTGCTCACCAAGGGCTGCTTTTCATCCTGGAGAGAAGTCACTAGTGGGGTGCCACAGGGTTCTGTCCTGGGCCCAGGGCTATTCAACACCTTTATCCATGGCTTGGATGAGGGGGTAGAGGGCATGCTGATCAAATTTGCAGATGACACCAGATTGGGAGGGGTTGCTAATACCTCACAGGACAGGATCAAAATTCAAAATGACCTTGACAGACTGCAGAACTGGACCAAAACTAACAAAATGAATTTTAACAGGGAAAAATGCAAAGCACTACAGATCAGAGGTCAGCAGTTGTGGCCATCCAGATGTTTTTGGTGGGTGGCTCCCTCCACTGGCCACTAGCTAAGGCGGCCACAGGCACTGGCACCTGGTGGCTTCTGTGTCAGAGAATCCACTCCAAGTTTGTGTGTGAACTTTAAGGTAGCTAGCCAAGGTGCTGAACTTTACCTGCATCTGGGTTCAGGCCCTTGGAAAGCTCCTTTGAAGTTCAGACTAAGAGAAATCACACTCACAGGAGAAGATCCACTGGTTAGAGGTTAGGGATGGAAGCAACTTTCAAAAATATTGTAAAAATGTGTTGTTTTTTTTTAAATGTTTGTTGAGTGTCAGGAAGCCTTGACAAGGAATTCTGTACGAACCACATGTGGCTTTTTCTGAACAGAAAGTAGCATTTTCTGTACAGGAAGTAGCAATCTATGTATATAATGCAAAATGCTAATACTGAAAATTGCAGTTCTTGAAGACTTTCTTCCATCAGGAAGAAAATTCTTTCCTTGTTGCATGTTGTGTACTTTCAAATTGCTTCTGTCTTGTGGGGACCTGCGTCAACCCTATCACAGGGTTTTCTTGGCAAGATTTGTTCAGAGAGGGTTTCCCTTTGCCTTCCTCTGAGGCTGAGAGTATGTGACTTGCCCAAGGCTAGTCAGTGGGTTTCTGTGGCCAAGTAGGGAGTTGAAGCCTGGTCTCCAGAGTCCTACTCCAGTGCTCAAATCACCACATTACTCTTTTGCTCTTTCCTTCAAGAGGAAATTAATGAAGAATTACATTCCTACTAGAGGTGGTAGGGCACATAGTTGAAGAACACACGGAAAGCCACTGTTGTCCACCCTGCCTTCGATCAGCCTTCTTCAACCTGGCATGTTAGTCCAGGTGAGTCAAGGATTTGGGGAAATGCAGCCAAGCACATCTTGGGACTGATTTGAATAGCAAAGATTTCCAGGTTTTGAAGCTATTTGAAACAGTTTGCTTGTTGGTTCTTTTCTTTTTCATGATATTTGCCCCTCTGGAGCCAAATCTGTCTTCTATTTTAGCAATGACCCTAAAAACCAAGGCTGGTAGTCCAGAGAGCTGATGCCAACTCATTACCATCAGGAACGTGCTTTTGCAACCATGCTCTTGCAATTGACCCATACGGATAGAGTTTTGAAGGCAAGCTGACTCCACAGACATCATGTCATTTTGCAGAAGGAGCTTGGGTAGGGAAAGCCACAAGAAGGACATATTTTCAAAGGCACACATAGGCATGAGCTAAGACTGCCACTCAAGTAAATACACTCTCTGCAAACAGCAAAACTTGGGAAATCTCTCTGCCTACAGCCATTGGAAATGATGTGAGAAGCCCTTCCCAACTGAATGCAAACCTTCCAGAGAAGTAGGGGCAGATCCCAATCTCTCTCCTACCCATACTGGATGTAATACAACTGCACTTTAAGAGAATGGTTGGAAGGAAATGTTGCATTCATTTAAAGTGTTGCATTTTTTAAAATTATTTTTGTTCCCCTCCCCCTTTTTAAAAAATGGTCCATGTTTTCAGTTTGGTCTGTTAAGGGGTTGTGAAATGGAAGGTGGAGTGGGCTTGTTTTCTGCTGCTCCAGAGGCAGGGACTTGGCTTAAAATGACAAGAAGGGAGAATCCAGCTAAGCGGCCTGATGCTAAGAGCTTTTTGACAGTGGCATATTGTGGAGCCAGAGGGGGCAGTTCAGCTTTCTTTTCACAGACTGGAGAGGATAGCTGCTTTCCCAGCTTCTCTATAGCACTCTGCCCCTTCACCTTCTCGTACAACCCTTGCTTTCCCCTCCCAAATCCACCGCCCTGGTGGAAAAGGAGTAAGCCTCTCTGGTCTTATTCAAAAGGATTTGATAATCTGTGGTAGCATGATTCTACCAAAAATGGAACGGAAGAAAAGTACTCTGCTGAGCCAGAAATTATCAGAATAGAACGCAATCTTTATTAAAACAACAAACAGGGAAAAGGCACTGGGTATTATAAGTACGGACAGGCAAAATAGAACTCCCAAAATGTCTAATCAGATTCCTCAGCTCAGCTCAGCTCAGTATCCACTCAGACCTTTGGCTTCCCCTGCTCAAAGTCCTAATCCCTAAGTCAGGGTCTCACTTTCTGACCCACTCAGAAGTGATTTGGTCTCTCCTCTATCTCTCACTAGGCCTCCAAGAAAACCACACTCTTATCCACCAAAACCTGCCCTCCTTGTCTCCCTGAAGGGCTCTCTCTCAAAAATGCAAGTAATTCCTTTCTATAGAGCTCCTTTGCAGAAAGCTCAGCTCCTCCCGTGCACCAGTGGGCTGAGTTTCCCTCTTACGCAGAACCCCTTGGGTCTCTTGGCAACTTGTTGCTAAGGCCAGACTTCTTCTCAGGCTTACCACACTCCCAGGCTTTGTCACACATATGGAATGCCCCACAAGGTGATGGATTCTCCTTCTTTGAAAAGAGATTGGGTGGCCACCATTTTAACTGAGGATTACATCACTGGCAGGGGGCTGGACTGAATGGCCCTTGGACTTCCTTTCAGCTCCATGGCTAGAATCCTCTTGTAGAAGAGACTTCTTTCAAGATAGAGGCTTTGGCACTCCTGTTCATTTCTCTCTCAGATCCTCAGTCTCTGGCTGGCAGCAAAAAGAGAGAGACTGAGGATCTGTGCAATGGTGGCAGGTGTGGATTTGCACTCAGCATTACACTTGGATTCATGGATCCTCAGTCTCCCTCCAGTGTCATGTCTGATACACAACACAAGTAGCCAACAAACAAGATGCGAGGCTACTCCAAAAAAGAATTGTATCCCAAAATCCAAAATAATCAAAAATATGGAACATTTCTCGTCCCCAGCATTTGGGATAAGGGTTATTCAACTTGTATGCACCTATCAGGGAGCTAATCCCATTTTATGCAATGGGGCTCCTTTTGAGTAGACATGGGCAGGCAGGAGGGTGCCTGAATCTGAAGCTACCTCCAGGGTTCCCTTTTGTCCCACTGGCTTTCTTGCAGGTTTCCCCTTTCCCAAGCTTTGCCGTTCAGGAACTCTGATTCCAGAAGATGGATGAATCCTGGGGGAACATTTCCAGGGTGATTATTTTAACTAGCACTTTTGTACGAGGAAATCAGCGAGTTTAACCTAACAAGCAACTAACATGCTACAGGGACAAATAAATCTCGTTCCCACCTATTAATTTTACAGCCTACATAAAGCAGCACTGAAGTCAAAAGTAGAGGTGACCCCAAAAGACATTGCTCATTTTGACACATATATGACTTGCCCCTTGCTTGAACCTTGGCCCTTAGCCTGAAACTGGGAAGTTGACTCCCAAGTTGAAACAGATTGCTAGGCTGATGCCGCTGAAGCAGGTTCTGCTCCCGGAATCCAGATTTTGCAAAACAGGCACACGCAGGAAAACACAGGGGCGACTTGAGGGGTGGGGTTGAATTCGCTCATAGTTATAAGGAGGAGTTTGTGCCAATTACATGCGCTATCTAACGAGTGGGTGACATTTATTACCAGACCTTGTTGTTGTAGTTGTACTTAAGGGCTTTGCCAGCTCTTTGCAGGGCCTCTCTGATTTAGTCCGCGGCCCAAGTTGGTTATTTGGGCCCTGCTTCAGTTTGGTCTGGACAAACTTAGATCCAAACTGATGTGGATCTTGAATCTGAATAGAAATTTAGGAATCCTGTTAATTATAATCCCAACTAAAGAAGTCCTATTGAATCAATTGTTAAATAGTGAGCTGATATATAGGCAAGCCCCACTGAGTCTATGAGTCTGCTCTGGTTAGGACGAACAACAGGATTCAGACTTGAATCATAGAATCTTAGGGCATGTCAGCACTGCACTGTTATAGTGCTCTTATTCCACTTTCAACACCCGATAGAATCCTGGTGTTTGCACTTTAGAGAGGGGCCTTTAGAAGCCTCAGCCAGGAAGCAACCCCAGAGTTCTACAGGAGGTTGAAAGTGGAATAATAGCACTATAATAATAGCACTATAACAGTGTAGTGAGGAAATGGCCTTAGAGTTGGAAGGGACCACAAGGGCCATCTCATCCAACCCCATTCGCCATGCAGGAACCCATAACTAAAGCACTTATGAAAGATATCCATCCAATCTCTATTCAAAGACCACCAAAGAAGGAATCTATGTGTCTCCCGTTGATTTTCCCCGGGGAAACCAAGCCAGCCATAAATCATGTTACCTTGCCTGAAATCCAGAGACACAATTGCTTCTTCTTGGCAAATAAACCCACTGAGGGCAAGTTAGTTCAGGAGCTTCTTTGCCAGGCACCTTTGCTGTGTGATCTTTTCAAAAACAGGGAAAGGGGGAAGTGTCCTTTGCTCTGGTCAGCACACGTCCCAAGGAGATGGTGGTTGCCAAGCCAGTCCAGCTCAGTCATGGGTTATCCCAGCAGGATGACTGGAGAAGAAAGATGGTGGTCATCAGCTGGTCTGGAAGTCGCATCGCAAGTCAGTAGTCCAAATAAGCAAAGCCAGCAAGGAGTAAAAGAGAATTGTAAGTAGTAGGCAGTCCAAGTTCCAGAGAACATGAAATGCCAAAGCGTCCTGCCAGTCACCAGAGTAGACAGTTGTAACCTATAAAGCCTTCAGCAAACTTCTGGGAGATTTATAACCAGCTGTCTCAAGGCACCAGGTGCTTAATTTGTCAGGGTCTCCTACTTATGAGCCACTAGGATCTGCATAACCATATCTTTCCTTCACTCAGCAAAGGATTGCACCCCATCTTCAGCGTCCAGGGGTGGGGTAGGGCCCCCTTCTGCCTCAGCCCCCCTGGCCAGTCTCACCCAGTCAGACCACTGACATCAGGAGTCGTAAATTCCTTCCTGGTACTCCAGCTCTATGTTTAAATCTTCTGACTCCAAAGGGTGAATTATAGAATCATAGAATCATAGAAACATAGAGCTGGAACAGACCACAATGGCCTTTGAGTCGAACCCCCTGCCATGCAAGAACAAACACTCGAAGCACCCCCAGCAAATGGCCATCCAGCCTCTGCTTAAAAACCTCCCAAGAAGGAGACTCCAAAAAACAGAAATAAATTCAATGACTCATCCAGGAGATGGGACGCAATTTATATATTCATGGAATTATGTGGTAGCTGTGCAATATGGCTGTCTTGGGTCCCTTATTTGGAAAAAGGTGAGATATCAATTAAAGAATTATAGAGGAATTGTGACACTTCATGGCCCAATGCATGTGCACCCCAATGCACATGCACAGCGTATATCCATGCCCCTGTGCAGCAGTGCCTAATGCACATGCTTGTACATGCACAACTCTCCTTCCACAACCTTGAGCTGAACACAGCCATTTCACATCAAACATCCACTCATCTCTATAGGAGAACTCACACATGAATTTAGAACACTAGTAGGATCTGGCCACTGGGGCCCTTGAATAATCCTGCACAGGAGTAGGTTGCAACCCTCTTGTTTGAACTGAAAGCATTCAGGGTGTTCCTTTGAATAATAACTGGTAGAGGGATTCTCTCGATGATCCAGGAATTTTGGGTCATGCATATTCCGGCATGGTGTTGTGAGTCAGCCTGGTGTAGTGGTTTGAACATTGAACTACAACTCTGGAGACAAAGATTTGAATCCCTGCTTAGCCATGGAAACATGCTGGATGGTCTTGGGCAAGTCATAGAATCATAGAATCATAGAAATGTAGAGTTGGAAGAGACCACACGGGCCATCCAGTCCAACCCCCTGCCGTACAGGAACACCCTCAAAGCACTCCCGACAGATGGCCATCCAGCCTCTGCTTAAAAACCTCCAAAGAAGGAGACTCCACCACACCCCGAGGCAGCAGATTCCACTGCCGGACAGCCCTGACTGTCAGGAAGTTCTTCCTGAGGTTCAGGTGGAATCTCCTTTCCTGCAGCTTGAATCCATTGCTCCTTGTCCTGGTCTCTGGAGCAGCAGAAAACAAGCCCTCTCCCTCCTCTACATGGCATCCCTTCAAATATTTAAACATGGCTATCATGTCCCCTCTTAACCTTCTCTTCTGCAGACTGAACATACCCAGCTCTCTAAGTCTGTCCTCATAGGGCTTGGCTTCCAGGCCTCTCACCATTTTGGTCGCCCTCCTCTGGACCTGCTCCAGCTTGACCATGTCCTTCTTGAATTGGGGTGCCCAGAACTGGACACAGGATTCAAGATGGGGTCTAACCAAAGCAGAGTAGAGTGGTACCAGTACCTCCCTCGATCTGGACACCATACTCCTATTGATGCAGCCGAGAACTGTATTGGCTTTCTTGGCTGCTGCATCACACTGCTGACTCATGTTCAGCTTGTGGTCTGTTTAGACTCCTAGATCCCTTTCACACGTACTGCCATCCAGCCACGTGTCCCCCATCCTATATTTCTGCATTCCATTTTTTCTACCTAAGTGTAGGACCTTACACTTCTCTCTGTTGAATTCCATTTTGTTAGCTTTGGCCCAGCTCTCCAATCTATCCAGGTCATTTTGAATTTTGATCCTGTCCTCTGGCGTATTAGCAACCCCTCCCAATTTGGTGTCATCTGCAAATTTGATGAGCGTGCCCTCTATTCCTTCATCCAAGTCGTTGATGAAGGTATTGAACAGCCCTGGGCCCAGGACAGAACCCTGTGGCACCCCGCTAGTCTCTTCTCTCCAGGATGAAAAGCAGCCATTGCTGAGCACCCTTTGGGAACGGTCAGTCAACCAGTTACAGATCCACCTGACAGTAGCCCTGTCCAGCCCACATTTTACTAGCTTCTTTGCAAGAATGTCATGGGGAACTTTGTCAAAGGCCTTACTGAAATCGAGATATGCTACATCCACAGCATTCCCTTCATCTATCAAGCTAGTAACTCTATCATAAAAAGAGATAAGTTAGTCTGGCATGACTTATTTTTGAGAAATCCATGTTGACTTCTCATGATTACCGCGTTGCTTTCTAAGTGATTAGAAACTGACTGCTTAATGATCTGCTCCAGGATCTTTCCGGGTACTGACGTCAGGCTGACTGGGTGATAATTATTTGGGTCCTCTTTTTTTCCCTTCTTGAAGATGGGGACAACATTTGCCCTCTTCCAGTCTGCTGGAACTTCTCCTGTCCTCCAAGATTTCTCAAAGACTATAGCAAGCGGTTCTGCAATGACCTCTGCCAGTTCTTTTAATATCCTAGGATGCAATTCATCTGGCCCTGGAGACTTGAATTCATCCAGTGTGGCCAGGTATTCCTGTACCACCTCTCTACCTATTATGTGCCACATTTCCCCTGCTTCCTTCCCTGTCCCCAACCACCAGGTCGAGTGCTTGTATCCTTCTGGGAAAAAACTGAGGCAAAGGAGGTGTTAAGTAGTTCTGCCTTTTCTCTTCCCCCTGTTAGTAATTCGCCATCTTCTCTGCGCAGCCACCCTATCGTCTCCTTCTTTTTCCTTTTGCTACGGACGTATTTAAAAAAGCCCTTTCTATTGTTTTTGATGTCTCTGGCCAGCCTAAGTTCGTTCTGTGCTTTAGCCTTTCTGACCTCCTCCCTACATCTCCCGGCTACTTGCTTATATTCTTCTTTGGTGGTTTCCTCCCTCTTCCATTTCCTGTACACGTTTCTCTTAACGCTTAGCTCAGCTGAGAGTTCTTTAGTCAACCATTCTGGTTTCTTCAGATGCCTTCCATTTTTCCTCCTTATTAGCACAGTTTTAGACTGTGCCCTCAGTATCTCCCTTTTAAGGAACCCCCATGCCTCCTGAACTCCTTTCCCTTTCACTATTCTTGACCACGGAATTCCAGCCAGCAGCTCCCTAAGTTTACAGAAGTCCGCTTTTTTAAAATCTAAGACGAGTGTCTGGCTACACTTATCTTCTCCTTCCCACCCAATGCCAAATTCCAATAGGGCACGGTCACTCCCCCCTAAAGATCCCACCACTTCTACCTCATTAACAAGGTCATCCCTATTGGTCAGGATCAGATCTAGAATATTTGATCCCTTTGTGGCTTCTTCCACCTTCTGGACCATGAAATTGTCTGCAAGACAAGCAAGAAACTTGCTAGACCTTGCTGTCTTGGCAGAGTTTGACTGCCAACATATATCCGGGTAATTGAAATCTCCTATTATTACTGTATCTCTCCTTTTTGAATGCGCGGTCATTTGGTTGAGGAAGGCATCATCAAAGTCCTCCGTCTGGGTTGGAGGTCTGTAGTAAACCCCCACCAGAATATCCCTGTTGTTTCTCGCTCCCTTAATTCTTACCCAGATGCTCTCGACCTGGCTTTCTGGGTTTAAGTCACGGATCTCTTCACAGGTGAAAACATCCTTGACATACAAGGCTACTCCTCCTCCTTTCTTGTTTGGTCTATTTCTACAAAATAGGCTATACCCCTCTATTCCTACATTCCAATCACGAGACTCATCCCACCAGGTCTCAGTGATGCCTATCAAATTGTATTTATTTTGTTGTACTAGGAGTTCAAGTTCATCTTGCTTGTTTCCCATACTCTGTGCGTTAGTGTAGAGACACTTAAATCCCCGGGCCCTTCCTGCAAGTCCTGTACTATAGTTTCTACTACTCCCGCCACTGGCCGCTTGTACTACTTGTCCAATACCATTTGGGCCTTTTCCCCCTGCGCTCGCCGAGTCCTGGCCTCGAATAATATTGTCTCCCTCACCAGCGGAACTTAGTTTAAAGACCTCTGAATCCTCCTTGCGAGATTGTTTGCAAAAAAATTCCTGCCAAGTTTCTTGAGGTGCAGCCCATCCCTTGCCAGAAGCCCACTTTCATGGAAATTCAGGCCGTGTTCCAAAAACCCAAACCGTTGCTGGCGGCACCATGTGCGGAGCCAGTTGTTGACCTCTGCTATTGCCCTTTCCCTACGTGCGCCATATCCTTGAACAGGGAGGAGAGACGAAATAACCACCTGCGCACCAAGGTCCTTAAGCTTCGTCCCCATAAGCTCGTAGTCCTTTGCGATGTGGTAAAAGCTGCTCCTCACAGTGTCATTGGTTCCGACGTGAACCAAAATGAAGTCATAATCTCTCAGCTTCAAAGGAAGGCAAAGGTGGCAACTCTCCTCTGAACAAATCTTGCCAAGAAAGCCCTTTGATAGTATTGCAGTAGGCTTGTCATAAGTCAGAAACGACTTGAAGGCAGATAACAAGATATTCTGGGCATGCATTTCGCCATAGAATCATAGCATCATAGAATCACAGAGTTGGAAGAGACCCCAGGGGCCATCCAGTCCAACCCCTTGCTATGCAGGAACACACATCAAAGCACTCCCTTTGTCAGATGGCCATCCAGCCTCTGCTTAAAAATCTCCAAAGAAGGAAGGGACTCCACCACACTCCATGGAGGCAGCAGCAGATTCCACTGCTGGACAGCTCTGACCATCAGGAAGTTCTTCCTGGGGTTCAGGTGGAATCTCTCTTCCTGCAGCTTGAATCCATTGCTCCTTGTCCTAGTCTCTGGAGCAGCAGAAAACAAGCCTGCTCTCTCATCGACATGACATCCCTTCAAATATTTAAACGTGCCTATCATGTCCCCTCTTAACCTTCTCTTCTGCAGACTAAACATATCCAGTTCCCTAAGCCATTCCTCATCAGGCATGGCTTCTAGACCCCATGAATCATGTCTGTTGAGTCTGGAGGTGAGGAGGGGACTGAACTAATGTGCTGAGCAAAAGAAAGCTCCAGAGAGAGGTGGCAGTCGGACCCATCCCATCAACAAGTTCAACACACCAGTTGTTGGTACTGTCCTAGATGGACGCTGTCTAATCCTCATGCCAACTTTTCAGCACGGATCACCTCCTTCCTTCCTTCCTTCCTTCCTTCCTTCCTTCCTTCCTTCCTTCCTTCCTTCCTTCCTTCCTTCCTTCCTTCCTTCTTTCCCCTTTTCTCTTAAGGAAATTACTTTACACCTTCTCCTCTTCTTCTCCATTTTCCTTTAGAACATTCAAAATCACACAGGCCAATGGCCAAGACAAGCAACAGCAACAGCCACCACCTTTAAAGCCAGAGAAAGCAAAAATAGCCATTCTTGGAGCCATGCAGAACTCCTGGGAATCTTTTGCCTGCCATTATTTATTATTTTTGTTCATTATTAGACATACTTTGCTCTGTGTCTTATCTGAGTTATTTCTTCTCATAGTTGTATTTGATTTCCTGGAGAATCAGGAAAAAGTCCAAGTTATCTGGGAATGGAGGATGCCTCTCCAGCTCAAGAAGAGAGGCTTCAGTCCTCTGCGGGTCTTTTGGGATGCCATGGCTGTCATAAGGTCCTTTCCTCGGGAAGCGAAGGACCATTACACAGGTCCCATCTTCTGGCTGGCTCAGGATGGAGCTGAGGGTCGGCAAGATCTGTAGGGCAGGATGTCAAACCCCCAGTGAATTCTCGAGTAGCCAGACTGTCTTTCTCTATCCTATTGTGGAATGAATAGCTTTTGTTGCTTCCAAGGCATTTCAGACCAGAAGAATTTCCATTCTGGACAATGGGCAAGTCCCTGAGAGGCATCCATGGGAGTGCTGTGAGCGGGCTTTAGGCAGACTCATATGCTCTGCCTTCTCCCAGAGGATAATCGGCACAAACTAAGGCCATTTCCGCACTAGACTGCTTTAGTGCTATTATTGCACTTTCAACATCCTGTGGAATTCTAGAGTTTGTAGTTTACTAAGGTCAAAGAGTTCTCTGGCTGAGTATTCTAAATCTCCTCCCTAAACAGCAAACCCCAGAATTCCAGAGGATGTGGAAAGTGGAATTATAGCACTATAACAGTGTAGGGTGGAAAGGTTCTAAGCTGATCGCAAAGGAGCTGAGCTGGTCTCCTCCGTGAACAATGCCTGAGATCCTCCGCTTCACTTGGGTTGGGGTAACTTTGCACACACTCATGCTTCAGTGGTGAGACTCAGCATGGTGTCATGCTTTGAACATTGACTACAGCTCGGGAAGACCAGCATTCGAGTCACTGCTCAGCCATGGAAATCCACAGAGCGACCTTGGGCAAGTCCCATTCTCTCTGCAGCAACCAATTAGGGAATGCCCTCCCTTTAGAGGCCTGACTGGTCCCAACACTGCTGTCATTCCAGAACCAAGTAAAAACATGGTTGTTCCCTAAGGCCATTTCCACACTACACTGTTATAGTGCTATTATTCCACTTTCAATATTCTGTGGACTTCTGGGGTTTGTAGTTTCCTGAGGCCAAAGAGCTCTCTGGCTGAGAATTCTAAAGGCCCCTCCCTAAACTGCAAACCCCAAGATTCCATAAGGTTTTGAAAGTGGAATCATAGCGCTATAACAGTGTAGTGTGGAAATGGCCCAAGTCTTTGTGGGGCTAACTGGTTTTACACAACAGCCTCACATATACATAGCTTAAAATCATTTTAAACTAACTGGTTTTAGTCTATTTTTTTAAAAAAAAACTCATTTAATTTATTTTTTTTTAGCATCAGAAAACCATTTTTATTGTTTACATTGTTCTAAATTGTCACTTTGGTTTTATTACACACCCCTCTGAAATCTCTAGAAAGAGGGTGGGATATAAATATTTTAATAAAATAGATATAAATAAAATTAACGTGTGACTCCTAATTCAGTGATTTATGCTGTAAAATCTAAAAGCAGGATCTCAGCCAATGTTTTATAAAAAGACACGTGTGATTGTGAAAACTGGACAACGAAGAATAAACTCATTAGAAACGTGGTGCCGGAGGAGAGTTCTACGGATACCCTGGACTGCTAAGAACACAAACAAATAGGTTCTAGAGCAAACCAAGCCTGAGCTCTCCCTAGAAGCCAAGATATCTCAGTTGAAGCTGTCCTATTTTGGGCACATCACAGGATGGTATGACTATTTGGAAAAGGCAATAATGCTTGGTAAGGTAGAAGGTAGTAAGAAAAGAGGAAGACCCCATTAAAGGTGGATAGATTCCATCAAAGAAGCCACAAATTTGCCCTGAATCTTCAAGACTTGAGCAGAACTGTTGGTAACAGGGTGACTTATTCATGGGGTCACCATAAGTGGAAATTGACTTGGCTGCAGTTAACAGCTGTGCCTAGCTTTAAAAAGGCATCTTACCACTCTTTTTCCCTGGCGGTTCTCCAAGCTTTAAAGGTGAATATGGGAATGGGATATTGGAAATATCCCTTGGGCTACTGGCCACAGGCTGATACCCATGCTAGTCTCTTGGATTAGGAGGATTGGGACCCTGAAATCACCCCCAAAACAGGGCTCCATTGTAGGCATATGGGATCACCCCCTTCAGGGTCAGGGAGCTAGTACAACAGAACCAAGCAGAGCTGCCATCTTGAATATGGGACACAGGGACCCTGTAACTTTAATATTTAGCAGATCTTTGGTCAGGAAGATGTACTGTAAAGACTTAGTGCAAAACAACAGCACTTCTTCTTGCTCATTCCCCCCAATCCCATCTTATATGTCTTGCAGTGTGCTGCTATCACACGTCTATTTACTGGCCAGTGGTGACCAGCAGCAGAGAAGGTCCTGGAGCGTTTGCTCCCACTAGACCATTAGTAATCCAGACTTTGTTATCAGCCCACAAGACGTCCTGGAGCAAAATGGCAGCTTGATTATGACACAGCCGCCCTCTCTTTTTCTCGTCTTTTCCTCATCTCCTTCCTTCTTTCCATTTAGAAGAGAGCAGCCATCCAATGGTGAACTCTTGGCCTGAGAGTTGGGTTTCAGCCATTATCACAAAATCTTTGGAGGAGTCTTGTTGGATCTCAACCCATCTGCAGACAGGCTCCATTCCTTTCCCCACACGCTTGGCATAGTTTAGGACCGGTCTTTGGCTTGGTGTCTTGTTCACAGGCAGAAGGTTCTAAACTGAACCCAAGCCTCTCAAGCCAGCCACCTCCATATCCCAAGACAGCCTGTTCAGTTCAGCTGACAACTCTCAAAACCCAACAAGAAACAACTTCTCTTGCCAGACATGAGCAGCAATAGCCAAAGAAAGTTCTCCAGGAGAATCAAAGAGGTTCCAAATTGGCTCACAGGTTCATGAACAGGGCTGCAAGAATCATCTCTCATGTTTCCAAGGGCCTTCATGACAAAAGAATGGCCCCCACAAGAGACAGATGGTGACTTATGAAAGGAAGGGGCTGAGACTTCTTGATTTATAGGGGAAATGATTTCTTGGTGTGGGATTTCTAGGTATCTCTTATTATAGGGAATGTCCCTTATTTGAGGACCTGAAAGCTTGTCCCTTGAAGGGCTGGCAAGTGGCCCATATTATAAGTGATGTCCCTTATCTGAAGGCTAGAAAACTTTTCTTTTTATATAGACCAAAAAAGATGCCAACAAATCCTGTATTTTGGGGTACGGGCCCTTCATAAAGACAGAAATGTTCCTATCGTGTCATTTATGGACAACGTGTTAATTTTACAGAGAAATACAAGGCAAATTTAACCAAAATCAATATTTTCATTTGATATGTCACTGGAACACAATTTATTATTTAATTTAATTTATTTGTTGAATTTTTATCCTGCCTTTCTCCCAAGATGGGATTCCAGGTGGCTTAACAACACAGACTTACTAACAGCTACTTCCTGGTTGTCCCTCTGCATGTCCTAAACCTTTGTTGTTGTTATCGGCTGTCAGGTTGACCTCAACCTATGGTGACCCCATGAGTAAGAGATCTCCAGGTCATCCTCTCTTCAACCGCCCTGCTCAGGCCTTGCAAATTCAGGGATGTGTCTTCCGTGATTGAGTCTCTCCACCTGCAGTGTGGTCTTCCTCTTTTCCTGCTGCCTTCCACCTTATCAAGCGTTATTGTCTTTCCTCGTGAGTCCTGTCTTCTCATGATATGGCCAATGTACAACAGCCTCAATTTAGTCATCTTGGCTTCTAGGGAGAGTTCAGGCTTGATTTGCTCTAGGACCCATTTGTTTGTATTTTTGGCAGTCCCAGTTTTGCCAAAATGATAGGATAAGATAAAACTGAATCAAACAATACTAAACATAGCAACAGTTAGGTTCTGAATTGTTTCAGGCATCTCACTGAACCAAATGGAAGTCTGAGCACTGAGGAGTGGCAACTGGTGTTTCCCATGACAAAAGGATGGTGAATTCCCACTGGGTTTTAGTCTGAACTCTTAAGGAGCTATCAGCCTATGTTGAGGATACAGTTAAGAACTTTGAGGAGCTCCATTAACATTCTAAAACCTGACATGGATTCCCCATCCCTTTGACACGGGAGGCACCAGCTGCCCCTGGAATGGTGATGCCATTCCAATTATCCTCTGCTTAACTTGTATTTATTTGTTTCCTCCAGGAAAAGAAACCAGGACCTGAGTTCCAGTCATGCTGGGAATTTGTCAGGGTGTGACTTCCATACTCAGAAACAGGATTTTGCTCATGCCTTTGAGCATATCCCATCCTGAAATCACACAGCATTACCATTGACCTGGAGGACCTCATCTGGAATTGCAACTGGGGAAGGACCATAGCTTAGTTTTGTGTTGGAGAGGGGGGAAGGTCTGTTTTATATACTTAAAGGTCTTGGATTCAGTTGCTGGCATATCCAGTTTAAGTGGATTTTTGAGGACGGCTGAGAAAGGGTCAATCTGTACCTGAGATCTGCTGTCTTAAAAGTAGGGCAGCTTTCTCCAGCCTGCAGCAGAGACTGAGAAGCTAAATTCTAAGAATATAATGACATGCAAAATATAAATGACATGCATGAATATAATGACATGCAAAAGCCATCCCTCGCTGAGCAGTGATAGCATTCAAAGACATAGCTGTTGTTAAGTCTGTTTCAGCCTAAGAAGATATAAAGGGATCCTGTGGGACTTTGTTGTCTTGTTCCCTCAGGTCATTTCCAACTTACGGTCAGCCTAAGGTGATCCTGTCACTGGGTTTTCTTGGCAAGATTTGTTCAGAGGGAACAACAGACAGCAATGTTGAGCAACTGAACATGAAGCAAATGCACAGGAGCTCTGCATGCAAAATGTGCAATGTGCAACCTGCATCAGCGTGCATGCCTATCCATCAGCAATGCACACATGAAACCGTGCACACAGCCAAAGGACACACAGGGGCATGGCTTGTACAACATTGCCTCTGACAATCCTAAACTGAATATTCATTGGACAAAAATGCCCAGCTGCTTCCGTGGGGAATGTATCCAAGTGGAAGACACCAGGAGGACTCCGAACATTATCTTAATCTCTTATTCCATTTGCAAGGGGTACAGTGCACCAACTTTATATGGTAGGTGTGATGTGTGGTAACAATGCTTCTGGGCCCAGTCTGAGCTGGTTCTGTTGCAATTTGAGAACTAATGAACTCAGCCTTGGTCTCACCACCCTTAACTATGTGGTAGGGAGCAGTTAGTGCACGGATCGGGGACTGATGCTGCAGTGCAGAAAGTGTGTGCTCTTTTGGACCACTCTGAAATTCCCTGCATATTTCCGGCAAAGCTTCGAGCTGTTCCAGCCCTTCTGCCCTCAGCAACCTATGTCTCTCTCTCTCTCTCTCTCTCTCTCTCTCGTCCCAAGCGGAGTCCAAGCATTCTCCTGGCTGGAGCTTATTTGGAGAAGACGGTTGCCAGACAATTCCAAGCAAGACAAATTTGCCAGTGGCTGCCAAGGCCATGAACTCTGCTGGAGTTTTGACTCCCTGCCTGCGCTAAATAACCAGGCGAGACCCACGTGTCCTTTTTATTTTTGTTACTGGGACCTCAGTGTCTCCCGCCTTATAACACTATTTTTAAAACAGAGTTCAGGAATAAATGAGGTTCTGGCACTACAGGCGTGTCACTCCCAGCCCCTCACGTGTGTCTCAGATTCTTTGATTCTCCGAGAGAAGATCGTGCTACCTCTGCAACTCAATCATTTCCAAGAGAAGGGCTGCAGAGTTCTTCTAGCTAGAGGAGCGAGCGTAAGGAGAGAGTGATGCAAATTTTTCACAGAGGTCATCCAGGTGGAAGCAAGCCACGGGCCTGAAATGGGGTGGGATGTGTGTCGGTGCCTTCCAGTCACCTGTCAACTTATGGTGACCCCATGAATTTCACAGGGTTTTCTTGGACAAAGGATCCTCAGAGGTGGTTTTGCCAGTTCCTTCGTCTCAAATACAGCTACAGCACCCGATCTTTGTTGGTGGCCTCCCATTAGTACCAACCAGAGCTGACCCTGCTTAGCTTCCAAGATCAGAAGGGTCTGGTGCCTTATTTAGGACTCTTGTTTGCATATGTGCCTTCGAGCCTTCTGTCAACTTATGGCAACCCCATCCATTTCATAGAGTTTTCTTAGGTAAGGATCCTCAGAGGTGGTTTGGCCACTTCCTTCCTCTGAAATATAGCCTACAGCACCTGGTGTTCCAGGCCGGTCTCCCTTCCAAATACTAACCAGAGCTGATCCTGCTTAGCTTCCAAGACCAGACAGGTTCTGGTGCCTTTAGTGTATTTAGACCTCTACTCCTCAAGGTCACCCAGTGGTTTTCTGGGGCTGAATTGAATCTGAGCCCTGGCCTCCCAGAGTCCCACTCCAATGCTCAAACCATGACCCCAAGCTAACTCCCCCCTTCAGGTCAACTCTGACTTGTGGCACCCATGTTGTTTGGTTTCCTTGGCCAGATCCCTTCAAAGGTTCTCCGCTTCCTTCCTCTAAGGCTGAGAAAGTGTGTTTTGCCTGAGTTTCCTCAGTGGGTTTCCACGGTAGGGATTTGAACCCTGGGGCCTTTCCACACTACACCGTTATAGTGCTATTATTCCACTTCCAATGTCCTGTGTGATCCTGGGGTCTGCATTTTAGGGAGGGGCCCTTAGAAGTCTCAGCCAGAGAGCTGTTTGGCCTCTTCTCTGTGATATCGCCCTGCTGTTGGTGTTGCGTGCCTTCGGATCCAGCTGAATGGGGCGGAATTGCCCGTGGAAACAAGATGCCAGCGCAGACAGCCGTGTCTTTGCTTCCCGAACGATGGCCGGACCTTGCACCCGAGCCAGGCAGTCGGACTCCGCTCCTTCTAAGCAGTGGGGGTTCTACTTTGCTCCCAGGCTGAGCGCATCCTCCTGAAGACCGAGGCCTTTGCATCTCACGGTCCCTTCCTGCAGGGAGATTTAGGGTGCTGGGGAGAACGGATCCACCTCTCCAATCATAAACCTCCTCGACTTAAGGCTGGGCCGGCCCTTCAGCACCTGCTTCCCCTTAAGCAGCCCCGGGCCGTGAATCTCGGTGAAATACAACAGGTACACAGATCGATCCCTTACCCCGTCCAGCCTCCACCCGCCCACCATATATCTCCGGCCTTGCTTCTGTGCCGCCGGGCAGATTTATGATGCTGGCGAGGCGGGCGGGTGAGGAGGGAGAGCTGATCACCCAGGCATTATTTACGCAGCTACTGAGTCACCGGGAACGCAAGGCATCCAAGGTGAATTTGGGAAGTGTCGGCAGAGAGACTAATTGCTATTAGCACATGGCTCCATCTCTCAAAGGCTGCTTTGCAGGGGAGTTATTTTTCTTGGGGGTCCTCACGCACAGCCAGGCAGCCAGCCTTAAAATATGGCTGGGAAATCCCATCTATCAAGTGCTAAGCCATAAAACAGTTTCTCCAGCTAATGAGGCCTGGAGAGTCTTTCAGTGCAGCATTCTGTGACTTTTCATAGTAGTGCCACTATCATCATCCTCATCCTCATCCTCATCCTCAGGCTTCAGCATCCTCTTTGGCTTCATGGTCTCCCAGGTGTTACCAACTGGAGTTCTGGGCCATCGGTGGATCAGATTCTATCCAAGAATCGGTCAGGTGTCACTGAATGTTACTCTCTGTAGTTGTCTCCTTGTGCTCCCAACTTTTTGGTGATTTCATTCAGACAAGCTGTCACTCCATTTGGAATATTTCTCAAGAGCATCTCTCACCAGAAGAACTGTAAATATTATAAATATGAACCATAACGGCTGTCACCCTGTTGGTAAATTACAACGGTGTCATTTGGACTTGGTTGAGGTGTGCCTTCAAGTCATTTCTGATTGACAGAAACCCCAAGGCAACACTTCCATGGCATTTTCTTGGCAAGATTTCTTCAAGCAGGGTTGCTATTAGCATTCCTCTGAGGCTGAGAGAGTGTGACTTGCTGTTTTCAGGGCTGAACAGAGATTGAAACCCTAGTCTCCCAGTCCAACTTTTACACCACAACGTTGCTACAACCGTGCCACCACGGACACCATGAAGCCCTGTGAGGAGTGGCTTAGGGAGCTGGATATGATTAGCCTGGAGAAGAAAAGGTGGAAGGGGGACATGAGAGCCATGTTGAAATCTTTGAAAGGATGCCATATGGAAGATGGAACAAGCTTGTTTTCTCCTTCACCACTGACTAGGATAAAGAGCAATGGATTCAATCTCCAGGAAAGGTAATTCCTTCTAAATATTAGGAAGAACTTCCTGAAAGAAAGAGTAGTTGGACAGTGGAATTTGCTGTTGCCTCAGTGGAGTGTGGTGGAGTCTCCTCCTCCTTTGGAGATTTTTAAAGAGAGACTGGATGGCCATCTCTCAAAAGGAGTGCTTTAACAGAGTCTTCCTGCATGGCAGAAGGGGGTTGGAGTGGACTGCCCTTGGGGTCTTTTCCAGCTCCAGGAGTCTATGAGTCTATGACAACTCACTTTTATGGTTCCTGTATAGGTGGAAATTCTGTCTCATGCAGTGACCAGAATTCCTCCCCAACTAACCCAGTAAGCAGTGCACACACACCCCAGCATAGCAAATTCTGTGTTGTTGGGGAGCAGTGGAATCAGTAGGGACACCCCCAGCTATTTTCCTGTAGCTGGACTTCTGCAAAGAAGCCGCCATCTGCAGAGAGCTCACAAGGACCCCCTGAGGCCTCTTCAGATGCCTGTTGCAGCATGTCTGTCTCCAGAAAACAGTCTGATGCTATTTTAATGTTGATCTTTGCAATTTTTAAACCATTTGCTTTAACTTGTACATCACCATGAGTGCTAGTTTTGAGAAAAAGATGAGGTAACAAGAACAACAACAAAAAGAACTTGGATTCATTGGTTTGTGTCCCACTTCTGCTGGATGTCTGCTTTGTGTAGTATCCTCTTTCTGGAGTGTCTTTGAAGGTCTCCACTGGGGCAGGAAATAGTAGGTGAGGAAAAGCCTCCTGGAACAAGGGGAGCAGGAGACCAATGATGGGGCACAGCAGAGTGGGGAGGACCAAGGTTTACCTCCACACCCCTCCAGAGGTTTCCTTGGCAGGGGCTTTTGAAGGGTTTCAGGGTGGATACATGCAGCTTATGGGCCTCATCTTTCCCACACCTGCCCGAGGTGCACTTTAGGGAGGACTGCTGAATTGTAGAGTTTGAAGGTACTCCAAGGGCCATCCAGTTCAACCCGTTCTGCCAAGCAAGAACACAATACCAAAGCCCTCTCTTTGACAGATGGCCATCCAGCCCCTGCTTAAAAACCTCCAAAGAAGGAGGAGACTCCACCACACTCCGAGGTAGCAGCAGATTCCACTGCCGGACAGCTCTGACAGTCAGGAAGTTCTTCCTGAGGTTCAGGTGGAATCTCCTTTCCTCAGCTTGAATCCATTGCTGCTTGTCCCAGTCTCTGGAGCAGTGGAAAACAAGCCTGCTCCCTCCTCTACATGGCATCCCTTCCAATATTTAAACATGGCTATCACATCCCCTCCTAACCTTCTTTTTGTCAGGCTAGACATCCCCAGCTTCCTAAGCCGCTCTTCATAGGGCTTCATGGCTTCCAGAGCTTTCACCATTTTGGTTGCCTTCCTCTGGACTATGAAACTGTCTGCAAGGCAGGTGAGAAATGTGTTGGACCTGATGCTCTTGGCAGGCCCGTAAAATCATAGAGCTGGGAAGAGACCCCAAGGGCCATCTGCTCCAGACCCCTTCTTCCATGCAGAAAGAAAAAAAACAACATGAAACCTATTTCAACTATACTTACTTGTACTTATATCATAAATGTTATAATCATATTATTTAAACCAGTAATTTGGAAATAATAATCAAAACAATATAATAATCAATCCTCAACAGTTTTTTAGTAAACCCTGAACATTACTAGTAAAACTGCATACTGTAACTATTATAAATAACCTAAATCAGCAACTAAAATCATCTATTAATTTCCATGTTATACGTCTCTTGTAATAGTCAAGAACAAATCAGAAGTTAAAAAATTAAGCAAGTTAAAAACCTGTTATCATCAATTCACCATAACGTCCATCATCTTGACCATACTCCTGTGTTGCTTGGCCAGATGGTTTTCTCCTGCGAAATGTTGGAGGGCGTGCCATTTTTTCTTTCTTTCCTGCTTTCTCCTTGCCTGCCCATCTATCGGAGGAAGGAGAGATTGATCATGCCAAAGAGGCGGACTGAGCATGTGCAGAAGGCTGCATGGATGTAGACCAGAGCTTTCCAGACTTTTCATGTTGGTGACACACTTTTTAGACAGGTATCATTTTGCGACACAGTAATTTAGTTTTACTAGCAAAGGTTAAACTAACCCCTTAAAAGCAGGTTAAACTAGAGGTTTAAACTAGAGGTTAAACTAACCCCTTAAAAGAGATACAGACATATGCATCAATTGTAATAACAAAATGTATGGGGACACAACGTGTCTCATGAAAACCTTTCATATATTTTTAAAAATATATGATTTATAAATAATAACATACATTTCCAAGATTGTAGGCGATGCACCTACACTCTTCAGGCAACACACTAACGTGCAATCCTCGGCTGCATCAATAGGAGTCTGGTGTCTAGATCGAGGAAGGTACCGGTACCACTCTACTCTGCTTTGGTTAGACCTCATCTTGAATACTGTGTCCAGTTCTGGGCACCCCAATCCAAGAAGGACACGGTCAAGCTGGAGCAGGTCCAGAGGAGGGCGACCAAAATGGTGAGGGGCCTGGAAGCCATGCCCTATGAGGAGAGACTTAGAGAGCTGGGTATGTTGAGTCTGCAGAAGAGAAGGTGAAGAGGGGACATGATAGCCATGTTTAAATATTTGAAGGGATGCCATGTAGAGGAGGGAGAGGGCTTGTTTTCTGCCTCTCCAGAGACCAGGACAAGGAGCAACGGATTCAAGCTGCAGGAAAGGAGATTCCACCTGAACCTCAGGAAGAACTTCCTGGCGGTCAGGGCTGTCCGGCAGTGGAATCTGCTGCCTCGGAGTGTGGTGGAGTCTCCTCCTTCTTTGGAGGTTTTTAAGCAGAGGTTGAATGGCCATCTGTCCAAGGGAGTGCTTTGAGGGTGTTCCTGCATGGCAGGGGGTTGGACTGGATGGCCCCTGGGGTCTCTTCCAACTCTACATTTCTATGATTCTATGATTCTATGTGTCGCGGCACACCGTTTGGAAAGCCCTGACGGAGACAAAGACTTACATGTAGCCAAGGACTGGCTGATTGATTAGTCGATGTCCTGCCTTTTCCCCAGTCCAGAACCCAAGGAGGCTCAGGCACACGACACTTCGAAATGTAATTACAGCCAGCCCTCCACTTTCGCTAGAGTTAGAAGCACAGGTGCCCCCTGCAAAAGTGGAAAAACTGCAAATATCAACACATGCGTGTGTATGTCTGTGGGAAGGGGGCTGAGGCATGGTGAGGAGAGGGAGCACCCAGAGCCCAAACCAGGGAAAGGAGAGAGAAAGGGGGTGGGTCAGCATGGTGGCCCTAGACTTCCTCTCTCTAGCCCACCTCCTTTCCTGGGTGTGTGTGGGTGGGGGGGGGCACTGGGAGATGGTTTGCGGTGCTGACAAATCAGGCTGCCGTCCGTCCTTACCTGGCCAGGTAGCGGCTGGTGGAGGAGAAGGAGGAGGACCAGAGATGGGTTTTTAAAGGGCTGTGCAGCCTTTTTGGATCCACCAAGAGGGAAAGTTCCCCTGGAAGAGAAGCACTTGAAGTGTAAGGGCAGGGGGTTGGAGAAACTCACAAATAATCAAATCTGTGAAGGTCAGACCTGGAATGTGGAGGGCTGAGTGTAAACCATAAAAAAAGAAAAACCGGTTGAAACCATAAACCATTGCAAAGAAAACTACAAATAGATAACCGAGTGCATTATGCATAGCCATCTCCGCTAAGCGATCAGCCCTCTAAGGCCTTTCTAGAAGTACTCTCTTGTGAAGGAGAGTTTGAAACAACAGAACCAGACGATCCTCAACCATGGTAAGATCTTTGGCAATCAAGGTGTTAGCGGTGAATGCCAGCCCTGACAGAGGGTTGGCCTAAATGGCCTCTGGGATCCCTTCCAACTTCAGAGATCTGTGGTTCCAGGACTTTCTGAAAGACACGTGTTTTTTGCAGCTTTGCAGAGCGGAGTTCTTTGGTCCTGAGGGCAAAATAACAGCTGGTGGCGCCCATCTCAGCAAAGTGGTGAATCCGACCCAACTTTTGGTGTGGACTTCATTAAAATCATTTATTTATTAGTTTAAAATGCACAATCTAATTCACAGTCAAAGAAATATACATTCAAAACAAAAGAAAAGGCAGAAAGAAGGAAAAATAAGACTAAAATACAGCGCTAGCACAATAAACTAAGACACTGAACACTAATTTATTCAAACACAAAAGGGCCCTGGCCTCTGCAGCCAAACTTAATGTAAGTAAAAGAAGGAAAATAAAAATAAAAAGAGAAAAAAAGTGTCATTCTACCAATAGAGATCCAACAAAGGCTAATAGAGATCCAACATCCCTAAACTGCAAACCCCAGGATTCCATAGGATGTTGAAAGGGAATAATAGCACTATAACAGTCAACTGCGGAAATGGCCAAAGTAATGCTACTAGAATTACTCATAACCATATCCAACTAATTACTGCATCGTTATATTTCTTATCGTTCAAAAACTCCATAAACGGTTTCCACTCTTTTTAAAATTTTTCAACTGGCTTCTTGTTTAAAACTCATGTTAGTTTGGCAATTTGGGCTTGTTTTTAATCCGAACTTTTAATGGAGCTATCCAAGGTGACCCATCTATTGCTGCGATAGGGCTCTACGTCAACAACACCTTTTAAAAGTTTGCAATACGGTCTAGAACGGATTCACCTCCCCTGTGAAATGGAGGCCCCTCCATATATCTCCTAGAAAAGTCTTTTCAGAGTTGTATTCTTTGCTCCGTTCTTTCCCAGTAAATTTTTTTTTGAAAAAAACTATCTAGCAACATTATACAGAGACATAAACCTTCAGCTGGGGCTCAGGGGCTTGCTCTTTCCAAAGGCCCCTTCAAAGGCTGTCAGAGAAACCTCAGCAACAATGATCGGGTCAATGGCTTTTTAAATATATTGGCTAGATGGATACGGGGAAAGAGGCGGGACGCAAAGGCGTTTCAGGGCAACGTGTCCATTGTAGCAAGAGAAGGAGGGAATAGAGGCCCCATTGTACTCTCCGGCGGCCGCAGGAGCCCAGCCGCCAAGAGCAGCAAACAGACTTGTCATGAAATGAATGTGGAAAGGAAGCAATCAAATTCGGAGAGGGAGAACACGGGGAGAATGGTTGCTTTCTTGTGGAAGAAGAAAAGATTGGGATCTCTCTGGAGGGGCTCGGAGGTGAACGACCGGCTGGATTGCAGCTCGAGATGGTTCCTTCATAATGGGTCGATCCAAACCAGAGGTGGACGTGCTTGCTGCTTTTCAGTGGGAGAACAAACAACTGTCTTGTGTGGGAAAGGATTTGGGCTTTATCTACACTTTTTGTTGCAGAAAGAGCGGACTTGTATATCCTGGACCTTGCAGAAGGCGTTGAGCTGTAGGTTTGCAGATACAATGGGGGAAGAGGCACAAAGATCCTGTTCATCAGCGCTGAGAATGTGGCATTTTATCAGCCATCTGATTTTGCTTCCAGCAAAAATTGGGAGCTGTAGAACTTTTCTCTAACAACCGTCATTTCTGCACTAGCCTGTTATAGTGCTATTATTCCACTTTCAACATCCTATGGAATCCTGGGGTTTGCAGTTTAGGAAGGAGCCTGAAAAGCAAATCCCAGGATTCCATAGGATGCTGAAAATGGAATAATAGCACTAGAAGAGTCTAGTGCGGAAATGGCCATCATGTCCCAAAGCAGCCTGGCTGCTCACCCCCTTTTTGGTGGTGTAGTAGTATGGACAGGAAATACAATGGCAGAAATCTCCAAGGAAGAGAAAAGAAATGGGTCTGAAATCCCAGTGTGGCACTATATTGGAGGATGATGGTGATGATGATGATGATGATGATACTATTATTCTTCTTACTGTGATTTATCATTGTTATGTGCCTTCACGTCAACTCAAATGCATGGCAACCTTCTCATAGGGTTTTCTTGGCCAGATTATTCAGATGAGGTTTCCCATTGCCTTCCTCTCAGGCAGAGAGAGTGTGACTTGCCCAAGATCATTACCACTCTATTCTGCATTAGTTAGGCCTCATTTGGAATCCTGTGTCCAGTTCTGGGCATCCCAATTCAAGAAGGATATCGACAAGCTGGAACGTGTCCAGAAGAGGGCCACCAAAATGGTGAAGGGTCTGGAAGCCATGAAGCTGTATGAAGAACGGCCCAGGGAGCTTGGTATGTTTAGTCTGCAGAAGAGAAGGTTAAGAGGGGACATGATAGCCATGTTTAAATATTTGAAGTGATGTCATGTCAAGGAGGGAGCGGGCTTGTTTTCTGCTGCTCCAGAGACTAGGACAAGGAGCAGTGGATTCAAGCTGCAGGAAAGGAGATTCCACCTGAACCTCAGGAAGAACTTCCTGACGGCCAGAGCTGTCCGGCGGTGGAATATGCTGCCTGGGGGTGTGGTGGGGTCTCCTTCTTTGGAGGTTTTTAAGGAGAGGCTGGATGGCCATCTGTTGGGAATGCTTTCATGGGTGTTCCTGCATGGCAGGGGCTTGGCCTGGATGGCCTCGGGGGTCTCTTCCAACTCTATGATTCTATGATCCATGATCCATGGCCAATCAGGGATTCAAACCCTGGTCTCCCAGAATCCTATTCCAACACTCAGACTATTGCACCACCAATACAAAGGCCGTCTCTTTGTGGCAAGATGTCTTTAGAGGAGGCTCACCATTGCCTTCCTCTGAGGCTGAGAGGGCCGAGGACTGAGAGGAATTTGTTCCTTTGCTACCCAAAGCCCCCTCCTTCTCGGCTGCTGACTTCTCCTGTTTGCCCAGTGCCCCCTCCCCCTCTCGTTCCTTCCTGAAACCCCACTTGCCCGTCTGTCTGACTCCACGCCCAGAGTCGTCTCTGCCCAAATGCCGCCTGCGGTCCCAGCCTTGCTTTCTCTCCCGACGCTCGTGCATTTTCGTCCGCCCATAGTGTTGGACTGGCTTCGGGTTTTGTTCCTGGGACTGGCCCTGGCCCATGGTGGCTCAGTGGTGGAGTCCACTTGCCAGCATTGTGTCTTTGACACTGACGTTCCATCTTATTCGCGTTTCCTGTCCAGTTCCAACCTCGACGGCGCAGCGTCCCAGCAAGCCGGCTGCTATGACAAATTGTGGATGGTGCCTCAGCTTTCCTCTCATCAATCCCTCTCTCCCCAGGGAAAAGGTGTGATTAATTGTTAGGCCTCTGTGGGCTTGATTAATAGGTACATTTCTTCAGCCGGTATCCAACCATCGTCAAAAGCACGCAGGCCACCACCTTGACCGTAATGAGCTTTCAGGACGTGCAACTGGAACCTTAACTCTATTGACTTCCGAGGGGGAGATCCATCCACTCCCAGTCTGGATGCAGAGGCCTTGTGTTTCAGGAAAACTGTCCACGTGGCGACAGAATCTTGCTGGCAAGACCAGGCCTTCCAACATTTCACAGAAAAAACCATGCATGGGCAAGCAACATCAAAGGATGGTGGAGACAGGAAAAGTCACTAATGAGGAAAAACAGGCAAGCTTAGAGAGGCTGCAGCAGTTTGCTTTAGCCTGAGCCTCCTTGGGAAGGGCAAGATTTCGCCCCTTCCTCTCCTCTTCCCACTGCTGAGTTAATTTATTGCAAATTACTTTTGCATTTTGAACTCTGTTTGCAGCAAACTGAAGACAAATGGGGAAAGCAGAGGGAGGAAAAGCGAGAAACTGGGATGTTTTAAAAGCAGCTGAAAAAGTGGGGTAGCAGAGAACTAAAAGGGTTTGTCCTTGCCAAACTGGGACAGGGGAGGATAGAGAAGACACATCCTGGCTCATCCCTGAGTCCCAGATGTTTGGTAGGACGATGATGATGGTGATGATGGCAGCTGAATTCTAGGTGGGCTACTTAGTTATGTTTGTGTAACTAAGTAATGTCTCCCGTCTTGACTCTCCCCGTGCCACCAGGAAGAGGTCTGTTACTGACCTGCGCATCCCCCAGATTTGATAATTGTCAAAATATGATTTAATTGGCAAAATGTACTAATTGGTATTGGGCAGAGGAAAATGACTGACTGAACATGTGTGATGGCAAAGTAGGTCAGGAGATCCCCTCTAAGTGTAGCCAAGGTCATTGTCAGGCAGATTACCAAGTGATTCCAGAGACAATAGGCTTAAGCTGAAGGTGTAACATCTCTGATAGCATCCAATAGTGAAAGAAGTTCCCACCAAAACACTGGTTGTTTCATTCCTTCTTCCTAGCACCTGGATACTTCCCTGCATTGTCCCTGTGTCTCTCCACAATTACAGAGTTATTACAGCAGCCATTAACTTTTTGTCACCTAAAACTAAGACCCTTTCTTTCTTTCTTTTTTTTTAATTTGATAAAGCCAACAGCTTACCTTTTAATGCTGCTGGGTTGGGGTCTTCGCACGATAAGCCTTGGAAGGAACGCTGCTGCTTCCCTGCTGCTTCCCTGCTGCTCAGGCTCCACAGCTCCTTCTGCTTGCGCGAGAGCCCCGCGCCCCGCCCCTTCCTTCTGCAGTGCAGCCTGGGAGTTGGAGGCTGCGCTGAGGAGAGGACGTGCGACCGGCCCAGCTCCAGAGGCTCCGCACCGCAGGTGAGTGCGGCCCAGGCCCATGAGCATTGTGCAAGCACGGGCATTTTCGGATAAAAGCCGAAAATAAAAAAAATGCGTGTTTGCTGTGCATGAGGGCCTTGAGCATGGCGGAAATGGGACTGCGTCATGCAGATCACTCCTCACATTTACGTGACGCTCAAGGGGCCCTTTCGCTTGCAAACTACCATGCAAAAAAGGCCTGAGACCATTAACTCTGTCCGGACCCATTGTCCATGTGGCAATATCCACTCTTTGCTTGGTCAGAGAACCATTCACACCCATGCCCTCAGGTAGATTTTGTGTATAAAAACCCTCCATTTTGAGCCATTCAATGCAGTATGTCACTTGCGGAACACCACACTGTCACTCCAATTTCTGACTGAGTACTCTCCTTAGGCGCAAGTCTAAGCCACATTGCTGCTTTCTTCTCTGTTATCTGTATCAGTAATTATCACCCATTCCCTAAAAACTCCTCTATCAACAACTTTCTTCCCTTTATCCTTCAGTTAGCTCTTGTGCAGGTGTGTGAGTGTTTGGATCTTTTGTGTGTGTGATTGAACTTTGGATAAAACCAATTTCTGTTTACAATTGGAATCTCTAGCTGGTTCTTTCCTGCAAGACCCCATAAACATTTCTGAAAAGATCTCTTTAGATTACCCCTCCTCTCTCAGGTCTCCTAATTTGTGCTAATTAATTCCCCCTTGTCACATGGAGGTACTTAGGTGGACCCCTGAGTCACCCACATTTTGGGGTAACAGGTCTGTTCTACTGGTGGTCAGGGTGCAGGTGGATTGTCATGGAATCATAGAGTTGGAAGAGACTCAAAGGACCATCTAGTCCAACCCCATTCTGCCAAGCAGGAAGACACAATCAAAGCACTTCCTTTGACAGATGGCCATCCAGCCTCTTTTTAAAGGAGACTCTACCACACTCCATTGAGCAGCAGCATTTTCGCCAAACTGACCTTACTCTCAGGAAGTTCTTCCTAATGTTTAAGCGGAATCTCTTTTCCAGTAGTTTGAAGCCATTGCTCCATGTCCTAGTCTCTGGAGCAGCAGAAAACAAGCTTGCCCCACCTTCCATATGACATGCCTTCAAATATTTAAACACAACTGTCACGTCACCTTGTAAACGTCCCTTCTCTAGGCTGAACATAGTCAGCTCCTTCGGCCACTCCTCATGGGGCTTTATGGTTTCCAAACCTTCTACCATATTGATCACCCTCCTCGGGACATGTTCCAGCTTTTCAATATGCTCGAATTCATGGTTTGGGATGAGATGATGACTGACAACATCTACGAAGTCAGAGAAGTACATTTCCCTGTCTGTGGAGAGTACACTTGAGTTCAACTTTTGCCACGCTGTTTGCTCCCTGGTTTTGCCAGCATGGAGTTTTCCATTGTTGCAGAGGGCCAGACCTGACCTTTGAGGGGGCTGCGTGACCCCCCAGGAGGTAGAAGTGACATTTGGGAACGTTCACCCATAAAAACTCAGGTCGTGACAGCAGACGAAAGGCTACTGATCCTTTCTGAAAGTTTTGCTGTTGAGAATGGCCGTCTCCTTCTCTCATCACCCGTTTCCAGTGCAATTATTTTGTCAGTATAGCTCAAAGACCCGGGGGAAATGGGAAAGTTTGAAAAAGATACAATTTGGGGGAGGAAAAAATATATCGTCTTGCCTTCCTCCCCCACCGCTTCCTAAACTTGGACTTGCCAGTCAAAGACTTGTTTCCTGTTGAAGGGGTCAAATAGTTTGGATGGGACTTTTCAAAATGCTAATGAAAATGGACATGTTTAATCATCAAGATCAGTTAAAAACAATATTTATTTATTTTTGAAAGACCAAAGATTTGTCAAGCCACTGTTGTTCTAGCAAATCGGTGCTTAATCGGCTACAGCCACGGGGCTAAAGCGGGCTGTGGTGAAAGAGTAAAAATCTAACAAAAATGGGAGCAGAGAATACGGCGACTCCTTCATGACCCCAAATTTGGCAGAGGGAGTGTGAGCAAGAAGAAATGAGGCCGAATTAGAGCTGCTCCTGGGTCTAATTAAGAGGGCAGTTGCCTGGCATTTTACTCTTTCTTATCTTTCCAAAGCTTTACTACTAAACGACCAAGAAATTCCAACTGAACATCAGGAAGAACTTCTTGACAGTAAGAGCTCCTTCTTTGGAGGTTTTTAAAAAAAGGTTAGATGAGCATCGTTCAGGAGTGCTTTAGCTGCGGAATTCCGCGTGACAGAGTGGGGTTGGACTAAATAGCCCTTGGGGTCCTTTCCAGCTCTAGGATTCTGTCATTCTGAGCCCACATAGTCAGGAGGGTAGATGCATGCATTCCTACGAGCTCAGCAGCACTGAGACAGGACTTCTGCCCCAATGAACGGAGGCACAGCAGTTGGTGTGATATCGGTTAGTTGCATCAAGAGGAGTATGGTGCCTAAATCGAGGGAGATAAGGGTACCACTCTATTCTGCTTTGGTTAGACCTCCTCTGGAATACTGTGTCCAGTTCTGGGCATCTCAGTTCAAGAAGGGTATCAATAAGCTGGAGCGTGTCTAGAAGAGGATGACCAAAACGATGGTGGGTCTGGAAGCCATGAAGCCCTCTGAGGAGCGGCTTAGGGAGCTGGGGCTGTTTAGTCTGCAGAAGACGAGGTTAAACATGATAGCCATGTTTAAATATATGAAGAGATGTCGTGTTGAAGATGGAGCGGGCTTGTTTTCTGCTGCTCCAGAGACTAGGACACGGAGCAATGGATTCAAGCTGCAGGAAGGGAGATTCCACCTGAACCTCAGGAAGAACTTCCTGATGGTCAGAGCTGTCTGGCAGTGAAATATGCTGCCTCGGAGTGTGGTGGAGTCTCCTCCCTTCTTTGGAGGTTTTTAAGCAGAGGCTGGATGGCCATCTGTTGGGAATGCTTTGATGGGTGTTCCTGTATAGCAGGGGGTTGGACTGGATGGCCCCTGGGGTCTCTTCCAACTTTAGGATTCTATGATTCTATGATTCCCAATCCTCCCCATACGTCGCTTTGTGACAATTTCCACAAAGACAGAGTTAGAAATGTTGCAATAGGAAAGGTACACACTGCTCCTGTAGCTGTTCCTGAGAGTCAGGGTTTGTCCGCACTACTCAGTTATACCAGTTTGTTTAACTCTCATGGCTCCTTCCTACAAAGTCCTGAGATTTAGAGTTTGGTTAGGTACTTTGAATTCCCTGTTGGAAAGCTGTAGTCCCTCTCTACAGAGACTTTTATATGCCTTACGATATTTTACATATTTTTATTCCATAAAGTCTTTCTCTGCTGTGGCACCTCACTTATGAAATGCCCTCCCCTTGATGACCCAACTGGTGCTGATGTTGGTTTCACTTTGATACTAATTTTCTTTTTAAATTTTCTTAAATAAAAGTCTTTGGAGGAGAAGAAAAGTCTTCTTAAATAAAAGTCTTCTTTTATCTAGACTTTCTTAAATAAAAGTCTAATAATTTTGCCCACTCTTGCCCAGATTTTATTTTTGATTTCTTTGAAATTAAATAGTATGCTTTCTGATGGATATTTTTTGTAAAGAATTGTCCTAAAATTGATCCACTTTGTTCTGATTTGATTTTAACTGCATACCATCTAAACATCTGGTAATAAAGGGTAGGATATAAACATTTTTAAGAAGCAAATGTATCTCCCAGGTTTGTGTAGGCCATTTCCGCCATTTCTGCTCTAGCCCGTTATAGTGCTATTATTCCACTTTCAACATCCTATGGAATCTTGAGGTTTGCAGTTTAGGGAGGGGTCTCAAAGGCCATCCTCAAAGGCCCTCCCTAAACTGCAAACCCCAGGATTTCATAGGATGTTGAAAGTGGAATAATAGCACTATAACGGGCTAGTGCAGAAATTGCCAGAGTTACAGAGGTATCAGACTGCTGTTAATGGTGCAGACACAGCTCGGGTCTCCGAGTTTCCTTCCAAGTGCCGCTCACTTCAGCAATGGATGCCAGAGTCACTGATTTCCACAGGATTGGGGCCAGCGCTGATCTCGGCTTCCTCCTAACATGTTCGCAGCCCCATCCATAGCTTTTAAAAGCCGAGCCTAATGTCTGCAAAGTCTTAAACAAACAGGCAGCCTATTTACACGAGGCGATAAGGTAATTGTTTCTTTGGAACGGACGATTATTAGAAGCAGGTTTGTGAATGTTTGGGATGGGTGGGTGGGGGAAATGGATGAAATAAAATACACGTTCAGCTTGCGCCGGGCTGTTTTTGATCACCGCCTGGTACTTTACACTACACGTGGCAGAAATTTCACTCTCTTCCCTCTGCCTTATAAATCTAATTCTCAGTTTAAGGTGACAGTAATAATATGTTAAATACCGACAGATTATTAGAAACACATTCATTGAAAATTGCCCATGTAATAGATGGTTATCTGTGACTTCACTGGCCTAAACGCATACAGATGTTGCCCAGATGAAGGCCGAGAGGGAGAGAGAGAAAGAAGAACGGAGGGAGACGAGACAATTCAAACGCAACCATATTTTGTTTTAGGGGCTATGAACCTCCACGAAGTCTATTTGTTTGCAAGCTCCCTCTTCCTGAAATAGCGCAAATGCTTTGCATTCCTGGGCAGTGTGTTCTTAGGCAATGAAAGTGCGTTCTCATAATCATAATAAATGTTGTTTGTCCGGCACCCACTGGCCGTAGCGAGCTTAGATGCTTGGCAAACAACAACACGGATACCCACCGAGTACGAGAATGTGCAGTCCGTCAAGGAAAACAGCAGAACCGAAAAGAAAACTCAGCACATAGCGTGGAATGGGGAGACCGGCTGGAGTCGCTCCGCAAGGCCAAGATCTTTGGGGTCCTTACTAAAAGGCTTGGAAACAGTCTTTTCTTTTTATGGCATGCTGAAGAATTCTCCTGCAGAGCTTGGAAAATAAGACTGGAGCTGCAAGCCTATGGTTATGATGGCCTGCCCTCTACCTGTCCCTATTTGGTGGGGGCACAATCCCAATTAATCTTCTGTCACCCCACTTTTTCAGCAGCTTTTCAAATGTCCCAGCTTCTCTCTCCTCCTCCCACTTTTCCCCTTTGTCCACAGCTTACTTCATTGGCCTCAAACTGATTTCGAAAGTAATTTGTGCTCAGTTAAATTGAGCAGGGGGAGGAGGAGAGGAGGGGACGGAATCTTGCCCTTCCCAGCTGTCTTAGGCAAAAGCAAATGGTTATAGCCCCCCTAGCTTGTGCATCCTTCCTCAGTAGTGACTTCGGCTATCTTGACCACGCTCTGATTTTTAGCTTCAGCTTAAAAATGTGAAGTGACAGAGGATTGACCGGCAGTGTTCCAGTTGGAAAGTATGCAACAGAGATTTTTCCTCCGTAAACCAAGACAGGGCTTGCTTCACCCCCTAATTTCAGGTCGTCTGCTTTCAAGGATCCTCCCCTCTGCTCTCTGGAGAAAGAGGAACTAGTTTCCTGACCCCACTGCTATCAGCTTTCGGGCATCTGCAGGAAGAAAACTTGGTCCAGGCTGTGAATTGGTGTCCAGATTGTGCTCCTGTTGTCCTCAGCTGTCCCTGAGAGTTGAAAAGGGGAAAAGAAACGACCCCGCAGGTGGCTCCAGGATAGTTGACACCATGAAGCCCTATGAGAGGCAATTTAGGGAGCTGGGGGTGTTTAGCCTAGAGAAGAGAGGTTTAAGAGGTGACATGATAGCCATGTTAAAATACTTGAAAGGATGTCAGATTGAAGAGGGAACAGGCTTATTTTCTACAGCTCCAGAGACTAGGACAAGGAACAATGGATTCAAACTACAGGAAAAGAGATTCCACCGAAGCATTAGGAAGAACTTCCTGACAGTCAGAGCTGTTCAGCAGTGGAATCTGCTGCTGCCTCGGAGTGTGGTGGAGTCTCCTCCTTTGGAGGTTTTTAAGCAGAGGCTGGATGGCCATCTGCCAAAGGGAGTGTTTTGATGTGGGTTCCTGCATGGCAGAAGGGGGTTGGACTGGATGGCCCCTGGGGTCTCTTCCAACTCTATGATTCTATGTTTGTATATTTGGCATGCCAGAGGATGGGCTGCCTGCCAGACAAGCTCACTGGAGGCAGCAATTGGAGGTGGGGGGTCAGGGGCAGCCGCTATGCCCTGGGAGGAGGAGGACGAGGAGGAGGAGGAGGACAACAGCCCAGCCCAAAGCTCAAGCAGGCCATGGGCAGTTTTTTTCTGCAGGCACATCGTTTCAGCTGGTGCAATTCCTTGCTAATGAGAGACAATGGCCTGAGATACATTAACAAACTAATGCTGCCTGCTGTCAGTCCCTCTCGTGCTACTGTTGTGTGTCTTCAAATCATTTCTGACTCATGGTGACCCTAAAGTGAACCTAGCATGGGGCTTTCTGGGGCTGAGAGTGTGTGACATGCCCAGGGTCATCCAGAGTTTCCATGACCAAGCAGGGAAGCAAACCCTGGTCTCCAGGTTCGTAGTCTGATGCTCAAACAACTTATACCACGCTGGCTCTCAACTGAAGTTTTACTTTACTGTATTGCCACCGACAAAGTCCAAGGGTCCTTTCACACTACACAGTTATGGCACTATGAGTTCTGTCTGAGTCCCACATAGGAAAAAAGTGGGACATAAATAAATTAAATAAATAAATAAATAAATAAATTGCACTAACTGTCAAGGCAACATTCTATGGAATCCTGGGATTTGCAGTTTAGTGAGAGGTACTTAAAATTCTTAGCCAGGATGCAGCTCTGGAAGATAAAAGTAGAATCACAGTGCTAAATCTGTGTCGTGGGGAAGGGCCCCAGGATTATGCAGGATGTTGCCATGGCAGTGAAAGTGATATGAGAATGCTATAACTAGGTAGTGTGGATACACCCTTTTAAAGATAATATTAAGTTTCTTAGAAAAAGTGAGAACTTAAAAAAAAGGCAAAAAAAAAAAAAAACAATAAACAAGCCAACTGTTCCTTCAGCTCGTTTAGAGGATCCTTTTTTATTTCCCATTCCCATATTTTGCAACAAGCACACACTGTTCCTACGTTTAAAATTGCCTCAAGGTGGGTGTTTTGTTGCAGTCTTTTGCTAAATCTATTTTTGTTTCTCTCAGTTCCCCAATGGATGTTTTGCCTGAACACACCCATTCAAGTTTGCCTGTAATTTCACTTATTTCATAGCAAAATTTGGAGGCAACTTTTGGCTATGTGAAAACTGCCGTTTTGCCTTGAGACAACCGCAGTAGGTTTGTGAAGATGCTGGAACATCTGGGCCAAGGACTGTTCACCTCTTCATAAAGCAACAGAACTGGCTTGCTATATTCTCCACCACCCTCTATAGTTCCTAAACGGTCTTGTTACCCTGATTCCTGAGGGTCCCGGGAGGGACACCTAAATGCGCTCTCAATTACGTAAGTGGGGAAATTAGTCAAGAGCGCGGCTAGCAATACGAGAGGGAGGGTAACGTAGCGAGATCTTGGACCCTATGTTTACGGGGTCAGGCCGAGTCAAGGAGCACACAGAAGTTGAAACAATAAATGATGTTTTATTAAAAACACAAGCAAACAATGTATGTGGCACACTCACACAAGATAACTAGAGAAATAAAGGTTGGAGCGGGATAGAGGGATTTTTAGAGGAGTTGTTGGTTTGGGTGATACTCCACCTGTCCTGAAGCCTGGTCGGAAGCGGAGAAGCTGGGGAGCGTGGATCTCGGCACGTGGGGCCGAGGGGAAGGCTCGCTGGACAAAGCGACAGCCAGGCGGGATGGAAGCCAAGAGCGATCCCAGGAAGCGCACAAAGTCCGGGGTTTTTATAAGGAGAATTGTGACCACAGGCTAGGTCGGACTTGGGGAAAACAATGGCTTCGGGGCTGGAGACAAAGCCTCCGAAAGGTCAGAATTTGAATGATTGAATTATAGCCAAATCATCAATAAGATAGCCGGTATGCAAACGCGGAGTACTTGAGCGTTGTATAGTCAGATCGTCAAGCTGCCAGCGCGGGGCAGAGGATCTTTCGAAAGTTGCGTGCATACCTAATGGAGGTACTTGCCTTGAGGTCTCCTGAAGCTGCGAGTCGGCTATTTCTGGCCTGCCTGTATTGTTTTGGAATATTACGGCGATTATCGGCCGAACCTGTGTGCGTGCTGGTCCGGGGACCTCGTAAGCACGTGGAGGGGAATGGGTATGTGAAGCCGAATTAGTGATATCAAAAGATGTCTTTATATATCTCCCAAGCTCGGGTTAGCCAGGGCAGTAACAGTCTTCTAGTATGGGTGACATCTGGCTTGGAAGCAGAGCATATGAAATGCATCCAGGGGTCTCAGTAGATCACAACCTGAGCATGAATTAATAGTGTGTTTTGCAGCAGCCTCAAAAACCAGTGGCATTCTGGGCTGCATCAACAGGAGGAAAGAGTCCAGATCAAGGGAAGTAGTAGGGCCAGTGATGCATTTAAGGCTTTGACTCCAAGTCTCAAGTCGAGTCTCAAGTCCTTGACGATACTTTCAAGTCAAGTTTCAAGTCTGGGAGCCAATTTCTGAAGTGGGGAATAGTGTCCTTCTTACTCCCCATTACTGAAGCTTCAAAAGCTTTAGAAGGACAGATCCTTCCTCCTCAAGCCTGTTGCCTAACACATTTGTTGTTCCCCTCTGAGAAACATGCCCTGTGCTCCGGGGGCAAGTCTTGCCTTATGCTCTTAGGAAAAGTTATAGAAGGCTCCTCTAATATGCAGAAGGGACAGGTTGCTGAGAGACCTCAACACCATTGCCTAGCCCCTTTGCTGTTTCCCTCTGAGAAAGGTGCCCAGGCTTTTGTGTTGGGACAGATCATCATGTGACCATTAGGCAAAAAGAGATGGAAGCGTTGCTCAAAGTTGTCAGGTTTCTGGATGAATGCATTGTGTTACTGAACCAAGTGTGATAGATGCTGCTGCTGTGATTGAGGAGCAACTGATTGTGCAGGGGACCGAGCCAGTGACTGAGCAAGTCAACCTGCAACCATCCCCTGCACTGGAAGGTCAAATAGAGACTGAGTTGCCCTGGCCAGCTCATGACAGAGAGAGAACCAGCAGTGAGGCAGAGGAGTAGCAGCCCCCTGTGCCCATCAGCCCTCAATCATGAAAAAAGGCTGAAACTGGCTGCTCAGAGGGAGGCTGCTTGGACTAGGCTGAGGAAACAATAACGAGCAGCACCTGCTCACAGGGGCTATTTAAGTCTGCTGCTGTGGCTGCTCCTTACTTGCAGCAAATTATTAGCAAGCCCTCACGACCTTTGTGTCTCCTGCTCCCTGAAACCCTCCGGACGGATCTCTGCCTCCTGAACCTTTCGACTGGACCTTGACCTGGCTTGGCTTCTGTTTTCCCAGTGTTTGGTATATTTGGACTCCCCAAGTGTTCCTGACCTCTCTCCTCCCTTGCTGGCTGCGGCCCGGCAGGGAGAAATTCCTGACATCAAGGGCAGCAAGTTGGTCACTAAAAATATATGAGTCTCAAGTTGAGTCAGTGTGTCATTTATTGCCAAGTTGAGTCTAAGTCAAGTCACTGAAGCGACTTGAGTCCGACTTGAGTCTGAGTCAATAGACTCGAGTCTACCTCACTGAGTAGTGCTGCTGTATTCTGCTTTGGTCCTCTCCTGGAATAATACTGGGTCCAGTTTTGGGCACCACAGTTCAAGAATGATATTGATAAGCTAGAAGGTATCCAGGGAAGGGTGACCAACATGACCAAACATCTAGAAACCAAACCTAATGAGGTATGGCTGAGGGAGCTGGTTAGGATTAGCTCGGAGAAGAGGAGACGAGGAAGTGAGCTGACAGCCATCTTCAAATCGCTGAAATAGACGTTCCTTCTTTGGAGACTTTTAAACAGAGGCAGGATGACAGCCATTTCCCAGGAGTTTTTTAGGTGTCCATTCCTGCATGGCTAAAGGAGGTTGGAGTAGATGGCCTTTGTGGTTCCTCCCACCTCTATGATTCCATGATCTTAATACTGGCATTAAGCCCACCAAAAATCTCCTGCAACCTTCAAACCCAAAGCCTGGGAAGAGAGAAACAACATTTCTTAGGCATCTAAGCTCATCATCCTTTGGGATGATGCAGATTGTCTAAGTGTGCAAAACATGGAGGATTCTGAATCAAATTTGCAGCCCTGAGTTGGTTGCCCTCCTGCAGGACTTGGCCATTTGGTTTGCATTAGGCTGTGCATAAAAGCTCCCTCTGTGCAAAGGAGACACACACAGACACACACACCCTCAACACAAGCACACACGGACAGAGAGACTCCTGCTCTCCCTTCTTTCGCCCTCTTTCTGAATAGGCTCATGGTCTACCTTAGGATCTTTTGGAGTTTCCTCCCCTAATTGGTCGCAGAGCTGTGTCTTAGGAAGATTTCCCGGAGTCATTTGCAGAAAGAACAATTTAGGGGTGACTGGTCCACAAATTATAAAGCCCAAAAACCAATTCTGCTATTCATGGCATCCCATGTGGAACATAAGGACCATCCTGAAGCCAGGGGGAGGCACTTTGTGAAATGCAAGCCTCCTCCCCATCCCAATGCATCTCCATGTTGTCTTTCTTCATAGAGGACATCTTCCAAGACAAAACCAGCTTCTGATGTTCTCTGTGCTGAAGATCTTTGAGGTTCTTTGAGGTTTTCTTGCCATATGCCCTCTTCTTCTGCATCTGCCTAAAACTGTAGGAAACAGTTGTGGGGTCCTAAACCCGGCTGGCTAATTCCTCTGAGGACATTTCTAGGGAAGGTGTAATAGTTAGGAACTTTCCGGACTACTCAGTTTGAAAACAGTACAAAATCCCCTGTGTGGAAATCCTCATGCAGTCCCAGCTATTTCCATTGGAAGCAGAGTGCCCCTAGGTTGGTGGCGGTGGTGGGGATAATAACTCTGCTCTGGCTCAGAGAATGAACTTTGAAAGATCTGTCCAAGGTTCTGAACCTATTCGGGAGGATAAGGTTGAGCACCTTGGAGAGCTCTTGTAAAGCTTATATTTAAACCTGGAGTGGAGTCACCGTCTCATCGACATGGAAACTGCTAGCTGCCATTGGGTGTTTTCCTCAATTGGCATTTGTTTATCTAGCAGGTGTGGCCTGGAATTGGCCATAAACAACTCCAGTAAGTCTCAGTGCAAGTGTGTCTGAATAGTTCTAATGTATAAGGGTATTAAAATAACTGGAATGAGTAATGTCAGAACCCCTGGCAATAATCTTTGAGAATTCCTAGAGAATAGGAGAAGTCCCAGCAGACTGGAGGAGGGCAAATATTGTCCCCATTTTCAAAAAGGAGAAAAAAGAGGACCCAACCAATTACTGCCCTGTCAGCCTGACATCAATACCAGGAAAGATTCTACAGCATCTACATCATTAAACAGACCTATTACATGTAGTTATTTGTAGGAATGTAGTTGTTCACTAATTTTTTTCTCAAAGGAAGCAGCAAGTGGTCTCAGCCATTTTCTTTCCACTATGAGAAGGTCTTTGAGAACCGTCCAGCTTTTAACAACTATTGACAGGTCAAGACTTATTCTGCCCAAAACATTTGCGCATGGTTGGTTCGCAGTGAAAACAGCATTTTCTCCCCGGAAACTGGCTGCATATTCTGTGTAGAACAGAATGCACAGAAAAAATGCTGTTTTCTGCATAGACAACTGCACAGGAAACAGCTGTATTCTGCACAAAAGAACCACGTGCAAATTTTGCATAGAATAAGCCCCAAACTGCAACAATTCTTAGCAGTCCATTATTCTTCTTGCTAAGGTTTCTTGAGAAATAAATTTTTGCATTTTTGAATATTTCTGAATATCCATAGTCACTTATAACTCTTTCTTTACTTCCCTGCTCCGACTGAGCCCCGTTTTCCCCGTTCCCAAAAGCCCTGTCAGCAGAAGCTGAAACCAGCCGACCTCCGAACAGTCCTGGCGTCTATCAGGAGGAGCAGCGAGGAGAGAACAGGCCAGGCAAAGCTCCTGGCCAGCCTCATCTGTTTTTAACTTTCCTGAGGTCCTTCAGAGTGTGCTTGGGCTGGAAGCGGGGGGAGGAGGGGAGAATGCTGGGCTTGTGGCTCTCCCCCTTGCTGGCCGCCCACTGTGAGTTCAAGTTTAAGATGATGGAACATCCAGGCACAGAAGAGTCAGACGTCCTCATTCCAGATCTGTTGATTGTTTGGAAGCACACAAGGGCCATTTAAAACAATGCTGGAAAACCTTCCTGTGGATTGCAAACAGCCTGGGCAGGCTCCAGCAGGCATGACACCGGCTCCAGCAGGTATTTGCTTAGCTTTTTCAATCCAGGAAAGGGCAAAGGGACCAAGGGTGAAAGCGGAGGTCAAGGGGAACGAAGGCCTACTCCCCACAAGCAACCCATTCCCCTCTTTCTTCACAGCTTAGTGGCTCAGCAATAAGGCTTGCAAATGAAGGCTGTGTCCACTTTCTGCCACAAAACCAAGCATGGCAAGTGCAAGATGCGTCAGTGAGCGCAGTCACGTGATATGACAAAGAGAAGCTTTCATCGCTTGCAAGAGCCTTTCTTCTGATAAATGTGTCATCCACTTTTGTGTCATCTTGAATGTTATCTATATTTTTTTAAAACCATCTGCTTACAAAATACACAAAACCTTGAGCCCTTGTTCACCTGTTTTACTTTGTAGAGTAAACAGTTCAAGAGTTCCTGTTTTAGAAGCTTCTGAAGTTTGATTCTGAGTAGTAGGGGTGTAATTCTTTCCTAGTATTTTTCTTCATTTTGTTCTCAAAGGAACAGATGAATAATCTTATCAATTTCCTTTCTGCTGTATCAACATCTCTGAAAACTGTACAATCACAGTTTGGGACTTATCGTGTTAAAAATTCCCACATGATTTTTTTGTTCAGAAAAAAAATTACACAAAATAAGACCCAAACTGCAAAGATTCTCATCATTCCAGGCTTCTCCTCATCAAGATTTTCCAGCACTCCAGAAACACATTTTTCAAATATTTTTCAAATATTTGTGCCTATTTTTTCAATTGTTACAGTGTAGGAATCTGTAGGCTGTAGACAATATACAAATGAAATATCAGTTTTATGCAATGTGATATTTTATGTTTATGTGTTACCCTTTTATGATTTTAAACAGCTCCCCAAAGAAGGCCTTAAGAGCACACAAAGGCCAAAACACACCAGGTTTTTGTCCCAATTAACAAGTGTTTGTTGAGCATCTTGAGAGAAGTCTCTTGTTTCTTCTGTTGATTTAAGGAACTGCCAAGGAATGGGCCATCTGAATGCGAAGTTCTTGATCTACAACTGAGCTGTGGGCCTCATTCCAGTTTCAGACACCACTACCAAATCTTACCAAAGACCTTTCATCCTTAGTCGACCGCAAGCTGAATGTGAGTCAGCAGTGTGATGTGGCAGCTAAAAAACCTAATGTGATTAGACGCTGCATCAAAAGGAACACAGTCTTTAGGTCAAAGGTGTTGGAAAAATTCCAGCATTCTTTCTCTCCACCCTTGCTTTAGGGCAAGTGGAGCTTAGATAGCATAGGATTTCTTTTCCTTTGCATGCCAAACCCTTCTGCCTTCTCACCTAAATCTTCACATTTGCCCTTACATCATTTAAATGCATGGTTATAAATACCTTTGTGTCCAGATCATGTGACCCAGGACATCTCCTAGGGTCATCAGTCTTATACCCCCCCCCCTTCTCAGATTTCTTCTTCTCCATTATCTCTTCTTCTTCCTTCTCACTGACCATGCTTTGCATGTCCATCAAGAAGTGCTGAGTTAAGAAGGAAACTACTAACTTACTTGATCTATTCATTAGCTAGTTAGGATGTAGGTTCCCCAATGCATATGTAAATATAAAAACCATCAGTAAATTTTTTCTAAATTTGTAACCTGAAACTGCCTGCCCTGTTTTGTTTTCTAAGTCAGTTTCAGTTCAGTGAAGGCACACAGACATTTGGGCATGTTTTTCCTGTTACTCTGCTAGAGGAAAGCTGATTCCTAACAGTTTTAGAATTTCCCCAAATTCTAACACCCTGGGAAACTCCAGTTCCCAACAAAGGGAAGTGATAGTACCACCCTATTCTGCTTTCGTCAGACCTCGTATAGAATACCATGTCCAGTTTTGGGCACCACAGTTCAAGAAGGGTATCGACAAGCTTGGACTGTCAGAAAGGATTGGAGTTGGACTGGATGGCCCCTAGGGTCTCTTCCAACTTTAGCATTCTGTGATCCTGCAGAACCTGACCCCTTGGCTTGGGGCGGGAAGCTGTTGCCCTTTTGGTCTTCTCCAGTTGTTCTTGATCATGAAAGTCCTGCATTTCTGGCCACAGCTGAGCCTGGGACCCACCCGGCTCTGTTCGGATCATCTCCATGCCAACTGGTGGATAGACTGACTTGGGTTGTCATGCTCCAGTTCATCGTGTTTGCCTTGGCTGTGCTCAGCAAGGCGAAGTCCCATTCCTCCTAAGTTATGGAGAAGAAATTTGGAAAAGACCTATGAGGTCATCTGGAGTCTCATCCACCCTTGGCGCAAGCCAGCTTCTTCCCTGCAGCCGTGACTTCCAGGGCCCAATGTGACACAGCCAAAATGACTGGGGTTTCCACCTTCGCCCGGGGGACGTTCTTCCACCAAGCTCAGTTTTTCCATTGCTCACTTTGATCTCATTCTTGCTATTTATAATATTGGCTTCCCTTCCTCAGGGGACAACCCCCGCTTCTTTGTCGCTGCTATGCCTTTCTGCTTTCCAAATAATTCCCACATGTCGCAGCCTTTGACAAACCTTCAGACATGGTGTTGAAAAGGCCTGTGCTTTGGGAATGTCCCTTTCATGCTTGGAATGGTACAAGCATCTCTCATCTGAAGAAGGTTGGGGACGGTTTGCCGTCCTGCCAAATCTGTCTTTATGACTGGTCTTGTTTTGGGTCAGTTTCAGGACTACTTCATTGAGGCACTAAAACATTCCTACCCAGGAGGGAGTGTAATTTTACACTCATAAAGTTACATGTTGGATGTGCAACATGGCATTGGGATGTGACACCACCAAATGTGCAGACCTTTGCACGTGCACATCCATGTGCAATTCAGATGTGTCTCGGTCCACATCCATGTGAAATGAACAGCCATATATATGCACCGTAACTGCCGTTCATCCTATGTGCAATGCACTAAATGGACAACTCTTGTTTCTACACCTTGAACTCAACGCACCCATTCAGTTCAACCATTTTTCATGGGGAACTTACATGTGAATAAGATGCCAACAGGATTCTGGCCTCTGTGTGTCTCGTCTTAAGTATGAAGACTGCACCTGTGGGCTGGAATTCTCTTGGTGACATAGTGTATTCCAAAATGTCTATCTATAAGTATTTTAATAATGAATAAATAAGTACAGATGTTGCAGAACCGGCATGTGCCACACAGCTCACCCCAGGTAAGCAGCAGAAGCCATCGGGCTCAGAGGTGTAGCTCAGTCCCTGTGAACGTGGAATTCAGTTGCACTGTCCAGCCTCACAGTTGCTTACTCTCCTGGTAGTGGAAGGTCCGGTATGACACCTTTGTGTTCCTGTATCCAGCAGCTCCAGCATAACCCACGTCAGGCCGGACACTGCTTGTCACCTTCCTCCACCAAATGGCCATTTGAGGGGAAAGGATCAGCACTGGAAAAGTAACTTAACAAATCAAAAGCAGGTTCAAGAGGTTGCAATGCACTGTCTGGTCAGTTTTGACTCGTGGTGAGCTTCTGGTCGAGACACTTCCAGGAGCCCTGCTCATCCACAGCCTTGCTCAGGTTTTGCAAACTCACAGGTGGCGTGGCTTCTTTGCCAAAAAGAAGACTGAGGAGTGACACCGTTGCCCTCTTTAAATTTTATTTGTTTGTTTGTTTGTTTAATTTCTATGCTGCCTTTCTCCCAGAGTGAGACCCAAGGCAGCTTCCAACAATAAATTAGAGACATTAAAAAGCATTAAAACAACTCAAAACATTACAAACATATAACGTTATTTAAAAAAAAAATCAATTTTTTCCCCGATTTATTTTTATTAAATATTACATAATAATAAAATCATAACATACATATTATTTCGTTCATGTTTTCTTATATATGCAAGTATTTACATATAAAACAAGTTAATAAACAAATAAAGCTCCACGGCTCATATAAAACCCAGCTTAAAAAGAAATGTTTTAGTCTACAGAGAGCTGAGAGGGGGCCCGCCTAACCTTCTGCTGAAGAGCGTTCCAGAGGGTGGGAGCAACCACTGAGAAGGCCCTGTCTCTGGTGTCCTTACCAGGCAAGCCTGGGATGTGGTGGGCAAGAGAAAGTCTTCCCCTGCAGATCTTAGGGCTCTGGCAGGTTTGTAAGGGGAGACACCTCAAGGGCTGTCCCAGAAGGGAGGGGCAGGCCAGTTCTCTGCCTCCCTTGAGGGTAGGACCAGGTCTAATGAAGTTACAGAGAGTAGATTTCAGTTGAACATTAGAAGGAAGTTCTGAGGGCAGTTGGGCGGTGGTGTGATAGATGATGGTGCTGTGATTGAGGAGCAACTGATTGTGCAGGGGGCCGAGCCAGTGACTGAGCAAGTCAACCTGCAACCATCCCCTGCACTGGAAGGTCAAACAGAGACTGAGTTGCCCTGGCCAGCTCAGGACGGAGAGAGAACCAACAGTGACGCAGAGGAGTTGCAGCCAGCTGAGCCCATCAGCCCTCAATCATGCAGAAGGCTGAAACGGGCTGCTCAGAGGGAGGCTGCGTGGACTAGGCTGAGGAAACAATAACGAGCAGCACCTGCTGACAGGGGCTATTTAAGTCTGCTGGCGTGGCTGCTCCTTGCTTGCAGCAAATTATTAGCAAGCCCTCACGACCTTTGTATCTCCTGCTCCCTGAAACCCTCTGGATGGATCTCTGCCTCCTGAACCTTTGGACTGGACCTTGACCTGGCTCGGCTTGTGTTTTCCTGGTGTTTGGTATATTTGGATTCCCCAAGTGTTCCTGACCTCTCTCCTCCTTTGCTGGCTGCGGCCCAGCAGGGAGAGATTCCTGACAGGTGGAACCAATGACCTAGGAGGTGGTGGGGTCTTCCAAAAGAGGCTGGGCAGCTACCTACTGGTGATATTTTGGTTGGAGATCCTGCACTGAGCAGGAGATTGGAGTGAAAGGCCCTTCAGACCCCTCCTCTAAGCTCTTATGGTTCCATGATTAAAATCCACCTCCAGTTTGGTCTTCCTATTCTCCTACTTCCTTCTACTTTAAAAAAAACATTAAAAGAGTTTGAGTTGATGCACATAACCATTTTGGAATAGATGAGATTGACCCAAAAGGCTTTAAGGAATGGCTGTTTTTTTGCTTGGTGCCAAAAATGAAGCCAGCTTTGGTCCCAATCAGGAGTCAAGGGAAGGGCATCCCACAAGTGGTGTGCCACAGCCGGGAAGGTCCTGCTTCCACATCTTATCACAGGGAGGACAGAAGAATCCAACATACTGGCCAGAGACTTTTTCAAGGGGGAAAAGGACAAATTGAGGTCATACTTGCAAGCAAGACTTGCATGTGTAAAACAGACCTTGGAGTTGAACCTAAAACAAATGAAATATGGGAAAGGGAGTGATTGAGACCAGTCCAATCTTCTCTCATTTGATTCCAAAGCATTTACCGTTTACTTAAAATGATAAGCTAGGATTTGCTAAATTATGTTATATCCTTACAGTAAACAAACAATCGACATGACTAGTCAAGACCCTGAAGGATGTCTCTCCGAATGCCCTTTGTAATCGACACCTGCTCTGGAGTTTCTCGAGAATCCCCCTCTGGTGCTGTGGAAAACTTTGTAAGGAACAGGCACCAATTAGAGTGTTGCTGTAGTAGTTGTTGTTGGTGTGTGTGTGTGTGTGTGAGAGAGAGAGAGTGTGTGTATGAGTATGTGTGTTTGAAACATCCATTTTGATTCACTTAAACTCCCTTTGTTGCAGAACCAGCTGGCTTTGGATGCTCCAGTGAAGCAGAAAAAAATATACATTTTTAAAAGTAGATGCTTCCCATCTATGGCCAGAAAAAAAGAGGAAGAAATTCCTCCAGGACATATTGGCATTGTCTTTGGAAAACATGGGATCATGGGATGAAGGGCGGTATGAAAATCTTCCGAATGAGTAAATAAAAACAGGGAATGAGTCTGCCCCTAACAGAGTCCACGCCCCAAGCCTGCCCCATGGTGAACTCCTCGGGAAAAAAAGAAAACTTCCAGGCTAAGAGGAGAGCTGGTGGTATGTGGCTGATGGAACAATTTTGACATCAGTTCCTCCGTACTTTTCTTTTGGTGCACACCCTGGAGTTTGGGGCTCTGGGATGGAGGGGAAACCTTGGAAAAAATGGGTGCCCTGTTTCTGCTCATAAGGGAAAGGAAATTTGGGAGAAATACTCTAGGGGAGTTCTTCCAACCCCAGTTTTGCTAGCTTGGTGTATTTGGTGGTGTCTTCCTGAACTGCAGGGGGTTGGACTCAACGGCCCTTGTGGTCTCTTCCAACTCTATGGTTCTACGATTCTATCCTTTGGCTGACATTCTGTGGGGCAGCTATGCGTGCGTAGCCTAGAGATGCGCATCTGTAACTGCTCTCTGTTCATGGTCCTTAGGTAGTCATGATCGTGCTGCTATTGCCACAGTTGGAACTGCCCTTCCATACCTGCTTCACTGAGCATCAGCTGCACTGAGAGGAAAAGATCCATTTGCCTGGAGATCGGAGGGCAGCCGGCTGACATTCCCACCCCTTTTCCACCAGTGAGCAAGGCTGTAAAGAGGAGCTGCAATGGGGGCCTTGCTTCTGATTGTCAAGCCTCCCTCACTGGCAGGAGGAGGCTAGAGATGTCATCCATCCACACCCCAATCACCAGCAGAACCAGCCTCCTTCTCTCTGTGCAACTGATGCCTGGTAAAGAAGGTTTGTGGGGACTGGGCCAGGAGACCTAATTACTCAAATATAACTAAATTGCTGAATACTGACCTTTCTTTCTAACTGTTTAACACAGTGCTTTAGTATAGCTGAGATGATTCCACCAGGAGTTTCTGTTTCCTGAGAAGTCAAATCTGGTGGTAATGCGTAGAATCTTGGGGTTGGAGGAGATCACCAGGGCCATCCAGTCCAACCCCCTTCTGCCCTGCAGGAAGAGCACCCCTTTGACAGATGGTTGTCCTGCCTCTCTTTAAAACCTAAGAAGGAGGAGACTCCACCACACTCCATTGAGGCAGCAGCAGATTCCACTGCCAGACAGCTCTTACCATCCAGAAGTTCTTCCTGTCTTTAGGCTTTGGTGGCATCCCATTTGGACCACTGCAACACGCTCTGCGTGGGGCTGCCTTTGGAAACTGTTTGGAAACTGGAGAGGTTGCAACATGTTGCAACCAGAATGCTGACTGCGGTGGGTTATAGACAGAATGTCACTCTCCAGACTAAAACAGCTCACTGGCTACTGGTCTGTTTCCAGGCACAATCCAAAATGCTGGTTACAACTTATAAAGCACTACCTGTCTGGCTGAAAGATATTACTTCCGTATAAGAACCTGCCAGAATTTTAAGATCCACAGGGGAGGGCTTTCTCTTAGTTGCTCCACCGTCACAGGCTCGTTTGGTGAGGACACGGGAGGGGCCTTCCTAGTGCCTGCGCCCACCCCGTGGAACTCTCTTCCACAAGAAGCCCAGCTGGCCCCTTTCCTGCTTGCCTTTCACCAGCAGGCAAAGTCCTTTTTGGTTGAGCAAGCACTTAATGAATAACTGGTTGCAGTAAGCCTTTTTATGGTTTATGTGTACTGCATTTTTAATGTTTGTTTTTAAATGATTATATACTTGTTAAAACTTAATTTTAAAATTTAGTTTTAAATTTGAAACACCATTCCCCACAGCACCAAAGAAAGGACATAAGCAAGCACAAGGGAAACTTTGCTGTTGTGTGTCTTCAAGTCATTTCCAACTTATGGTGACCCTAAGACAAAGGCTTTCTTGGCCAGATTTCTTCAGGGTTTTTTTTTTGCCACCTCTGCCTTCCTCTGAGGCTGAGAGAGAGTGTGATTTGCTCAAGATCCCCAGGGAGTTTCGTTACTCCACTGGAAAAACCCTATCCTGGGGTCTACAATTTTGATATTAAAATATGATTCAATGTGCCTGAGAGGTCACCCGGATGGGCACGTAGGCAGCAGTGGTCAAACAATCGAAAACCAGGTCAGGCCAGTAAAATCCCCAATCATGTAGCCCCAGGAGACCTCAAGATGCGTAAACCCACAATAAACGAAGGGTCCTCAGCCCCTGAGAAGCTGACTTGAGGGGATTAGCGTGCTTGCCCCAAGTTGAGCAAATATCCTATCAGGCGAGGACCATTTACATGAAGTCACACCACAACCAAATGCAGCCGAAGATCCTGAGACTTTGGCAACACCTTGTAATCTCATCACGCAAAGTAAGTTATCATTATGGAGCTTCTTTCTCCGTGCAACATCCATTGTTCTCCCCGGGAAAGGATTAGCCCAGCAGGTACTTTTTCCCCTAAAAATAGTCCCAGTTTTTGAGTGTTTCTTTGGATCACTCTCGGTCATCCCAGCTGACCGTTTCTCTGTCTGTTGAGTAATCCCCTCAGCCCTCTTCGTGCTGAATCCTATTCTCCGCTGTTTTTCCCAGACCAAGAACTTCAGGAAAAGGTGCAGTATCACCCCAGCTACACCCCCTTCAATATTCCCCTATGCAGTTTCCTCTCTTTTGCTTCTTGATAGGTCTTGAGTGAGTGTGTGAGTGATTGTGTCGCTGTGTGAGACTTTCATTCAATAAAATCATTTATTGGACATTTTTGTTTGGTTTTTCGCTTGGCCTGACCCCGTAAAAACTGGGTAATAAGACCCTGCTAGGTTACCCTGCCTCTTGCATTGCTATTGCTCGTGCTTTGGCTAGTTTCCATTCCCCATCACGTGAGGCACATTGAGGTGTCCCGCAAGGGACCCCAGAAATCAGGGTAACAGTTTCCATGGCCAAGAGGTGATTCACATCTTGGTCTCCTGGAGCCCTGGTCCAACACTCAAACCACTGAAATGTGCTGGCTCTCTGGGAGAAAATTACGTGTGGATGTGTCTCTAACAGGATGCCAGCTGCAGTGACTTACTGACTGACTGGACCTAAGCAGTACGTATGACTTCTCCACCTGTGACCTGAATGCAAAGGCTGCACATTAGACAAAAACAACCAACCACTTTCACAGGGTATCCATAACACACCAACAGGATTCCAGCTAATGTTTCCCATAAAGTTTTTTTCTGAAATTGCTCTTGTGTGCCTGGAGGCACCAACAGGATTCTGGCCACATTGTATAATTAGACTGATATAACTTCCACAGAACCATCTCAGTCCCACAACAGGGCACCATCCAGAACGTTTATGCAAGTGGTCTCACCTCTTTTCCAAGCAGCTGGGTTTCTCCTAGGCGTCAGCACATGCACCCCTGAACTAGGATCTGTCTCTCTGTAAGCAGTTGTGCAGAAAGGTTTGGTGGTGTGAGATTGCTTGTATAATAGTGTGACTCAGCACAGCTGTGTAAGCATATATCCACAAGGTTACAACAAGCTGGTTCAAACAATATCCTTCTTCTCTTCTCCTCTGTTGATGGAAGCAGGTGTGTGGCTCTCCTCCCTGGACACTGTCCCTGCACTGAGCATCCTCCCATGTACATGCGGACATGAATCCCCACAGTGAGAGATTCAGGAGAGATAAAACACAATGCCCCTTAACCCAGCATGTAGTTAAATTATGGGGCTCCGCACCACAAGTTGTAGGGATAGCTGCCAACTTTGATGGCTTTAAAAGGGGACCAGGTAAATTCATGGAGGAAGACCTCAATGGCTATTAGCTCAGATGGCTCTGGACTACCTCCAGCACCAGAGTTACTTGCCCTCCTGCCCCACTGGTGGGCTTCCCATAGGCAACCAGTTGGCTGCTGAGAGAACAGAAGGCTGGACAAGTTAGCATTCCGTCTGCACCAGTCAGACTCATTTTATGTTCCTTTCATGCAAATGCGACCTACAAGTTCAAGTTCAATCCGATCGAGGCATTGCGGATTACTGCAATGCAATGTACTTTGCCTGGGGCAGCCCTAGAAAAAGACTTAGAAACATTTAAAACACGGAAGTAAAAGTATAGCACCCACCATTAAAAGACCCTTCTGCAACAAGTAGTTAACAACCAAAGGCCCATCTAAATTTTTAAAAAATGCCCTAAGTCTTATTGTAAGTCCCAACTAGGGTAGACCCATTGAATCCATTGATTTACCTAGGTGTTGATTCCCCATTCTAGAATGGATTTGGTGAGTTCACTCTGTTGGGACTCACCAGCAGAATTCCAGGTGGCCTTTGCTTACTGGTGACAAAGTCAAGTGGAACTGGAATTCTATTAACCCACCTACGGCAAAAAAAGGTCTTGCAACAGACACATAGGCAGTTCCGTCCTGCAATCTGACCCCCGCAATCCACCTTAAAAGCCAGGCAGCCACACTGGGGGACGGAGATGTGCACCTCTAGTGTGCAGGGCTCCGAAGGGTGACGTGTCCAGCCCTTCCCTTCCTGCCAGTGAGCGGCAGCATGAACAGCAGAAGCAGGGACTTCAGTGGGATCATGTCACACCTCCTTGGTGCGCTGTGGCTCACTGGTGAGAGAGGGCAGGTTGCATCCTCCTTCAGGGTTCTGATCACCAGTGCTGCACAACGCCATCTCTCCATGAAGCTGGCTGGATTTTAAGGTGGGTTTAGGAGGCATTTACAATCAGGGCAATGGTACCATGATTATAAATGTGAATAGGAAAGAGTTGCAAGGTTAACTAACTAACAGGATGTCAACTGACATATAAGGCCTACGTTGTGAGGTGTATTTGCATGAATAGCTTTCAACTAATGCGTTTGTTATGAAAAAGCAGTAGCTCAGGGGCAGAATATCAGCTCTGGGAACAAAATGTCCTGGGTTCAGTCCCTGGTAACTCCAGGTAGGACTGGGGGAAGAGACCTCCGTGAAACTTTGTAGACTTTTTCCAGAAACCTTGGAATGGGTCTCAGAGCCTGCATAAACCATACAGAGGAAGATAGACCGACAGTCTGACTCAGTAAGAAGGCATCATCCTCCATCCTTGTGTACTTGGAAACACAAATGTTTCTGTTTTATACATTCTTCTCCTTTTGTGTATTTTAGAAAATGTATCTTTCAGCAGCGAAATTCAAGACGGCTGAATTTGTAAGACGAGAGGGGAAAAATATGCTCGATGACCTCATGGTGCATGACTAGAAAGGCGACCTCCAGCTTCTTGAGACCCATAGAGCCTCCTCCTGCTCTTACTCCTTCCCACAGCATTAATAATGGTCAGAAACCCTACAGGTTGGGCCAGCTCCTGGCAACATGAGAAAGGAACGACCTGCAAAATATTTCAAGCAGGCGTCTGCTCCTTGCACAAGGAAAGGCCATCTAAGTTTTTAAACAATCAAGCAAATGGACCGATATTTTTCTCAGAGACTGAAGGGTAGAATTGTTTGAATTAGGACTGGCATGTGGAATTTAAGAAAGAGGTTTTGTATGAAATTGTAGCTGCTATAGTGCATGGAACAGCCAGGGTTCTACATCCGTACTGCGTAGCATAAATCTCCCCATGCAGGGTTATGCGTGCCATGCAACCCTTCTGTTGAAGGAGAACAATGCACAACTGAAACAAAGTGTATGCAGCTGGATGCAATGTGCAATTCACACCCATGCGGAATGAGACTGAATGCGCAACTCTGGCTGACACCTGCTGCTGCTTTCCATGCACAGAGGTTACCTGGTGCATGAGGTTACACTTTTTCATCCATGGTATTATGTGCATATAAAAGTCATAGCTGTGTAAGTGGAACCCCGTAAGTGTAACCATTGCACATTCAAGTGAGTATTCTTCTTTGGTGTGTCTGGCCAAGGGTACACTGTGTATTATATGCTGTTTTAAGTTGTCTAATTTGAAATTGAGAGAGTGGCTAGGAAAGCTAAGAAATTTTGGGTGCAAATTTGCAGAGAATCTTAGAGGTAAATATTCGATTAAAACCGGAACTTTTTCTTTTGGGACTTAGGGATGAACAGTTACAAAATAGTCACAGAAGATTGTTTCTGTATATGACTACAGCAGCAAGATGGACATTTGCACAGAAATGGAAGAACTCGGCTTTCCTTTCTACGGAGGAATGGTTCAGGAGAAATGGACAACTTAACTTGTTTAACCAAAGAAAAATTAGTAAGAACATTAATTATTAAGGAGTTGATATGCAGAAGAAGAGTAATATGTAATAAATGAGGTTTGATTATGTTGTGGTGGAGTATAACTGCTGAGAAGAAAGTTGGAAGTCACCTTTCTTTTTTCTTCTTCTTGCTTTTCTATATATTTCTTTCTATATTTCTATGTATTCTATCATTTTTCTGGCTATTTTTATCTCTCCCCCCCCAATTTTTTCTTTTGGTGTTTGTAGTTTTTAGTGTATTTGGAAAAATTACTATTAAAAATTATATTAACATACATATTATGCATTTCTCGTTCTAATTTTCTTGTATATACAGATATTTACATACTTTCGTGGCAATGTAAAACATTTTCATCTTCCCTATTAAAGCCATTCTACTTTCTGGAACTTAATAAAAATAAAATGGAAAAAAAAATTATATTAACTTACATTTAAAAAAAGATAGATAGAAAGAAACGGGGAGAGTGGTACTGAAAAGAATACCAGAACTCATGAGTAAGGCATGGAGAACATCATTTCAGGGTCATCCCTGGCACCTCCAGGGGTGCATCCCGTGAAGCAGGCAGTGGGAAAGGCCTTTGCCTGGGACCACCAAGACCTGCCCTTCAGCAGAGTAGATGATCCTGGGCCAAGTGGAAAAACTGGCCCACAAAGTCTGCCACTCGACCAACTGGGGGTGAATGCCACCAGCCAATGACTGCCAACTGGTGGCTGCGATGTCAGTGAAGAGATTAATTCCCTTTGGTTGTCATCTGAGCTGTCCGGGGTAATGAACTGATTTGGGGAATAGCATTCAGCACTATGGAGAGCTCCTTGAAGGTCTCAAACCTGGCGAGACTTCAGCACCCCACTGACTTGGAGCCCATCAGCTGACACTCTTGCCTGCTAGTTTCTCTGGGCTGATGTCATGGCCCACCCAGGACCCTGGAAATTTTACTTTTGGGGTCTCTAGCCCCCAGAATATCCCAGCCAGTGAGGTAGGGGAACCTGGAGATCATAGTCCAACAAAGGAGTCTTCCAAAGCTCCTCTTCTCTTCTCTTCTCTTCTCTTCTCTTCTCTTCTCTTCTCTTCTCTTCTCTTCTCTTCTCTTCTCTTCTCTTCTCTTCTCGCTTGTCAGATTCACTTGTCAGTAAACTGTGATATCAATGCAACCAGACACGCAAAACAAAATGTGCATTTGTACCTGCATGTACACTGCCTGGGTACATCAATGTGTATCAATGCACAGTGCATGATCATGTACAAAGATAGCATACGGGGAACTCTGCTTCTGCAACCTTCAACTGTTCCACACTGGAGAAAGATGTCAAACTGCTTCTGATGGGGGAACTTATACATGTGTAGGACAGCAACAGGGTTCCAGCCTTCAGTTTCACAAGGAGCTGCAGGCAGGCAGCAGGCAACAAAGGCAGACATGAGCAATCAGCGCTCCCCGGCCCATCCTCTCTTTCTCTTGCTTGTCAGTGGCTTCTCTGCCTCCAGACTGACTTGATTCTCTCACCCTCTTCCTCTTCCTGATGTCTTTGTCTTGGCCGTGAATCCAGAGCCAGAGACTTCACCTGAAATGATACATCCAGGTCTGGACATGACAATTCAATGAGGGTATCAACAAGCTGACATGTCTCCAGAGGAGCAGGGCAACCAAGATGGCCAAGGGTCTGAACACCAAGTCTTATGAGGAGTGGATTAGTGAGCTGGGTATGTTTAGCTTGGAGAGGAGGAGACCAAGAGGTGACACAATGAGAGCCATCTTAAAATATCTGAAGGGATGTCTTGTAGAAGATGGAGTGAGTTTGTTTTCTGCTGCTCCAGAGACTAGAAAATGAAATTAACAAGAAAAGAGATTCCACAGAAACCTATGGAAGATTTTTTTTTTCAACTGTAAGAGTTGTTTGACAGCAGAATGGACTGTCCTGAAAGGTGCTGGACTTTCTTTTTTTATTATTGCCTGCCTTCAAGTTGTTTCTGACTTGCAAGGAGCCTAAAGAGAACCCATCACAGGTTTTCTTGGCTAGATTTGTTCAGAAGGGGTCTGCCCTTGCCTTCCTTTGAGGCTGAGAAACTGTGACTTGCCCAAGGTCACCCAGGGGGGTTTCCATGGCTGAGTGAGGATTTTCATCCTGTGCTCCAGAATTTGTAGCCCAGTGCTAAAACTAGTATACCATGCTGACTCTCCTCTTTCCTATACAGAATATAATATTTTTCTCCAGAAATATCATCTGACATGCAGAAATATTGTTTTCTCTGTAATTTTCTCAGCAAGATTTGTTCAGAGGATGTTTGCCAAGGTCTGCCTCTAAGGCTGAGACAGTATGACATTGCCAAGCCCAGCCACTGGGTTTCCATTTCCGAGCAGGGATTCAAAGCCTGGTGCCCAGAGTCTTAGTCCAACACTCAAATCACTACAGCACACTGGCCCTGTTTGCTGTTACACATCTTCAGGTTGATGCCAACTTATGGTAACCCTCTCCTGGTGTTTTCTTGGCAAGATTTTTTTTCAGAGGAGGCTTGCCACCTCTGAGGCTAAGAGAGTGTGACCTTCCCAAGGTAACCCACTAGGTTTCCTTGGCTGAGTGGAGAACTGAGCCCTAGTCTCACAGGGTTCAACACTCCAATCACTTTACGTGACTATCTTCCTAAAAAGATAAAGTTCAAGCTTTACAACTGCCTTTCTTTTAGGAGATGAGAGAGCGTGACTTGTCCAAGATCACTCAGTGGATTTCCAGAGCTGGATTCAAATGCTGGTTTCTCAGAGTCCTAGTCCAGCACTCAAACTGCTATGCCACACTGGATCCAAACATGCTGAAACCTGGAGCATATTCCCACGGTAAACGACAAGGCAGCCATTAGCCAGTGCTGGAGTACATCACACAAATTCTGGCCGCTGCCCCTTCACGCCATCTAGGGATGGCATCCCAGAGTGAATGGGAGCAATTGAGCTTCTCTTGCTGGTTTCAAATAGGCGAGGTCTAGCAGAGTCAGGGAACCCAGTGAGCATCTCATACTCCTTTATACAGGCCATTTCTGTACCAGACTGTTATAGTGCTATTATTCCACTTTCAGCATCCTATGTAATCCTGGGGTTTGCAGTTTACTGAGGCCCAAGAGCTCTCTGGATGAGAATTCCAAAGGCCCCTTCCTATACTGCAAACCCCAGGATTCCATAGGAGGTTGAAAGTGGAATAATAGCACTATAACAGTCTAGTGAGGAAGTGCCCGTCGTCTGCACTGCAAATCCCTCTAGAGCGGGGATGGGCAACCAGAGGGCCAAACCTACATTACACGCTGGAACACAAATGCCCTCTAAGGGGCATTTCCCCATGTTTCTAGGCCCCATCGGGCCACTTTAGTCTGAAGAGAAAATTTTTTCAACAACTTCCTGCTTTAAAAAACAAAGCCCCTCCCGAGCCTCAATTGGCCCAGGCTCTTGAGAATGTGGCCGTGATGCCCTGCATGCCTCCCATTTGGGGGCACTGTTGACCCCTGGGGGCCCCGGAGGTCACAAAAACAGCCCCTGGGGACCCCATGTGGCCCTCGGGCTGCACCCAAGAGATGGGAGAACGGGAGTCGGATAGATGGATAGCGATGGGTACATCTAGCTAGATGTGGAGCAGGGCATCTTCAGCCGGGAGCAAAGACCTCCCACCCCACCCTTTCCACTCTGACCCGTTTTGCCCTGCAAAGGACCCCTTCCTGCCCCTCCGCCGTCCCCTCCCAACACCAGGTGCGGACTTCGGAGCCACAGGGCTGGGGGGCCAACTCGCCTGTCATCCAGAGGGCCTTGATGATTTCCAGCGATAGCTCCCACCCCACCACCTCCTCCGTTCCTAACAGAAGGAATTAGTTTGTAATTTAATAAGAGCTTGTACTTTTAGTTTACACAAAGAACGAACAATATCTTTGTCTCTCTGCTCGGGAAATTGAATCGCATGTTAATTTCACATTCCCTCCCTCCCTCTTTCTCTCTCCTGGGCTGGGGATGGGTGAAGAAAGGCCTTCTTTCATCCTGTTTACCTCCTTTTGCCTAATTACTTCATTTATTCTGTGTTTATGAAGGGATCAAGTTCGAAGATAGCCAGGGAGGAGGAACGCAGCCATTGATTGGAAAGGCCTGCGGAGAGGAACCGGTGGCCAAGAAGAAAACGAAAAAAAAGAAAAGAAAGAGCATTATGCTAATGGCCCACAGGATTTTTGAAAGATATGGACACCGGCAGGCGGAGAGGGGGCCACGGAGTAACTTCTTGTGGGTGAGGGTGGAGCTGAAATAAAATTAAGAAGAATGAGCAATGTGGCTAATAAGAGAGACTGAAGTCAGACCCCATTCAGGGAGGTCTGTTCAACTGGAAGCATTTCTGGAATTCCAGCTTATTCAACAGCCTTGACGTACAGGGCATTTCTACACTAGGCTGTTATAGTGCTATCATTCCACTTTCAACATCCTAGGGAATCCCGGGTTTTGTAGTTTAGGGAGGGGTCTTTGAGCAGTCCAACAGTGGGATATGCTGCTGTCTCATTGGAGTGTGGTGGACTTCCCTTCACTGAAGGTCTTGAAAGAGAGCTTGGTGGGCCGTCTCTCTCAGGACTTTTTTAGCTGTGTATTCCTGCACTAAGTATGGTGGGGGGTGGGGGAGTGGGCTGGGGGGCCCTTATGATCCCTCCTAGCTTGATAATTCTTTGAAGCTGAAGCTGAAACATGAAATGTTATGAGAGAGTACAACTCAAGCCAAGGAAAGAAGCATGAAGTTTCATCTACCAAAAAGCATCCTAAAGAAGTCCAGGGTTTTGGTCTGATGCAGATTGGACCAGATGGCCCTTGGTGGTACCTTCCAACTCTAGGATTCTATGTAGAGTATCTTGCAAAAGAACTGCCCAAAAGAAAGAAAGAAAGAAAGAAAGCAAGCCGGAGCTTGTTGTCGTTGCAGTGGTTGTGGTGTGCCTTCAAGTCATTTCCAACTTCTGGTGACCCTAAGGCTACTCTATCACGCAAAGGTTTATTCAGAGGGGGATTGCCTTTGCCTTCCTCTGAGGCTGAGGGAGCGTGACTTGCCCAAGGTCACCCAGTGGGTTTCCATGGCCAAGCAGGGATTCAAATCCTGACCTCCGGAATCACAGTCCGATGCCCAAACCACGGTACCACCCTGGATCTCCTTGTAGCCAGAGTGACAAGATGGTAAATCATTTCTTGCATTGACACGGCGTGCCTTCGGTGGCCTTCCCCCGCAAACCTCTTTCTTTCTCGGAATCTCACATCCGCCGCCGTGACCGAGCTCACCCTTCCCCAGCTGCGCATCAGCACCGTGACCACGGATGGGCGCGAGCCAGGCCTCCAGCTGGCTTCTGTTCACCTGTCCGGCTGCCTTTTGAATGTCCCTCTCACCTCCTCTCTACCCCTGCTGAGGTAGCTCACCTGTCCTGAAAGCCCCACCTAAGCTTCGGGTGGTCCTCTTGCCCATTCTGGTTGCCTCCAGTTGCAGAATCCCGTTCCCCTTTCCCTACACATCTGCGGACAGATCCAGATGGCCCAGTGATGACACACTTGTCCCCTGGCTTCCTTCCTTCTGCTCTCTTCTCCCCGACTTCCATTCTGTCCTGTCCCACCGCCAAGTTTCCTGACCTTTGGATGAACTCCACGAAAGAGCCGGTCTTTGGAGCCTGCATTTGCTGGTTCCACATCTGTGACCTGTTCCAACTTAAATTCTCCTTCTGTTTGGAACAGCAAATTGGAGGGGGGGGGGTAGGAAAAGAAAAGAAGAACAGAGACAAAGAAAGAGAGAGTTTCTATTTAAAAAAACAACAAAAAGGAAAGAAACTTCTGACAATCTTGGAAGGGAGTGAGCTTCAAAGAAGGAAAATTGAGGCAAGAACAAAATAAATGGACATTTCATAATAAATTTATATCCAGACAGATTTCCTCTCCCCACCAACACACTCCTCCCTGCCTCTTTTTGCTTTAAAGAGGAGAAAGAATTAAATGAAGGGTTTCTGCATATATCTTTGCATAGTCCAGAGACTTGAAGAGGTTGTCAGAGAATTCAGATGTGAACAGTAAAAACCGGCCATGCACAGAAAATAGAAATATGAGATCCGTACAAAGATGTAGCTGGAGGTTAAATGTTAGAGATGTTTCTACTCCATCCTCGCTAAAATGAATGACTGTGGAAGGCTGTAGGCACCTCGTTTTGGGGTGGCTTTCGGTGGAAGTCTGGAAAAGGTTCTTGCAAGGTAGAATTTGTGATTGTGTTAGGGTAGGAAAGATTGCAGTCGGCTGGGTCTGGGGTGAAAATTGTGGGTTGGTCTTTTCCATGAAACTCAGGGGAAGTTAACTCCTTAGGTCTTGGGCCCTGATTGGGGTACAACAACATGTGGGCCTCCTATCTCTCTATGCTGACCATCTAGAGATGTTGTTTCAGGAATCTTTTTCCAAATACTCCCTGACTAGTTGACTTCTGTTGGTGCTACCATGATTTTAGAGCTTTGCTTTTAGGCTGGGAAACAAAGAATAGTTGAAAATACTTGGAGTTAAAACAGATGTGAAAAATGTGTTTCCGAAGAGTCAGAAAACTCAGACAAGGAAAGTCCTGGACTAATGAGAATATTTGAAATTTGGGACTTATTTGGTCCAAAATTCTTACATTGCTTTTCTTGAACAGAAACCAGCATTTTCTGTGCAGAAAACAGGCACTTCTGCACAAAAAATAACATTCCTCCACAGACATATTCTCTGCACAGAAAATGCTGTTTCCTGAACAGCAAATGCTCTTTTGGGAACCAAGAAAAGTATGAGTTTTGCATACAATATGTCCCAAATTGCAAATAGTCTTCAAAAACCATGTGGTTTTGTCTTTCAGTGAAAAGAACATCACTAAAATTACTCATTCCTTTTTTTTGAGAATGAAATTAGTGAAAAATTACCTTCCTACTTTTAGCCATCCCATTATTTCAAGTGTTAATTGCTTCAAACTTGCCTAAATGGAAACAAAGAAACAAATACTGGTTTCTACTTGCCTGATCGCTTAAAGTGTTGTTTCTCTTTGTGTCTCTCTAACATGCCAGCGTATAAAACACAGCCCCCGAGTTGTGTCCTAGAGGGCCTCTCTGCATCAATGTTGGAAAATAATAATAATAATTTTTTTAAGAAAAAACCCATCATGTCATCAAGTATGTTCCTTCCACTTCAGCCAACAGGGCTGATCATTCCCTGGCTACTGGAAGATACTTTGTGCATTATCCAATTTAAAACTGTTTCAGTGACAGAATTTCTGGAGGTCTCTCTGGAGACTTTTTTTTCCTGTGAGCTTGTACAGTTCACAAAATGGGTTTTCTTCCGACTGTTCTGCCAAAGGGAATAGTTTAATCCACTCAGATGGTTCCTGCTCTGCAGGGCTGTCATTGCTGCACCAGTGAAGTCACAACTGAGTCAAATATATGGCCCTGAACTCCGGCTGTAAATCCCGACTAAAGCACGGCCATCAAATGCATTGGCTTTAACCAATATGCTGGCTCATGGTTCAGCAACTGATTTGATGGTTCTGCTCTACTTGGGAGTAACCGACAGGATTCTGGCCACACGGTTGCTCACTGTCGGTGCAGAGTCGGTGCCTTCTTTGTGTCTTTGTGTCACTTTGGGGCTGCAGAAAGAGCCCCTGTGCGTGCCTCCCTCCCCATGGTGGCCCAAGGGGACCAGAAGCAGGAGGCCCATGGGCAGTTCCTATCAGACCATGAGCTCCACAATACGGGGTTTTTGCCGAAGAGAACTATAGCCCAACCGCCATGGAAGTAGGTGAGTGCAAATCTACACTTCACAAACTTGATGCAGGATCTCAGAATTTCAGCCATGACATATGAAAGCCACTGGCCAAGTTGGTTTGGGGATTATGAGAGGTGTAGTCCAAGAACTTAACTTTTCGAAGCCATGAGCCTAATTTAAGTTAGGGGAAAGAATAAGATGGCCCTCTGCAACTGCTTCATTTAATGCTATGTGTTCAAATAGCTACAGTTCCAATGTCCTTTCTTAGATGGTCCCTAGCTATTTGTCGGTGCCTTCACTGCACTACTTGGTTCAGTGGGATTGTAGAAAAAGTCTCCATGCCAGATTCCCCATTACCCAAAGGGAGGATAAGAAGCAGGCACGTGGAGGACACACAAGTGGTATTCACTAGAAACAAGGGGTAGCACAACCACTGCTTAACTGACGAAGGGTAGATTCAGATGGTACAAGCATAATGTATTTTCCTCCTCTTCTGTGTGGATGAGAACAAGCCTTGGGGATTCAGAAAATGGTGCCTTTTTAATTTTTAATTTAGACCAAGCTGCATAAAGGCTAAGGAAACCAAGCAGTAGGTTCTCTTTTACACAAGTTTTGCTGAAATAAGTGGGGACTTTAAGAAAGAGTTTGGGTTGAAGGACATCCAGAGGACTGTACTGTCTTCTGCCTTCTTCTGAACTATCCGTGGTGGAGAGGTGGTGGTGAGTGCTCCACCAAACTAAGTCACTCCCACCTTTTCTGGACTCAGACTTGCCTACCAAAATCTTAGCCCCCCTGTATCATCCAGCCTTGCAAATGAAAGACCCTCCTCCTTTCTGTCTTCAAATTGACTCCAACTTATGGTGATTCTAAGGGGCCTCTTGTGTGGTTTTCTTGGCCAGATTTCTTCAGAGAAGGTTTGCCATTGCCTTCCTCTGAGGCTGAGAGAGTATGACTTGCCCAAGATCACTCAGTGGTCTCTGTGACTGAGCAAAGAATTGAACCCTGGGCCATTTCCACACTACATTGTTATAGTGCTATTATTCCACTTCCAACATCTTGCGGAATTCTGCGGTTTGTAGTTTACTGAGGCCAAAGAGATCTCTGTCTAAACTGCAAATCCTAGGATTCCACGGGATGTTGAAAGTGGAATAATAGCACTATAAACAGTGAAGTGTGGAAATGACCCTGGTTTCCCAGTGTCACTCCAACCAGCACTCGGACCACTATACCACACTGGCTCTCCTATCGATCATAATAGCTCAGTAGAAACTCCATGTTAAGGGGCAGTATATCCCTGGATGCTACATGTTAGGATAAAAATGAAGGGTGTTGTTGGCACATGCTGTAGTGACATGTGCATTAGTGCATTGCCTGGAAACTGTTGGAACAGGATGCAGAACGAGAGCGCTGGGAGATTCCTGCATCAGCAAAGGTTAGACTAGACGGCCTTGGACCACCTTCCGAATCTGGGATTCTAAGCAGGGGGTGGCCTTCCTAAGAGAGCAGGCGGGACAGAGATGGGATCCAAACTTCAGACCTCATGAGTAGTAACCATTTCCCCCCTTCATGTTTTCATTTGATGAAGTCCACAAAAGCTTGTGCCAAACAAAACCTGCAGATCACATCTTTAAGGTGCCCCCAAATCTCTCAGTAGGAAAGTGGTCAAAGAGGATATGGTCCATGGCTCTTTCAGAAAAATTAAAATACGAAGTAAAAGTAGCAAAAGGGGGCACAAAAGAAGAGACATTTGACATCCACTCAGAAGCTCCTTTGTCTGTCTATGCTGGACTTAAACCTCCTTTGGATCAAGAGCAATTTTGGGGGGAAAAAACCATTATGGAAATTTAAAGTTAATAGGTAAACAACCTGTAATTATTTGGGCACAACTTGTGTCTATGTTGATCGACAGGGATAAAGTTAAGTCTTCCACTACTTGTGGAGGTGAAGGTGGAAAGGACAGAAAGAGGGAGGGGTAAAAAATCTTTAAGGTGACACAAGACATTTTATTTTTGTTTTCAATATTCTCCAAGCATCCAAATCCTGCTCAGATCCTGCAGTTCAGTTCCCCTTCAATTCATCTATATTTCCCCCAATTAATTTTTTTTTCAATTCTCTGCTTCTCTCTCCCCAGAAGTGATAAATACTTTGTCCACCCAATTTTTGTTGCTCAGCAGTACCGAACCGAATAAACCCAGAGTGCTTGGCCTGGTTCTCATGGGTTCCATGCTCCCTGTGTGCAGGAGGGAGATCGGCACCCGGCCTGCCTCTCCAGGGGAGAGAGACGGAGCCTCGTTCCAGCGTGCAGCCTCCTTTCCAAAACATGGGATGTGCAAAAGCTCGACAAGCCCACGTCAGCCCATCAATTTCCCTTAATCCCCATTTTCTAAGAGGATCTGCTGTATTTACAGAACAAAGACCCTAAAACCTCCTCTCCTGGCGTAACCCCTGACCAAGAGACATTGATGAAGGCCCTCTGGCAAGGAGACAGAAACCTTGGCTCGCGGAAAGGGCCGGGGAGGGAAGCAGAGGCACATTTGGGAAGAGATGAACTATTTTTTACCTTTTGGCCACGTACGGCCGTAAAACAAAACAGAGCGGAGCCTTTGCCGGGAGAGACAGAAGGCAGAACGCAGCTGGCCAGGCCTGCGAGCAAGAAATCCTCCCTGAGCAGGGGTGGTAAGTGGGAGCGGGCGGGAATACGGGGCAAGCAGAGAGGGCTACAAGGAAGGGTTGGGAAGGGGATAGAGAGCCGAGGAGTCGGACCAACGGTTCTTCCAGGCTGGCATTCTGCGGAAAGGCAGCAGGCCACGGATGGAGACTGTGGCTGTTCTTTGCTCAGGGGCCCCAGCATCTGAGGATGAACCATAGAACCCAGGAGTTGGAAGAGACCCGAGGACCATCCAGTCCAGCCCCTTCTGCTGTGCAGGAAGACGCAATCAGAGCATTCCCTTTGACAGAGGGCCTTCCAGCGTCTCTTTCGGAAGGAAGAGACTCCACCACACTCCGCTGAGGCAGCAGCAGATCCCACCGTCCAGCTGCTCTTACCACCAGGAAGTTCCTCCTAATTTTTAGGTGGAATCTCTTTTCCTGTAGCTTGAAGTCATTGATCCACAGTGTCAGTATCTGGAGCAGCAGAAAACAAACTTGCTCCCTCTTCCATAGGCCATCTTTTCCAATATTTAAACACGGCTATTGTGAGGTCTCTTAATTTTCTCTTCTCCAGGCCAAACATCCCCAGGTCCCTGAGCTGCTCCTCGCAGGGCTTCATGGCTTCCAGGCCATCTACCATTCTGGTCGCCCTCCTGCGGACACATTCCAGCTCGTCAATATCTTTCTTGAAATGAGGTGCCTAGAAGTGGACACAGTATTCCGGGTGAAGTCTGGCCAAAGAAAAATAGAGTGGTGCTATTATTTTCCTCAGTCTAGACACCATAGTTCTATTGATGCAACCAGGAATCGTGTTGGTTTTCTTGGCTGCTGCATCACATTGCTGACTCATGTGATCTACTAAGACTTCTAGATCTACATGAAAGCTGTTTCCCCACTCTGCTGCATAGTATCCCTGGCCAGTTTGACCCCTTCGCTGCCACACACACCTGTTTTAACCCAAAGTGAAATCAGTTTGGAAAGCCTTGCATAGCCACATCAGTGCAAGGGGATGTTTCTACTGTGTGCATATGCTCGCCTTATCAGTTATGTCTGGTCATGCAACCACGGCAGCTCCTTTTTTCCCTTCCCCTTCCTTCCTTCCCTCCTTCCCTCCTTCCTTCCTTCCCTCCTTCCCTCCTTCCTTCCTTCCTTCCTTCCTTCCTTCCTTCCTTCCTTCCTTCCTTCCTTCCTTCCTTCCTTCCTTCCTTCTGAATTCCAGCAATACAGGCACATATTCACATGTTTGCTTAATCAAATAGCCTTCCTTCCGATTGCCCAGCTGTGTGAAGCCGGTAGGCAAAGGGGAGGCAAAATGCCACCTATGAATGTGTGCATACAAACACCAAATCCAATAAATAAATAAAGGAGCCCTGTTCTTCTTGGAGAACACACCCCCTTCCAGTCAGACCCAGCAGCTTCTTCAGAGCTCGGGTCTTCTTCAGTAGCAGCTTCTTTTTCCTCAGCAGTCTTCTTCTTCAGCAGCTTCTAAACCAAAATGCTCAAAGGCCTGGAAACCCTGAAGCCCTCCGAGGAGCAGCTTAGGGAGCTGGGAGCCTGGAGAAGAGAAGGTGAAGGGTGGACACGATAGCCACGTTTAAATATTTGAAAGGATGTCATATGGGAGAAGGGGCAAGCTTGTTTTCTGCTGATGCTCCAGAGAATAGGACATTGTGGAGCAACGGCTTCAAACTACAGGGAAAAAAATTCCACCTAAACACTAGAAAGCACTTCCTGATGGCAAGAGCAATGTGACAGTGGAATACGCTTCTGCTTTGGAGTGTGGTGGAGTCCCCGCTGTCTTTGGAGGTTTTTAAACTGAGGCTGGCTGGCCATCTGTCAAAGGGAATATTTTGATAGTGTCTTCCGGCGTGGCAGAAGGGGGTTGGACTGGATGGCCTTTGGGATCTCTTCCAGCTCTAGGATTCTATAACTTTTCCTCCTGCACACTCGCATGAGTGTGTCCCGCTCTGCGCGCTGGCTGTCCTCTGCTGTACAGAAGCTCTTGATATCAAACCTTTGGCCCGATCCTGCTGGGGAAACTTATTTTTCCTCTCTCGCTCGGAGGACTTTAATGGGCAGAGCCCTTCCAAATGGCAGTTGGCCACCTGTCATCAGGATCAGCAGTCGATGTGCAAAGTGAGGGCTGGGGAGTATTAACATGAGCGCAGGCCCCTCCGAATGTGTGGAAAAGAAAAGAACGGATCGGGCGGTGGAGCGGAGAGGCTGGCGGGGGGAAGGGGGTTCTCAGGGCGGCCAAAAATATCCCAACCATATTGCCTCCTTGGGAATTTAGAACATTTTACCCACAATCCTTTGCCTTGAAAAACAATCTGTTTTGGAGCCTGGCATAACCTAAAGTGACTGTATATTATTAAGGATTTAACTTTGAACTTCAGCATTTGGTTTCCATTATATTATCATTAATATCCTCCGCTGCTTCCATTTGGCTTTGAATCCTTCATGTGAGGTTCCCTTGCTCTCCGGGTCCCTAAGCAACTGCCCCCCCATCTCGACAGCAATGGCGAGGCCATCACTCTTTCCTACAACGGGAGTTCCTGTTTGTCTTAACGGCCGATCCAGCAGCGCACCCTGGCTTGGAAGCGCAAGGCAGTCGGTTGCCATTCTCTTGCCTTCTCCCTCTCTCTCCTGAGTTTCCCCTTCCCTAAGAAATGCCCTTCTCTCAGCCCCGCTGAGAAATCCCCCAGCACATGAGAAGTATGGCCACGGATCTGGTCATGGGAATAGTCGCCTGATAGGTTCCTGGCAAAGAGTCAGTGGGACAATGGGCGAAACACCGTCAGCATAAGCGGCGTCTGCATACAGCGGCCAAGACCCCACACTGGGGGCTGCGGGGTGTAAAGCTCTGCACGTGGAGTGTTTTGATGATTGTGCTGAGTGGTGGCTTTGCAGCAGTACATGTACAAGCACGGGTGAAACTGGATGCGCAGGTGAGAGCAGAACTGAGTGAGCAACCAAATGCACAACCCAATGAGGAACTGAATACACAGCTGAATGAAGAACCGAATGCACAACTGAATGCGGAACTAACGCACGACTGAATGCACAACTTAGGCCTTTTCTGTCCTGCACTGTTATGGTGCTATTATTTCATTTTCAACCTCCTGTGGAATTCTGGGGTTTGTAGTTTACCGAGGCCCGAAAGCTCTCTGACTGAGAAGTCCAAATGCCCCTCCCTAAACTGCAAACCCCAGGATTTCACAGGACGTTAAAAGTGGGATAATAGCACTTACAACAGTGTAGTGTGGAAATGGCCTTAACGCACAGCTGAAAGCAGAACTGAATGCGGAATTGAATGATTGTTTTAGAATGTTTTTCAGAATTGAAGCACAAAGTGCTCTGTTGTTTTAAAATGTATTGTGCAACTTTTAACATCTTTTTTAGAGTGTGTTTTTAATGTCACTAATAGCTTAATTTGGTTTTAATGGTGAATTTTTGCATGTTTTTAATGGTAATTTTAAATGTGTATGCCCAGTCTTAGGGAAAAAGCAGGACGTAAATAACATTTCATCATCATCTTGCACAACTGAAAGCACATTTGAATGCAGAACTGAAGGCACAGCATCTGGAAGGATTGGACGCAAGTGATGGGAAAGAGCTTCCAGCTACTGGAGCAAATAAATTATTTCTGCACCAGACTGTTATAGTGCTATTATTCCACTTTCAACATCCTATGGAATCCTAGGGCCTGCAGTTTAGGAAAGAGCCTCAAAGGTCTAGTGCAGAAATGACCAGTGTCACCTCCATGGGGGAGGTGAAATGGTCCAAACCAGGTTCATAGCCCAAAATCCTGTTTCTTCACTTGATTGTACACTTGTACCTTCTCCCAGGGCCAGAAACCAGAGGGAAAGGAACGCCAACAGTAGCTTGAATACCTTCGCCACTCCCAAATAGAGTAGACCCAAAGCAACAGTGGTACTTGCATAAGAGCTGACCTACCAAACTACTGTTCCAGTGGGCTCATCCTTGTTGTCATTGCTGCTGTTGTGATGTGCCTTCAAGTGTCCTTCTTGTACTTCATGAAGAATTCAACACATGGGTTGTTGTAGTCCAAGTGAAAATCAGATGGACTGGGTTGGACACGGATGTTGTTAAAAGAGCGGCATTCACAATTGCAGCCCCATACTGATGGAGGAGCCTATGCTTGGCTCGCAGCAAATTTTAAGTACAGTTTTGGGGGTTAACTTTGTAATCCCATGGCTTATAGGTACAATTTTCTGCAAACTTTTAAAGTTAAGATCTTAAGCTTTAACTATGTTAGCATGGTTTCTTTTAAATGGACCTTATATAAGTTTTATGTGTTCATTTATTAGATTTCTTCCTGCCTGTAAATGTCTGCCTTTTATTTCATGTCAAGTCTTGGAAGAATTGCTTCCCTTTGGGTATTAATTGATATTTTATCCATGACAGTTTCCTTTCCTTTTGTTTGTTCGCCTCTGCTTTCTTTGACTGTTTGCGTGTCTATGGGGAGACTGTGTGGAGCTGGGGTGGGCAACCACGGTGGGTACAGGTGCCAACACACACACACATGCACACACACACAAAGCCATACTGCATGATTCTGGTACCATTTCCAAGAGAAATTGACTAAACATTGCACAGGCAAGGTAATTCCAGTTGCAAGTTCCAGACTGTCAACCAGTTTGAGGGCAGCTGTAGGGTTTTCTTTTTAGGTAAGAATGAATCCATTCCCTGCTTATTAGAAAAGCTGCCCAAAGGTGTTGACTTTGAAGGAACCATCTGCTGGGCAAATCTTTCCCTTCTCATCTTGTTAGATCTTTCAGTGATGCTTTAAAGAGCAAAACAAAGCAGAACAGGGATGATGGTCAAGTACTGCATGAGAGAAATAAGACACGCTCAGAGGCATCTGGTGGTTGGTTTCAACAGTTTGTCTCATTTAATAGAATCATAGAATCAGAGCATTGTAAGAGTTGGAAGGGGCCTCCTGGGCCATTGAGCCCAAGTCGCTGGTCAATGCAAGAACTCCAGCTAGAGCATCCCCGGCAGGTAGCTGTCCAGCCTCTTTTTGAAAGTGTCCAGAAAAGGAGATCCCCACCACCTCTCTTGGCAATTGGTTCCATTGCTAAGCTGCTCTCGCTGTCGAGAAGTTCCTTCTAATTTTTCAATTGAAATCTTGCCTCCTGTAACATTGAACCGTTAGACCTAGTTCTAACATCTGGGGCAGCAGAGAACAAGCCTGCCTGCTCCTCTCTGTCGCAGCCTTTAATGTATTTAAAGAGTGTGATCATGTCACCCCTTCAATAATAACTGGTAAAATGGTTTAATAATTGGTTTTAATAATTTGTAAGGTATCTTGAGTTCCATTACTGAGGGTGGGATAAAAGTTAATAAGTGAGCAAATAAATGAATGAATGAATGAATGAATGAATGAATGAATGAATGAATGAATGAATGATAAAGTCTATCAATTTCTATTTCCTCCTCCTCCTCTTCCTCTTCTCCATCTTTTTCTTATAAGCCCCTGAAGGCATCAGATCTGAGCCGATCTTGATCCTGCACATTATTCCCCATGGTGCTAGGGGAAAAGAAGAGCATGGGCAGAAACAACACCAGTTCCACAATGTTGGCATTCAGCAGAAGGCGGGTATAGCACAACCAGCGTGAGACTACGTAAGTGTAGATTTACACTAAACCAGTGTGGTGCAGGATCTCAATCATATTCTTCTTTGTTAGAGTTAGCAACATTGTCGTTGTCATCGTCATCCTCATCCTCATCCTTAAAGATATCACCATTAGCCTGGAAACCATGAAGCTCTCTGAGGAGTGGCTTAGAGAACTGGGGATGTTTAGCCTGGAAAAGAGAAGGTTAAGAGGAGACTTGATAACCATCCTTAAATGTTTGAAAAGATGTCTGTCATATGGAAGATGGAGGAAGCTTGTTTTCTGTTGCTCCAGAGACTAGGACGCTGTGGAGCAATGGCTTCAAACTTCAGGAAAAGAGATTCCAGCTAAACATGAGGAACAACTTCCTGATGGAAAGAGCAGTTGGAGAGTGGAATCTGCTACTGCCTCAATGGAGTGTTGTGGAGTCTCCTTCTTTGGAGGTTTTCAGAGAGAGGCTGGATGGCTGTCTGCCAAAGGGAATGCTTGGATGGTGTCTTCCTGCGTGGCAGGACGGAGTTGGACTGGATGGTCCTTGAGGTCTCTTCCAACTCACCTATTCTATGGTTCTACAGTGTTTTAATTATCATGCTTAAGAATATCACCAAGGCCTGGCCACTGGGATATCACTGGGGGAACCTCTTGCAATATCACTGGTGCCACCCCATGACTCCGGCAGTGGCTGTCCCTTGCTCTCACGAAATCTGACTCTGAAATCCTGAAGCTTGGGATGGTAACAACCTGGCAATCCTAACTTCCTGCTTGAAGAGACAGTATTTCTGGGCTAGATGGAGAATGCTCCTAGTCTGGGCAGAGGCAACTTCCCAGGTCTCCTTGGAGGGATTCCCTCTTGTCTTCCCGCCCTACGAGTGAGAGGAGACTGCGATCGGGAGGCCGCAGGCCTGCCGTATTTATCCATCCTTTACCTCAGACCCTCTCGGTTGGCCTTCCTCTTTGAAACAAAATATCCAGTAGGCCCACGAAAGGTTATGAAATACAAATTTGAGCTTCTTGGTGGCAGAAGGTGAATGGTGCAGTTGAAATTAAATCATGTTTAGATTAAAGAGGACAGAGTATTGAAAATATTTTCCTTAGAGTTTTACAGTACAATTAGGAACTGTTTAAGCTTTCGATTCTCGTGGCTTCTAAGTCAGGGCTGTGGTTAACCGAGCGCTCAAGATATATTCCTTTCAGCTTCCATGGAGGAAGGTCATCCCTGTTTAGTTGTAGAATTATACCTTCCACTACTGAGGCCGCTTATCTTAGAATCTGCAATTTGCCGGGTCTCCCGCAAAAGGAAATCTTTTATTAAGCATTCTATTTTCCTTTGCTCCAGGCAGGCAGACTAAATAAACTCAAGGGTAGACTTTGCACTTTTCTGCATGTCGGTCACATCCAAGAATCACAGACAATGCCGGTTTGCACGAAAGAGAGAATTTTAAGAAAAACAAGCGCTCAAAACCCCTCGTCAACTCCTCCTGCTGGATTCCTCAAAAGAATTTATTTCATTACTATAAGTGCTGTTGACTTAGTGTTGGTTTCAGCACTTGGGTTCTTGGATAGCTTGAAGAGAGCCAGCATCTCCAAGATAAATATATTATGCAAAGCATGGGCCCCATTCTTTCACTGATATGTGGTCTGATTCCAACTGTACCCCAACGGGAAAGGTCTTCCTGGGTTGTACTGAAGATGGGGGCCTCAGCTGGCTCCAGGCGGCAGGCCATGGCTACAGAAGAAAGCTGCCTATGGAGGGAAGGTAAGAAGGTCTCACGGAAATTGAATGGTGACTTAGGCATTGGTGGTGGCGTCCAAGAAGAGCAGCCTTCCCCAAGATGGTACCATCTTCATCACTACAGGCAGTGTGGGAGTTGAAGTCAAACACATCTGGAGGGTACCACTTTGGGAAAGACAGACAGGGAACCTCTGACTACTCAATGTTGAGGGTTAACATCAGGAAGGAGACAGGAAAGAGATTTCTACTGGTGTCTTCTGCATGTGTGGAAATGGCTGGACATGTCTTTTCAATGCAGGGCAGCTATATTCAGTCCAAGGTTGTGGAAACAGAGTTGTGCATCTGGCCCATTGCTCAAGCAATGCAGGCATGGATATCATAGACCAACGTTCAGACTGCTACACCACACTGCCTCCTTCATTATTCACTAGTGAGGTGGGATTGTGCAACTGCCGTGTAACTCCATGAGCATCAAATTGTGCTCCATTTTGGTCATCACCAATAACCATGGAATCATAGAGCTGGAAGAGACCCCAGGGGCCATCTGGTCCAACCCCATTCTGCCATGCAGGAAGAGATGGTCAATGCATTCCCAACAGATGGCCATCCATCCTCTGTTTAAAAACTTCCAAAGAAGGAGGAGACTCCACCACACTACATGAAGGCAGCAGCGTATTTCACTGTTGAACTGTTCTTACCACCAGGAAGTTCTTCTTCCTAAGGTTTAGGCGGAATCTCTTTTCCTGAAGTTTGAAGCCATTACTCCATTTCTTAGTCTCTGGAGCAGCAGAAAACACGTTTGCTCCATCCTTCATATGACACCCTTCCAAGCATTTAAGCATAGCTATCATGTTGCCTCTTAACCTTCTCTTCCCCAGGCGAAACATACCCAGCTCCCTCAGTTGCTCCTTATAGGTCTTCCTGGCTTCAGGTCTTCTTTCATTCTGGTCATCCTCCTCTGTACTGTGGTGCCCAGAACTTGACACAGTATTATTTCAGTAGGGTCTGACCAAAGCAGAATAGAGTGGTTCTATTACTTCTCTTGATCTTGACACTGCGTTTCTATTGATGCAGCCCAGAATCACACTGGCTTTTTTTAGCTGTCACATCACACTGCGGCCTCATGTTCAGCTTGTGCTCTACTAGGACTCCTAGATATTTTTCACATGTGCTGTGGTCAAGCCAGGTGTCACCCGTCTTACATCTGTGGATTTCATTTTTTCTGCCCAGGTGTAGGACCTTACATTTCTCCCTGTTGAAATTCATTTTGTTAGTTTTGGCCCTGCTCTCTAATAGGTTTAATGTCTGTGGTGGCAGCAGGAGTGGTACAAGGGTGGTGGGTCTAGCTGTGGGATTATAGGATGAAAGAGTCTAGTTGTGGAGCTATGAAGACATCTAGAAGGTCCTCAGAAGTGGCCTTGGCAACAGTGGGAGAGGTAGAGACCCCCCCATCCCCAATCCGGTGCCATAGTGAGGAATATGTAGAAGATCTCACAGGAACTATGTGAAGCCAACTCAGGTAGCCTTTGACAGGAAATTTTTGATGGAGCCACTCCTTTCCTTGTGGAAAAATCACCTCCTCTCTTTATATTGGGAGAAAGGTGGGGTATAAATTCAACAAACAAACAAACACTTTACCCTCTTCCTTTTCCCACACAGCCATTTATACCTCGATCTCACCACCTAATGATTTGCTTGACTGCTGGCTTGTTGTCTAAAGAACAGCACCAGATGTTCAAGTTACTTCAATTCATGTATGTCCAACTGTGGAACAAGAGGGGAAAAATTATACGTGACCTATCCGGCATGTTCTGTTTAGCAATAGAGGAGGTCATGGGATGAAGGGGGAAGGATTTGGGGATCAGAATAGGTTAGGAAAATTGTGGTCATCACAGGGATGCTTGTGGAATCCCCCCCCCCATCCACTCCCTGACTCCTCTGTCTGAGTCATCTTCAAGCATTCTGGATGATCCCTTTGGGATCCGAGAGCGTGGAACAAGCCAGCTGCCGCCGCCACTGTGACCAGGACAGGAATCATGGCCAGATGAATGACTTGCAGCAATCAATCTTTCGCCTTCCTTCGAGCCTCAGCTGGAACCATGTAAACAAACACAGCATGTTCACAGGATCATGGTGGCTTACTTGCTAAGAAGATAGAAAGACATGTTTCTGTACATCTTCTCTTTTCAGTAAAGGGGACTTGAATAAGGGATAGTCAAAATGAATCTAGGACTAGGTAGGAAGTCTCCAGAGATGATGGCTGGATGGGGTTTGGCCATCTCAACATCCACAGGTGTGACCACTGTGGTCTCTGGAGATCATCAAGAAGTCAACAATGGCATGTGAAATCTTACCTTTACTCAAGAGGAAGATGTTCTACGGGAAGACTCCGATCAACCAATGAGGAGGTTGGGTATGTTTAGCCTGCAGAAGTGAAGACTGAGAGGTGATGTGATAAAACCATCTTTGAATATTTTGAGGATTCTTGGGTAGAAGATGGAACCAGTTGGTTTTCTGCTGCTCCAGACGGTTGGTCTGAAAACCGATGGATTTTAATTTTGAGAAATGAGTTTCTGACTAAACATTAGGAAGAGCCAGAGATTCACAGCAAGATCTCCCAGCATCATCTGAAGCATATTTATTTCGAGTAAGTTCAGTGAGTGAAGCTAGTGTAGTGACGCCATTTGAGGGTTGAACTATAGATGGGTCTGGGATTGAATCCTTGCTGAGCTATGGGAACCTGCTGGGTGACCTTGGACAAGTCACGCTTTCTCAGCTGTAGAGAAAAGCAAAGGCAAACCTCAACAGAATAACTCTTGTCAAAAAAACTCTATGATGGAGTCACCATAAATCAGAATCAACTGAAGACACATAACAGAGTTCAGTTGGAATCAGGTTGCATTGATGTACATTTGACGGTGCAATGATGTACAAACTTTAGTCCCCTTTGAACTCAGCCCAGCTGACTTCTGAGTGGAAATGTATATAAAAGAATGCCTTCACTCTGCATTAAGTGTGTTTGGGATTATAATCCTTGAGTGAAAATCCTCTTGTCTGTCACAATTATTAGTGCATGCTAGTTAACTACGGTTTCTTAAATTAATTACATTAGTACACGCGAAAAGGGTTCTAGGAGTCTTGGTAGAGCACAAACTGAACATGAGTAAACACTGTGATACAGCAGCTAAAAAAGCCAATGCGATCCTAGTTTGCATCCAGTAGGAGTTGTAATGGCCAGGATATAAAACAGGTTAAGTCAAATCAAACCCTGGTCTCCAGGGTCATAATCCAATGCCCAAACCATGCTGGCTCTGTGTTGGCATCTTATATGTGGGTAAGTTGCCCTAGATGTGTATCTAGCGTAAACAGCTCCTAGGACAAGTGTAGAAGTTGTGCTCTCCCCCTGATCCTTCTCCTCCGCTTCTGGCACTGCTTTTTTTTGCATCCCCCTGGCGTTGATGCCCAGGGGACGTACCCTACTTGCCCCACCCTAGATATGCCTCTGAGTTGCCTTGTGGAAGTGGCTGGACATTTTTGTCCAGTGCAGATTAGTTGCATTCAATTCAGGGTTGTAGAAGTGGAGTTCTCCAAGAGATGCCCATGTACATGTGCAACCCCTGCAGATGGGGGCTGCGCTTGCTGGTTGAGTTCAGAAAGAGAGGGAGAGCTGCAGCTGCAAAGGAGTTGAAGCTGGCTGGGCTGAGGGGGAGGCCCTTCTCACCTCAAAGAAGGTCTTGGGATATCAGTTACATGTTAAGGGGGGAACAAAGGGGGTACATTCTTTGTGGTGTAATTTCTAGGTTCAGTTGCATCTATTTTGTATTTTTTCATTTAGTACTTTCAGATTGCGTCTCAATTTTGCAACGTTACCGAGAGCACAGGCAGAAGTAGCCTGCAGTCTAGTCCTGCCATTCAGTTATAGCAGATCCCATAGAACCCAGAGAGAGGTACATCGGGTTGCACAATGTCACAATTCACATACAAACTGACAGGATGCAACCACTGCACAACTATGCCCTCTGAGGAGTGGTTTAGGGAGCTGGGGACGTTTAGCCTGGAGAAGAGAAGGTTAAGAGGTGACATGATAGCCGTCTCTAAATATTTGGAGGGCTGTCATATGGAAGAGAGAGCAAGCCTGTTTTCTGCTGCTCCAGAGACAGGACAGGGAGCAATGGCTTCAAACTGCAGGAAGAGATATTCCATCTAAACCTTAAGAAGAATTTCCTGATGATAACAGCTGTTCAGCAGTGGAATCCGCTGCTGCCTCAGTGGAGTGTGGTGGAGTCTCCTCCTTTGGAGGTTTTTAAACAGAGGCCGGTTGTCCATCTGTCAGGAATACTTTGGCTATTCCTGCATGGCAGAAGGGGGTTTGACCAGATGGGCCTGGTGGTCTCTTTCAGTTCTAGGACCCTTGGATTCTATGAACTTTGAGAGTAAAGTTAAACTCTGTTTCCTTAATGTAGGATCACAGCCATCGCGTCATAGAATTATAGAGCTGGAAGGTACCCCCAAAGTCCTTTTGGATCTGACCCTTTGCTGATGATGAAAGAGACAAAAATAAAAGAGAAGAGAGAAGAAGACTATTCTTTCCTATACAAATGCGTGTAAGTGGCTTTGTATTAGTGTGCTCCGTAGGAACATGAGTATTATTGGGCATAAAATGGAAAGAGGGTTCTGCAAATGCTGGAGCTGGCAAGAACACCTGAATCCCCCAAATACATTCGAAGGAATTTTGTTGGGCTGGTACGTCCCCAGTTGTTCCAAGTAAGCAAGGGTGCTATCCGTTGTGAAACTTTAGGGTTAGAGTCTGGTGCGCTCATCTTGCCTCCCAGGACAGCTTATGTCCCTTTTGGGGTGAAGATGCGGGAGGGTAGGTCCAGCTTAGAATACCTGCCAAAGCTCATCACTCTGTGTTACGAAGGGAAAGAATATTCAGAAGTATTTTAAAAAATGGTTGAAAAATGTGTTTCTCAAGTGTCAGGCAACTCTTATGAAGAAATACCCGGACTTCTGAAAATCTTCACAGTTCAGGATTTGTTCTGCACAAAATTCACATGTGGAGGGTTTTGGGTTTTTTTTTTTTGCAAAAAATAACATTTGTGCACAGAAACATTGACTGACAGCCTGTTAGTCTGTTACAGTGTCCCAACTTAGACTTACAACCCTAAATTTAATCATAAATTAAATTTAGGTCCTTAGACCCTTTTCGCACTTTACCTTTTCGCGGTGCTGGGGTGCAGGGCTCACGCGAGCAGCCTCCAGCGAGAGGCTCTCGCGTCCTGGTTCCTTTGGCTCCGCAGCTGCTGCCCCCTTGTGCGAGAGCCCCGCCTCTTCCTTTTGCAGTGCAGCCTGGGACCTTCCCAGGCTGCACTGGATGGGAAGTGTGACCGGCCCGGCTCCCGAGGCTCTGCACGCAAGGTGAGTGCATGTGGGGCCCTGGAGTGATGCGTGACTGCGCACCATTTTCGGCTTAAAGCCGAAAATGAAAAAGTGCTTGAGCGGTCCCTGCCAGGCCCTGGAGCGTTGTGCAAATGCGAGTGCATCGTGTGGACTGCTCCTCACATGTGCGCAACACTCGAGGGGCCCTTTCGCATCAAAAATGCTGTGCAAAACGGGGCGAAGTTAGGATGTCCTAAGTTAGACTTAGATGTAGGGCACTTATGTACTTCATATTCTCATTCGCAATCATGGCAAGATTGCGCAACCACAGATGACCCTGAAGTGCACCTTAAGAGCCAGTCAGCCCTCCAGAGCAATGGCGGTCTGCATTGCTGCTGAGTGGGCCACTTTGAGGATGATGTGACCGCCTGCTCCCTCCCATGAATGACACCGCAATGATGAGTTGCAACAGGTTCCCGCAGGGATCCCCGCTTCTCCTCCCCACGGCCTCACCCACTGGTGGGAAGGGGCTGGTCACACCATCCCGCAGCCCCCTGCTTCCCAGTATCACAGACCTCCATCGTTCCAGATGGCCAGCTGGCTTTTAAGGTGGGCTTAAGTGAGGAGTTTAAAATGTGACTATGTCATTGTGGGTATGTGTTTGATACCAGATCTTGGCCATTCTTTTCTGTGCAGAAAATCCTTTTTTTCTGTGGAAAAATGCCATGGGCAAATTTTGTGCAGAGTAAGTTCCAAACTGCAAACAGGCTAAGATCTGGTATCATTGGACATAACTCCATCTAGAGTTCCATCAGCAAAGCTAATTCTGCCAATGCGCCCCTCAAATCTGTCTCTTAAGCCAAGCAGGACCCCAAATGTAAGGTTTTTAAGGTAGTACAGACGAGGGCACTGGGAAATGGTAATTGCAGTGATCTCCCAGTTATGGGGGGGGGGCTTGAAAGGGGCAGCTGGAGAGACTCCCTGGGGTCCCACTGCAGCTGCATGTCTAAGTGCAGCCTTCATTTCCTAGCGGTCCAGTTGGCAGCACCTCAGAGACCACCACCTTGTTGAAGAGGCTGGTATTTTGGGTCACATTCAGTCATTAATGATGGTATAGGTGAATCCCCAAAATTACAAGATGGTAGTCCTGTCAGATTTTGGAAGTTGATGAGGGTCAACTCTGGTTAGTCCTTGGATGGGAGACCACCAAGAATACCAGGTGCTTTAGCCTCTATTTTAGAGGAAGGAACTGGTAAAATCATCTGTATTTCTTGCCTAAGAAAACCCTAGGAGCCGCTATAAGTTGACGGTTGACTTGAAGAAGCATGCATGCATGTGCGCACGTGCACACACATGCACGCATGCACACACACAAGTCTGGTTTGTGATAGTAAATATTGGACTAGATGCCAGGCCTAGTGTCAAAAACTGTGCAATTTTCAAAGGCGTTCTCTCAGTGGGAAGAAAATTGCTCAAATTGCTCGTCGCTTCCTTCAGGAACGAAATTAGCAAGGACTTACACCGCCCCCCGCCTTTACTCTCGGTCCCTCCCCAGTTGAGATTCTCTGCCTTTAGTAACGCTGAAGAGCTCTCCAAGGCCTTTCTCAGAAGTCCAGCTGCAACCCTGCCGTCTAAAAATACCGCTGCTACAATGCCTGGCTGAAGGAGACTGCAATTATTTCTCAGAATATCTCTCCTTTGCTCATTTATTTGGTTGGAAGAGTTGGAAGGAAGCTTGTCAAACCAATGATTAAGTATCACCTCCTTGCTCCTTTATGAATGGGAGGCCCCCATCCAGACGCGAAGGAGAGCCAGCTCACGCAGCGGGCGGTCCCTCGTGTACCTCCCGGCGGCTCCGAAACCAATTTTTGTCCTCCTTTCTCTTGTGCCGCTGAACAAAGGGTCAGAGAAGGAAATACAAACTGGCGAAAGACAGGGAGAGAAGCACGCTTTGGGCCCAGGAGAGACCCAGAAAGGGAAGCACGCTGACAGTTGGATAAAAGGGGGATGTGAAAGGTGAGGGGAGGCTTGGACACCCTGGCTGGCCATTTCCACCCCCCAGGCAAGGATCTTTTGGAAACTTCGCCCGGGATTTTAAAGCTTCCACCCTTTAAAGGGCTCTGCCAAGTTGCCACTTGTTGGAGCGGTGATCCATATATATATATAGCCGTTTTACAGAGTGGAAAAACAAGAAATTATGAGGTGATTTAGAAAAAAAAAGAATTAAATTAAATGTGCAAAAGGCACAACCTCTAGAGTAGGAGTTGTACATTTTGTGCTCTTGCTGAGGCCTGGGAGCGGAGAGGGGCTCCCACATCCGCAAGGCTGAGACTTCGGGGGAACAGCTTGTGGGCGTGTCCAACGAAAAAGCGTATCTGAGATCCTACATTATTTTTCAAGGGTGGAAATTCACACTCAGACAGTTCCGTGCTGTAGTGGTCTGAGTGTTGAGCACTAGGAGACCAAGAGGTGAATCCTACTTCGGGCAAGTCATACTCTCTCAGCCTAAGAGGATGGCAACGGCAAACACCCTCTGAACAAATTCAGCCAAGAAAACCCTATGATACATTCACCTTAGGGTTGCTGTAAGTCAGAAACGACTTAAAGGCACACACAGGCCATTTCCACTCTACACCGTTATGGTGCTATTATTCCACTTTCAACATCCTATGGAATCCTGGGCTTTGCAGCTAAGGGAGGAGCGTTTGGAATTCTTAGCCAGAGAGCTCTTTGGCCCAAGTAAACTACAAACCCCAGAATTCCACAGGAGGTTGAAAGTGGAATAATAGTACTATAACAGTCTAGTGCAGAAATGGCCACAAACGACAAAGTTAAATGGTGGTTGTGTTGCACCACTCTTCTGCTCAATACTGACATTGAGCAAACAATCGCAGATCTACGACTCCGCAATGGCTCTTTCTGCAATCCCAGTGAATCCAGTGGGACAGGCATTGGTGAGTAGCTGTGCGCCATCCAAGGGTGTCTAATTGTGTGTGCAAGAGGTGCAGTTGTGGAACTCTGTTTATACAACCCTGAATGGATACAGACGTTCACCAAGGGCCAGGAATGTGCCACCACTTCTTTAAAGGAACTGCCTGTGTGTGAAGCATCAACAAGACACCAGCGTACAAGTCCAAGGGCTTTGGGTTGCAAGAGTACTTTTGGAGGGGGAAAAAAAATAAAAAGTAAAAAAAAATAAAAAAAATAAAAAGTGTATCTCTGGAGAGCAGGTTTCAAAACCCACGGGATGGCCTTGGACAAGTCACACTCTCTCAGCCTCGGAGGAAGCCAAAAGGTAAAACCCCTTCTGAACAAATCTTGCTAAGAAAACCTCATGATAGGTTTGCCTTAGGGTTGCCATAAGTTGGAAACTACTTGAAGGGACACAACAGCAAATAACAACTATTCCCCGAAATCACAATTTTTGAAGACCGTTCACACTTTGGGACTTATTCTAAAGAAAACACACACTTTTTTTTTTTTTTTGGTCTTGCAGAAAATAGAATTTTCTGTGGAGGTTGCATAATTTTCTAGGCAAAATGCTGATTCCTGCAGAGAAAAAAAACCTGTTTTCTGTGGAAAATAACCACGTGAAAATTTTGCACAGAATAACAACTGATTTGCAAATAGTGCTTTGAGAAATGTCAGGTTAGAATAATAGGCTTTTAGAGCTGGAAGAGACTACAAAGGTCATCTAGTCCAGTCCTGTGCCGGTCAGAAATACACAACTAAAGCACTCCTGCAGGATGGCCATCCGGCCTCTGTTTAAAGACCTCCAAAAAAGGTAACCTCCTTCATCCGAGGCAACCTATTCCATTAAGGAACACGTCTTCAAAACTTTTTGGTACTGGAAATAAAACTGTTAATACGCCTTGTTGCTTCTTTTGAGAAGAAACCTAGTGAAAAATTGCATCTCTAATGGAAGTTCTAGAATGGCTTTCCCTCAGGGCTTGCAGGGGTGGACTAAACATCCCAGAATCCCCCCATCAGCTTGGCCACCTATCTTGCAGTTTAGAGGATTCTGAGAACTGTAGTCTGATAAAGTAATGGCTTAAAGCTTATTAGTTGCCCCGACTGGAGGAGGGCCATTGAATTATGGGGATTTGCCTAGCTCTTGACTCACCATTTGACAGTTAATTCAATGGGTCTACTCTATTTGGGAGTAAGTAATGGGTTTTAAGCCATTCTTTTTTCTTGTTAGTTATCAGGAAATTAACTAAAAGATTACTTTAAAAAAATCAGACCCCAACGGTCAAGATCCCGTCTTTACCCTTGCAGTTATGTGAAAAAATTTGGCTCTTTTGAGGTCAAAATCAGATAATTACATAAAATAAAGGTTTTCCCCCAAAACCTTTGCATTGTTTTACAGGTTGAGTATCCCCTACTGGAAATCCAAAATCTGAAAAATCTCCAAAAATTGAAACTTTTTGCTGCCAGCTGCCTGCTTCCTTCTTTGAGACAGCATTCCTGCTTGCTTGTGTCTCAGGCCACTTCCGCACTAGAGTGTTATAGCGCTATGATTCCACTTGCAACATCCTATGGAATCCTGGGGTTTGCAGTTTCGGGAGGGCCCGGACGGCCCCTCCCGAAACTGCAAACCCCAGGATTCCATAGGATGTTGCAAGTGGAATCATAGCGCTATAACACTCTAGTGCGGAAATGGCCTCAGACTCTCTCCAGCCTCATGAATGAACAAGACACGTGTCTGGAGTGAGTCACAAGGATCCGTGAAATGGTGGGAACCCAAACATAGTGCTGCGTGTGAAGCAGAGCTCCTGCGATGCTTCTGCACGTTCATTTGTGCGTCCCTGGAGATCTCCTGTAGAGGATCCTATTTTATGTATATGGAAATACAGGGATACCAAAATCCAAAGAAATTCAAAATACAAAACACTTCTGGTCACAAGCACTTCGGATGAGAGATACTTGACCTGTAGTGTCTTTGACCTTGCCACCTTCTTTCCCCAGCTATTTGATGACGTGGGTCCTAATCCCATTGTTAGTTCCAAATAAAGTAGACCAGTTCAATGAATGGAATTGACTTAGGTGTTGACTTAGTAAGTTACCACCGACACAAGCTGGAGCGTGTCCAGAGGAGAGTGACCAAACTGGTGAAGTGTCTGGAAACCACGAAGCCCTCTGAGGAGCGGCTTAGGGAGCTAGCTACATTCAACCTGGAGAAGAGAAGGTTAAGAGGAGACACGATGGCCATGCTCAAATATTTGAAGAGATGTCATATGGACGTTGGGGTGAGCTTGTTTTCTGCTGCCCCAGAAACTAAGGACACAGAGCGATGGCTTCAAATTGCAGGAAAAGAGATTCCACCTAAACCTGAAGAAGGACTTTCTGAGGGTAAGAGCAGTTCAACAGTAGAATATGCTGCCTCCATGGGGTGTGGTGCAGTCTCCTCCTTCTTTGGAGGTTTTTAAGCAGAGGCTGGATGGCCATCTGTAATGAAGGCAGTGCTTTGAGTGTGTCCTCCTGCATGGCAAGAGGGGGCTGGACGGGATAGCCCTGGGGGTCTCTTCCAACTCCAGGATTCTATGGTCTTATGGTTCAGGTAGTGTGCTTTATTTGGGACAAAGGAGAAGTGTTGGCTTTTCCTTCCACCTTTCTGGATGAGTCGCCTGGGTGATTCTAGCTCAGTGCAGCCCTCCTGATCTTTTTGGACTTCAGCTTCCATCTTCCCTCACCACTGGCTCTACTGGGTAGGAACGATGGAGGCCCTCTCTTCTGGTCCTGGTGCATTAAGGATCACGTATGGAATGAGAAGATACCTAGTGACATCTTCACTGTTAAGATCAGGGGCCGCATTTTGAGGACACGGAAGGCTATTGAGGGCAAGTGAGGGCAACTTAAAGGAACAAGTGCATTGTTTCACTAGGCACGCCAAAAAAAAAAAAATTAAAAATTAAAATATAAGAAAGGAAAAGAAAAACCATTGAAAAGAGAAGTCCTGTATGTATTACCCCAAATGTTTGTGGAAAAGAGTGAGTTGCTCGAGCTACGCCTTACTTCACAGATGCGTTCCCAGGGTGGAGGTGTCTCATACAAGCCAACACCTCTTTTTTGCTAGATTCGCTAGATTCGCAACGTGGTTAAATAGCATGTTCCATTTTTTTTTGCTTCCCCACCCCCTGCTCACGCCTCACACACCATAAATATCAAGTATAGCAGACCGACCCTCCCCCCTTTTATTTTTTCACCAAAATGATTTTTAAAAGTTTCCATATTACATATATGTGTAGCCTGGTGTTTAGGGAAGGCGTATCACCACTGCCCTCTGCTGTTTGCGTTTGGAAGCGGACACGGAGATTCCACTCAGCGGGCAGGCCAGCGAGTGGAAACACCCCCACTGAGTGCTGGGATTTTCTCCATCATCTGTTAAATTAATCAAATAATCTCAAAGTTTTCTCTTGTAAAGAGTCTCCCAAAAATAGAAAGTGATGCTGATGAGAGGCTGAAGGTTTGTTTCTGCTGTCGTTGTTGTGTGCCTTTAGGTTGTTTCCAACTTATGGCAACCCTAAGGATAACCTATCATGGTATTTTCTGGGGCTGAGAGTGTGTGACGTGCCCAAGGTCACCCAGAGAGTTTCCATGGCCAAGCGGAGAATTGAACCCCGGCCTCCAGGGCCATAATAGTCCGGTGCTCAAATGCTCAACGTCAGTTCAACATTTTGTTGAGGTCATCTTGCTGGTCAAAATGTGGTGAATGAGATACAGATATCTTTGTTCTTCCATTCTGGTCCATCCTCACGAAGTTTGCTTTGGCTGTGGCTTCAGTTCAGAAACAGAGATCTAGAGGCCATGGTGGAGCAGAGATTTTCCTTAGCATCCTTTGCCCAACAGAAGAAGGGACAGGAACCAGGTTCCCAAGTCAGTGGGAGAGGGATTCACTACAGATTCCCATCTTCCCTTTAATGAAGCTCTCTCAGGCACTGAATTCTGTCCCCCAAATAGATTCCTCACTCTGGGTAACGCCTTTAAAGTTCAGGCTAAAGCCCAAAGCAGATTCACCATCCCATTGCCACTTTGTGATCCCGTTATCCTGGAGTCTGAAGTTTGCCAAGACCACTAATGCTCACCCTCCTACTAGGAAAAGATCAGAAACTGTATTTCCCAGGCTTTTAAATAATGATGATGATGATGATGATGATGATGATGATGATGATGCTTTTCTCCTCAAAAGGACTCAAAGCATCTTACCTAGTACCCAGATATTGCTGTTGTGTGCGTCAAGTTGTTTCTGACTGTGGCCATTTCTGCACTACACTGTTATAGTGCTATTATTCCACTTTCAACCTCCTGTGCAATTCTGGGGTTTGTAGTTTACTGAGACCAAAGGGCTCTCTGGCTGAGAATTCTAAATGGGCCTCCCTAAACTACAAACCCCAGGATTCCATAGCGTGTTGAAAGTGGAATAAGAGCACTATCACGGTGTAGGGCGGAAATGGCCACAGTGATCCTATTTCTGGGGGCTGAGAGTGTGTGAGATACCCAAGGTTGGCCAGTGGGTTCCCGTGGATGAGTAGGGAGTCAAACCTATCACAGGGATTTCTGGGGCTACGTGGGCATTGGGAAGATGGTGAAGGAGCGCTGAAGAAAGAGAAGGATTTGGTGCTGGCTTGCAGAAGCATGTCTGTTGCAGACAATGCAATGAAGCTTGAGCCAAGAAAGTATGGGATCCTACCAAAGCCATGTGTGCCTCTCTACGGTAGGCAAAGCCAACGGCAGCTTCCCCTAGAGTCCCTTATTGAATGCGCATGAACAGCAAACCAGAGAGAAAACGAAGAGATAAGTCTGCCTCACCTGCTACCCCCAGCGTGTTAAACACCATAGATTTAGAAGTCTGGCTACCAAAATGGAAACCATAATTAAAATGCATGCTGTGAAAAGAAGGATGCATTTTGGAAGAAGCTTTCTGGTGGCCTCTAGAAGGTTCAAAATGGTTTAGCTTCCTTGTGCAAGGCTTCCCTGTCCAGGCTGTTTCATTTCATGTGCTCCTATTGCAGGTTTTGGGTAAAAAATAAAAAAAAAATTGCTGAAACCGACTCTCCTTTTTTTGCTGGTACCAAACTCATGCTTAGGAATACATTTACCCTGTTAACAGAGACATACCTGTATTTTAAGTTATTCCTTGTTCTCCATCACTGCCTTTCTCCAACTGCGTCTGAGTGGCTTTTCTTTTGATTTTCTACCGGTCTTTTTACCGGGTGCTTCTAGTCTAATGCTTATTGCAAACTAGGAAAATTCCTGAGATTAGGTATGGAGTTATAGAAGTGGAAGGCCTGTAGTTTTGCAAAGATCATTTGGAAAAATAAGCCCAGTCATTTCCTGTAATTTTCAGGGAGGAAAAAAAAAAAGACTCAGAACAAAGGGTTGAAAAGTTTATGAAAACCAAGGCACGGTTTTTCCCCGCTCTTGCCTAGCTGTGATTCCCCACAACCAGGGTGACAACAACTGAAATGAAAAGTGAAAGTAAACCAAAATGGTGGTCACATCAGAAGAATGGAATCTGATAAGAGCAGCCTATGGGAATCAGTGTGGTGTAGGTGGTTTGAGCATTGGACTACGGCCATTTCCGCACTGGACTGTTCTAGCGCTATTATTCCACTTTCAACATCCTATGGAATCCTGGGATTTGCTAGTTGAGGCAGGGGTGTAGCTGTGGGATGGGGTACAAAATGAGGCACTGTCCCTCTAAATAAGAATTCTGTTCACCCAGGGGAATTTTCCTCCTGTCCCCAATTTTCTAGCATTCAGAGAGTGAGGCATTCAGAGAGTGAGGCATTGAGAAGATTTCCCACCTAGAGCTCCTCTTCTACTTCCTGTGTTTGCTTTCCCTGGGTCATTTTGCCCTGGCCAATTTCTTGGAATGCCTAAATCTGGATTTCTAAAAGCTCATCTGAAGTTTTCAAAGAAGTCGCCATATTAGGCCCTTTTCACATGTGGGGGGGGGGAACGGGCGGAAACACGCTAAAAGGCAGCTCACCCGCAGCCGGGCAAGTCCGTCGCCACGCGGAGCAGCGCGAGCTCGCTGCTCCACACTCCTCCGGCGTCCCGGATGGCGGCTTCCGGGTGGTGGAGGCTCTCCACCAACCGGAGAAGCTCGCCAGCCGGAAGCCCGCCCCCGGCAGGTCTGCAGGCACGCACTTGCGCGCGCCTGCAGATCCACTTTGGAGCCGGGCGACGGAGCGGGACGGGGCTGCGCGCTCCGTGCTTTTTCAAAACTTCGAAAAAGAGGTTTTTAAAAAACACGCGGCACGGCTAGTTCCGGCCGCTCCTGAGTGGATTCTGGTGAGGAACTACGAAAAGTAGTCCACACCAGTTCACTCTACGGTGTAGAAGACCTCCGTGAGAGGTCGCTCTACACCGTTTCAGAAGCCCGGTATGGAAATGGCCTTAGTCTCTTGCAGCATAAAAAGGAGGAAGGCAGAGGGAGAAAAACAGGGAAATGTGGCAGCACCTTTAAGACTTACCGGTTTTTATTTTAGCACGAGCTTCTGGGGATATAAATCTACTTCTTCAGATGCCGTTCCCATGATAGGGTCACCTTGGGGTCACTGCAAGCTGGAAATGACTTGAAGGCCCACAGCAACAAAAGTGTCCCTACACTCTGTGGGATTTTCTTCCTCTTGTACAGGGACGATTATTAATCTGATTGTCTGGGTTCTATCCCGTCTCTCTCCCAGGGCTGAGGCTGGAGCCTGCTCACAACAGGTACAGAGAACAACAGCCTACCAAGATCTTGCAAGGGAGATGTAGCTTTCATGACAGCATTAATATCCAATTCCTGATCTAACTCCCCAAAACTCACCTTTAAAGCCAGGTGGCTGTATGAACCAGAAGACTTCTGTGGCATTGATGAGTGGGGCACTCATCAATGCCCCCTCCCACCAGGGAGTTGCAATATAATGAGAAGCACCAGGAAGCCCTGTGGTGTCCCTTTGCAATGGCTTTTCTCACCACAGCTCATTGGCAGGGAGGCTGGACACATCATGTTTCAGCATCCGGCTCACCAGCACTGGAGAACTCATAGAACCATAGAATCTTAGACTTAGAAGGCACCCCAAGGGCCATCCAGTCCAACCCCTTCCTGCCATGCAGGAAGACACCATCAAAGCATGCCCAACAGATGGTCATCCTGTCTGTTTAAAAAACTCCAATGAAGGAGACTCCTCCACACTCCATGGAAGCAGCAGCGAATTCCACTGTCAAACTGTTCTCACTGTCAGGAAGTTCTTCCTCATGTTTAGGCGGAATCTCTTCTCTGAAGTTTGAAACCATCGCTCCATGTCCTAGTCTGTGGAGCAGCAGAAAAGAAGCTTGCTCCATCCTCCATATGACATCCCTTAAGATATTTTAACATGGCTATTATGTCGCCTCTTCACCTTCTCTTCCCCAGCTCCCTAAGCTGCTCCTCTCATAGGGCTTCATGGTTTCCAGGCTTTTGACCATTTGGTCGCCCTCCTCTGGACACAACTACAGTAAAACACTATGACTACAGCTGCCACTACTACCACTCATATTTTTAAAAATACAGTAGCAACTCTGTAGAGTTGTGCCTTATAATCCCAGAAGCCATGGACAGGTGTTGGGAGAGGGGTGTGTTATTTGTGATGTTGTGCTGTTGAGCCTGACAGAGATATCTAGCTGTTTGCAACAGCTGGCAACAGACTGTGGATGACCCGAAACTTCAGAAAGTTCCTTTTTGTGCCAGAACTTCTGGATGACACCCCACCTAGCTTAGATTCCAAGCAGCAAACTTTCTGGACTTTCTATGACCAGTAATGATAATTGTTCAACCATTTCCTTTCAGATGAGCAATGCTAGCATGAGTCAAAGAATGTTTGTTGTTGCCATCAGGTTGCCTTTGACCAGTGGTGACCCTCTTCAATGAGAGACTTTCCTGGCTGCCTTCCGTTCTCCCAAGCATTATTGTCATTTCAAATGAGTCGCAGCATTTCAAATGTGTCCAAACGTCAAAGTGCAACACTCTCAGGTACTCATCTTGGCTTCCTGGGAAGGTTTTGCCTTTGGACCCATTCATTTTGCATCTTGGCACTCCATGGGTTCTGTAGAACTCTCCTCCAGCACCACATTTCAAATGAGTTGATTGTCTTCCCATCAGCTTTCTTCACCGTCCAGCTTTGACAGCCAAACATAGACACTGGAAACACTATGGCACGGACAATCCTGACTTACGTATATATCTTGAACCCTAGAGGACCCTGCCTAGTTCCTTCATAGCTGCTCTTCCAAATCCTAGCCTTGTCCCGATTTCTCAACCGCAATCTCCACTTGGGTTAATGTTTGAGCAAAGATATGTATGTATGTGCCTTCAAGTCACAGGTTGATTCATGACTCCATGAATTTCACAAGGTTTTCTTAGGCAAGAAATCCCCAGAGGTTTCCCAGTTTCCTCCTCTGAAACTTAGCCTACAGCACCTTCATTCATGGTCTCCCACCAAGTCCTAACCAGGGCTGGCCTTGCTGAGCTTCCCAGATCAGATGGGCTCTGGTGCCTTCAGGGTACTTAGGCCTCCTGTTTGTGTCTGTGCCCTCAAGTCACCTGTCAACTTTTGGCATCCCTATGAATTTCAGAGGGTTTTCTTCAGCAAGGAATCCTCAGAGATTCCTTCCTCTGAAACAGAGGCCACTTCCGCACTACACTGTTATAGTGCTATCATTCCACTTTCAACCTCCAGTGGAATTCAGGGGTTTGTAGTTTCCTGAGGCCACAGAGCTCTCTGGCTGAGAATCCTAAACGCCCCTCCCTAAACTGCAAATCCCAGAATTCCATAGCGGGTTGAAAGTGGAATAACAGCACTATAACGGTGTAGTGCGGAAATGGCCAGAGCCTGTGTAGAACCGAGCTCTTTCAGTGCCTTCTTTGGAACGATGCACACCATCTGCGGTCACTATTTTTGCTTTCTTAATACGCTTCTGTAATTCTGTGTCCACACTGTCTTCCGTAACTGTCACGAAGGATATTACCGGGTGCCAGCGACGCCTTCTCACGCCGTCCCGACGGAAAGTCCTCCTGGCTGCGGCCGGGTCTGGCGTTGAGGGGAGAGCCTCGCGGACGGCCTGACGCAGCCGCTGCCGGAGGAAACCGGGTGTGCGACGTCCTCCTTCTCCCCTTCTCCCCCTCCCGCCCCCCTGTCGTAGCTGTTTAGGAACATCACGCCTCAGGAAATGACACACACGTTCCCCATAGAAAGCAATCCAGGAATAAAGTCGACGTAGCCACCGCCATAACCCAAACAAATGGAAAGCTCATCTGGGCCAACGTCGGTCGGGAGATCGCAGCTGATCGGAGGGCAGCCCGAGGGCACCGGGGGGAGGAAGAGGAGGGGAAAAGGGAGCGAGAGAGACGGTTATTTTAAGTGTCTGTGCTGACTTGGCCTTTGGGAGCCTTTCAAGTTACGCCCAGATGCGGCACAGCCTCTCGCTGCCGGCGGGTTGGGCGGAAACCGAAGCGACATGTCGCAAGCCATCTGAACAAGAGTGACGAGCAACCGAGGCGAACAAGGAGAGGAGTGTGGTCTGACTCCCACGCCGGCCCCACGGCGGGGCTCAGAAAAGTTAGTTTTTTGAAGCGTGGTATCCAGGATCGCGTGGGGAGTCTGGATGAGCTAAGCCTGGAAGCAAATCGCATTTCAGTCGTGAAACTTTTTTGATCTAGGAAGTACATTTTGTGGGGGAAAGCTGGTTGTGGTTAGAGAGAAGGAATGAGATTAAGTGAGGAACTGTCAGGAGTTTTCCAGATTAGTTATCAAGATGAAGATGAAAGAGGCCCAGCTAAGATGGGAACGGGTGAAGCTCTGCAGTTAACCATTTGCATTTGGGAACGGTATGAAGAGCACGGATTATTGGTGAGACTTTTCTCCCAAAGCAAAGGAACACAGAAATGTAGGGGGCTGAACATCCGGTGGAATTCTTTGGCTGTGGATTCCAGACAGATCAGGAGAAGTCCCTCTTCTCCCAGCACACAGGCCCCTGTGGAATTCTCTGCCACGGAGTGGCCACGGGTTTAAAGTAGCTTCCCCTTGTTTCCTCCTCCATCACAGATAAGCTGAGAAGCAACAGTGGGGAAAGCTCTTTCTATAAGGAGCCATGGGAGGGATCTGCAAATCCTCTGGTTGGTCTGGAAGCCAAGTTGGTGGTTTGGGTTGTGTCCCAACTCAGCACAGATCAGTTCAGACTCAGGCCATTTCTGCACTAGACTGTGGTAGTGCTATTATTCCACTTTCAGCATCCTGTGGAATCCTGAGGTTTGCAGGGTGGGGCCCTGAGAATTCTCAGTCAAAGAGCTTGTTGGCCTCAGAAAATGACAAATCCCAGAATTCCATAGGAGGTTGAAAGCAGAAGAATAGCACTATAACAGGGTAGGGCAGAAACGGCTTCACTCTGACCCAATTCAGATCTCAAGTCCAAATTCAGATTCACAGATCTGAATATCTGCAGGGAGAAGCTAAAATGGGTATAACATTTTCTTTTTTAATTGTTAAGTGCATAACATTAGGAGACATGGTTGCTCTCTCGGAGCAGACAGGCCCTGCCAAATTGAAGACTATCAGCTCCAGTTTTTCTTTTGTGCAAACCATCTCGATCCTGAATCTGAATCAAGATTCCACAATGTAAATTTTTGGTTCTTCTGTTGACTTGTGTGGGAAACCAAAATGGCTGTACTTTTGTCTTTTTTTTTTAAGTGTATGCCAATTGGGAGACTTTGTAGCCTCCTCAGAATAGCTATCCTTTCCTAAATACAAATCATTAACTCCAGTTTTATGAGAAGCCGCTTAGGGAGCTGGGGATGTTTAGTCTGCAGAAGAGAAGGTTAAGAGGGGACATGAGAGCCACGTTTAAATATTTGAAGGGATGTCATGTCAAGGATGGAGCAGGCTCATTTTCTGCTGCTCCAGAGACCGGGACAAGGAGCAATGGATTCAAGCTGCAGGAAAGGAGATTCCACCTGAACTTAAAAAAGAACTTCCTGATGGTCAGAGCTGTTTGGCAATGGAATCTGTGGCTGCCTCCATGGAGTGTGGTGGAGTTTCCTCCTTCTTTGTAGGTTTTTAGGCAGAGGTGATGGTCATCTGCTGGGAGTTCTTTGATGTATGTGGAAGGATATTGACAGGCTCGAGCACGTCCAGAGGAGAGTGACCAAAATGATGGAAGGTCTGGAAGCCATGAAGCCCTATGAGGACAGGCTTAGGGAACTGGGGATGTTTAGTCTGCAGAAGAATGGTTAAGAGGGGACACGATAGCCATGTTTAAATCTTTGAAGTGATGTCATGTTGAGGTGGGAGCAGGCTTGTCTTCCACTGCTCCAGAGACTAGGACAAGGAGCAATGGATTCCAGCTGCAGGAAAGGAGATTCCACCTGAACCTCAAGAACTTCCTGATGGTCAGAGCTCTTTGGCAGTGGAATCTGCTGCTGCCTCCATGGAGTGTGGTGGAGTCTCCTCCTTCTTTGGAGGTTTTTAAGCAGAGGCTGGAGGGCCGTCTGTCCAAGGGAGGGCTTTGATGTGGATTCCTGCATGACAGAATGGGTTTGGACTGGATGGCCCCTGGTGTCTTTTCCAACTCTATGATTCTATGATTCTATGTTTTTCTGGAAGCCAAATTGAAAATTTGTTTTCCTTAAAAAACAAAACACATTTTTTTAAAAAAAAATATGTACACACAATTGCAACGTTGACTTGCAAGCTCATTGTGCTTTCCTGCATGGTGATATCTCAGTGAGGCACGTGTGCTTCTTGTATAGCAAGAGACAAACTGTCTTTGTGCATTTGCATGTGTGCGTGTGTGTGAGTGAGACTGTGTGCCTGTGTGTGTGAAGGCAACAGACACATGGCCTGAGATTCTACTGAAGCAGCGACCGGGTATCTGGGATTCCAAGTGACTCAGGGAAAGTGAGCGCTAGGCCAAGAAAGGGTCAGGCTGGTGTTCTGGCCACAGGAATACTTCCTTTTGATGGTGTCCTGGAGATTTCTCAGGTATGACTCTGAATCTGAACTCTCTCCATATCCACCAGACTACATCGGGGTTGCACAGAGTAAATCTCCACCTGTCAACATTGTGCTAGTCTTCCATGATTTTTCTTTGCTGTGCTCACCCATTTCCAAGCAGGATTGCACGTTTGGTGTGTTTGCTGAATCGACTGGTGCTACTACTTCCCTTCATCAGGGCTCTCTGCTCCCACTGATGCAGCCCCCAATTGCTTTGGCTTCTTTGGCTCCTACATCACACTGTTGATACCTGGATCCTTTGCACATGCACTGTTATCCTGTTCAACAGTTTATGAGCTGAAGGCTAGAGGAAAAAGTTAGCTTCCTCTGACAGCTTCCTCTCGGAGCTTGGAGTGAAGTGGGGGGAAACATATTTAACTTTGTCTGTTTGAGAGACAATCAACTTTAAAATGCATATTTGAAGGTGAATTTTCATGCACATTTATTTACTGTGATGCAGAAACAAGATGTGATGGACATATAAGGGGACTGGGAGTAGGAAACAGACCAATTAATCCATTGCAAGACCCTGTTGCTGACAAAATGTATTCCATATCATCACTGTGAAAGAGTCCTCCTGTTGAAATATTATTATGAAGTACCCAAAATTTGCATAAGTCACTTGGTAAGCCCCACCTTTGCGGGGATCATACATACTCCAGGGTGAGCAACAGCAGAGGGAAGTGGGCCCAATCCCCCCTTTAGCCCCCCCGGGGGGTGTTCTTTGTCGCTCCCAACGTGTCTGGAAATGGGATCACATTGCTTCTGGCTTCATTATTGGCCAATATTTGAGGCCACCTGGGGGAGACTTAAAGGTTTTTGCGGTATTGGGGGTGGCCTTGAGAGCATGGCAGCCTAAAGTGTCACATTTGGAAGAAATTTTGAGCCATTTTGGACCATTTTGGGTTTTAAAATAAATCCCCCAAAAGGGTTTTTTAAAAAATGAGGGGAGAGGGTCTTGGGGATTTGGGGTCCTCAGGGATGCTTTGGGGCCTTAATCTGAGCACCCCAGTCCTACATCAAGGAAATAGAACATAATTTTTCTCTCCCAGAGTTGAGTGATGGTTGCAGAGCATTAGTGAACTCAGACAGTGCGCAACTAAGGCCATTTCCACACTAGACTGTTATAGCGCTATTATTCCGCTTTCAACGTCCTTTGGAATCCTGGGATTTGCAGTTTCGGGAGGGACTGGCTGGCCCCTCCCGAAACAGCAAATCCCAGGATTCCATAGGATGTTGAAAGCGGAATAATAGCGCTATTACAGTCTAGTGCGGAAATGGCCTAAATGAGCAACCAATGTACATGAGCACCTGCAATGGCAATGTGCAATGACGCATGATGTACACGCTCATCCATGTGCAGCTGCATACTATGTCCATGTAGAACTGTGTGCAAGAGCACCACATGTAGAATTCTGCTTCTGCCACCTTGAACTTGACCCATTTCCTCCGCATTGTAGGAAAATGTCCCTCTGCTTCAGTAGAGGGACTTACAGAGGGGTAACACACTCATGGGGCCCTCCTTTTTGCACCAACTGGCAAACAAGATGCCATGTGCCATGCGCCAACCCAAACAGTGCAGAAGATAATAATTCATTTTATGAATGAACTAGTGAGAATTTTTTTAAAAAAAATCATATACAAGCATACCTCAATTATTTGACAAAGCTGATGTTTTTCTGAAGATGACTTCTGTAACAGAAAATTTGGTGTCAGAGACAGAAACAACTTTAAAATCATAGACATATGTTCCTGCACCACCAAAAAGGAAGAGCAGTACAACATGTTTCAGCAAGCTTTTTATTCAGAACTGACAGTTTGCACATGTGAAATGAAGCAACCAAGTCAAGGAAGCCTTGCATTCGTAAACAAAAACAGTTGGAGGTTATTGGAGACTTCTTGAAAGCTTATTCCAAAATGCCTCCAGGGATAATTTTTATTCTTTTTCACAAGTCTCCATTTTTTTTTTTTTAATGATTTCCATTTTGGTGGTCAGACATGCAGATCTATGCTTTTTAAAATGCTGAGGGGAGATGTGAGCTAGTAAGGGAGGTCAATCTACTCTCTCTTTTTCTTTCCGCTTTGCTCTTCAAACAAGTCCAGTAAGGGATTCTGGAGGCAGCTGCTGTTCCCCGTGCCAGTTGTAGCCAAGCGCCCACAGTCGCGTTGTGACAAAACAGGACCCCATTCTTTTCCAGCTCAAGACTGATTGCACAGTAGTAGAAGCATGGCTGCAAACTGAAATTCTGTGTTTCTGCAGCCCTCCTTCACCGTCCTCCAAAAGCTCATGTTTCCAGCAAGGCAGAGGTCAAGGGAGAAAAAGGGTGGGTGGGTGGGTAGGCATAAAAAGACTTTGCAAAAGGCTCAGAGGCTCTGTTAACTGAAGCACGCCTGTAGAAAAATCCCCGGAACCAAGATCTGGGGTTTCTCCGCAGACCTGTGTTAGAGGCCACCCAGTTCCATTGTCTGGGAAGAGGGAAGTGATGGCCATTCTAGCACGTGCTCAGCCTCTTGAGTCATCCAGACACGTCTTGGTTTATGTTGCCGAGCGCGCTGGCTACACTGTGCTCAGACCGTGAAAAACCAGGAAGTTGCCCTTTGGAGGTCAAGAGGGAGACAGGATGTTGAGCTAGACAGTCTTCTTCACCACAGCATTTCCTGGAGTTTCATCCACATGACAAAGAGATGCTCACGTTTGGACTGCCGCTGGAGTTTTGTTACTCTTTTGCTGTTGTTGTCATTGTTCATGTTCTGAGTCAGTGAACCTTGAGCAAGAACGGCTGCCCAACACGCTCCACATGCTTGCTGCTGTCCTCCAAATCAAAGTGGCACAAACAGGTTTGCGTTCGTCACTGGTGCCAGGAAGGGAGACGACACTTCAAAGCAAAAATGGAGAACTTTGCCTCTCAGGTCGAACAGCGAACAGAAAAGAAAAACTACCTGCTTTAGACATTCGAAGAAATGTGTGGAAAATTACTTTTTTGAACTTCGGCTTTCAGAATTTTCCAGCCAGCATAGATGGTAAGTTTTCTTAGCTTTGCTTCAGGTAATGACCTGAATCCTAGTAGTCCCAACGAGAGTAGACCAGTGGAATCAATGGGAGTTATCTATATGTTGATTTACCGTGGAACCATTGATTCTGCGCATCACCTCTAGCTGGAACTGAGCAAAAGGGTTCAGACCAATGTGTGTTTGTGTTGACATTCAGAAGGCAAGCCTGCCACCACGAGAAAGTTCTGCATGGTACAACATTGTTGTCATGTACCTTCAAGTTGTTTCTGACTCATGGCAAGCCTATATCACAAGGTTTTCTTAGCAAGATTTGTTGAAAGATGATTTGCTTTTGCCTTCTTCTGAGGTTGTGAGAGTGTGACTTGCCCAGGGTCACCCAGTGGGATTCCTTGGCTCAGAGGGAGTTCAAACCCTGGTCTCCAGAGCCATCACCCAGTGCTCAAATGACTGCACCACACTGGCTCTCGCATAGCACAATAACACCGTTAAATTCCAAAGTGAGGCCGCTGGACAAGATATTAGGGTTCTGTACTCGTGCACCTTTGAAAATGACCATTTTATCACATTATCAGTTATAGCAATGGCTGCTCTCAATCATGTCTCTTGTTCCACACACTAAAAAAAAAAATACACTTTGAAGCTGTGGAGTGCAAGGCACTTTTGTGCAGTGGTGGTTGGGCATCAGAAGTAAAAGAGATGCAACTCACACCACACTCGAGAACTGGCACCCTGTTAGTGGCATACAAAGACTTCAGCCCACCTTAAATGATACAATTTAGAATCATAGAATCATAGAATCCTAGACTTGGAAGAGACCCCAGGGGCCATCCAGTCCAACCCCATTCTGCTATGCAGGAACACCCATCAAAGCACTGCCAAAGGTGGCCCTCCAGCCTCTGCTTAAAAACCTCCAAAGAAGGAGGAGACTCCACCACACTCCATGGAGGCAGCAGCAGATTCCACTGCCAAAGAGCTCTGGCCATCAAGAAGTTCTCCTTTCCTGAAGCTTGAATCCATTGCTCCTTGTCCTAGTCATTTGTGATGGCTATTTGCACTTTGGGAGATATTCTATGTAAAATCCATACTTTTGCACAGAAAATGACATTTTCTGGGCAGAAAACCGTTATTCTGCATCAGCTGCTTAGTAAAGTACTTCATTTTTCTAGCCCAATGTCTGCCCCTTCCCCTGCAAAAAATAATGGAGAAGTCCTTCAGCCTTGCTCCAGTCTCCAGCAGAATGGCCATCCTTCTCCCAATGTGGCCAATGCCCAGTAAAGTCAGTGAGGAGGGAAAGGGGTTAAAATAACAGCAATAGCACCACAATCATGACTAGGAACCTATTGTGCTGTATGGAACTGTATGGAACAGTTACCTGGATTTATTCATCTGTAAGGGTTCCATATTCATGTTTGCTGCAGAAAGCATTTCTGCGCGGGACAGTTATATCGCTATTATTCCACTTTCAACATCCTATGGAATCCTGGGATTTGCTGTTTAGGAAGGGGCCGGCTGACCCCTCTTTTCCTGTAGTTTGACTCCATTGCTCCATTGTTACCCTGTGTACTGGGGGTCCCGGGAGGGACACCAAAACGTGCTCAACTAAAGTTGGGGAAAATTAGCTCAGAGCACTGCTTAGCATTACGAAAGGCAGGGTAACGTAGCGAGATCTTGAACCCTATGTCCACGGGGTCGGGTCGAGTCAAGGAGCACACCAAAAGTTGAAACAATAAATGATGTTTTATTAAACACAAGCAAAACAGTGTATGTGACACATTCACACAAGATAACTAAGGAAATAAAGGTTGGAGTGGTATAGAGGGATTTCTAGAGGGATTGCTGGTTTGGGTGATACTTCACCTGTCCTGAAGCCCAGGAAAAATAGAGAGCGAGGCTGGGGTGCGATGTAGCCCAGCGCGTGGAGCCGAGGGGAGGCTCGCCAAGCAAAGCGGCAGCAAGGCGGGATGAAACTCGGGAGCTGTCCGAGGAAGGTCTCGGAATTGAGGGTTTTTACAAGGAGAATTGTGACCGCGGGCTATGCCGTACTTGGGGGAAAACAATAGATTTGGAGTTGGAGACAAAGCCTCCGAAAGGTCAGAATCTGAATGACTGAGTTATCGTAGCAGTTCTCAATAGAGTAGCCAGTACGCAGACGCAGAGTACTTGGGTATTGCACAGTTTACCCATCAAGCTGCCAGCGCGGGGCAGAGGCTCTTTTGTAAGTGGCGTGCATACCTGATTAGAATACTTGCCGGGAGGTCTCCTAAAGCAGTGAGTCAGCTATTTCTGGCCTGCCTGTATTGTAGTTTGAATATTACGGTAATTAGCGGCCGAGCTTGTTTACGTGCTTGTCCGGTGGCCTCGCAAGCACGTGGAGAGGAATAGAGAAGTGCAGCCGAATTGTGATATCCAGGGATATCTTTTAATATCCCCAAAACTCGGACTAGCCAGGACAGTAACACCATCGTGTCCTAGTCTCTGGAGCAGCAGAAAATAGGTTTGCTCCATGTTCCATATGATTTCCCTTACCATATTTAAACATGGCTATCCTGTCCCCAATCAAGCTTCTCCTCTCCAGGCTAAATATAACCAGCTCGATGAGCCCCTCCTCCTTCATGCTTTCCAGGCCTATTTGTCTATTTTGGTCACCCTTTTCTGGGCACTTTGCAAGAGATCCATTCTGCGAGTGAATGGAGTGTGGGTGAACGATATCTCTGTCAGTTTTTTTTTGGGGGGGGGCGTTCAGTGGAGCTGCATTTCCACACTAGACTGTTATAGCGCTATGATTCCACTTGCAACATCCTCTGCAATCCTGGGGTTTGCAGTTTTGGGAGGGGCCAAACTACACACGCCAGGATTCCAGAGGATGTTGCAAGTGGAATCATAGCGCTATAATAGTCTAGTGCGGAAATGGCAGAGGAGAAATTACTTGGTAAGTAAACTAAGTTGCTGATGCAGAATACTGACCAAAATTTCTGTGCAGAAACAGCTGCTTTCCGTGGTTTTCTATGCAAAAAAGAGAAGCAGTGTATGAATTTTGCACAGAATGAACCCCAAACTGTGAAGATTCTTATCGGTCCGGGCTTCTCTTCTTCAGAGTTTCGAACACTCGACTTTTTTTTTCCCCAACCATGTTACAAATATTTTCAAATATTCTTTGCATCTGAGTTTTAGAGCCAAAAACCAAAAAATGCAGGGGAGTGGGAGAAAGAGCAAACTTGGTCATCCGATGTCTTGGGACCAGGTACAGTCTCTGGACTTTTAAGTTGCTCACCCCTGTGCTAAACAAGGACTAGTTGGATTGGCACAAATCAACTCTTTCCAGTGTTCAGCTGTATATAGTCTCCACTAAAACCACGCTGGAAGCCAGAGTTTTGTATTTCTTCCCATTATGTGCAGCAGAACAACAGGACACAAGAGCCAATTCTTTAAATTTTATGTTCTTTTTTAAGAAAAAGAACACAACAACCATGGATTACCATTAAAATTTTGTAGGGAAGAATGCATGGGAAGGGAGGGAACCACAGTGCCTAACAAGGAATTATAAAATCATTTTAAACAATGGGCTGCTGAGGAAAAGCAGGCCCAATGGGCCAAGATGGAACAAGCCGTGTAATAACTGATGATGGTCCTATAAAAGCCATCATTTATTTGGGGTGGTTTTTAAAAAAGCACACACAGAGAACATAATGGATTTGGCGTAATGCTACTGCTTGTCTGAATTAGATGATATCAACCAAATCAACAGCATTTACATAAGTATTGACTTATCATTCAGCAATTACTATAGTGGATCTTCTTTAATTGGGATTAGCTATTGGATTGAGACCTTTATTTATCTTTTCCCCTCTTTTGGTCTTGATGCAATGGAATGATGGAATGATGCTGAAACTTTGGAACAAGTGGGAGACAGAATTACCAGGATGAATGCAAGGCTCCAGTAACTTTACTCCCACTGTACCCCAGTTAACAAAGTCAATGTGTTCCTGGGCATGACTTAACAGAAGATATGGACAAGCTGGAGCGTGTCCAGAGGAGGGCGACCAAAATGGTGAAGGGTCTGGAAGCCATGAAGCCCTACGAGGAACGGCTTAGGGAGCTGGGGATATTTAGTCTGCAGAAGAGAAGATTAAGAGGGGACAGGATAGCCATGTTTAAATATTTGAAGAGATGCCATGTAGAGGAGGGAGCGGGCTTGTTTTCTGCTGCTCCAGAGACCAGGACAAGAAGCAATGGATTCAAGCTGCAGGAAAGAAGATTCCACCTAAACATCCTCACAGTAAGAGCCATTCAATAGTGGAATACGCTGCCTCCATGGAGTTGGAACATGTCCAGAGGAGGGTGGCCAAAATGGTCAAAAGCCTGGAAACCATAAAGCCCTCTGAGGAGCAGCCTAGGGATCTGGGTGTGTTTAGCCTAGAGAAGAAAAGGCTAAGAGGTAGCATGAGAGCCATGCTTAAATATTTGAAGGGATGTCATACGGAGCATGCTCCAGAGACCAGGGGCACAGAGCAATGGCTTCAAAGTACAGGAAAAGAGATTCCACCCAAACATTAGGAAGAATTTCCTGATGGCTGTGAGCTGCTTGGAGTCAACAGAATGATGGCTATCATGGTGATCATCATCATTGTCGCCATCATCATCATATTTCATTTCCCCCCCTCTAGTTCTTGAAAAGTTCGAGAATTTCACTTGGTTCCTTTAAACCAAGAGTGGGCAACGGTGGTACCCGTGTCCGGTGACTTCATGGTTAGGATCCTGTACACAGGGGAAACTACAGGAAAAGGTTCCACCTAAACATAGGGAAGAACTTCCTGAGGGTAATAGCAATTTGACAGTGGAATACACTGCTCCAATGAAGTGTGGTGGAGTCTCCTTCTTTGGAGGTTTTAAAGAGAGGCTGGATGGCCATCCATCCGAGGGAGGGCTTTGGTGGTGTCTTCCTGCATGGCAGAAGGGGGCTGGACTGGATGCCCCCTGGGGTATCTGGGGTATTCCAACTCTAGGATTCTATGATACTATGACTCTGTATGTTGAGAAAATCTGGAGAGCTTTGAGATGGAGGCAACTGAGAAGAACTCCACAGATCCTGTCAGATTGATCCGATCCTGGGAAGAAAATTCAATTTATCTGAAGGAAGAAATGCTGCTCATCTCTCTGGCCGGGGTAGTAGTAGTGGACTGGAAATCCTCCTCAAGCAATGCTGGATTCCAGGTGAATCAATGAGAAAATTCTTTTTCCCCCCAAATTGTAACCTACTGCTGTGTGTAGTGACTTCTCCTGGAACACATTTCTAGTAGCAAAGCCAAGGGGGAAGTGAAGTGTTTGGAAACTCTCTGCCAAAGATATTAAACCAAACTTTTTGGAACACCCAGAAAATGTACTAATTGGACTTCGGTCTGAGGTTCCCTTTCTCCAATCAAGGTCATCCATGGCCGTTGCAACTTATTTCCCTGCTGTCTTTCACAGATTTCCAAACCTTGGGGGAACTACAGTTTCCTACCCTCCCTACGAATGCTCTCCTCACCTCTTTGCATCTCTCGTTCTTCCTGCAGATGGATGTGTCTTGGACAAACAGGCCGGTGGCGCGAAGCTGGCTGCCATCCTGCTTGGCAGGATGAGAAACCCAAAGAGTAAAGTTTGATTTGAATTTTAATGGTAACATTTGCTGTACCTTAAAAAATCTGGAAGACACCTCTGCGCATAATGCTCACCAGAAAACCACATGGCTTCTCCCATTAAAGTTCACCAAGCATCGGCTTTGGAAGCCAGTCAGAGCTTAATTGCAGCCTTCTCCACTTTTGGCTGGTGTGAGCGGGGAATGGGAGGAAAGGAGAGGCTGGCTGGAGTTTTAGCAGTGCAGACACAAATTCTGCCGCTCCCTCCCTGAGCCAGCAGCTGAGAAGGACCTGCAGCCTGATCAGGAATGACAAAGCTGATTGGATTCTGGAAGGCGGCGTGGGATCTGAAAAAGCTGTACTTGGGTGAAAAGAAGAAGACTTCAGGCCCACCGAAGGATAAAGCTGCCTGACAAGAGAGCCTCCAAATGCACAAATGTGTCGGTAGAACCATAGAGTCACAGAGCTGAAGGAGACCCCATGGGCCGTCCAGTCCAACTGCCTGCCACAATTAATGGGCTCCTGAAGGATGGCCATCTAACCTCTGTTTAAGGACCCCTGTAGAACAAGAGTCCATCACTCTCTGGGGCAGCCCATTCCACTGTCAGACAACTCCCACCATCAAGAATTTCTTCCTAAGGTTTAGATGAAAACTCCTTTCTTGTAAATTGAATCCATCGGGTTGCATCCTAGCCTCTGGAGCAGCAGAAAACAAGCTTTCTGTATCTTCTACCTGACATCCCTTCAAATATTTGCAGTTGGATACCATATCATCCCTCAAGATTCTTTTCTCCAAGCTAAATACACTCAGCAACCTAAGCTGTTTCTCACAGGGCTTGGTCTCCAGACCTTTGACTCTCTTGGTTGCTCTCCTCTGGACACACAACATCTTCTCAATAGCCTTCTTTGAAATGCCCAAAAGTGGACACAGTATTTGCGGGAGTCAGAGATGCAATGAAGAGCTGAGAGGAGAATACAAAATCTGAGATGGAGAAAGGAGAACCAGGGTAGATGGGGAAAATGTGAACAGCTGGACTGGTTGGCTCTTGTCTTCCCTAGTTAGCTCACATTTCCCCTGGAGGAGGAGGAGAAGGAGCAGGAGGAGCAGGAGGGAAAAAAAATTAAAGTAAGAAAAAACATAAAAGCAAAGTGGCAACATAACAAACGGATATTGGTTAGAATGTTCTCACTGACTACAATATTAATTGTTAATACTATGCTACATTGATTCAAACCACATTCAATCCTGTGCTGAGAGAAAGGTGGGATATAAATTAATTTAATGAATAGAATAAAATGTGGTTTACACACACAAAGGCCTTGTTTTGGACAGGGTGCCATAGCCCCTTGTGTCCTCTCCAAAGCGTTCCTTTGGGCAGCTGGCAAGCCCTGTTCAACAGCCCAGGAAGGGGTGGAGGTGCGTGAGCAGGGGGAACAGCCTTCTGACCCCACTGCAGTTTTCTAGGGAGACGGAAAGGGAATGAGGTTGTTGTTTCTCTTCCTCCCACTTGAGAGAATTGCAGGGGAGATGGGAGGCAGTCCTTGCTGCAATCCTTCCTTCCCCCTTCCCCTGTACCTCCTTTTAATAGAGGAAGGAGCACAAACACTGAATGTGGGATGGAGAGAGCTCCACAGGGGCAGAAAGATGGGATCCTGGAGTTGGTCAAAGGCCTGGAAACCGCAAAGCCTTATGAGGAGTGGCTGAGGGAGCTGGGTATGTTTAGTCTGGAGAAGAGCAGGTTCAGAGGGGACATGAGGGCCATATTTGAATATTTGGAGGGAAGACATATGGAAGATGGAGTAAGCTTGTTTTCTGCTGCTCTGGGGACTAGGACATGAAGCAATGGCTTCAAACCTTAGGAAAAGAGATTCCACCTTAACATGAGGAGGAACTTCCTGAATGTAAGAGCAGTTCCACAGTGGAATCTGCTGCTGCCTCCAAGGAGTGTGGTGGAGTCTCCACTTTCTTTGGAGGTTTTTAAGCAGAGGCTGGATGGCCATCTGTGGAAAGGAGTGTTTGGATTGTGTCTTCTTCTACGGCACAATAGAGTCGGACTGGATAGCCCTTGGGGTCTCCTCTAGAATTCTGTGATCTGATGAGCACTCAAAATGTGGAAGCAAGCTAGAGACCAAAAGGAAGCGATAATATTCCTTTGCACTTTTGGGGGGCAGGAGCTGGGGTCCTTAGAGAACATTCTGGAAAGAGGCAGTATCTCCTACTGGCAAAGCCGCTTGTACTGTTCTGAAGCTGAGAGGTGAAACTGCTCAACCGCACACGTTCACAATGAACAAACGAGCCCCTTGGAAAAGCCCTTGACTTGAGTGTTACCACACGTCCCTGTGATGGCACATTTATTTATGTTCTTGCCACGAGAGCCCTCAGACAGCTCCCAGGCTTCCAGAGTCCTTCTCGGGGACGCCTGCGCTGACATCCCGCTGACCCCTCTGCCCCGGTTCTCACTTCCGCTCCTGTCAGATTGCGCTCCTCGATGGGACGCTAATTGCAAGCCTCGCGCACACAAACTATTTTGAAAAATACACAATAAGGCTGCCTAATTTAAACATGAGGCCTATTTTTCATAGCGTACTGTAAACCAGGGAGATGACTGCAAAGTGACTCACTCCCTCCTTTGTCTTCTAAACAAACCTCCCGCTGCGCTTTTGGCTGTTTAGTGTTTGGCTCTCTGTGGCTGTGAGGCCGCCGGGAAAGATGGCCTCTTCCGCAGTGAGACAAGCCAGGCTCCCAGGTCCCCGCTGCAAAACCAGTGGATGTCAGTCAGGGTTTCTTCTTGTCTACCTTCAGCTCTGACTTAAGGGACTCTGTCTTGGCAAGATGTCTTCAGAGGAGGTTTGTCCTTGCCTTCCACTAAGGCTAAGAGAGCGTGACTGGCCCGAGGTCAACTGGTGAGTTTCTACAGTTGAGTAGGGGCTCGACCTCTGGTCTCCCAGAGTTGTAAGTCAAGCACTGAAACCGTCAGACTGTGCTGGCTCTCCTCTTCAAATTGATTCTGCCAAATTATGACCCTATGCTTGGCTTCTGTTTTGTCAATATTGATTCAGAGGAAGTTTGCCCTTGCCTTGGTCTGAGGCTGAGAGGGTGACTCATAGGATCATAGAACTGTAGAGTTGGAAGAGACCCCAAAGGCCACTGAGTCCAACCCTTTTCTGTCATGCAGGAAGACACAGTCAAACCATTCCTGATAGATGGCCGTCTAGCCTCTCTTGCTTCCACCATCATGAAGTTCTTCCAAATGTGTAGGTGGAATCTCTCTTCTTGCAGTTTGAAGCTATTGCTTCCAGGCAGCCTATTCCACTGTCAGACAGCTCTTACCACGAGGAAGTTCTTCCTAGGTTTAGATGGAATCTGTTTCCTTGGAATTTGAATCCCCTGGTTCAAGTTCTAGTCCCTGGAGAAATTGAAAACAAGCTTGCTCCATCTTCCACCTGACCTCCTGTCACATATTCAAAGATGGCTCTCATCATATAACCTTTCAGTCTTCTCTTTGTAAGCTAAAATACCCAGCTCTCTCAGTTGTTTCTCACAAAGCTCCATTTCCAGGCTGTTGATAATCTTGATCATTCTTCTCTGAAGTCATTCTAGATTGTCAATCTTCTTGAACTGTGGTGTCCAGATCTAGACACAGGATTCCAGGTGGGGCCTGACCAAAGCAGAATAGAGTGATATAGAGTGGTATTTCCCTCAAGGTAGTCACTGTCGGGAGCTGGACTCACCCAAGGTCACCCAGTGGGTTTCCGTGACTGAGTGAGAATTTGAAACCTGATCTCCTAGTGTTCCAGCTCAACATTCTAACCACTACCCGTTGCAAACTCTTTGAATCCCTTTCTTTTCCACTGGGAGCTTCTGAACTGCCCCAATGCGCTGTGCTTCTGTTTGGCTGGAAAGAGATGTTGCAGCTTCCAGGGAATGTTGACTTCTTAATTATTACCCTCACTTTGCACATGAATGGAATTGTAAATAAACTGCTGTTTTAACCTTGGTCTTTCAGGGAGTCCAAAGCTGTTGTTGCTGACCTGGAGTCTATCTCTTATCTCCTGCTCTGAAATGTGATCGAGCTTCTTCTCCTAAAGGGATTAAGCCGAAACCTAACACCGGTAAAGTTAGCTTGCCAGCAAACCTTTTTGAAGGACTCCCATAAATTCTTTCCAAACCAAGTTTGTAAGGGACAGATTGAATCCTAATGTGCCACTGAGGCATCTTCAAAGAAAGAGCTAGGACTTAGGAGCAGAAAGAATACTTGAAAATAGTTTTTAAAAAGTTGAAAAATATGTTTCTTGTATGCAAGCAAATCCTGATGAGGAAAATCCTGCACTGATGAGAATTTTTACAATTCAGGACTTACTCTGTACTGAATTCACAACTGCAGTTAAGATATGTCCAAAAAAAGTGCAACTATATGTATAAGGGAATTTACACGTGTGTAAAATACTAACAGAATAGATTCGGAAAATAAGGAAACAACTTTAATAAAATATCGGAAATAAAAATAAATAAATTTAAACATCATTTTCCAGTAGATCTACACAATCAGTGGATAATCCATAGATAATAAATACATGATGCATACAATTTTGTAGCACTGAAGGCACAATTGTTGTGAAGGTCTGTTGGATATGAATCATTTCAACAGAGCAGGATTAATGGCCAGAGAACTAGCCAAGCCAACAGTTGGGCATTGGCCAAGTGGGCTTTGACATTGTTGTCTTCTTAGTAGCCAATATTAAAATCCTTTTCGTCTTCTAATTTTTCTCACCAGTCCAAGCCAAACACATCATTGTAGAATTCCTCATGGGATAAGCCCATTTTCCTTCACCACCTATTGTGATCTCCTCTTCCTCCTCCTCCTCCTCCTTCTTCTTGTCCATCATCATCATCATCATCATCATCATCATCATCAGGTTGTGCACTGGGAGAATAGTGGGATACCAATAAAGTAAATAAATAAAATACAAGTAAGAGTTATGGCCCATCATTTTACACTACATTCTTCTGTGGTGTTAGCTGGTCCAGTGTAGTGGTTTGAGCACCGGGCTAGGACTCTAGGTGACCAGGGTTTGAATCTCTGCTCAGCCATGGAAATTCACTGTGAGTCTTTGGGCAAGTCACATACAACCTGAGAGGAAGACTGCAGCGTGCCTTCTCTGAATAAACACAACTTGCACAAAAACCCAAGAAGAAGGTCACCAGAATTTGGAGTCAGATTGAAGGCACACAGCAAACTTATTTGGGGCTCCTGCCAATGACCTCTTTCCTCTGTTGGTTGACCATCTTCTTCAGTCCTACTCTGTTTTGTGCACCTCAACCATCTGTGGGACTCTGGGTTTTGGACACACCGTGTAATTCTGTAAAAATTAACGAGTAAATTCGAGGTGGTTCCCTTGGAAACTGCATTTGGAAACTGAAGGCCTGAATCCTGATTGTTAATGTCAACTAAATCAGACCCTCTGAATCATGGGGATTTATGCATGAGTTGAGTCACAGTTCAATAGTTGATTCAATGGGTCAACTCTGGTTGAAACTAACCAACAGGTTTTGGGCTGAAGACTTCCAGATTTGGACCTGCCCTTCCAAGTGTCCATGGGGCTTTTGCTGAATAGCTTGGCTCCTGTCCTTCTGCCCGCCTCCAGTGCTTGGATTCGAGGCTTTTTCCGGGTCCCTTCTAACTTTTTCTCTCACGGTGAAGTGGAAGTGCTCCCCGGCTACACTGGGCCTCCGGTCCCCTCCCCGTCTTAGCGGGTGATTAACCTCCATGGCGTTCTTCCCCTTCAGCAGTATCATTCCCTGAACTTTGGAACTTTTGCCAGACCGTGCCAAGCCGTTCCTTCCCACAAGAACATCCGTGGGGGGAACGCCTCCAAGAATCTGAGCTGCCGTGTCCAACTTGTGTGTTTTTAATCATTGTCCTCCATGGACAAACAAGAAGTGCTTGTGTGGGAACCAGTCTTGCCTTTTGACACATTTTCTTCTCAATAAATATCACCCTCTCTTTCACCGCAAACTTCCAAACTATTTGCTTGCTACCCTGTAGTGTTGCTCCTACTGGCTTCAATGTCCTGGGAGCAAGAGAGTTTCCATTTTGAGGAGAGCCCTTCCAGGAGAACGATTCAGGGTGGAGGAGAAGGAGAGGGACAGGAAATGGCAGAAGGCCAGGCTTTGGTGGTGGTGGTGGAACAGCGCCATCAAGTGCCAAGGAAGAAGAAAGATCAAGAGAAGGTTGCTGTGTGAATTTCTGGGTGAAATGACAAGAAGGCTTACTAGCAAGTAAGAACATTTGGGAGCTCAGGCCCAAGTTTTCATCAGCTGGATGGTTGCCCTTCTTTCATGTTGCTGGACTGGTTTCTATAATGAAACCCACATGGCTAGAGAAATGCAGCAAATATTCTCTTCAAAAGTCTATAAATCTGGGGAGAAGGGGAGGGGGCGGGAATCCAGACTCTAAGCCCATTTGTAAATTTCAAAATGCAAGCCTCCAAGAGGAACTGAAAAGAAAGGAAAACCAGGGGTGGAGTGTTAGGTGGGGGGGTGGGGGGAGAGAAAATGTAGAAAGTAAAACAACAGCCAGAAAGAAGGGGCAAGGGGAGAAGATAGAGGCCAAAGAGGAGAAGATGAAAGCCAGAAGAGAGTCTCTTCCCTACCAAATAAATTATGCACAAAAGTAAAACCAGCTGCAATCTTCCAAAGTTCATGGAGGGTAATGCAACTGCTGTCAGCCATGACCAATATTCCAGCATCTAAGACAAGAACAGTGGTAAAGTACACAGAGACATTGCAATTGTATTGACGACTTTGCCAGGGGAGGCCAGTAGATCCATTGCCATGGGGGCAGTGGATCCAGTCTAGGTTTTATCTCCCCTTTCTCTAAGGGGCTCCTGGTTGGATGGGAGACTTCTTAGGGCTTGACCTCTGCTGGGAATAATAGAGTCCAGTTCTTAGACACTCCCATGCAGCCCACAGTAGCTGTGAGGGGAGTGGTAATAGACCACAACCGGCATCCTTTCGGGGGCTGGCGCCATGTAAGTTCATAGAATTATACAATCATAGAATCATACATTTGGAAGAGACCACAAGGGCCATTGAGTCCAACACTTGCCATGCAGGAACATATACTCAAAGCACCCCCAGCAAATGGCCATCCAGCCTCTGTTTAAAACCCTCCAAAGAAGGAGGAGATTCCACCACACTCCACTGAGGCAACAGCCAATTCCACTGTCAAACAGCTCTTGCCGTTCTTCCTGATGTTTGGATGGAATCTCTTTTCCTGTAGTTTGAAGCCAGTGTTCTGTGTCCTAGGCCATTTCCATACCAGGCTTCTGAAATGGTGCAGAGCGACCTCTGACGGAGGTCTTTTACACCCTAGAGTGGACTGGCGTGGACTACTTTTCGTAGCTCCACACCAGAATCCACTCAGGAGCGGCGGGAACTAGCAGGGCTGCGTGTTTTTTAAAAACCTCTTTTTCGAGGTTTTTAAAAAGCACGGAGCACGCAGCCCCGCGCCGCTCCGTCGCCCGGCTCCAAAGTGGATTTGCAGGCTCGCGCAAGTGCGTGCCTGCAGATCTGCCAGGGGCGGGCTTCCGGCTGGCGAGTTTCTCCGGTTGGTGGAGAGCCTCCACCAACTGGAAGCCGCCATTTGGGACGCCAGAGGACTGCGGAGCAGCGAGCCTGCTCTCCTCCACGTGGTGACGGACTTACCCGGTTTCAGGTAAGCTCTGTTTTTGGGCGTTTTCGCCCGTCCCCCCCCCCCCACATGTGAAAAGGGCCCTAGTCTCTGGAGCAGCAGAAAATAAGCTTTACCCATCTTCAACATGACATCTCTTCAAATAGTTAAACATGGCTACCATGTCACCTTTTAACCTCCTCTTCTCCAGGCTAAACATACCCAGCTCCCTAAGCAACAGCTTCCAGACCCTTCACCATTTTGGTTTGCCTCCAAAATTGGAATTAGAAAGCATCTACAAGGGCCATCCAGTCCAACCCCCTTCTGCCATGCAGGAATGCACAACTGAAGCACAGTTGAAAGATGCTCATCCAGCCCCTGGGTAAAGATCTCCAAAGAAAGAGACTCTACCACCTCCCAAGCAGCCCATTGAGGTGTCAGATAGCTCCTAGAGTAATGAAGTCCTTCCTGGTGTTCCTTCACACCTGCAGTTGGACATTTTTGGCCATGGCATCATGTCTGTATTGAGTTCACAGTTGCGGAAGCAGTATCCCAGAAATACAACTCTTGCAACATGCAATTGTGCATCTTTGGATAGTGCATAACTACTCAATAGTAGCTACAATATACCTCTTCATTCACTGCAGTTATGGAAATATCAGACACTTCCACAGATAGCTGGTTGGTTGCACACTGTTGGTATTTGGTGGAAAAGTCTGGTCTAGCCAAGCACCACTTAGCTACACGAGCCTAGATTTATACCACAAAAGTATGATCTAGGATCTTGGCTCACAACTGGATTACTTAACCCTGTAGTAACTGATCCACAGAATGCCCCCAGGTAACACTAATGAAAAAGAGACAGAGTGGTGTTAGTGGTCTGAGCACTAGACTACAATCCTAGAGACTCAGGTTCAATTCTCTACTCAGCCATAGAAACCCAGTGGGCATCACACACTCTCAGCCCCAGAAAAGCCCATGATAGGTTCGCCTTAGGGTTGCCGTAAGTCAGAAACAACTTGAAGGCACACCATAACAACAGTGCTAACGACATTCTTAATAAGTAATGCCGTCCTCAGCTCAGAGCAAATACAGTGAGGAAGAACTTGGGAAAGCAGCTCCTCTTTCATGAGGAACAAAGGGTTAAATCCAATTGTTAGTCTCAGCTAAAGCTGACCATTGAATCAATGGGAACTTTTTAAAGTGTTGACTTCTCAGGTTCCCACTGATTCTGTGGATCTGCTGTAGTTGAGGCAAGTTGTTGGATTTAATCCAGATTGCTGGCATAGATATGCCTTTTATTGCACAGTGAAGTTCTGTCTGTCTGTCTGTCTGTCTATCGTCCTTTAATTGAAAGTGCTGAAAAGGTGACTCATTGGATAATGGGGTATTGAAAGGTAGGGAGGGGGCTTTCTGTTGTGCTCTTGCTGCAGAGGTCATATGTCATAATATGACCTCTGCAGGGGTCATATGTCATAATAGCTTTCCTAGTCCAGAGACTAGGACAAGGAGCAATGGATCCAAGCTGCAGGAAAGGAGATTCCACCTGAACCTCATGAAGAACTTCCTGATGGTCAGAGCTGTCCAGCAGTGGAATCTGCTGCCCCCGTGGAGTGTGGTGGAGTCTCCTCCTTCTTCGGAGGTTTTTAAGCAGAGGCTGGGTGGCCATCTGTCCAAGGGAGCACTTTGATGGTGTCTTCCTGCACAGCAGAAGGATGTTGGACTGGATGGGCCCTGGGGTCTCTTCCAATTCTATGATTCTATGATCCTCTACAAGTCCCAGTGGGTACAACCCAGCTTTGAATGGGATTTTAACCTTCAAGATTTCTAGCACCATGCAATGTATTTTATTTCAGAAATTTTGGGCCTTTTCACAACTCTACCGCATCTGATAAAAGGGCCCTGCTTGCTGCTCACATTTCCAATATAACCAACTGGGTTTGATGGCTGAGCAAGGATTCAGACCTCCTAAGAGTCCTGTTGCAGCACTCAAAACTCTACCATGCGGGCTGACATTGGTCTCTTATCCCAATTTAAGTTCCCCTGCAACTGTGGTTGTACCTTTTGGCTGCCATGAGACAAGTGGGTTCAGTTCATGGTTACGCAGAGTTCTACAAGTGTCACCATTTCATGTGCGATCGAATTCTATTGTTTTTCCCCACTAAAGTAGAGCCATCACACGAAGGGGAATTGCCTATGTTCTGACTCACAATTCAACAAGTTATTCAGTGGGACTAGTCTAGCTGGAACTAACCCACAGGATCCCTTTGCAGTTGCCTCTTTGCAGTTGCCTCTTCTTGGCTGGTACACGAGCCCCCACCAGTTCCTCCGAAGTTCCCCTTGATTCTCTGGGATTGCAGAAAGAGTCCCAGTGGGTCATTCCCTATGGCACAGGTGGACAAGGAGTAGGCACATGGGCAGATAAATTGCTGGTTGCACAATACCGATACTCTACAGAAAGGTGGTGTAGTGCAGCGGGATGGCTTCATGGAGTTCCCTCCAAATAAGCATTCTCCCTTCATCCACAAAATTTTCCTTCAGTCTCCAAATTTCTAGCGTTGCAGTAACTTTAAAAGCATCAGCTGAATATTTAGAAATATAATGTTTAGGTGTCCCACGGAAAGGGTTAGACAAAGTGACCAAGGAAATGTGGACCGAGCAACAGTCTTGGTGTCAATGTAAACACAGCAAAAGTCCCTCATCTGTGTGAAGGATAGACGGACTCCACGAAGAAAGACGCCTGCCTGAATCTGCAAGCCCTGACAAGGTGGCTTGGAGATCTCACATCCTCAGGATTGCCATAAGTCCAGACTGACCTGAGGACAGTTAACAACAACAACAACTGTTTACTGCAAAAAAACAAAAATAAAAACAAAACACCCTGCACAAGTAATTTGTTTACAAAAAGTTCCATTGCCCAAGATCCTGTATCACTACAGCGTAGCATAAATAACCATCAGAGAAGTTATGTTCCACATCCTTTATGTAGCCCATGTATCGGGTATCCCTATCACAGAATGTGTGTAGATCACTGCTAAATGCTCATTGCTGACAACTGGTTGTGCACAATGCACAATGTGATATGCCTTGGTCCATGTTCAGTATGCAGATCCCTACTTTCATCCCCATCAACTGGACATGGTCATTGTGCCATGACACCAAAGCCCTTGGTATCAACGATTTTGAATGCCTCACTCTCTGCAGTGCTAAAAACATTGGGACAAAAGGGGAATTTTATTCTGTGAACATAATTCTTATTCCAGTGGGCGGTATCCACATTTCACCCTCCCTACAGGTAGGTCCCTGGCAGCGTCAATATAACTACATAGGTGCAGATTGACACTGTGCAAGTACGAAGCAGGATCTTGTCCTTCAGTCTTCAGAACCAACCATATGAGCAAGTGGAATCTCCCTCATTGGAGATTTCATTTCCTTGGAATGGTGAACAAGGAGGAATATTTGAAGGACTGAGAGTTCCTCCTATTTGGGGCTGAGGCTGGATTAGGGGATCAACCATGGAGACCCATTGGGTAACCCTTGGCATGTCACAGTCTCTTGGCCTCAGAGGAAGGTAAGAGCAAACCCCCTCTCAACAAATCTTGCCAAGAAAATCCTGTGATAAGTTTGCCTTAGGGTCACCATAAGTTGGAAATGACTTGAAGGCACGCCACAAAAACAACAAAGTGCTCCAATGAAAGGACCTTCTGTAACAGACAGTCAAAGGCCTAGGTGAACAGAAAGCTCTTCACTTGCTAGTGAGGGAGAGGAGAGAGAGGGCCAAGCTAGCTTCCCAGAGGAGGGAATTCCACAGCTCCAGAGAAGCCCCTGAGAAGGCCCTGTCTCTCATGTCCTCACAAAGCACAGCTGTGATGGTAGTGGGACCAAGAGAAAGTCCTCCTCCCAAGGATCTTAAAATTCAGATAGCCTCATGCTGGGAGATAGATCTTTCTGGACCCAAGTCTAAATCCATGAGAAGCCGTCCTTCATTCACATGGGTCATTTCTTACGTATATGGAGATGCCAGGAATTGATGGCCTTGATGCTATTCTCCAGTTTGGAGTAGAGTAGAGTCATTAAATGGATTGGATTTATCTACCACTTGGCTCCTCATTCCACCATGGACTCAGTGGGTCTAATCCATTCAAAGTAACCAAGAGGATTCCAGATCTTATCTGCAACTGTAATGCCAATGTCAAAATCAACAGCGTAATTAGGAAATCACAGGGAATAGTTTCTACCTTGTGTATACGTACAATGCACGATCTTGCCGTTTCGAAGACTGTTTCTTAAAAAAAAAAATCCCCAACCTTGTATCATGTTCTGAACTTATCAGTGTGGAACTGAAGCGGCCGGGTCCCACCACCTTCCCCCTCAGAAACTGGGAAGCATACGCGCGGGCTACACCTCCCCAGTGGCAGCTTCCAGAATTTCTTTTTGGGCTCTTCTGTTCTTGTGCCACAAATTCTCGTTAACGAGTGATTTATGTCCAGGGACTCAAGGAAGAGATTACTATGTACATTCATCAAGTAACCTCGATTAAAGGGGAAGAAAAATGAACCCACAATGGCCACTAAAGTCTTTGCTAAAGAAAATAATGCTAATCATGAACAGGGAAGGAGATCTGAGAGCCAAACCCGCTCACAACAGGCTGTGTAGCTCTAAGGATAACAAATGAAGTCATCCAGCCCGCGTCCCGTGGGATCCGTTGGCCACATCAGTCCAAACCGATAGGACAGCCTCAGAAAGACTTCTACATCCAGGGACATTATCTTTGTAATGTCTGTGGGGCTCTTTCCCACCACTGTCATGTTCCCAGAAGGATGGAGGTCAACCTTGAAGAAAAGACTTTGAAGTTGTGCCTTACTTCATCCCTCCAGACTTTGGTTTAGAGACTTTCCTCCTGTTAAGCAGTACAATTTTGCACCAGTTTAGCTGTGTCAGAATTGGGCAGGCCAGAGCTATACTGGTGTACACACACAATGGCATCAATGCATAATATGTAGCAGTGTGCAGGCACACCCATGCCACCTCCGAGGAAGTATAAAATCTTGCATTATGGTATTTACAACAGCCTCATCAGTGTATTCCTGAGAGGCAGGAGATGGGACAAGACAGCTCTTGCGGCCCCTTCCAACTCTGTGATAATATGATTCCATAATTCTAAGGGCCTTTCTACCCTACACTACTCTAGTACTATTATTCCACTTTCAATCTCCTGTGGAATTCTGGGGTTTGTAGTTTGCTGAGGCCAAAGAGCTCTCCGGCTGAGAATTCTCAATGCCCCTCCCTAAACGGCAAACTCCAGGACTCCGTAGGACATTGAAAGTGAAATAATAGTATTATAACAGCGTAGTGGGGAAAGGCCCTAAGCCACCCGTAACTGAGTAGAACAAGCAATGCTGGAACTGATGTGCTGAACCGGGGCAAGCAAATCCTCCAACCTCACCACATAAGGTCCTTGTGCCAACTGCCAAAGTTTCCCCAAATATAACCTTTTCACCTGGGCCTATATCCTATTCTTAGTCTCAAACAGATGAAGACTTTGGCCCAGTGGAATTTATCAATGTGTTGATTTATCGTTCAACCATTGATTCAATGGGTCTACTGCAGTTGAGGAGAGCCAGCGTAGCGTAGGGGTTTGACCACCGGAGCCTGGTGACCAGTGTTTAATTCCCTGCTCGGCCATGGAGACCCACTGGGCGTGACAGACGCTCTCAGCTGCAGAAACCCCGTGGCAGGTTCACCCTAGGGTCACCGTAAGTTGGAAATGACTTGGAGGCACACAGCAACAACAGTGGCAGTTCAGGCTAACCGAGAGGACTCCAGTCCTGAGACTGCACACGCCCCCCTGCCAAAAAAAACCCCATGAGAGGTTCACCTTAGGGCGGTCTTAAGCTGGAATCCACTTGAAGGTACACAACAGCAAGATTAAATTAATAGGGATCCCCCCAGAACCGAGCCCAACGTGCTCCTCTAGCGACGGATGGGGTGCAGTTTGGTCTAGCTCCCCTCCATCAACTTGCTGAAAGGAGAACCGCAGAGAATGAGAGAGAGAGGGAGGGAGGAGGGAGGAGGCCACCTTCTCCCCCTCCCCAGACCCTGCCAGAGTGGTAGCTCCCGCAAGCCGTTCCCTATTGTTCGTCTCCTCATTACCGTGATCACTTTTGCTTATCAGTTGCTGCTGTTTCCCATTATGCTGGGCCTGGATGCTTGCCCAGAGAGCTGCCGATTTGGCTGGCGGTGGAGGTCCCTTGACAAGCCTAAATTGTTTCCAGTTACTCCTTTGGAGTTGCGCTCAGCGAAGCATTCTCTCCCCGCCCCCCGAAAGGCTTCTGCCGATTCTTCTCACCTCGTTTCTCCTTCGCTAGAAAGCACTCTGACCCTCGCCCGGCACTGATCCTCCAGAGCCCCACGGCGTCACCACCGCAGAGCTTTGCGCAGCCACGGATGGCCGAGAGCGATTTCCAGCCCCGAGCTGACACAAATCTTTCCATCGTCTGGAGAAACCAAAGAGTAGAACGGGAGGAAATTGCCATTTCATTTCAGCCACACCTCTCGCCCTTCTCTTAAGCTTTTTCCTTCCAGAGGCCTTAGCTGGCTTTGCCGGCACTACTGCAACCAATAATTTATATGAGGCTTTTGTTCAAAGTGTGGGTGCAAGCTGCTAGATGACGTTTCTCACCTTTGCCCTTTCTGGAGGCAATCGCAATGTTTTCTTCCTCGAAATATCCATGTTCCTGCACTACAGGCCTTCTATGGCCTACCCTGTTGGTCAGAATAATTCGGAGTGGAGAGCTTGCTCTCAAAGCAAGGTTATTTCTGGTTTTGGGATGGAGAATTGAGGCTTAGAATATCCCTGGACCTAAGACTCCCCCCCCGTTGGTGGCAAAGTAGAGCAACCTGGAATCATCCCTACACACACGCACACGTGTATCCAGTCTTTGTTGTTGATACCATATGCCTCCAAGTTGGCTCTGACCTATGGCGACCCTCTCATAGGTTTTCTTGGCAAGATTTCTTCGGAGGAAGCTTGCCATAGTTTTCCTCTAAGGCTGAGAGACTCTGACATGTTCAAGGTTGCCCAGTGGGTTTCTGTGGCTGGGTGAGGATTCAAACTCTGGTCTCCTGGAGTCCTTGCCCAACACGACACCAACTTAGGGTTTTCTTCGCAAGTTTATGCTTGCCAGAGGAAGGCAATGGCAAGCCGAGTATACCCGCCATGACCTTCCTCTAAGGCAGTAAGATTAAACTTCACCACGTTCACCTCCTAAGTTTCCATAGCTGAGTGGGCATCCAAATCGTTGTCTATTGGAGTCCCAGTCCAGCACTCTGAATCATAGAATCATAGATGAGTTGGAGAAGACCCCAAGGGCCAACCAGTCCGGCCCCACTCTGCCAGGCAAGAAGACACAATCTAAGCATTCCCTATATATAGCCACCCAGCCTCTTTTTAAAAATGACCCCCAAAGACGGAGACCCCACCACACTCCGAGGCATCAGCATATTCCATGGTTGAACTGCTGTTACTCTCAGGATGTTCTTCATAAGGTTTAAGTGGAATCTCTTTTCCTCTAGTTTTTTTAATTCTTTAGTTTTAAGCCATTGCTGCGCATCCAAGTCTTTGGAGCAGCAGAAAACAAGTTTATCCCATCTTCTTCTATGTGACATCCCATCAAATATGTAAAGATGGCTTTAGATGTCACATCTTAACTTTCTCTTCCTCAGACTAAATATATCCAGCTCCCCAAGCCACTCCTCAGAGCATTTCATGGTTTCCAAGCCCTTCTCTATTCTGGTCACTCTCCTCTGGACACATTCCAATACAGTGTCTACCAACACGCATAGCAATATTAGCTATATTCCTATTGCTTTCTTCCTTATGCATACTTTCTGTTATGCAAGCAGCTGGACATTTTTGTCTGAGACAGTGTCCCTGCTCAGTTCAAGGTTGCAGAAGCCGAGTGGCACATATAGTGCCATTGTGCACTTGTTGGGTATTGTGCATGCCCTGCACACATTGGTGAGTGTGCATTTCTCGTTGTGCTTTGTACCTAGATGCACATGCAGATTGGTTGTGCCTTTGGTTGCATATTTGGCATCTTGGTTCAGTTGCAAAACATTTCCATTCAGCACAAAGCTTCCATATGCAGAGATATAAACCATACAACTCTGAAATACAATCTCAGCAGCGGAATGCTTGCTGGCATTTTTTAAATGCAAATACACTGGCTAGAAAGCCAGGGTGTCCTCTGCAAGCAAAATCTCCCCAGCAGAAGGTGTTGGACATTTTTGTCCAGTGTAAAACATCTGCATTCAGTTTAAAGCTGCAGAAGAAGAGTTGTGCTGGTGGTATCACTGTGCAGCCAGATGCGCAAAGGCTGCACATTCATCTATGTACGTGCAAATTTGCCTGTACATTCAGGTGTGCATTCAGTTGAGCAACTCCGCCATTCCACTCAGGGATTGTATATCACAAGTAATGCATAATTCTGCATGCTGAAATTTATGCCTCACATCCTCAGCGAAAAATCAACAAGAGTATAATGTCCAGATCAAGGGAAGTGATAGTCCCACTCTATTCTGCATTGGTCAGATCCCACCTGGAGGAATCCTGTGTCCAGTTCTGGGTACCACAGTTCAGGAAGGATATGGACAAGCTGGAAGGTGTCCAGAGGAGGGCAACCAAAATGGTAGAAGGCCTGGAAACCATGAAGCCCTGTGAGGAGCAGCTTAGGGAGCTGGATATGTTTAACCTGGAGCAGGGAATGTTCAGAGAGGACATGAGGGCCATGTTTACATATCTGGAGGGATGTCATATGGAAGATGGGGCAAGCTTGTTTTCTGCTGCTCCAGAGACTAGGACTTCAGGTGTGCATTCAGTTGAGCAACTCTGCCATTCCACTCAGGGATTGTATATCACAAGTAATGCATAATTCTGCACGCTGAAATTTATGCCTCACATCAGGAGGCATAAATTTCTTCACACTTCAAACTTCAGGAAACTTCAGGATTTTACACAATAAAGCAATACAGCAACAGAAAATAAGGATTTAAGATCTTGGCCCTTGTCTTCATTTGGCTTTTCCAACTTCAGGCTTCAAACTTCAGGAAAAGATATTCCACCTAAACATGAGGAAGAACTTTCTGAGGGTAAGAGCAGTGGAATATAATGCTGCCTCAATGAAGTGTGGTTGAGCCTCCTCCTTCTTTGGAGGTTTTCATAGTGAGGCTGGTAGCGGGGTGCCACAGGGTTCTGTCCTGGGCCCAGTGTTGTTCAACACCTTCATCAGCGACTTGGATGAAGGAATAGAGGGCATGCTCATCAAATTTGCAGATGACACCAGATTGGGAGGGGTTGCTAATACGCCAGAGGACAGGATCAAAATTCAAAATGACCTGGACAGATTGGAGAGCTGGGCCAAGGCTAACAAAATGAAATTCAACAGAGAGAACTGTAAGGTCCTACACTTAGGTAGAAAAAATGGAGTACAGAAATATAGGATGGGGGACACGTGGTTGGATGGCAGTACGTGTGAAAGGGATGTAGGAGTCTTAATAGACCACAAGCTGAACATGAGTCAGCAGTGTGATGTGGCAACCAGGAAAGCCAACGCAATTCTTGGCTGCAGAAATAGGAGTACGGTGTCTCGATCGAGGGAGGTACTGGTACCACTCTACTCTGCTTTGGTTAGACCTCATCTTGAATCCTGTGTCCAGTTCTGGGCACCCCAATCCAAGGAGGACATGGTCAGGCTGGAGCAGGTCCAGAGGAGGGCGACCAAAATGCTGAGAGGCCTGGAAGCCAAGCCCTATGAGGATAGACTTAGAGAGCTGGGCATGTTCAGTCTGCAGAAGAGAAGGTGAAGAGGGGACATGAAAGCCATGTTTAAATATTTGAAGGGATGCCATGTAGAGGAGGGAGAGGGCTTGTTTTCTGCCACTCCAGAGACCAGGACAAGGAGCAATGGATTCAAGCTGCAGGAAAGGAGATTCCACCTGAACCTCAGGAAGAACTTCCTGACGGTCAGGGCTGTCCGGTAGTGGAATCTGCTGCCTCGGAGTGCGGTTGAGTCTCCTTCCTTGGAGGTTTTTAAGCAGAGGCTGGATGGCCATCCGTCGGGAGTGCTTTGAGGGTGTTCCTGCATGGCAGGCGGGTTGGACTGGATGGCCCCTGGGGTCTCTTCCAACTCTACATTTCTATGATTCTATGATTCTATGGATGGCCATCTGTCAGGAATGATTTGCTGGTGTATTTTTTGCATGGTGTGGGGGGGGTTTGGACTGGATGGCCCTTGGGGGTCTCTTCCAACTCTACGATTCTGTGATTCTATGATCTCAGCTACTAGACCGACCTCTTCATCCCTCTCCATTTTAACGGAAGCTAAAACTGGGGACCAGCCAATAAAATCTTGAGAAGAAACTATAGAGACTTCTCAAGGTGCTCAACTGATGGATCCTTTTACTGGTGAAAAAGCCAGATGTGTTTTGGCCCGTACATGCTCTCAAAGGCCTTCTTCAGGGGCTGTATAGAACCGTAGAAAGAGTTGCTGTTAGCTGCCGTTACGCTGACTTTGGTCCGCAGTGGCCCCGTGGACGAGAGATCTCCAAGTCACCCTGGCATCGACAGCCCTGCTCCGGTCCCACGGCCTCAGGGCAGCCATTGTGGCTTTCTTGATTGAGTCTGTCCATTTGTAACGCGTCCTTCCTCCTTTCCTGCTTCCTTACTGAGCATCATTGTCTTCTCTAGTGAGTCACGTCTTCTCAGGATATAGCCAAGTATGAAAATCTCAGTTTAGTCACCTTGACTTCTAGGGAGAATTCAGCCTTGATTTGCTCTAGGACTGATTTCCTTGTCTTTTCAGCAATCCAGGGTATCTGTAGGACTCTCCTCCAGCACCACATCTCAAATGAGTTGATTTTCTTCCTATCAGCTTTCATCACCGTTCGGCTTTCACAGCCATACATAGAGATCCAAAGTACGATAGCGTGGCCAAGAGACACATAATGAACCAACATGTGACATAACTTCATACGAAATCATTATTACGATTGTGCACACCTTATGGCCTGGACATCCCCATCTAAAACGTAACCCATCGTTGTGTCCCGTCAGGTGAATTCTACCCTTTCAGCCCTCCCATCCGCCCCCTTTCCCCCTCGCAAAGGTTTCCGTCCCGTGTCCCAGAGTTTGTTATGAAACCTCAAAGAATCTGCTTTTTCCACCTTGAAAGGGAATGACTTGGAAAGCCGCCGAGTGCCAGAAATAACGCTGAAAAGGTTCCCGGTTTCAGAAAATAATTTGTTTCCACCCTTTGCCTTAATAGAAAAAAAATACCTTTCAAAAAAGAAGAAGAAGAAGAAGTAAGAACGTTCCTTCCAAACTGTTTCCTGGTGCCTCTGTGTCTCATGAACTAAATCCCAGGCGCAGATCACAGCCAGGACTTGGTGCCACCAAGATAGTCTTGGGTAAAAATAAAAAATAATTTTAAAAAATACCACGCGCACTCTTGCTGCCTCCTTTGTCTCGCAGGACCGGGCTTCTCTCTGTCCGCCCCTGTCCGAATGGCACACTGGACAATTGCCACGGAGAAAGGTCGTTTCCGTCACTTGACATTCAGCCTGTCCATCCTCTCCTCCTCCTCCTCCTCCCCTCCCCAAATCACCCGGTTCTAATGGCAGATTATATACATGTGTGCCTGTGTATGTATGTGTGTATATGCATGTGTGTGTGAAAATCAACCTGGCTCTTAAAAGACTTTTCCACACAGTAGAGTTTCTGGGAAATTGGGGACTTCAGCCATCCAGCACAGAATAATTTTTTTCCTGCCCTGAAAGGGATCATTGTGTGGAAGTGAAAACCTGAGGAATCCAAGGACAAGTCTTCAGGTAGAACCAGGACATGAGTAACACGTGGAGCATTTTTTTCACCTTTCTTGTATGTCTTCAAATCATTTCTGAATTATGGTGACACTAAGGGGAACCTGTCATGTTCAGAGGGGTTTTGCCTACGCCTTCCTTTCAGGCAGAGAGAGCGACACTTGCTCAGTGGGTTTCCACTGCCAAGCGGGGATCTGAACCCTGCTCTCCGGAGTCATAGTCCAACACTCACCACTTCACCATGCCGGCCGCCTTAGCCCATTTCCGCACTAGACTGTTATAGTGCTATTATTCCACTTTCAACATTCTATGTAATCCTGGGGTTTGCAGTTTAGGGAGGAGCCTTATTCTCCTTGATAGGGCTCATTTCTGTCCTGCAGCCCTAGACAGCTTTGTGGTCGCCACTGGTGGTTACTTCCTTCTCTAAGACCGTGAAGTTTGGAAACACCTGTGCCATTTTCAAATATTTGGTCCTGGCAGCCACTGCCCCTGCTTTGATATGAGGCCATTTCAAATTCCCACGATCCTGTTCTCTCCCATTTCATTTTCTTTGGGCTTAATGTGCTCTGGGCACAAACCACTGAGGTAATTTCTGCACTACACTCTTACAGCACGATTATTCCAGTTTCAACATCCTATGGAATCCTGGGGTTTGCAGTTTAGAGAGGGGCCCTTGAGCTCCCTCTCTAAACTCCAAGCCCCAGGATTCCATAGAATGTTGAAAGTGGAATAATCGTGCTATAAGAGTGTAGTGCGGAAATGGCCTGAGTTAGCTTGAGGAAACCTCTCTAACATGCAGCTGATCCAAAGGAACTGGCAACGCTGCAGCCATTGAGAAAGCCTATGCATCTGAGAGGGTTGGTGTTGATTTTCTTAAAGCAATAGGATAGTCTTAGCTCAGAGTTTTGCCCCCCCACATGACCTACTGTACAGCTGCTTTGAGACTCTGTGTGAATGGAGCAACTTTTCCTTTCCTTTCAGCTGGCATCCTGTTGCTGTTTTATGCACACTTAAGTTCCCTTATGTATGCAGTTGTCCTTTTTTGGCCAGGGAGTTGTGTCCATATTCAGATCACAGTTGTATAAGAAGAATTCCACAAGTGTGACTCCTGTACCTACACTCGTGCTAACGGATGGTAGATAACAGTTGTCATCCTGTTGGTGCTTTACATGCCAGTGAGCCTCCATACATGCAGCAGTTCTTTTAGTCCATGGGATAACTTCCTTACTCAATTCATGGTTGCATAAGCAGCGCTCCACAGCCGTACTCGTTGTACATGCAGATCTGCATTCTTGGATGGTGCATAATTTCGCAGCTTTGCTTTCAATGGATCACTTGATTCACTGGTACTTTCATAGATATGCGATTCTTTGCACAGTGTTGGCATTCAGCAGGAGTTTGGAGCAGTGCAATCACTATTCAACTACACGGGTGCTGGCTTAGGCTACATAAGCATCCTGCTGGAGCCTGGCTAACCATCTGTCAGGGCCTTCCATGCCCCACTTCATTCTCTGGGATTGCAGAAATGGCCACCACACTTCTTCCTTTGCATGGTGGAGCAATAAGCAAGCATACTGGCAGATATATACGGTGGGCCCTCAGTATCGCGCTGGGGTTTGGTTCTATGACTCTGCGTGGATATCAAAATCCATGGATGCTTAAGTCCCATTATATGCCATGGCGTAGTAAAATGTCGTCCGTCATATAGATCCCAAGGAGAGACCCTGAGGATCTGTGAAATGGCAGGAGACTATAGCAGGCTATGCCTATGCACCAGTGTAGTGCTCGGCACATGGCAAAATCAAGGTTTGCTTTTGTAATTTTTTTCATAGAATCCTAGAGTTGGAAGAGACTTCCAGGGCCACCCAGTCAAACACCATTCTGTTATGGCAGGAAGACACAATTAAGGCACTCCCTTTGACAGGTGGCCATCCAGCATCTCTTTAAAAACCTCCAAAGAAGGAAGAGACTCCATCGCACTCCATTCAGGCAGCAGCAGATCCCACTGCCCAACTGTTCAAATATAATCAAGCCATGGTTGGTTGGATCTGAGGATGCAGAACCTTGGATATGGAGAGCTGCCTGTAAATAGTTGCCTGATATAATAGAAGGCTGATGTAGAGCAACCACCATTTAATTGCATGAGTGCAGATTTATATTACACAAGCATAGTGCAGGATTTCTGCTTTTTTTCCCCCTCCTCCTCTTCTTCTCCTTGTCCTTCTCCTGCTCTTCTTTGAATGATTGGTCTTTGACAAATTGATATTTGGTGGCTCTTTGGGGTATGTTTAGCAGTTATGCAATTATTATGGGCACCTGACACCAGCAATGAAGTACACAGAGGCAGAGGGAAGTGTGGAGAATGCTCTCCATTAAGTGTCTATGTGTGTGTCTGCTTTGACACATTTACCTGATTCATACCTCCTTCAACACGGAAACGTGTGCAGATTGGAGCTGGAAAATCCATGTAGTTCCAGGCTTGTGATGTGTTCCATGTAAGGATAAGAAATGCGTCGTACACGGTCAGGAAATACTCAGAAAAAACACAACAGACATTTCTAAAATGTGCTCAAACACACTTGTATCAGTGAGGATGCATGTCCTTTGACACATCTGTTAATACAACCATTTGAAAAACATGCACAAATATTTGTACAGCTTTTCAAAAAACAAAACCCACACATTCACCTGCATGGAAACGTGTTGAAAATGGACGCAGTACCAGTCCTTACAAGTTCCTACACACAACGACACCATTTCTGATTTCTGTGCATGGAGGATTGAGCTGGCTGGAGGCTTCTGGGTGTTGTGATCCAAAAAGTAACTTTTCCAAGCTCTGCTCTCCCCTTTAATATGGCTGTATGATTCTCACTAGCCTGATAATTATGTTGTGACTTAAGTCATGGTTCCCTTTATTCTGCTGATGGAGAGCTACTCTGTGTGCGTGTGTATGCACACACATGCATGCGTGGATGTGTTTCCTGCCCTTCTGGGACTTGCACAGTACTCAGGGTGTGAAATGAAAGCTAATTATGAAAGACATAAAAAATTCATCACTGCAAAAGTAATAAAATAAAAAAGACAGCTGCAGTAAAGAAGACAAAACATTAATTAAAGTTTACCAGTCTCATAAAGCAAACACTTGCCTAGACAGGAAGAGATTCATGTACTGCAAAATGCTATCAAAAATGAAGCTAACCTCAGTTCCTAGGGCAAAAGATTTCACAATTTAGACCAAACTAGATATTATGGGGAATGGATACATCCTTCAACTAACCATTTTTCTCTCCTACAATGGGATTTCCTCAGAGATGGCTCCTTCAGCAATCAGACTTGCAAATTAAGTCCACGTTTAATCTTTCACTGACCAGTCACAAAAGAAACCAGACTAAATGCAAGTTACTTAGGTGAGGAAAACCACAGGGCAAACAAATATGTTTCACTACCTGGTGGAACACCTCTACAAAAAAAAAAAAAAAGATAAACATATCACCTAGTCTGAATCCTAGTTACATTCAGCACGAAAGCCCTTCATCTTTTTGACAACAGGTTTGCCTCCACCATAGGTGGGACACAAAAAAAGTCTAACAGGCAAAAGCAAGTTGCTTTGGGAGGAGGAGAAGGTGACAATCTCTGTGATCCCTGTGATGGCGTAAGCTTTAAAATTCATCACCAACACTTGGAATTCTACTTGGAAGCAAACTGGTATGAACGGAGACCCTTGCAGGATGGGTATCATATGCTTCTCCAACCAAGCATCCATTAACACTTCAGCTTCTGGATCTTGGATCAGTTGTGTTTTGTGAGGACTCTGAGACACAGGGACTTGCTTTATGCCTACAAAAGACCTCTCAGGACTGGGTTGGGCTCCAAATCAAAGTCCTCCGCATGGGTCCCTGAACTACACGTGACATCTTGGCCTGAATTCTATGGGCAGTCCCAGTTAGAACAGCCCTTTGGGATCAGTGCAATTTAAATCAGCTCTGGCTCACCATTAACAATGGCTTTAGGAGGTCTACTCCAGTCAGTATTCATCCATTGGACTCTTGGACCTTCATTTACTTTTCTCTATCCTGGAAGAATTCTGGATAGATAACAATGGTTTAGACAGAGGCATGAGCTGAGCATGGTTCTGATAGAGATGTCAGCTTTGACAAGAACCAACTGATTTAAATTGGAGCTAAGCTGAACTAACGGAGCCTGGTGGGGTTACCAACTGATATAAACGACAGGCTTCCTGTCCCTTTAACGGCTGCGTAGAAGATAAATCATAATCAACAACAATGGCAGCATAGAGTCATAGAATCACAGGCCATTGCCGCACTAGGCTGTTATAGCGCTATGATTCCACTTGCAACATCCTATGGAATCCTGGGGTTTGCAGTTTCGGGAGGGGCCGGCCGGCCCCTCCCGAAACTGCAAACCCCAGGATTCCATAGGATGTTGCAAGTGGAATCATAGCGCTATAACAGCCTAGTACGGAAGCATCTACGGAGTTGGAAGAGACCCCCAGAGGCCATCCCTTCCCATCCCCTTCTGCCGTGCAGGAAGAACACTCAAAGGACTCTCTTGGACAGATGGCCCTCCAGCCTCTGCTTCAAAACCTCCAAAGAAGGAGACTCCACCACACTCCGTGGAGGCAGCAGCGGATTCCACTGTCGGACAGCTCTGACCTTCAGGAACTTCTTCCTGAGGTGTAAGTGGAATCTCTTTTCCTGCAGCTTGAATCCATTGCATAACAACTATCTCACCTTTTCTCTCACTTGGGACTCAAAGAGGCTGACAACAGAATCGCAGAACCCTGGAGCCATAGAGTTGGAGGAGACCACAAGGGTCTTCCAGCCCAACCCTCTTCTGCCCTTCAGGAAGATATAGTCAAAGCACTTCCTTTGACAGGTGGCCATCCACCCCCGGTCTGAAACCCTCCAAAGAAGGAGATTCCCCCACACTCTCGGGCATGATATTTGAACTGCTCTTATCAATTAAAACAATTAAAACCAATATTGTTAAAAATCCCATGGATAAAACTAAAAATAGTTGAAAAGATAAACCATTAAAAACAACCACCATCACCACCACCACCATTGCGGCAACAAATAAAAGTCCAGAACATGCATCAAGTCTCAGTGGCCTGCTAGAATAAACAAAGGTTTTTATCTACAATATGCAAAGTTATTAAGGAGGGTTCCTGGGCTGGGGGTTCCAGAGTCCAGACTAAAGCAAATGGAAATCACTGTTTCACATGACAGCCCTAGAGAAGCTTGTAGGCCTGTACTTGAGCTGGGGCTGCCCTGGTCCACATTCCCACTGAATACTGACATTGCACAACCAATGGCGTATCTGCTGGTGTGCCACCTGAGAGTCCTTTGGTGCAATAGAAATCAACAATGTGTGTCTCCAGAACCCTGGTGGATAAGGCCATGCGTTGAAGGCACTGACAAATAGGAACACACCTTCACAGAATTTGCAACGGTTTAGACAAGGGTTACCTTGGTGGAATGTCACTTGTGCAGTTGTGAATAGAATGTGAATACTTAATAACGGCCAAAAAGGTACAACCACACATGGAAGGGAACGAAATTGTGCACGTGGGGTCTTAGCTGACCTCAGGCTAAGGAGGAGTCAACAGTGCGAGGTGGCGGTCCAAAAAGCTTGTGCAATTCTAGGCTGCATCAACACAGTGTCTTGATTTAGAAAAGTAATAGTCCCACTCTGTTTTGCTTTGGTCAGACTTCGCCTGGAATCCTTTGTCCAGTTCTGGGCACCACAGTTCAAGAATGATAAAGGCAAGCTGAAACATGTCCACAGGAGGACGATCAAGATGATCAAAGTTCTGGAAACCAAGCCCTGTGAGGAAAGCCGTGGGGTGGGAAGGGCATGGATCTGTCTCAGGAGTGCTTTAGTTCTTTATTCCTGTTTGGCAGGAGGTTGGATTGGATGTCCCTTACAACCTCTTGCGTGCCAAGGTTCCATGATTCTGTGGCATCAACAGGTTTCTGTCCCCCCCGTGTTCTCGTCATGATCATACGCAAACCCAACATGAAATTCCGTTTTGCTCTAAACATGCCTTCAGTGTGCCAACATGCAGAAAGGAAATAAAAGAGAGGCAAGAATATCACACGCATGATGGTCTATTAGCTTATTACAGGGAGGGGTTGGGTGGTTCCCCCCATATGTTGTGTCTGCTGTCTCCATAGCAAGGAAAACATGGTGTGTGAAGAGGTGCTGTCTGACTCAGCTCGGCTCTTGATAAACAAGGTTGTAAACGTGAAGACTCCAGGAATGGAGACTGAGTTCATGGAAGCATCTGGGAGCAAGCTGTGTATGCGTGATAATGACCAATTCCACAGACGAATGAATGCTCAAGTTCACGAACCAATGGGATGGACTCCAGAGGCAACTGACTGATCCAAAGATTGGCCTTGATAGGGCCTCTCATAGAAACATCTGGAAAAGGAAAAGCTGTCTACAAGTCCAAGCGTTCATTTGTCAAGCCATTTTTAACAGTCTTCATGAGCACACATGTGTATATTGCCCATAAGAGGACAGTGTTTGGCAGGTCACGCAACTACGACAGAGAAGAACCCATTCACCCTCCTGCAAAAGCATGTCACTCCATGTTGTTGTTCTGTGGCTTCAGGCCGACTCTCCTCTGAGGCTGAGAGAGTGTGACAGACCCGAGATCACCCAGAATGGCTGAGCAGAGATTTCAGATCCTGGCCTCCCAGAGTCCTAACCCGACACTCGAATCTCGACATTGTGCTAGCTCTCCGTTGCTGTCGTTGTGTGACTTCAGGTCAACTCTGGCTTCCGGTGACCCCCTCACAGGGTTTTCTTGCAAGATCGACTCCGAGGAGGTTTGGCATTGCCTTCCCCTGAGACAGAAAGTCGGTCACTTGCCCAAGGTCACCCCATGGCTTTCCGTGGCTGAGCAAAGATTTGAACACTGGTCTTCTGGAGCCTTAGTCCAATATTCATACCATGACACCAACAGGAAACCTACTCGGTGGCCATGGACTAGCCCCATTCTCTCATCCTGAGAGAATAAGCTCTTCTGAATCAATCTCTTGCCACAAAGACCTAGGATAGGGTTGCCGTATGTCGGAACTGGCTTGGAGGCACATGTGGTGGTAATAGTCACAGCACACGATATTCCTTACTTGTACACATCGCACACAACATGTTTCGTACAATCAAACTTGTGTATATCCCTTGGATCAGTGGGACTTACCTACATGTTGACTCACCATTTAACAACTGATTGAATGGGTCTGCTCTGGTTTGGACTAACCAACAAGACTGGAGCCCTTTCCGCACTATAGCGCTACGATTCCACTTTCAACATCCTATGGAATCCTGGGGTTTGCAGTTTCGGGAGGGGCCGGCCGGCCCCTCCCGAAACTGCAAACCCCAGGATTCCATAGGATGTTGAAAGTGGAATCGTAGCACTATAACACTCTAGTGCGGAAAGAGGCTGGGTCTGTTTCAGCTGATCTGATAAATGTGGGTTTAATTTGTGAGTCTGATTGCTGAGTGCATGCACCTGAGGGAATGCTCCTTTGGGATGGAAAACAGGTTAGCGGTCCGGGCTGCACCTCCCCTTACATCTGCCTTCACCTGGAGCCTATAAGGTCTCGCGACAGCTGCCTAACACAGAACCAGGACTAGGTTCTCTGTACAGAAAGCCCCATGGAGCTGGGGGGCCTGCAATTATAGGTTACACAACTTGGTTTTTTTCTTTATGTGCATTGGTGCTGGGGAAGGGGGTGAGGCCCAGTGGGGGGTTGGACAGAATCCCATTGCTGCCTTTGTTGTTATTTGTGTCTTGGAATCATTTCCAACTTATGGTGGCCCTAAGACGAACCAATCTATGGCGAGATTTGTTCAGAGGAGTTTGCCACCGTTGACTTCCTCTGAGGCTGAGAGAGTAGGACTTGCCCAGGGTCACTTGGGTGGTATCCATGGCTGAGCAGCATTTGAACCCTGGTCTTCAGGAATCCTAGTCCAACACTCAGACCACTTTACCATGACTCTGACTTATGGCAGCTCTTTCCTAGGACTCCTCAGCGAGATTTCTTTGGGGGATCATTTTGCTACCATTGCCTTCCTCTGAGGCTGAGAGAGTGTGAATTCACCCACTGGGTTCCATGGCTGTGGGGAAGTTGAGCTCTGAACTCCCAGAGTCCTAGTTCAACACTCAAACAACTTCACCAAACTGACTTCCACGCTGTGAACCTCAAACATGGCCATATTCTAGGGACCTTTCCACACTACATTGTTATAGTGTTATCGCTTCACTTTCGACCTCCTGTGGAATTCTGGAATTTGCAGTTTAGGGAGAGACATTAAGGATTCTCAACCCGAGAGCTCTTTGGCTTCAATAAACTACAAACCCCAGAATTCCACAGGATGTTGAAAGTGGAACAGTGACACTATAACAGTGTAGTGTGGAAATGGTGTAGGTTTCCTTAGCAAGATTTATTCTGGGGAGGTTTTGCCATTGCTTTCCTCTGAGGCTGAGAGACTGTGATGTGCCCAAGGTCTCCCAGTGGGCTTTCACGGCCAAGGGAGGATCTGGATCCTGATCTTCCAGAACCCTGCTCCAACATTCGAGCCACTCCACCATGGTGGCTTTCACCTACTGGTTTAGGCCTGGGTAAGTTCCCCCGTGGAAGCAGGTGAAAAGTTTTGTTTGATGAAGCAAGCCCTCCTTCATTTCTAGGTGGTGGACTGGGAAGGCCCTCTCCCATGTTCTCCCACTTGTATTGCCACCACTAGTGGGACACAGAGGAGGGCCCTTCTGGCACAGGTGAAAGCATCCTTGACAAGTGGCTACCCGACTTCTAAAGACTTCTAAAGAATAAGAAATCCACCACTCTCCACTCTAGAACATCTCTTACAGTCAAGGAGCTCTCCCTAAAGTTTAGGATATAAATATTTTCAGAAACAATAAGCAAACGTTCATGGATCCACATTCCCAAGGGCTCATGCATTTGGTTGCACATTTGGGAGCCTCGGTTCAGTGGTGCAATGTTGTCATTCAACACAAGCATTGCGTAGCACCATTAATGTGTCACTCTGCAATTCAGAAAATTATGCAGCAGAACCCTGGTGTAGGATCTTGGCTGAGGATACTGAAAAGAAAAAAAAACCTGTTATGAGTATAGGTTCCTAGCAAGCTGAAGAGCATCTAACTCTCATTGCTCTCCACAACTACTGACATTTTTTGAGCTGAACACAGAGTCTTGCTGGACCACTGAGTGCCTGCTTTCTCTGCTGAAGTACTGGAACAGCTCCTCACCCCACCCTCCTTCTAGAAGCCTGGGAACTGTAGTCAAGAACATCTGGAGGGCACCAAGATGAGAAAGTCTTTCCTGGAAGGAGGTCCAAAAAAGTTCAGTTGAGAACCTCCATTTCATAGAATTTCCATCACTCTTCCCAATAGTCAGCCCAGGGAATTTCTGTGTAAAATTGGATTCCCTGCTTTCTCTTTCACACACACACACATACATGCACAAAACCATCGCAGACTATGGCATTGACTGGAACCATTGTCAGACCCACAGAATGATTCTGAGTTGCGAGCAAGACTTCTAAGGAAAATTGAGTTGTGAAACATCGCAAATTATCACTCAGCTTCGTTAGGTATGTGAGTTTCGGGTGAATCCAGTTGACTCACTCATTAATAGTCCTCTTTAAATAGAAAAGATGTTACGAGGAATCTGTTTTCCCGGGGGGAAAAAGAGAGAACAGCACAGGGCTTTTGTCTCACGAACGTCAGGAAAGCAGATGATCCAAAGTGGAGAGCAACGAATCTGTTTGCCGTCTGCGGGCAGAGAAGGACGTGTTGGAGAGATCAGTTGGCTGGAGCCGTATGCCTGCAACGTATCCACAGAGTTCTTCCTCTTTGTGAATCAAAGCTGACGCGCACACCAGTTTCTGTACATGTTTATGCAACAGAAAAACTGATTTCCATGGAAAATTCCAGAAAAAAACAGAGCTTGGGATGTTACTTTTAGAAAGGAACTTATCACTTGACGTTACTCTCATCACCCAACAGGCCATTACTTGTTCTTGTGGTCCGAAAAAGTAAATCACAGAGTTGTTTATCACTAAGTGAGTCATATTTACTATTCTGCTATCCTGAATAATTACCAGCCAGTCTAATATTCCATTTCTGGGCAAAGTTTTGGAGCATGTGGCAGCCTCCCAGCTCCAGAGGTTTCTGGGTGAAACAGATCATCTTGATCCATTTCAATATGGCTTCAGGCCTGGTTGTGGGATGGAGACAGCTTTGGCTGCCTTGGTGGATGTCCTGTGCTGGGAACTAGACAAGAGAATGTGTCCCTGTTGGTTCAACTGGACCTCTCAGTGGCTTTCAATACCATCGGCCACGGTATCCCTCTGGGCCAACTCCCTCGGATGGGACTTGGGGGCACTGTCATGCAGTGGTTCCAGTCATTCTTGGAGGGATGAACTCAGAAGGTGGGGGACTCCTGTTTGATGCGCTGGCATTTGGCCTGTGGGGCCCCTCAGTTTTGTCCCTCGTGCTGTTAAACGTCTACATGAAGCCACTGGGAGAGGTCATCCCAAGTTCTGGGGTTCGGTGTCAGCAATACAATGATGACACCCAACTCTACCTCTCCTTCCCATCTGATTCCAAGGAAGGTGTCTTGGTCTGAACCAGTGTCTGCTGTCAGTAATGGACTGAACGAGGGCAAACAAATTGAAGCTTAATTCAGACAAGACGGTCGAAAGGCAAATCAGGGAACAGGGACTTTGCCCGTGCTGGATGGGGTTACACTCCCCCTGAAATCTCAGACTCACAGCCTTGGTGTTCTTCTGGACTCAGCTCTAAGCCTGGATGCCCAGGTCTCAGTAGTGGCAAGGAGTGCATTTGCACAGAGAAAACATGTGCGTCAGCAGATCTAGTTACAGTGGTACACGCCTTAATTACGTCTTGGTTGGATACTGTAACACACTCTACATGGGGCTGCCCTTGGAAGCTGTTCAGCAACTCCAACAGGTTCAAAACACGGCAGCAAGAAGACTGACTAGGGCCAGCTATACGGACCACATAACTCCCTTTTCAAAACAGCCTCACCGGCTACCTGTTCATTTTCGGGCACAATTCAAAGTGCTGGTTGTGACCTATAAAGCCCTGTACGGCTTAGGTCCGGACTCTTTGAAAAAAACATATCTCCCTAGATCAACCCGCTAGAGCCCTAAGATCCGCTGGGGAAGGCCTTCTCTTGATCCTGCCACCATCCCAGGCTTGCCTGGTGAGGACACGGGGGACGGGCCTTCTCAGTGGCTACTCCCACCTTGTGGAACGCTCTTCCACAGGAGGCTGGCTGGCCCCCTCCCCTTTTTCCTTTCACTGGCAGGCAAAAGTACATTTTTTGCAAGCAGGCTTCCAATGTGTGAGCAGGAGAGCTTTTCATTTTTATTAGCTCTGATTAGTGTTTAACTTTTGTATGTTTTGCATGACAGCCAGTGTGTTGTAGTGGTTTGAGTAATGGAAACCCACTGGGCTCATCACATACTCTCAGCCCCAGAAAATCCTGTGATATGTTCTCCTTAGGGTTGCCATAAGTCAGAAAGGACTTTGAAGGAACACGGCAACAAACGTTTTTACATTGTACGTGGTTAATTTTAATTGTTTTCAACTTTATAGGAAAATGGTTTTAACTGTTTTGGAAGCTGCTTTGGCTCCCACTCTGGGAGAAGGGTGAAATATAAATGCAGTAAATAAAATAAGTATTGGAAGATACAGGAAAATGCTCTCTGTTTTCCCCAAGCGGCCAATTTACTTACTTCACCTTGGAAATTCTGAACCAAATCCAAAAGACATGGCTGTTTATTTATTATGTTTATTAAAGTATTTTTATATCCTACTCTGTATCAAGAAATATCAGGGTGGCGTACAAGTAAAATCAGTCCATTGCTAAGCAATCCTTTCTGGCTGCAGCACAGAGCAGCCTCGGACAGGACTCTCTCTCCTTTTTCTCTCACGGTTCTGGCCAAATCGTTAGACGCCCCAGGAAGGATTAACGGGGAGCTACCCACTTCTACTCCACTGAAAAATAGTAGCAGTTACAGTTGTAATCATTACAGACAAAAAGGTTATTCTGCTCCAAGCAGTTGCCCAAACAGAGAGGAGAAGGTTAAGAGGTGCTTGGATGGTACCTTCCTGCACGGCAGAATGAGGCTGGATTGGGTGGCCCTTGCGGTAACTTCTGACTCTGTGATCCTACGATTCTAAGTTAATCATTAGAAAAATAGGTTATGTGGAAAACAGCTCAGTGGGAAACAGAATGCCCTGCACAGCAACGCCTTCAGCCACCCGGACATTTGTGAAATTTATGGACTTCCTGCTCAAAAAAGGCATTCACATCCACTTTTTTGGCCACACAGGGGTTGATGTGGAGTTTTGTAGAGCGTGCATAAGAATGACGAATCCAGTGGCGCCACAGGTGCAGCTTTAGACCCCAGGAAATCTGAGTTCAAATTTCAGCTTTAACGTGGCTCAGGAAATTTATTTGGGGAAGGGGCTGCTTCTTGAACTGGATCATACTTGAGCATCAGATAGCTTATTTGGATCGTCCCAACGGGTGTGAAGGTGCTCGGGAAGATGTACATAAGCATCCATCTATCCTCACAAGGATCTCATGAGCTCCATCAAGCTGGCACGAGCCCAGGGATGCAGGTGTTATGGTCGAGCAGGGATCGGAGTCTAGCCTTGCCTTACATATTTATTTAATGTCTTGCTTTTGTCCCAGCAGGGGACCCAGGGAAGATTACACTACAAATCAAAACAAAATACAGTTAAAGCAGCAGATAACAGAAAAGGTAAAAAACAAACAAACACGTTAAAGACGTTGACCAGCATTCTGTATTGCAGCGATGGACTCGTAACCTAGCATTATGGATCTGTAACTGTTCTGTATTCAGTAAGCCTACCTAGTCGGAATCAGGGCGCTGTTGCCGCAATTGTAAAGGGCCCCCCAAGCCCACCTCAACAGCCAGCAGCCACATTGAGCAAAGGAGGTTTGTTCTGCTGGCAACTGGAAGGCAGGGGGATGACATTTTCAGGGCCTTTCCACACTACACTGTTATAGTGCTACTATTCCACTGTCAACTTCCTGTGGACCTCTGGGGTTTGGAGTTTCCTGAGGCCAAAGAGCTCTCTCGCTGAGAACGCTAAATGCCCCTCCTTAAGCTGCAAAACCCAGGATTCCATAGGAGGTTGAAAATGGAATCATAGCACTATAACGGTCTAGTGCAGAAACGCCCTTGGTTAGATATTTGTAACTACAGTCAGCCTTCCACATTTGCTAGGATTACAGGTGCAGGACCTCCGTAAAGGTGAAAAAAACACAAATATCAAGATGTGTGTGTGTGTGTGAAAAGATCAACTTGAATTTGGAAGTTTTCTTATGCGATAATGAGGAACACTTGATTGCCAAACTATATATATTTCTGTTGAAAATGGAGATGGATGAAGAGCAGGTGAAGGAATACATGATCAACCAAGAATTTTGGATATTCAGTGTCAATGAATCACTGGGAGATGCTAGGGACAAAAAAATTAAAAACGTACTCTGCTATTATCTATAAAAAAATTATTACAAAATGATGTTATGCTGGTATCTTACCCCAGAAAGACTTTGTAAGATGCATGATGAAATGAATAATACTTTCTGGAAGTGCTTAAATCATGTTGGCTCTTTATATCGTATGTGATGGACTTGTGAGAAGGCTAAGCAGTTTTGGAAAATGATACAGAATACAATGCAAAAAATCGTCACATGCCAGGTCACTAAGTCTCCAGAATTGTTTTTGCTGGGAATTCGGCAGGAAGATTCAAACTATGACAAACAGTGACAGAGAATGATTCAATATTCTGTTATTAGCAGCAAGACTGCTCTATGCAAAATATTGGAAGAAAACAGAAATTCCAACAATGAATTAATGGCTTGATACATTGATGACAATAGTGGAAATGGAAAGAATGACAAACAGGTTAAAAAGTTTGCCAGAGAAGGATTGCAAAAAGAATTGGAAATTATTAATGGAATATTTGAGAGAAAATGAGGATGAAACTATGATTTTGGGGTTCCAAACTTGTTGTTACTACTTTGTTTTGTTCTGAATAGTTGAATTTATAATTGGATGTCATGCAAAAGAGATTAAGAAAATTATAGATGATTTTACTTTGTTGCTATATTTTGATACTTTTTAATATATGTCACATATATTGCATTAGACATCAAAAATATCTTAAGATGACTAACTCATTTAGTTTTGTACTAAGGATATTAATTAACTAAGAAATAATGATCTATATTTATATGTATAATTAGCTATTAATTCAAATATCAATTCAAATATTGGATGTTATACAATTATAGATCTAAGACTAAGCAGCAATGTTAACCTTAATTGTTTGGGGTAGATTTATGATACTCGTCTTTAGACAGAAGACTATGGGAGTTTATAGTTGGGGCAAGAACCACCTTTTATTATATGTATCAACTTTTTGTTCTTTTAGTTATTTGTGTTTTCTAGTTTAGATTTATTTGTTGTTAGCGTTTAATTTGTTGATTTGTTAATTTGTCAATTGTTTGATTAGTTTAGATAGTTTAGCGGGTTAGTATGTGTTTTGGTTTATTGTTAATGTTTGCTGATGTTTATTTGCATTGTGTATTTTGTGTTTCTGTCGTTTCTTCTTCTTTTTAAATATTCAGTAAAGTAAAGAAAAGCAAGACGTGTGTGTCTGTGTCGGTGTGTCTTTGGGAAAGGGGCCAAGGTATGGCGGGGAGAGGGGACACCCAGCGTCCAAACCAGGGCCATTTCCGCACCGGACTGTTATAGCACTTTGATTCCACATTCAACATCCTCCCGGAACTGCAAACCCCAGGATTCCACAGGATGTTGAGTGTGGAATCAAAGCGCTATAACAGTCCAGTGCGGAAACGGCCCGGGTCAGGGAAAGGAGAAAGAAAAGGGGTGGGTGGGCATAGCGGACTAGACTTCCTTTCTTTTGCCCGTCCCCTTCCTCGGGTGAGTGGAGGGCATCCTTGGCTGGCCAGACAGCGGCCGGCGGAGGAGGAGGAGGAGGAGGAGGAGGAGGAGGGGTGGGTTTTGAAAGGGCTGCACAGCCAAAAGATGCCCTTGAGGTTCGGGAGGCACTCACAAACCGTTAGATCCGTGAAAGTGAAACCTGCAAATGTGGACGGCCAACTGTAAGCCATTGATGTGGCATATCGGGAATTCATTTAAAACCCTTTTTAAAAATTGCTAAAATAAAATAGCTATAATTAAAGATGCAATATAACCCAACCCAATGAAAGACCTTCTGCAAGAGATAGCTAACACTCCAAGGTCTAATTGAACAGCAAGGTCTTCACTTCCTGGCAGAAAGAGGGCAAAGAGGGGGTCCGAGCCAGCTCCCAGCGAGAGGAGAGGGAATTCCATATCCCGGGAAACAGGCAGGAACCAAGAAGGTCTTGTCCCACGCTCCCTCACCTGAGGGGCCCGTGGCAGTGACGGAACCGAGGGAAGGGCCTTTCCTGAAGGTCCTAAGACTTTGTCAGGCTCATATAGGGAGACAGAGGCCATTTCCGCACTACGACGTTACAGTGCTATTATTCCGCTTTCAGCATCCACTGCAATCCTGGGGTTTGCAGTTTAGGGAGGGGCCTTTAAACTTCTCAGCCAGAGAGGTCTTGGGCCTCAGGAAACTACAAACCCCAGAATTCCACAGGATATGGAAAGTGGAATGATAGCGCTGTAACAGTGTAGGGTGCAGATGGCCCTAGTCTTTCAGTCAGCCTGGTTCCAATCGTAACTGAAGGATAAGCCAAGCTGACACAGCTATTCTTAAACTCTCCAATGCTGCAACTTTGCCGAAGGCACACAAATCTGGGTCTGGTCAGGCAAAATCAGCTGGGACCCCCAAATGCTCCTCAAAATTCCACGCTGGCAGAGCTTCAGACAATATATGTGGGATAACGCTATTAGTCTGATAGAGGAAAAAACAACAGAAGAGTCCTGTGGGACCTTGAAGACTAACAGGTTTTATCTGGCATCGGTTTTTCTGGGCTGCAACCCAGCTGCGTCTAATGAAGTGGGCTGGACTCCATGAAGACTTAAGCCCAATAAAGCTTGCTAATCTTTCAGATGCTGCAAGATTTCATGTTCTTTATAATGGAAGAAATGTGGACTGTAAACATAAGAAATACGTTTTTAAAAAAAGTTAAATGCAATGGTTTTTGGTTTGTCAGTGTGCACTTCTATTTGGAAGGAACTCGGAAAATAAAGTTACCTCAAGGAAATGCTTTCTGAGAAAGCAAATATCCTCTCTATCTGAGTCGTAGAGGAAGATGTGGTCAAAAACCAGGGGTGACTCGTGTGCAATTGGTGGATAGGAACCTTCTGAACTTTCTGAATATCTCTGAATGGTTCATGCTGGAGGACATACCCTCCTCTCCTTTACTATAAACACACAGGCGATGGCCTTCCCGGATTTACTAGCCTAGCTACGTGAGCATTTGAGGATCTGACTCAAGGGGAGAAGATGGGAAGGTGGTGACCTCAGAGACAAGGGGTGAGGTGATACAAAACACAAAGGCTACAGTGAAGGCGTACTGCAGTTACAGATTCATAGAATCTGTAGCTATTCTGTATCCAGCAATACTACATGCTCACGGTTGTAGCACTATTGCCACAATCATAGATGTCCCCCAAAATTGACCTTAACAGTCAGCAGCTGCACCAAATGATGGAGGTCCATGGTCTCGGCAACTGGGGCACAGCAGGGTGCCCTTCCCAGCCCCATCTTACCAACCAGCTGCAGTGCGATAATCAGAAGCAGAGACCCTGTCACAATGCCATGTCCCACCACAGATCAATGGCAGGAGGTGACTGGAAATGTAGCCCTGATCATCACCAGAACATGCCTCCACTGCTTGGAGTGGCTGCTGGCTGTTAAGATGGACTTTGCGGTGGGGTCAGGTCAGGTCAGAAGATGTTACTTAGTTAGGTATTAATAACTAAATTGGTAGAATCATAGAATCCTTGAATCCTCTAGTTGGAGGAGACCCCAAGGGACCACCAACACAGCCCCTTTCTCCCATGCAGGAAGACACAGTCAAAGCCCTCCCTTTGACAGGTGGCCATCCAGCCTATGTTTGAAAACCTCCAAAGAAAGAGACCCTTCCACACTCCCAAGCAGTGGCATATTCCGCTATCCAACTGCTCTTACTTACAGAAAGTTTAGGTGGAATCTCTTGTCCTGAAGTTTGAAGCCATTGCTCCATAGTGTTCTAGTCTCTAGAGCAGCAGAAAGCAAGTTTGGTCCATTCTTCACATGACATCCCTACAGATATTTAAACACGTCTCCTCTTAACCTATTCTTCTCCAGGCTAAACATCCCCAGCATCCTGAGCTGTTCCTCACAGGGCTTCATGATTTCCCAGGCCTTTGACCATTTTGGTTGCCCTCTTCTGGACACCTTCCAGCTTGTTCATATCCTTCTTGAATAGTAGTGCCCAGAACTGGACACAGGATTCCAGGTGGGGTCAGACTAAAGCAGACTATTATATCCCTTGAACTGGACAGTATGCTCCTACTGAGAAGTTATTTAGTAGTCATTTGTACTAAGTTGGCAGTATGGGATCTCAGCCCTCTTCTCCAAAAAGGATACCAAAGCCTGAAATTCTGCAAGGCAAAGCAAGAGCAAAATTCACAGGTATCTGCCAACTCCAGAGCTGGAATCCTGTGAATGTCTTACACATGTGTAAATTCCCCCAACAAAGCAGTTGGACTTTTTTCTCAGGTACAGAGTGGCTGCATTCCGTCCAAGGTCGCAGAAGCAAAGTTATACATGCAATGGCACCGCACATGGACCTCCGTCGCTCCTGCATGTGTATACACCCATTTGGTTGTGATTTCAGCTACACATGCAGTGCCTTGGTTCAGTTGCATGATGTTGCTGTTCACCAGAAGGAGTGGGTCACACAGTTAACGCATAACTCTGTATGTGGGATGTACGCAACGCAACCTCAGGTAGGATCTCAGCCTAGAAGTATAAAAAGAACAAATTTGCTGACTGAAATGGGTTGATTTTTTTTCCAAAAGGAAACGAAAACACCACCACCTGGTGTGGCTTTAACTTAATAATGTTAGTTTGTCTTTGGGTCTCTTTTTGCTCCTGCTTCTGACTAAGATCCCCGTCAAGGCAGCAACATGAGTCTGGAGGCACCGGGCAATGGGCTTCTTTCTGTGACTTCACATAGCCAGTTGCAATCCTCCTCCTCCTCTGTAGTCCTCAAGGTTTATCAGAGAGCTTTTTCAAAATGTTTCTGTACTCCATGCACACTTGCAATAAGCCCAGTATTGAAAATATTGTTGAGCAAAGCCAGCATGGGTTACTCTAAGATGGGGGATTTGAAGCCAATGTTGCCCAGTTCCTACTCTTACCCAGAGCTTGGAAGAGTTACTTCGCTGGACTGCAATGCCCAACATGATAATAAGTCATAATTCGTGATTCATTGGATGGGCAGTTGTTCTTGGATTGCTACTAGTTCTTTGCAGCAGGGGTGGGAACCAACATTTAGTTTTGTATAGTTTGTTGTTTGTTAGTTTAATTTGACATTTGTAGGGGGGTGTTAACAATGTTATTTAGTTTAGTTTTATAGTTTAATATTATGTATTATTATGTAGTATTTTGTTTTGTGAATTGTTATTTTGTCTTTTTATATATGCTTTTCTTTATTTTTATTTGTCTTCTTTGTTCTGTTTTTGTGTTTGTGGTTAAAATAAAAAATAATAAGAAAAAAACTTACCCAATATGGTCGGAGCCTGGCTGGGAGCTCACCACCTGGGAATGACTGATTAAAAGTTGCTTTTTAAAAGTAATTTCTTGCAATTACTTGTTATAATGCTTTAAAGTAATTGTTAATCCTTACTACAATGCTGAAGGAAAGTCACTTCTTCTACCGATTGTTATTTCTCCATTACTATTTGTTATTTGGGGAGGAGGAGAGGAATCTGAGGACTGCTAAGAGAATTGCCTGAAAGTTGAAAAAAATTGGGTTTTCAAAGTTAAATAGAATGTGCGTATGTACAGATATTATAACAAGTAGAAATATCTTGTTCCGCACCTTTAGTATTTCATACCCTATTTAAGTATTTAACAAGTAGAAGTTGTTAAGTATTTAACAAGTAGAAGTTAGTAAGTCTTGTATTTGTGAAAGTAGACGTGTATCATAGAATCATAGAATCATAGAAATGTAGAGCTGGAAGAGACCCCAGGGGCCATCCAGTCCAACCCCCTGCCATGCAGGAACACCCTCAGAGCACTCCCGACAGACGGCCCTCCAGCCTCTGCTTAAAAACCTCCAAGGAAGGAGGAGACTCCACCACACTCCATGGAGGCAGCAGCAGATTCCACTGCCAGACAGCCCTGACTGTCAGGAAGTTCTTCCTGAGGTTCAGGTGGAATCTCCTTTCCTGCAGCTTGAATCCATTGCTCCTGGTCCTAGTCTCTGGAGCGGCAGAGAACAAGCCCGCTTCCTCCTCAACATGACATCCCTTCAAATATTTAAACATGGCTATCATGTCCCCTCTTAACCTTCTCTTCTGCAAACTAAACATCCCCAGCTCCCTTAAGCCATTCTTCATAGGTCTTCATGGCTACCAGACCCTTCACCATTTTGGTTGCCCTCCTCTGGACATGCTCCAGTTTGTCGATGTCCTTCTTGAACTGAGGTGCCCAGAACTGGACACAGTATTCCGGATGAGGTCTAACCAAGGCAGAATAAAGTGGTACCATTACCTCCCTCGATCTAGACACCATACTCCTATTGATACAACCAAGAATCGAGTTGGCTTTCTTGGCTGCCACATCACACTGCTGGCTCATGTTCAGCTTGTGATCTACCAAGACTCCTAGATCCCTTACACACATACTGTTATCCAGCCACATGCATAAGCAGAATTCTCCTAATGTACCCAATATATTTCATCCTAAATCCTGTCGTTAGACCTAAGAACAGTCAAGTCATTGGATCATTGGCATTGACCTATGTGTGGACTAACCAATGGAACACCTGCAAATGAAATTTCCATTTTCTGTTATCACAAACAGGGACGGACACATATGCGTGTGAACACATAATTAGGACACTTCTCAGTCCACACACCCCCCCATGCACACACATCAACTGTCCTGATTTCGCATGGACAGTCTCAATTAATCCTCTGTCTTCCTACTTTTCAGCTGCTTTTATAAGCCCCCCATTTCTCTCTGCTTCCTCCACTTTCCCCTTTTGTCCTCTGCTTTCTTCAGTTGTTGCAAACCGAGTTCAAAGGGCAAAGTAGTTCTCAGTCTGTTCATTCACCAAAAGGAAGAAGCGGGAGGAACTCATCCTTCCCAGCAGGCTCAGGCAAAAGCAAACTGTAGTATGTTTTGGGGCCTTTCCGCACTACACAATTATTGCACTATGATTCCACTTTAACTGCCATGGTTCTGTCCTATAGAATAATTGGTTTTGCTGTTTAGGGGGAATATTTAGCAGTCTCAGCCAGAGAGCTCCAGTACCTCCTAAGACTACAAACCCCAGGATTCCACATGAAGCAGCCATGGTAGTTAAAGTAGAATCATAGTGAAATAACTGTGCCGTGCGGAAAGGCCCTTCCCTAGCTTGTGTATATTTCCTCATTCATAACTTTTGCCAGCTTGACCGCCTGGTTTTCACTGTGAAACCTTAGAGACTATGCACTCCTATACAGAGTGGGGTAAAACAAATAATAGCACATCCACTCCAGGGACTCCTGAGCAAGAAGAATAAAAGATCCCAGAGCTTCTGGCTTCTTGCAGATTTGTCGTTGTCAGTGGAAAGAAAGAAATGCCATGGGCACCTCAGGCGTAGGGTAATATTTGTTGTGTGTGTACGTTGTGTGTGTGGTGGGGTGGAGGGAGAGGGAGAGGGAGAGGGAGAGACTGGAGTAGGGGAGCGCTGGTTTACGGGGAGGAGACCAGAGGAGGAAGCCCAGCGTCACTGCGGTCAAGGCCAGGGCAGGAGTTCATGCCGTTGGTGGTTTCTGAAAAACGTGTTTTGTTTGTTCTGGATTAGGCTGCGGATTCCTAAAAGAAAACATGTTTTAGTAAGCTAATTTCACTTCTTCAGGAGGGGTGGCGGAAAGGTGGAGAGAAGGAGAGGTCAAGGACAGAACGGTTTAGCATCCGAGAGGCAGGAAGAGACAGAAAGGGATTCAGGAGAGGAAGAAATTGAGGCACGTTGCCCTACTGTGGTGCTCTGGCCCTCCTGATGAGCTGGACTACAATGCCCATAATCCCCCGGCCAGTTGGAAAAGGCTGAGGCAAGTCATCTACCCATCCATCCATCCATCCATCCATCCATCCATCCATTCCTTTATGTGTATCCTGCCTTTCACCCAGGCTGGGGCTTAGAAAGAAGGAAAGAATACAACAAAACACATCTAGTTAGAAATACAGAATCCTAGAATCATAGAGTTGGAAGAGATCCCAAAGGCCATCTAGTCCAACCCCATTCTGCCATGAAAGGAGACACAATGAAAGCACTCCCTTTGACAGATGGTCATCTAGCCTCTCTTTAAAACCCTCCAAAGAAGGAAGAGACTTCACCACATTCAATGGAGGCAGAGTACCCCAGTCTCAAACAGCTCTTACTGTCAGGAAGTTCTTCCTAACGTATGGGAGATCAGGTTGGGCGAAGATCAGAGAAACATCTGGTTACGTCCATATGGCCAGAGCCAGGACGATTACATTGTCCACTGAGATCTCTGGAGGATCCCAGAAGACATCAGCAAAGGGTGGAATCATTTTGTGTCTGGCTACGGGTATATAACCAGATGCTTTTCTAACCTCCTCAGCTCTCCGCTAGTCATGGAGTGGCCATGAGGTGGTCTTCAGCAGCCCTGTGGTAAGTCCAGGAGCTGGGGAATGGCCCACTGTAGCAGAGTGAGGCATATGGAACTACCACTCTGTCCTGGACCATCCAGCTTTTCATCCATGCATATGGAAGGCTACATGCATGGATTTATACTCTTGGGCAGAATATATATCATAGTATCATAGACCATTTCCGCACGGGGCGAGGGAATCGCCCCGTGCCGCTACTTACTGGATCTTCTGGCTCCCCGGTCTAGTCCAGGCTGCTCCGGAGAGCAGTGCGTGGCCGCCACTCTGCACTGCTCTGGTGTCCAAAATGGCAGCTTCAGGTTGGTTGTGGGTCTCAACCAACCGCTGAAGCTCGCCAGCCTAAAGCCCACCCTCCGCAGATCACAGGCTCGCATTGGTGCGAGCCTGCAAATCTGCATGGGAGAGCAGGCGCGCAATGGTGCGCGCTGGCTTTTTGAAAAACCTGAAAAATCAGGTTTTTCAAAAACACGCTGGAGGACCACTTGGGGTCGCTCCGGAGCAGACTGAGGTGTGGATCTACACTAAGTAGTCCGGACCCAGTCCGCTCCAAGGTGCAGATGTCCTCCGTGGAGGACGCACTGCACCATTTTATTTAACCCATGCAGAAATGGCCACAGAATCATAGAGTTAGAAGAGACCACAAGGGCCATCGAGTCCAACACCCTGCCATGCAGGAGCACACACTCAAAGTACCCCCAGAAAATGGCCACCCAGCCTCTGTTTAAAAACCTCCAAAGAAGGAAGAGACTCCACCACACTCCCAGGCAGCTGCATATTCCAGTGTCTAACTCCTCTTACCATCAAGAAGTTCTTCCTGATGTTTAGGTGGAATCTCTTTTCCTGTAGCTTGAAGCCATTGCTCCATGTCCTAGTCTCTGGAACAGCAGAAAACAAACTTGCTGCATCGTTAACATGACATCCCTTCAAATATTTAAACATGGCTATCATGTCACTCTTAACCTTCTTTTCGTCAGGCTAAACTTACCTAGCTCCCTAAGTTGCTCCTCAGAGGGCTTCACGGTTTCCAAATCCTTAACCATTTTGGTTGCCCTCCTCTGGACACGTTCCAGTTTGTCGATATCCTTCTTGAATTGTGGTGCCCAGGTGAGGTCTGACCAAAGCAGAAAAGAGTGATATTATTACTTCCTTTAATCTAGACACTATACTCCTATGGATGCAATCTAGAATCGCACTGGCTTTTTTGTCAGTCCCCCTTGAGTTCCATTTTGGAGGGTAAGGGAGGATATAGATAAAGTGATTAATTCAATATTTCTTCTCTTGCCTCACTTGTATCCCAGGGAGATGGGGGAAGAACTTTCCTGCTTAGGTCTTGCTTCTATCCAGTTCCTGGAGATACTGTCAATTGCTACAGACAAGGAAAGGATTCAAGGAGCTTGGGAGAATCTCTGAACACTTACTTCCTCAGGATTAAGGTCAGGGTTAGGGTTAGAGTTAAGTCAACAAAATTAAGGGCTGCTTCAGAAAGATGAGGGAAAAGAAGAAGGATATTGGCCAAAAAGAAGCACACACGTGACTTAGCGTAAGATCCCAGCTTGGTGTGCTTCTTGTCTACGCATTTCTGCATTTCATCCAAAGGAGAACAACATGGATTACATCCATGGTTGGACGGTCAGTTGAGCTTTCTCCAAGTCTGGAGTCAGAGTGCTGGTTCAAACTTCATGAGAACATAGGAAGAACTTGTTTGGATGAAACCAGAGGTTCAGTCTCTGCCTAGTACTGCCTTTTCCACAGTGTCCAGCCAGAGGTTCTGTTTCAATTTTATGGCCAATGGCCATTTGTAAGGGATTCTGCTGTGAATGGAAGCCATTCTTTATAGCTTTCCATTCACTAGAATGCAAAACTTTTGAAAAGAAAAACCAAGAACAATGGTTGGCTATGGGAAAATCAAGGAAACAGGCTTGGGAAGACTTGTGCTTCAGCATTATGGTTCTCTCAGGAATCCCCTATACACTTTCTGACTGTTTGATGTGTGAGCAACAATGTCCAGAGCTTGGCAGGAGGACAGGAGCGGTGGAAGGAAAAATGAAGGATGAGAGAAAAGTCAGCAGGTATCAAGTTCATGAGTGAATTCAGTCATTTGCAGCAGATGCTGTATTCCGATGTGAAGCTAGGAATGTCTTGAGTCAGCCTTCCAGCAAAGATCTCCATCCACATGCAAAGAGAAGCCAAAATCCTGGACTCATCCTCAGAATTCACTGATGGAACACAGAAGGTGTTGATCTGAGGAAAGGATTCTATTTTGCTAGAAGGCCTTGACAGACTTTGAGGGAACAGTTTAGGGAAAGGCATTGAGAATCCTCAGCCAGAGAGCTCTTTGGCCTCGTTAAACTACAAACCCCAGAATTCCACAGGATGTTGAATGTGGAATAAGAGCACTATCACAGTGCAGGGCAGAAACGGCCTCTGACTTTATATGGTGTTGCTTTCTAAAGAAAAAGGGGGAAAGGGGAGTCTGTGTTATAGGACTTGATTCCCTGGGATTGCAGAAGTAGAAAGTACATTCTCAAACACACAATTGGCTGCAAAATGCTGATATTCTGAAGTGACTCCAGGAGACTCTTCTCTCTAGTCCACCACCTTTACAGGTACATCTGTTGAGAACACAGGAGATGGGGTCTTCTTAGTGGTGGCTGGTCCCAGGCTCTAAGACTCCCTTCTTGAAGAAGTTAGACAGCTGTCCTCCTTTCCTATCCTTTTCTAGGCAGGGGAAAGACCTTCTTGTTTCAACCTTTGCAGGCTGAAGGCTCAGGGGAGAAAAGGAACTTTTGTACGCTGTGCTGTTTTTGATGGTGCTGGTTGTTGCCCTCCTCCTCCTCCTGTACTACAATGTACTAAAAGTACAATCTACTTTTTTTTAGCTCTATCTTTTTTAACTTCTGTAAGCCACCTTGAGGCCATTTCCGCACGAGACTGTTATAGCGCTATGATTCCACTTGCAACATCCTATGGAATCCTGGGGTTTGCAGTTTCGGGAGGGGCCGGCCGGCCCCTCCCGAAACTGCAAACCCCAGGATTCCGTAGGATGTTGCAAGTGGAATCATAGTGCTATAACAGTCTCGTGTGGAAATGGCCTGAGTCCCAGACTGCAAAAACAGGCAGGAAATAAATAATTCAATAAATAAATAAATGTATGTATGTATGTATGTCAGCAGCAGAATGGTGGGGCAGCTCAACCGCTACCTAACTAAAAGAATCTCGATTTGCACCACGCATGTACAGTGCAAGATCTCAGTTACTAAGTGACTTTGTTCCAGGAAAAAGGGACCTGTATTTCTGCTGTCCTTCTGTTTTTATGCATGTATATTATCAAATGACGAAAGCCGTACGAGAAGCAGCAGGGGCACGCAGAAGGTTGAAAAGAGTCGGTGCAAAGGAAACAGAGCTGACCAATGTTGTCACAGGTTAACAGAATTTTGGAACCACAGACTTGGAAGAGATTTCTGTTTCACAGCGACCCACCTCCGTTTAAAAACTTCCAGCAGGAAAGATTCATCGATCACCTTCTGAGCTCTTTAATCGACCAAAGCTGCATGATTTTAGACTGTTTGGGACATTTCTGTGTAGAATGCAGCCTGCTAAAATATTGGGATTTTGCACAGAAAATATGATTATTCTGCTCATAAATGTCCTTTTCTGTACAGAAGATCATGGGGTTCTTTCATGAAGGAAACTTGCTTTCTGAAAAAAAATATGATATCATAAAACACACACATAATGCACAGAATTTTTGACAGAACAAGTTCCAAACTACAAATGTTGTTCTTGCTGTGTGCTTTCAAGTCATTTCTAAATTACGGCGATCCTACGGTGAACCTATCGTGTGGTTTCCTTGGCCAGATTTGTTTGCAGGAGATTGTCCACCATAACTCTCCTCTGAGGCTGAGAGAATGTGACTTGCCCAAGGTCCCCCGGTGGGTTTCCATGGCCAAGGAGGGATTCAAACCCTGTCCTCAGAGCTGTACTCCAATGCTCAAACTGCTACACCACACTGGACCTCACAAATTGTCCCCCAAAATCTGGCAGTTTTCAAGGACTGCCACAGCTTAGTTCTTATTCTGCGCAAACTGCAGGGACGCTCTTGAAGTTGAGAGCAAACCGACTGAATTACTCATTCTCACGGATGAGGAGAAAATTAAGAGAGATTTACATCCCTGCTGTCTGGAAGGGGGAATGGCGGTTGGAGCAACCCTGGTCCCAACTGGGGGGCCGCCCACGGGTCAGTCCAACAGACTTGGGCGGGAGCCATCTTCTTCTTTTGGGAGAGCGGCGGACGGTCATCTCTGGCCTCAACTTTCGGAGGATTGAATCATATTTTGGAGAGAGGTGGGGAGGAGGGAAGGAAGGAGAAAGGGTTGTTTCTGCTTTCATACAAGAGAATCTCTGTTAGCGCCATCGGGGGTGAGAGGGGGACAGATAATAGATGGACTCTGCAGCTGCTGCAAGGGAGCCCGTCCAGATTCTGGGGTGGTTCCCCCCCCCCACTCCCCTGTCTCTCTTTTGAGGGCCTGCAGTGATTGATGAGTCCCATCAAGACGGCCCTGCCGTCGGGCTGGAGCGAGGACGCCTGAGCGAGGCATCTAAGTCGGATCTAAGCCCGCATAAGACCCAGGTCACAGACGTTCCCTCCGCCGGCATCTCCGGCTGTCCCTCTGCGGTTATGGCTTTTCATGGCACACCGGCCAATGTGTTTTAGATCAGACCCTGACAAGGGATGCCGAGAGCGCGCTCTGCCTTCGCTCTGAGCTCGGGATCTTAGGCGGCGATTCGGCAGCGGTCTTTCCAGCTAAGTGAGGCCAAGTGGATGAAGTGCCGGCGTGGATCAGTGCCAAGGACCGTGTGTGTGTGTGTGTGTGCGCTCTCTCTCACACACTCACACAATGTAAGAATTAGTATGAGGGAGAGGAGTAGGTGTCCTTATTTCAGAAGCATAAATGTACAGAAAGCTGCCGGTTGATCTCTCTCACCTAATATCGATGGTTGCATTTGGCCTGCCTTCGTGGAACCATAGTTTCCAAGTCAAGGGCAGTCCTGGTCCTACTATATTCTGGATTAGTCAGGCCTCATCTGGGGTCCTGTGTCCAGTTCTAGGCACCTCATGTTAAGAAGGAAATAGACAAGTTGGAGCCAATTCAGAGAAGAGCAGCAAAGATGAGAAGAGGGATGGAAAGCAAAACATAGGAGTAGAGGCTGAAGGAGCTACTGGCCATGTTCGGTCAGCTGAAGAGAAGAATGGGGTGAGGGAGACATGATTGCCCTCTTTAAATACCTAAAGGGCCATCCTAGAGAGGAAGGGGGCAGGTCTGTTCTCTGCTGCCCCAGAGGGGGGGACCAAGTTGAAGGGTTTGAAGTTACAGGAGGATAGATTTTGAATGAACATGAGAAGGAACTTTCTTGACAGTAAGAGCAGTTCTGCAATGGAAGCAGTTACCTAGCGAGGTGATGGTTCTCCTTCTCTGGATGTCTTCGGAAAGAGGACGAACAGCTATGCTCTGGGGATGCTCTAGCTGGAGATCCTGCATTGGGTGAAGGGTTGGACTTGATGGTCAGTGGAGGCCCTTCTGACTCTAAAATTGTATGACTCTGGGAGACCTGAGCTCTTGAAAAGGTCCAGAACTCTTCTCTTGTGATAAGTGTCCCTCTTTATTAATGGAAATCCTGGAATATTCCAGGCAAATCTCTTTGGAAACCACAGAGATAACCACCCAGCTAGTGTGTAATCACTGGAAGATGGAAGAGGAGTAACTCCAGAGCTGTGGATTATTCTAGCCTGGAGGCCTTTAATTTTTCTTTTAATTCTAACCTCTGAACCATACCTGTAATTGTGTTTGTGGATGCGCTTAAGGATTATAAGTCAATGCTTTGCACTCAGCAACCCCACTGAAATGATATTTGGCCAGGGTTCTCAAGTGGAACCTTTTCTCAAGTCCTATGGAAGTTCCCCTCTCAATACCAGATGGACAGGATCTGCCAAGGGAGGAGAAAGTGCACTCTGTATGTGCACAAAAGGAGTGTCTTTTTAGAACATTCCTTCACAAGTTCTGTGGCTGTCAACTTCACCTACGGACCTTCGTTGAAACACATCGTCATTTTGGACTGACACATTGTAAATCAGTGTTTTGGGGGGATTTAAATTTAAATGAATTGGGTTTGTAGCTGTGGTTAGAATCCTGTGGGTGAGTTCCAATAAGAATACTCAACTAGAGGTCCCACTGAACCCATTGTTGAATAGTGAGGCAATATGTAGGTAAATTCAGTATATACCATGGCTTTCCTCTGCTTAGGTCTAAAAATAGGGCTTAGACTCATAGTTGTGTAATTAGTTACAGATTCATAGAACCTAGAGTTGGAAGAGACCACCACGACCACTGAGTCCAACCTCCTTCTGCCACGCAGGACTACTCCATCAAAGCTCTCCCAACAGATGGCCATCCAGCCTCTCCTTAAAAACAAGCTCCAAAGAAGGAGGAGACTCCACCACACTCCCAGGTGACATATTCCAGCATCAAAGAGCACTCGCTATCAGCGCGGGCAGAATCGCCTCTGCCTGTATTGAGATCCTTCCAGACCATCTTAACTGACAACCGAAGTGAAATCTGAGACGAAACACAGGCCTGTGATCCTAACATCATCATTTTTCTTCTCTTGCATGATTTTTAACACCTTTGCCCAATGAAGAAGCCAGCGAAGCTTCAAATGCTTGCATGATGTATTTTGTGCATTTTGTTTGGCCAGTAAAGGTATTGCTCTTTTGTGGATTTTGGATTTTGTTGTATTTTGCTGCATGGCCAGCATAGACATCCTTGAAGATGTTTACAGGATCTTGACAGATTCAGAGGCCCAGGCTGCTCCTTCTAGGTTGACTTTAGAGCCTCCTTGGCTCAAAGCAACACAGCTGCCGTGTCTCCACTCCACCACTCAGTTGACTTGGTTTCCAGAGCCCTCCATGCTGTTGGCGTCACATCTTGGTGCTACACTCCTCTTCTTCTTGGCACGATGACAGTAGCTGATGCAGCAAAATTCCCTTCTTCGCCAAGATGACACCCCCTCCTCGCTTGTCTGCCCTTGCCTCGTGGCTTGGCTGAGGCTCCGGACAGGCATTCGGGTGACCCGTGCTTGCAAATCAAAGGCCATACAAGCCTCCCATCCAGGATGTGGCCTGCATCTCGTTTCAGACCCCCTGCTACTAAGTAGCTGTTCTGTGCGCTGTGGAGGCGTGCTGCTGTCCCAACAGTATGCAACAGAGAGAGGAATTGATAGTATGTTAAAAATGCAACAATTATCTGGTCTTCTCTGCAGTACCACAAATTGAACTGACCATGAACTGGCGTCCAGAATGCAAGACTGGGCCAAAGGAAACAAATTCGCTGAGCTGAAGGAGACAACGATCAGTTTGATTCACAGAATCCCGGAGTTGAAAAGGACCCCAAAGGCCATCTAGTCCAACCCCCTGCCATGCAAGAATCCATCGCTCAAGCACTCCTGAGGGGTGGTAGGGCTTTCTGAAGAATCCCCTTCTCTGCCTACCCAAGCTCCCAGGTCCAAATGCAAGGAAGGATTGTTACAAAGGAGAAGTAAGTGGGAGACTGTTTTACTGGGCCTGTTCAGAGCGTTGTTTGTATGTAGGATGGGACTATTCTTCTTGGGTTGAGCTACGTGGCATAGGCCAGAATGCTGGACTCCATTATGGATTGTCTCATTATAGAGTTTTCAAGGTAAAAAACGTTCGGAAGTGATTTTTCATTGCCTCCTTCTCTGCAGTACTAGCGAGAGCTACCTGGTACAGCTGCCATTTTCTAGAAGAGATTCTCAGCCTGTTTCACCTCTCGCTAACACCACTACCCAGTAGCTTCCCTTCTGGAGCTTCTTCATGGCCCTCCCCATTGAAACTATATTTTGTTTTCTTTTTCAGCTGTTGTGGTTGTTATCTCCTGAACAGGAGACAACATGACTCCTTAGAGAGACAACAATGCTCAGTAAAGTTGATGGCTGGGAACCAGCATGGTATAGTGGTTTGAGCTTTGGGACTACAGCCCTGGAGACCTGTGTTCACTTCCCTACCTGGCCATGGAAACTTACTGGGTGGCCTTGGGCAACTCACGCATTCTCAGCCCCAGAAAAACCCATGATAGGCTCACCGTAGGGTTGCCATAAGTTGGAAACAACTTGAAGGAACACTACAGCAGCAACAAAATTGATGGCAGTAGAAAAAGAGGAAGACTGAAGTACAGGTGGATTGACCCCACCAGAGAAGCCATGGTGCAAGACCTGAGCAGGGCTGTTGATAACAAGGGGCCGCAGAGGTACCTCACTTGCAGGGTCAACATAAGTTGGAACCAACCTGGTGGAAAATAACAACAACCAAAGTCAGCATCATCCATGCCATCGTATTCCTGATTTCTGAGTGTGATTGTAAGAACTAGACAGTGAGGAAACGTGACGGGAGCGAAAGCCAACTCGCCCAAAATGTGTTGAAGGAGAGCTCTACAGATACCATGGACTGCCAAAGAGACAAATGAATGGGTCTGAGAGCATGTCATGCCTGAACTCTCGCTAAAAGCCAAAAGGAGTCGACTGAAGCCATAGTGCTTTGGACATATTATGAGATGAGAGGACTCGCTGGAAAAATTTATAAGGGTGGCTGGAATAGAAGGCCAGAGGGAGAGAAGAAAACCACACTACGGGTGGATTGATCCCATCAGGGAAGCCAGGGCTGCTGCCTTGAGTTTGTAAGATCTGAGCAGAGCTGTGATAACAAAGGACCACAGATGTCTCCCATTGTCCTCCCTCCTTCCCTCTCTCCCTTTATTTATCTCCTTCCTTTCTCCCAGGTTGAGACTCAAGGGGGCTTACAAAAAGACGGACTTCAATAACACGGCAACGAACAACAGGGGAACGAGAAAGACTTTGGTCTAATCCAATAGGGCTCTCGCTACGTTCCTATATTCCCAGCGCTGTGGGGATATAGCGCCATCTGGAACATGGAACTCTTTTCCGAGGGAAAGGCAGAATGGCCTCCTCCGTGGTGGGAGGTGAAGACTTGGTTTTGTTTTGTTTTGAGGGAACTGACAGTTTACAGGACAGGGCTTTGAATAACATGCTTGCTTCGTTGTCCGTATCGTTGTGGCCGTGTGCCTTCACGTAGCCTCTGACTTATGGCAATGCTTTGGGGGGGGGGGTCTGGGGCTGAGAGGGTGTGATGTGGCCAAGCTCACTCAGGGGGTTTCCATGGCTGGGCAGGGAACTGAACTCGGTCTCGCCCGTGGTCCCACCTGTGCAACTCTGCTTCTACAACCTTGAACGGAATGCAGATGTTCCTCGTCGTACAAAAATGTCCAATTGCTCCCGTAGGAGAGCTTACGCAGGTGTAAGATATCAGCTTGTTCCGCCCTTCAGCTCTCTGACTTGACCTTGTAAACAGCACTCCCCAAATTTTCTTTACTGATGTTGGCTCCGTCCCACCAGCCACGGAAAACGATTAGCAAACTCCGTGCCACCGTCCAGCTTTCGAGGGCCGATACAGCCCCTTTTGCAACACTGTTGTTGGGAGGTCGGCAGCATGCTGGGCCTTGGAGGAGGTGGGGCAGGAGAAGAGCTCGTTGGCGCGTCTCTCCCTGGCCCCACGGAAGAGGGTGGCAGGGGCCGGGCCCAAGGCAGGGAGGGAGGAAGCTGGAAGGGTGACAGAGATGCGGCAGCGGGGGTGAAACTATGAAGATTTGTTATTATTATCTGCCAACCAGTCAGCTTTGACTCATGGCAGACCCCTGAGAGAGAGTCCCCCGCCCCAAGAGCCTCTCGGTCATCCGCAGCCCTATTCAGGTCTTATAAGCTCAGGACCGTGGCTTCCCTCGACGGTACTTCGCCGCAGTACAACTGAAAGGAATCCAAGAGTCTTTGGCCATTTCTGCACTAGACTGCTAATAGTGCTATTATATTTCCTCAAGCACTCCTGAGGGGTGGTAGGGCTTTCTGAAGAATCCCCTTCTCTGCCTACCCTATATTCCCTCCCTAAACTGCAAACCCTGGGATTCCATAGGATGTTGAAAAGAAATAATAGCACTATAACAGTTTGTGCAGAAAAGGCCTTTGTAGACCACAAGCTGAACATGAATCAACAGTGATATGCAGCAGCTAAAAAAACCAATTTGATTCTAGACTTCATCAATAGGAGTATGGTATCTAGATCAAGGGAGGTAACGGTACCACTCTATTCTGCATTGGTTAGACCTCAGCTGGAATACCATGTCCAATTTTGGGCACCTCACTTCAAGAAGGATATTGGCAAGCTGGAACATGTCCAGAGGAGGGCGACCAAAATGGTCAAAGGGCTGGAAACCATGAAGTCCTAAGAGGAGTGGCTGAGGTTGCTGGGTGTGTTCAGCCTGGGGAAGAGAAGGTTAAGAAGTGACAGGGTAGTTATGATTAACTATTTGAAGGAATGACACTTTGAAGATGGGGCAAACTTGTTTTCTGCTGCTCCAGAAACTAGGGCACAGAGCAATGGTTTGTCCAGAACGGGATACAGTTCTTCCTAATCTTTAGATGAAAAAAGTTTATAGCCGTTGCTCCGTGTCTTAGTCTCTGGAGCTCTGGTACCTCTTCCTGTGTGACCAGCATAGTAATAAAATCCTAGAATTCTAGAATTGGAAGAGACCCAAAGGGAGATTTGGTCTAACCCCATTCTGCTATGCAGGAAGAAAATAAAGCACTCCTGACCGAGGGTCATCGAGTCTCTATTTAAAAGCCTCCAAAGAAGGAGACTCCACCACGCTCCCAGGGAGCAGTGTACATTGCTCCATGTCCTAGTCTCTGGAGCAGCAGAAAACAAGCTTGTCCCCTCCTCCATATGACATCCTTTCAAACGTTTAACATGGCTATCGTATCCTCTCTACACCTTCTCTTCTCCAGACTAAACCTACCCAGGTGCCTCAGCTGCTCTTCAGAGGACTTCAAGGTCTCCAGGCCTTTACAGAACTGCCCAGCTCTAATTCCCACAGACGTAAGTCTGCTTAGGAAGACATGAGTCCCCAACAGGATTTCAACCTATGTGTTTTTCTACATGGAATAATTTCTCTTCAAAACCTCAGCATGTTTTAAAGTTGGGGACGGTAAGCAGCAAGGGAAATCTGATATAATTTTGCACCTCTGCCTGGAAGGATGAAAAATAGTCAAGCATTTACCTCCCTACAGCAAATAGCTTCCTTCCCCTCTCTCTCTCTGCACACACCCCAAAGCAAGGTCCATGTTCCCCCAAATCATTCAAATTATTTTGGCACCAGAGGTAGAAATTCCTTGAAACACGTTTCCCCCATATCCCTGGTACTAGGAAGGAAGGAAGGAAGGAAGGAAGGAAGGAAGGAAGGAAGGAAGGAAGGAAGGAAGGAAGGATAAATAATAGCAAAGGAAATAAAGAATAATTTGGTATTCTTTCAGGACACTCCACATCTGTCACTGGAGGTGGGTGGGCGGGTGGGTGCGTGGGTGGGTGGATGGATGGATGGATAGATAGATAGATAGATAGATAGATAGACAGACAGACAGACAGACAGACAGACAGGAATTCCCACATGTGGGATGGGTTTTCCTTTCTGTTTTCCAAACCTCAAATAATACATTTCCTGGCAATAATAGTTTTCAGGTTTTCAGCTTTTAATTTTATAAGCTTCCTTGAGTTGGGATCAGGAGAAAAAGGGAGCGAGAGAAGGAGGAGGGGTGGGAAGTGGAACAGGGGGAGATGAAGAAAAAGAGGAAGAGGAAGAAGAGGAGGGGTGGGCAAGGAAGGGGGGGAGGAAGAGGAGGAGCAGTTTCTTTGAAATATGCCCCAGCAATTAAGCAAATACAGGGAGGGTCACAGTTCTGCCAATGCCGCTCACCGGTAATTAATTTCAGATTGTACATATCCAAAATGTGATTAGGAAAGGCCTACCAGACTCTTATTGCAGGCTAGTGCAGTTACTGTAGAATCATAGACTCCTAAAGTTGGAAGAGACCACAATGACCATCAAGTCCAACCCCCATCGAGTCCAACAGGATAGTGCAGAAATGGCCTTAAACAGCTCTTACCATCAGGAAATTCTTCTTGATGTTTAGGTGGAATATCTTTTCCTGCGGTTGGATCTGCTTACTAAGAAAGTGGTGCCCCCTTCCTTCATCTTCACCATGAACTCGAGAACCTAACATGGAACATTGTGTACATTTCTGGGCACCATTATTTAAGGAAGTTCCTCCACTGTTTCTTGCTGCTGGGAGCCCTAATAAGCCATGGGCTGCTTTAAATTGTTGGTGACCCCAGGCCAAGGCAACCTCTGATCCAGCCAGTTTGGAGGCAAGCTGCTGGAAATACTTGAGGGTGAGACTACTGGGCAGAGGTCGACCTCTTCCCTTCTTCTGGCAGGGGGGCAAAGCAAACACAGAAGTGGTGGTCTCTGTGGTTTCTAAGAAAGACAGGCGTCCACTAAGAGCAAAGGAACAGGAAATTTTTCCATGGCCTCAGAGAAGATGTGCTGAAATTTTCCACCTCCAGGAAGAACTGATTCAAGGAGGATGAGAGAGACAAGCCTACCTCTGACTCATCTCAGGTCAAACAAGTGAATTCAAGACATGGGAGAATGATGCTGCCTCCTGAGAGATAAAGTTACCTGTGCTCAGGTGTGAGATATAGCAAGATTCACTGCCTATAAGAGAGCCGGCTGGTGTGGTGGTTTGGGTATCAAATTAGGACTCTGGAGATCAGGGTTCGAATCCCCACTCAGCCATGGAAATCCGCTGGGTGGCCCTGGGCAAGTCACACTCTCTCAGCCTCAGAAGAAGGCAAGAGCAAACCCCCCTGAACAAATCTTGCCAAGAAAACTGCATGAGAGGTTCAGCGTAGAGTTGCCATAACTTGGAAACATCATGGAAACACACGATGACAACAACAAAGTGCCTTGCGTGCCAACAAAAGGGAGAAAGGTATAATGTTGCCATCTTTCTCGTCATCGTCATCAATCATCTCAGATCATCATCTCAGGCTGGGATGTTAATTTGCAGAGCTATAAAATGGGAATAAATGGAGGGATGCCCCATGCTCTGGTTTGGCCTGATGGGCACAGTTGAAGCCAGAAAAATAACTTCTTTGCCAAAAGCTGTTCCAAGTGGTCAGCCTTGATAATGGTGACCTTGCTGATACTTGTCTCCTTCTGCCTGTCGAATGCCTTGGCCATCCACAGCTCTTTAATGTTCACTTTTTTCATGTATTTAACTGTCTTTATTTTAAAATTGTGAGCTGCTTTGAGTCCCAATTTGGGGGGAAAAGTGGGATATAAATAGCTTATAATAACATTAACAATAACAATAATAATGTTAAGACATCTCAGGACGCTGTCTACCATACAGCTTGTGTCATGAGCATGATATCACACACGATAGCCACAAATATTCCTCTTGGCCCGTCAGTTTGCTTTCATTATGAAAGGGCCAAGTGCCATTGACAAAGGCTTTGAAAAAAAGAAGCATCCGAGACAACAGAACGCCCATATCAGTGAGCTACCTGAAAGGATGTCTAAACATGCAAGCAGCTTACCTGAGCTGCAATCAATCCATCCATCCGAGGGAATGGAGTCTGAATCAAGATTAATTTCTTGGTAGGAACTGTTTTTGGTGCCTCACTGTGCAGTGCAAGACAATTAGAAACTGAAGGAAAATTTCACTGGGGGGACAGATTTTGTATTGTGGTGGCAATGTTCTCATACCTGCCCCAGCGTGGTCACACCCATATGCACACTGTTCAAGGTGGAACCACAGTCATGCGTATGGGATCCACACACACAGATGCAACATTCTGCATGAACATTTGCTTGTGCATATTTCGAGTCTTGTTCCAATTGTGCACTTCAACAAAGAGTTCGATAGCACAGATAACGCATAGCTCTGCCAGCAGAGATTTTTGCTATGTAATCCTGATGCAGCACAAAGGGAGGAGTTGGAAGAGTTCCCCTACCATCTTTGCAGTGGAGGGGCTTATGGTTGGGAAAACTTGGCTCATGCAGCACAGGTCTCAGGAGCTTTCTGAAATTTCCCGTCCTCTGATTCATTGTGGTTTTTTTAAACCTGTTGAGCCATGATGGGCTATTGCTTGTTGAGGTTTCCCCTTCTGGACATCAAGCATGCAAAGCCCGAGCTGTTGTCCTATCGTTCCCCATCATCGCCACCACAAGCCTTCCTGTCATTGCAGCCTGCTGACCTTTAAGCAGGCGAACAGCCTGTCGGAAAGGCTTCCAGATCTGAATGCTTTTCCAAACCCTTGCCGCCGCTGCAGCCTCCTTTCTCTCTCTGTCGCTCTTTTTCCTTTTTCTCTCTGGGGCTGTTGGTCTCATGCACCACCTCTGAGCAGCACCAGCCGGAATAGGTTCCCAGGCATTTTATGGACTTCATAAAGTGGGGATCACAGAGCAATTTCATTCCAGAAAGAAGAAAGGAGAAAAGAGAGTGTAAGGAGATTTAAAAAAAAACACACACCCAAAACCCAAAAAGGTGAAGAAAGATTTTCATTTGGAGAAGGGGGCTCTTTGGAGAATAAAAATAGCTCTCCCCCTTTCCCCCTTCTTCCTTAAATTTCCTTCAAAGAGAGAGCCATGTCTAGTGATTCTGAAAGTTATTTTTAAAGTTTTTACTCGCTCACTCCAACCCACCGCACCCCTGCCTTGGAATAATTTCATCCAGATGTCCGTACTCCGTATAGCCAGCAGCGGCTGCACTCTTGCCTCGAGCATCCACTCTCCCGGCCACCGGCTCCACTGCAGGCAGGCCTGCCTTTCTCTTTGCTGCCTGACTTCTGCTTGGCTAGGCTCGAAAACCTGGCGTTTCTCACTGGTATGTGCACCAATTGATCCTGGGGTGTACGTCCTCTGTCAATGACATTGACCATTTCTACACTACATTCTTATAGCACAATTATTCCACTTTCAACATCCTATGGAATCCTGGGGTTTGCAGTTTAGGGAGTGGCCTCAAAGGCCCCTCCCTAAACTGCAAACCCCAGGATTCCGTAGGATGTTAAAAGTGGAATAATCACGCTATAAGTGTGTAGTACGGAAATGGCCATTGTTTGGACTGTGTAACCATGCTGAAAAAGTGGAGGGAGGGGAACAGGCTGGAATCCTATTTTGTGTCCAGTGCTCGGCACCACAGTTAAAGAGGAGTATTGACAAAATGGAACATGTCCAGAGGAAGATTACCAAAATGGTAAAAAGCCCGGAAACCATGAATCCCTAGAAGGAGTGGCTCAGGGATCTGGCGATGTTCAGCACAGAGAAGAGAAGGTTGAGAGGTGATGTGATAGCCGTGTTTAAATATTTGAAGGAGTGGCATACAGAAGATGGAGCAAACTTGTTTTCTGCTGCTCCAGGGACCAGACATGGAGCAATGGTCTAAACATCAGGAAGGACTTCCTGATGGTAAGAGTCATTTGACAGTGGAATATGCAGCTGCCTCCGTGGAGTGTGGTGGAGACTCCTTCCTTCTTTGGAGGTTTTTAAAGAGAGGCTGGATGGCCATTTGCCAAAGGGAGGGCTTTGATGGTGCCTTCAGGCATGTCAGAAGGGGGTTGGATTGGATGTCCCTTGAGATCTCTTCCAGCTCTAGGATTCTGTGAGCGAGTGATTCTGCACTTCTATAGCACCCATCAGTTCTGGACTTGTTATAATATTTGCTGGTAAATGCAAGTCCAGGCGTGGAGGGCTGAACAAGTGCATAGGGATGCAGACCTTGGTAGAGTTGCTTGTTTGGTTTGGATCACAGCTCCCAGAATCCTCCAGCAGGCACTGCCAGTGACTGTTGCAGATGCGGTAGTCTGTGCCCAAGCTCTGGCTCTGGAGTGCTTTGTAGCGACAGCCACAAGATTTCTGATGGTTAAACCGTGTGTGGGAAGTTGCTTGTCGCAGAAAGAACTGACTTGTAGAATCCACACGGCTAAAAAAGGAATCTTGGAAGGGAAAATTATACACACGCACGCACGCACACACTTTTGCTACAGTTTGGACTGAAGTAACTGAGGGAGAGATGTTGTGTGGTTTACCATGATATCAAACAAGATTTTCTTTCTCATTTTTTAAATACAATTCTACAACTAAAGGAATACCATGTAATCATTTCTGGATAAGAGCTAAACTTAAATTGGATGACCTTGGGCAAGTCGTACTCTTTCGGCCTCAGAGGACGGCAACGGGCAAACTTCCTCGGAATAAATCTTTCCAAGAAAACCGCAGAATAGAACCACCGTGGTAATTCAGAGTCAACCTGAAGAGGAGAACTAGTGAAGTGGACCGATATGAATATTGCCCACTTGCCTCAAAGCATGGAACGGCCACGTGGGGTAACATTAGGGGCTTTACAGTAAGTTTGGAGGAGAGGGTGTGTGGCTTCGTACAGCCTAGGTTGGCAAGCAGATATTTATGCCACAATGAGAGGATGTTGGATTGCAGCCATTGTGCAACAAAATAACTCATGCGGAAAGACAATTTTGGGCTGGAAGGTCATCCAGCCCAACTGCCTTCTGCCATGAAGGAATATACCGTCTAAGCACTCTTGACAGATGGCCACTCAGCATCTGTTTTAACCTCCCCCCCAAGAAGAAGACTCCATGTCCTAGTCTCTGGAGCAGCAGAAAATAAGCTTGCTTCATCCTCCATATGGCATCCTTTCCAATATTTAAACATGGACATCAAGTCTCCTCTTAGTCTTCTCTTCCCTGGGCTACACATCCCCAATTCCCTAAGCCACTTGTCATTGGGCTTCAGGGTTTCCAGGCCTTTTACTCTTTTGGTTGCCTTCCCCTGGACACGTTCGTCCGTGTGAACTTCTGTCCGCTCCCTCCACTCTCTTCAGGCAGGAGAATAGAAATGTTGGGAAGGAACAGCTGCAGCTGACTCTTGGGGTTTGGAAGGCAAAGGAGCAAAGGAACCTTCAGCTGGCTGGCTGGAGTGTTGTAGTATCTCATCCTTCTCCATGTTCAGGACCGAAGTTACAGGACACTCATCCTAGATGCAACCTGCCAACCTCATAGAGGGGGCAATGCACACCCCCGACCCCCGGAGCTACACTCCTGGTTGCCCCCATCCCAAAAAACTGAACGTCAAGGTTCCCACTATGGGAAGCCCGGTGGAACAACACATTACAGAAGGTGCCATTAAATTGGTGCCAATACATTACAGAGGGTGCCATTACATTGATGCCCTACTCATGGGTTTTTCATTGGGTTCTGGGTGTCTACTTGGAGCAAAATGCTGGGCCAGATGAACCTTTGGCCAGTTATTCTTATGTCCTTGAGATGTTCCCTCAGCTCTTCCTCAACTTGCAACTTCTCCATCTTTTGGGAGTAAAAATGGCTCAGATCCTATTGTTAGTCCTTCTGCATTGACTACCAGAGTAGCCTCATTGATTCCCATGCAATAGTCCCATTGATTCAACTGTTGAAAGGTGATTCAGGATGTACATAATTCCCATCAATTTTTCTATGTCCTGACTCACCATTCAACAGTTGAATTAATGAGAGTGGACCCACACCACTACAACACACAGCACTTTGATACCACTTTAACTGCCATGGCTCCATCCTATGGAACAATGGGATTTGTAGTTTAGTGAGGTACTTTGAATCTTTTGTGAAAGAGCTTCAGTGCTGTAGTTTAGGGGAGAGGACTAGAACTCTCCAGCCAAGAAGTCTAAGTTCCTCCCCAAACTATGTATCTTAGGGTGCCATAGGGAGGAACTATGGCAGTAATCAAACTCCTATGTACATGCAGTGTGGAGCCACCCTAAATCTGCTCAACTTGGGGCTGCGCGTAAGATTAGGTGATCAAAGTAGGAAGATTTTGGTGACAACGCCCATTTTAGTAATGATGTGATTGAATTCTGCCCTCTCCCTGAAGAAAAATTAGAACTCTCTTGGGCCATGACACAAGTCCAAGCCTTGGCTAGGACTTTTTGGTGTTTTACACACGTGTACTTTCCGTTACATCTGTGGTTGTACCTTTTTGTCCCTTGTGTAAGCCCATATTCAGTTGACTCCTGAGTAAGCAGAGTTCTGCAGGTATAACCATTGTTTGTGCAGTTGCATATTCTTGAATTGGAGGTAACTCTTTATCAGGAAAAGGATGGAGAACCACAAACGATGAGTGCAGATGTCCACTATCTTGTAATGAGGTGAAATTTCGATCCTTCTTCAGTCCACAATATTTTTAAATACATTATGTGGGCATAGTTCTTCTGTTACACGTGTGGCCTGCTCATAAATATGTCCATATTTAAAGGCCTGATTCCATTTTCCCTCAGCTTGATGAGCACTACGTTGGACTTGACTTTGGCACAAAACACGGAGGAGACAGTTCACACAAATAAACAAACACAGGGCACCACCCAGTGGCCGCTGATGGCAAAAAGCAGAGGTTGTCACTGGATTGTCAGCAGAAAGCACTGCTAAAAATCTCAGTGGCACACACTTGTCAATGAAAAAAAAAGGTATTTATACTAGCAGTGTTTCACAGGGTTAGTGTTGTGAGCCTATGGCTACAAAAGAGGGGTAAGTACTCTGCATACTCCTAGTAAGGGCAGAAGAGACCTTACTAGGTGTGTGTATGTGACAGCCAGCATAGTGTAGTGATTTGAGCATTGGACTATGACCCTGAAGACCATGGTTTGATTCCCCATTCAACCCACTGGGTGAACGTGGGCATGTCACACACTCTCAGCCCCAGAAAACCCTGTGATAGATTCACTTTAGGGTCGCCATAAGTTGGAAATGACTTGAAGGCATACAACAGCAATTGTTTCAGCAAACCAATTCAAAGATAGGACAAAAGGAAGGGGAGAACTAGATTTGGGTACAGAAGCCCCCGGAAGCTGGCTTCCATGGGTGCAAAGCTACTCAGGCAACAATGTTAGGGTATGTTCTGTTTTGCCTTTCTAGCTGGGGGGACAGAGAAGGAGAAGAAGGAGGAGGGGTGGGGATGTGGCCTCCAAAACAGGAGGAAGGAAATAATATCTAGGCATATCAGTCTGCTTGCAGATCCACAAATGAGAACAGTGGAAAATACCAAAGCCTATCTATCTACCTAGGGCACCTCTGTGTGCTGGTTCAGGTTACTCACCATACAGTGCACTGCACGCATTGAAGACTATCTATCTATCTATCTATCTATCTATCTATCTATCTATCTATCTATCTATCTGCCTGCCTGCCTGCCTGCCTGCCTGCCTGCCTGTCTGTCTGTCTACCTATCTGAGTATTTATATCCTGCTCTTCAATCACAAAGGCTTACAAATTCCTAATTTGACAATTCCTGACTATCTCAGAAACCCCCAAAAGGGCCTTGGAAGCTTGTCCAGATGATTGCCCCTAGATTGAAGATGGAGATGGAGGGCTGAGGGTGAGGAAAAGCAGCTAACCTAAGGTCATCTGACCGGAAGCATGGGCTCAGACTCTTAATCCCAATGGCCCACATCTCAGGAACTACAGCCAAGGAAGAGGCTTTGCAACGTTCCCAAAAGAGATTCAGCACCCATTGGCCACCCATCGCAAGCTTAATTTTTATTTCCTTGATGTTTGCATTGCAGTGGGATCCTCTAACCCCCAGAGCCATCTGGCACATGCCTCCTTTTTTCGATAGGGTGGGGCATCATTGCCATGGAAACCAAAGTGAAACAGACCCCATCTTCAGAGCAGCTTGGGTTGGTCTCCGGCAAACATTGGCCTAAACCATGTTGGTAGTCCTGAATTGCGTAGACCCATGGAATCACTCAACAACTGATTCTATAGGTCTACTCTAGTTGGGACTCATAAACAGTAATCTGGCCTCGGTGTAATTTGTAGCCACTGTTCAGTATACATGCTGGACCAGCCCCAAGGCTCTTTTAGCCAGAACTGGGAAAGTTACTGCTTTGGACTAAAACTTCCAGAATCCCCCAGCCATCCTCTACCAATCTATCTCTTGATAATTGATTGGGCAGGACGTGGCCTGTTTCCCTTTTGGAAAAGCCTGCTTGTCAACTTAGAGCACAAAAAGGTACAAGAAGAAGAAACAGTTGTTTGATGTCCATTTACTGCAAGAGGCATCAGTGCTTGTATAAAGTGACGAGTGAGTGGAAACTCTAGAGAGCACACCTGCCCTTTTGCTTCCCCTCTGTTCCTTTCGTTGACCTATGCACTCAACTCTTTTTGCTTCCTTTCTGCCCACTTCCAAAAGTTACTTAGTCCTTTGTCTTCCTTTGTCTGGGAAGGAGCATCTATGAGGCTCCTGCTTTGGGATGGCTTACATCCACCCATGAGAGCCAGCTATTGAAAATTTAGGTAATCTTCTTTTATCCTCTTGAAACATCTTGAGGTAGTTTGGTTGTATGTTTTGTGAGACCAATCATTCTGTCAAGAATAGAATCAACTCACGTATAATACAGTACATAGGTTACAATTTATTTGACAGTGTAATACATATAGTGACTTCAGTGATTGGTGTGAAGAAAAAGGACAGGGGAAGCAAGCTTAACATTCCCAGCCAGTGCCTCCTGCTCCTGAACTCCCTGGGAAACTTCCGTTATCAGTAATAGCAGCATTCCAGCAGTCCATACCAAGCACTGTCTACCTAACGGCTTTCAGGCTGTTCTTACTACATGTTCCATCCGTGTTATGGAGGGGCAGTGGAACTACCCAACACTAATGGTGTGGATGGTTATCACAGGGCCTTAGATCATCACCTGAGCTTCCGTAAACGTATTCTTTGGAATTACTGATCCTGAGTTAAAATGTATTTGATTTTTGTATGAAAACAACTTAGAGAACACAACAGCTGGCATCCTGTTGGTGTTTTATGCACAACTGAGTTCCCTATGGACGCAGTTGGACTTCTTTGGGCCGTAGAGTAACATCCATATTCAGTTCACAGTCATGTAAGCAGAGTTCCACAAGTTTAATGTTTGTGCTTGCGGTTCTGCCTTCCCGGATCGTGCATTAAAACTCATTGGTGCCTTCACTGTATCACTTGATTGAGTGGGATTGTGGGAACAGCCACCACATTTGCACACAGACAGTTGGTCAACCAGTATGGATACTGGGCAAAAGTGTGATGTAGCACAAGCACCACTTACCTATATGAGCACAGATTTACGCTATGCAAGCACAACATAGGATCTTGGCTAACGCTGAAACACTTTTGCACTGACGTGTGTGACTTGATTTCCATCTGTAATCCTCTCATTTAAATTCTTTCCTTCCCTCCTTGTCTCTTTGATAATTCTTCCTTTTTCACTTGCCCCATTTACAGTTTGCTCCAGTCTTCTTGTTGTAATCAATGAAAATTTATGCATGTTTCTCTAATAAACCATTTGAAAGTAATTTCCCCAAGCTCTGCTTAGCATCTAAGGAACACAGCAGCTGACTTTATACCAAGCCAGATGCTTGGGGGATCCAGCGTGGTGTGGTGGTTTGAGCTTTGAACTACAACCCTGGAGACCAGGTTCAATTCCCCACTCGGCCATGGAAACCCCCTGAGTGACCTTGGGCATGTCACACACTCTCAGCCCCAGAAAACCCCATGATAGGTTCACCTTAGGGTCACCCTAAGTCAGAAATGGCTTGAAGGTACACAACAACAAGATGCTTGGGGACAAATCTAACTCAGTATTGCCAACTCTGACTGGCAGCCATTATGCTCTGGAGGGCCTTACAGGCAGGATTCTCCTCTTAGCCCTACCAGGAGATCCCTGGTGTCCCCTCCTGTTGGTCCCCCATATGAACAATGAGAACACAGGTCACAGCCTTATACTAAATGAGATCATTGGTTATCCAGCCCATTGTCTCCAACTCTAACCAGAAACAATGGGAACCCGGGCAGGATTCTCTCCTAGTCCCATCTCGAAACTCCTAGTCTTCCCTGGTGGTTGCCACCCATGTACTTATCAGATCTCACCTTTTTTCACTTCCAAAGTCAGACAGGATCAAGTGTGTTCGTGGTGGCATGATCCAGTCTTGTGCCTAGTGGGGATCAGATGAAGGCACCTCAGGGTCCCCAGCACCTGATTGTTCCCTCTAAACATGGCTGCCTTATTTATCTTCCATGGTTAATAAGAATGGGATTATAATAAGTGTTGGATCATTCTTTGGAGCTGTTTCAACTGAGGTTAAATGGCCATCTCTCAGTGATGTTTTAGTAGCATATTCCCATATGGCAGCAAGTGAACTAGATGGTCCCTTCCAACTCTATAATTCTATGATTCCATGATTCTATCATAAATGACACCAAGTCTTAGGTTTAGGATCTGAAGTGTCTCAGAGCTTGGGAGGCTCCTCATCCAGCAACTCTAGTCTCAGCATGCTTCTGAATCTTTGGATGGGATACAGCCAATTCTTAGACTTAACAAAAGTGGACTTATGGAATCAATAGGCCTGCTCTAGTCAGGACTAAGAATTGAGTTTAGTCCTAGGAGCACAACAGGGTCAATTTGAAATTAAAATAAAATAAAAGGTGGATCCTGCTCCTGTAGAAGTTTTTAAACAGAAGTCCTTGAGGAGTGCTTTAGTTGTGTGTTCCTGTATAGCAGAATGGAGTTGGGCAAGATGGTCGTAGGGGGCCCTTCCAGCTGTATGATTCTAGGGCCATTTCCGCTCCACATTTTTATAGGGCTATTATTCCACTTTCAACCTCCTGTAGAATTCTGGGGTTTGTAGTTTACTAAGGCGAAAGAGCTCTCTGGCTGAGAACTCTAAAGTCCCCTCCCTAAACTGTAAGTCCCAGGATTCCACAGTAGGTTGAAAGTGGAATAATAGCACTAGAAGAGGGTGAGGCGGGAATGCCCTATGATTTGGTTGTGAATGATGGGACCTCAGCGGACAGCAATTCTATCATTGGAATGAAGTTGGAGTTCTTGTTTTCAGGACCATCCTCCTTTAGAGAATCATAGAATCATAGACTCATAGAGTTGGAAGAGACCCCAGGGGCCATCCAGTCCAACCCCCTTCTGCCATGCAGGAACACACATCAAAGCATTCCCAACAGATGGCTGTTCAGCCTCTGCTTAAAAACCTCCAAAGAAGCAGACTCCACCACACTCTGGAGCAGCATCTTCCACTGCTGGACAGCTCTGACCATCAGGAAGTTCTTCCTGAGGTTCTGGTGGACTCTCTTTTCTTGGACTTCGAATCCATTGCTCCTTGTCCTAGTCTCTGGAGCAACGGAAAACAAGCCCACTCCCTCCTCAACATGACATCTGTTCAAACAGAAGACACACAGCAGAAGTTACCAAACAGGGACTGCAAAGCTCACTTCTAATGGGTAGTCCTACCTAAAATGGAACCGTTGGATTCATAGGAACTTGTGAAATCAAGACTTAACATAAGTTCCACTCATTCACTATATCTATTCTAACTGGGCCTAAGAACTGGGTTCAAGCCCACGTTTCCTGCCCCTTGAACCTCTCCTGATGGTCTTGAGGCAGGAGTGCTCCTTTCCTGGACTCCTCCTTTGTGCCTGCCAGCCGAATGCGATTCCTGGACCGGGAGAGGCGAAGGGCAAGCGGGAGGAGGTGTGGGGAGGACAGAGGGCTTTACAGCTCACAGCCTCAGCGAAACCAGCACATTCCTTAGGAGAACTGGGCCATTCAAGTAGCATACTTCTGGTTTACCACAAAGCTTTGGGAGGACATCACCCGGGAGCGATCCATCAAGGGTCCCACTTCAATCGCTTCTTTTAAAATATCCCTCTTCGGTCACTCTGACTCAAATGGCTGGGCATTCCCGATTCTCATAAAAGCCACCCACTGGCTTGTCGAACGTCAACAATAACAACAAGATGTGGCTGAGATTAATTTTTGACCCTGAATCATCCACAATTCCTGCTGGATTTTTATGTTGGCTTTCCTCCCCCCCGCCCCTTTGGACCAAAAATGGATTGGCTGCCTTCCTTGCCCCTTCTCTTCACCCCTGAATCACTCCGGAGGTGTTTCTATGACCACTCTTCCCTCTGAACATTGATTGGAATCCAGATTCTTTGCAAGGAGTTTTCCTCCTCCCTCCTTCTGGTGCTGATGTGAGAAAAATTCATCTTTCAGCACAGAAGAGAAAAGAGGAACAAATAAAGCTTGATTATATTTTTTTTTCTACAGAAAGAAGAAGGGTGTCTGGCAGGTCTCCATCTAAACTTGGTGGAACGAACAGTCATTGTTGCCTCTTTGTCCTCTCAACCATGACTTTTTGAATCCTGAGTAATATTTTCCCCATTCAAAACTTTAGCAATTCCTTTGGCTTGTAGTGTGATCTTCCTTGGGAACTTTGTTGGCCTCCTTCTCGCCTCACGTGGCCCCAATCAGTTGCAGGCAAAAGGGAAGCAAATGTGACGGTGTGAGTAAAACCAACCATGGGGCAGTAGGACTTTGTTGTGATTTGTCATCAGGATGACTATGACATTCATGTGACCCCATGAATGAGAGCAGTCCAGGAGACCTGGTCATCCACAGCCCTGCTGATTTCTTGCAAACCCTGGGCAGACATGAGTTCTTTGAGTGAATCAATCCGCCTGTCATGTGATCTTCCTCTTCTCCCACTGCCTCCAGTTTTCCCCTGAAGTTACCCAACATGACCATTCCATGCTTTGAGACCAGCGGGCAGGATTTTCCCCATAGCCAGAGACAAAACATCTGTAACCATGGGTTTAGATTCAGGCTTTGCTGCGGGAACGTGCATTTCTCCAAATAAGAATTCTGCCTAATGAAATGACTTGGATGAAGGAGTGGAGGGCACGCTGACCGAATTTGCAGATGACACACATTGGGAGGGGTTGCTAATATGCCAGAGGACAGGATCAAAATTCAAAATGACCTTGACAGATTAGAGAGCTGGGCCAAAGCTAACAAAATGAATTTCAATGGAGAGAAATGTAAGGTCCTGCACTTAGGCAGAAAAAATGGAATGCAATAATATAGGATGGGGGACACATGGCTGGATAGCGGTACGTGTGAAAGGGATTTAGCAATCTTCCTGGACCACAAGCTGACCATGAGCCAGCAGTGTGATGCAGCAGCCAAGAAAGCCAAAGCAATTCTTGGGCCTTTTCTGCACTTTACCTTTTTTCGGCGCTGGGGTGTGGGGATTGTGCGAGCAGCCTCCAGTGAGAGGCTCTCACATCTCTGCTGCTTTAGCTCCGCACGAGCTGCCTGCTCGCACGAAAGCCCCACCTCTTCCTTCAGCAGTGCAGCCTGGGAGTTTCCCAGGCTGCGCTGGAGCAGGAAGCATGACCGGCGCGGCTCCAGAGGCTCCGCACGACAGGTAAGTGCGCATGGGGCCTGGGAGCAATACGTGATCGCGCACCATTTTCGGCTTCCAGCCGAAAATGAAAAGGTGCACAATCGGCGCCTGCCAGCCCCTGGAGCATCGCGCAATTGTGAGTGTGTCGTGCAGATAACTCCTCACAATCGTGCAACGCTCCAGGTGCCCTTTCGCATGGAAAATGCTGTGCAGAAAGGGCCTTGGTTGCATCAATAGGAGTATGGTGGCTAGATCAAGGGAGGTAATTGTTCCACTCTCTTCTGCACTGGTTAGGCCTCCTTTGGAATCCTGTCTCCAGTTCTGGGCACCTCAGTTCAAGAAGGATGTCGACAAGCTGGAACGTGTCCAGAGGATGGCTACCAAAACGGTGAAGGATCTGGAAGCCATGGATCCCTATGAGAAGCAGCTTAGGGAGCGGCGTATGTTTAGTCTGCACAAGAGAAGGTTAAGAAGGGACATGATAGCCATGTCAAGGAGGGAGCAGCCTTGTTTTCCGTTGCTCCAGAGACTAGGACAAAGAGCATTGGATTCAAGCTGCAGGAAAGAAGATTCCACCGGAACGTCAGGAGGAACTTCCTGATGGTCAGAGCTGTCTGGCAGTGGAATCTGCTGCCTCCATAGAGTGTGGTGGAGTCTCCTTCTTTGGAGGTTTTTAAGCAGAGGCTGGATGGCCCTCTGTTGGGAATGCTTTGATGGGTGTTCCTGCATAGCAGGGGGTTGGATTGGATGGCCCCTGGGGTCTCTTCCAACTCTATGGTTCTATGATTCTATGAAATGTTCCTTCTGTCCCCAAATTTCTAGCATCACAGAGAACAAGGCACTGAAAATTGTTCCCACCTACAACTCCGCTTCTATTTGCTGCATTGGTTTTCCTTTGGTCCCTTGGCCTTTGCATTTTTCTTGGGATGCCCAAATTCTATTACTAAGGGTTTAACTGAACTATGGAATTGCTGAGATGCTGGAAATTTGAGGCAAACTTCCACATGGGAGCAGAATTCTTAATTGGAGTGGAGACAGTAATCTCATTTTGCTGTCCTCTCACAACAGCTCTCCTGGTTTAGACCCTTGGTGATGCTCAGACCTAATGTGCTTGTGCCCTCCTACGGCTGAAGGAACTATGCTCCCATGAAAGAGGGAGAGACAGAGACAGAGAGAAAAAGAAACTGAAAGGAAGGCTTCTAGGTCAATGATCTTTTTTTAAGTGCTCCACTTTCCTTGGTTTATTTTCTTTCCTCATCCCAGGACGTAGCCCATCTTTCGGCTGGGTTTAACTCCCCGGGAGCTTGCTCTGAAAATCAAACAATAAACACACAACCCGTCCTTTTGAAAACACAGCAAGCAGAGCCCCATGGAGGGGAAAGCACTGGCCGCGGTCCGGGGAGAGTGATCTTTGGTTTATCTCTCGGCGGAAGCCACTTTGACAGCTGCTTCTATGGGATTCCTCTGTGGCTAGAACAGCGGGAAGAAAAGAGTGGAGATTTCAGCACACCAGGGGGCAGTTGGCACCTCCCTGCCCATCCCTGGCCACCTGTCTGCCCCCCAGCTCCTCCAGACCACCCTGGACTCCCTGGACTACAATTTCCCTGCCTATTCAAAAAGGGCTTTTTAATTATTTTTTTAACAAAATTAAAAATTTTATTTAATTTCGGAGTGACCAACACTGATATACATATGAAAAAATTTATTCCGGCAAGTAATACAAAACCATTAGTGCTCCACCTGCAATCAACAAATAAATTTGCCGAATAACTATACCTCCTCAAAAAGGTGAACAGTAATTCGCCTTTCAAGTAGGTTGTGAGGTACTTTTTCACTGTTAACCTGTTTTTTTAAAAAAGTTAAAACTAGAATCATAGGTTGGTTTTTTTTAAAAAAAACCCTACGATTCCAGTTTTAATTTTTTTAAAAAACAGGTTAATAGTGAAAAAGTACCTCACAACCTATTTGAAAGGTGAATTGCTGTTTAAAAAAACCAACTAGAATCATAGGGGACCTAGTGTGGCATAGTGGTTTGAGCACTGGACTACGACTCTGAAGATTAGAGTTCGAATCCCTGGCCAGTCATGGAAAGCCATTAGGTGACCTTGGGTAAGTCCCATACTCTCTCAGCCTCAGAGGAAGGCAAAGAAAAAAGAACCCTCTGGACGAATTGCTGCATTGGTTTTCCTTTGGTCCCTTGGCCAAAGAAGCTAGTAAAATGTGGGCTGGACAGAGCTACTGTCAGGTGGATTTGTAACTGGTTGACCGACCGTTCCCAAAGGGTGCTCACCCATGGCTGCTTTTCATCCTGGAGAGAAGTGACTAGCGGGGTGCCACAGGGTTCTGTCCTGGGCCCAGGGCTGTTCAATATCTTCATCAATGACTTGGACGAAGGAATAGAGGGCATGCTCATCAAATTTGCAGAGGACACCAAATTGGGAGGGGTTGCTAATACGCCAGAGGACAGGATCAAAATTCAAAATGACCTGGACAGATTGGAGAGCTGGGCCAAAGCTAACAAAATGAAATTCAACAGAGAGAAGTGTAAGGTCCTACACTTAGGTAGAAAAAATGGAATACAGAAATATAGGATGGGGGACACGTGGCTGGATGGCAGTACTTGTGAAAGGGATCTAGGAGTCTTAATAGACCACAAGCTGAACATGAGTCAGCAGTGTGATGCGGCAGCCAAGAAAGCCAATGCAATTCTCGGCTGCATCAATAGGAGTATGGTGTCTAGATCGAGGGAGGTACTGGTACCACTCTACTCTGCTTTGGTTAGACCTCATCTTGAATACTGTGTCCAGATCTGGGCACCCCAATTCAAGAAGGACATGGTCAAGCTGGAGCAGGTCCAGAGGAGGGCGACCAAAATGGTGAGGGGCCTGGAAGCCATGCCCTACGAGGATAGACTTCGAGAGCTCGGTATGTTTAGTCTGCAGAAGAGAAGGTTAAGAGGGGACATGAGAGCCACGTTTAAATATTTGAAGGGATGCCATGTAGAGGAGGGAGTGGGCTTGTTTTCTGCCACTCCAGAGACTAGGACCAGGAGCAATGGATTCAAGCTGCAGGAAAGGAGATTCCACCTGAACCTCAAGAAGAACTTCCTGATGGTCAGGGCTGTCCGGCCGTGGAATCTGCTGCCTCCATGGAGTGTGGTGGAGTCTCCTTCCTTGGAGGTTTCTAAGCAGAGGCTGGAGGGTCATCTGTCGGGAGTGCTTTGAGGGTGTTCCTGCATGGCTGAAGGGGGTTGGACTGGATGGCCCGTGTGGTCTCTTCCAACTCTACATTTCTATGATTCTATGAATCTTGGCAAGAAAACCCTATGGCAGGGTCTCCTTTGAGAAACAACCCGAAGGAACAGAACGACAACACAACACCAAGAATCATAGGACTGGAAGGGAATGTGAGGATCACCTAGTCCAATGCAACATATTTGAAAACAATGCCAATTAAAAACTGTGGATTAAAAATGCGGTGACATTTGCCCCAGTTGAAAATGCATTTGGTGAGCGTGTCATGGGACACCTGGGGAATGACACGGCAAAGTATGACTCAGTCCCAGGGGACACGGAGTGAAGGGCTGAGTCGTGATGGTGAAATCATGACAAGGGGTTGCAGCAGTCAAAGGTCCTGAGTGATGACGTGGAAGCAGGTGTGTATAAGAGAGGAGACGGAATGTTTGCTCGCTCTCTGACTCTCTGCATCCCGTATCTCTGCATCCCGTCACTCTGCTCCTGAAACTCTGACGGTGAATCTCAGATTCTGATTCTCTGCCCGCGGATCTGTGTATCCTGTGTACAGATGTATATACTGCAACTTTGGAGATTAAAGCCTCCAGATATTTTGGAAGACAAACTCTGTGTCCATGAGTTTACTAACCAGTGGGTAGAGGGGTCAGAGCTGATGCCGTAGTTGTGCTCTGCTGACACGCTTTTTGCTGTTTGGAAACTCTGCTATGTTAGGCTTGCCTCTGGGACACTTTTTGTCCAGAGAGCAGCGGTTCCAGGGAGGATTTTGTGCTGGTGCTGTAAATCCATCTCCTGTCAAAAACTGCATGTAAACTTCAATAATAGTATACAGTACGTACTCGTATATAAGTCTAGACATTTTAGTCAAAAATTGACCCCCAAAACTGGGCCGACTTATCCACAGGTCAATGTAAGTAACGTTCCTTAACTCTTATTAAGAAAGGAACCATCCCCTTCCTTGAGTAGAGTGGCAAAAAAGTGAGATCTTAGGGCCTTTCTGCACTGCACTGTTATAGTGCTATTATTCCTCTTTCAACATACTGTGGAATCCTGGGGATTGTAGTTTCCTGAGGAGGCCCAAGAGCTGTGGCTGAGAATTCCAAAGGCCCCTGCCTAAACTGCAAACCCCAGGATTCCAGAGGAGGTTGGAAGTGGAATAATAGCACTATAACAGCGTAGGGCGGAAAGGTCCATAGCCCATGCCAGAAGGATCTAAGCACCAGCCCCTTCTACTCTTTCTGCCATGGCATTGCTTCTGGCCTTGCTGAATGCCTGGGCGTGACACTGGCAACAGGCAGGGGTGGCTGGTCCCCTGAGGCAGTGCTGGGACCTTCCCTTCCCTATAAAATGACCCTCAACTTACCCGTGGTTAATATGAAAATCCATAATTTTGGCTCCAAAGCCTGCCCTCAACTGATACACAAGTCTGACTTATACACAAGTACGTATGGTAAATATAAGCACCATTTAAAAGACAGTTGAACCATTTGTGAAGTTAAAAGCATAAAATTAATTAAAAGACTATATACAAACCATAAAAACAGTACCACACGTCATTAAAAATCTCTCTCGGTCGGTTTCTGAAGGCCTAACGGCATGGAGTGTTTTAACACGCCAATAGGAGGAGAGCTAGGAGACAGCCATCCTGGCCTTCCCAGGGAGGGAATTGCAGAGCTTGGGAGAACCCACCAAGAAGGCCCTCTCATGTATTTCCATCAATGAGCCTGAGAAGGTGGAGGACAGAGAGAAGGGACCTTTCTAGAAGATCTTAGAGCTCTCGTGGGCTCATAAAGGGAGACACAGGCCAATTCTGCACTTCACTGTTATAGTGCTATTATTCCACTTTCAACCTGCTGGGGAATTCTGGCGTTTGTAGTTTCCTGAGGCCAAGGAGCTCTCTGACTGAGAACGCTAAATGCCCTTCCATAAACTGCAAACCCCAGGATTCCATAGTATGTTGGAAGTGGAATAATAGCACTATAACAGTGTGGTGTGGAAATGGTCATAGTTTTTCACATAGCCTGGATCCAAGTCATATAGAATACCTAACAGGAAGAACGCTGTGCAACTCTGAAGTAGGAACATCCGTCATCCTCTTTCTAATGCCTCCTATTCAACTGTTAAACAGCACTTGCCATCAGTTCTTCCAAACGTTTAGTTAAAATTGCCTTTCTTGCAACAGGAATTTATCAGCTCAGGTCTCCTACCATCTGGAGCAGCAGCAAACAAATTTGTTCTTCACCTAGCAGCCCTTCAGATCTTTAAAACAGGTTATTGTCTGAATTCTCAGCCTTTGATGATGAGGATGATGATAAGCTTTTCATCTGTGGTGGGACTCATGCTGGCATAGAAAAATTAAGATGATCAGAGTTCAAAGCACTAAAAAGACATAAATGAAAACACAAAGAAGATGGAGAAGTGATATGATACAGCCATTTTTGAGTATCTGAAGGGTTGTCATCACTCAGGAGATGAAGGGAGTTTGGTTTTTTGCTGTTCATGAGGAAAGGACCCAAACCAGTGGATACAAATTTCAAGAAAGAGGATTCAGGTACATATATCCCTGTGTATGGCAAACACATCCAGAGAAGGGCAAGCAAGATGATCACAAGGCTAGAAACCAACCCTTATGCGCAATGACTTGAAGGAGCTGGGTATGTTTAGCTTGGAGAAGAGAAGGCTGAGAGGTGAAACAATAGCCTTCTTTAAATATGTGAAGGGATATCATGTAGAAGATGGAGCCAGCTTGCCTTCTGCAATTTGGAGACTTAGAGCACAAACCAGTGGATTCAAGTTAGGGGGAAAGAGGTTTCACCATAACATTAGGAAGAACTTCTTGATGATAAGAGTTGTTTGACAGTGGAAAATGCTGCTGCCTCAATGGAGTGTGGTGCAGTCTCCTTCTTTGGAGGTTTTTAAAGAGAGGCTGGATGGCCATCTGTCAGGAATGCTTTGATGGTATCTTCCTACATGACAGAAGAGGGCTGGACTAGATGGCCCTCACTGTCCCTTCCAACGAGAAGGCCCTTTCTGCACCATATCTGGATCCCATGTCATCCCATCATGATCCCAGCAGTGCCATGGCTGGGATGGGACTGGGACCTGAACAGTCACTATCACACCTGGTCAGCTGCCAGGTGTGATAGTGCCACATGGGTAGCATTACGGACACTTTTCTCCCTTCCGCAGTACAGCCCTCCTCTTCCTGCACTGTACTCTGGAAGGAAGGGCTTGACGGTGCTTTGGCCCTTGCCACATGCCTGCTGGTGACAGGAGTGCAGGGAAGGAGACCATTACCAGATTTCTTTTTCCAGTAATGGAATTTGGCATGACAGAAGGAGATGGGGATGCAACAGCAGTGGGACCACAATGACATTGTGCAAAAGCATATGTTCCAAACCAGGAGCAATGCGTCGCCATGCCAGGATGGCAACATTTGTGATAAGGGCCTAAGATTCTATGACTGTATGAATTAAACGGTAGGAAGAATTTGGTGATGGCTAAGCTCTTTGGCTGAGGCCTGAGTACTGCAAAAGTACCTGTTCCTGGCTGATCTTGGAAGCTTCCTGTGATCAGCTCTGGTTAGTGGTTGGGTGGAAGACTGCCAATGAACACCAGACACTGGTGAAAGTCAACAGACACACCCAAGAGCAGTTTAACAATGCAGTGAACTACTTCAGAAAGGGTTATCTCTCCTTGGTTGGGTTTTTTAAAAGACTGGTTGGATAACTCCCTCTTAAGGAGACATTAGCACTGTGTTCCTGCCTGGCAGGAGTGTGCACCAGATGACCCTTGGGGTCTGTCCCAATTTTCTGACTCTAATTGAAAAGGGTATCCCAAAGAGGGGTCAATAAGTTGAGCATCTCTCTGGAGAGTGGTGTAGGAGGATAAATCAGGAAGAAGACACAGATGCAGAAATCTTAGGCCCTTTCCACACCTTACCTTCTTCTGGCGCTGGGGTATGGGGATTGCACGAGCAGCCTCCGGCGAGAGGCTTTCACATCCCTGCTGCTGCAGCTCTGCATGAGCTGCCTGCTTGCACGAGAGCCCCGCCTCTTCCTTCCGCAGTGCAGCCTGGGAGTTTCCCAGCCTGCACTGGGGCAGGAAGCGCGACCGGTGCGGCTCCGGAGGTTCCGCACGCCAGGTAAGTGTGTGTGGGGCCTGGGAGCAATGCACAGTCATGCACCATTTTTGGCTTCTAGCCGAAAATGAAAAGGTGTGCAATCGGCTCCTGCCGGCCCCTGGAGCATCGCGCGATTGTGAGTGCGTTGTGCAGATCACTCCTCACAATCGAGCAACATTCCAGGCACCCTCTCACATGGAATATGCCATGCGAAAAGTGCCTTAGTTTGAGGTTGGAGAGATCCGGTCCGTAGACTTAAGTTTCTCCATCTCTGGCAGAATTGTCCAGAACTAGAAGCACATTTTGCAGTTCTGGCTTTCTGATCTGACTTTCCCTCTTCCCGTAAGTCAGGAGGGCCACAGAGAAGCAAAAGACCCTATGGAAGACCCACAGACTTTGAATGAAGTGTGGTCATGTTTCATAACACTCTTGCCAAAACTTTCTCTGTGTAAAGTGTGGGAAAGTTACTCTCTGGGAGGACAATTCGCTGAGTTCCCCCAGCCGGGAACTCAGGGAGTTGTCCTCCCAAAAAAGGAACTTTTCCAAGCTCTTCTTAGACCCAGATTCTCTCCCTCTCATGAAAAGGTGGTCCTCCAGCTCCAGGCGTATCCCAGGAGTGCCAGCCCATCAGGGACAGAGTTCAAGACCAGGTCTTTCCTATTAGAGATCTGATTAAGCCGTTCCCCAGCATGGGTCCAATTTAACTCAATTTCCAGGCCTGGGACCCAGCTGGGAAGGTTGTGTATGTGAAATGGGCATTGGCCCAGAAGGACTTTCAGCGGAACGTATATTTTTTAGGAGATCCACAGGGATACGGGTCATTAAGGGGTTACCTGTCAGGCCGGATCACTCCTCAGAAGGAGAAGGAGGGAGAAGAACTGGAGATTAAAATGTTGGGGGGGGAGTAGACCTGTCTCCCTCTTGCACTTTGCACCTCTGAACTTGAAGGGCACACGTTCTCACATTGATGTTGGCCGTCTAGGAGCAAAAGGAACACAGTAAGGGCAGCAGTGGTGTGAACCAAGGAATTATGGCAACACTTAATCTTTCTTTTGTGTCAGTGGTCTCCCAGGCCTGCTGTTTGGTATACAATTACACATTTGTGGGTGTCTGTGGCCCTATATTGGGTTTGAGTGATGTAAATCTTTGCATCCAGGGCTAACACATCAATTGTGCTGGTCAATCCTTGCGTTTAAGAGCAGTGTTGCTCCATGGAACCAAGAGACCAAGTGTGTAATGGAGCACACAACCAAATCCTAGTGTGGTGCACAGTGTGCCTCCATGTGCGTGTGTGTCTGTGCCCTAAGGGCACGTGCATATGTGAGCAATGCATCTCTGTGTGCCCAATGGTGTTTATTTCGTTAAGCAAATATCCCATGTTTGCAACAGGTGGGGGGTGGCATAGCAGCAGGACTGCGATGACATTGTGCAGAAGCATGACCCACGGACGGCTGCCATCATGTCCCCATCACGGGACAATGCGGGAATGACCATAGTCTTTGTTGGCCAGGCCTCATTTGGAGTCCTGCATTTAGTTCTGGGTGCCTCATTATAAGAAGAATACAGACAAGTTGGAGCGGGTTCAGAGAAGGGCAACAAGGATGGCAAGAGAAATGGAGAACAAAACAGAAGAAGAGAGGTCGAAGGAGCCGGGCATGTTCAGCTTGGTGAAGGGAAGAGCTGGGGGTGACAAGATTGCACTCTTCAAATATGTCAAGGGCTGACACAGAGAGGAGGGGGCAGGTTTCTTCTCTGCTGCCCAAGAGGGTAGGACTGGTCTAGTGGTTCCAAGCTACAGGCGGAGAGATTCCATTAAACATTAGGAGGAACTTCTTGACAGTGAGAGCGGTTCAGCGATGCAACCAATTGCCCAGAGAGGTGGTGGAGTCTCCTTCTGTCTTCAAAAAGAGGCTGGACAGCTATCTTCTGCGGAGACCTTGCACGGAGCAAGTGGATGGGGCCTCTTCCAACACTGGGATTCTATTTTTTTCCTTCACAAAACATCCACATGCGAATTTTGTACAGAGCAAGTTCCCAGCTACGAAGATCTGTCCAGCAGCCCTCTCATCTCGATTTCACTGAAACTCAAGAAAAGCATTTTTCAATCATTTTCTGAATATTTTTGAATATCCTTCAAAATCCGAGACAGACAGACAGAGTGGCAGGCCGTGGCTTTTTGCTCTGGCGTGAAGTCTCCCGGGCCGTCTCCCATTTGGAAGCCCGCGAAAGGGAGCTGTTCTATCAGATGGGATTATGGGAGGCTGAGCCGAGTTCTTCCAGGGAGGGACGGGCAGGCCTGGTGGGCGGGGGCAGAGTCCACTAAGCCTGACTTCCTGCCACAAGGTTCAAGACCTTTATGTCTCCCTCATTGGATTATCAGTGGGAGAGACTTCTGACTCATTAACTCGGATCAGGAGGTCAAATAGGATTTAAAGTCCTCCTCTCGGAGGGGCGATGAACTGCCGTCTCCAGAAATTCTATACAAATGGAGTTTCCACATATTGCTCTCATCTCTGAGTTTGCCAAAAGGGAGGTTTGCAAGAAGAATTCAAAATCTCCAGCAGACCGGCACAAAACCACTATGGAATTTTGAAAAAAAGAAAAAAAAAGTTTTTTTTTTTTTTTTAAAAAAATAGCACAATCCTTCTCGGACATTCTGCACAACCTTTATTTATTTTTTTTAAATTTCCCTCCCGCTCCCCTTGTCATTTCCTTTTATTCCACAAGCCTTGGATCCCTTGTTCCTTTTCACACACGCACACGCAAAGTGGGGCTTTTCTTTTTGGCACAGAAAATGTGATTTTTCATGCTGGAAACTTCCTTCCTGTGCAGAAGCAAGAACTGTCCTACACAGAAAAATACCAAAATTTTGTGCAAAAATCCCCCATGTATTTCAGTGTGGCTGAATTTTGCATGGCAAGAGTCCTGAATAATTAAGAGTCTGTAGCATCTAGACTTCTCAGTGCAATCCCAATGCCCAGAAAATCCCTTTTGTAATTAACAATAAGACTGGAAAATTACCGGATATTCTTTACATCTCTACTTGGTGACCAAGCAGAAAACTCTCGAACTTGAGAGGCAAAAGAAAGTTGCAGCCCAACAGGTCAGTCTTCCTTCTTCCCTCCTGTGAAGGTTCCCAGATCTTGGTGACTATGCACCTTTCCACTCTACACTGTTATGGTCCTGTTATTCCACTTTCAACATCCTATGGAATCCTGTGGTTTGCAGTTTGGAGAGAGGCATTCAGAATTCTCAGCCAGAGAACTCTTTGGCCTCAGTAAACTACAAATCCCAGTATTCCACAGGATATTGAAAATGGAATAATAGCACTATATCAGCGTAGTGTGGAAAGGTCCTATGCTGCAGACTTTTCTAGTATACAGGGTGAAAGGGAAGAATCTCAGGGCAAGAGCATTGCCTCAAAACACACACGTACACATACCTACCGTAGATTGTGCCTGACAGAAAGCAGAGCTCAGGCAACTTTCTTTCATAGGGCTACAGCTCCCAGGAGTTCTTAAAATCAGAGCTTCCAAAGGTGGCAAAAACAGCCGGGAAAAGTGGGGGATTTCCCCCGCTCTAGTGAAAGCAGAGCTTGCAAAAATGAATTTCCAACCAGAGAAATATTTCTTCCTCCTCCTCCTCCTCCTCCTCCTCCTCCTCCTCCTTTCTGCCTCTGGCCATTTCTGCACAAGACTGTTATAGGGCCATGATTCCACTTTCAACATCCTATGGAATCCTGGGGTTTGCAGTTTCGGGAGGGGCCGGTCGGCCCCTCCCGAAACTGCAAACCCCAGGATTCCATAGGATGTTGAAAGTGGAATCATGGCGCTATAACAGTCTCATGCAGAAATGATCTCTGTGTTAGAGCTGGTGCTTGTTATGATCCACTCCAAGCAACTAGGGTTGATATGCTTCATGTCTTTGGCTTAATGGCATCACAAGGCTCCCGACTAGGGATGTTACTTAGTTGAGGGCCAGAAAGCTTTCCCCTTTTAAGGCTGGAAGGTGTCTCTTGTTGTAATGGATGTCCCCTATTTGAAACTCAGAAATCTTGTCCCTTCTAGGGCTGGCAAGTGTCCCTTATTATGAGGGATGGCCCCTTTCTGAAGGCTGGAAACCTTTTCCTTTTACACAGCCTGAATGAGATGCCAAACGTGCAATCATATAATGTATGAATGTGGACAATATGCCGTTTTACAAATGATTACATGGCTAACTGAGCTGAAATCAATGCTTTCATCTGTTATTTAAGTAGAACACAAACTTGCAATTATCTACTTCCTTACAGTGAGCAGGAAGTAGGTAACCCTGCACGTCATCAATTTTGGAATCGTATAATTGAATAATAGAATCCTAGAGTTGGAAAAGACCCCAAGGGCCATCCAGTCCAACCCCATTCTGCCCTGCAGGAAGACACAGTCAAAGCCCTCCCTTGGACAGGTTGCCCTCCAGCCTCTCTTTGAAACCCTCCAAAGAAAGAAAAGACTCCGCCACACTCCACAGAGGCAACTGTGTATTCTACTATCAAACTGCACTTACCTTCAGGAGGTTCTTCCTAACGTTTAGGTGGAATCTCTTTTCCTGTTGTTTAAATCTGTTGCTGCATAGTGTCCTGGTTTCTGGAGCAGCAGAAAACAGCCTTCCCCCATCTTCTTCCATCTGACATCCCTCCAAATGTTTAAGTGTGGCTCTCATGTCCCTTCTTAACTTTCTCTTCTCCGGGCTAAATGCACCCGGGTACCTAACCCAGTCCTTGTAGGACTTCATGGTTTCCAGCCATGGTTTTGACTGTCCCTTATCGCTTTTTTGGAAACTCTGGCAACATTATCCCCCATTTCCACGGTACTACAAAAGTCCCCTGGTTGTAGAGTTTGTTCCTAAAACTGCGGGGCTGGGGATGCTCCTGACCTGCCAAGGTGATGTAAGGCCTTGCTTTGGGGGTCCCCAATATCGGTATGATTTGGATGGGCACCGTACTCAATTGGCACCGTATTCGATTGGCAACATGTGTTCAGTTGGCTCTAATATCAAATTCAAGCCTGAGAGGTGACCAAGAGGTCAAACCAAGTAAGGGAAGAAATCTGACTGTAAATGTGAGAAAGAGAGGCTGGTCAACCTAAATACCTTCTAGGTGAGATTAGGTCATTTGCCAGGCAGTAGCTGTTATTCCCGTGGATGGTTGGCTTGAGTAGAAGCTGAATGTCTTTCTAAGGAACACAATCGGGAAAAGCCCAAGTGGACACTGACTGACAGATACCCATCCGCTGTGCACCCGGACTCTTTTCTCTTGCCTTGTAGCACCCACAATAGACAGTTATTACAACACACACTAGGTCTTTGTCATCCTGCAAACATTAGTGGATTGATAACCCATCGTCTGTGTGGCAACTCCCATTGTTCCACATCTGGAACTGCACATGCCTTCCACTGCCACAGGCTACTTTTTGGGTACAAATACCCCTGATTCCAGGATGCCCAGTGCAGTCTCTCTAAAGTCTACCTGTTGCTCTGGCTGGCTGGCTCCTGAATGAGAACTGTCCTTAGGCCCTACCTAAGCCAAGCCACATTTCAGCTTCTGTCGGGAGATGATTTACAGCACCAACACAAAATTATCTCTGAAGCTTATGCTCCCTGGACACAGTGCCTCAGAGGCAATCTTAGATAGCACAGTTCATAACAGCAAAAAGTATGTGCGGCAGAATACAACTACAACAAAAAGGCATTATTGCTCTGACCCCTCTCCCCACTGGTAGTTACTCACAGACACAGAGTTTGTCATCCAAAGTATCTGGAGGCTTTAATCTTCTCGGTTGCAATATGTACATCTATATACAGGATATGCACATCAATAGCAGATGCACAGGCAGAGATACATCCAGCAGAGATCCAAACAAGCAGAGGTTCAAGCAGAGAGAGAGCAAGCGTTCACGCTTCTCTTTTATGCACACATGCTTACAGGTCATCAGCCAGGGCCATTGGCATGACGCAACCCCTTGCTATGATTGCGGTATCGTGATGCAGCCTTTACTGCATGTCCTCTAGGAAATGTGTCATCACTTGCTTAGTCATTCCCCGGGTGTTTCACATGTTCATCAAATGTATTTTCACTGGGGCAAATGTCATTGCACTTTTTATCCAACAGCTTCTTCATACTCTTCTGGACTGGTAATTATAATCCCCCAAAACCCTCAGCCTCCCTATCCATAATTTTTCTTCCCTTTATCCTTCAGTTAGCTCTTGTGTGAATGTGTGACTGTATCTTGTATGCATGCATGAGTGAATTCCCCTTAATAAAACATACTTTTAGCTTATTGCTGAAGCTTTGGCTGGTTCTTTTCCTGCATGAGCCTGTAAACATTGGTAGAAAAGGTCTCGTTAAGCTACCCCCCTTCTTGCGAGTCTCCTCTTTGAGCTAATTCATTCCCCACTTTTTCAAGGAGGTACTTGGCATCGAGGGGTGACCCTCTTGGCACCTACATTTTGGGGTAACAGTGACTTGCCATCTGCCTGCAGGTAACCCCGGACAACGCCTGCCGACAAGCGCATGCCCGGAGCTGTGATTTGCCGTATCCCCAGACCCGGCCACTTCCAGCCCAGCAAGATGCTCTTTGCTACACCTTTCACCACTCCTCCGCCCACTTGATTTCAGCGCCTATTCTCTGCGGGCCAAGAAAGCAACCTGCAATTGGAAGGGTGATTAGTCAAGAAGAGAAAGGAGGACCGGAGGGGGGCAGGCAAGGGGAGAAGAAAACCATCTTCAGCTGTTTCATCAGATAAAACCTCTTGAAAGGGGCTTCTTTTCTGTACCTCTTTTTCTCAACAGCAGCAGTGAGAGGAAATATACAATTAGGGTGGCTATTAAAAATGTTCCCCCCACTCCAGCCGTTGTCACAGGCAGGGCGGTGAGGAGACTGTGCCAATGGGACAAGAGAAATCCTAAGCCACACAGACCTTTATCTCTCGCTAATGACTCTCAGTGAAAAGGGTTTTCAAACAGCTGGGCTTGTCGTCCTGGCCTGGGAAGATTCTGTTCTCAAGGCCCGGAGAACGGGTTTCGTTGTGCATTTGCATCCTCCAGATAAACGCACAACACTAGACTCTTGTTTGGGCATTAGAGGGGCCCAGCGGTGGCGTTGGATCGAAATGAAAAGGAGAAACGTTAGAAGGGTTTGTCATCTTTGCAGATCTCTGCCCTTCCTTTGCCACAGAGAGAAGAAATGTCTTTATCTTCTCAAAGTCATCAGCGCTTCTTAGCAAAATGGAATTCCATCATCGGGACTGTTGGTTTGATGCAAGACAACTGCTGTGAGGCTCTTGAGTGCTGGAGAGAATTAAGCCTATATGTCCTGGGCTCTTTCCGCACTAGTCTGTTATAGTGCTCTTATTCCACTTTCAACCTCCTATGGAATCCTGGGGTTTGCAGTTTAGGGAGGGGCCTCAAAGGAAGCCTGGAGGAGAAAAGGTTCAGAGGGGACGTGATAGATCCATGTCAAAATATTTGAAGGGATGTCATATGGAGGATGAAGGAAGCCTGTTTTCTGCTGCTCCAGAGGCGAGGACAAAATGGTGCAATGGCTTCAAACTTCAGGAAAGGAGATTCCATGTAAACCTTAGGAAGAACCTCCTGATGGTAAGAGCAGTTCAACAGTGGTGTACGCTTCCTCAGAGTGTAGAGGAGCCTCCTTCTTTGGAGGGTTTTGGAAAAGAGGCTGGATGACTGTCTGCTGAGAATGTTTTGGTGATGTATCCCTGCATGACAGAATGGGGCCACACGTGATAGTCCTGGTAGCCGCTTCCAGCCCTAGGATTCTAACTCCAGTCATCCACAACCTTACTCAGGTCTTACAAATTCAGAGCGGCCGTAGTAGTTTTCCCGATTGTGTCAATCTGCTAGTAGTGTAGTCCTCCTCTTTCCCTACTGCCCTCCACTTTACTAAGAATTTCCATCTTTTCCAGTGAGTGATGTGGTTTCAGGATATGTCCAAAGTACAATGGCTGCAGCTTACTCATTTTGGCGTCTAGGGAGAGTCCTGGCTTGGCTTGCTCTCAGAGCTATACACTGGTCTTTTTAGCATTCTGTCATTTCCATAGGACTCTCCTCCAGCACCACGTTTCAAACGAATTGGTTTTCTCCCTGCCGGCTTTCTTCGCTGTCCCGCTTTCACAACCAGATGTAGAAATCTGAAATATCCTGTCTGGATGACTCTGACCTTGGTAGTTAATGATATGCCTACTCTACTTGAAACTAAGCAACAGGATTCCAGCCTCTATTCTATCCTATTCTGTTCCATTCTATTCCATTCCATTCTATTCTATTCTATTTGTTTGCTTTAGTGATGGATCTTGTATCACCATCTCTTTTAATTTTTGTAAGCTATCACGATGAGCCCATGTAGTGTTTGAGCATTCGACTACAGCTCTGGAGACGAGGGTTTGAATCGCTGCTCAGCCATGGAAACCACCATGGAAACCCACTGAGTGCCAGTCACACTCTCTCAGCCTCAGAGGAAAGCACAGGCAAACCCTTCTGACCAAATCGTGCCAAGAAAACCTCATGACAGTTTCGCCTTAGGGTTTCCATGAGTCGGAAATGGCACTCAGCAATAAGAACAAAGCCATTGTGAGTCCCAAGCCATTTCCGCACTAGAGTGTTATAGGGCTATTATTCCACTTTCAACATCCTATGGAATCCTGGGGTTTGCGGTTCCGGGAGGGGCCGACCGGCATTTTTACAAACACCAGCCAAGGTGCTGCATGGAAATAATGCTTCAGAGGATGCATTAGACTGAGGGCAGGTTTAGTGTGGCCTGCAGTCTTCCTGTGGCCCCGGACCCCCTTTTGTGGACCCTGAACACTCCCAGTCCTTCGAATGCCCTGATTTAAAAAAAAAATGGTAAAATTCGGGGCAATTTTTGCCCCCAAACTATACAAAAAAATCCCCAGATGCAAATAAATACACAAAAGCCCTCATTACACTCCCACAAGTATCTTAGAACCACACAGTACCCCCCATTACTCCTATTTTCCTCTACGTTCCCTCTCAAAATGGTGACGGGAATTGGCGCAACATCAGTTCCGGCCACCATTTTGAGAGGGACTGCAGGGGGTGGATTGAACGGGGGAGGCCTGGAGGAAAGTGGCCCCTGGCCTCCACACAGATGCCCACCAAAGGGTTAGACTTGCCTGCATATCTCTCCGACTTACTCATCCCAAGGCCTTTGGAAACCTACAGGGAGAACAAGAGGAAAGCCTCCAGCTCCCAGCTGCACCTTCCTGCCAGCCACGGGAGCGCCGTTTGACTCGTACGACCTATCAGTGGATATTAGCCCTATCTTCTGTGAATCTGTCTAATCCCTTTCTGAAAACCTTCTGAGCTGGCGGCCGTGACCACTCGCGGATCCCCCTGCCGATTCCAATTACATCTGGTTCCATTGGCATGACCGTGCCGTCCGATATGATCAATTGCTCACCTAATTTAAAGTGAATGTAAAGGCCAAGCGCTTTCGCACATGTCTTCTGCTTCACGGGCACCACCATCACAGGGCCAAAGCTGCAGGGCGATTCTTTTGCGTCCCTGTTGATTGCCAGTGCGCTCATGCTTGGATCGGATGGGCTCTGTGGCTATCGCGTCATCCTTATGGGGGCCTGGCTACCTCTTTCGGTGTTCTTTGGGGCCAACAATTACTGAATCTCAGAAGCACAGCTGGACTTTGAATCTCCATACATATTTTTCAACAACAACACCACAAGTTGCATTCTAAATCTGATACATATGGCGCTGCCCTGCCAAATTCCAGACATCTCATCAAGTACCAGTGCAGGAATCGATTGCAGGAGCCTTCCACTTGTATTGCAACATTTGGACACAATTGTAAATCCTTAAATAAAAAATACAAAACAGAGGCAAAGGCAATATAGAAATTACCCAACAGAGAATTTATCCTCTTATTCCCTCCTACGCTCCAAGTCTTTTCAGAAAACTGCTCAGATTTCTGAGGAAAAAAAATAAACCCTCAATCACTTACATTATTTCTTGGCCGGTACTTGGAGAAGGCGTGCAAAATGTGAAACCATAACAATGCATACTATATCCCTATGGAAACAATGCAGTGAGGGGTTCAACACTGTGGCTGCAGCCTTTGCTGGTCTGAATGTTGTACAAATCAAATGTTACACAGCACAATTTCCTTTCTGTGTGGAATGCTGTGCAGTTTTCAAGGAAGGTAAATCTGTGTAGTTTCCAGAAAATGTTGGGTTTGGGAGAAAATTTGAGTTGTTGCATGGTTAGTAGTGAATTCTGATCTCGACAGTGACCAAAGCAGTGAGTTGTGATGGCATGCACTGAACTTATGCCATCATAACACACCCAAAAGAAATCAGGCATTGGTAGCCACAGAGGCTGAGCTCCTTATCAGACAGATAGTCCCTTTCCGCAGGGCAACATCGTCCTGCGTTAGGAATGGGAGAAGAACAGGACCCAGATGACACTTATGCACGACATCGGACTTTTTCGCACAGCATTTTCAATGTGAAAGGGCCCCTTGAGCATCACGCAAACGTGAGGAGCGGTCCCCATGACACACTCACATTTGCGCGACGCTCCAGGGCCTGATGCAGACCGCGCACCATTTTTTCATTTTCGGCTTGAAGCCAAAAAAGCTGTGCGGTCACACATCGCTCCAGGGCCCCGCGCGCACTTAGCTTGCGTGCGGAGCCTCGGGAGCTGGGCCAGTCGCGCTTCCTGTCTCAGTGCAGCCTGGGAAGGTCCCAGGCTGCACCGTGAAAGGAAGAGGCAGGGCTCTCACGCAAGCAAGAAGCTCGTGCGGAGCCGAAGGACCCCAGACGCGAGAGCCTCTCTCCAGAGGCTGCTTGCGCAAGCATCGCACCCCAGCGCTGAAAATGGATGAGTTGCGGAAAGGGTCATCATCTGTGTCCCATTGTTCTTCCTTCCCCAGGCAGTGCGATCACACCACACAACATTGACAGGTTTTACCCATCAATGACCAGCAATCGTGCAGTCCTTCCGCTGCTGTCCCAAACTTACCTGATCTGTGGAGGGTCAGGTAGTTCAACGGCCATGCTTCCTGCCCCAGCACAGCCTAAGACAGTGCCTGGCTGTGCAATGGAAGGAAGAGGCATGGCCATGGTGCCTCCTCCATTCCCACTGGCTGCCAGTACAGAGGGGAGCACTCTTGTTGCACTCCTCTCCTGCCAGAGGCTCTACTCGGACCCCCACGGGACGCTGCTGGGATATAATAACATGTGGAAAGGGCCATAGTTACAACATCATGTCTGTGCTTTGTCTCCCAAACCAAAGCCCCCCCCAGCAAAAAAAAAAAAAAATCCTTTAAATCCAGGCAGCGGTACTGAGAGATGGTTCTATGGTGCTAGCAAGAAGGATACTGAAGAATGATGCATCTTGGCCCCTTGTGCCAGTGTATTACTGTGCAACAAGCAGGAGGAGAGATTCCTGAAAGGTCTTGTTGGAAGTCCTCCTCACACCACAGCTTGCTGGCAGGAGGGAGCTGGATACATCACCCTTCAGCACCCTGCTCACCAGCACTGCAGAATTCCACCCCTTGGTACAGCCTCCTGGGTTTTAAGGTGGGTTTGGGGGGCATTTATGATCATGACTATGGTCCACGAACATAAATGTGACTACCAAACAGTTAGGAGCCAAAACCCTAGCTTACAACATTGCAGCTGCCTAACGGTGCCAGCCGGTTATAAGCCAGAGTCCTGGTATGATTTTTGTTGCCATGTTCCATCAAGTCATTTCTGACTCAGGGTTTCCCCAATGTGATCCCGTCATCTAGCAGTCACTGAGAAGCCCTGTCTCTCCCGTTCCCACCAAATGCCCCTGGGAAGGTAATGGGACTGAGAGAAGGGCCTCCTTTCAAGAAGATCATATCAGGAGAAGTGGTCTTTCAGATGACCTGGGCCGTTTCCACACTAGCCTGTTGTAGTGATATCATTCCACTTTCAACATCCCATGGAATCCTGGGGTTCGCAGTTTAGGGAGGGGCCTCAAAGGCCATCCTCAAAGGCCCCTCCCTAAACTGCAAACCCAAGGATTCCATAGGATGTTGAAAGTGGAATAATAGCACTGCAACAGGCTAATGTGGAAATGGCCCTGGACCTGAGTCATACAGGGAAGCTGATGTTCAGTAGCTTCTTATTAACAACCAGTAGTGTTGTTGTTGTTGTTTGCCTTCAAGTTGTTGCCAACTTATGGAGGCCCAAAGATAGACCTATCATGGGGCTTTCTGGGCAAGGTTTGTTCAGAAGGGGTTTATCTTCCTTGGAGGCTGGGAACATGTGACTTGCCCAAGAAGACCCAATGGGTTTATATGGTCAAGCAGGGATTCAAACTGTAGTTCCCAGAGCCCTAGCCCAGAACTCAAATCACTGCATCACCCTGGCTTTATGTTTGTGCAAATACCATTATGGCAGATGATTCAACTCCCAGAGGTTGCTTTAAGGTGGCATCCTACTCAGGGTTTATAAGCCCTGTGACACCAACGGAAACCATTCTGCAAACTTCAGAGCACTGCCTATGAGTTTGGTAAGTGCAGCCCTTACTGGCAGATGGGGAATTGTGCAACACAAGAACACACAGATGTACCATCCAATGCACAATCATTTACACAACAGCAAGACCATTTGCACCCTACACTGTTAATCCAGTTTTACCATCCTGTGGAATCCTGGGGTTTGCAGTTTAGAGAGGAGCCTTTAGAATTCTCAGCCAGAGAGCTCTTTGGCCTCAGGAAACTATAAACCCCAGAATTCCACAGGAGGTTGAAAGTGGAATAACAGTACTATAACAGTGTAGTGCAGAAATGGCCCAAGATCCAGTACTGCAGCGTGCTTTGCTACGCAACCAGAGAACAGGACTTTGGCCAAGGGAAGACACGTGTGTGCTTCCACACACAGTCACCCACACAAGCATTTCCCGTGGAGCTCGGGCTGCTAATCTAAGGCGTATTTGTACCGATGAACGTTTAGTGGGTGCTAGCCCGGCTTCCTCCTTTTTGTTGAGCAAGGGATGTTTTGTGAGGCCAAAAGAGAAAGAAAGAAGAAGGCAACCCTCTCAGCGGTTGTGATAGTGTGTGTTCTGTTCTAACAGTTTCCACATTGTTCCCAAGCAAAGTATCCTTTGCAAGCAGACGCACAGCCGAACGGGGCTTAGTTGCAATTAAGTGGTTTTGCCTCGGCCGTCTCCTGTCTTCGAGTTCCAGCTGAGGTGAGACTTAAGCCTCCGAGTCTGAGAAGTGACATTACCGGATCTGTTCTCAGGGAAACTTTAATGTCCCTGAATAAGAACCAAAATACGCTTAAAATGCAAGCCGGAGAGGATAAAGATGCCATTCTGAAGCTCAACAAAGGGCTGAGAAAGAGAAGGGCTTCAACAGAAACACGATCCCTCGAGAGCAGGTACTGACCGTGACCCCGTTGACTCCCTGCATAAATTAGGACCTGAAAGGGAACTTAATGGACCTTGCCCAGATAAAGAGGCTGTTTAGAAGGGGAGGTGAATGGAGAGGAATGCCCCCCCCCCACCGCCAGGTTGGGCCATATCCATCACAATGGAGCTAATGAGGTGGGCTCTCAACCCCATCTGAGGCCCTCAGTTGCATTTGCCAAGAGAAACATTTTCCAAAGCTCCTGCAAATAAAGATATGCCAACAGAAGGTCAATGGTATCAAAAAGTCCTTTCCCATCACTGGAAGGAGGAGATACGGGCCATTTCCACACTATGCTCTTATAGTGCGATTATTCCACTTTCAATATCCTCTTGGATATTGGATATAGCTGGCCCATCCCCAAACTGCAAACCCTAGGATTCCGTAGGATGTTGAAAGTGGAATAATCGTGCTATAAAAGCATAGTGCGGAAATGGCCACGGTCAGGCCTCAGCTGCAGCCCTGGGTTGAGTTCTGGGCACCTCATTTTGAGAAGGGTATAGACAAGTTGGGGCAAAATTCAGAGCAGGGCAATGAGGATGAGAAGAGCTATGGAGAACAAAACATATGAGAAGAGGTGGAAGGAGCTGGGCCAGTTCACCTTGGTGAAGAGACGACTGAGCGGTTGCATGATTGCACTCTTTAAATACCTTGACGGCTGTCCCAGAGAGGGAGGGGGCAGGCCTGGTCTCAGCTCCCCAAGAGGGTAGGAGCAGGACTAATGGTTTTAAGCTACAGGAGGGAAGATTTTGATTGACTCTTAGAAGGAACTTCGTGGCCATAGGAGCACTTCAGCACTAGAACCCTTTACCGAGTGAGGTGGTGGGGTCTCCTTCTGAAACAGACACTGGACAGATGCACTACCTGGAGATTCTGCAGTGGGCAGGGCTCTGTGATTCTATGCTTCTATGACTTTTCTCTTACCATCCTCACAGGGACGTCTTCTGGAAACTCAGGACCTTCTCAGTGGCTGCCCCCAGACTCTGGCCCCCCCTTCCTAAAGAGACAAGACTGGCAACATCCACGGTGTCCTCTGGGCACAGGGAGTAGATATTTTGTTTGCTTGTTTCCGCAGGCAATGGGAACTGACTGCTTTTGGGCTTTTGGGTAGAAGCATAGAAATGTAAAGTTGGGAGGGACCACAAGGGCCATCTAATCCCATCCCCTTCTGCCGTGCAGGAGGACCCAAGCACTCCTGAAAGGTGTCCATCCTACCTCTGTTTAAAGACCTCTAAGAAGGAGACTCCACCAATATCTGAGGCAAACTCTTCCACTATCAAACAAATCTTACAGTAAAAAAGTTCTTCCTAATGTCTACGTGGAATCCCTTTTTCTGAAGTTTGAAGCCATTGCTCCATATCCTAGTCCTTGGAGCAGCAGAAAGCAGGCTTGTTCCATCTTCCCTATGACATCCTTTCAAATATTTAAGCATGGCTCTGGTATCTCCTCTTCACCTTCTCTTCTCCAGGGTAAACCCAGCCAGTTTCCTAAGCTACTTCTTACAGGGCTTCATGGTTTTCAGGCCTTTGAGCATTTTGGTCATTCTCCTCATTCCAGCTTGTCAATATCCTTCTTGAAATGTGGTGCCCAGAACTGGACACAGTATTCCTCCAGATGGGGTCTGACCAAAGCAGAATAGAATGGTACTATCACTTCCTTCGATCTAGACACCATACTCCTATTGATGCAACCAAGAATCACATTGGCTTTCTTGGCTGCCGCATCACACTGCTGACTCATGTTCAACTTGTGGTCCACCAAGATTCCTAGATCCCTTTCACACATGGTGTTGTCCAGCCAGGAGTCTCCCATCCTAAATTTGTGCATTTCATTTTTTTCTGCCTAGGTGTACAACCTTATATTTCTCTCTGTTGAAATTCATTTTGTTAGCCTTTGTTACCCTGTGTACTGAGGGTCCCGGGAGGGACACCAAAATGTGCTCAACTAAAGGTGGGGAAAATTAGCTCAGAGCACTGCTTAGCGTTACGAGAGGCAGGGTAACTTAGCGAGATCTTGAACCCTATGTCTACGGGGTCGGGTCGAGTCAAGGAGCACATAGAAGTTGAAACAATAAATGACTTTTTATTAAACACAAGCAAAACAGTGTATGCGACACACTCACACAAGATAACTAAAGGAAATAAAGGTTGGAGTGGTACAGAGGGATTTTTAGAGGGATTGCTGGTTGGGGTGATACTTCACCTGTCCTGAAGCCCAGAAAAACAGAGAGCGAGGCTGGGGTGCGAAGTAGCCCAGCGCGTGGAGCTGAGGGGAGGCTCGCCAAGCAAAGCGGCAGCAAGGCGGGATGGAACTCGGGAGCGATCCGAGGAAGGTCTCGGAATCCAGGGTTTTTATAAGGAGAATTGTGACTGCGGGCTATGCCGTGCTTGGGGGAAAACAATAGGTTTGGAGTTGGAGACAAAGCCTCTGAAAAGTCAGAATCTGAATGACTGAGTTATCGTAGCTGTTCTCAGTAGAGTAGACAGTATGCAGACGCAGAGTACTTGGGTATTGCACAGGTTACCCATCAAGCTGCCATCGCGGGGGGGAGAGGCTCTTTTGTAAGTGGCGTGCATGCCTAATTAGAGTACTTGCCTGGAGGTCTCCTAAAGCAGTGAGTCAGCTACTTCTGGCCTGCCTGTATTGTAGTTTGAATATTACGGCAATTAACGGCCGAGCTTGTCTATGTGCTTGTCCGGTGGCCTCGCAAGCACGTGGAGAGGAATAGAGAAGTGAAGCCGAATTGCGATATCAAAAGGATATCTTTTAATATCCCCAAAGCTCGGACTAGCCAGGGCAGTAACACCTTGGTCAATCTGTCAAGGTCATTTTGAAATTTGATCCTGTCCTCTGGCGTATTAGCGATCCCTCCTAATTTGGTGTCGTCTGCAAATTTGATCAGCACGCCCTCCGCTCCTTCATCCAAGTCATCGATGAAGATGTCGAACAGCCCCGGGCCCAGGACGGAACCCTGTGGCACCCCGCCAGTCACTTCTCTCCAGGATGAAAAGCAGCCATGGGTGAGGAGCACCCTTTGGGCTTGGTCGGTCACCAGTTGCAAATTCACCTAAAATGGCCCAGAAAGAGGTTTATTTCTTGAAGAAGAGATGGACTCAAAGATAAGAACTAAGACCAGGAGAAAGCCATGGATTAGAGCACTTAGAAGAAATTTGTTCAATGAATTAAACAGTTTATTCAGTTTTGTAGGTAGATCAAATACGTGACTGAAGAGAATGCTGCTCTGTCTGCATGTAGTTTTTTGTGAGCAATAAAGTTAGACTTTACCACTGACTATGCTGTTTTTTTACCTCCTTAAAAAATGGCTGTGTGATTTTCGTGATATTGGAATGACACTTCAGTGATTTCATTGTAGCTGTTATTGCCTTGTTTATCTTCAGTGCCATCTCATAAATTATTGCAGTCCAAAGGCAAGTTATAAATACTTCAAATGAATGAATGCTTGAAGTCACCCTTGGAAACAAGGAAAAGCAAAATTTCTGCAAGTTCAGCTTCTCCTGTTTTACATGATTCTGCAGGGAAGAGTCACATTTATTTTTAATTAGTGATGGAAAGAATATTTGAAAATATTTGCAAAATAGTTGTAAAACATATATTTCAAGGGTTGAGACAGCCCGAGAAGAAGAATCCTGAACTGCCAAGAATCTTCATAATTTAGAGCTTATTCTTTACAAAATTTGCACATGGTTCTTTGCAGAGCAACCAGCAATTTCTGCACAGGAAATAATATTTCTGTATAGAAATACTATTTTCTGCCCAGGAAGTAGTGTTCAGTAGCCTGGAAATGCTGTTTTTTCCCAAAACAACCATGTGCGAATTTTACACAGAATGTCCCAAACTGCAGATAGCTTTGAAAATTGAATGGTTTCCAAGATCTTCTTTCAGTGGGAAGAAAATTACTAAACTTATGGTTGTTGTTTTTTTCATTTGAGAAGAAATGTAGTGAATAAGTGCATCTCTATTTTTATTTCGTCCACTGGTTTGGCCCTTAAATATTCAAATACTCTCATTTGAGCGCCTTCTCCTAAGTGCCTTCATCCATGGACCTGTAACCCACCCTCCATCTGGTCCTGGTGATATTTCTTCCCCTATCCTTTTTGAACTGCAGTGTCCTGGAATGGACAAAGGATTCCAGATGAGTTCTGACCAGTGCAGACTAGAGTCATGCTACTGCTTTCTCTGATCTGGAAATTATGCTCCTCTTGATGCAGCCCAGAATTGCATTGTTTTTTTCTCGATGTATCACACTGTTGATTCACGTTCAGCTTCTGGTCTACTAAGACCCCTAGCCCCTCTTCACACGTGAAGCCGGGTGTCTCTCATCTTCTACCAATGAATTCCATTTTTCCCTATTAAATTATTCCTCCTTTTCACCATGAGCAACTCCTATGAAATCCAGGGGTTTGCAGTTCAGGGAGGAGCCTTTGGAATTCTCAGCCAGAGAGCTCTTGGGCCTCCCTAAACTACAAACCCCAGAATTCCACAGAATATGTTGAAAGTGGAATAATAGCACTATAACAGTGTAGGGCAGAAATAGCCCAAGTTATTTTTGCAGCACTGTAATGTCCATGGACAATAGGCTAATTGTCATATACCAGAAACAGATGCTCCAACTCTCTCATTTTATCAGGGACTGTCTTGATAAATCCTCTGCTTTCCCACTTTTTCAGCTACTTTTACAATGTCCCAGTTCCTCTCTCCTCCTCTTCCTCCTCCCTTCTCCATTTGTCCTCAGCTTACTTCAACTGCTGCAAACTGAGTTCAAGGTTGCAAAGTACTCAATTAAACTCAGCAGAGGGGAAAGGAGGGAAGGTGTCATGTCCCAGTTCCAGGACCCAGGTCCCCAACAGTCAAAGACGCAGGTCCTTTTCGCACAGCATTCGCCATGCAAAAGGGCCCCTAGAGCATCACACGACTGCAAGAAGCGGTCCATACGATGCACTCGCAGTCGCTCGACGTTTCAGGGGCTGGCAGGCACCAACTGCACATTATTTCATTTTCGGCTGCGAGCCGAAAATGGTGCGTGATCACGCATTGCTCCGGGGCCCTGCGCACACTTGCCTTGCATGTGGAGCTCTGGAGCTACGGCGCTCACGCTTCCTGCCCCAGCGCAGCCTGTAAAAATCCCAGGCTGCACTGCGGAAGGAAGAGGAGGGGCTCTCGCGCAAGCGGGTGGCAGCTGCGGAGCTGAAGGAACCGGGACACAAGAGCCTCTCGAAAGAGGCTGCTTGCGTGATCCCCGCACCCCAGCTCCGCAAAAAGGTGAGTTGCGGAAAGGGCCACGGACATGAACAGGACAATACTTACTGCAGCCCAGCATAGAGGAATAAGGGGGAGCCCACAGGGCTTTCCATACTTACATAGGGAAGTCTCATTAATCAGGCAAAGAGCTGGGGGAGGCTGCTGGCCAATAAATACCAGATGCAGGGTGGGGAGAAGTCTGTTGCAGACAACTGCCAATTCTGGGGGAAGCAATGTGGTCTTCTTTTGATCCTTGGCTTGTGTTCCTGAAAAGCCTTGACCCTTGTTTTGTTGTGCTGGCTGTGCCGCTGGATACTCCCTTGAGCTGATACTCCAAATTTATTGCTGACCTGGATTGCTGAAACAGGAATGGTAACTGACTGGTGAGCTTCTTGACTGTGGCTGCTGCTGTAGACTCTGTTTAAAGATCGGGAACTGCGGCTGTCTTTCTAAGCAGGACAGAAGGGGTCAGAATCTTGTCATTCCCAAGCGGCTCAAGCAAAAGAAAATTGCTGTAGCCTCTTCTAGCTTATTTTTCTGGATTAATAACTTTTCCCATCTCATACTAAAATCTTGGAGTCTTAGAACCCCTGGGAGCGGCCCCAAGGGCCATCCAGTCCGCTTTCACCCCCTTCTGCCGTGCAGGATGATGCAATCAAAGGACTTCTGACAGACGGCCCTCCAGCCTCTGTCTAAAATCCTCTGGAGAAGGAGACTCCAAGAGACCCCAGATCTTGACCCCCCTCTGAGGTTGCCTGGACACATGTGGCCCACGTTTCAACTGTGGGATGTTGTAGGTATGCAGAACAAATAAGAAGAAGAAATGACTTTTCCCAAACAACTTTTCAAGGGCCAGGTGTCATATATCTGCCAGGTCTCCATCCACCCGCTTCTCCTGTCTCTTGGGAGTGACCTCCCCAGCAGCTGACGCTACAATTCCTTGCCTACTTTGTCTCCCGGACTCCTCCAATTCCCCTTTGACTAAGAGAATGGCAGAAATATGGTGTGGGATCTCTCTTTTTAATACACGGCCCTGATTGCTTTGGGGAAAGCACATAAACAGTTAGTGTGCTGGTTAAAGCAAAGAGGGTGCATAAATCAAGGCCACAGCTTTTGCTGTGAGTGGAGATAAAGGGAATTGTAAGAAGAAGGGAGGAGGTTGATTGGATCTTGCATTTACATTTTCCTTATGCTGTTGTGTAAGAGGAGCCATAACTCAGGAGCAGCTTTACATCTTCTATTCTTCCACTCTGTACAGACTCAAAGGCTCAGTTTTAGCGTTGCTGGGTCTTAGGATCTGGCCCCAAGTCTCCAGTTTTCACAGATCATGAGAGCCAGCATGGTGCAGTGGTCTGAGCATTGCACTATGACCCTGCAGACCGCCCTTTTCACATGGCATTTGCCATGCGAAAGGGTGTCTGGAGTGTTGCGCGATTGTGAGGAGCGATCTGCGTGACGCACCCACGATCACGTGACGCTCCAGGGGCTGGCAGGCGCAGATTGCACGCCTTTACATTTTTGGCTGGAAGCCGATTGCACATTGCTCCCGGTCCCCGCGCGCACTTACCTGGCACGCAGAGCCTCCGGAGCCACGCCAGTCACATTTCCTGCCCCAGTGCAGCCTGGGAAGGTCCCAGGCTGCACTGCGGAAGGAAGAGGCGGGGCTGTCGCATGAGCAGGCAGTTCGTGTGGAGCTGAAGTAGCAGGGATGCAAGAACCTCTCACCGGACGCTACTCATGCGATCCCCGAACCCCAATGCCGGAAAAAGGTAAAGTGCGGAAAGGGCCATGGCTCAGTTCTCTGCCCAGCCGAGCAAACCCACTACCTGACCTTGGCTGTATCACACACTCTCAGCCCCCAGAAACCCCCATGACAGGTTTCCCTTAGGGTCACCAGAAGTCAGAAAAGACTTGAAGGCACACAACAGCAACCACAAGAAATTCTCTCGTTTTGGGAGGCTCATTGCTGGACAAGAGGAAAGGAGTGTGTACTCTGGAGCAGCTGTTAAAGCACTAGCTTGCCACAGTTTGTGATGCTTCATGTATTTGTTGCTGCAGCTGGCAAAGACTCTCAACAGGGGTGTGTGTATTGACTTAGTTAGCTTCCACCTTCCCTTCCAGTCATTGAAGCATCAGGGCTCACCCTCCACTCTCCTTTGCATCCACCTTCTGGCTGGAAGCAAGTAAGCTGGATTGCATGTCTTTTACCCCAACTCTGTGAGTAGGTAAGAAGGAATATTACTATGATCGAGGAACAGCGTCTTTAGCTAAGATTTCTCTCTTAATTTCCAACTAGGAAAATGTGACTGGAAGTGTTTTGTCTGTGTGTGTATGTGTGTGTGTGTGTGTCTGTGTGTTTGAATGACAAGCTGTGAGCAAACTATGGTTGGTACTTAATGCATAAGGCTTGATGTCATACCAAGTTTTTGGCTTGGAAACCTTGAGACCTCATCCATTTCTGAGCCGGTATCTCTATTAAGACCCTTTCCACACCTTACCATGATCCAGCTTTGTCCTGGCACCATCCCAGCGAAGCCTTTGCTAGCACAGCCCCGGTCACTGTAACCATTGTGTGAAAGGGACCTATTAGCAGATTTTCTCTGATAATGCTATAGTGCACGATCGCAACAGCTGGGGACGTGACAGGAGACGGACCGTGACGAGACAGTGTGGTAGCACATGTCATGGACCAGCTTCAGAGCATCCTCATGCCAGGATGGAGCCACAGTTCACAAACGGCCTAAGTTTCTACCATCTTGGGCTAAAGGACAAGAAGTATTATTTAGTTTGGCAAGGTGTACAGGACAGACATGTTTAAAGATTTGGAAGGATGCCATAGGGAAGGCTTCAAACTTCAGAAAATAGGCTTGCCCCATCTTCCATACGACATCTCTTGAAATATTTAAAGATGGCTCTCTTGTCCCCTCCTAACCTTGGCCCTTTCTGCACCTCACCTTTTTCCGGCGCTGGGGTGCGGGGATCACGCGAGCAGCCTCCGGCGAGAGGCTCTCGCGTCCCCGCCGCTTCAGCTCCGCACGAGCTGCCCGCTCGCGTGAGAGCCCGGCCTCTTCCTTCCGCAGCGCAGCCCGGGAGTTTCGGCGCGGCTCCGGAGGCTCCGCACGCCGGGTGAGTGCGCGCGGGGCCCGGGAGCAGTGCGCGATCGCACACCATTTTCGGCTTCCAGCTGAAAATGAAAAGGTGCACGATCAGCGCCTGCCGGCCCCCGGAGCATCACGGGATTGTGAGCGCGTCGTGCAGACCGCTTCTCACAATCGGATGACGCTCCGGGCTCCCTTTCGCATGGCAAATGCCGTGCGGAAAGGGCCCTTCTCTTCTCCAGGCGAAACACGCCCAGCTCCCTTAGCAGCTCCTCCGAGGGCTTCACGGTTACTGTTTTCGTCCCCTCTTCCGTCCACCTTCCAAAGGCCATCACGTTTGTCCTTTTTATATATGGCCGGGAAAGCTGGACAGTGAAGAAAGCTGACAAAGAGAAGAGAAAACCGACAGGAAGAGAATTAGCTGGATGCATTGAACACAGTGGTGAGCCAAAAACCAAGACAATCCAAACCCTGTTCCCTCTTCACCTGAAGAGTTGGTGGGCTGAAAAGTCCTTTTACACCTTGAATTCAGCCTGCAGCAATGTATCTAACCTGAGAACGAAGGAAGATGGTGGAAGGAGGAGAGAGAAACTGGAGAGAGAAATATTTTAAAAGCAGCTGAGAAATTGGGATGATACAGAATTAATAGGGAATGTCCTTGTCAAATTAGGCCCAAAGACTGAGCACCACTAGATTAGGGTTTCCTCTGGAGATAACCAAGGAAGGACAGAATTATTTGTAAGGAGAACTGCTTTAGTTGCTGAAAGGAGGGCTTCTCGGCCGAAGATAAGACTGGCATTTTGTCCGTGGCCTTGAGTCGGAGCTGATGGGTTCCTCCACCTGAAAGCAAAAAGAAGTTAAAACTTTACTTTTCTTACAATCTAATGCTGGATCGAGGGAGGAGGAGGGTCAGGATGTGGAATAAAATAAAATAAGAAAAGCTGAATTTCAATAAGATGTCTGACAGCTTTTCCCAAGCACCCGTTGCCATAAATCTACTCCCGAATTGTCAGAGGCATAAAGTATTTTGATGAAACGCCACCGGAAAAATCATATTTATCGGGATGATTTGTTGATTCTGAATCTCTAAACAGTCCAGCACGCAGTAAAGCTTGGGGGACGAGGTGATTTATCACCACGGCTGGCGCTGCCTCCCCAAACGCTCCATCTGGCGACGTGAAGGTGAGAGGAGAAAGCCAAAGATTTGGGAACTGCACTTGGAACAAAACAAAACAGAACGGCTGTGTGCTCACCCTGTGGCAAGAGTGGATTTCAGTGGCAGCCCCTTAGCCTTATGACTTTGGAAACAGCCACAAGCTCCAGGGAAGGAGATCCTGTATCGCGTTCGTGTAGCATAAGTCTACAATCATGTAGTTATATGTAGTGCTTCTGGTTTGCCACCCTTGTGGAACCAATGAGGTATCGGCCCACGTGCCTGCCCATTACCCATTTTTGTGCAACAGAAAAAGTCCCGTAGCTGTTTTTCCTAATCCCAGTTAATCACAAGGTACATTGAAGATGTGCATCAGAATCCTATAGAATCATAGAATCCTACAGTGGGAAGAGACCCCAGGGCCCTCCAGTCCAACCCCCTTCTGCCATGCAGGAACCCACATCAAAGCCCTCCCTTGGACAGATGGCCACCCAGCCTCTGCTTCAAAACCTCCAAAGAAGGAGGAGACTCCACCACACTCCACGGAGGCAGCAGCAGATTCCACTGCTGGACAGCTCTGGCCGTCAGGAAGTTCTTCCTGAGGTTCAGGTGGAATCTCCTTTCCTGCAGCTTGAATCCATTGCTCCTTGTCCTGGTCTCTGGAGCAGCAGAAAACAAGCCCGCTCCCTCCTCGACATGACACCCCTTCAAGTTTAAACATGGCTATCACATCCCCTCTTAACCTTCTTTTTGTCAGGCTAAACATCCCCAGCATCCTAAGCCACTCCTCATGAGGCTTCATGGCTTCCAGACCCTTCAACATTTTGGTCACCCTCCTCTGTATGTGACCTGTTATATTATGTAACTTTATAGATACACCTAGCTATCTAGCAAGAAGCACTCAGAAATGCCTCTACTAAATTGTAAAAGATGCAACTCAGACACCAGCAAGGGAGCCTGGTGGACGTTGGGACTGATGCCATATAGTGCTTTGGACCTATGGTGACCCCACGAATTTCAGACGGTTTTCTTAGGCAAGGAACATTCAGACCTGGTTTTGCTTGTCCCTTCCTCTGAAACAAAGCCAACAACATCTGATATTTATTGTTGGTCCCTCATCCAAGTACTAATCAGGCCTATGCCTGCTTAGCTTCCAAGATCAGACACTACGTTAGGGCATACATCTTCGTAAAAGGCCTTGCACATGCACAAAATTGAACTGAGTAGTTTTCCAAAGTCCATCTTCAGCTGGGGGCTGCTGTGATGTTACCATGTACGAGCATCTGACGTGCAATGGTAGGCAGTGGAATGGGAGATGTGGAATGCACACTGATGTGCTTCCCAGTGTGCATATGCACACCAAGTAAGAAATACTGGAGCACAGCAGGAGCACCCAGGGTGCACCAGACGTGCACACTGATGCACCCTCGCCTGTGCCCAGATCTGCATCTTCACAGTTCATGATCAAGGTTTCATTGTGTTTCTGTAGCGTAGCTGCAGGTTTGTAAAGTTACTGAATGTAGATTGTGGTGTAAGATCTTAGACCATTTCTGCACTAAACCCCAGGATTCCATAGGATGTTGAAAGGGGAATAATAGCACTATAACAGCCTAGTGCAGAAATGGCCTTAGCTATCATAAAAATCATCACCGTAATCATTTGCACCCTACCTTTTTTCCACAATTGTGACTCAAGGCAGCTTATAGATTAAGGTGATTACAATACATTTAAGAACGTGCACAATTTCAACATTAAAACAGAATTAAGCTATTAAGGTTAAGACAGTATAAAACGTAAACTTAAGAATGAGTCTACAAGAGTTTCCCCACCAATCTTTGCACTTCTATTTTTCTTTGTAGTTTAAGCTGTTTGCATCCTGAATATTAAGAAATACATATGCTGATATGTTTGGTTCAGTAATTAATGGGAACAAAATTATCACCACCAGCATCACCACTTCCTCCTGGACCAGTTGAATGCAAAAAATTGACCCTTTTCCAGCCTGGCAAAGCCCTGTTGTGTCTGTTGGTCTAGAGATGTGAAGGCCTGCAGGGCGCAGGGGGGACAATAAAAATGGGGATTATAAAAAAGCCCCATTTACTTTCAAAGCATTTTTTCCAGAAAAAAAAAATGAGGAAAAAATGGATTACAAAAAGTTTTCTTTTAGAATCACGAATAAAACATTTAAGATGAGGTATTCACATATTTCCTTTCCCAAAATCATGCCTGAAACCTATGTAAGAGGAAGACCTTTATGGAAAACTGTGTACAATATCTCACATCATTGCAGTTCCTGGTCTTGGTTTCCTTTTCTCAGTTCTTTTTATAGGAAAGAGTGTGTTATGTCTGCTCAACACTACGGAGAGCTAGTGGAGAGAAAATAACTTTCTATTTCACTTTTGATTTCTTCTGTTTTTTATTGCTTTCTTTTTCCTGCTGCTCAAACCGGTTTCTTATAGTTTCTAATAATTTTTATAGGTTTCTTAAAAGTTCAGATGTTCTGTATAGTTGAGGCCTTTATGATTCCATTTCTAACAAAAAATTAAATAAAAAAAAAAGATAAAGTCATTTTGCCTTTAGAATCTGACTAAATGTTTAATATATCAAATACAATAATTTCATACTGAACCAAGTTATTTATAATGTATTTCACATCCCTAAAGTAAGACAGTGACTTTCTGACTTTCTGATTGTTGAATGCCTTCAAGTCAACACTGTCCTAGAGTTTCTTTCTTCAGATTTCTTCGGAACAAGGTTGCCATGGCCTTTTCTTAGTTCTGAGAGAGTGTGACTTCCCCAGGGTCACCCAGTGGATTTCCATAGCTGAGCAGCGATTTGAACCCTGGTCTACTTAGACCTGTACATCATGCCAGTTCCAATATGGCATCAATAGGAGTATGGTGTCTGGGGCCATTTCCACACTAGACTGTTATAGCGCAATTATTCCACTTTCAACATCCTATGGAATCCCGGGGTTTGCAGTTCAGGGAGGGGCCGGCCGGCCCCTCCCTGAACTGCAAACCCCGGGATTCCATAGGATGTTGAAAGCGGAATAATTGCGCTATAACAGTCTAGTGCGGAAATGGCCCTGGAAAAGTAATGGTATTACTCTTTTCTGCTTTGGTCAGACCGCATCTGGAATACTGTCTCCAATTTTGGACATTACAGTTCAGGAACGTTATATAGCAGTTATAGAAATAGCAATAGCAGTCACATTTCTATACCGCTTATCAGTGCTGAGCATTCTCTAAGCAGTTTACAAGCAGCCACTGCTCCAGAGACTAGGACGAGGAGCAATGGGTTCAAGCTGCAGGAAAGGAGATTCTACTTGAACCTCAGGAAGAAATTCCTGACGGTCGGAGCTGTCCGGCAGTGGAATATGCTGCCTCCATGGAGTGTGGTGGAGTCTCCTTCTTTGGCGGTTTTTAAGCAGAGGCTGGATGGCCTTCTGTTGGGAATGCTTTGATGGGTGTTCCTGCATGGCAGGGGGTTGGACTGGATGGCCCCTGGGGTCTCTTCCAACTCTATGATTCTATGGTTCTATGAATCCTCTAGAGGAGAAAAGTGGGGTATAAATAAAGATAATAATAACAATAACAATAACAATAATAATAATAATACAATGTGTTTAGCTAGTTGCCCCCAACAAGCTGGGTACTGATTTTACTGATCTACGGAAGAATGGAAGGCTGAGTCAACCTGGAGCCTGGCAGGATCGAACTCACAATGTTGTGGCTGCAGTACCGGCATTTAACTGTTGCCCAACCAGGGCTCTTCCGATAGACAAGATGGAACATGTCCAGAGGAGGGAGACTAAAATTGTCAGTGGCTTGGAAACCATGAAGCCCTGTGAGGAGCAGCCTATGGAGCTGGGTATGTTTAGCTTGGAGAAGAGAAGGTTAAGAGAAGGGCACGGTAGCCATGTTGAAATATTTGAAGGGATGTCATATGGAGGATGGAGCAAGCCTGTTTTCTGCTGCTCCAGAGACTAAGGCATGGAGCAATGGATTCAAACTACAGAAAAAGAGATGCCACCTAAACATGAGGAAGAACTTCCCGAGGGTGAGAGGAGCTCAACGGTGGAATCCGCTGCTGCTTCAGTTGCGTGTGGTGGAGTCTCCTTCCTTCTTTGGAGGTTTTTAAAGAGAGTGGATGGCCACCTGTCAAAGGGAGTGCTTGGATTGTGGCAGAATGGGGTTGGACTGGATGGCCCTTGTGGTACCTTCCAGCTCTAGCGTTCTCCCCATCTCCTTCCAAACTCAGACCCAGAGGTCCATGCCCCGTGCAACGCGCAGCAGCAGCAGCAGCAGCAACCTTCAGTGGACTCAGCAAAGGAGGCAGCGGCCGGTTGGTGTGTGGAGCAGCCCTCCTCTTCTCTGCTCCCCCCCAGCTCTAATTTACGGCCAAGGGCTGCTCTCCAAATTCCTCCAAAGAGGGAGGGAAACGATGATTTATTTCACAGCCACCTTGGCAGGCTTCCGCCAAGAGCTTTTATCATAATTACAGGTGTAAAACGCCAGGGCCCATAATTTTTCAAAGAAATGGCTGAGGATTACATTTCTCTTCCTGAACACGCGAAAAACATTTGATGTGCAGACCTCTAACGGCTTTTAAACAGACATTTGAATGACAGGGGAGAAGAGATGGCGTTACTTGGGACAGCCCGCAGAAAGCAAGCAACGCTCCCCCTAAATAAGGCCTGCAGCCCCCATTGCAGTTGTGTAGGTTGGCCCATAGTTATTTATCTATTTATTTCATATATTTATTTATTTACATGTTTGGGTCCCTTCCTACATCTGCAGATCCCAGGGCAGCTTACAATAAAATGAAGTTAAAACAATAAAGAACAATAAATTTTATAGGGTAAAAAATTATCATTATTATTATTATTTAATTAGTTTATATCATTTTTTCCAAAGTTGAGCAGCTCACAATTTAAAAGAACAAAACAATTTAAAAACATACAAAAAGCCAATATTAAAATAGAACCAAACTATTTACACTATTGAAACAATTTGTTGTTCTGTGCCTTCAAGCCACTTCGAACTTATGGCAACCTAAGACAAACGTATCACGGGTTTTTCTGGGGCTGAGACAGTGTGACACACCCGAGGTCATCCAGTGGGCTTCCATGACCAAGCAGGGTCTGCAGGACCGTAGTCCAAGGCTCAAATCGCTACACCACGCTGGCACCTCAGTAAAAGAAATAAAATGGAATGTAAAAAGATAAAGCTCTTAAAAACATTATTTGAAAGGATACAGCACCCCTAACCTGCTCTTTAAAAGCTTCTGCTTTAAATCAAATTGTAAATAAAAAATATATTAAGTCATTTACCAGTTAAAAACCTGGGCTTGTATTCAGTATTGTAGTTCTGGGTTTGTAATCTGGGCCATTTCCGCACTAGACTATTAAAGCGTTATGATTCCACTTTCAACCTCCTGTGGAATCCTGGGGTTTGCAGTTTAGGGAGGGCCCTCCTAGGCTTAAATCCTCAAAGGCCCCTCCCTAAACTGCAAACCCCGGGGTTCCGTAGGATGTTGGAAGTGGAATCATAACGCTACAATAGTCTAGTGTGGAAATGGCTTCAGTGACCACTGTGGTCTCTTCCATGAAGACAACTTAAAATACAGTCACCCCTCTACATTTGCAGGCTTAACATTTGTGGATTTGATTATTTGACACTGCCTTCGCTGCTGCCCTACCCCATTTTTAATAGGGACTTAAACGCCTTCTTTCATATTTACAGTCTGTCTGCGGGCCCGGTGAAACAGAGAGACTGAGAACTGGAGTCAAGGCTTGGAAGTCCCTATTTAAAATGGCACAGGGCAGAAGAAACAGCAGAGGAGAACCTGCCCACCTGCCCACCTCTGCTTTGCTAAGGAACCCTGCGCCCGCAAAGGCAGAACCACTTCCAAGGCAGAACTGGCAGATCCATAGTGTGTGGAATCTGCAATTTGTACTTTTTTTTATGGTGGTGGTGGTGGTGGGGGGGGCTATAGATGTTTGCAGGTTTTCCACGTTCATAGAGGTCCTGCACCCCAACCCATGCAAATGTGGAGGGCCAGCTGTAGTACCAAGTATGGCATATGCATAAGCTGCGTAGAATCAATTAGCCCTAAAGGTTTTAATAAAAAGCCATGTTTTGACTTGATACCAAAATGATACAAATGCCTCGGTGCCCGTCAGGCCTCCCATGGGAGGGAATTCACAACTGGTGTGCTACAACAGAGAAGGCCCTCTCCCATGTTCTCCTACAATGAATTTTCCCTACTGGTGGAACACAGAAGAGGGACCTTCCAACAGACTTCAGTTTTCAGCAAGGCATACATATAGAGAGAGAGGTGTTAGAGAGTTTATCAAATATGTACATACACGCACGTATTCATTCACACATGCATGCATGTATACGTATGTACATGACCAAATAATAAATGAATGGAAGTGGATGGACATTTATGGTGCTACACAATCCTTGAGTGAAATGGGAGAGTTGTTCAGCTCAAGGCACAAGTGCATGAGATGCCTGTTTGGTTCTGCAGTAAGCTGGACAACCCTGACATTGAACACAAGGATTGCACAACACAGTCAAGGCAGATGTTTAATGCTACCCATCCCCAATGTAGGACTGTTTGTTGAATGTCTTCAAGTTGTTTCAGACCTATGCAACCCCAAGCTTATTATTAGGTTTTCTGGGGCTGAGAGTATGTGATGCTCCCAAGGTTATTCAATGGGTTTCCATGCCAAGCAGGGAACTGAACCTTGGGCCATTTCCACACTAAACTGTTAATTAATCCACTTTCAACATCATACGGAATCCTGGGGTTTGCAGTTTCGGGAGGGGCCAGACGGCCCCTCCCGAAACTGCAAACCCCAGGATCCCATGGGATGTTGAAAGTGGAATAGTAGCGCTATAACAGTCTAGTGTGGACATGGCTTTGGTCTCCAGGATCATGATCCAATGCTCAAACCACCACACAGTCATTATTCAATTGGGTTTGAAATGGCGGCCTTTTTTTTGTGCAGCCATGCAGCTAAGGCAGCATACACGACCAAGCACGCATCTCACACATTTGTGCATCTCTATGCACAATGGCACAACTCCTTTTGCACAACCTCCAACTGAAGGGAGCCATTCTGCACTGGACAAAAATGCCCAACTGTTTCTGCAAGGGAAGTTACACATGTGGAAGCCATCCATGGAATTCCGGCTAATTCTCTTCCTATATTCCATGGGGTTCTTCCATTATTCAAGCCGGTTGGAAAGCAGAGGAATCCGGAGGGGTGCAAGGGACCTGCTGAGACGGGGCATCTCTCCCCCCGCTCCCTCCGTACGGCCGACGCTCAAGATGCAGTTCCTTCGGCCTCTTCTCCCGCTCCGCTTTTGACCGCAAGGAGCACAGGGTTATCCCAACATGTTATAATACACTCTGGGGTGTCTTATTACTTGAAATATGCTGCACAAATATAACTCGGGTAGCTTATCTTGGCCCAGCTGCTTTCTATAAAAAGTCTCTCTGCGTAGGCCTCAGGGGTTCTCTCCTCACTCAGGGAGGATCTGTTGCTTTCCGTAGCTTCGCTCTGTCCAGAACGGTTCCAGCTGACACGTTCCCTCTTTCTGGTTCCCCCGGCTTACTCCAGAGCTACCCAAAGTCAAAGGTCCCGGCTTGGGTGGCCCACGCAGGACGTGAATGCCGATGATGGGTACATACCCCAGCCGGTTGTTGCACTTGGTGGCCACAATGGTGGCACCGAATCTCTAGAAAGAGAAGCGGCAAGGGTCAAATTGTAGCACGGAAGAGTGACCTCTCTAACCTGCAAGTCCTCCCTCTTTCTAAATATGTTTTGGAAGAGGCGCTGTGGCTGCTTAGTGGTGAAAGAAATGGGTGATATTGGGGCAAAGAGCCAGGCCCACAGGTGAGCAAGTGAGACACAGTTTTTTGGGCAGAAACTGGAGAGGCAGCACTGAAGCAGGCAGGGGCATAATAATTATGATGTTTATTTGTAATGCCCTTTACACCAAAGGGCGGAACATCAACATACACAATCAGGGACAAAGACAATAAAATAGAACGCCACAACAATACATGGAATGAAATCCCCAACACCCCACCAAGAAAGTGAAAAAGGCAAGCCTATGGCTTCCGTGCCAGCGGAGCAGTGACTCTGTTCTGGGCTGTAATCCGATCGTTAAGGACGCTGTCCAGTGTGCTGAGGTTATTTTGGAGGTTTCTGGTTCAGCACTTTGGATAGCTACCTTAAAGTTTATACTAAAAACCAGAGCGGATTCACTGGCCCTAACATAGTAGTCATCCGAGAATGAGCGTGAATCGGTTGGCCATGCTTACCAACACGTTGCCTAGTGGGTGAAGCAGGAAGGCGGAGGCACAGATTGGGTGCCTGGTATCACCCGACTGCTAATGTTGGGAGAAAGTTCTAGACAGTGGGGTGAGTGAGGGTCCCAAGTGAAAGAGACCACAACCCTCTCCTCCGGCCAGATAATGTAGGCATCAAGCCCTGACAGAAAGAGGGATAAAAGGAAATGAAAAGTGGAGCTTGGAAAAGTTCCTTTTGGGAGGCTCCAAAACTCAGAATCGCTAAGATTTTGGCCTTCAACATCCAGAATCTTACAGCTCTAAAAGAAAGTGAGATAAAAGTGAAATACCATCAGACCTGGGGAAAGTTCCAGAATCCTTGAGATCTTGATTTTAAACATCCATCACTTCTCAGTCTGGAGAGAAAGCAACACAAAAGGGAGTCGACAGCACAGATTGGAAAAAGTTCCTTTTTAAAATTATTGATCAAAGACACAAGTTCTGAGATTTAGGAATTCAGCAACCACAATCTCTACGCCGTGGGAGAAAGCAAAATAGAAATTCTGCAAAAGCAAAGCCTTTTTGGGACTCCAACACCTAGAATCCCCTGTCAGAATCTGATATCTTATGATTTCTTGTAAGATAATAGAATCAAAGAGTTTGAAGGGATCCCTGGGGTCATCTAGGCCAACCCCCTGCCAGGCAGGTATACACAACTAAAGTCCCCCTGCTTAAAAATTTCCAACAAAGGCAAGAGTCATAGAATCCTAGCATTGGAAGTGACCCCAGGGGTCATCCAGTCCAACCCCCTTCTGCCATGCAGGAAGACACAATCCAAGCCCTCTCTTTGACAGATGGACGACCAACCTCTGTTTGAAAACCCCCAAAGAAGGAGGAGACTCCACCACACTTTCACGTTGTCGAACTGCTCTTTCTGTCAGGACTCCTGTTTAGGTGGAATCCTTTTTCCTGTTGTTTGAATCCACTGCTCCATAGAGTCCTAGTCTCTGGAGCAGTTGAAAACAAGCTCGCCCCATCTTCCATATGTCATCCCTCCAAATATTTAAACATGGCTATCATGCTCCCCCTTGTCCAAGCTAAACATCCCCAGCTCCCTAAGCCACTCCACATAGGGCTTCGTGGTTTCCAGGCCTTTGACCATTCTGCTTGCCCTCCTCTGGACACGTTCCAGCTTGTCGATATCCTTCTTGAATTGTGGGGCCCAGAACCGGACATAGGATTCCTCCAGATGATGTCAAGGAGAGCCAACCCTGGCGGTGGCAGCCCATTGCACAGTAAAACAGCTCTTAACCACCAGGAGGTTATTTGCTACTGTTTAGGCTGAATCTCTTTTCCTGTCCTTTGAATCCATTGCGTTAGGTCCTACCCTCTGGAGCAGCAGAAAACAAGCTCACTCCATCTCCCGCCAAATGACAGCCCTTCAGATATTTGAAGATAGCTGTATCATATCACCGCTCAATCTTCTCCTTATTCTTTTTTTAGCGTCTGTCCTTTCACTCCTTTCAATTATATTTGTCTTTCTGTTCATATGCCAACCTGAGTTCCAGTATTTGGGAAAATGGCCTTGCCTATGAAAACTCTGTGAAATCCATGGGGTCTCCACAAGTCAACAGGCAACAGATTTGTTCTCTGCTGTCCCAGAGGGTAGGATCCGGTCTCATGATTTGAAGTTTACAGGAGAGTAGATTCTGATGGAACTTCTTGACAGTGAGAGCAGTTCGGCAATGGAACCAATTGCCTGGAGAGGTAATGAGGTCTCCTTCTCTGGATGTCCTCAGAAAGAGGCTGGACAGCTAACTCCTCGGGGACGCTCTAGCTGAAGATTCCGCCAGTGCCGTCAGCCGTTTCTAGGATCATAGGATCCTGATATGTCTTGGAGATTTCCAGACTTTTTACCATCTTTGCCTCCTGAGGGTCATTTCTGCTCCACACTATTATAGTGCTATTACTCCACTTTCAACCTCCTGTGGAATTCTGGGCTGTGCAGTTCAGGGAGGGGCATTCAGAATTCTCAGCCAGAGAGCTCTTGGGCCTCCTCCCCAATTCCCTTGCCTTTTGTCTCAGCACACGTTCTCCATGCCTGGGCAAAACCCAGTGAAATGGGGGGGGGCACCACACTCTGAGAAGAAAGGTGTGTTTGTGCCCTCTTCCCCGATTCTCTGCACCCACACAAAAGGCAAGGGAATGGGGGGGAGCATGCACGGGACTTCCTTCTCCACGTGCAGCGCACCCCTTCCAGTCCCTTTCTTTCTGCTTGGGTGTGAGGAAGGAAGGCACGCACACCTGGGCAAAAGGCAAAAGGAGGAGAATGGGGGGAGGCGCGTGTGCACCTCATGGATGACCTAATTCACAAAGGTCAAACCTGTGAACGTGGAGGGAGGACTGTATTTTCGCAGCCCTCTTTCACCAGCTTCCCGAAGCTAATCCAAAGCTCTCCAGCTAGATAGAGGACAAGACAAAGTGGAGCTGGGCTGGGGTCCCGTAAAAAAGTCTTTGTACAAAGGAGCTTCTTTGCCAGAGGCTTTGTTAGCAGAGGGACACCTGCATCCTTCTGGAAGGGTGGTGGTCAGAACGGGACACAGGAGTCCAGGTGGGGTCCAACCAAAGCAGAGCCAAGGGGCGCTGTTGCTTCCCTCGATCTGGGCCCTACGCTCCAAAGATGCAGCCTAGAATTACGTTGGCCTTTTTGCCTCCTTTGTGTTCCCGCTGGTTGTCATTTCAGAGAAACTTATGTTAGGGTAAGGACAAGGCTAAGGTAACCCCAGCCTCTGAGAGACGACTCTGGAAAACAGATCTGGACTCTTGTCTTAAAAAAAGGAAAAAACTTAACAACGCTCTCCCTTTGTTCCTTTCTCAAAGACACATCATTCCTTACCTCCTCCTGTCGTTTGAAGGCTCTGTGGGCACCTGGCCCCCATTCTGGTTTTGGAAATTTATATTTCTAAAAACAAAAAACAAAAGAGATCTGTTTGACCTCCCCACCGACTTCAAAAGTGGAAGACCTTCTACACAGGCGAGCTTTACAAGCGTCTTAACAACCCGAGCGATTATTCCTGAAAGGAAAGAAGCTGTTTTCGTGCTCCTAATCAACATGAATCTGGCGAGAGACCCAGGCGAGCATCTGGAGTTTTCCACATGTCAGCTAATGGCCGTATCCTATTTTACAATTGGAGGGTAAGTCCCAGCGCAGGCTCCCTCCGCCTGGCCCTTCTCTTTGTTAGGCTTCCAGCCCCCGGGTCTGGGCATTCTCCGCTCCTCTTTAAAGGCCGCTGGGGGAGTTCGGCACACCGACTTCTGTCCGTGCAACCGTCCCGCCGAGCCGTCCTCCGTGCGCGCCGCACAGAAGGGGAAGAGGGCACGCTCCCAGATGGCTCAGACTTTGGGGGTGAGCTCATTTTCAGTCCCGGAATAAACCTTCATTTATCTTCAAACCACAAGCGGAGACAAACTAAAGATGCTCATGAGCGGCTGAAATGTTTTCTCCACATGCGCTAGTAGCTTGTTCCAGGTAAGCTCTCTCCTCCAAACCACTGGAGAGGTCCCCCCCCCCCGAAACCGACTGCTGTGAGGAACAGACATCCAAGAGAAGAAGACAGCTTGGTTGAAAGCAAAGCTCCCATAACTAGAAACAATTCCTCCTCCTCCTCCTCCTCCACCACCACCCCCTAGTCACCTTTTGCAACCCTTCCTTGGTGGCCTTCCAGCCGTGGGGCTACATTTCTGGCTCCCTGCTCAAAGTCTGGCCCTTGATTCTGGTCACAGATACATCTGCTGCATTCTTTACCACTGCTATCCAAAGTGCAGCGAAACACAATTTGGGTTATAGAATCCTAGAATCCTAGAGCTGGAAGAGACACCAAGGGCCATCCAGTCCAACCCCATTCTACCATGCAGGAAGACACAATCCCTCCCTTTGACAGCTTCTGGCTTCTATTTAAACAGCTTTAAACAGCTTCTATTTAAAAACCTCCAAAGAGGGAGATTCCACCACATTCTTTTCAGGCAGCAGCAGATTCCACTGTCAAACTGCTCCTACACTCAGGAAGTCCTTCCTATGCTTAGGTGGAATCTCTTTCCCTGTAGTTTGAAGCCATTGCTCCATGTCCTTGTCTCTGGAGCAGCAGAAAACAAGCTGAGGCCAGATGGCTGCCTGTCAAGCATGCTCTGATTGTATCTTCCCGTCTGGTAGAATGGGGTTGGACTGGATGGCCATTAGGGTCTCTTCCAGCTCTGTGATTCTTTGATTCTAGCCATCAGTGCCTTCAATGTACCCCTTGATTCCCTAGGATTATGAAAACAACAAGTACACTGGTGATCGTGCCATTTATTGCACAATGCTGAGATTCAGCACAATGATGGCACAGCCCAATCACCTCTTTACTAAGACAGTGTAGATTTACTCTATGCAGGCACGGTGTAGGATCTCAGCTACAGAGCCTTTGCCTGGGAAAAGTGCAGTCGGCATCAGAAAACAAGCTTGCTCCGTCTTCATGCTATCTCTTCACAGATTGAAACATAATTTCATCACGTCACCCCTCAGTCTTCTCTTCTCCCACTGCCACATACCTTGCCAAGCACCATTGCCTTTTCTAATGGCCGTGTCTTCTGATAATATGACCAGCTAAGTTGGTGCACGCAAATTCCATTGATTCAGTGCATCTACTCTGGTTGGGGCGAGCCATAGGAACTGGTCCTTGGTTTTAAAATAGTGGGCTATATCCCATAATTAGTTCTGAATAGCTCAGAGGCATTAAACTGGTTATATTCATCCTTCAACCACTGATTCGATGGATCTTCTCTCGATGGGATTACAGCCAGCCCCCCACATTTGCAGGTTTCACTTTTGTGGGTTTGATTATTCACCGATTATTTGCTGTCCCCTCTGCTGCCTCCCTGGGCCAGTTTTAACAGAGACTCCAAGCCTCGTGAGACTGAGAAGCTGCAAATGAGGCTTGTAAGTCCCTCTTTAAAATGATGTGGGGCGGCAGCGGAGGGGGCAGTCAGCCCCACCAGCCCCCTACTTCTGCCTTGTGAAGGAACCCTAACGCCTCAAAGGAACCCACGGTGGATTGAATACGCTGATCATACTGTTTCTGTGTGTTAACTATGGTTTGGGAGAGCCTAGAGTTATTCATGTTTTTTTCACTTTCACGGGGGTCCTGTGCCCCTAACCCTAGCAAATGGGGAGGGATGACTGTATGTTCCACCTCTGCCCCTAATGATAGGGATGTCAACCTTCCCCACACCTGCTTACTTCCATAATTTCTCCAACTGGCTTTTAAAAGGGCCATTAAAAGAAATGGCCGGTGGCCATCTTCTAAATCATCCTTGAGGATTTTTTGGACTTTACCTCAGATCAAGAGAAATCATTTTGTGGCCAAGGATGAGAGCTCTTTTGGTTGCTGCTATCTCCATGGTGTGTTTGAAAGATGTCTCCTGGTTACTTTCTACCACCTCCAGTATTAAGTGCTGTGAAGCTACAGGCAGACAGGTTAGAAGCCTCAAATAAATCAAACCAATGAGAGAAAGATTGATCTCCTCCACACATCTGAACGTGTCGTCATAATTTGGTCCTCTGTCCTCCTTTGCGTCTCTCAGAAAAGAAATGGATGGAGGATGAAGCAGGTGGAAGATTTGCAGCTTTGCTTTTTTCATCTGTCCCAGATGTTCTGCAGATGTAGATATCTTGCTATCCAGCTGTGCCTTCCCATTGCAAGGCCTTCCAACCTTAGATTTCTTGCTCTACGAAAAAATGGAGGAAAAAGCTTTTCTCCCAAAGTTCCTATACCACATCCTGGGCTAGAATCCTGTTGGTGACCCATATACACAAGAGTTCCCTAACACGAACAGTAAGCTGGGTTTGACATTGCAGATCGTCAGGGTGCCTAGGTGCATACCCCAGAGCATGTGCAGAATGCAAAAATAAGTAGCAGTGCTAAATCACTGCCAGCTGCTCCAGACCAGAAAAAACAACCACACAAACTTGTTGCATCTAGGCTAAGTGCAGTTTATTAAGGCAAAGCACAAGAGAAGTACAGTGCTTCAGACAGCATGTCTGGAAGCAAAAAAACAACAGGTACAAAATACAAGAGACATGGAACATGGGAAAAGGTAAGAGGAAAGGTAAGGGTCCCAGCACCTTACAGACTTTTAAGGGCTTGGCCACTCCCAGATATACATCGGGTGATCCAATATCATAGAATCATGGAATCATAGAGTTGGAAGAGACCCCAGGGGCCATCCAGTCCAACCCCTGCCATGCAGGAACACCCTCAAAGCACTCCCAACAGATGGCCATCCAGCCTCTGCTTAAAAACCTCCAAAGAAGGAGACTCCACCACACCCCCAGGGAGCAGATTCCACTGTCGGACAGCCCTGACCGTCAGGAAGTTCTTCCTGAGGTTCAAGTGGAATCTCCTTTCCTGCAGCTTGAATCCGTTGCTCCTTGTCCTAGTCTCCGGAACGGCACAGAACAAGACCACTCCCTCCTCTACATGGCATCCCTTCAAATATTTAAACACGACTATCATTACATGGTACATTCGTTATACGTGTTCTGCCCATGCTTGATGCTTTCTCGTGTGTTAGGACCTTGCGAGGCAAGATAGCCGCGACAAACCTTGCAGGAGCCCTGGTGACCCAGTGGTTAAATACCGGTACTGCAGCCACAAGGTTGTGAGTTCGATCCTGCAGGGCTCCAGGTTGACTCAGCCTTCCGTCCTTCCGTAGATGGTAAAATGAGTACCCAGCATGTTGGCAATTAGCTAAACACACTGTAAATTGCTCAGGGAGTGCTTTGCACTGATAAGTAGTATAGAAAGGTAACTGCTGTTGCTATTGCTGTAGCTGTGCTGCGGAGGTCAAGATGGCTTCATCTCTCCGCCCACCAGAAAAACCACCTTAGACACAACACAGAAACATTCTGAATACTCTGACACAGGGGCCATTTCCACACTAGGCTGTTATAGCGCCATGATTCCGCTTTCAACATCCTATGGAATCCTGGCGTTTGCAGTTTAGGGAGGGGCCTTTGAGGATGGCCTTTGAGGCCCCTCCCTAAACTGCAAACCCCAGGATTCCATAGGATGTTGAAAGCGGAATCATAGCGCTATAACAGCCTAGTGCGGAAATGGCCTCGGACGGCCCCAGCCTTGCTCTTCCTCCATCAGCAAATTAAAACATTTGTATGCTGTCAGGCCTTTAGAAATGGACCGTGGTAGGCTTTTAAGGCAGTGTGGTACTTTTCTTAAAGGTTTGTATATAGTCTTTTAATGAATTCTAATGTTTTTGATGTTTAATGTTTTAACTTTATAAACCGTGTAATTGTTTTTAAATACAGTTTATATTTATAACTTTGTTGAAAGTTTTATATAGATTGTTTTGTTATACTGTTTTTAAATATGTTGTTAGCTGCCTTGAGTCCCATTATCGGGAGAAATTCAGGATATAAATGAATAAAATAAATAGTTCTTGCCAGTCAGCGTATGTTGGATTAGAAATGCGGTGACATTTGCCCAAGTTGAAAATACATTTGATGAGCATGTCATGGGACACCTGGGGAATGACTGGGCAAAGTATGACTCAGTCCCTAAGGCACCATGGAGTAAAGGGCTGAGTCACGATAGTGAAATCGTGGCAAGCGGTTGCATCACGCAAATGGCCCTGAGTGATGACGTGGAAGCAGGTGTGTATAAAAGAGGGGCGTGAACGTTTGCTCTCACTCTGATCCTGACTCTCTGATCTTGACTCTCTGATCCTGACACTCTGACTCTACTCCTGAATCTCTGACGTTGAATCTCTGCCTGTGGATCTGCGTATCCTGCGTACAGATGTATATACGGCAACAGTGAAGATTAAAGCCTCCAGGTATTTTGGACGACAAACTCTGTGTCCATGAGTTTCCTAACCAGTGGGTAGAGGGGTCAGTGCTGCTGCTGTAGCCGTACTCTGCTGCACATGCTTTTAGCTGTTTTGAAGCTCTGCTAGTTTATGCTTGCCTCTGAGACGCTGTTTGTCCAGAGAGCCGCGGTTCCAGGGAGGATTTTGTGCTGGTGCTGGAAATCATCTCCCGTCAGTGTAGACAACACTCAGCTAGATGGACCAATGATTGGTCAATGTACCTATCAAAGAAGCATTGAATCATCAAGTTTGGAAGAGGCTCCAAGGCTATCGAGTCCAACCTCCTTCTGCCCTGCAGGAAGTCACAGTCAGATGGCCACCCAGCCTCTGCTTAAAAACCTCCAAAGAAGGAGACTCCGCCACACTCCATAGAGGCAGCAGCAGATTCCACTGTTGAACAGCAACAGTTGTCAGGAAGTTCTTCCTAATGCTTAGAAGAATCTCTTTTCCTGCAGTTTGAAGCCATTGCTCCACGTCCTAGTCTCCGGAGAAAGAGAAAACAAGCTTGCTCCATCCTCCAAATGGCAACCCTCCAAATATTTAAACATGGCTAACATATCACCTCTTAATCTTCTCATCTCCAGACTAAACTTACCCAGTTCCTTAAACCACTCCTCATAGAGCTTCATGTTTTCCAGGCCTTCAACCATTTTGGTCACCCTCCTCTGGATGCATTCCATATCTTTCTTCAATTGTGGTGCCTAGAAATGGATACAGGATTCCAGCTGAGGTCTGCCCAAAGCAGAAAACCTGACAGCTCTGTGTATCCCTTATTGTGAAGAAATAATGAGAAATATGGGTTCACTTGGACAGACATAGAAACAGGCTTCCATTTTTTAGAACCTCATGGCTTGGGACATTTCCTCCATAAAAATAAACTGACCTGTTTCAATTTACAACCAGCATGGCTCTTCCTCTCTGGCATGTAAGGGTTTAGGCCTTCTGATAGTAAGGATTCTGAAAGAAGTCTATAGACAGTCAATTCAGCCTGGGAAGAGAAAGTAAGTATCTGGCCAGGAATGTTCATTGAGTGGAAAGTTACAGTGTAAGATCATAGAATCATAGAATCCTAGAGTTGGAAGAGACCCCAGGGGCCATCCAGTCCAGCCCCCTGCTGTGCAGGAACACCCATCAAAGCATTCCCGACAGATGGCCATCCAGCCTCTGCTTAAAAGCCTCCAAAGAAGGAGATTCTACCACACTCCAAGGCAGCAGATTCCACTGCCGGACAGCTCTGACGGTCAGGAATTTCTTCCTGAGGTTCAGGTGGAATCTCCTTTCCTGCAACTTGAATCCATTGCTCCTTGTCCTAGTCTCTGGAGCAGTAGAGAACAAGCCTGCTCCCTCCTCAACATGACATCCCTTCAAATATTTCAACCTGGCTATCCTGTCCCCTCTTAACCTTCTCTTCTGCAGACTAAACACACCCAGCTCCCTCAGCCGCTCCTCACGGGGCTTCCTGGCTTCCAGACCCTTCACCATTTTGGTCACCCTCCTCTGGACACGTTCCATCCTGTCGACATCCTTCTTGAATTGAGGTGCCCAGAACTGGACACAGGATTCCAGATGAGGCCTAACCAATGCAGAATAGAGCGGTACCATTACCTCCCTCGATCTAGACACCATGCTCCTATTGATGTAACCAAGAATTGCGTTGGCTTTCTCGGCTGCCGCATCACACTGCTGACTCATGTTCAGCTTGTGATCTAGCAAGACTCCTAGATCCTTTTCACATGTACTGCTATCTAGCCACATGTACCCCATCCTAAATTTGTGCATTCCATTTTTTATGCCTAAGTGTTACATTTCTCTCTGTTGAAATTCATTTTGTTAGCTTTGGCCCAGCTCTCCAATCTGCCAAGGTTGTTTTAAAATTTGATCCTGTCCTCTGGTGTATTAGCAACCCCTCCCAATTTGGTGTCATCTGCAGATTTGATCAGCATGCCCTCCGCTCCTTCATCCAAGTCATTGATAAAGATGTTGAACCGCACTGGGCCCAGGACAGAACCCTGTGGTACCCCGCTGGTCACTTCTCTCCGGGATGAAAAGCAGCCATTCGTGATCACCCTTTGGGCTCGGTCGGTCAACCAATTACAAATGCAACTAACAGTAGCCCTGTCCAGCCCGCATTTTACTAGCTTCTTTGCAAGAATGGCCAGCATCTTCAATATAAGACGGCATGAGCACTCAATTCAGGGGCCCCATCCTGGTCAGATTCTAGTCTGTCAGTGCCTAGGACAGGAATACATTTCGTTCAGTAAAGTTTACTCCTGGATTCATCAGCATGGCCTCATAATTTCTCCTGGATTTACTGGGGGGGGGGGGATTCTCCTTCAGTACTAAAAGCAAACTGATGACAGGGATGAGAATTGAACCAGGGCTTTCCATACATTCAGTTAAAGACAATGCTCCACTGGCCCAGGATGAAACAATAAATAACAAAAACAACAAAATCATCTCCAGAAACAAAAATCTGGAACGCCCTGGTCCTTGGAAAAGCTCCCTCCTCATGAATCACCCACGGAGCAAAGTTTGAAGCAGCCAGGTACTCATATGATCGTGGAGTCATCGCATGGAAGGACATTCTTTTTGGGATGCCTTGCGGAATTAATCATGAGGGCCCATCTGTGCAACCGGATCGAAAACATCATTTTGTCTTTTCATCTATTTTGATTTGCAGCCCAGTGTGTCCCCGAGGCTTGGTAACAATTATTTAGTATGTGTAAAATTGTGTTGGGTCATTCTGTGATCTTGCAGCATTATGGTTTCAATCATTTATAGCTGCTTTGAGGATCACTGGTCCAATAAGTTTGATAAATGTAGAAGAAATGGGAGGGAGCCACAGTTTTCCATGCAGAAAGCTCCATACTCTATCAAGGGCAGCCAACACCGGGCCTATACTAATTTATATGTATATTTAAGGACATGGAAATCGCAGGTGGAATCCTGTTGGTCAGTCCCAACTAGAGTTGGCTATGGTCTGCCGTGAAGTTGTCTTCAAGTTATGATGACCCTCTGAGTGAGAGACTTCCAAGAGTCCTTTTGATCAACAGCCTTATTCAGGTCTGCAAACTCAGAGTAGTTGAGTCTTGCTTGATGGAGTCAGCCCACCCATCATGCAGACTTCTTCTTTTCCTTCTGCCTTCTATTTAGTGTGCTGTGTTACAATCTTTTCCAATGAGTTGTGTCACCTCATTACATGCCCAAAGTACAATAGTGTTAGTTTAGTCATTTTGGCTTCTAGTGAGAGTTCAAGCTTGGTTTTCTCTCTTTGGCATCCCTGATATCCACAAAACTCTGCTCCAGGACCACATTTCAAATGATTGATTTTCTTCTTGTTAGCTTTCTTCTCCGTCCAGCTATCACAACCAAACATGTTTTCCTCATGCGGTACTAGTGGGCAAAGCACTGTCCACGGGCCGTGGCCACAAACAATTAAGTTTTTCCTGAATTTTGATTCCAAAGGTGTGTCGGGAAAAGAGCCGCATGACTAAAATGCTTTCTTCCATTTTGAAAACAATGATAAACACTATGCACAGAGTAGCAGCAGAGTCTGAAGGGTGTGGCTGACACATGCAGAAGTTCTCCTAGAGGAGAAGATGGACATTTTTGTCTCATGCACAACAACCAACTTTAGTTCAAGGTTGAAGAAACATGGTGGACTTGTGAGGAGGGTAAAAAATTTTGGAGACAAGTACATAGCTTGATTCAGGAGATTTTGAAGGTTTATATGTAATTGAAACTTGAATTCTATCTTCTGTTGGATGACCAAATGGAAAAGAGACATAGAAAGTACCATAATTCCAGTGAATTATGAACTGGTTGGTGAAACTGACTGATTGAGCTGGAATGGACAAACTATCAACACTGATTGGAGAAAAATCACTGGGGACATTTTTGAAAGATTGGGAACCTTGGATTTTATTTTCGCAGATAAATGAGAACAACAGGTTAACTGTAGGCTTTGATAATAGTTTGGTTAAGCTGAAGAAGTGGATGAATAGCATATAGCTGGACAAGTTATCTTAGGTAGCAAAATGTATAACCATCGTTGAGAAAGTCCAAACTCAATGTTAATTGTTCTTTTCTGTCTGTGTTTTCTTTCTCTCTTTCTTTTCTGTTTTTCTTTTCTTTGTTTTTCTAATTGTTCATATTGAAAAGTTTGGTTGGAGAAATAGAGGTGTGCATGTGGGGCCCTCACACATAGATGTGAGTTGTGCATGGATGCACATGCATATTGCATGGGAATACATGTATGCATTTGATTGTGCCTTCAGTTCCAAATTTGGTGCCATGGTTCAGTTGTGCAAATTGCCAAAAAGGTTGTGTAGAACAATCAGTGCATAAATTCACATGGAGAGATTTATGTCACAAAGTCCAGTGTAGGATCTTATCCCTGATCTCTGACAGAGAAAGGATCACTGTGTTTGATCAAGGCTCGGGGTTCTAAAGGAAGCTGTCCTGGTCAAGTTTACTTTTCCTGGTGTGAAAGTTATCCACATTTTGCAACAACTGTCATAAAAGGAGTTCTGTATAACTTGCATTTTGAACAGTACAAAAGTTCTTTTGCAGCAATCTGTTTTGTGTAGGCAAAGCACCACCCAGTGTTTCAAAGAATATTCCTATCCCCTGTCCCATGTTTTCCCTCTCCCAAAAAAATTTTTGTCCATTTCAGCACACCAAAACAGTACCTACACAACTCAAGCAGGCTAGGCATAGCTGATAATGTGGTGGATATATAATGAATGGAGGGTCACACAAAATCAGTAAAAGAGGAAAGTACAGGCTCTATGAATGGACAGTGGAAGATAATGTTCCATTTGTATGCAAATAGAAAATCTTTTGCATGAATTTCACCAGCAAAAAAGAGACAAACAGTTTTGCAAAACATGATCTAAGTCAAATTCTGCTCCGTCTTAATCTATTACATCCCTTTTCTTTCCCAATGAATAATGTTTCTATCTGGTATGTCTTGCTTCTTCAAGGTGATACATTCATTTAACTTTTTTTTGACACTCTTCACACTATGTAATTATAGAATCATAGAACTGGAAGAGACTGCAAGGGCCATTCTCCAACTGTGGTGTCCAGAACTGCACACAAGATTTCAGGTGAGGTCTGACCAAGGTAGAATAGACCGGCACTACTATAGTTCCCTTGATCTGGACATTATTGTCCTGTTGATGCAACCCAGAATTGCATTTTATTGTTAATTTTCCCTACCAGGGGGCCTGGGATTCCTTAGGTCAGAATTAAGGGCCACATTCCAGGCCTGGGTGGGTCCAAAGGAAAGAGCAGTAGAGCCAAAATCCTGGCACACTTTAGCCTAACGCTCTGACTGCCCCTAAGCAAGATTTACTATAGGCATTTTCTCATTTTAAAATGGAGAAGAAAAAATATACAAAAATGGGAAACAGCCAAGCAACTGGCTACAGGGAAAAGGGTGTAGCCATCTGGGCAATTCCAGAGCATGACATTTAAACATTTGAAGGCCCAGATTTAACCACATGGCCAAAGATTCCCCAGTCCTCAGATTCCCCAGGGATGGACAACGGAGGCAGATCCAGAGGCCCTTTTGATGTATAAGGACCTTCTGGACTACTGAAAAATAAGCCCCAAAAAAAAATCCCTGAGTGGCCAGAAGCCTATTTCTGGTTCATGTGGGAACCTTGTACTGTATGTGATGGACACGTGATAAGGCCAAAAAGTTCTGGAATCAAATGCAACTTATGGCAAAAAAGATTTTGAAAACAGATTTTCAGAAGGAACTAGAGTTATATTTGATGGAAGGTTCAGTGGAAAAGGAACACAAAAGAATGTTGTGATAAACGATGACAGCAGCAAGATTATTCTATGCCCAAAAACGGAAGAGCAATGAGACTCCAGCCAAGGAAGATTGGTTGGTTAAGCTGATGGACTTAGCAGAAATGGACAAACAGAAGTTTCTCTTAAGGGAGGAAACAACAAAGTCTTTTGTGGAAGACTGGGATCTGTGAATGCATATTTTACGAGACAGGAGATTAATGTATCAGTTAATGACTCTAATAATTAGCATAAGGTAAATTTAAAGGCATGGTTTCATTGGGAGCCAGCACGATGTAGCGGTTTGAGCATTGGGCAACGAGCCTGGGGACCAGCATTCAGTTCCTTGCTCAATCATGGAAACACACTGGGTGACCTTGAGCACATCACACTCTCTCAACCAAGAAACCGCATGACAGGTTTGCCTTAGGGTCCCCATAAGTTGGAAATGACTTAAAAGCAGACAACAAACAACAAATTTTAGCAAAAGAAGTAAAGTCCTCTATTATACTTGTGTAACAGAAGCTGTTTAGTTAAACTTGACTTATAATCTAAACTGGGAAGTTGGAAATTATTATTATTATTATTATTGTTGTTTTTGTTGTTGTTGTTGTTGTTGTTAGGTGTTGGGGTGGTTATTATGTGGGTATTTGGCACCAGTGCTGGGGGACAGTGATGCGGTAGTTGTGTAATATACTTGTGTAGAAGTTAGCTAGCATTGTTGTTTATTGTATTTTGTTGTTTTAATATAAATACATTTTTAAAAAAAAAAATAAAAAAGAAACCCACTTCTGGTTCTCAAAAATGGCTACTTTGTTCACATTAAACTATACAGTGAGGCCTGGCAACCTATTTAAAAGGTAATTGTTTTTGCATTTCAAGGTTTCCAATTCTTCCTCCTGTTTATATTTTTATTATTATGATGGTGATGGTGATGATATTGATGATACCCTGGAAAAGACTGGTCTGGTGAGGTCGAGGACCACAAGGCATACCCGAGGAGGCCTCCCCCAGCCCAGAGGTCACCCTTTGCTGACCCTTGGTATGGACGACCACCATTAACCCCGTTTCTTCCCTCCAACTACAATAATTCAGAATTAGCACCAACTGCAAACTGTTGCTCTCTGTTGATGCAAAGGCAGCTCGTCTGCCTTGGTCCCCAGTATCGGAAAAGCCACAGGCTTGGGGGAAGTTTCGGACAGAAACTTTTCAGAAGAGCTGTGGCCGACCGGCAAACCCCGGGGACATTCCTCCCTGTTTCTCTCTCGCCGTCTTCCATATGTTCACCCTTACGTTGGAATGGTGTGTGATTATCTTCTTTTTCTTCTCCTTTGTGGCGAAGGAGGCAAGGATAATTGAGGTCGCCTTCCTCCGCGTATTCCATAACTCGCTCTTACCACTTTCATACTTCCGGAGGGATACGTTCAAAACAAATTGGAACCCTTATAGTCGCTGGCAAGCAACCTCTCTCCCTCCCTCTCTTTCTCTTTCATTCTCCCCCTCTCTCGCTAGTGCTAAAGATGAAAGTTTTAAAATGCAATAATGTTTTGTCTAAATTCTTGTGGAAATAGCTTATGACCTTTCATAAAGAGATGTGGTTTCGGCTTTCCAGTAAGAGAGCTCCCAGCTAATGATTTAGCTCTATTTTCTAATAAATATTTGGCAAGAGAGGAGCGCTCGTAGAGGCCGTGGTCATTAGGGAGCTATTATTTATGAGTCAGGAGTGAATCATTACCCTTGGCACGCAGCTCTGCCTTTGTGGCCAACGTATTTTTCCACTCGGTAGCAGCAAATGCTTGTAAATTCTTCCTCAATATTACCATTAAACTATCTCAAAACAAACTCTGTCCCACTTTGCCATAAATTCTCCCCATTTTCTGGAGCGCTGGTGGTCTTGCCAACACCAGGAAATCAGAGGTAGACGTATCTTCAGGACTGTTTCTTCTCCCTGCCTTTTCCTTTGGCCAATTACCCCGCCCGCTTAATAAGGTAAATGAGCTTGGCTTTGCTCCCCCTTTTCGGTGAGAGAACTATTTCTCCCCCCACATCCTTGAAAAGGATGGACTTCAGAGGGAAAGTGGAAGCCGAGGAGACCTATGAGGTCACACCGTGGCAGAGGAAGGAAGGCAATCTCTCCCCACCAAGGGTAGCGGAAGGTCACACCACGACAACGGAGCAAGCCGAAAAATAGCAGGCATGAATCACTCAAGTAGTAAGTTGATTTCCAAAAATCCTCAAATGTGCGGAAAGGGCAGAGGAATCCGTTCCGATTTGGAAATGCAGCTGACTGTCTGACCTTCCTTTGGAGTGTTAAGATTCTGTCTTCCTGGAGTTGCTGCACACAGGTTATCAATCACAGTGTCTCTGAGACATGTTTGGCCGGGATTCTGTTGTTTTTCTGTCTCCGCTAGAAAAGAGCCATCGGAGCCGTCGGAATTACCGGGGGGTCCTGTTAGCGTTCAACATCCGACTAAATGGGTCTGCACTAACTGGAACCCACCAGCAGGACTGCAGCCCATTCATCCATTTGAGGCCGAAACAGGGGAGTAGCTGCGAGAGAGGCAAAGTAAGGGCAAAGGTAGGTATCTTCTCCAAATAAGAATTCTTCCTCCCCCATGAAATTTTCTCCTGAATTTGTAGAACCATAGAGCTGGAAAAGACCCCAGGGACCATCCAGTCCAACCCCCTTCTGCCACGCGAGAATACACAGTCAAAGCTCTCCGTCTGACGCATGACCATCCAGCCTCTCTTTAGAGACCGACCTCCAAAGAAAGAGACTCCACCACATTCCAAGGTAGCACCGCTCTTATCCCCAGGAAGTTCTTCCTCATGTTTAGATGGAATCTCTTTTCCTGGAATTTGAATCCATTTCCCCCATATCCTAGTCTCTGGAGCAGCAGAAAACAAGCTTGCCCCATCTTATTCCATTTGACATCCCTTCAAATATTTAAACATAGCAATCATGTCACCCCTTAACTTTCTCTTTTCCAGGCTAAACATCCCCAGCTCCCTAAGCCAGGGCTTTGGGGTTTCCAGGCCACTCTGCTGAAGTTACTGCAAGGCTGGAAATTCGGGCAGGCTGAAGGAAAATTTCAGGAGGAGGGTCAGAAAGTTTATTAGGGGCAATGCCCTCATTTCACCTCTCCACCTGTCACCATAGCTACACCCTGGGAAATTATACACCATCTACCCAGACATGCACACATTGTCTAAGGTGCAATAAAACAATGACATGGCAACACATCAGCAGGTCCTGGGGGTAAGAACAGAGGGTTAGGCTCAGTGGTGCACAATCCTAAAACCTGTTTCAGGAGCCCCATTGTCAGCTACCTCTTAAAAGTAGGCAGACAACTAGCTAACATGGCTAGGAGTTAGAGACGGAGTGGAAGAAAGGAATAGGAACCTAGAGAAGGTTTGATATCCCAATTTTCTGCCTCTGGAGGGCTACCCAAAGTGCCTAGAAAAGAATAAAACCAAAATTTGGTTCTGGTCAGAACTTATCTAGAATCCTACATCTGGTTCTAGACATCTCAGCTCAAGAAGGATATTGACCAGATGGAACATGTCCAGAGAAGGGCAACCAACACTCTGGAAACCAAGCCTTATGGAGAATGGCTGAGTATGTTTTGGATGGAGAAGAGAAGACTGAGATGTGACATGATGCAGCCTTCTTGATGGATGTCAGGTAGAAGATGGAGCCAGCTTCTTTTCAGCTGCTCCAGAAACTAGGATGAAACCCAGTGGATTCAAATGACTAGAAGAGAGATTCTACCTACACATCAGGAAGCACTTTTGTACTATGAGAGCTATTTGACAGTGGAAGAGCTTGCCTCAGAAATTCTTGTTACCTGTAGACCTTCAAGAAGTGGTTGGATGAGCATCTTCCAGGACTGCTTGAGTTCTGCCTTCCTGTATGGCAAAAGGATGAACTAGATGGTTCTTACAGTTCCTTCCAACTCTTTGTTTCTATGATTCCAGGCCCTCAGTCTGCATCTGACTATGGAAACATGACCAAATACTTTTCCGACCCCTTCCCTTCCATTCTCCAGCAGTACAACAGTGAGCCCCAGGGGTCATAATAGAGAAGCCCTAGCAGATGTTTGCGTCTGAAACTCTTACACTGTGCTTAAGCATGCAGGACCTCAGCCCTGGAGCTCACCATGGTGGGGAGAAGTGTGACATTAACCATGAGCAAAGTCCAGGCACATAACTGTAAGTGAACTTTGGCCAAGACCTGAAACCCTGCAATAACCTCTTTCCCTCCTGAGGACTTCCTTGGGTTTGGAAACTTTCCAGCCTAGGGTGGGTTAGAAGGAGAACCCCCAAGAGACCTGATAGCATGGGAGAAATACCTAGCAGCACTCAGAATTCAGCTACATGTTGGTGATGTTCCCGTGACCCCAAAATAGCCCCCCGAACGTCTTTTGGAGAAAAGCCCCATCCTTCTCCTCTTGAAGCCCAGTGGAAGAACTTCTTGACAGATTGCTGAAAAAAAGATTTCTCTCCAATAAAGAGCCTGTCCAAGAATAACAAGGCTTGAAAGCCTGCGTTCATCAATTATCAGCCATTAATGATGGTAGAGATCCAAAGTGACATTGCTTTGGAGCAAGAGAGGGAAGGAAGAGGAGGACTTCTAGAAGGACCACAGATACAGAAGCCAGCACCAGAGCACTGCCCTTCGAAGCTGCTCCTTGACCCACTGGGTTCTCAGGGTCTCTTGGAGCATTTCCCTTATGGGCCAACCTGATGGGAAATTTTAGCAACGCTTCTGACCTTCTGGTGAGCAAGAGGAATTTTGGTGGGCTTTACCTCTGCCAAGAACATGGCCTTCCCAGAGCGGTCCTTGGGGCCTAGAGCTTACCGAGCTGTATGTTAACATTCCTGGGCTTTCTTGGTCTTTGGATGTTTTGCATCTCTGTTCCTGGGTAGCCAAAAAACAGGACATTGGAATGTTTAGCCCAGTTATAAAGGAAGGAGGAGGAGGGAGAGTGTGGTAATATTTTGGAGGCGTTTGGGAGGATTTTACAAGTGACTTGAAAATCCTTCTTGTTGAGGCCTCAGCCTTGAGATGAGGCAGCCAACCTGTTACTGGGACTCTACCAATTCTGGCTGCGGTGGGAGGGGGAGAAATAGATACTGGGCTGGAATAGGGTCAACAGATCTCGAGACCTGCCCCCCCAAGTCTCCACTTTTCCATGGGTCAATTCCAGGCCGGAGGAGAGGGTGCTAATTCTCCAGTTTTGGTGGGCTTGTCTCCCAGCAAGAGGAAAAGGCTGGGTTCAAATCTCCAGCTCAGCAACTAGAACAGCAGTTTGCTACAATATGCAAGGCTTAACTGATTTGTTGCTGCCACGTGCAAAGACACTCAAGAGGAGTTTGTGGCCATTTCTGCACTAGACTATTATAGCGCAATTATTCCACTTTCAACGTCCTGTGGAATCCTGAGATTTGCAGTTTAGGGAGGGGCCAGCCGTCCCCTCCCTAAACTGCAAACCCCAGGATTCCACAGGACGCTGAAAGTGGAATAATCGCGCTATAACAATCTAGTGTGGAAATGGCCTGTGTATTTACTTAGTTGCCTTCCTCCGTGTCTCCCAGTTGTTGTGGCACCAGGACTCACACTCTGCTCTGCTCTGTGTCCACTTACTAGCTAGAAGCAAATAGGCTAGGTTAAATGTTCCTTTCCTTATCCTCCTAAGGAAAGGGGATGGTATAATCTCCTCATTTTACCTCAATTTGGGAGAGCATCCTAGTTAACATTTCTGTTTTTAGGTGTTATCACATGATGGGTTTGTTGCACAATCACACAGGCTTAGTTCTGTGTTTGATGATGATGATGATTATCTTATCCACTTCTTCCTAAGACTCAAGGCAGGGTACAACGTAAGTTAAAATGTAATTAAAATGCATTGTAGATTAAAATACGCTAAAATGCACAAAACACATAAAATTACATGACACTGTGATTCTCGTGGTATTGTATTTCCATTGTTCTTTGATCAGATCTTTTCATCGATGGGAAAAAGCAGTTAATGGCTCCAATATCACTGCTGTTCAACTATTGCTTCTAGTGCAAATATTTCATTCTGTTGCAGTTCCAATATTCTTGCAGGGCAAAATAGTGGCAGAAAAGGAAATGGTGGGTCTAATTAGTCTTGCAAGAAGGATTGAAACTGTGAAATTGCATGTTGCAGAATTGCAGAAAACATAAAAAATAAACAGTGCACACGGGCTATTTAAGGCAGGCATGCATAGGATGGCAGGGTCAGCAAGGCAGTGCAGAAGACTGACTGTGGGAGCGTGCATCACTGAAGCAGCACCATAGCGCTATGGCGAAGAAGGTGTGGAAGTGAGTGTTTCCATGCTGGTATGTTTCCATTCGCTTAAACAATGCAATTGCAGTGAGACAACAGGCTGGTGAGATATAACTAACACACACAAACATACATTTTGATATTTGCAATTTTTCTACTTTTGTGAGAGTCCTGAGTCCCTAACCCTAGCAAATGTGGAGGGCCAACAGTAGTCTGGTGGATAGGGGATGGCATTCTTCACCAACTTAATTTTCAAAGGAAAGGACAAGTAATTTTAGTAATCTTCTTCCTGTTGAGAGAAAGTCTGCAAAAACTATGCAGTTTCCAGAGATGGTTCCCCATTTGGATCTTTATCTGTGCAAAATTCATGTGTGGGGTTTTTGCACAGAAAACAGCATTCTCCATGTAGGAAACAACATTATTTTTGGCACAGAAAGTTCTGTTTTCTATGCCAAAGGGAAACCACATGCAGGCGTTATGCAGAATAAGTCTCAAACTGAAAAGAGTCTCATCAGTTCAGGATTCTCAACCAAGAAATATTTTTTCCCCCATATATTTTCAAGTATTCTTTTCATCCCATCCATCTTGGTCTCAATCTTCCCAAGTTCCCAACCAGTAGGGCAAGACGCCATGTTGACAGGGGATCTGGTGAGCTGTAATCCGAAAAAGTAACTTCTCCAAACTCTGGAAAAGGCGAACAAAAGCCCTATATGCCTCTGCCACCTCCAGCCTTTTCCCTTTGGCATTAGACATCAGGCACTTTGAGGGATCCTCATGAGATCCCATCATCCACCCTGGTTGGTTGTGATTCATGATTTGCTTGAAGAACCTTCTGGAGACAGCGGTGCAGAAGTCCCAATAACTGTCCCAATTTGCCAGGAATAGCCCCAATTAATCCTCCATTGTCCCACTTTTCCAGCTATTTTTAAAATGTCCTAGGCCATTTCTGCACCTTCCTTCCTTCCAGTGGTGTCCCATCAAGATCCTGCCAATGCCTTTGCGGGGATAGGAACATAACACTAATGCTCCCTTTCCTATCCAGCTGGCTCCCTGTGAAAAAGAGTGTGAGCAATACACATCCTCTCCTTCCGCAGCGCAGCCAGCCTCTTTCCCGTGCTGCACTGGGGAAGGAAACACCTCCATCACACCTCCACCCATTCTGCATGGCTGCCGGCTACAGGAGTGTCGCACAATCATGGGCCATTAATGGATTTTTTTTGGTAATGGAATATCCCACAATCATGACGGATGGGGATGCGTTGGCAGCGGGCCCGCAACGATGTCATGCAAAAGCACGACTCATGGACCAGCGGCAACATGTCCCCATTACAGGACAGGGATGCTGTGCAGAAACGGCCCCAGTTTCTCTCCTGTCCTCTCCACTTTCCCCTTTCAGCCTAGTTCGATTGCTGCAAACTGAAGCCATTTCTGCACTAGCCTGTTATAGCGCGATGATTCCACTTTCAGCATCCGCTGGAATCCTGGGGTTTGCAGTTTCGGGAGGGGCCGGCCGGCCCCTCCCGAAACTGCAAACCCCAGGATTCCAGCGGATGCTGAAAGTGGAATCATCGCGCTATAACAGGCTAGTGTGGAAAATGTCCTGAGTTCAAAAGGCAAAAGTAGTTTGTACTCCATTAACTCATCAAAGAGGAGAGGAGAAGAGAGGAAGGAGCAAAGGAGCCTTCCCAGGAGGCTAAGGCAAAAGCAAATGGCCACCGCCTCCCCTTGCTTGTGTGTTCCTACTCCTGCGTAGCGTTTGCCATCTCGACCACACTCTGCTGTCGCTTGGCCACAAGTCTCCCTGTTTTCATCAGGAAATGTCAGAGGGTTCAGCACAAGCCTGGGGGTACATAAGAGGGTGGGAGTGGGTGGGTGGGTGGGCTGGCTTCCAAGCCCCCACCCTTTCTCATTTCCCCTCCTGACCTGTGCATGCCCCATAGACAAGAGGCCCCGTTGCCAACGAACAGCAAACCGGAAGATCCTTGCAAACCAGGAGTTAGCATCCCCAAGCACGGCTAACATATGAGCCTTTTACTTTACGCTGTCAGGACCTTCTGCTCCAAAACACACATTTGCTCACTTAAGAAAACAGCCAAAATCTGGTTGGGACTTGGGAACAATAAATGTACTGTTGCTGAGATACATTTATATTGGCTCAGACGAACAAAAGCACTGAAATTATATATAATTTTTTTTCATCTGCCCCCCCCCCCCCATTTTCTAGCATTCATATGTCTCCTAGCTGACTTACAGCAAGCTCTGCCATTAGAAGGGAACGTGTGTTTGGCTAATGGCTAGTCGTTATTATGCAGACTTGCCAAACCTTTGACTGCGTGCTGGAAACACTTGATTCTAACATATGCCTCTCTTCCCCCTTTCCCTTAAAATCCGATCCCCTTCATCGATGCCTCCTTACAGTCCTGTTAATAATCAGGCAGGCCTGTTTGTTGGACTTACCAGACCAAAGTACGGCAGTTCATCTCCACTCCTTTGTCGTTCCGGCAAGGCCTCGGCTCCTTTGCACACCGGGCTGCGTTCATGTTGCTGGTTTGGTTTTGTGTTTGCTGAACACAGTGAAATTTCTGTCAGATCTCAGTGGTAGCAAGCAGGCCCCTTTGCAACCACCTCATTCCTTCCCTGTCCGGCCGTGAAAATCATGCTCAGATTAGAATCCAGAACCTCTTGTTTTAAAAGACTTTTTAAAAATCTTAAAACATACAATTAAATGAGCATCGTTAATTAAGTGTGCATGATCTGCAATGGCCCTGCATGTGGAACTCCACATCCTTGGACTGAACACGGCTGTTCTGTCTTGGAGAAAAATATCCACCACTTCCATAGGGGAATTTGTGCGTGCATAAGAGAGCAACAGGATTCCAAATGCAGGTTCATGCTTAGGCCATGAATAGCGTGGCAGACAGTGGAACAAATTATGGCTTCTCTTTTCCAGTTCTGGCTAATTTCTGTCCTAATTATTTCATCAGCTCCTGTTTCAGGGCAGCACTTGGAAAAACAAGCCAAACGAGATCAGACATCACAACAATCCATGGTTTAAACAAGCCAGAGTTCCTATGACAACATTGGTTCAGAAGGAACTTTGCAGCTGGTTATAAATCATGGTTTGTTACATACGGGCAAATTTGTAAATGGCAACACACCAGATGTGGTTGTTCAACACATTACACCATGGCAGGAGTTCCTATAAGTCAGCTAGAAGGCTGGGACATGGTGACACTTGTTCTACAGGAAGAGGCTGGAGTTATGTATGTGGTGCTATTGCAAAGGGTGCACATTGCACATAGAAGCAGAGATGTGCATGTGGTGCCCTCATGCGTGAATGTGCATCGTGCGTGAATATGCACGTACACGGCATGAGGATGTGTTTGTGCATTTGGTTGTGCATTCAGTTTGACATTTGGTGTTGTGCTTCGGTAGTACAACAATGCCATTCCAGGCAAGGGTCGTGATGCACAATTAATGTGTAACTCTGCAGGCACAGATTTTAGCTGCACTATTCCAATATAGAGTCTCAACCATAATGTCCCATAGAAATTTGGTGCAACTTAAGATTATCTTCTGAGAAAACTATGAAACTTCAGTGGACAAAGAAACATGGTTGCTGTTTTTTCCTAGAATCCCAGAACCTTAGAGTTGGAAAAGACTCCCGAGGGCCACCCAGTCCAATCTCATTCTGCCATGCGGGAAGATCCAGTCGAAGCACTCCCTTTGTCAGATGGCCATCCAACCTCTGAGAAAAGCCTCAGCCCTTCCACACCTTACCGTTTTCCATTGTTGTCCCGTCGCGATCCTGTCAGTGCCACTGCCAGGATGGGAGCGCGACCCAAATGCTCCCCTCCACGCCCAGCCGCTGCCTGCGGAAGGGTAGCACGAGGGACACGCGCCTTCCTTCTGCGGTGCAGCCGGCCACTTCCCGTGCCGCACTGGGGAAGGAGGTGACAAGATTGCACTTCCTTCCTTTCTGCACAGCAGCTGGCGATGGGAGCATCATAAGATCAAGACCATTGCTGGATTTTTCCTGATAATGGAATATCCCATGGTTGCAATGGCTGGGGATGTGTGGGCCATGGAACCGCAACAGCATCGTGTGCAAGCACGGTTCGTGGACCAGCAGCAGCATGTCCCCATCCGAGGACAGTGATGTCGTGCGGAAATGGCCCTCCTAAGAAGAAGACTCGACCACGCTCCACTGAGGCAGCAGTGCAGTCTGCTGTCAAACTGCTCTTAGCATCAGGAAGTTCTTCCTAAAGTTTATATGGAATCTCTTTTCCTGTGGCTGGAACCCATTGCTCCTTTGCCTTAGGCCATTTCCACACCAGGCTGTTATAGCGCTGAGATTCCACTTTCAACATCCTACGGAATCCTGGGGTTTGCCGTTTCGGGAGGGGCTGGGCCGAAACCGCAAACCCCAGAATTCCATAGGATGTTGAAAGTGGAATCACAGCGCTATAACGGTCTAGTGCGGAAATCGCCTTAGTCTCCGGAGCAGCAGAAACCAATCTTGCTCCATCCTCCATACGACTCCTTTCAAACATTTAAACACGGCTAACATGTCACTGGTTAACCATCCTCTTCTCCAGGCTAAACACGCCCGGCTGCCCAAGCCGCTTCTCACTGTGGCAGCTTAGAACTAAAGACAAATCCCTCTCTTTCTCCCTGACCTTCACAGTTCACTAACTTACACTGGTTGGATAAAAGGAACCCCCAAAGGCTAGGAAAGCATTTGTCAGGGGAGAAGTTGGGGTGGGGGTGTCTCCGTATTTGCCACAGTAACCGTTTTTAGCCTTCTGTGGTCAGCAGAGCCAAGCGGGCATGACGGGCAGCCATCTTGTGCCAGACCCCAGGGCCTTTTTTCTTTTACAAAATGAGCAGATCCCCTGCCCGCAGCCGCGGCCCCCGTCGGCTGCCCCGTAGCAGCTCGTGTTCTTGTTTCAAGTGGTCACGGGGCTCCCCTCCATCTCTGCTTGGACTCCCCGTGCCCTTGGCAGGCCGTGCGATGTGGTTGCCCAGACGCTGGGCCTGGCGGTGGAGGAAGATGAGGGAACGCAGCGACGGTGATGCCGAGGGAGGCGGGGGGAGAGAAAGCCACAGAGCTTCCCTATTTATAGCTGGCCTCTCGGAGACCGCCACTTAAACACTGCATTCCTCATCCATGAACAAACCCCCGAGTGGGGCCTTCAAAATAGCTCAGAAGCCTTTGCCTCTAATTACACGGTCGGGCCGCTCGGCTCGCCACACCGCCGGCACCGGGCCGGCTCTCCCTGCAGATGCTCTCCGTGGCTGTAGGCGGCAGGGGAGGCAAAGACGGTTGAGCGCAGAACACGCCAGCCCCGGGCCCTAAAAAGGCACAGGACAAAGGGGGACGTCCCTCGTCCTGCTATCATTATCACGCTTTTTCTTCACTCCTTTCTTCCCAGCACTGGGAGTCAAGGTGCCTTACAGATTATTTAAACCGGTACAGATTTAAAAAGCACAAAAGGTACAAAACAAGAACAACATTCAAAATGACCGTAACAGATTGGAAAGCTGGGCCGAGGCCAACAAAATGAATTTCCACAGAGAGAAATGTAAGGTCCTACACCTGGGCAGAAAAAGTGGAAGGCGCAAATATAGGATGGGGGACTGGACAACAGTACGTGTGAAAGGGATCTAGGAGTCCTGGTAGACCACAAGCTGAACGTGAGTCAGTAGTGTGATGTGGCAGCCAAGTAAGCCAGTGCGATTCTTGGTTGCATCAATAGGAGTATGGTGTCTAGATCGAGGGAGGTAATGGTACCACTCTATTCTGCATTGGTTAGGACTTGTTTGGAATCCTCTGTCCAGTTCTGGGCACCTCAATTCAAGAAGGATATCAACAAGCTGGAATGTGTCCAGAGGAGGGTGACAAAAATGGTGAAGGGTCTGGAAGCCATGGAGCCCTAGGAGGAATGGCTTAGCGGGCTGGGTATGTTTAGTCTGCAGAAGAGGTTAAGAGGGGGCATTATAGCCATCTTTAAATATTTGAAGGGATGTCATATTGAGGAGGGAGCGGGCTTGTTTTCCGCTGCTCCAGAGACTAGGACGAGGAGCAATGGATTCCAGCTGCAGGAAAGGAGATTCCACCTGAAGCTCAGGAAGAACTTCCCGATGGTCAGAACTGTCCGGCAGTGGAATCTCCTGCTGCCTCCATGGAGTGTGGTGGAGTCTCCTCCTTCCTTGGAGGTTTTTAAGCAGAGGCTGGATGGCCATCTGTCCAAGGGAGGGCTTTGATGGGAGTTCCTGCGTGGCAGAAGGCGGTTGGACTGGGTGGCCCCTGGAGTCTCTTCCAACCCTATTGTTCTATGATTCTATGAGATTTCTCCTCCATGCCTTGAAGACTTGATAAGACAGTCCAGGCCCTGAGATCTGGGAACCCTAGTTTGAAATACAGTTAAGGGTAGATATAGGGGTGTTACGAGTGTGTCTTCCTGCATAACAGGGGGTTTGACTGGATGGCCTCTGTGATCTCTTCCAACTATTCTTCTATGATTCTGTGATTCTGAAAAAAACACCATATCCTCCAACTGTCCTAATTTATCAGGGATGATCCCGATTAATCCTTTGCCATCCAACTTTTCCAGCTGCTCTTACAATGTCCCGTCGCCTGGATTTTTCCCAGAGAAGGGACTCTGGGCAGGCTTCGTGCCCAGTGCGCTAGCCAGTAAGCCACAGAGAGAGAAAGAGAGATCATGCTGGATCTAGCTGCCCACTATCCTTCCTGAACTGTGGTGCCCAGAACCGGACACAGTATTCCAGGTGAGGTCTGACCAAAGCAGAAGAGAGTGGTACAATTTCTTCCTGTGATCTAGACATTGTATTCCTGGCTATGCACCCTGCAACCCTTGGAATCCAGAAGGCAGGACGGCCAGAGTCCATGTTTGCTGGGGGATTCTGGGAGCTGTAGTAGTAGTAGTCTTTCTCTGTAGAAACTTTTCCAAATTGCGCCACAGGTTTTATAAATGTTGAGGATGCTGGATTTGAGTGCTAAGTTTAAAGGAGTTGCCCAAGGTGCTGATCCTATTTTGGGGATGGGATCCATGTTCCTCTTGAATCCCAGAGCCAAATCGCTGCCCTACTACCATAGACATTCCTTGTTGTTCCTACATCTATCACATTTTGGGGAAAGGCCATCAGAATCTGCCATGCAAAACAAGAGAAAAATTGGTAGACATTTGTGCAAAGTTAAGAGTAAAATATAACATGTTAAAGCATTATAATTATGATATAGCAACACCCTCTGCCAATGAAATCCCACATCTCCCAAACAAGGCCATTTAAACAAACAACGAACGTGCTGGAGGAGTCATATAAAATACTTGGCGGCCGATAACCCAATCAGCCCGGGCACCCTATCCCTCACACTAGCAAAAGACCTTGCTTTGTCTTCTTCCTCTTTTGTTGTCTTTTTTTCTAATGACCATGTAACAGTGTGAAGCTGAGGATAAGTTGGAGATAAGTTTTCCTCTGCTTGCTGCAGCTGGCAAAACACACCACATTCACTTGTAGCAAAAGATCGACTTGTTTCGATATGACCGCTGACAGCGCTAAAAAGAAACCTCAGGGAGTCAAGGCTATTGTTTCAAAAAGAAAATGTTATCATTTATAATGAGTTTGCCAGTGGTTCATCTCCATTCTTCATGTGCTTCAGTCATACAAGCCGAAGAGCAAATCCAGCGCAAGGGGGGCACGCTATCCATTTCGTGTTTTTTGTTGTTATGTGCCTTCAGATCAAATCTGACTTTTGGAAATCCCGTCATACAGTTTTCTTGGCCAGAATTGTTCAGAGGAGGCGTGTTGTTGCCTTTCTCTGAGGCTGAAAGAGTGTGACTTGCCCAAGGTTTCCAAGTCTGATCCAGGATTTGAACCTTGGGCCCCCCCAGATTCCCGGTCCAACATGCAAACAACTACACCATGCTGGGTCTCCACTTCAATCCAGCTTGGAATTATGGTGAGCCTGTTCTAGGTTTTTCTTGGCCAGACTTATTCCAAACAGGTTTGTCACTGGCTTTCTCTGGGGCTGAGAGAGTGTGACTTGCCCAAGGTCACCCAGTGGGCTTCCATGGCTAAGTGGGGATTTGAACCCTGGTTTCTTGGAGTCCTACTCCAACTCCACCATGCTGGCTCTCATTCAGGGGGTCCCTCTAAGTTGAAAGTGACTCGACAGCGTAGCAACAACTCCTTTAGTTAGCCATTTGATTGTACGGTCAGATGCGCGACATTGTTACTCGACACAAGGGTAGTGCAGCACCATTAACACATAACTCTGCCTGTGGACATTGGTGCCACACAACTTTGGTGTAGGATGCTGGCCATTACTAGACAGTAAGGTGGTGGAGATGATATATTCACTTGTCCCAGATCATTCTTCATGACCTGTTGATGACCAAGAAAGATAACAAAGGACAAATCCCATCATACTTATTGGCTGCATAGGTTGCAGAACAGCAGAGCGATAGAATCCTAGAGTTGGAAGAGACCCCTGGGGCCATCCAGTCCAACCCCTTTCTGCCATTCAGGAAGACACAGTCCAAGCCCTCCCTTTGACAAATGGCCATCCAGCCTCTCTTTAAAAACCTCCAAAGAAGGAAGGAGTCTCCACCACACTCCACTCAGGCAGCAGTGTATTCCACTGTCAAACTCTTCTTAGCATCAGGAAGTTCTTCCTTAGGTTTAGGTGGAATCTCTTTTCAAATTTTCAAACCGATGGATGCAAATTACAAGAAAAGAACTTCCCCCTAAACATTGTGAAGAACTTCTTGGCTGGCAAGTGCTGTTCAAGAGTGGAATGGGCTGCGCTGGAGATTCTGGACTCTCCTTCTTTGAAGGTCTTTAAACAGATGAGCATCTTTCAAGAGTGCTTCGACTGTGTGTCCTGCATGGCAGAATGGGATTGGAATAGATGGCCATCGTGGTCCCTTCCAACCTGAAGATTCTATGCCTAAATATAAATGATTAAACATGAATAAATGTGATTATATAAATCTACACTCATAATAATAAGTGATGGTTGCACTACACCACCCTTTTACTGAATATTGGCATTGTGCAACCAACTGCATACCTGCCAGTATGAAATGGATGTTTCTGAAATCCCAGGAAATCATGTGGCACATTTCAGGCACGGATGAGTAGTTATGCACCATCCAAGAGTGCAGAACTACTGGTGACACAGTTACACTTGTGGAACTCTGTTTTTGCAACTGTGAAAGGGATGCAAACCTTAATTGTGGCCATAAAAGCACAAGAGCATGCAGAAGGGGACTGAATCATGCAGGGAACTGGCACTGTTTCGGTCCGATCGCCCCTGGAGGAATCCTGTGTCCAGTTCTGGGTACCATAGTTCAGGAAGGATATGGACAAGCTGGAAGGTGTCCAGAGGGCAACCAAAATGGTAGAAGGCCTGGAAACCAGGAAGCCCTCGGAGGAGTGGCTAAGGGAGCTGGGTGTGTTTAGCCTGGAGAAGAAGAAAAGGTAAAGAGAGGGCATGACAGCCATATTTAAATATTTGAGGGGTGTCACTGGAAGATGAAGTAAGCTTATTTTCTGATGCTCCAGAGACTAGGACACTATGGAGCAATGACTTTAGGCTACAGGAAAAGAGATTCCTCCTAAAGACTTGGAAGAACAAAGAGCAGTTTGACAGTGGAATACGCTGCTGCCTGGGAGCGTGGTGGAGTCTCCTTTTTGGAGTTTTTTAAACAAAGACCGGATGGCCATCTGTTGGGAATGCTTTGATGGTGTATTCCTGAATGGCAGAACGGAGTTGGCCTCGATGGCATTGTGGTCTATTCCAACTCTATGATTCTATAAAATGTGACCAGAATACCAACCATAGGTCTGAATTTTTGCAAACTCATACAGGAGTGAATGGGGGATACATTTTTCATGTCTAGTCCTGTGGGAGTCATGAAGTGCTCTGTGCTTTCCTTGGGCCATTCTCTCTGTGGCAAAGTTTGGGGACCTCCCAATCTAGGTTGAAAGTATCAGACTTTGGGAGCTGACCTGATGCACCGGAGCCCAGAAGTGGGACCCGTGCCTTTGTCCCTGCTCAGAAGTACCGGTTCCCCTTTTCATACTCTGTGGCCTGAGGCATCTGCCGGTTGGACTGCCCCAAATCTCTAGAAGCTGGCGTGGGCTCCCTGCATTCCCAGCCCACAGAAATTCTGCTGGTTATACATGTTTGGAGACACCTTGGCCAGACAGAAAACAGTGTGTGAATTTATGAGCTAATTAAGTGGCAGGAAGGCTGCGAAAGGTCCTGCTGGGTGGCTCCTTAGCATCATGGCTCTCACCGCTGTGTGGAATCCGTCTACCCCTCCAATCCAGGGCAAAAGAGGGTCTTGCTCCTAAGAAGCAGCAGCAGCAGCCGCCCCTGGACCAGCCTGCAGACTCTTCAAACACCTCTCAGCCTCTTTGGGTTTCTTCCACCTCCATGAAGTGGTAGGGATGGGAACCCCAAGGTGCTGGCCAAGAAAAACCCAACCCCGTCCCATAGAAAAACTGCATCCTTCTCTCTCGCCCTCTCAGTCGCTCTCCTTCCCCCTTCCAAAACTCATCATCGGTTGCCATTCCACTTGAATGAGGTATTGCCTGTGCTTTTCCCAACCCAAACAATTTGCTGGTGTCCCTGCTGCCCACAACAGTTACAGGCAACGCTCCAGCTGAGCCGAGGAGCTGCTGGGCATAACTGGAAGTCCAGGCCAAGCCTTCTCTGGGGCATTGGGGAGGGAGGGAGGAAGGAAAGAAGGAGCCTTGTGACTAAAAAGAAGCCTGGGTAATCTCTCAGGCCAACTCAACCTCCTGTTTGCTGGCCTCACTCTCTGTTTGTGCTTCCTTTTTCACTCTGTTCCAGTTTCTGCAAAAATATGTTTTTTTATCCCTTGTCACTGTGATCAGATTAGACAGGTTTCTGCACTATCCCAGGTCAGTCCACTCGATGCTTTTACTTGCTCTCATAGATCTATAGAATCAAAGAATGTCAAGGAACCCCATGGGCCATCTGCTGGAACCCACAACTCTTAAGAAGAGGCCATCCAGCCTTTAGATCTTTTCCTCATAGGGTTTCAAGGCTTCCAGACCCTTCACCATTTTGGTCGCCCTCCTCTGGACATGCTCCAGCTTGTCGACATCCTTCTTGAATTGAGGTGCCCAGAACTGGACACAGGATTCAAGATGAGGTCTAACCAAAGAAGAGTAGAGTGGTACCAGTACCTCCCTCGATCTAGACACCATACTCCTATTGATGCAACCAAGAACTGAGTTGGCTTTCTTGTCTGCCACATCACATTGCTGACTCATGTTCAGCTTGTGGTCCACCAAGACTCCTAGATCCCTTTCACACGTACTGCTATCCAGCCACGCATCCCCAGTCCTATATTTGTGCCTTCCATTTTTTCTGCCTAGGTGTAGGGCCTTACATTTCTCTCTGTTGAAATTCATTTTGTTAGCCTTGGCCCAGTTCTCCAATCTGTCAAGGTCATTTTGAAATTTGATCCTCTCCTCTGAGGTATTAGCAACCCCTCCCAATTTGGTATCATCTCCAAATTTGATCAGCATGCCCTCCGCTCCTTCATCCAAGTCATTGATGAAGATGTTGAATAGCCCCGGGCCCAGGACAGAACCCTCTGGCACACCACTGGTCACTTCTCTCCAGGATGGAAAGCAGCCATTGGTGAGGAGCACCCTTTGGGTTTGGTCGGTCCACCAATTACTGATCCACCTAACAGCAGCCCTGTCCAGCTCACATTTTACTAGCTTCTTTGCAAGAATGTCATGGGGAATTTTGTCAAAGGCCTTACTGAAATTAAGATATGCTACATCCACAGCATTCCCTTCATCTATTAATCTTGTAACGCTGTCATAAAAAGAGATAAGATTATTCTGGCATGACTTGTTTTTGAGAAACTCATGCTGACTTTTAGTGATCACAGCATTGCTTTCTAAGTAATTACAAACTGACTGGTTTGGCTGCTGCATACTCTCCAATGTTTCACAGATCAAGCTGGTGTATGTGTGGTCAAGCAACATTGGAATGGGGTCAAGAGGGCAAAAGTTATTAATGAAGAAGAACATAACAAGCCGGGAGTGGCTGTGGCATTTTGCTTTTGGCTGAGCCTGCTGGGAAGGGCAAGGCCATCTCCTATAGTATCCTGGGGTGCGCAGTTTAGGGATGGACATTTAGAGTTCTCAGCTGGAGAGCCCTTTGGCCTCAGGAGCTAAAAACCCCAGCATTCCACAGGAGGTTGAAAGTGGAATAATAATGGTATAACAGCATAGTGCAGAAATGGCCCAAGTCTTTTCCCCCTCATCTTCTCTCCCTCCTTGATTTCACACTAATCTTGCATGGTGAACTCTGTTGGCAGCAACCGAAGCAAGCTGAGGACAAAGGGGGAAAGTGGGTGACAGAAAGAAAAACTGGAACATTTTAAATGCGGCTGAGGCAGTGGGATGGCAGAAGTTTAATCAGGACTGTCTCTGCCAAATCAGGACGGTTAGAAGGTGTTCCGGTGTGCTTCTGCATGCCTGGGGCCTGCCTAGGAGAGCTCGCCTGGGGCTCGTGCCCCCAAAGAAGGCCATTTTTCAACCGCCCCTTCCTCGCCCTGCTGCCTTCGAGTCTTGGCACCCAAATCCCACCGCTTCTGAGGCGATGGCCTCGCATTGCCTCCTGGTAAGCGTCGGCCTTTGGCCGTGGCACTCGGCACTGACATTCCTTCCCCAATTATCCCTGATCTAAATTAAATCTTAGAGACGCGCCGTAAGCCATAAAAGCCGAGGCTCCGGCAACGGAATAACAAGAGCCTCTTTGACAGGACTCTGGAAGGTAAGAGAGGTTGTGTCAAAAGAGATTTTTTAAAAAATCCAAATCTGGGCCTCACCATCACCCTGAGTTGGAAGGAATACATCTGAGAGCCCAGTTCCGGGAATGGAAAATCCTGGGAATTTAAAGGGGAAATTGGATCTCGCGTCTGTTGGAGCCAGCGAGCTTTTCAGCTGTGTGTGCTTGAGACAAGCTTTGCGATCCTGGGAAAAGATCCCAGGACCTTTATATGAAATACCATTTGGAAAAGTGCTGGAAGACATGGGAGAACGGGGAGGGGGGACCATTAAGTTTAGCAAATGGTGGGAAGGAACAGCCTGAAAGGATGTTGAAGTGACAGTCTGCCCAAGTCTGGAGGACACCAGGGTTTGATTAATGACACCAGCCGTGCTTCCAGATCGCGGCCGACGTTGTGTAACTTCGGGCATACTGAGCTGCGTAGCAGAGGCACTGCGGAACCCTCCTAGTGACAGGCCTGGAAATCCTCGGTCGGACCTCACCTGGAGGAATCCTGTGTCCAGTTCTGGGTACCCCAGTTCAAGGGGGGAATTGACAAGCTGGAACATGTCCAGAAGAGGATGACTAAAATGGTAGAAGACCTGGAAACCATGAAGCCCTCTCAGGAGGGGCTTAGGAAGCTAGGGATGTTTAGCTTGAAAAAGAGAAGGTTAAAAGGGGACATGATGGCCACGGTGAAGCACTCTAGGATTCTATCGTCAAGGACACACAAAATGCAGCCCCTTAGATACTGTTGTATTGCAATACCCATCATCCCCTATCCCAATGCACATAGGGATGCAAATCTTTACATATTTTGTTTTTGCATGCAAGAATGAAAAATTTGAAAATTTAATCCCATTAGCGGTGTTGACGATGTTTCATGTATTGAGAATGTTTTGCAAAAATATAAAAGCAGTGCTAATACCTGGATTAACTGCTGTTAAGAGAGCAAAAATCAGACTTAGGCTCTGATGATCTTGTGATATAAGTGGTTTAGGCAGCTGGGTAAGTTTAGCCTGGAGAAGAGAAGTTGAAGAGGGGATACAATAGCCATATTTAAATATTTGAATTGATGTCATATGGAAGATGCAGCAAGCTTGTTTTCTGCTTCTCCAGAGACTAGGACAAGGAGCAATGGCTTCAAATAACAGGAAAAGTTGGAAGAGACCCCCAGGGCTATCCAATCCAACCCCCTCCTGCCATGCAGGAAGACACCGTCAAAGCTCACCCTTTGGCAGATGGCCATCCAGCCTTGGTTTAAATACCTCCAAAGAAGGAGACTCCACCACACTCCACTGAGGTGGCAGAAGATTCCACTGTCAAACTTCTCTTACTATCAGGAAGTTTTCCCCAATGTTTAGGTAGAATCTCTTTTCCTGTCATTTGAAGCCATTGCTATGTGTCCCAGTCTCTGTAGCAGCAGAAAACAAGCTTGCCCCATCTTCCATATGATATCCCTTCAAATATTTAAACATGGCTATCTTGTCACCTCTTCACTTTCTGTTCTCCAGGCTAAACGTACCCAGCTTCCTAAATCATTCCTCCTAGGGCGTCATGGTTTTGAGGTCTTTGGCTGTTTTGGTTACCTTCCTTTGGACACATTCCAGCTTGTCCACAGCCTTCTTGAATTGTGGTTCCCAAACCTGGACATAGTATCCCAGGTGAGATCCGACCCAAACATAAGGATGTTCAGCCATTGACAAAATTTTCTACCAATTTCCATAGCAGAAATGTACAAATGCAGAAAAACAACTGGGTTCCATCCAAAAACTGATAAAAGTTGGCTGGTGTTTGTGGAATATCTTTGCAATGGCACCTGAACCTGTGTTTGTGGAACTGTTCGCACATGCTTCAACAGGATGGGTCTCTTGCCAAAGATGTTTGCAGGCTATTCCATGTTCAAGGCACTCTCAGTGAAGAAAACCTTCTTTGCCTTAACATGATTTAGACCCATCCCCAGGGAGGTGCTATCACCAGAGCATCTTTCTACACTTTGAATGGCTGGATTTTTCAGCACTGATTTTTCTTGCAACTGAAAAAACAAATGAAACTGGGAAGAAAAAAAAAAAAAGAATTGAGCCAAGCAGAGAGAATTGAGCTTGATTTTTCACAGTTGTTACTTGGAGGCCAGGGTTGTGGGTTCATGCTGAGGCCATTGGCCAGTAATAGAGTCTGAAGCAAATGTTGTTCTATCCAGAAACTCACTCATTCCACACTATCCAGCGCCAAGGAATCTGGAGGACCATTTGAAATGATTGGAGCAAACAGCTGGAAAAGAAAAAGGAGACACCCCCACACACAGAGGATAAAACCATCCATTTTGAAGTCATATATTTCCTGAGTGACAGGAAGCTGAGTGTCACAACTTTTCTAAATCTGTAGAACGGCCCCCATTTCCCACTCAAAACAACATCCAAGGCCAATTTCTGTGGTCCTCTTGGACCAGATCAGCTGAGAAATGTCAGAAGAGGCCAAAATTATTTTAAAGTGTCAGCAAGGCATTCCTCAGTGGCAGAGTGGGCTTCACACCTTCCCTGAGATCTTGCCACCGGCTTTTGACTACGGAGACGTATAGGTTGGATTTCACAATTCCTGCTTGCTTGCAGAGGAAAATATCCAAGGAATGTTGGAGGAGAGTTTCTGTAAGACTAGAGATATTCCTATTTCTATACGACTAGAGAAATTCCTGGTTCTATCGGACTAGAGAAATTTCTGATAGGAATTTCAAACATGCAGACTTGTTGGAGAAATCATGGGAAGCTTCTTCCATCTTTTCTGTTCTAAGCACAGCATATACATTGTCTGTTGAGCTCCTGCTTCAAGGAAATGGAGCCTAACTTTGCCATCACAGAGTTCCACAGTGGTTTCACCTTCTCCTCTCTCCTGGAAGAGGCCTGGATACGGTAAAATAGGAGACTCACAACATATCTGATTAGTATGCCCCAAAATAGTACATTTCTGGGGGGGGGGGGATTTAAGTCAGATAAGCGAAATGCTAGGTCAAAGAATGCATTATAGAGGAGCACTATTATTAATTTCCATATTTGAAAATGGAAAGGAAGAATTGCGAATTAGATATCTTGCAGCACTGTTGCCAAGCACTGCAAGATTAAAAATAGTGAAATCATGGAATACATTAGAGGATGTTTCAGTACAAAAGTAGATAAACAGAGTATGATCTATTGCATTATCACCAAAGCTAACATACCAAATGAGATTAGCAAGAGGAGAAATGAATGAAGATAAATTTGAAGAAATTTGGAAATCCTTGGTTACTTACTTTGCTCATAGGAAGTCTGGATTTAAGCCACCATCAGATCAAATTTTCTATTGGGAAAAAAAATTGCATTCTGAATGTTAAGAATAATACACAATCCAGTAGTTAATACTGAGAAGATATGTTAGGCGTACAGTGACAGACAGTGGCATATATTTGGCTCATTAACTAAAACGGGAGAGCCAGTGTGGTATAAGTGGTTTGAGCATCAGACTCTCTGCTTGGTCATGGAAACCCTGGGTGACCTTGGGCACGTCACACACTCTCAGCCCCAGAAAGCCCCATGCTAGGTTCACCTTAGGGTTGTCATTATTCAGAAAAACAATTTGAAGGCACATAACAACAAACCGAGGCCATTTGGGCCCTATGCTGTTATATGGCCATTTCCGCACTAGCCTGTTATAGTGCAATGATTCCACTTTCAACATCCTCTGGAATCCTGGCCTAAGACATGGAACAATGGCTTCAAATCGCAAAAAAAAAAAAAAAAAAAAAGAGGTTCCACCTAAATATTAGGAAGAACATCCTGACAGTAAGAGCTAATTGACAGTGAAACAAACTGCCTCAGATGTTGGTGGACATTTAAAGACCTTTGGAGGTCTTTAAACAGAGGTTGGATGGGCATCTCTCAGGAATGCTTTAGTTGTGTATTCTTGCACAGCAGGGCCTCAGACTAGATGGCCCTGAAATCCCTTCCAGCCAGGGCCACCTTATCCCTTCGGCACTTCAGGCATGATGCCTAGGGCCTACAAAAATTTTAGGGCCTACGAAAACAGGATTGTAGGGCCTACACAATTGTCCCTATTGGTACATCAAGGCAAGGTGGGGAGTTGAAAACAAGAGTGCTTAGGGCCTACGAAAACCTTAATGCAGCCCTGCTTCCAGCTCTAGGATTCTATGATTGTATGATCCCACGACCTACTATCCCAGCTGTAGACTCAAGAGTCAAACATGTAGGTAAATCTTATTGATTCAGTGGCCCTGATTGTCCTATCTCAGTCAAGGTGGCACAGCTGATAACTCAAATTAACAAACCAAATAGCTCACAGTTCATTACTTATATTGTTCAGTAGGAACACGGTCAAAAATAGAGTCTAATAGAATTCCAAGGCAAGCAAGTCCAAAGTCAGTTGTCCAAAGTCTGGCATGGAATTCAGCAATATATCCAGAAGTCAGAAAGGTCAGATAAGCTCTGACAACTCCTGGAGTGGAAGGGCAGCACTTATATAGGTCAGCGGCCTAATGCAGCTGTTGCCTGATTAATTGCTGTCAGCTATAAACCCTCTGAGATCAATGCAGGCTCTTTCTTTGCTGTCTGAGCTCAGTAAAGGTGGGTGTGTTACCCTGACTTCTGGGGGTCCCTTGGGGAACACTGTGGTTCAATCCAAAAATGCGAAGATTGGGGAAATTAGTGGAGGACTGGCAATAGCAAAACAAGGGACAGGGTAACCCAGCAGAATCTTTTACCCAATTTTTACAGGGTCAGGCTAAGCGAAAAGCCAGACAAACGTACCAATAACTGGATTTTATTAACAAATGCATTCTCATGCACCAACGCACTCACTCATTCATGCACACAAGGCCTATTGAGAAAGGAAAGAGGTGAAAATTGATAGGGGATTCAGCTGAGAGGGTGTAAAGGCAGTGATGCTGCACCTATCCTGAAGTCTTCAGTCTGGGAAGTGGCAAGAAGAACGGAGCTCAGCGAAGAGAAGTGGCTGAGGGGATCACTCGACTAACAGAGTGCTAGTCTGCTATCATGGCAGGGAGTTCTCCAAAGAGACCCCAAAAACTGGGACTACTTATAGGGCAGAATGTACCTTGAGGGCAGGCCCTCTCCCGGGAAGAACAATGGCCAAAATAGAGGGAGAAATGCCACACAATAGCAACTTGGTAGTTTGCATGATTGGTTTATGCAGCTGGACCTTGCAGTGTAGGGTTAACTAATGTCAGAGTTGCTCAACCTGGGGAAAAACCAATAACCCCCTCAAGTTGGCTACTTGTGGCTGAGGACCCTTTGTCCGTGCGGATGTGTTTAGCCTGAGGTCCCCTAGGGGAACATGACTGGGGATTTTCCTGGCCTGACCTATTTTTGGTCGTTTGACCTCTTTGTCTATGTACCCACTCGGGCAATCTCTCTGGCATGGCGGGCATGTTTGATATCAAATTTATATTCCCCGGGATGGGGTCTGTCATCGGGGTAACAGATGCAGGTAAGTTAGTTATATTCTGTTTCTTAAGGGACAGGATTCTCTGCTGGAGCGGGTTCCGCAACCTGTTCTGTTTGTGACACTGTAACCTCCTCCTGTACAGCAGGTCCTGGCGTGCTCCCCGTTTCAAACTCAGAGTCCAAGTCCATGTTCTGGAAGCAGGACATGGTCCCAATCAGGACTTATGACGGGATTTAGGCACAGGTGAAATTGTTACACTTGTGGTACCCTACTTATGAACGGTATATATCCCAATGCCCAATGCCCAAAATACATACATACATACATACAACTACACATGTAAGGGAACCTACATAGGGGTGGTGACACCAACAGGATTCCACAGGGACATTTAAGAGGTGCTAGAAAAATTGTCCCTTTTTGTCCAGCTGATTCAAAACATCTAGATGGGATCATGCATGATGCAACCATCTTCCAGCAGTTCTTTAAGCAGCCCACAAACTGAAATCAAGCTCCTCACGTTCATTTCTTTGGTGACTTCCATGCCTTCCCTTCCAGCTGCTTTTGTCTTCTTTCCTCCCATAAAAACAGCTCTCTCAAAGAGGAGCATTTTTCTTACCACTACCTCTTGCCACCGCTTCACCTTTGAGGTGTTTAACAAAGGACCATCTTCCCAAACAATCTTCCAATGCTTCTCCCAGAAATAAAAGAAGAGACTGGAAACAAGAGTTGAGCAACATGGAGAACTTCCAGCCAGCCTCCTGGTGTTTCTGGGAACCGGTTTTCGACTCACGTTATTTCAAGGAAGAGGTATAAATCTATGATTGGCTGACACTCAGGATCCATAAAAGCAGAGGAATAGATGGGGCTCTTGAGGCCGGGTTGGCTCCCTTTGACTCCCCTGCGGCCCACCAAGATTTCTCTGCCTGGCTCACGGGTGTCTGGAGAAGACGCAGAGCGGAGCTGATGGGGAGAAATCCTCCCAGTGACTTCTCCCACACTGAGAGAGCCATCCAAGCCTAGGGCCACCCTAGAGCATGGGAAACTACTTTTAGAAAGTAATTCATTCCTCTTTACCCATTGCACTGTTTGAAAATGCTCTGTTGCAATTACACAGTGCAATCCGGGAAAAGTAAATTGTTCTGTGTATTCTTGGTTTCTCTGGTTCTTTCTGTGCCCTTTTTGAGGGGGAAAAAATCCTTTGTTGTTGTTGTTGTTTTTAGGTGCCATCAGGTTTACTTGACTCTTTATTTTAAGATTTCATATTTATTAACTTTAATACAAACATACAGACTAATTCACAACTAGAAAGCAAAAAGGACCAAAAGAAAAAGGAACAAAATATACATAAGCAATATACAACAAACTGAAAATGAACCTGAGCTAAATTGAACTGAGCTAAGAGTAAAGCACAATAGCAAAAGCCATCATTAAAAGCCTAATTTGTTACCCTAAATGCATCCAAACTACACTAATTAACTAAAAAGCAAAAGATCTCTGGCCCCCGCACACAAACTATAATGAAAAGGAAAAAAATTAATTGATTAATATACTATTATCTTATTATGTCTATGTATACTCAACTTATTAGAATTACTAATAATCATAACCAGGAATTATTATATCATTGCATATCATATTGCTCAAAAAATCCATAAATTATTTCCAGCCTTTCAAAAAAAATAAATCTTCAGTTGTCCCGTCCTTTAACATCCACATCAATTTTGTAACTTGGGCAAGATCCACAACTCTTCCTTCATCGGTCCTTCAGCCGCACGCCAAATTTGAGCTTGACTTGACTTCTGGTGTCCCATAAACGAGAGGCAGCTAAGCAGAGCTCTTGGCTCTAGCCCCGCCTCCAGTCAAGTCAGCAACTCAGCCAAAGCCCCGCCTCCTTAGACCATGTGATCATGTCGCCAAAACAAAAAACAAAAACACTCACCTGGGCCTCTAAAGAACGCAGGCAATCAACCAACCCTGACCCCAAAATCACAACATCACCTTTTTCTGCCTCCTCAGAGATCAAACTCTACAGACTGAGATCCTTATCGCTTATAGAATCATAGAATCACAGAGTTGGAAGAGACCCCAGGGCCACCCAGTCCAACCTCCTTCTACCACGCAGGAACCCCCATCAAAGCCCTCCCTCGGACAGATGGCCATCCCGCCTCTGCTTAAAAACCTCCAAAGAAGGAGGAGACTCCACCACACTCCACGAAGGCAGCAGCAGATTCCACTGCCGGATGGCTCTGACCATCAGGAAGTTCTTCCTGAGGTTCAGGTGGAATCTCCTTTCCTGCAGCTGGAACCCATTGCTCCTTGTCCTGGTCTCTGGAGCGGCAGAAAACAAGCCCGCTCCCTCCTCGACATGACATCCCTTCAAATATTTAAGCGTGGCTCTCATGTCCCCTCTCAACCTTCTCTTCCGCAGACTGGACATCCCCAGCTCCCTCAGCTGCTCCCCAGAGGGCTTCATGGCTTCCAGACCCTCCACCATTTTGGTCGCCCTCCTCTGGACACCCTCCAGCTTCTCAATATCCTTCTTGAACTGAGGTGCCCAGAATTGGACATAGTATTCCAGATGAGGTCTAACGAATGCAGATGCAAATGAACAGCTGGTGCTACAGACAGTTCCCTCCATGTTTTAATTGACTGTTTTGCCAATTGATTGATCTTTGCCTTCATCAGGCCAGAATCCCACTGGTGTCTTACACCTGTGTTATTTTCTGTCATGAAAGCAAGATGGACATTTCTGTCTGATATGAAACATCTGCATTCCGTTCAAGAAGCGGAGTTGTACATAGGGTGCCATTATGCATTGAGGTGCACATGTGTTGCTCAGAGATGTATACAAACCTCACAAGGCATGCTGTGCATGGATATTCATTTGGCTGTCCTTTTGCTATCTCGGTTCAACTGTGCATCATGTTGCTGTTCCACATGCATAACTCCTTGTGCAGAGATTCACTCTATGCATCTCGGTGTCCATTCATAAGAATGAGATGTTCTTTCCATTCATATCCACCGTCTCCATATTCTAGTCTCTGGAGCTTGTTTTCTGCTGCTCCAGAGACTAGGAAATGGCACAGTAGCTCAAACTATAGGAAAAGAGATTCAACCTAAACTTTAGAAGAACTTATGGTCAGAGCAGTTGGACAGGAGAAGATGCTTCTGCCTCCAGGGAGTGTGGTGGAGTCTCCTCCTTCTTTGGAGGTTTTTAAGCAGAGGCGGGATGACCATGTGTCAAAGGAAGTCCTTGGATGGTGTCTTTCTGCAAGGCAGAAGGGGGTTGGACTGGATGGCCCTCGGGGTCTCTGCCCCCTCTAGGATTCTAGAATCCTACAATCTTTGACTTCCTACCTTCTAACCAAACTTCTCTCCCCTCTTTTTTCACTTTTTCCCTCCCTCCACATACACAGTGTTTTAAACCTTTCTGATTTTCCATAAAGTGCTATAAATTTCACCTGGAAGGGGATCAGACCTATGTCTTATTACAGTTTTCTTTTGAAAAAAAAAAAACACTGATTACTTTTGCAGGCTTCAGAGCCAAATTCCAAGGGACCCATGAGTTCAAAGATCAAATAAATTGTCTGGCAGATTTATCAGGTCCCAGGGTGGGCAGCCCTGCAGTAAACTCCCTTTGCTTTGCCCCTTTGCCTCTTTGCTTTCTGGTTCAGGGGCAGGAGGCACACTGGCATCCAAGAAATTAGCCAGTCGCCGATTCATCCCTCCCTCAGGGCCAAGCTGCTCTGACAAAGCAAAAATCACTTCGGTATAATAGAGCTCCATGGGTGGAAAGTGATGACAGGAGGCTTCCAAAGATACATGGCCGGGGGTCGAGGAGACAGAATGCAACTTTACACTCATGGACTGATGTGACTATTGTACACTAGTAAATTGCAACTATGTGCAACCAAACATGTAAACAAATGTGAAATGACCAATTGAAATGCTCAGTGCATACATATACATGAGAATTTTTGCAATGCTCAATGCACATCTGCATGTGAAGCTATTGGTGTATGCCTTCAAGCCATTTCTGGGCCATTTCCGCACTAGACTGTTATAGCGCTATGATTCCACTTTCAACATCCTATGGAATCCCGGGGTTTGCAGTTTTGGGAGGGGCCAGATGGCCGAAACTGCAAACCCCAGGATTCCAGAGGATGTTGAAAGTGGAATCATGCGCTATAACAGTCTAGTGCGGAAATGGCCTGACTTATGGAGACCCTAAAGCAAACCTATCACGGAGTTTTCTGGGGCTGAGAGTGTGTGAGGCACCCAAAGTCCCCCAGCTGGTTTCCATGGCCAAGCAGGCAATCACATTCTGGTCTCCAGGGTCATAGTCCAGCACTTAAGCCACTAGAACATGCTGGCTATCACAGCATGTGAGAAAGTCATGAAGTCCTAGGGCCTTTCTGCACTACACTGTTATAGCGCTGTTATTCCACCTTCAAAGTCCTGTGGATTCCTGGGGTTTGTGTCCAACTCCAACTCCCAGCCTGTGCCTCTCTGCCAGCAAGAGAGGGGAGGCGAAGGTACTTGCCCAAGAGGAGAAGGAGGCAGTGGAGAGTGTCCAGTACAAACAAGTGGAAACTCTGAGCAGAGCCAAGTCAAAGTCAAATCCAAAAGGTCCAGAAAGCCAAAGATCCATCCAGAGGGGTCGAGGGTGCTGGAACACAAGGATCGCGAGGGCTTGCGTAGTAATTTGCTACGAGCAAACAGCAAGCTACGCTGAGAGACTTAAATAGCCACTGAAAACAGGTGTTACTTGTCATTGTTCTGTTTCCTTAATCTAGCCAAAGCTCTGAGCTGTTCGCTTCAGCCTCCTCCGTGGTTGGGAGCTGAGGGGCAAAGGTGAATGTAATTCCTCTAAATCATTGCTGGCTCCCTCCCCCTCTGGAGCTGGCTGGGGCAACACTGCCTCCGCTTGTCTTTCAACTGACGGGGATGTTTGCAAGCTGGTTTGGTCATCGCTGGCTCCGTTCCTGGAACAATCAGTTGCTCATCGACCTCAGAGCCATCACCCATCACAGTTTGCTGTTTAGGCAGGGGCCTTTAGAATTCTCAGCCAGAGAGTCTCAGAAAACTACAAATCCCAGAATTCCCCAGGAGGTTGAAAGTGGAGTTATAGCACTATAATAGTGTAGGGCAGAAAGGCCCATAGAGTTTGTAGGAGTCCCATGGGCTGTTAAGACCACCCCCCCATGCAAAAACTCCAGGTAAACCATCCCCAGCAGGTAACTGTCCAGCCTCTTTTTTGAAAACATCCAAAGGAGGACACCCCACACACACGTTTCCAAGCAATTGGTTGAACAGCTCTTGTTGTCAAGAAGTTCCTTCAAATGTTCACTCAAAATCTACCATTCTGTAAGTGGAAACTATTAGACCTGGTTCTACCATTTGGGGCAGCAGAGAATAAACCTGGCTCTCCTCACTATGACATCCCTTTAGATATTTAACGAATGTGATTAGGTCACCCCTCAGCCTTCTCTTCACCAGTTTTCAACATGCCCAACTTCTTCAACCTTTTCCTCACCGGTTCAGTTCTCCATACCTCTTATCATCCTTGTTGCCTCAACCCACCTATATCCTTCCCAAAAAGAGGTGCCCTGAACTGAGGACAGTACTCCAGATGAGGCCTGACTTGTGTAGAATATGGTGGGACTGTTATTTCCCTTGTTGTGGAAACTACAGTTCCATTAATGCAAAGCGAAAATATTATTCACCTTCTATGCTGCAGCAACACACTCCTGGCTAATGTTCAACTAACGATTAACAAAAATCCCAAGGTGCTTTTGCATGTAGCACTGCTGAGCCAAGTGTCCCCAGTCCTATACCTGTGCATTTGGTTTTTGTGACCTAAAAGTAGAATGTTGCATTTGTCTCTGTTGAATTTCATTTTATTAATTTCTGCTCAATTTTCTCATTTATCGCAGTCCTTTTGTATTCTGTTCCTATTTCATCCCATTAGTGAATTCAGTACACTGCGTAAGCCCATGGGAGAGGGACTTTTTAGCCACAGCACCCCAGTTGTGGGTTGCCCTCCCCTAGGAAGTCCAACTGGCATCAACACGGGTTTTATTTGGGCACCAGATAAAAACATGGCTACTTATCAAAGCCTTTGAGCTTTGCTGATTTAATCCAAATGCTATGCACAGGGTTTTACAGCTGTTTTCAAACCTGTTTTAACTTGTTGAAGTGCTTCATACTTCTAGGCCCTTTCCGCACCTTACCTTTTTCGGGCGCTCGAGTGTGGGGATCGCGCGAGCAGCCTCTGGCGAGAGGCTCTCGCATCCGGGATCCTTCGACTCCTCACGAGCCACCTGCTTGCGTGAGAGCCCTGCCCTTTCTTCCGCAGCGCAGCCTGGGACCTTCCCACGCTGCGCTGGGGCAGGAAGCACAACCGGCGCGGCTCCGGAGGCTCCGCACACCAGGTGACTGCACACAGGGCCCGGGAGCAATGCACGATCGTGCACCATTTTCAGCTTCTAGCCAAAAATGAAAAGGTGCATGATCGGTTCCTGCCGGCCCCTGGAGCGTCGCGCGATGGTGAGTGCATCGCGCAGATCGCTCCTCACAATCGTGCGATGCTCCAGGCCCTCTTTTGCATGGAAAATGCCGTGCGAAAAGGGTCTATGTCTTTTTTTTTAAAAAAAAAATGTTAATGTCCTTGTATTGATTGTGCCTCTATGCCACCCAGATATCTTTTGATATAGGATGGGATGAAAACCCCTCACTAAATAATAAAGAATACAAATGAATAGAGCCAGCATGGAGTAGTGTTTTGAGTGCAAGATTTAGACCGGGGTTTAAATCCCCATTCAACTGACTTCCTCTGAAGAAATCTTGCCAAGAAATCTTGCCCTCCCTAAGCTGCAAACCCCAGGATTCCATAGGATGCTGCAAATGGAATAATAGTGCTATAACTGTTTTGTGAGGAAATGGCCTAGGGTTTAAATCCCCACTCAGCTATGGAAGCCCACTATGTGAGCTTGGACAAGTTCCACCCTCTCAACCTCAGCAGAAGACAAAGGGAAAGAAAGCCCACTGATAGGTTCACCTCAGGTTTCCACAAGTCAACAACTGACACAGATACAGATAAATTCAATTCAGCGCGCACACACGCCAGCCCTCCTTGGTGTGGTAATACCGGCCCTCTGCTCTGCTGAATCTCCCGGGAGCTTTTGGTCCATCTTCTTTTGCAAAGAGAGCTTTCGTGAACCAGCAAAGAGGAGACTTTGGTTCTCTTTTGGCCTCCCTGGCGCCGAACTGTCAGGGAAGAAGGGGGAGCATTTTCTACATCAAGGGCTTGAAAGAGTGCAGATCCCCTGCAAGTATTTTCATGGAGGGAGTTTGTTCCTCCCATTCCTGCGCTGTAAATTCTTTATGCCTTCCACGTGCAGCAGCGGCTGGCGTGCGGTCTCGCCGGGCCCGCAGCTGGACTCTGCAGGTGTGTGGACTTGGCTGTCAGCGTGAGGCTAAGCAGCTGTTTTACTGGGAGAAACTGGGGGTCTCTTCCAGGCTCAGCCAAGGTGGCTTCTGGTTCCAGCTGAGCCACAGGGGCCGTGACATGCTCAGGGTACGGGGCGTGAGCTTGTCTCCTATCCACAAGCGACGTCCCAGAATGCTTTGCTACGCGAAGCACAGGCGAGCCTCCGGCAGCATGTGGCAAAGGGTGTGATGGAGAACAGAGCAAGCAGGCCCCTCTGCAAAACGGGTTGCAGCCTCCAGCCCTGACAGAACAGCCTGCGCTCCAGAGGCAGAGAAGAATTAAGAGTCAGAAGTACAGCAAGGATGGAAAATAAATAAAAGTCAGAGAGTGGGGAGACCCACGGATGGATGCCAAGGTGAGCCGCCAGATTTGGAGAGGGGATTGTAAACGGTTGCAAAACACGATGGTGTGGGGGATTTCTGAACAATGCTGAAGGAGGCCCATCCTGTACAGCTGGGCCGCATCCTGCAGTCACCATGGCCGTAGAGGGCTTCATGAGCAGATCAAAAGTCTAGGTTTTGCTTCCTTAACAAGAGTTAATCCAGGCTCCTTTTAACTTTTGCCAAACGTTCTCAAAACATGCAAAATCATCAATGCCACTAGCAGAGAGTAAACTGACAAAATGTTTCATTCTTGCATGGAAAAACAAGATAAGTAAAGATTTGCATCCCTATGTGCATTGGGGTAGGGGGTAATGGGAATTGCAACCCAACAATATCTTTGTGTGTCCCTGACAATAGAATCCTAGAGTCCTAGCGTATTTAAACATAGCTATCATGTACCCTCTTAACCTCTTCTTCTCCAGGCTAAGCATATCCAGCTCTTTAAGATGCTCCTCACAGGGCTTCATGGTTTCCAGGCCTTCGATCATTTTGGTTACTCTCCCCTGGACACGTTCCAGCTTATCAATATCCTTCCTGAATTTTGGTGCCCAGAACTGGACACAGGATTCCAGAACAGGGTGGCACTATTGCTTTCCTTGATCAAAATTGTTTGTCCCCCAAATGGCAACTCAAACTCCCAAAAGCCTTGGGGTGCGTGTGTGTGCGTGTATGTATGTAATTACATGCGTGTGCATGCTTTACGCCCCAAGAAGCAGTTTTTAGAGAAAGAAAGTGGGCAGACAGGGACGTGGCTTGAGGAAGTGCGGAGGGGCGAATGGCAAACCCCTGCTCTACAACAACCTTGCCAGGTAGGTGAGTCTGTCCTTCCCACTCACATTGTTGCCAAGTGCTAGAGAAGGGAGGCTGAAAAAGAGCTATTCATCCTCTTTGTAGGTCTACACTCTGGCCATTTCCGCACTAGCCTGTTATAGCGCTACGACTCCACTTTCAACATCCTCTGGAATCCTGGGGTTTGCAGTTTCGGGAGGGGCCGGCCGGCCCCTCCCGAAACTGCAAACCCCAGGATTCCAGAGGATGTTGAAAGTGGAGTCGTAGCGCTATAACAGGCTAGTGCGGAAATGGCCTCTGTGTGTGTTCATGGCCAAAGCCAGGGCTAAGCCAGGGTCATTATTCTGTGGGCATCCCAACTGGCACAGGCGGCAGAGAGGGAGTCTTCACTCCTGACCCACGCTTACCCCCCAGGGACTTGCCCCCCCCCTTTTAATGGCAGGGCTGAAGGAAAGAGGAGGAGCCGGTAAAAAGGTGGGGGGAAGCCTTAATTCAACCAAGGCAAAGTCCCTTGATTGCCTTTCCTTTGCAAATGGTAGAAGGAAAAATCATATTTTCAGTTCTGCCCAAACACTAATGCATGGAGACAATCTTATTTTGAGTTTGGCTCACCAATAAGGAACCTTTTCTTAGTTTTTGGTTTTCTTTCCTCTCTCCTCCTCCTTTCCCTCCCTGCTTAAAAAATCACATCTGTCTAGGAAATTAGGCTGGTTGGTTATAAAAGAATCCCAAAGCCCTGTTCCCAAGCCTCAGCCTGCTCTTCAGGGGCACCCAGCTGCTGAAACTGCCCATCTGACCTTAGAGAAATGAAGCAGCACAGTCAAAAGGATCAGGCCCAATCCATCAGTCCTTCCTTGAAGGGTTTTCTGAGATACGTAGGAGACCCTCTCTTAAAAATTTCGCTTGGCACTGGAATTTGTGGAATTCTTCTGGTACTGAGTCCTGTTTGTGTGAAGGTTGCAAGACCCCTTTTTAAAAAAGGCTTTCATGGCCCTTCCGAGGAAAAAAAGACAATAAGAAGTCCAGTTAGGATCCAATCAGGATGCTACATCTGAGCTTACATTGGAGCTACAGCTTACACATGAGGCCATTTCCACACTACACTGTTACAGAGCTATTATTCCACTTTCAACCTCCTCTGGAATCCCAGGGTTTGCAGTTTAGGGAGGGGCCTTTGGAATTCTCAGCCGGAGAGCTCTTGGGCCTCCTAAACTACAAACCCCAGAATTCCACAGAATATTTTGAAAGTGGAATAATAGCACTATAAGAGTGTAGTGCAGAAATAGCCTGAGTTGGGTTGGGATTCTGGGATGCGGTTCTGTTCCCCTTCCTGCAGCTGATTGTTTGCAAGGGTGCTATTCAGCAGTGGAATCTGCTGCCTGGGAGTGTGATGGAGTCTCCTCCTTCTTTGGAGGTTTTTAAGCAGAGGCTGGATGGCTATCTGTCGGGAGTGCTTTGATGTGGGTTCCTGCATGGCAGAAGGGGGTTGGACTGGATGGCCCCTGGGGTCTCTTCCAATTCTATGATTCTATGAAGCCACTGAAAAAGAGTTATGCACCATCAAACTGCACGTGCAACCTTTTTGGCCATGGCATAATATCCATATTCAGTTCATGTTCAAGCACATGGGCAAAAACACTGTTAGCTGCACAGGGCTGGCATCCAGCAGAAGGAAAATGTTGCTCAACCACCACTGAACTATGTGAGCATAGATTTACGCTATGCTAGCATTAGCACGTGACACAGTAGCCAAAAAAACCAGTTCTGGACAGCCTCAAGAGCAGTATGGAGTACAGGTAAAGGGAAGTAGTTCTGCCATTCTGTTTTCCCCACCAAGGGTAATCTTGTTTCCAGTTCTGTGCACCGCAGTTCAAGAAGGATATCGGCAAGCTGGAACATGTCCAAAGAAAGGTGACCAAGATGAGCCAGAAACCAATCTTATAAGGAATGTCTAAGGGAGCTGTGTTTATTTAGCTGGGAGAAGAGAAGACTCAGAAACGACGGGATAGTTGTCGTTAGATATTTGAAGGGATGTCATCTGGAAGATGGAACGAGCTTCTTTTCTGCTGCTCCAGAGACTAAGGTCCTTTCCGCAGCTTACCTTGTTTCAGCGCTGGGGTGCGGGGACCGCACGAGCAGCCTCCAGCAAGAGGCTCTCGCGTCCCCGCTGCTTCAGCTCCGCACGAGCTGTCTGCTCCCGAGCAGGTAGAGTGAGAGCCCCGCCGCTTCCTTCCGCTGCACAGCCTGGGACTTTACCAGGCTGCGCTGGGGCAGGAAGCGCGACTTCTGTGGCTTCGGAGGCTCGGCATGCACAGCAAGCGTGCGCGGGGCCCTGGAGCAACGCGCGATCGCGCACAATTTTTGGCCGAGGCCCTTTTCGCACGGCATTTGCCACGCGAAGGGCGCCTGGAGCATCGTGCGATTGTGAGGAGCGATCTGCGACGCTCCAGGGTAGGGCAGGTGCCACTCGCGCACTTTTTCATTTTCAGGTTTCAGCTGAAAACGGCGTGCGATCGCGCATTGCTCCAGGGCCCCACACGCACTTGCCGTGCGTGCGGAGCCTCCGGAGCCGCGGCGGTCGCGCTTCCTGCCCCAGCTCGGCCTGGGAAACTCCCAGGCTGCGCTGCGGAAGGAAGAGGCGGGGCTCCCATGCTACCTGCTCGGGAGCAGGCAGCTCATGCGGAGCTGAAGCAGCGGGGAAGCGAGAGCCTCTCGCCGGAGGCTGCTCGCGCCATCCCTGCACCCCGGGGCCAAAAAAAGGTAAGCTGTGGGAAGGGCCTGAAAGCCAAAAACGAAAAAGTATGTGATCGGCACCTGCCCTACCCTGGAGCATCGCACGATTGTGAGTGCGTCATGCAGATCGCTGCTCACAATCACCCGATGCTCCATGCGCCCTTTTGCGTGGCAAATGCTTCGTGAAAAGGGCCTGTAAGCAGTGGATTCCAATTACAAAAAAGGAGACTCCACATAAGCATTAAGGAGAATTTCTTTACGGTTAATGGTGACTGAGACCAGAATCGATTGCCTTGAAGAGTGACGGACTCTTCATTTTTTGAGGTCTTTGAACAGAAGTTGGATGGTCGTCTTTCGAGAAAGCTTTAGTTGTGTATTCGTGAGTAACAGGGCCCCTTCCGACTCTAAGGCCATTTCCTCACTAGACAGTTACAGTGCTATTATTCCACTTTCAACATCCCTTGAGGCCCCTCCCTAAACTTCAAACCCCAGGATCCCATAGGATGTTGAAAGTGGAATAATAGTACTGTAACCATCTAGCGTGGAAATGCCCTATGATTCTATGTAGGATCTTGGCTGTAACTTTCCAAGCTCTTCCTGGAAGTCTCCAAGTCACTACAAGCAACCTGACAGAGCCAGCCCATAGAAAACTGGCAACCGCACAAAATTATGTGAGACGGCAGCGAAGGAGGAGCCCGCGTAGCGGGGGGGACTGACCTTTGTGCGGGGGTGTTCGGGCAATGACTTTGGAGCTGCCAGCGAAGGCCCTGCAGGCTGCTTTTATGGGATTCAGCTGGGCTGGTTTCTCTCCTTCTTTGCCTCCAGCCATTTTTCCGTTCCACGCACAACATCTTGCGGCTGGCCCCTGGCCACAAGGGGTATAAACAGAAGGCCTTACATTTAATTAAAGCAGGTTGTAAAAGTCACTCCGAGCCAAGAAACCCGCCAGTTTGAGCCAGCCTTTTGCTTTTGGCTGCTGGCTTGAGTTTACTCCGAAGGCTGCTTTTCTGAAACGTACAAAGAGAGACTCTAAAAAAGCAGCGGTTGTTGCTGTGATGATGGTGATGTTGTTGGCGGCTGGAATCCTGTTAGCCAGTTACAATGCTGTAAGTTAGACCTACGAATGCAGAACCTTTCCCTATTCTCATTTATGACCATGTTACCATTGCTGCCCCCCAAAACCCACCTTAAAAGTCAGTCAGCCGTCCTGAGTGGCAGAGTTCTGTGGTGTTGTGGGATGATGTGACCAGCCCCTCCCACCAGTGAGCAATCGTGGAAGGAGAAGGAGCAACTTTTCAATTCCTGAAGGCACTGGCTACATCATCCTGCAGTGCCCCACTCGCCCCAGAATCATAGAATCTTAGAGTTGGAAGAGACCCCAAGGGCCATCCAGTCTAGCCCCCTTCTGCCATGCAGGAAGACACACTCAAAGCCCTCCCCTTGACGGTGGCCATCCAGCATCTCCTTAAAAACCTCCAAAGAAGAAGGAGATTCCACCACACTCCATTGTGGCAGCAACCTATTCCACTGCTGAATTGCTCTTACCATCAGGAAGTTCTTCCTAATGTTTAGGGGGAATCTCTTTTCCTGAAGCTCGAAGCCTTTGTGTCATTAGTCTCTGGAGCATCAGAAAACAAGTTTGACCCATCTTCCATATGGCATCCCTTCAAACATTTAAACATGGCTATCATATTGCCACTTAACCTCCTCTTCTCCAGGCTAAATATCCCCATCACATTAAGCCACTCCTCATAAAGCTTCATGGTTTCCAGCCCTTTTACCATTTTGGTGGCCCTCCTTTGGACATTTTCCAGCTTGTCAATATCCTTCCTGAACTGTGGGGCTCAGAACTGGACACGGGATTCCAGGTGAGGCCTGGCCAAAGCAGAATAGAGTGAAACTATCACTTTCCTTGACCTGGATACTATCCTCCTATTGATGCAGCCTAGAATTGCATTGGCTTTTTATTTGGCACATTGTTACCCTGTGTACTGGGGGTCCCGGGAGGGACACCAAAATGTGCTCAACTAAAGGTGGGGAAAATTAGCTCAGAGCACTGCTTAGTGTTACGAGAGGCAGGGTGACATAGCGAGATCTTGAACCCTACGTCTACGGGGTTGGGTCGAGTCAAGGAGAACACAGAAGTTGAAACAATAAATGACTTTTTATTAAACACAAGCAAAACAGTGTATGCGACACATACAAGATAACTAAAGAAAATAAAGGTTGGAGTGATATAGAGGGATTTTTAGAGGGATTGCTGGTTTGGGTGATACTTCACCTGTCCTGAAGCCCAGGAAAAAAATAGAGAGCGAGGCTGGGGTGCGATGTAGCCCAGCGCGTGGAGCCGAGGGGAGGCTCGCCAAGCAAAGCGGCAGCAAGGCGGGATGAAACTCGGGAGCGATCCGAGGAAGGTCTCGGAATCGAGGGTTTTTACAAGGAGAATGTGACCGCGGGCTATGCCGTACTTGGGGGAAAACAATAGATTTGGAGTTGGAGACAAAGCCTCCGAACGGTCAGAATCTGAATGATTGAGTTATCGTAGCAGTTCTCAATAGAGTAGCCAGTATGCAAACACAGAGTACTTGGGTATTGCATAGTTTACCCATCAAGCTGCCATCGCGGGGCAGAGGCTCTTTTGTAAGTGGCGTGCATACCTAATTAGAGTACTTGCCGGGAGGTCTCCTAAAGCAGTGAGTCAGCTATTCCTGGCCTACCTGTATTGTAGTTTGAATATTACGGCAATTAGCAGCCGAGCTTGTTTGCGTGCTTGTCCGGTAGCCTTGCAAGCACGTGGAGAGGAATAGAGAAGTGAAGCCGAATTATGATATCAAGAGGATATGTTTAATATCCCCAAAGCTTGGACAAGCCAGGGCAGTAACAACATCCACAGATACCAGAACCACAATACTCTGTTGGCCAGGATCACTGGCTGTCTTTTAAGGTGGAGTTCAAGGGCTGGGTCAGTAAACAGACCATAGCAAGAATATCATAGCTATACCTCTGAGGCAGGATCTTGGCAAGTATGTATTTACATCCCACCTTCTCTTTCTAGTCCATGATCCATCGCAGCTTGCAAAACTGCAAACAGGTGCAGCTTTAAAATACAAACCATGCAAAAATTAAAGAAACAATTAAATTAGCAATAGAATTAACAGCAAGTAAAGCAAGACCATTAAAAAAAAAACACAAATAAATAACACTGCATATTCTAAGAGTCCCTTTCTCCCGGAACTGTCGGGCCTCAAAGGCCTACCAGAATAAAACAATTTTTGCCAGCCTGTGGAAAGACAGTAAGGATGGTGCCAGTCTAGACTCTCTGGGCAGGGAGTTACAAAGCCTTGGAGCAGCCACTGTTTTCCCTACAGATGTATCTTTGAGGGTGTTGAGATGGAGAGAAGGGCCTCCCCAGGGAGAGAAGGATGTACACAGGATACATGAAGAGAAGGTTAAGAGGTGACATGGTATCAATCTTTAAATATTTGAAAGGATGCCACATGGAAGATGGGGCAAGCTTCTTTTCTGGCTCTCCAGAGACTAGGATGCCAAGGAATGGCTTCAAGCCACAGGAAAAGAGTTTCCAACTAAACATTAGGAAGAACTTTGTGACATTAGGAAGGACTTTGCAGAATGGGATTGGATGGGATGGTCCTTGGGGTCTCTCCCAACTCTGTGAGTCTATGACTCCACTTCTCAACAGTGGTAGAGCATACCGAGATCATGGTCATGATCATATATCAAGGCTGAATGCAGCTTCCCCTCAGAGCAGTGTATCTATCTGCATGCAGAGCTAATCTACACAGCACTACACAACCCCAACAGAAGACAAAAACATTGCGCAACACTCCTCAATGAGTGTATAGTTGCACAATGCACAACTGCAGTGTGCAAGTGCAGTGTGCAACTGGAATGAACAGTTGAACTGGAATGAATGAACTGGAATGAACAGGAATGACTGTATCTGGAACTCCAGTTCTGCTGCTGTCAGGAGATTATGTCCATTTCCACACTGGACCGTTATAGTGCTATTATTCCACTTTCAACATCCTGTGGAATCCTGGGTTTGCAGTTTAGGGAGGGGCCTCAAAGGCTTAAACCCTAGGACTATGACAAGGAGCAATGGATTCAAGCTGCAGGAAAGGAAATTCCACCTGCACCTCAGGAAGAACTTTCTGACGGTCAGAACTGTCCGGCAGTGGAATCTGCTGCTGCCTCCATGGAGTGTGGTGGAGTCTCCTCCTTCTTTGGAGGTTTTTAAGCAGAGGCTGGATGGCCGTCTGTTGGGAATGCTTCGATAGGTTTTCCTGCATAGCAGGGGGTTGGACTGGATGGCCCTTGGGGTCTCTTCCAACTCTAGAATTCTATAATTCTATTATACCCCACCTACTTAATTACATGTGCATAACTAAGTATTATCTTCTGGCCTGACCATCCCAAAGCAAACTGTAACTGCCAGGCAGCATATGCACCGAAAGATGGAGGTCCATTCAGCTGCTAACTGGAGCCCAGGTGGAGGATGTTTCCAGCACTCTCTCCTGCCAGCAAGCAAGGCCATGACAAGGGGTCCCACTTCTGACTGTCACAGCCTCACTCACCAGTGGGATAGGGATCACAATAGAAGGGGCACTTACCATCATGGCAATAATGTCGTGATGGTTCTTGTGTGGTATTAGCGAATATGGAGCAGTTGCCAATCTATAACTCAGGATCGTGAACCGATTACTGCAATATAGGATGCCAGGCTAAGAATGCAGGAAAAGCCCAGCTGGTTCAGACCCAAGGGTCTTCTGCTCCCAGCAGGGGGAAACCAGGTGCCTACAGAAAGTCCACAAGCAAGGGCTTGAAAGCAAAAGGTCCCTCTTCTGTTGTTGCCGCCCAGCAACGGGTACTGAGATATATGGCCTTTGAACAAGGGGGTTCCAACTGGGCTTGTAGCTGTCATGAAACTTCTCCTCTGCATAGTTTTCAACTCCCCTCTCTAAAACTATATTTTGCAGATGGGTTCATGTCGATGCCTAAATTCTGTCCACCAGCTGGGTCATGCGAATTTGCACCATCTTAGCCTGAACTCTCCCCAGAAGCCAAGATGACCAAACTGAGCCTGTCATACTTGTCATGAGAAGATGTCACTCATTAAAAATAATAATAATAATGCTTGGGAAGGTGGGAGGCAGTAGGAAAAAAGCGTTATAGATGGATTGATTCAGTCCAGGAAGCCACTGCTGCCCTGAGTTTGCATGACCTATTAACAAGAAAAATCTATTGATGGCCCCTCCATTATAGGGTCACCATAAGTCAAAGTCAACTTGATGACAATTAACAACATTAAAACTGCACTAGGCTTATGGTGTATCGCACCATCACGTGGAAATTCGGAAGAACTTATAGGGTTGTGTGGAGTTGTATGTGTCGTGTTCCTTCAAGTCATTTCTGACTTAGGCCCTTTTTGCACCTTACCTCTTTCCAGCGTCAGCGTGAAGGGATCATGCGAGAAGCCTCTTCCGAGAAGCACTTGCGTCCCCTCTGCTTCGCCTCGGCACCAGCTCCGTGCTGGCCAGAAGGAAGTGTGAGCGCTCCACCCCTTCCTTCCGCAGCCAGGTACTTTCCCAGGCTGCACTGGGGGAAGAAGCGCAATGGCTGCACGTCTGGAGCCTCAGCACGCAAGGTAAGTGCATGTGGAGCCTGGGAGGGACGTGCAATCCCGCGTCATTTTCAGCAACAAACCGAAAATGATATAATGCGTGATTGCCACCTACTGGCCTTGTGACCACCACGCGATTGCGAGGACGTCATGTGAAACGGTCCCCGCAATCACACGATGCTCCCGAAGCCATTTTGCGACATGACTGGTGTGCGAAAAGGGCCTCTGAGCAACCCTAAGGCAAACCTATCACAGGGTTTTCTTGGCAAGATTTGTTCAGAGGGGCTCCCCTTGCCTTCTTTTGAGGCTGAGACAGTGTGACTTGGCCACAGTGGGTTTCTGTGGCTGAGTGGGGATTTGAATCCTGTTCTCCAGACTCCTAGTCCAACGCTCAAATAACAATTATTATTGTTGTTGTTATCTTTATTTCTACCCTGCTTTTCTCCTTGAGAGGACTCAAAGTGGCTTACGAAGCTTAAAAGTGTGCAAAAATTAAAACACACATTAAACAACAATACTGATTAAAGCAATATTAAAATGCATATTAAAAACTACACAACACTGTCTCTCTTTTGAGGTTTCTATATCCACCAGAAGTTTAAAAGCATATCTGTCCTCTTCCCCCACAATATGTCCATCACAGCCCAAAATGCTGTTGACCCAGCGCAGCTCTGGCCCAGGCAAGGCCTTCTGTCAGTCGGTGGGGGCCGGTACAGGGCCAGCCCCACAGTGTCTGGGGCTGAGAGGTGGGCAGGGTGGCCACTTTCTGCTGGCCTGGATCGCATCTTCCAAGCGAGAGCCTTCCCAGCACTGGGCTCAGAATGAAAGCGAGGCCTTCTCTGCGGCCAGCCCATAATACCCCACAAGCAGTGGCCTCCGTGCCATCAAAATTATTATGATGTTTTCTCACTCTCTTCCAGCCCATCATTTTTAAATTGTCTAGAAGCTCCAGAGGATGAAATAAAACAATACATCAATGCCGAGCAGCTGGGGCCGGCCAAAGTACAGGCAGAAAAACTGGCCCCGGAGAAACCGTAAAGCAGCAGGAACGCTCCCGGGCTCCCTCCAAGAGACAGGCTTTTAGAAAGGAAGCCAAAGGAGGCTATCAGCTGGAGAGAGGCACTCCAAGCCGACGGAGTTTCACCATCACAGCCGCTCGCAAGAGTTTGTAGGTGGGCTGCAGGAAAGGGAGGGAAGGGGTGGATTATCATTCCTGAGCAACCCCGTCCTCTTGTTCGGAACATCTGCTTGACTTGGAAACTCATCCGTCTCAAAGCGAAGTTACCTGTTGCAACAAAGGGGGAAGGAGCTGTCAGCAGACGTATGGCAGCGGTGTGGTGTTCTCCGCATGGTCTGGTTGGGTTTTCAGCTGGGGTGTCGGAACGGCTTTGGACAAGTCAGAGAATCACAGAAGGTGGCGGAGTGCGACCATCGCTTAAGAAGACGAGTGGAGATTTATATAGTCCTATTTAATCATTTATATCTAACAGTGCAATCACAGAGCTGGAAAGGGTTGCAAGGGCCATCCAATCCAACCCACTTCTGCCATGTGGGAATCCACAATTGAAGCATTCCCAAAAGAGGACCATCCAACCTCTGCTTAAAGATGTCCAAAGGAAAAGAATCCACCACACCTGGGACAGCCCATTCCACTGTCAAAGAGCAAAAAGGTGCTTCTTAATGTTCGAGTGGAGTCTTTTTCTTGTAACTTGAATCCATTGGTTCATGTTCTAGTCTCTGGAGCAGCAGAAAACAAGTTCGCTCCATCTTGTACATGATATCTCTTCAGATATATAAAGGAGGCTATCATGATCTGGCTGAAATTGTCTTTGTTTCATTGCCTTAGTCTCCTTGTTACCCTGATTTCTGGGGTCCCTTGGGGGGGACACCTCAATGTGTTCCACATGATGGGGAATGGAAACTAGCCAGAGCACAAGCAATAGCAATGTGAGCGGCAGGGTAACCTAGCGGGGTCTTTTGCCCAGTTTTCACGGGGTCAGGCCAAGCCAAAAATCAAACAAGAATGTCCAATAAATGATTTTATTGAATGAAAGTTTCACGCAGCAATGCAATCACTCACGCACTCACTCAAGACCTATTAAGAAGTAAAAGAGAAGAAACTGGATAGGGGAATATTGAAGGGGTTGTAGCTGGGGTAATACTGCACCTTTTCCTGAAGTCCTTGGTCTGGGGAAAATAGTGGAGAAATGGGGCTCAGCACAGAGAGGGCCAAGGGGATTACTCAACAGACAGAGAAACAGTCTGCTGGGATGACCAGGAGTGATCCAAAGAACCACTCAAAACTGGGACTATTTGTAGGGGGAAAAGTACCTGGAGGACTACTCCTTTCCCAGGGAGAACAATGAGTGTTGGAGCGATAACGAAGCTCCACCATGGCAATTTCCTTTGTGTGATGGGATTGCAAGGTGTTGCCAAAGCCTCAGGATCTTCGACTGTGTTAGTTTGTGGTGTGACTTCATGCAAATGGTCCTTGCTTGATAGGATATTTGCTCAACTTGGGGCAAACACACTAATCCCCTCAAGTCGGCTTCTCAGGGGATGAGGACCCTTTGTCTACTGTGGGTTTGCACAGCTTGAGGTCTCCTGGGGCTACGTGACAGGGGAGTGTACTGGCCTGACCTGGTTTTCGATTGTTTGACCATTGCTGCCTACGTGCCCATCAGGGTGACCTCTCAGGCACATTGAATCATATTTTAATATCAGAATTGTAGACCCTGGGATGGGTTTTTCCAGTGGAGTAACACCCTTTAACGTAAAATTGACATGACAATTGAGCAGGGAGATAGTGTGTGTGTGTGAGAGAGAGAGACAGAGAGAGAGAGAGAGAGAGATTTTGAAAGAGCAAACAAAATGGAGGTTGAGGACAATTCAGCAGACAGATTGCTACTATATTCCCACTTGTCCTTCCTCCACACCACTTCCACCAGACCATGTTTTCTTTGGCAAGTATTGGTCACACACACCCCTCCAGAAAGACACCCTAGTGCAGAACAAGTTGCCCCTTCTAAGAAGGCTCAACACATCCAAAGTGGGTGGTGTTTTAACTGTGTGCCAGTCTGGCCTGGCTCAGAGGAAAAACAGTACATCAGTCAACCTCCTGGGCAGCTCAAGCAGGTCTGGAAGTTAAAAACCAAACAGGTCCTCAGCAGAGGCAGCATGGTTTGTGTGTTGGACTAGGACTCCAGGAGAACAGGGTTTGAATCCTGTCTCAGTCACAGAAGCCCACTGGGGGACCTTTGACAAATGGCAATCTCTCAGCCTGAGAGGAAGGCAGAGGACAATCTATTCTGAAGACATCTTGCCATGAAAACCCTAAGACGGGGTTTCCATATTGCAGTCTGCATGATGTAGTGGTGTGGGGGCTGGGCTAGGACTTTCAGAGACCAGAATTCGAATCCATGGTCAGCCATGGAAACCCTCTGGGTGACCTTGGATGAGTCATAGCCTAAGACTTTCCACACTATACTGTTATACTGCTGTTATTCCATTTTCAACCTCCTGTGGATTTCTGGGGTGTGTAGTTTACTGAGGCCAAAGAGCTCTCTGGCTGAGAATTCGAAAGTCCCCTCCCTAAACTGCAAACCCCAAGGTTCCGCAGGATGTTGAAGGTGGAATAATAGCACTATAACAGTGCAGGGCGGAAATGACCTAAGACAGTAGCAATGGCAGATCTCCTCTGATCTGGCCAAAAAAAAAAAATTATGGAAGGAAGTGTTGATAGGCAACCACATAATAACAGCAAAAACTCTCATTAGAAGTTGTTCAGGTTCCGTTGACCCAAGAAGTTGGAACATTCTTGGAAAAGGCTTAATATGTCTCATTAACCAATGATGAGCTCAGAAATCTGGTCCACTTACCTCAGCATTGGATGAGGGGGAAAGTAACTCATGCTGCTATGTTAGTCATTAATGTTGCAGTAGAAACCATGGGACCATTGGAAGGAAATGGCTTTGGCTGGTGCTACGTCCAGCCAATGGCACATTTGGTAGTTGGCTCCTTCTTTCTGCAAGCTGACACCAGACTCAGATGTGGTTAGTTAGTTCCAGTGGGAGCAGATCCATTGAGTCAATTGTTGAATGGTTAGTCAACACATCAGTAAGTCAAAGGCTCTATTCTAGCTAGGACAAACAATAGGAATTAGAGCAGTGCTTCCCCAACTTTGCTCCTCTAGGTGTGTTTTGGATTTCACTTCCCAGAAGTACTATCCACCTTGGCCAACAGTCAGAAGTTCTGGGAGCTGAACATCAAAACAGTTGGAAGACCAAAGTTTCAGAATTACTGATTTAGGCTCATAACTTTTTGTGTCATGTTATTTATATCTCCACATGTACTTTTCTCCACATTTATTTCAGACTTTTTAAGCTGTATTGTTTTCCAGACTCTGTGGAGGCAGAATTTGTAGTTGTTGTGTGCCTTTGTGTTATTTCTGACTTATGGCAACCCCAAAGTAAACCTATCACGGGGTTTTCTTGGAAAAATTCTTTCAGAGGGAGCTTGCTTTTGCCTTGCTCTGAAGGTGAGGGTGTGACCTTGCCCAAGGTCACCCAGTGGACTTCCATGGCTGAACCAGAATCTGAACCTTGGTCTCTGGTGTCCTAGTCCAATGTTCAAATCACTATGACACACTGCCTCTTGACAGCAGAATACCAATGAATAAATAGCAAAAAGATGACGAGGCGGAGGAGGGGAGGAGAACTGGTTCAGCTTAGATGTGCACAAACCTCACAGTCCGATCCGTGGCTAGGGATGTTGAGATGTGTATTCCTACACAACTGGGAACTACCAGGTTGGGGGCAGCTATCAGAAAGCCTGGCATCGAAAAACCTATGGATTTGCTTTTTGCCACTGATCTTCTGCATCCCTTCTCTTCCTCACTCTCACCAAACCAAACCTTTTGCGTACTGTTTACTCACTCTTCAGAAAGTATGGATTGTTTCAAGGGGAAAAAATGAGACACGACTTGCAAAAGAAAAAAAAATCCTGGCACAATACATTTTTAAAGTAACTAGAACATATCACTCATTACTGCTGCTGGACAATGGATTTGACCAAATAAAATCAGGCTGATTTGAAGTAGTTTCTAAAAGCTGTGGGTACGACCAGATCAGCCCAAGGCAGTCAAGACTGATCCTATGCAAATGAGGTCCAAATCTGAATTACCAAACTAGGATCTGAACTGAATTGGGGGCCCAGTGCATCATATGACTTGCTACACCAAATCAGGTAACATTGGTTCCACTTCTGCAGCTGTCGTGCACTGGCAGACACCGTATACCAGCTTATGTGCTTTTGTGGGGCCATTGCAAAAAAGAAGCGCCCAGTACTTCTTTGTGCAACAAGACCCCCTCTCTCCATGCACAATCTCAGCTTGAGGCACACTTTCATGTCCAATCATTGCCTTGTGTGCTCCCAGGTATCATTTGGTAGCAGGTTTGAATCTTCAGCGTACTGACTAGAAGTTGAGGGGTGAGGGCTATGGCCGTGCCTTTTTCCCTGTCTGTTCCTGGAATTCCCTACCTTCAGTGATGACTGATTTGCTATTCCAACGCCTCTAGCTGGAGTTGGATGCAGGGTCGGAAGAGGAAGCTCAAAGAATCAGCAAGGAACAGAATCTAGGCCACCTCTACTCAAAGTGGTGATCCACAGGAGGCTTCCAGGGAATCCTGTGTCCAGTTCTGGGCACCACAATCCAAGAAGGATATGGACACTGTAGACTGTGTCCAGAGAGGCACAACCAAAATGGTCAAGGGTTTGGAAACCATGAAGGAGCGACTTAGGGAGGAGCGACTTAGGGAGCTGAAGATGTTTAGCCTGAAGAAGAGGAGGTTAATAGGGGACATCATAGCTATGTTTAAGAATTTCAAGGGATATCATATGGAGGATGGAGCAAGTCTTTTTTCTGCTGATTCAGAGACTAGGACAGTATGGAGAAATGTCTTCAAACTCCAGGGAAAGAGATTTCACCTCAACATTAGGAAGAATTTCCTAAGGGTCTGAGCTGTTTGACAGTGGAATACACTGCTGCCTTGGAGGCTGGTGGGGTCTCCTCCTTCTTTGGAGGCTTTTAAAGAGAGGCCAAATGGCCCATCTGTCAAAGGGAGGGCTTGGATGGTGTCTTCCTGCCTGGCAGAAGGAGGTTGGACTGGATGACCCTTGGGGTCTCTTCCAGCTCTATGATCCTATGATTCTATGACCTATACAAAAAATACAGCAATAATTTACACAAATATGATACTAGACCTTAGCATATCAGGAAAACATTGCCAGCACACCGTGACAGGTAGCTTGGGAAGCAGTGATCTAGGCCTGGTGTTACTTTTGAAATGCAATTCAGCTGAACTCTTGTTAACAGGAGAAAAAGAGAAATTAACTCATTGCAAATACCTTTAATACTTCTATTGTGTTAATTCCAGTCTCTGGGCCACATGACATTGGAGTGGAATGGAAGAAGGAAGCACACCATGGTCCCGGGGGAAGGACAGAGATGAGTCCCCAACCTTTCATCTGATCGCTGATCCTTCCCCCCCCCCGCCCCCATAGAAATAATAGGGCTGTGGCCACGGGGCATGCACTGATTCCAAAATTAGTCTCCCAAATTCTCTCGGTCAAGAAGAGTTTTGGGGAGCAGGAACAGAATGCAGAACAGGGTGAACAAGGGAATGGAAACCACCTCAAGCCACCTCTGTTCCAAGCCAGAGTGCTAATTTTATTCTTAAAAGGCAAATTCCAGAGGTGCACCTTGCCTCTGACTGTTGTTTTTCTCCTTCACAACACATTTGCAGAGCCTACAAAAATGATATTCTGGACACAGCTGCCCTGTTGATTTGGGAAGAAATATTCTGTACAAGATGCTTCAGAGTGGGGGGGGGGGGAGAGAGAGAAAGGGAGGGAGGCAAAACATTTTTTATTGCCTTGGATGCAATTCACATCTCAGTCCTTATCTGCAATGGAACAGCTCCCTCTACTGCAACCAAGATGCCTTCAAACCATTTGTACAAGTTCAAAAAGTGTGCCTGCAGATACCAGAATGGCACTGTATTTCAAAGGAAGGAACTGGCAAAACCATCTGTGAGGATTCCTTTCCCAAGAAAACCCTAGGAAATTCATGGGGTTCCCATAAGTTGACAAGAAAGTAGAGGGCATGTATACCCACCCACCACCCTCAGAGGGAGAGAGAGAGAAAGAGAATCATAGAATCGCAGCGTTGGAAAAGACCCCAAGGGCCATCCAGTCCAACCTGCTTCTGCCATGCAGGAATTCACCATCAAAGCACTCCTGATAAATCTCCATCCACCCTCTGCTTTAAACCCTCCAAAGAAGAAGAATCCATCACACTCCCAGGCTGCACATTCCACTGTCAATCTACTTTAACCAGTAGGAAGTTCTTCCTAAGGTTTAGATGGAATCTATTTTCCTGAAGTTTGAAGCCACTGCTCCATAGCGTCCTAGTCTCTGGAGCAGCAGAAAACAAGCTTGCCCCATTTTCCATGTGACATCCTTTCAAATATTTAAACACGGCTATGGCGGCATCCCTTAACCTTCTCTTCTCCAAGCCGCATGTATCCAGCTCCCTCAGCTGCTCCTCAGAGGGCTTCACGGTTTCCAGGCCTTTGACCATTTGGATCATCTTCCTCTGGACATGTTCCAGCTTGTCCATATTCTTCTGGAAGCCCTCTGTAGCTTTCATTCTGGCGACCTTACAAATCAGGGATGATATATGTCTCAGTGTACTTCATTTTCTTACTTAACTATAGCCATTTCCGCACTACACTCTTATAGCGCGATGATTCCACTTTCAACATCCTATGGAATCCTGGGGTTTGCAGTTTAGGGAGGGGCCGCTATTATGGGATATAGCCCGCTATTTTAAAACTAAGGGCTAGGTCCTGTTGCTCACCCCAAGCAGAGTAGATGCACTGAATCGATGGAATTAACACGGGCCCACTTAGCAAGTCATATCCTCAGAAGACACGGCCATTACAAAAGGCAACGGGGCTTGCAAGGTAGGTACAGAAGGAAAAGAGAAGGGAAGACTGAGGCTGTTTACACCCTACACTGTCATGGTGCTATTATTCCACTTTCAAATCCCAGGGCCTGCAGTTTAGGGAAGGTCTTTTAGAATTCTCGGCCAGAGAGCTCTTGGGCCTCAGGAAACTACAAACCCCAAAACGCCACAGGAGGTTGAAAGTGGAATAATAGCACTGTAGCAGTGTAGAGAGGAAATGGCCCAAGAGGTCACGTCATAAAATTATCTTTAAATCTCTGAAGAGATAGCATGTAGAAGATGGAGCGAGCTTGTTTTCTGATGCTCCAAAGAATACTACACAAACCAAAGGATTCAAATTACAAGAAAAGAGATCCCACTTAAACATTGAGAAGAACCTTTTCACTGTAAGAGTGGTTTGAGAGTGGAACTGAACACCTCAGAGAGTGGTAGAAACTCTCAGTCTTAGGAGGACTCTAAAGAGAGGTTGGGTGAGCAACTTTCAGGAGAATTTTAGTTGGGTTTCCAGCATGGATGACCTTTGTGATCCCTTCCATTCCAAAGAATATACATTACGGGTGGATAGACTCAGCCAAAGAAGCCACAGCCCTGAGTTTGCAAGACCTCAACGGGCCTGTTGATAAGAGGGAGGCCTGGAGGTCTCTCAAAGCTGACTTCACAGCAACTAACAACAACTTAACAAGTTAACATTGATTCAGTGGGTTCACTATAATCTGGACTAACAGCAGGACTTATAGCTGAAACACCAGAAGAGAGTAAAAAAAAAGTTACACATGGATGCATCTACGTAGTTAATAGTTGCATGAGCAGAGTTCCACAAGGTTAACCATTTTTGTTGTTGTGTGCCTTCAAGTTGTTTCTGATGTATGACAATCCTAAGGTGATCCTATCATGGGTTTTCTGGGGCTGAGAATGTGTGGCACACCCAAGGTTACCCAGTGGGTGTCCGTGGCCAAACGGGGAACTGAACCCCAATCTCCAGGGTCACAGTAGTCTCAGTGGTCAAACCACTACATCATGTTGGCTCTCTTGGGCCTAGATCCTATTATCAGTCATGACTAGAATAGAACCATTGAATCAATTTGTTTTATGTATATATGGATTCACCATTCAGCAGCTGACTGTAATGGATCTGTCTGAGCTGGGACTAACCCATAGAATGGCATCCTTCTTGGATGGTGCCTAACTATTCCACAGTGCCTCCAATGCACTGCTTGAATCGCTGGGGCTTTGGAAACAGTCATTCCACATTCACCATTGAACAATGGGACAAGAAGCAGACACCCATGGGCAAATACATCATTGGCTGCACAATGCTTTGCATTCAGCAGAAAGGTGGCGTAGTACCACCAAAACTTGAACTACGTGAGTGCAGATTTATTCCATGCCAACATGAAGAGAGGCCCAGCATGGTCTAGTTGTCTGAGTGCTGAACTAGGACTTAGGGAGACCAGTTTTTGAATCTTTGCTCAGCCCTCGAAACCCCTTGGGTGCCCTTGGGCAAGTCACATTCCCTGAGCCCCTCAGGAAGGCAGTGATGATGCAAATTTTTACAGTAGCCTGCAAAGTCAGAAAATGCGCCAGACTGTTTGAACGTGGCCTGTGGAGCCCCTCTCAGCTTCTTCAGTGTCTTCCTCAAGCTTTGTGTGATTTTGTTTGATGTTCTTTTGCACCCTGGAAATACAACAGGAATAGCAGTTACATTTCTATACCGCTTATCAGTGCAAAGCAGTCCCTAAGCAGTTTACAATGTTGGAAGCTGATTGCTCCCAACAAGCTGGGTACTCATTTTACCGACCTGCAGAAGGATGGAAGGCTGAGTCAACCTGGAGCCCTGCAGGATCAAACTCACAATGGCCATTTCCGCACTAGACTGTCATAGAGCTATTATTCCACATGCAACATCCTATGGAACCCTGGGGTTTGCAGTTTCTGGAGGGGCCAAGTGGCCCCTCCCAAAACTGCAAACCCCAGGATTCCATAGGATGTTGCAAGTGGAATAATAGCGCTATGACAGTCTAGTGTGGAAATGGCCAATGTTGTCGCTGCAATATTGGCATTTAACCACTGCACCATCGGTGGTATTGGCATTGGCAGTGGTATTGGCAAAGGGAACAATTGAATTATGAAGGACCGGAAGGTGGCAAGCCATTCTGGACATACGTGGCCTGGAATGTAGCCACTGAATAAATCTTGCAAAGAAAATCCTGTAATAGGTTCACTTTAGGAGCACCAAGAGTTGGACGTGACTTGAAGGCACAGAACAGCCAGTGGGACGATGCCGGATCTCGGTGTATGATTCTGTGATGCAAGGGTCTTGTACCTCTTGGTCTCCACCCATCTTCCTTTATGGCAGATGTGACCTCAGCAAACCTCCGTTCTTCAAACACAGCTACCCTGCCTTCCTCTCGGCCCCCCACGTCCCTTGCTGCAAGAAACCGAGCGCGAAAGCTCGGGACGGTTTCTTTTGAGGTCCCCCAAGCAAGAGCAGCTGCTGCTGCCTTTGATGTTCTTCAGACTGAAGTTTAATTACAGGGAAGGAGAAAGGGGTGCCGGGGTGCTGGGGCTGCCTTTAAGCTCTCCAATAAGGCAGCGCTGACATTTAGCATGGGAGACGCAAGGGAGGAGAGGGGAGAGCACCGCATAAAATGTAAGGATTTTCCCCTTAATTGGAAACAGCTCAAGGCCCTGGAAACGCTGCTAATGAGTTTACAAGCGCACAAGGAAGGGCCGAGGGAAAGGCAGCAAGTGTCATAAAAGCAGTGCTCTTAAACCCTTAGCAACAGAGCTCAACCGCCATCTAGATGCCCCTCGGCTTCAGGTGAATTTTCTCATCCAGCCCTAGCTGCAGGGAGGAGGAGGAGGAGGAGGCGGCGGCGGCAGTGGCGGCGGCGGCGGCAGGGATGGAGGCCAAGGCATGGAGGCCAAGGCAAGGCAAGAATGTTCTGAGAAGATATTGGGAGAGACTTCTAGGATTCAGTCTAGATCTGCTCTACTCTGTTCCCTGGTCATGCTTGAACCCTTGTTTCATGCCTTTGGGAAAGGCGTGTGTGTGTCCAAGGCCCTTTCCGCACGGCATTTGCCATGCGAAACATCACCTGGAGCGTCGCGCGATTGTGAGGAGCGATCTGCACGATGGACTCACAGTCCCGTGATGCTCCAGGGGCCGGCAGGCGCCGGTCACCCACCTTTTCATTTTTGGCCAGAAGCCAAAAATGGTGCGCGATCATGCATTGCTCCCGAGCCCCGAGTGCACTTACCTGGCGTGCAGAGCCTCCAGAGCCTCGCCGGTTGCGCTTCCTGCTCCAGCGCAGCCTGGGAAACTCCCAGGCCGCACTGCGGAAGGAAGAGGGGGGGCTCTCACGTGAGCAGGCAGTTCGTGCGGAGCTGAAGCAGCAGGGATGTGAGAGCCTCTCGCCGGAGGCTGCTCGCGCGATCCCCGCACTCTAGCACCGGAAAAAGGTAAGGTGCAGAAAGGGCCCGAGTTATGGCACTAGCACCATGCGTGACAGTCACTTGGATTTTTTTCCCCGCAATTGTAGTCATGTTGGTTGATCTCCCACTTTGTCCTTGCATAGGGTAAATCTGCATTTGCACGTGGTAGCACTAGAGCACCCTCCTGCTGAATAATGACAATTTGCCACTGATCAGGTATCTATCTGCCAGCATTCCTGCTTCGTGTCCCCCTGCGCAGTGGGAAATCAAGAACAAAGGCTGTTCCTGAGATCCCCGTGAATCGAGGGGCACGCAGAAGGCACGCGTGAACCTTTACACACCAGCCAAGAATGGGCAACTGCATGCCTGGCTCGGTTTGTCCCAAGCAGAAGACAGCCACTGACTCAATGGCTGAATGATGGGGTGAATGGTAAACCCCACTGATTGTTAATGGTAAATCCCATTGCTTCAATGACTCTGTTTCAGTCAGGAGAAACAGTAGCAGAAGGCCTGGAAACCATGAATCCATATGAAGAGAGGCTTAGGGACATGGGGATCTTTGGCCTGGAGAAGAGAAGGTTAAGAGGTGCCGTGATAGCCATGTTGAAATATCTGAAGGGATGTTATACGGAGGATGGAGCAAGTTTGTTTTCTGCTGCTCCAGAGACTAGGATGCGGAGCAATGGCTTCAAACTCCAGGAAAAGAGATTCCATCAAAGCATGAGGAAGAACTTCCTGAGGGTAAGCGCAGTTGGACAGTGGAATCTGCGGCTGCCTCACTGGAGTGTGATGGGGTCTCCTCCTTCTTTGGAGGTTTTTAAGTCGGATGGTCATCTGACAAAGGGAGTGCTTGGATTGTGTGCTCTTGCATGGAAGAATGGGGTTGGACTGGATGGCCCTTAGGGTCTCTTCCAACTCTATGGTTCTATGATTCTAATAGGGTCTTGGACCACAGAAAAGAGTTACAACTGTGGAATCCTGCTTATAGAACAACGCACTTCCTATAGTCATTGCATAAAGGCCAAAATATAAGCACAACCACACGGGTGAGGGAACGTATGTGTGTGTTGTTGTAGTTGATTGCCATCAAGTTGACTTTGGATTAAGGAGACCCTATGGCTGAGAGACCTCCAGAGAATCTGTACCAGTAGCCCTGTCCAGGTCTTGCTAACGCAGGGCAGAGATGAAGCCAATATGATTAAACTGAGGCTGTCGTACTCTGGACATATCCTGATACAACCTGACTCATTAGAAAAGATAACAATGCAGGGAACCAATAATCATGGAAGCTACAGCCCTGGCTTTGCAAGACCTGAGTGGGATGACTTCAAGGTCTCGCATTCCTATAGGGTCACCCTGAGTCGAACTTGACTAGGAAACAATTAGCCACGGCAACAATGTTGATTTTTACCTCTTCCTTTTTAATGAATCTGTGGCCATTTCCGCGCTGCACTCTTATAGCGTGATTATTCCACTTTCAACATCCTATGGAATCCTGGGGTTTGCAGTTTCGGGAGGGGCCAGCCGGCCCCTCCTGAAACTGCAAACCCCAGGATTCCATAGGATGTTGAAAGTGGAATAATAGCGCTATATCAGTCCAGTGTGGAAATGGCCTTTCTCTCTCTGTCCTCAGCTCACTTCAATTGCTGCACACTGCGTTCAAAATTCAAAACGAGTTCGGACTCCGTAAAAACTCAGCAGGGGGAAGAAAGGAAGATGTGGCAGTATTCTGCCCTCCCCAGGAGGCTCAGGCCAAAGCAAACTGCTGCAGTTTCTCCTGGCTTGTCTGTTCGCCTTTTGCCACCTTGACCACACTCTGAGGTTGCTTGGGCACTCGTGTCCCAATTTTCAACCGCAGAATGTTGGAGGAGATGAATGAGGCCAAAGCACTCTGAAAATGTGGCAGAAGACTGGAAGCCTTTTTGAGAGAGGAAGAAAACTTTTGAGAAATTGGAAGAGAGATTTTGGCACGAGATGGCACGGAGGAAAAGGCCCGCACCAAGAAGGCCACAGAGGTCAGGGCAAGCCAGCGCAAGCTGGAAATCCATGGCAACCTGCGGCAAAGCTTGTAAACAGAATGCCTCCAATTTGTAATGAGAACCACTTGCGCTGGGAACAGTATTTCACTCAGCTAAAGTGGCAAGTCCAAGTTCTTCCCACCGTGGCTGGGAAACTTACGGACAAACCCAGCACTGATGCATCGCAAATTGGAAACATCCCACCTAACATGTAAGCAGGGCTTCCTATGACTCACACAAGCTGGATCCTGGAGTTCCAGAGCAAAAGCTGGGCAAAAAGAGAATATCGGAGCATGTGCAGAGTACCCAAGTGACCACAACAAGTCTCAGCATGATTTCTAGGGAAGCTTGAAATCTTGCTTTTTAAAAAAATGGAAGTTCAGCACTATAGCTCTAGACAATAAAAGACCCATAACTTACTGAGAGACATGGGACAGGGAAGAGATGGTCACAGAACAGAACCAGTGGTGGAAAAAAACCTGCAGATGGAGAGAGGAAAAGAAAGGTACTCTCACTTCAGCTCTCTACCGCTTCTTATCCAGAAAGGCAGCGAATAGGCCATCAATTCAGATGTGATGCGGATTACAAAGGGTCTACATGGGAAGCTGTAAGAGGTGACAGGTTGGTGCATTGTAGAAGGAGCAGTGCATTCACGCTCAGATTTACAGCCACTCTGCTTTGCCCACGTTGTATGGGAGCCGCCCTAAATTAGCCGCAGTCCTAAACCTGGGATGGACAGTGGAACCGTTTGGTTCTTTCTTGTACTACGGAGCTGTTGCTTTGCTGGTCTCTGAGGGGGCTTGCTGGCAATGAATCTTTCTGAATGCGGTACAGGCACAGGAACTAATCTTTAGCCTCCTGAAATTATTTATTTATTGTTTGTTTGCTTGTTTTATGCACCACCTTTCTCCCACAGTGAGACCTACGCTAGCTCACCAAAGAAATCAATTTTAAACATAAACTTAAACGCAGTTAAAATCATCGCATTTAAAACAGTATAAAATTATTTTGAAAGCATACACGTGTTTAAAAAATTAAGAAGACTTGATGAGATAAGAAGAACTGATAAGAGAACAAGCCTCCCTGTGTGCGATTATATATTATTAAAAACCTGCTTGATTGAAAAGGACATTCTTTAAAACTTGGTCAGTAAAAATGAAATGCACAGATACCTGGCTTAACCACAGTACATGTGAAAATGATCTAGGAGTCTTACTAGACCACAATCTGAACATGAGCCAGCAGTGTGACGCAGCGGCTGAAAAAACCAATGTTGGAGTGCTTCTACGGTGTCTTCCTCTACGGCAGAAGGGGATTGGACTGGATAGCATTGAGGTCTCTTCCAACTCTTGGATTCTATGATCTGTGTGTGTGTATGTGTTTATCTAGTCATATCTGCCCATGAACTGAGGTCTGAGGGAGGGTCTCCCTCTGCTCCACACTCTGGTGGGGTCACTATATTGTGGGGGGACATGGACAGGGCCTTCTCCGCTGCGACACCCCAGTTATGGGATGCTCTCTCCTCAAAGGCCCAGCTGGCACCAACACTGCTACAATTCTGGTGCCAAGTCAAAACCTAACTCTTTATTAAAGCCTTTGGGGCCTGTTTATCTGATTTGCACGTGTGCTGCCGTCAGCATTATTTTAATTTTGTGTTCACCACTTTTAAATTGTCTGCACGTAAATGGTAAGCGTTTTGACGTGCTTTGAGTCTTTTCACATTATCGCCACTGTTATTTATCATCTTAAGCTGGCGTTGTTGCACACCATTCGGAGATCCTCAGGGGCCAGGCAGTATATAAATATTTTAATAAATAAGTAAACAAAACATAGCATTCCCTCCTAGCAAGGGCAGGCAGGAGAGGCAAAATCTGCCTCTTTGCTGCCAGCAGCAGCCAGAAGCCTTTGGAAAAGCAAAGCTCCTCTTCCGAACGAGGCACAGGAGCAGATGGAGTTCAGTGGAATCTCTTCAGGTAACGGGGAGGTTAGCGGGTCTCCAGGGATGGCCCGTTTGCTTATTTGGTCTTGGTTTCATACTAGCAAAGAGAGAAAAAGAGAGAGGGGGAAGAAAACCACATTTCCTGGAATTTTTAGTGTTTTGGCTCGCACGGACCTGTGGTCAGCCTCCTGGCCTTTCTGAATCAGGCTTGCTTCGCAAGAAAAAAAAAATAAAATAAAAGGAGGAAAGAACGTTTCCAGAGATTCCGTCGGCCCTTGTGGGTCTGTATGTGTGCTTTTAAAGAAACCATAAATGATTCTATGGAGTAGAAGCGATAAGTGGCAAGGAATCTGCGTGTTTTACATTGAGGACGATCAGAGAGTTTAACCCCTTGCCTTTTTGGAGAGATAGTGTGACCCAATCTGTCATTCCCCGTGAGCTTGTTGTTGTCAAATCCCTTCAGACAGAAGCCGTTCCAAACAATTCTGTCATCCCTTGGAACGTGGGAGGGTAAAAAGATCTGGCCGTGCTGAATTGGACAAAAGATTGATTGGGGCCGGGACAGCCGGTTCAGAAAGGGCCCTGCCGGGAAGTTCACACACAGGTCAAGCGTACGCTGCTCTGGTCTTCTGGTTTGGCAGAGGCAATCCAGATTACGCCACTCCCATCCCACTTTCTCAGCTACTGTTAAAATGTCCCAGTTTCTTTCTGCTCCCCCACTTTCCCCCTTTGTTCTCAGCTTATTTCCATTGCTGCAAACTGTGGGCCTTCCCGCACTACACTGTTATAGTGCTATTATTCCACTTTCAACATCCTGTGGAATTCTGGGGTTTGTAGTTTATTGAGGATAAAGAGCTCCTTGGCTGAGAATTCTAAATGCCCCTCCCTAAACTGCAAACCCCAGAATTCCATAGGAGGTTGAAAGTGGAATAATAGCACTCCAACAGTGTAGTGCAGAAAGGCCCTGAGTTCCAAGTGCAAAAGTGGTTTGCACTCAGTTAGGGGAGAGGACGGGGAAGGGGGAATCTTGTCCTTTGCAGGAGGCCCAGGCAAAAGCAACCTGCTGCAGCCTCTCCAAGCTTGTGTGCTGTTCCTCATTGATAACTTCTGCTGTCTTGACCACACTCTGGTGTTGCTTGGAGACACACCTTCTGGGTTTTGATCTGTGAAATTTTGGAGGGTATGGAATTGTAATATCTAATTCCTTGAAGAGCTGATGTCTTCTTTCAATTTGCTTGCAAAGAAGGCACATTGTCTTGCGGAAAATACTTTTGTGTTCGCCAAACAGGCTCAGCTCTTGGGGATTAAAAAGGAACAGCTATAATGGCAAAGAACCTTCTTCTAAACGCTCACAGATCAGGAGATCAGGAATGTTGGACAATCAGGTTTCAAAAAGGGAGGGAGAGCGATCAGGCTTTGAACTGGTGTCTCCTGTTCAAAGCCAGAAACCTGGCAGGTGTGCCAGAGAGCAGGCAAAACCTCCCGTAATATCCACTTTAATATCAGTCCTTTAGGGCCAGAAGGGGTGGAACAGCCTGAAATATAAGCATCATTTCCCAAATTGACTGCATTTTTGAACTAATGAATCCAATGTGTTGGCATCCCAGATGCTGGCCATTGCCGGAAAGGCAGCCTGCAAGATCCTTGGGAAAGCAAGGTTCGGAAAGGTGTCAGGCTGATCAACACATTGCCAGTATTGATCTCTTAGGCGTGAAACCTGAACAGCAGGAGAGTGGCACTCTCTTTCTTCTCTGAATCCGAGGAGCACACTCCATCTTTTCCCGTCGAGGCTGGTAGAAATTCCTTCTCCATCCAGTCGTATTTTGGACATGCTTCCAGCCTAATGCAAGGCGTCTGCTTGCTGGTGTGGTGTGCAGGATTGAAGAACCCTTTGGGAAAGTTCTGCTTTTTCTGATTTTGGATCAAGGCAAAGTTAGAGGAGCTGTTTATACAGCAGGGAAAATCTTGGATTAAGAAAACAGCAAGCGCCTGAATTGATTCAGCTCCTGATCACAAAATTGCCTTGTGGTGGGAAAAGAGTTCCATGTACAGGTGGCTGCCGTCACTGTTTCGTTTAACAAATAAACCTCTAGATTGTGCAAATGAAATGTGCTTCTGTGTGGTAGTTTTACCAGTGTGCAGGGATGTTTGTTTGGTGCTCTGCAGTCATCATCTATGAACACCCACAACTTGGGTATGTAGCTATGGGGGAGTGGGGAGCAAAATGAGGACATTGACCCTCTAAAAATAATAATTCTGCCTCCCCAAATTAGGGGTGGAAAGAATATTTTAAAATATTTCAGAATCAAATATCAAAAGACATGTTTTTCAAGTGGAAAGAAACCCTGCCAATAAAGATCCTGGACTGACACAAAACTTTGCAGTTATGAACTCATTTGCATGTGGATGTTTTGCACAGAAAACAGCTTTTTCTGCACAGAAAATTATATTTTTATGTAGAAATATCATTTCCTGTGCAGGAAATGCTATTTCCAACACTGAAAATGCTGCCTCTGGTGCCAAACAACCACAAGCAAATTTTGTGCAGAATTGGTCCTGATTTGCAAATAGGCTTGAAAAACTGTGTGGTTTTCAAAGACTTTATTGAAATGGGAAGAAAATTGCTAAAATTACTCAATGGTTCCTTGGAAAGAAGAAACTTAGTGAAGACTTACATCCCTACCCAAAATGAAATTTTCCTTTAGTTCCCAAATTTGTAGCACTGCAGAAAGGAAGATCTGAATACGTTAACATTCAGAGCTCTTGGGGGCAGCACAGCCCAGCAGTCTGAACGTTGAGCTAGAACTAGGGACGTTTCCGCACTAGACTGTTATAGTGCTATTATTCCACTTTCAATATCCTATGGAATCCTGAGGTTTGCAGTTTAGGGAGAGGCCTTTGAGGATTCCATAGGATACTGAAAGTGGAATAATAGCACTATAACAGTCTAGTACAGAAATGACCTGGAGGAGACCAAGTACGAATGCCCACTCAGTTAGGGAAGCCCACTGGATGACCTTGGACAAGTTCCACCCTGTCAGCATCAGAGGGAGGCAAAGGGAAAACCCGTCTGAACAAATCTTGCCAAGAAAACCCCATGATAGGGTCACCATAAATCAGCAGTGACTTGAAGGCACACAATAGCAACAAATCTGTGGTGTTGGCATTTCCTTGGTCACCTTCTTGTCCCATTTCTTTGGATGCCTAAACTGCATTTCTAAATGCAGCTTACGTTAATGCAACACTTGAAATTCAGGCACTGAAGGAAAATTCATTTTTGGGAGGGGGCAGAATTCTTATTTGCACGGTGACGTTCTTATTTTTCCCCCTCCCCAGTAGTTCTATTCCTGCCAGCACTTCTACCTCCACTTTGCCCAATTCTTTCTGAAGATCCCGGCATTTTTTCTATGAATTAGGATAAAGAACAAACGGGCTTTTGACGGAGGCTGTCAGATTAAACCTTACACAACAGCATGGGTACATTCTTGTTTGGTGTTGTATACCTGAAAAGTTCCTTTACACAAGTGGCCACACTTTTGGGGGTATTGTCCAACAGAGGTATCCAGTTCACAGTTGTGAAAGCAACGGCCATTTCTGCACGGGGCGAGGGAATCGCCCTGCGCCGCTACTTACCGGATCTTCTGGCTCCCCGGTCCGGTCCAGGCTGCTCCGGAGCAGTGTGTGGTCGTCAATCCGCTCTGCTCCGGCGTCCAAAATGGCGGCTTCCGGTTGGTCATGGGTCTCAACCAACCGCTGAAGCTCGCCAGCCTAAAGCCCGCCCTCGACAGATCGCAGGCTCGCATTGGTGCGAGCCTGCGAATCTGCACAAGGGAGCAGGCTCGCAGTGGCGCGCTCCGTGCTTTCGAAAGAGCAGGAAAATCAGGTCTTTCAAAAGCACGCTGGAGGACCACTTGGGGTTGTTCCAGAGCGAACTGAGGTGCGGATCTACAGTAAGTAGTCCAGACCCAGTCCGCTCCAAGGTGCAGACGTTGTTACCGCTGTTTCTAGCCCGAGCTTGTGGGATATTAAGATATCTTTTGATATCAATAATTTGGCCTTCTTCACCCATTCCTCTCCACGTGCTTGCGAGGCCCCCGGACAAGCACGCACACAGGCGCGGCCGACAACAGCCAAACCATTCAAATCCCGATCCAGGCAGGCCAGTCATTGCCGAATGCAGCTTCAGGAGACCTCAAGGCAAGTGCCACATTACGTACGCACGCTACTTACAAAAGATCCCCTGCCCCGCGCAGGCAGCTTGATGAGCGGACTATGCAACGCTCAAGCACTCCGCGTCTGCATACTGGCCACTCTATTGACAATCTGGCTATAACTCAATCATCTAAAGTACTGACCTTTCGGAGGCTTTGTCTCCAGCCCCAAACTCATTGTTTTCCCCAAGTACGGACTAGCCTGCGGCCACAATTTTCCCTATAAGAACCCCTGACTCCGAGCGTCTCGTTGGATCGCTCATGACTTGCCTCCCGAATTGCCGTCCCTCCGTTTGACGAGCCTCCCCTCGGCCCCACGTGCTGAGAATCGACGCTCCCCAGCTTCTTTGCTTTTACCGGGCTTCAGGACAGGTATAGTATTTCCCATACCAAACCTCCTCTCAAAATCCCTCTATCCAACTCCTACCTTTTATTTCTATAGTTCTTTGTGTGAGTGTGTTGCATACACGTGTTTGACTGTGCTTCAATAAAACAATTATTATTTTCAACTTCTGCCTTATCATTGACTCGGCCTGACCCCGCAGACATAGGGTTCGAGATCTCGCTACGTTACCCTGCCTCTCGCATTGCTAACTTGTGCTCTGTGCTAATTCCCTTCCCATTGTTTGAGCACATTTAGGTGTCCCTCCCGGGACCCCCCGGAATCAGAGTAACAACGTCCTCCGTGGAGGAGGCACTGCACTGTTTTTATTACCCCATGTGGAAACGGCCAATGTTCCACAAAGTCACCGTTCCGCATGGGCCTCGATGGGCCCCTGGGTCTAGAAAAAAACCAGGGTGTGTATAGGTGTGTATTACGTGTTTTGCTGAGGAGTGCCGCCAGGGTGAAAACTCTATTTTGTTCTGTTGAATTTTGTAACGTTATGTAACTTTTAATAATTCTTTTCTTTAAAGAAATATTTCAAAACTTGATTCCCTGGGAAACAGCCCCTATGCCTTCCTGCTTGCACAGCAGCCCAATAAGGAAACACATGTGGCTACGTCCACGGCATAATGGATGAAAAAGCACAAATGAAATGCATAAGGGGACTCCCAGGGGTATATGATATCAGCAACACCATTCTGGCCAAAAGTTCAGCAAACAGACACCGGTGGTAGCCTCCGTATCCACTGCAGGACAAGGTTAAAGTAAGATGGGGGCAAGCGCCCATCCCGGCCGCACAGTTCCCACCGCGTTCCTCCTCCATCTCTTTTTTTCCCTGTCTGTTTCCTTTCTTCCTCTCTTGCTCCGTTCCCTTCGCTGTTCCCCACAGGTGTCCATTTCCAGAACGGTTCCATCTCGGTTGCAGTATCTTTGCTTCCAGGCCCAAAGGAAGAGACTTAGACTTCCCTTTAAAGCAAAAGTGGAGGACATCTGTAAATTTCAGCACAAGGTTGAAATTTAATATCAGAGAAAAGTTTGTGTGTGTGTGTTACTGCCAGTAATTCAACATCAGGAGAGATATTTTGATCTTTGTTGAGGGAATCACACAGTGGAGCCATGGGGAGAGAGCACAGCCCTACAACAAAAGCCGAGTGGGGCAGCCCAGAGTGGCCGTTGGCTTCCGTGTCTCTTTGGGGTTTTACTCGAACGGAGCTATCCAAGGTACTGATCGTTTTTGGCAACCTTGGATAGTTCCCTCAAATTTCAGATTGAACCCCAGAGTGGATTCACCAACCCCAGTGTCACGAAAGCCACCAGCCGCACCCCCATCCCCATCTCTGCTTTAAAGCCCTAAGTGGGCTTGGTACCCACATCCCAACGGGAGTCCTTCTTTCCGTCCCAGCCTTCCAATGCTAGAAAGTCATCCACAGCAGCCCTTTCAGTACCATCCTCAGAGCAGCCGAATTATAGAACCCTAGAATCAGAATGATAGAACTGGAAGAGATCCCAAGGGTCATTTCCAATCCAACCCCCCTTTGCCATGTAGGAAGACACACTCAAAGCACTCCCAGCAAATGCTCATCCAGCCTCTGTTTGAAAACCTCCAAAGGAGGAGACCCCACCACACTCCACGGAGGCAGCAGGGTTTTCCACTGTCAAACTGTTCTTACCATCAGGAAGTTCTTCCTAACGTTTAAGTGGAATCTCTTTTCCTGTCATTTGAAACCATTGTTCCATAGTATCCTGGTCTCTGCAGCAGCAGAAAATAAGCTTGCTCCACCTTCCATATGACATCCATTCAAATATATAAACGTGGCTATCATGTCCCTTCTTCCCCTCCTCTTCTCCAGGCTAAACCTTCCCAGCTTCCTAAGCCACTCCTTAGAGGTCTTTATGGATTCCAGACCCTCCACCATTTCGGTTGCCCTCCCCTGGACACGTTCCAGCTTGTCGATACCCTTCTTGAATTGTGGTGTCCTAAACCAGGCACAGGATTCCAGGCGAGGTCTGGCCCAAGCAGGAGTGAGACTATTACTTCTCTCAATCTGATATTCTACAAGGTTTATGCATCTACAAAGGAGAAGTTTTTTTATGTGGCAGCACCAGAATGTTACAGGCCCTTTCTACAAAAAGTGCAACAGCTTTTTTGGTGGCAGGTTAAGAGTTTTTATTTGTTGAAGCATTCTAAATGGCACTGTTGCTCCCTCAGTTTTGAGCTTTCTGTCATTTCATCTGGCCCTCTTTCGTTTTGCTTTTCATTTATGTTTTTGGTGATTTCATCTGTTTGGTTCAAGGTGTCCTCACTGCCTTGGAATCTATCAGGATCAGGGTGGCTGACTTGAGACTCTCCAGATTGTCTTGGACTATAACCCCCATCAGCCCTAGCCAGCAGCCTGTGGATGATGTGGGCTGCAATACACCTACATCTGAATTGTCCTGATTAGAAAGAAAAGCAATTAAGAAATATTTTCACTGCCTAAATAAATGCCCTGCCTCTGGCAATGTCTCTCCAGTAAAGGTCTCCTCCACTACCTGCCAGAAAAAGCTGGCAATGTCGAGAACAGAACCTGAGATTTTCCGAGGGCAAGCAATGAATTTTGCCATTGGCTACAATACAGAAGTTTAATGCATTTCACAACACAGATGGTTAGGTGTTGACCTTCAAAATATGTGAATTCTAAGCTGCGATTTTTTAAAATGTATTTTATATTTTTTTACTAGCCCAAGCTTTGTTTGAAACTGATCAGACAGACAAGAGTATTATAGGGAGGCGGTAACAAACAGGCTGGCCTGAATACCCTAAAGGTACCAAATCCCATCTGATCTTGGAAGCTAAGCAGGTTCATCCCTGGTTAGTACTTGGATGGGAGACCACCAATGAATACCAGATATTTCAGAGGAAGGAACTGGCAAAACCACCTCTGAGGATTCCTTGCCTAAGAGAACCCTACAAAATTCATGAGGTCGCCACAAGTCGACAGGCGACTCGAAGGCACAATGAAAGGGCCAGGGGGAACGAAGGCGTGATGACAGCTTTGACATCCATGCCCCTGTCAGTAAGGCATGCCGCTGACTCAGCCTAGTCTCAGTCCACCAAGAGCCCTGCAGCCTGCTTGCTGCTCAAATCCTCTCCCTCTTTGGGCTGGATTTGCAAAAGTATTTCCAAATGTTCCTGAATCTGGTCATTTCTTTCTGGCCCCCATTATTATTCCTCTAAAGGTGTATCAGCTTACATCAATGGAAACCTTTGCTTGATGAGGCCTAATGCTTAAGACAGAAGACGTTTTTTAAGAGAGTGGGAAGGAAGTGGCAGGACAGTGCTGTCAGAGCTGTCTGTGGGGCACGTGTGTGTGCGTGTTTGTGTGTGTGCACGTGCGCTCATTTCTGCAGATCTCGCTGCTTGGACTGATTTTTGCAGAGAGATGCTTTTAAGTACAGAATTCTTGAAGAACAGAAAGCACATGGAAAATAAGCCTATCTGCCCTATGACCAGAACTTAGAAAAGTTACTATTTTGGACTTGAATTCTTGAATCCTGTTATTAGCACATGGGATGCTATCGGTGTCTTGCACATATGTAAGTTTCCCTACGGAAATCGTTAGACATTTTTGTCCAACGAGGAACATTCGTATTCTGTTCAAGGTTGCAAAATCAAAGTTATGCACGAGGCCCCATGGTGCATGGCTGTGCACTGTGCCTGGATGAGCACACCCACTGCAGATTGTGTTCAGACGTCCATGAACATGTGCTTCTGCGTCCTGTTGCACATTTGGAGTCTCAGTCCAGTTGTGCAGTGTTGCCATTCTCAACACGAGTTACGTAGTACAGTTAAAGTGTAACTCCATATGTGGACGTGTATGCTATACAATTTCCAATCTACATATTTATAATTTCTCTGCACGATTTTGAAAACTGGACAGTGAAGAAAGCCGACAGGAAGAAAATCAACTCCTTTGAAATGTGGGGCTGGAGGAGAGTTCTATGGATGCCCTGAACTGCAAAAAAGACAGAAGAATGGGTCCTAGAGCAAATCAGTCCTGAACTCTCCCTAGAAGCCAAGAGGACTCAGCTGAGGCTGTTGTACTTTGGCCATAGCATGAGAAGGACTGACTCACTAGAACAGACAATGATGCTTAGCAAGGTGGGAAGCAGTAGGAAGAGAGGAGGACCACAATGCAAGTAAATAGAACCAGACAGGAACTTTCTGACTATGGAATCTGCTGCTGCCTGAATTGAGTGCAGTTGTGTCTCCTCCTTCTTTTGAGGTTTTGAAACAGAGGCTGGATGGTCATCTGTCAAAGGGAGTGATTTGATGGTGTCTTCCTGCATGGCAGAAAGGGAGTTGGACTAGATGACCCCTGGGATTTCCTCCAACCCTATGAATCTATGATACTTAGGAATCCACAGCCACTCTGAGTCTGCAAGACCTAAGGAGGACGGTTGATGACAGGGTGACCTGGATGTCTCTCATCCATAGAATCATAGAGTTGGAAGAGACCCCAGGGGCCCTCCAGTCCAACCCCCTCCTGCCCTGCAGGAAGAGACCATCAAAGCCCTCCCTTTGGCAGACGGCCATCCAGCCTCTGCTCAAAAACCTCCAAAGAAGGAGGAAACTCCACCACGCTCCATTGAGGCCACAGTCTCTTCCACTGCCAAACAGCTCTGACCATCAGGAAGTTCTCCCTTCCCGCACCTTGAATCCTTTGCTCCTTGTCCTAGTCTCTGAAGCAGCACAAAACAAGCCCGTTCCCCCCTCAACCAGAAGTCGAAGTCAACTTGACAGCAATTAACAACATACAGGATCTCAGCTAGTCTCAACGAGAGTTGACCCATTCGCTCAACGTTCAACAATGGGATTCACGCTCCAGATTGCCACAAGCAGCATGACGAGCAACGGGGGGGAATTCTGGAGGCTTTTGTCCTCCAGAGGTGGAGGTGGAGGTGATGATGAACATGACCTTTCTAGGTTCTGTGTTTTGATTATGAAGCAGACGGAAGCAAAGGATGGTCACCAGACCCTTTACTCTTCCTTCCCGCTGACTTTCTGGAAAATCTGTCTCTGACCGACGGACTTTCTGGCAACCCCACCGAGCAGGATGCCAGCTAGAATGCCACAGGAGGTCAGAGGCAGACGGAAGCGCTGCTCCGGGCAAAAATGCCTCTTAGCAGCGAGACTGAAGCCCCGGTGGAAACGGGGGTTGGCTGTTTACCCCTGACCTGCTATAAAGCACAAGATGGCAGCAACAAAGCCCTCCTGCAAATTAGTCACTTGAAATTGCCCAACTCGTAAAACATTACGAGCCCAAGAATGTGGAAGGGAAAGGCTGGAGGGAAGGAAAAGCGAGGGGCGGGGGCGGGGGGGGGGTTAGAAAAATTCCTGTCTGTAAACAAATGTTTTTCTGCTTATATTAATGAGGGTCAGTTGAGGGCAGAGAAACATTATAAAGAACAGAGAAGGAGAAGGAAAAGGCGGAGAAACATGGAGGTTTGGGGTTTGTTGGGGGTGGGCGGGTGGGTGGAAACGGTCTGGATAAAGCTGGTCATGGAAGCTAAGCAGGGCCAGACTTGGTTAGAGCTTGGATGGGAAACCACCAGGGAATACCAGGTGCTGTAGGCTGTACTGCAGAGTAAGGAAGGAACTGGCAAAAACACATCTGAGGATTCCCTGCCTAAGAAAACTCGAGGAAATTCATGAGGTCACTGTAAAATAACTTGAAGGTACATATGCACATGTACCCATGGCACCTGATGCCATCTGATCGTGCAAGCTAAGCAAGATCAGCCCTGATTAGTACTTGGATGGGAGACTGCCAGGGAATACCAGGTGCTGTATTTCAGAGGAAGAAACTGTCAAAGCCTACTCTGAACTTTTCTTGGCTAAGAAGACCTTCTGAAATCTATGGGGTTGCCATAAGTTGACAGGAAATTTGAAGGCTCATACACAGACAAGAGGGCTATATGCCTATATACCCCAAAGGCAGCAAATCCCATCCGATCTTAGAAGCTAAGCAGGCTCAGCCCTGGTTAGTACTTGGATGGGAGATCACCAACGAATCCCAGGTGCTGTTGACTCTATTTTAGGGACAGGAACTGGCAAAACCCCTTTGAGGATTCCTTGCCTCAGAAAATCCTACAAAATTCATGGGGTCACCTTAAGTCAACAGACTACTTGAAAGAATATGCACACAAATAGAGGGAAGGCACCAGATCCCATCTGATCTTGGAAGCTAAGCACGGTTAGCCTTGGTTAATACCCGGATGAGAGACCATCAGCAGTAGGTTCTATTTCAGAGGCAGGAACAGACACACACACACACAAAAGGATTCCTTGCCTAAGAAAACCCTAGGGAATGCATGGGTTTGACATGACAGGTGACTTGAAGGCGCACGCACACACACGCACATACACAGCTGGCTAGATCCTGACCAAGGAAGCCAGGAAAGCTCTTAAAACAGGGCAACCGTGGAAGGATAAGGGGGCTGCATTGGCCCCCAGGAGATCTTGGAGCATTACACACATCCCACTGCTCCTAACCCGGTGGAGAAAGAAAAGCCACCTTTTGTCCCTAAATGCCCTCCAAGGAACATGAGGGTCCATGCTTGACCATATTGGCCATGTTTGGGGGCCTTCTTGGACCATTCTGGGCGCAGGAGAGGCCTAAAACGATAGGAAGTGAGCAGGAGCCATTTCCTGTTCTGGTTTCACAAAGGGCCTCTCCTGAGCGTTAATTGGACCAGAGGTCATAAAGCATGGCAGAAATGCACCTCTATGCACCTCTATCTCCCCTAAACGGTATTTGGGGGCAAAAGTTGGATTTTTTTCTTTTAAAAAAACCCCACATTTTTTGACCCCTGGGTGGCCAAAGGGGTGTTTTCCCCCCTAAAACAAAGTGTGACCTCCCCCTACCTTGTTGTAGTAGGAAAACATTTTTAAAAATGAAAGTGACCTTCCAGTCACTGTGAGTTTCATTTGGGGCAAAAATGGCCCCAGACCACCTAAGCTTGCCCCTGTTTTGACTGGTGGCTGGTGGCTTCCCTGTGAGTAGGGCAGAATTTAACTGGAATTTAACTTGGGCCAGCATATGCCATGAACAGGATGCCAGCCAGCCACACGAAGACCTGTATTGGTCTACAGAAGAATTCCTCCACTGCAGTTCAGAACATCTGAATACAGAGAGAATACCGTGAAGGACCATTGGCTGGAATTCACACGTGCACTTACAGATGCCTTATCCAGAGTTATGCATTCATAAATGATCCGCATTCATGGTCCCTATGCTTTTAAAAGTGCAGGGAATGCATAGGGATTGGAGAAGTTCCCCAGTCCTGATTTACCAGGGAGCGGCTGCTGTGAGCAACAGGGGTCTGTTCACATGTTGATTGGGATGCAGCAGACTGGCATTTTCACCACCTCCCAGTGCAAGGAGGAATTGCAGCAGGGATCCTGCTTCTGATTGTCCCATCAGAGATCACTGCAGGAGAAGAGTTGGAATGTCAGTCTGCGGCATACGTAGGGATCATGAAAGTCCCTCAGTCCTGACTTGCTGCAGAGCAGTCACTGCAAGCAACGAGAGTCTGTTCTCCTGTTGACTGGAATGCAGCAGACTGGCATTCACCCCCTCCCACCAGCGATCTCCAGCGCAAGGAGGAATTGCCGCAGGGATCCTGGTTCTGATTGTCCCATCAGACATCACTGCAGGAAAAGAGTTGGAACGTCAGTTTGCTGCAGGCTGGTCAACATTGCTGGCAGTAGCTGGTGGCCATTAAGGTAGGACGGAGGGGTTGGGACAAGAGAGATCAGGAATTTCAGCCATTAATTTTCTCCCACAGCATAGAGATAACTACAGTGATTATTTGGCCATTTCTGCACTACACTGTCGTAGCGCAATTATTCCACTTTCAACATCCTATGGAATCCTGAGGTTTGCAGTTTAAGGAGGGGCCTTTAGAAGTCTCAGCCAGAGAGTTTTTTGGCCTCAGTAAACTACAAATCCCAGAATTTCCCAAGATGCTGAATAACAGCATTGTAACAGTGTAGTATGGAAGTAGCCTTTGTCTTCACGCCAGAGGATGAAAACCCCGGCATTTACAGCCATAGGAGAACCCCATCTCCAGCATAGGTTGAACAACATCAACAGCTTCTTTAAAGTTCAGACTAAAATATGGAGCAGATTGACTGCCCCATTGACACTGAAGCTACCAGCCACAGAAGGGAAGGCGGGAAATTTACGCACAATGGGTTTTTCATAGGAGACGCCCCTGATGGGTTGTTCCCAGTATGAAAACTGAAACTCAAGCAGAGGGAGACTCTGGTTCTGTACCCAAATTTTCCTCTTTGAGGGGAGCAAGAGGCTGCCTCTCTTCTACCAAGGTCAGGCACAGGGCATGGGAAAAGCTGGAATTACCTCCCAGCGGCTCAGGCACAAATCATGCATTTTGCACCCGAGATTTCTGGAGCAGCAGGACCGGCATCTCCGCCTGCAACGAGGCCTGGATTCCCAGGCTCTCCAACTGTGATTTTTCACAAGCCGTGACCTTCGGGGCTGGTGGGGAGACCGAGCCCACCCCCAATTACTACCTCATGGCCCGCAATTAAAAGGAAAAGGTGGCTGGTGGCCGTTGAGGCAGCAGATTGTACAGGTTGGGGCCGGCCTGCCCCGTTGGCCTTTTGCGCCGGCTGCCAATTACCCCGAAAGCGCATTCCTCGGTGGAAGAAGCAGGGAAATGGCACACAGGGCTCCCGGCACACCTCCGCCTTGCTTGAGATGGGCCAGCGGTGGCCAACTGGCCCTGGAGGCAAAGCTGCTTCCAATTACCGCCTGGCCCCGCTGATCGCTTCTTCTCTCTGGCCTCTGTGGGTGCTTTGAGAAATTACCAGCTTGGTCAGTGGGCAGCGAGGTTGAGAAGGAACATTTATCAGGAATAGGGCAGGAGAGGAGAAGGAAGGAAGGAAGGGAGGAAGGGAGGAAGGGAGCAAGGGAGCAAGGGAGCAAGGGAGGAAGGAAAAGAGGAGGAAGGAGGAGGAAGAGGTAAAGGGAGAAAGGGAATAGAAAGAAAAGAGAGAGGAGGAAGACAAGCAGGAAAGAAGGGAAGAGAAGGAGAAAGGAAGAGGAAGAAAAAGAGAGGAAGAGAAAAAGAGAAGGATGTACAAGAAGAGTAAAGGAAGGCACTGTCTCCGCTTCGTTGTTTGCAATCTGTCACAATTTTAGGATGCAATTAAAACTGGTGTTCCCTCAAGCCCACACGGTATAGTGTTCTGAGCATTGTACGATGACTCTGCAGACCAGAGTTCAAATCTCTGTCAGCCATGGAATCCTGGGGTTTGTAGTTTCCTGAGGCCCAAGAGCTCTCTGGCTGGGAATTCTAAAGGCCTCTCCCTAAACTGCAAACCCAGGATTCCAGCAGATATTGAAAGGTGAATAATAGCACTACAGCAGTGTAGGGCAGAAATGCTCAGAGACGCTGCACCCTGACATCCATGGATAGCTGAAAAGCAAGGAACAGAAAGGCCAGAGACCCTCTTCTCTGCCTCCAGTAAACTATGCCAAATGAATGAGGCTGGCTGGGCTAATTTATTGCTGGCTATAAATTAACTCAGCCAAGGACATTCTGGTGCTGCGGACAATAGATCCAGTGCTTCTTGTGGACTTTGTGTGACCTCCTCAGCTCCTTGTGTCTCTGACCTTTGGCTTGAATTTGGACTAGTCCCTCTGACAACTCCCCTCTCAGTTTCCCGCTTGGCTCAAGACTGCTTGCTTGGTCTGCCTTTGGACCCTCCGGCTTTCCCTTCTGCCCCTATGGACAGAGGTACCACCTCGGGACCGGGTTGAATTTCCCCTGGCCAGCCTCGGTGGGCAGAAAGTGGGTGCTTTTGGGTGCCTGCCTGCTTTAAGTCAGGACAATCAGGATGACAACGGAGAAAAGCATCTACCAGTGTACCGATACCTGGAGAGCAAGCTGCCTGCCTGAAAGCATGAGCCTGTTATTGCGTATAAGGGAACTCAAAAGATCAAAGCGTGGTTGATTCAAAGCAGCACCTGTCCCTGCCTGTCCTCTATTAGGGGTTCCCTTCTCTTATGGTGATTTGCTCTATGGCAAACGTGTGCATTCAAAGCCGACTTTTAAGGGGATACACTTTATAAATCCATTCAGCCAAAGATTAGATGCACGGAAGAATGTCACCGCAGGTAACAGCTCTCATGTGGTTCATATTATCCGACACGCATGTCATATATTCTTTGCAGGTAGAAAACAAACAGACCTCTCAAAAATACATTGGTGAGCCTAAGAATAATGCACAATAATTGGAATGGTGCACCTCTAATGGCCCATTTTACAGATTTACAACACAAATCAACTTTTTTTCTTCTCTGTTTGGAGCACGTGAAAGGTTCAGTACACCCAATTACTCTTTATTGCAGCAAAAAGAAAAATAATAGATACCAAAGATGAATGGTGTGTCACTGCCAGCTCACCTCCTGCTTATCTGCCTTTTACTCCCACCAGTAAATGGGGTCACCCTGCAGGTACCCTGCCTTGGGACCATTCTCACAAAGACAGTGTGGAAAAGCAGACAAATACTAATATAATGAACTTCAATGTGGAAGCATGGAAGGCACAACAATTAGACAGAAAACTCAGATGCACTGTGACAGCAGCATATGGCAAAAGGATCTGGAAATCTTGGTAGACCAGAAGCCTAACATCAGCCAACAGTGTGATGCAGATGCAAAAAAAAGTCCATGCAATTCTTAGCTCCATCAGTGGAAATACAGTACCATATTTAGATCACGGGAAGCAATCATCCCACTCCATTCAGCTTTGATCTGCCTCTCCTGGGCCATTTCCACACTGACCTGTTCTAGTGCTATTATTCTACTTTCAACATTTGGTGGAATCCTGGGATTTGCAGTTTAGAGAGGGGCCTGAAAGTGGAATAATAGCACTAGAACAGGCTAGTGTGGAGATAGCCCTGGAGTCTGTATTAGGTTTGTGCTTTTGGTTGCACGTTGGCTGTCCTGCTTCGGCTGAGCAACACTGCCATTCAGCATCAAGGGTTGCTTGGCAAAATCGAGAAGTAAGATTTACACTGTGCAATCCTGATGTAGGAACTCAACCCCCATCTAAGGCCATTTCTGCACTGCACTGTTCTAGTGCTCTTATTCCACTTCCAACATCCTGTGCAGTTCTGGGGTTTGCTGAGGCCAAAGAGCTCTCCGGCAAACCTCAGGATTCCCCAGGATGTTGCAAGTGGACTAACAGCACTAGAACAGTGTAGGGCAGAAATGGCCTACGACTTTGAGACCCAACCGGCTGAAAAACTGTGAAGGAGGAGGATTGGAGTCCAGCCGGCTGCCTCAGAATTGCAGCAGTAGAAGCTGGAAGATTAACTCAAGGATCCTCTAGTCCGGCCCACTGACAGCGCAGGAAATCCGCCTCCAAATGGATGCTGAGAGATGGCCAGCCAAATAGCCCCGACGAAGGAGAATCCAACATCACCCATGAGAATCTTGAAGAGCTCTTGTCATCAAGTTCTTTTAATGTTTACTAGCATATCTTTCTTCCTCCTCCTCCTCTTCCTCTCCTTCTTCTTCGTCCTCCTCTTCTTCCTTTCCTCCTTCTCCTCCTCCCTCTTGTTCTTCCTCCTCCTCCTCCTCCCATCATCATCAGCATCATTTACATACCACCATCGCTCTACACGGCACTTAACTAGTAAAAGAACACACACACACACACACACACACACAAAGTTCCCTGCCCTCAGGCTTACAATCTAATTCAGACTTGGCACAAAAGGAACAGGGGGTGGTGATGTGGGAAGGGGTTAAGTCCAGGACAGCGGCAGTTGGGATGGAGAGAGGACCTTCCATGTTGGGATTACCCTCCATATGTAGGGGATGATGGTATAGTGAGTGCCTTGTGGTAGTATTAACATTAGTCCTTTCTCTAATGGGCGTCTGGCAAGTTTGTACCGGGTGCACATTCCACAGCCTCTGGTTCTCAAAACATCCTCTAGCGAAGGAGATAGCAGCTATGTCATCTAGACCTGTGGCGGGGAAAGAATGTGACCCTCATCTCCCCGTGTGAAGCTGTGCTGCTTAATATTACAGACTGTGTGAATTTGGGGGCACTTCTCTCCTTTGACGTTTGTGTTTCACTGCTCTGCTCGTTTTCAATAAATCCGTTATGCAGTTTTATTGATCTGTGCACGAGTCTGACCCTGACATTCCACGTGCCTCTGGGCCTTGGCATGATGGAGCTGAGCCTGCTTCTTCCTCTCTCCTGGCAGCTGGGACAGAGGGAGGGCCTTTCACCTGCCTCTGGGATGAGGCAGGACAGCATCCTTCCTGCCATCTCCTCCATTAGTTCTGGTCCTAGCACCCAGCAGAAAACAAGCTCTCTCTATCTTCCACATAATGACAGCCCTTCAAGTATTTGAAGAAGGCCATCAATTCAAGAAGGATATTGGCAAGCCGCAGTGTGTCCAGAGGAGGGGGACCAAATTGGTGAAGGGTCTGGAAGCCATGAAGCCCTGTGAGGAGCAGCTTAGGGAGCTGGGGATGTTTAGTCTGCAGAAAAGAAGGTGAAGAGGGGACGTGATAGCCATGTTTAAATATCTGAAGGGATGCCATGTCGAGGAGGGAGCGGGCTTGCTTTCCGCTGCTCCAGAGACCAGGACAAGAAACAATGGATTCAGGCTGCAGGAAAGGCGATTCCACCTGAACCTCAGGAAGAACTTCCTTACGTTCAGAGCTGTCCGGCAGTGGAATCTGCTGCTGCCTCCGTGGAGGGTGGTGGAGTCTCCTCCTTCTTTGGAGGTTTTTAAGCAGAGGCTGGGTGGCCATCTGACCAAGGGAGGGCTTTGATGGGTGTTCCTGCATGGCAGAGGGTTGGACTGGATGGTCCCTGGGGTCTCTTCCAACTCCATGATTCTGTGATTCTATATTGTCCCTCTCCAGGATAAAACATCCATGTCTTTCTTGGATTCTCCTTGAGTCAATGGGGTCCTCCTCCAGATGGGGTACATGCCTCTTAAGTTTGCAGTATTTGTTGCTGGAATTGCTGAGATTTTTAAAAACATTCAAATGACTTCTCTGTTGTCGTGGATTACGCCCTGGCAATTCCCACCACCAGCTGTAATACTTCCCCTGCTCCTAAATGGTTTCTTAATTCTGTGACATACTGTGACATTCTCTCTTCTTATTTTTAGAGTGCTATAGTGCATCCCGTGGTTCACTCAAATAGCACTTTTGCACTGTAGCACTAAAGATCTAAGGAAAACAAAAATTCAGAGGAAGAAGATTTTTATTTGAAACCATAGGTCCATCTCAACAAACCAGTTTTTAGAAAATAAAACTTGGGAAAAGCCCTTTGGCAAGCTGTCACAAAGAACCGGAAGCAGATATATATCGTGAGAACTCATGTTTCTTTAGACCAAACTGGAAAACCCTGCTCTCAGGCTTCTATAGGTGTACGGGCATAGCCTCACATAGAAGCAAGAGATATTGGCCATTTTGGATACCTTTGTGTCCTTTGTCAGTGGGGCCAGACTTTCCTCAAACCTCCCCAACCCCTTGAGCCAAAACATGGAGGGGAAGGGAGCTGCCCAGGCTGAGATTAGTTCTCTTGTAATGATTTGTTCCTTGAAAGCTGTACGAGACAGGAAGACAGAACAATACCTTGAAGGTATAGCCAATAAAAAGTTACGAGCCATGCCTAAGAACCTGGAAACAATATCGCACTAGGCTGTAGCCCACAGATCTCATATAAATCATGCTTTAATGTGGCGGGCACATGGTTTTCTTTAGAGCTTTGCACCATTTCAGAAAGTCTCAGACACAGAAACCAGGTCATGAGATCTGCTCCCTAAAGGGCTTGGCTTTGCTTCTTGGCATATGGTGAGGCACTCCGAATACAAAGGCACCTGGGTCCCTAGAAGAAAATGGCCCCTTGCAGGCTTCCAGAGAGGTTGGAAACTGGACCTGTGGCTCTTGAGACACCGAGGCAACTGGCACATAGATCTGTAAAGTAGCTGCCCACATGCCTGGCACAGTGGGATTGTGCCCTGCTGGGAACCACTGAAACTGCCCTGGAACACGCCCAAACATTGTTTCTGTCTGGGGCAACACAATTTCACACCAAAGTGATAAACCCCTTTTCTGGCAAACTGCACACCCAACATCAGCCCAGCATTCTCTAGTGCCTTCCCCTGAATCTGAGGATTAGAGAGCATTCCGGCAGAGAATTCTAAGTACCCTTCACCAAACTACAAATCCCAGGACTCCACAGGGTGGAGCCATAACATGAGGTGACATGATAGCCATGTTTAAATATTTAAACATCGAGCTAGGATGGGAGGCACCTGGCCTGACCACAGTACCTGTGAAAGGGATCTAGGAGTCTTAGCAGACCACATGCTGAATGTGAGTCAGCAGTGTGATGCGGCAGCTAAAAAAATCAGGGCAATTCTAGGCTGTGTCAATAGGAATATAGTGTCTAGATTGAGGGCTGTAATTGTACCATTTTATTCTGCTTTGGTCCAATCTCACCTGGGTACTGCATCCATTTCTGAGCACTGCAATTCCAGAAGGATACGGACAAGCTTAAACACGTCCAGAGGAGAGCAACCAAAATGGTGAATATTTAAATATTTGAAGGGATGTCATTTCAAGGAGAGAGCGGGCTTGTTTTCCGCTACTCCAGAGACTAGGACAAGGAGCAATGGATCCAAGCTGCAGGAAAGGAGATTCCAGCTGAACCTCAGCAAGAACTTCCTGACGGCCAGAGCTGTCCAGCAGTGGAATCTGCTGCCGCCTCCATGGAGTGTGGTGGAGTCTCCTCCTTCTTTGAAGGTTTGTAAGCAGAGGCTGGATGGCCATCTGTCCGAGGGAGGGCTTTGATGTGGGTTCCTGCATGGTCAAATGGGGTTGACCCGGATGGGGTCTCTTCTAAGCCTAGGAGTCTGTGATGCCAAGGGCCTGGAAGCCGTGCCCTGTGAGGAGCTGCGGAGGGAGCTGGGTATGTTTAGCCTGGAGAAGAGACGATGAAGAGGAACCTAAAACCCCCATCAGCTCCCTAAGCTTCCCTTCGTAGGGCTTCATGGTTTCCAGGCCTTTGACCATTTTGGTCGCCCTCCTCCGGACCCGCTCCAGCTTGCCGATATCCTGCTTGATTTGCGGCGCTCAGAACTGGACACCGGATTCCTCCAGGTGGGGTCTGACCAAATCGCTGCCTCTCCTCTTTCTCCTCCCCTCGCCCGCCATCCCTCCTCCCAGCTCCCAAATATTCAGGGGTGGACGCGCTGGCCACGCGCCAAAGTGCAAACGCCTGCAGGATGCCTTCTCAGCGCGCCGGCCGGCCAACCGGGGCAACCTTCGTTGCTGGCGTCTGGACCGTGCCGCCCCCTCCGCACGGGAGCCCCCTGCTCCCGCCCCGGCCCGATCCCCAGCCCGGCCAGGCCAGCGGCCCCCGCCCCCCCCCCGGGCCACCGGGCGGCCTCGGCGGCGCAAAGGGCTCGCCGTTTCGCGGGGCCGCCGCGCTCTTACGAGGGGAAAGTCTGCCAGTTTCCTCACTAGACTGTTATAGCGCAGTGATTCCACTTTCAACGTCCTATGGAATCCTGAGGTTTGCAGTTTAGGGAGGGGCCGGTCCACAGGTTTCCATAGGATGTCGAAAGTGGAATCATCGCGCTATAACAGCCTAGTGCGGAAATGGTGTCTGACTCACTCGCTTCTGACCCCCCTCCTCTTTCTCACTTTTCCCTCCCCTCCCCTCCCCTCCCCTCCCCTCCTTCCCTCCTTCTTTTCTTTTCTTTTCTTTTCTTTTCTTTTCTTTTCTTTTCTTTTCTTTTTTCTTTTCTTTGCGCGCCCTTACCGCGCTATCGAGGACGAAGGCGGACGAGACTCCGTTCCCTCCCACCCCGTCTTGGGGGTGGGGGACGAGAGTCTGTGCTCTCCTGGGCCAAGGAAACCAAGCCGGGGGGGGGGAGGATGCATGGAAACGCCTCGTTGCTGCAGCTGCGGAGGGCGCGGGTGGGATGGAAGCAATTAGCAGGTTTGGCAAAAAAAAAAAAAATACTTTTGATGGGGGGTTCTTAGGTTCTATCAATAGCATGGTTAGTAGGAAAGGAAAGGAGGCTACGTGAGCCAGTCTTCCTAATCACTCGGGGTGACGGGCTGGGATAGGTGATTTGGGGGACGACAGCACCCAGCATCCAGCTTTGTCTCGCCCCAGCTTGGGAAGAGTTACCTTTTGGACAACAGCTGTAATAATCCCACAGACACAAAGGAGGAAAGGGTTGCATTTGAGTGCTTTAGCTGTGGGTTCCTGCACGGACAAAAAGGGGTCGGGCTAGATGGCCTTTTGGGGTCCCTTCCAACTCTCATGATTTCTGACTCCTCGAATAGTCCAGCCAGAGCTTAGGAAATGGTTCCTTGTTCTCTCAACAGCAGCTCCTTGAACCCCCTACAAGCATGGCTGGTGCTGGGGTATTCTAGAAGTAGTCATCCAAAAAAAGTAACTTTTCCAAGGTGGGTCTCCAACCAATAATGGACACTGGAAATGCTGCTGGTGGAGGGGTTCTGGGAACTGGAGTAACTTATGAGAAAAGATATTCCTTCTAGCAGGAGCATTTGGAACTAATTCACTCACACAGCTTCTCCAAGGTAGCTGGTTTTGGACTGGGACCCCAGAAGACCATGGTTCAAGTTCCCATTCGTCCCTGGAAACCCACTGGGTGACTTTGCGCCAGTCACACTCCCTCGGCCACAGAAGAAAGTAATGGCGAGCCCATGCATGCAGAAGAAATCTAGCAAAGAAGACCTTAGGAGAGGGACCTCGGAAGTTGGAGATGACTTAAAGGCACGTAACAAGAAGAACCGACGGGGTGTCACGGACCGGCACTCCGAGAGACTCTTGTTTGGATCCCCACTCAGTCTTGAAAACCCACTGGGTGACACTGGGCCAGTCACACTCTCTCGGCAACCTAAGAGGACGGCAATGGCAAACCCCCTCTGAACGTGTTGTGAGAACCAACAGGATTGTAGTGGTTTGAGTATTGGAGTAGGACTCTGGGAGACCAGTGTTTGAATTGGTGCTGAAACCCACTGGGTCACCTTGGGCCAGTCACACTCTCTCAGCCTAAGAGAAAGGGAGGGTAAAGTTGCTCTGAAGAATTCTAACCACGAAAACCTCATGATAAATTCACCTTAGGAACGCTTTAAATAGTATGGGCTGTTTGCAATGGGGCAGGAACCAATTTTTTTAGTTTTTTGTAGTTATGTTTTGTTTTGCTAGTACTATTAGTATTGTTAACATTATTAGTTTCTGTTTTAGTTATTATATGTATTATTATATTTTTTTTCTTATTTATTGTTAGGCTTGTTTGTGCTTATTAAAATAATTTTTATTACTAAACAGGAAAAAATAAAAAAAGATATGCTCATTTTAAGATCACCATAAGCAAAGGGCTTGGAAGCACAGAACAATAATCCTATTAAAATAATCATTAATTTATGACAGCATAAAATCATTTAAAAACATAGACATAAAAACAGAAGCACTCACCTCCCATGGAAAGATGCTTTGTCATCCGAAACCTGTTGAAATAAAAAGGTCTTTGCCTGCCAATGGAAGGACAATGGAGAAGGTCATAGAATCATAGAATCATAGAAATGTAGAGTTGGGAGAGACCCCAGGGGCCATCCAGTCCAACCCCCTGCCATGCAGGAACACTCTCAGAGCACTCCCGACAGATGGCCATCCAGCCTCTGCTTAAAAACCTCCAAGGAAGGAGGAGACTCCACCACACTCTGAGGCAGCCGATTCCACTGCCGGACAGCCCTGACCGTCAGGAAGTTCTTCCTGAGGTTCGGGTGGAATCTCCTTTCCTGCAGCTTGAATCCATTGCTCCTTGTCCTGGTCTCTGGAGTGGCAGAAAACAAGCCCTCTCCTTCCTCTATATGGCATCCCTTCAAATATTTAAACATGGCTATCATGTCCCCTCTTAACCTTCTGATGTCCTCTCTTAACCTTCTCATGTCCCATCCAGTGGCATATCTAGCGTAGACAGCCCTCAGAGCAAACATAGAAGTTGCACCCCTACCTTCTTACCCCCCCCATATGCGTGGCTTTTTTGTGCCCCCCCCCAGCATTGGCACCTGGGGCACATATCCCACTTGCCCCACCCTAGATACACCTCTGGGGCCATCCTTGCCTCTTGTGGGAGGGAGTTCCACAGCTTGGGAGCAGCCACCGAGAAGACTCTCTCCAAAGTGTGCCTGTGGTGGGGGCACCAAGAGAAGAACCTCCCCAGGTGTCTCAAAATTCAGGCAGGCTCATTCAGGGAGATGGGAGATGGTACAGTAGATGGGTGGTGCTATGCAACCACTTGGTAGGTTCTCCTACCAAGTGGTTGCATAGCACCACCCATCTACTGTATACTGACTGTGCAATTGGTGGCGTATCTTCCCATGGGTCTGCTTCTTGTCCTGCTTGTCCAATGAAGGAGCACAGGGGCTGTTTGTGATTTAAGTAGGACATTGAAGGCACCGAATAAAAGTTGTGTGCCATCCAAGAGGGCACAACAGCATGGCTGGAATCCTGTAGGTTAGTCCTGAAAAGAGATGACGTCGTTACCCTGATTTCTGGGGTCCCTTGGGGGACACCTCAATGTGCTCCACATGATGGGGAATGGAAACTAGCCAGAGCACAAGCAATAGCAATGCGAGAGGCAGGGTAACCTGGCGGGGTCTTTTTACCCAGGGGTCAGGCCAAGCCAAAAACCAAACAAAAATGTCCAATAAATGATTCTATTGAATGAAAGTCTCATGCAGCAACGCAAGCACTCACACACTCACTCAAGACCTATTAAGAAGCAAAAAAGAGGAAACTGCATAGGGGAATATTGAAGGGGTTGTAGCTGGGGTAATACTGCACCTTTTCCTGAAGTTGTTGGTCCGGGAAAGGCAGCGGAGAAATGGGGCTCAGCATCGAGAGGGCTGAGGGGATTTCTCAACGGATGGAGCAATGGTCTGCTGGGATGACCGGGAGTGATCCGAAGAAACACTCAAAAACTGGGACTATTTGTAGGGGAAAAGGTACCTGGAGGGCTAATCCTTTCCCAGGGAAAACCATGGGTGTTGCAACGAGAAAGAAGCTCCACAATGGTAACTTCCTTTGTGTGATAAGATTACACAGTGTTGCCAAAGTCTCAGGATCTTCAGCAGCATTGGGTTGTGGTGTGACTTCACGTAAATGGTCCTCGCCTGATAGGATTTTTGCTCAACTTGGGGCAAACACGCTAATCCCTCAAGTCGGTTTCCCGGGGCTGAGGACCCTTTGTCTACTGTGGGTTTGCGCAGCTTGAGGTCTCCTGGGGCTACGTGACTGGGGATTTTACTGGCCTGGCCTGGTTTTCGATTGTTCGACCATTGCTGCCTACATGCTCTTCCGGGTGACCTCTCAGGCACACGGAATCATATTTAATATCAAAATTGTAGACCCCGGGATAGGGTTTTTCCAGTGGAGTAACAACCCATTGGATCAATTACTGAATGGGGTGTCACTAAGGGAGTGCAGGAGGTGCTGACCACACCAGCTCACACTATCAGAGGGGGTGACAACAAAATGTCTGCCTGCCCCTTCTTTCTTCCCCGCTCCACGAGAGCCCATAGAGCTTCACAGAGGACGACCGCCCCCTTTTCTCCTATGACTGAACAAGATCCCCAGCGCCTCCACGCACGCGGAGCCGGGCGGGGAGATCAGGATGCCTGGAGCGTGGGTCCCCACGGTGGTAGACTGGGACCCCTTGACTTCTGGCTGCTGGGTGGAAATGGGTCCATGGGGGTGACCCCACGAGTTACCGCCCTGGGCGACACCGGCCCTCGTGAGTCAACCTTGGTGTCCGGAATTAAAAAGGAAGAGCAGAGGTTCAAACGAGAAAAGGGTAAGAGGCACAATGAGAAATTCTGGGTATCTTTACGAAGAAAGTCATCGTGCGAAAATCCTTCCACAGCTTCTCAAGTGCCAAACCCCAACGTTCGCTTCTGTTGTTTGGCAATGAAATCAAAATTTTTGCTCCTGTAAATGGAGTAATTTATTTCCCATTTTCATGCTCCCTTCTTTGCCTCTCCCCCTCCTTTCCCCTCCTCCCACAAACCCCCACCCCTTTTTTTTTCTTCTTTTTTTGGCCTCATTTGTGGTTTGTTGTCAGTTTGGTTCCAGACCTCATAAAATAAATACCTTCTCTTGAGAAATGGCAAATTACAACCTACAAATTAGCAAAGCCCTGACGCGCAGTCATGCTTGCTCTGTCTTTCTAATTGAAGCTGGAGGGGGAAGGAGAGAAACCCCCTCCAAGAACATGTGCAAAATAACTTGATCCATTCCCCCCACCCCACCCCGCCTCCCGACAAAAATTGCTAGGCCTTCGGTCAGATTTCTGCTTTGATTTCATGGAAATTTCATAATCTCACATTTATGGAGCATGTGAGGAGGGATCAGGAACACAAAAAGCGAGTGGGCCTTTCCATCAATTTGGGGGCCGTTGCAGTCTCGGAGGCTGAAGTTTCTGCTTTAGTGCTAATCCACCAGTGTTAATCTTGGGTTGTTGATCAGGCAGAACAATAATAGTCCAACAAACGGCACTGTGTTCTGTCAGGAAAGAACCAGCGCCAAAGGCTAGCAGTTTTCCTGGGCCCATCTATTGCTCTCCAGCCTAGACGTGACCCAGTTCTGTCCTGGATCTAATCCTGGCCCATCCAAAGAGGGACATAGCTGTGTCTGTCTCTGTGTGTGCATGTGTGTGTTGGTTTAAAAACAAAGAAAGAGCACTTCTGACAACCCTTTCATAGAATCATAGCATCCTAGAGTTGGAAGAGACCCCAGGGGCCATCTGGTCCAGCCCCCTTCTGCCATGCAGAAATGCACAACCAAAGCCTTCCCTTTGAAAGATGGCCACCCAGCCTCTGCTTAAAAACCTCCAAAGAAGGAGGAGACTCCACCACACTCCATGGAGGCAGCAGCAGATTCTACTCCAGGACAGCTCTGACCATCAGGAAATTCTTCCTGAGGTTCAGGTGGAATCTCCTTTCCTGCAGCTTGAATCCATTGCTCCTTGTCCTAGTCTCTGGAGCAGCAGAAAACAAGCCCGCTTCCTCCTCGACATGACATCCCTTCAAACATTTAAGCGTGGCTCTCATGTCCCCTCTCAACCTTCTCTTCTGCGGACTAAACATCCACAGCTCCCTAAGCCGCTCCTCAGAGGGCTTCATGGCTTCCAGCCCCTCCACCATTTTGGTCTCCCTCCTCTGGAGACGCTCCAGCTTCTCAATATCCTTCTTGAAATGTGGTGCCCAGAACTGGACACAGTTTTCCTCCAGGTGGGGTCTGACCAAAGCAGAATAGAGTGGTACTATCACTTCCTTCAATCTAGACACCATACTCCTATTGATGCAACCAAGAATCACATTGGCTTTCTTGGCTGCCTCATGACACTGCTGACTCATGTTCAGCTTGTGGTCCACCAAGACTTCTAGATCCCTTTAATGCATGGTGTTGTCCAGCCAGGAGTCTCCCATCCTAAATTTGTGCATTTCATTTTTTTTCTGGCTAGGTGTACGACCTTACATTTCTCTCTGTTGAAATTCATTTTGTTAGCCTTGGTCCAGCTCTCCCATCTGTCAAAATCATTTTGAAATTTGATCCTGTCCTCTGGAGTATTAGCAATCCCTCGTAATTTGGTGTCATCTGCAAATTTGATGAGCATGCCCTCCAGTTCTTCATCCAAGTCACTGAAGGAGATGTTGAACAGCCCCGGGCCCAGGACAGAACCCTGTGGCACCCCACAAGTCACTTCTCTCCAGGACGAAAAGCAGCCATTGGTGAGGAGCACCCTTTGGGTTTGGTCGGTCAACCAATTTCTTTCTTCTGGATCCCAGAAGGATGTAGTCAGTCACTAAAAGTATCTATTTATTTGCGTGATTATCAAACAGGACTTATGAAATCATCATAATATTTTGACTTCTGCCTTCTTCAGTGGGTGAAAATGAAAGCATGCCATGCCCAAATTGTTAGAGAGGATGTTGTCCTTGTTGTGCGACTTCAAGTCATTTCCAACTTGTGGTGATCCTAAGGTGAAGTTACTGGGGGGATTATTATTATAATAATTCCCAAGCATCCCGTTTCATATGAGACATCTCATAATTGGGGACTGGACTCCTGACCTGAGCCTGTGCAAGATGCCCTAAATCCTGTCTCTCTCGTGCCCCCCACGAACAGACTCAACCCTGAGCATTTTGGTGCCCAGCAATCAGGCTGTGCCAAATGCCAGGAGTCTTTGTGGGGGGATTGCGGCTGGGCCAACGTTGTTCTTACCCCTTTTTTGGGCTATGGAGGCTTCCTGAGCTGCAGCATGGCCTTCTTTGTTGCATGATGACCGGTATGCTGCAGCAATGGTTCTAGTGGTTTTTGAGCTTATTCTACAAACAAACTGGCATGTACCAATATCACACAGGTCTTGTGTTGACTTTTATACTCTGTTTTGGTGATGTGTTCCACAGACTGCAAAAGAAGCAAGACAAAGCCTTCCTCTGGTAAGGGAGAGTGAGAGGTCTAGCGGGTCCCCAGACCAAAGCCAGCCTCCCCATCTCATGACCACCGCAGAACCTTTGGAGATACCATGGAGGGGACTTGCCGTACCCAAATCCCATTGGCTGGAATCTTTTGGGGGATGTCTCACCCATGCATGTAGAGCCTGTGCGGAAGTGGCTGGACGTTTTTGTCCAACCCAAAATGTCCACCTCGAATTCAGGGTAGCAGAACCAGAGGATCTAGAGTCGTGCCATTGTACATGAATGCACATTATGTACTTGGTTATGCTTTGGTTGAACATTCCATGTCTTTCTTGCTTTTGCAAAATAGCTGGAATCCTGTGGGTGACTTACATCTTCATAAATGGACTTATGTCTGTAGGAATTCGAATTGGCAGTTCTATAATACATGTATCCAGTAAGTGGCTGTTGTGAGATTGCTGTGTGGGGACGGTGGGAAAGAGACCAATGGACAATTGGACCAAATGGACATTGTGCATCTGTTCTGTTCTGTATTGGGGCACTGGTTGGGGAGTGCTAATGCAAAATGGTAGCGCCCAAGACACAGCAGGACACCCTGGCCCATGTTCCCGTTATGCCTCTTCAGGGTACGCTAACAAGGATTCTTAGTTCCTCTGCTTCCTAGCTCAGTAGATGGAAATTTGTGAGTTAGTTAGTTAATTTGTTGCATTTGCATACCACCTTTCTCCCAGATGACACCCGAGGTGGCTTCCAGAAGCAATCGACTAAAAAAAAAAAATTCCCAAGAAAATTGAAAAACAATTAAAATCACCACATTAAAACAGTTTAATCATTTATATATTTATTATTATTATTACGAAATGATGCATATATGAAAAACTGTACAGTCAGCTTTTCATTTTTAGATATACAAAATCCGTTGTTATCCAGAAAGCAATTTAAAAAACAAAATATATCATCTATAGCTATGGCCATTTCCGCACGGGGGAATTAAAACGGTGCAGTGCATCCTCCACGGAGGACGTCTGCACCTTGGAGCGGACTGGGTTCGGACTACTTATCGGAGATCCGCACCTCAGTCTGCTCCGAAACGACCCCAAGTGGTCCTCCAGTGTGTTTTTGAAAGACCGGAAAAATCAGATCTTTCAAAGTGCCGGAGCACGCCATTGCGTGCCTGCTCCCTTGTGCAGATTCACAGGCTCGCACCAATGTGAGCCTGTGATCTGCGGGGCTGGGCTTTAGGCGTGGTGAGCTTCAGCAGTTGGTCGGGACCCACGACCAACCAGAAGTCGCCATTTTGGAAACCGTAACAGTGCGGATCTAAACCACGCACTGCTCCGATTCACCCTGGACTGGAGGAGCCAGAAGATCCGGTGAGTAACGGCATGGAGCGATTCCCTCACCTCGTGCGGAAATGGCCTATATCTATAAAGATCTATGTTAGCATTCCATTTATCTGTAGATGATCTGTAAATATTAATTGAAATTTAAATAAAAATTCAGTATAAAATATAATTAGTAACCAATAACAAAAGAAATGGCAAAGGACAAAAGGGGAAAAAAAAGAAAAATATGAAAGAGAAAGTTTTTTTAAAAAGTGTTGACTCCCTTTTCAACCAGTGGCGAGCGTTTTCTTATAATCCTAATTTCTTATAATCCTAATGTCCTGAAGTAACTCAAATGACCCCAAAATTAATAAAAAAGACAAACAAACAATCCATAACTCAATAAGATCCATAAGTCATTAAAAAGCTTAAAAATCATCTCTAAAGCAAGATTCTTCTAGGCCTTGTTTAAAATCATTTTAAAGACTTACAAAAGTTTTTTAAAAAAATAAGTAAAACATTCCAATTGAAAGCTTCCCTACTTACATATTAAAAGCCTGTTTAAAGAAAAAGGTCCTTGTCTGTCGGCCAATAGGGAAAGCAGGGAGGGGTCCAGCCTGGCCTCCCACAAAAGAGAGTTCCAGAGGGTGGGAGCAACCCCTGAGAAGGCCATGTCCCCTTTCTCCTTACCAAGACAGCCTGGGATTCTGGCGGGACCAAGAGAAAGCCTTCCCGCAAAGATCTTAAGAATCTGGCAGTTTCATATGAGGAACTACATACATAATTATATAATAATGTAGATACACTTCAGGTAGACTATGCTAGAGGAGACACCCAGCATGGTGTTAGTGGTCTGAGTCTTGGGCCATTTCCACACAAGGTTGATACCCTCCAGTCTGCACATTGTACCATTTTAGCATGGTAGTTTTCCTCATGGTTCTGCATGTTTTCAGCTCCTAGAACGGTTCACTGCGGTTCGCTGCAATGCAAAAACGCTGTATGTGAAAACCGGAAAAACTCCAATGTAATCTCCCAAACCGGTTCTGCTTCAGTTTTCGCCTACATGCAGAAGCGTAGCATCGATTCACATCGCTGAAATGGCTGGCTATAGGCATTCCCAGGTTGTCCCTTCCGTCATTTCCGTCCCTATCTCTCTCCGCCCATCAAAAGACAGGCTGCCGCCATTATTGTCTTCCTGTGTTAAATGGACAGCGGGAAGAGAGTGGATCTGATAATGGACTAAGACGTGTTTTTTTCCACGTATCAACAAACATACATTCCTGTTCACAAACGTAGCAACACAGAGGCCCTTTTCGCACGGTATTTGCCATGCGAAAGGGCCCCTTGAGCGTCGTGTGATTGTGAGGAGCGAGCTGCATGATGCACTCACAAATCGCGCGACGCTCCAGGGTCTGCAGGCGTCACTCATGCACTTTTTCATTTTCGGCTTTCAGCCGAAAATGGTGCACGATCTCACATTGCTCCAAGGCCCCACGTGCACTTGCCGTGCGTGCGGAGCCTCCAGAGCTGCGGCAGTCACGCCTCTTGCCCCAGCGCGAAAATCCCAGGCTGCGCTGCGGAAGGAAGAGGCGGGCTCTTGAGCTACCTGCTCGGGCGCAGGCAGCTCGTGAGGAGCTGAAGCAGCAGGGACACGAGAGCCTTTTGCCGGAGAATGCTCGTGCGATCCCCGCACCCCAGCGTCCAAAAAAGGTAAGGTGCGGAAAGGGCCAGAAATGTATTTAAAATGCGTGTGTGTGTTTTAAAAAACAGATCAATCAGTGATGGTGGGGTGGGGCGAGGGAGGGGAATGGGAGTGGCCAGGGACTTGCCATTGTGGATGCAGCAACTGCTGGTGGGGGGGGGGGTGCAGACAGCACGGTTTCTGAATATCTGAATCCAGTTTCCAAATAGGAGTATAAAAACACCGCTCTTGACACGCAGCCAACCACTCCTCCCCTCTTGTGCAGAAATGGCCTCAGACTCCAACACGGGAGACCAGGGTTCAATTCCTTGTCGGGCCATGGAAACCCACTGCATGACCCAGCGGCAGAGCTTGGAGTGCGTGAAGGGGGAGCGAGAGTGGGCAGAGCTACAGTACAGGGTGTGGCCACGGTGCATGAGAGAGCGGCCACAGCGTGTGGGGTGTGGCCACAAGCCGGGATGCCCCAAAAGCATTGCCGCCAGGATCGAACCACCCCGTTGCTGCTCCCGTTCCTACGCGACTGGGGTGACCTTGGTGCATCACACACTCTCAGCCCCAGAAAACCCCATTTGCCTTAGAGTCAGCGTAAGTCAGAAATGACTTGAAAGCATGCAGAAACAACCAGGCGGCCTGTCAGCAGAGAGTGGGAGCTTGGAGTGCTGGGCAACTGGTGACTGGCCGGCCGAGCACTCAGACGGGGCTTTCAAAAGTCTGGTGCGCCGGATCGTCTGGGAGAGAGACGAGGAATACGAGTCAGTGAGAGGCAGAGGGGACGACAAAAAGTAGGGAGGGAATGGAGACAGCACAGGGAAGGGTTTTCTGTTTTGTTTCATTTCAGACGGTCTGTTAAGTACAGAAAGAGAGTCAGTGTGGTTGTTTGAGTATTGGGCTAGGACCGGGGGGGCAAGCATGGCCCGTGGCTTGCATGTGGCACCCAAGGTCATTTGGGGGCACCCAGTGGTCAGTATTCTTGAAAAAAAAAATCAGAATAAATCCCTTCCAGAATGCCCCCAAATGCACTCTAGGGATGTAAAAGACATTCCCAACATGTTAGGAGCAACCTTGCCTCCCAGGTCAAAAAGAATTTTTGCACATTTCCCCCCCAAATGCTACAAAATGGCCTCCTGGAGGCATGGGGTACATTTCCACCACATTTTGTGACCCCCCCCCCAGGAAATTTAGGCCAAGGAAAGGTCTTTTTTGAAACTCAAAACGTGGTGAAAATGTTCCCATTTTGGGAGCATATTTCTTTCTTTCTTTCTTTGTCTGTCTATCTGTTTGTTTGTTTTGCTGGAGCAGGAGAGGCCTTCCAAGTTGGTCTGGGAGGCAATGTGGATCTCAGCCTACAGAATTGCCCACCTCTGGACCGGGGCCCTTTTCGCATGGCGTTTTCCATGTGAAAGGGCGCCTGGAGCATCACGTGATTGCGAGGAGCATCTGCATGACACACTCACAATTGCGCAATGCTCCAGAGGCCAGCAGGCGCCGATCACCCACCTTTTCATTTTCGGCTAAAAGCCAAAAATGGTGCCTGATCGCGCATTGCTCCCGGGCCCCACGCGCACTTACCTGGCATGCGGAGCCTCTGGAGCTGCGCTGGTCGCGCATCCTGCCCCAGCGCAGCCTGGGAAACTCCCAGGCTGCACCGCGGAAGGAAGAGGCAGGGCTCTCACGCAAGCAGGCAGCTCGTGTGGAGCTCAAGCAGCAGGGATGCAAGAGCCTCTCACTGGAGGCCGCTCACGTGATCCCCGCACCCCAGCGCCGGGAAAAGGTAAGATGTGGAAAGGGCCTAGGTGTTCTCTGAGAGACCTGAGTTTGAATCCCTGCTCGACCATGGAAACCTGGTGGTGAACTTGAACAAGTCACACTCTCTTAGCTTCACAGGAAGCCAATAGTGTCAAGTCTCTTCTGAGGAAATCTGGCCGAGGAAGCCCTAAGAGAGTCAGAAGTAATTTGAAGACACACCAGAGCAAAGTTGGCTTCAGCTAAGATTATGAGGAGAGAAGAAAAGAATCTGTGGCCCTTTTCGCACAGCATTTTCCATGTGAAAGAGGGCCTGGAGTGTCACGCGATTGCGAGGAGCGATCTGCACAGCACAGTCACAATCGCGTGACGCTCCCGGGGCCGGCAGGGGCCGATCGCGCACCTTGTCATTTTCGGCTTGAAGCCAAAAATGGTGCACGATCGCGCATTGCTCCCGGGCCCCGTGCACACTTGCCTCGCGTGCGGAGCCTCTGAAGCCGGAAGAAGGTAAGGTACGGAAAGGGCCTGTGTGATGGGTTAGAGTCAGACAGGATTTAGGGGGCATCCAGATGGATTGAAAAGATCAGAAGGTCTCAGATTTTGTTCCTGTTCTTTCCCCTGAATTTCCATACGCATTTTGTCAGCTCCCAGTATGATCAGAGACTTTTTATAAAAGCTCCCCAGATTGGTTTATTTAAACCAGCATAAAATTGGAGAGAACAGGAACAAAATCTGGGACCTTTCAGTCACTCTGGACAACCCCTTAGGTTAGGCCACAATAAGAACTAAGCCTTGAAATTTTGTAACCCTAATCTTGTGTATTCCAAGTAATAGGATATGTTATTCTTGTAATATACACATTTCATAGAAAACTAGAATCCTAGAGTTGGAAGAGACCCCGAGGGCCATCCAGATCAACCCCATTCTGCAATGCAAGAAGACACCATCAAAGCACTCCCTTTGACAGATGACCACTCAGCTTCTGCTTAAACACCTCTGAAGAAGAAGACTCCACCGCACTCCATGGAGGCAGCGTCTTCCGCTGCCAGGTAGCTCTTACCATCAGGAAGTTCTTCGTAAGATTTAGGTGGGATCTCTTTTTCTGTAGCCATTGCTCCTTGTTCTAGTCCCTGGAGCAGCAGAAAACATCTTCCATATTACATCGAATAGTTAAACGTGGCTGCCCATCTTCCATATGATGTTCCCTCAGATATTTAAACCCGGCTATCATGTTCCCTCTTCACCCTCTCTTTTCCAGGCTAAACATCCCCAGCTCCCTCAGCCGCTCCTCAGAGGGCTTCTTGGTTCCCGGGCCTTCGACCATTTTGGTCGCTCTCCCCTGGACACCTTCCAGCTTCTCCATATCTTCCTTGAAGTGTGGTGCCCAGAACTGGATGCTGCAGGTGAGGTCTGGCTAAAGCAGAACAGAGCAGTTTGCTTCTGGGAATGCTGCCAACATGCTGTTGGAGTGTTTGGGTTCGGACACAAAGAGTGGCACTGTGGCAGAAGGATGGGGGTCACTGGTGCCATCGTGGTGGGACAAATGGAGGAGGTCCCCCTCCATCTCCTCCCCCACCTGATCAAAAGGCAAAGTGGGAGGCAAGCAGGGGCATCCCCACTTGCAGCGGGAGACCCAAAGTCCCTTCCTGCGTGCCATCTCAAAGCTAATTTGGGCGCTGCTGCGTCCAACAGAACACAGAAGCTTTACAGAGGACGTTTCCGTTCCATCGTGGGCTAATGACGGAGGGAAACCGACCGCAGGACCATTAACTGGTGTTAAAGCAACAAAGCTGCCAGGGGAGGGAAAAAGGGAGACCAGTCAGTCTCCGGGTGGCATGGAGCAGCAGCTTCCCCCCTCCCCAAGACCGATGCTTTGAGCGCCCCGAACCCTTCTCCCCACACCGCCCTGGCCCAAACCTGGTTTGGGAGCTCCTTGTTGCCAGCAATTAATAAAAACAAGCTCACCCAACACGCACAAATCTATATGGGCCGTTTTGTTTTTGTTTTAACTCAGACACACCGAGTCCAAGGAGTCTGCTACTGGGGGTTACAAGAGTTCAGTCCGCTTGCGGTGTGGCAGCCCGCCAGCATCTACGCCCCCCCCCCCCCATCCTCCGGCTGGCCAGGCCGGGCCAACACCAGTGTGAAACACAAAGGTATGTTGTTAAGGTCTCCCCTAAGGGCAGCCTGCACACTTCATAATTCCACCCTTCAATTATACATGACACAGAGTTAAAGACCAAGGAAATAATATAAAAACAAGCATCACAAACCTTTTTAAGCAGTGGAACATTCTGCAATTAACTTTTATGCATGCACCAAGAGCGCTCCAGGCCTGGCGCGGACGGGCTTCCCACTCTCTCCTTTTTTTTCTCATGCACACACACACACACACACACCACACACACACACACACACACACACACACACACACACCAGTATCTACTGGAGAGAAATGGAACTGGGGGGAGGTTAAGCAAATTCTCCCAGCCACAATTTGTTACCTAATATGCTCATGAAAATGTGTTGCCTGTGTTGGGTCCTGTTTGGGGAGAAAGACAGGATATAAATCAAATAAACAAATTGTGTCCTCCAATTTTGGCTTGTTAGTATGTATGTATGCATGTGTGTGTGTTTGTGTGTTGAGTATTAGCAGTCGATTTGAGACAGACGTCTTTTTCCAGTGTGAGCAGCAAAAAGGCAGCCATGACAAGCAAAACAGAGGCAGGGATTCTGCTAGGGACATCCACAGGCATAGAGTTCCCTTATATGTTCAAATGTCCTTTTTGGGGTCCTGTGAGGGTTGGCATTCACTACTTCGCTCCAAAAAAAGCCCCCCCCCCGGCTTACTGATATGCCCCGAAGCCACATCCCACACATTCCATGTTTTGCAGAGAGCAAATGGGCTTGGAAAAGCATCTGGCTAGATCCCCATAGCCAGATGCAAAATGACCCCAGCAGCACAGAGATCCCTGGAGGAACCCAGCAGATCTCAGCAGATCTCAGCACGCAGTCCACAGCTGGCTGCTAGGACATAACCCGATGCTTCCCCAAGCCTACCTGCTCCCCACAAAGCACCAAATGCATATGCAGTGTGGCTTCCTGGGTTTATCAGTAGTTAAGAGGAGAGTATATGGCTCAGTGTGGCATTATGGTGCACTGAGGGGATGTAGGACTGAGGCCCACCTCTCACAGGGTAGGCATGTCAGTGGCAGAGCTTGGAGTGCGAGGAGGGGGGTGCGGGTGGGGCTACAGCACGAGGGGTGTGGCCACCGTGCGTGGGTGCACGGCTGTGGTGTGTGGGGGCGTGGCCAGGGTACGCGGAGGGGTGGCTATGGGCCGGGACGCCCCAAAAACATTGCCGCCCGGGGTGAATTGCTCCCCCCCACCCGCACGTTCCTAAGTGACTCCGACATGTTATTAAAAAAGAAAAATAAGCCTGTTGCACGGCAAGCAAACCCATGGCCCCAAATCTGCCAACATGTACTGCCAACATGTACTGGCATGGGTGTGACTGACTCCTTTACCAAGGCTGGCCTCACAGTTCCAGCCCTAGGAATCTTCCACTCACCCTGTCCTCGTTTCCCCACTTGAGCCTTCCTGGGACGGGATTCCTAGGCCTTAGGATTACCCCTCCGTACGTGAATCGGTGGCTGTGCCGTTGCTGCGTGGGTTCTGTATTTGGATGTGTGGCCTGACTCCATTGCAGGCTTGCTAGAGACAGCCAGAGGCGGTTTTAATAGAATAACAGAAATAGGTTGATTAAACACAGTAAGATGGTATATTAACTTCTATTATTTTATTTGCTTAGCTGCCCAAAACCATACTTAGTTGTCCCTTCTGACTGGCTACCTGCTTCATACTTAATGCAACCCTCTCTGTCAAATCATAAGCCATTTCCGCACTAGACTGTTATAGCACTATGATTCCACTTTCAACATCCTATGGAATCCTGGGGTTTGCAGTTTCGGGAAGGGCCAGGCGGCCCCTCCCGAAACTGCAAACCCCAGAATTCCATAGGATGTTGAAAGTGGAATCATAGCGCTATAACAGTCTAGTGAGGAAAGGGCCATAGAACCACAGAATCATAGAATCCTAGAGTTGGAAGAGACCCCAGGGGCCATCCAGTCCAACCCCCTGCTATGCAGAAACACACATCAAATCTCCCCTTCCCTTCAAATCCAAAACCATGTCTGACACCCACAGAGGCATGCTTCTGCTTTTTGTTTTTATCCTGGTCACTTGCAGCCCCCTTCCTGAGCCAGAATTGGCTGCCTTAAAGCCAGGGATGTCCAACACCTCCTGCACATGGGGGCAGATTTCTCAGCTGCCATTCACCTTGACTTCCATGTATGCCAGCAACAACTAGCCACACATCCCAGGATGAGATTGTTGCTGCTTCTTTTGAGCTCAGACGTTGCCTTGGTCACAACTCAGGGTGTTAGAGGAGCACAAATTGAAGCAAAAGCCCCTCCTTTGGCGGATGTACAATGCCAGGACTGAGATGCTACATCACGGAGAAAGAATGTAACTTTATGCTCCCAGGATTGCACAGTGGTTATGCGATGAGCCTCAGTTAGTGGATTGTGGTGCTACATCCATATGGAAGTGCATGTTCAGCATCAAGCACACCTATGTATAACGTGGATGCAAATCCATGCCCAACTGTGCACAATTCACATGCCTATCCATGTGTGATGCACATCTTTGGGCTACTGTTAGTTGGCTACTGCTAGTTGGCTACTGTTAGTTGGATTTGTAATTGGTTGACTGACCACACCCAAAGGGTGATCACCCATGGCTGCTTTTCATCCTAGAGAGAAGTGACTGGTGGGGTGCCACAGGGTTCCATCCTGGGCCCGGGGCTATTCAACATCTTCATCAGTGACTTGGATGAAGGAGTGGAGGGCATGCCGATCAAATTTGCAGATGATACCAAACTGGGAGGGGTTACTAACACACCAGAGGATAGAATCAAATTTCAATACGACCTTGACAGATGGGAGAGCTGGGCCAAAGCTAACAAAATGAATTTCAACAGAGAGAAATGTAGGGTCCTGCACTTGGGCAGAAAAAATGAAAGTCAGAAGTATAGGATGGGGGACGCGTGGCTGGATAGCAGTACGTGTGAAAAGGATCTAGGAGTCTTGCTAGACCGCAAGCTGAACATGAGTCAGCAGTGTGACGTGGCAGCCAAGAAAGCCAACGCGATTCTTGGTTGCATCAATAGGAGTATGGTGTCTAGATCGAGGGAGGTAATAGTATCACTCTATTCAGCATTGGTTAGGCCTCATTTGGAATCCTGTGTCCAATTCTGGGCACCTCAATTCAAGAAGGATGTCGACAAGCTGGAGCGTGTCCAGAGGAGGGCGACCAAAATGGTGGAGGGTCTGGAAGCCATGAAGCCCTATGAGGAACGGCTTAGGGAGCTGGGGATGTTTAATCTGCAGAAGAGAAGGTTAAGAGAGGACATGATAGCCATGTTTAAATATTTGAAGGGATGTCATGTTGAGGAGGGAGCGGGCTTGTTCTCTACCACTCCAGAGACTAGGACAAGGAGCAATGGATTCAAGCTGCAGGAAAGGAGATTCTACCTGGACCTCAGGAAGAACTTCCTGACAGTCAGAGCTGTCCGGCAGTGGAATCTGCTGCTGCCTCCATGGAGTGTGGTGGAGTCTCCTTCTTTGGAGGCTTTTAAGCAGAGGCTGGATGACCCTCTGTTGGGAATGCTTTGATGGGTGTTCCTGCATAGCAGGGGGTTGGACTCGATGGCTCCTGGGGTCTCTTCCAACTCTAGGATTCTAGGATTCTATGATTCTTTCTGCAATAATATAGCAGACCCAACTGCACTTCCACGTCCATGAAGGAAATACAGACAAAAATGCTATACAAGCAACCACTGCCATATGTGGTATGCACGTGCAAGTCACTGACACGATTCTTGGGATGAGCTCCCATCTTAAGAGGACCGAGCACCTTATGACAGAAAAAGACCTCTTTGCTCTGCTTGTGCTTCTGCAGCGGGGTGGGTAACTGCCTCTGATCTGCAGGAGCTTTTGTGCCCTGTGACCTTCCAGAGGCTGCATGGATTACAAAGGTATAAAACAAAAATAACCGAAGACATCCAAAAGTCCACTTTTGGATCTAAAAAAAAAAGGTGTTTGTTTGTTTTGGATGTTCAGCAGTACAAGGAGGCCTTGCAATCTATTTAAAATGTAAACTCTTGCTTCTGAAATCTTCCAGAAGCAGCAACTCCCTCTCTCTTAGTGGCCAGAAAAAGGTCGGGGGTGGGGATATTCTGGAGATGGCCAGGGCCTCGAAAACTTCCTTGCAGCCACAGATAGTCCCGAGGTGGCACTCTGCCCGTCAGCGTCCTACAGAGACATTGCCAGACGCAGATTGGGGGTTGTGTGGAGATGATGGAGGGATGGATGGATGGATGGAGGGAGGGAGGGAGGGAGGGAGGGAGGGAGGGAGGGAGGGAAGGACGGATGGAGGGATGGACAGATGGAGGGATGGATGGACAGATGGGTGGATAGACAGACAGACAGACAGACAGACAGACATTTTATTAAGAGTTTTTCAAAGTGCAATAAAAGTTGAAAATACTCTAGGAAAAGAAGAAAGAAAAAGCAAGGGGGAAAAAAGCAATGAAAGTAGGATATAAAAAGAATTATAGGCAAAAAGAAAGTGTGGTTTCTGACTTCCTTTTTGGTTGTTATACCTGCGCATAGTATAGTCAAACTTCTCTTTCTAAAACTACACCATCCACTTCTTCTTCTAAGTCTTACAAATTGTCAAAACCAAAAGTTACCAAATCATTTTCATGGTTGTGAATTCTAAAGGACCCTCCCTAAACTGCAAACCCCAGGATTCCATAGGTTGCTGAAAGTGGAATAATAGCACTGTAACAGTCTAGTGTGGAAATGGCCTCAGAAGTGACAGGGCCAAGCTGACCTGCCTTAGGAATGGCTTCCACAACCCGGGCATGGCTACAAAGAAGGCCCTGACAGTTTAATCAGAAAACCGACACACACAGGCATCCCCTCCCAAACGCTGCTCAGTCACCTCTCCCCATCCTCCATTTTGCCTCTTCCCTTTGATGAGGGGGTTCATTCCCTTTGCCCCTCCAACTTTATCCTCCCCGGAGCTCCTTCCAACCTTTTGGAGAAGCCTTCCTGCTCTCTGCTGCTTACCATAGAGAAAGCAAATCGTTATGACTTATTACGATGGAATGTTCTCCTTTTGATTGCGACCTATTGGAACGTTTTGGGACGGGCTCAATCTGAGGAGAAGGGGGGGGAAAAAATAAAATTCCAGCCATCTTGTGGCTTCGTATTTTTTCCTGGGGTTCCTGTAAAAGGCATTACGAAGGCAAGGAGGCTCAGATGGAATGGCGGGGATTACATGATGGAATCGGTGTGGGGAAGGAGCAGAGAAGCCGGCGTGGAAAGCAAATTGAGGCTTCCTGGCACGAGATGTTTGGGGCAGGGGCAGGCATGTTTCCTCCATTGGACTGACGTGATTCTGGCAGGGAGAAGGCCACGTTCCTGGAGAGGGAGCCCGCCGGAGGACTACCTGGCTCCCGTCAGCTACTGTCAGAGACTGCGCGACTCCATTTTCCAAAGCAACACTTGGTGTAAGAGCCAGGGCAGAATATCGGGCTGGGTTTCAGATTAGGACTCTGAGAGATCAAGGTTCAAGTCCTCTCTAGAACCATGGAAATTCACTGTTTGGGCAAATTGTACTCTCAGGTCATTACTGCCCTACCCTGTTCTAGTGCCATTATTCCACTTCCAACATCCTATGGAATTCTGGGGTTTGTAGTTTACTGAGGCCCAAGAACTCTCTGGGTGAGAATGCTAAAGGCCTGTCCCTGAACTGCAAACCCCAGGATTCCATGGGATGTTGGAAGTGGAATAATAGCACTATAATAACGTAGTGCAGAAATGGCCTCAGTCTCGGAGGGAGGCAACAGCACACCTCCTCTGTAGAAACCTTGTCAAGAAAACTCCCTGACAGGTTTCCCTTAGGGTTGCTGTAAGTCAGAAACAACTTCAAAGGACACAGCAGTGGAAGACAGAAGATGGAGCAAGCTTGTTTTCTGCTTCTCCAGAGACTAGGCCAAAAAAGTAATGGCAGTAAGAGCAGCTGGACAGCTGTCTGGGAGTATGGTGGAGTCTCCTTCTTTGGAGGCTTTTTAATGGAGGCTGGATGGCCATCTATCAAAGGGAGTGCTTTGACTGTGTTTTCCAACATAGCAGAATGGGGTGGATTGGATGCCCCTTGGGGTCTTTTCCAGCTCTATGATTCTTTGATTCCATGCTTTTGTCATTTGAGGGACATGGAGCAATGGCTTCAAACTTCAGGAAAGGAGATTCACCTAAACATTAGGTAGAACTTCCTGGTGGTAAGTGCAGTTTGAGAATGAAATACTCTGCAGCCCTGGAGTGTGGTGGAGTCTTCTTCTCTGGAGGTTTTAAAAGACAGACTAGATGGCCATCTGTCAAAGGGAGGGCTTTGATTGGGTCTTCCTGCCGGGCAGAATGGAATTGGACTCGATGGCCCTTGGGATGACTTCCAACTCTATGATTTTATGAACAATACTTCACTTGATGTGGAGAAAGTGGTGAGCAATGGTTCTCTAAGTACACACAGGGGATGGAAGGCATTGGATATTGTTGTACTTAAATTCCCCAAAGCCCCGCCCACTATTGGACCTTGGGAGTTAATACCCACTAACACCAGGGCCTTCATTGGGCTAGGGAGTGGCTGGTCTTCATCTGTAAAGATGAAACTCAGAAGCACTCGGCTAAATTTATGCACAGGCTCAGGGAGTGAATGTAAAAGGAATCCATTCAGTTTTGTGCCCCTTGAGTGGGAGATTTCAAGGGAAAATTCCAGAGCCTGGGTAAAGGAGTGAAACTGGAGCAGGTGAGAACATAGGAGTGGAGATCCTCCATCGTGTTTTCATAGTGTAAATCTGGACTCATGCAGATAGATATTGGTTGCATTACCCCACCCTTCTGAATACCAGCATCGTGCAGCTGATGGCTGATCAGCCCCACATGCTTCCTTATTCTCCCCCTATACGATAGGGAATAACGCCCAGAGGCTGTTTCTGCAATCTCTGGGAATCAAGTGGCACATGAGAGGCACTGACGAAGAGTTATGCACCATCCAAGACTGTGCAACTGCATAGCTGGAATCCTTTGGGTTGGTTAGTTCCCTGCTAGAGTAGATCACTAAATCAACTCTTGGGTCAACAGATAGGTGAATTGCATGGGTTCAATGGTTAAACTGTAAGCAAGACTAATATTAGAATTTAGGGGCCATACAAAATGGTTAGCTTCAGGGACTCTGGTTACACAACCAGGAACTGAATGCTTCCATTGCACAGCAGTGAAAAAAGCACAGCTGCATGTGTAAAGGAATGTATGCTGTTGTTGGACATCGACAGGGTTCTGGTCAAGAAGAACCATGTCGAATTGGACCAAGGGTCCCTCTAGTCCAGCATTCTGTTCCCCTCGTGGCCACCTGTTTGCCCAGTGGCAAGTCCACCAGCAGGGCACAAGCGTAACTGCACCCTCTCTTGCAGGCTCCCCAGTGATGGTTATCCAGACGCATGCCGCCCCATATACCTGTACCAGGCTTTGTATTGTCGTGTCTGTATTTCCCAGAGCTAGGAAATGCTGTGGGTTTGGGAACCACGTTTTCCAGAATCCCCAAGGAACAAGAGCTATTGGGGCCATCCCAAAATGTAATGGAGCTGGGTCCCCAATGTCCTCTATCATCTGAGTACTGTGTCTGAAGTATCACACACCCTGGAAAAACAGTGGAGAGTGTCACTTTTCCATGGTCTGATCCTGACCTTTCAGAAGCATTTTTCCAGCCACCTTTAGATAGGCAGTGCTAACTTAAAGTAGACTCTCCATTCTTTTCCAGCTTCTGGGCTCTGCTAGTGCTCTTTTACAGGCAGAAGGTCACAGGTCCAATCCCCAGCATCTCTCAGAGCATGCTGGGAATGACATTTCTTTGACCAGCACCCTGGAAAACCAGTGGAGAGGAGACAACACTGGGTTATATCTGGTTGAGCAATGTAAGACAATGCTCTTAGTAAGTTTTTAGAGGAAGTGTTCCCTTGACAGTGAAAGATGTCTCTTTGTCTTAGCATGTGCTTTGCCTTAGCTACATCTTGCATTTAGCACGATCTCCTCTTTAACTGGTCACTGGAAGGCAAACATGGGCTTCATCTGTAAATATAATTGCTGAGGAAACATAAGTCTCTTAGGAAAACAGGTTGATTTTTGGGAATGCTCATTTCCTTCCATGTCTAACTATGACATAATAATAATTATGTGTGTATATGTGTGTGTGTGTGTGTGTGTGTGTGTGTGTGTGTGTGTGTACTATTATTTTAATCAATGCCTTTTTGAGGTGACAAGTCCCAGAATCCCTCTGGCCATACTGGCTAGGAGATTCTGAAAGCTGGGGTGCATAAGCATCCCTAGTTTTCCTATCTCTTCCCAGCAGAATAGAAACAAAACAATATGGCAAACATAGAAGCCCAGCCGTATGCTTCTCTTGTAAGTGGAATCAGATGCTTCAGCGCTCCACATGTTTGCAAGGTGAGGACGGGGTACGCACGTTCCCTCCCCACCCACACCCTTCCAGGCTCCCTGCTCTGGAAAATAAAACACCACCAGCATTCAGGAGGTTTAATAGCGTTTCATTGGTAACCACAGTGCAATTGCTATATTGCTTCGAAGGCATATACAGGTGATACAGAAAACTCCCAGCCACCCCGCCTTTCAAAGAGCCCAAGCTCCAGGGCGGCTCTAAAGCAGTTTTATATCCAGCTTCTGGTTTGTCTCAGTTGCAGCAAAGATCCCTGCCACTGAAAGTGCACTTTAATATTGGGGGGGGGGGGAATAGACAAAATGAAGCTGGGCTGGTTCTCTGGGGACGGAGGGAGCCCGTCAGGGCCTAAGCACACGGGTGAGGAAAGAGAAGGAAGGTGGATTCCCACAACTCTTCCTGCCAGGCAAGAAGATGGGTCCTCAGGGGAACGGTGACTGGCGCCCCTGGGGACCGGAAGGGCCAAGCCGCCATTTGAAGGTGAACCAAAATCAACAGTGGGAGGAGCCGGTTAGTGCTGGCGTTGTCCCTGCCTCTTCTCTTGCAAATGATGCAGCACTACACACCCTTAACATTTAACATATACCAGACAACTGGAGACAGTGGAAGGGTGGAGGGCATAAAAAGTGGGCTTCAACAGCCCCACGTGGGCCAAAATCCATGCTTTCCCTACTCCACGTCTAACTGAACTGAAACATGGCCCAGAAACTAGGACACAATGGAGCAATGGCTTCAAACTACAGGAGAAGATATTCCACCGAAACATTAGGAGGAACTTCCTGAGGGTAAGAACATTTGGACAGTGGAATATGCTACTGCCTGGGAGTGTGGTGGAGTCTCCTTCTTTGGAGGTTTTTAAAGAGAGGCTGGATGGCCATCAGTCAAAAGAAGTACTTGGATGGTGTCTTCCTGCAAGGCAGAATGGGGTTGGACTGGATGGCCCTTGAGGTCTCTTCCAACTCTAGGATTCTGTGATGCTATGATATTGTTCGGTCGGATCAGTAGGTGTCCCTAACTGATTCAGCCCTTGGGCACAGGAGAGGACCTCTCCATGGATTGGGCAAAGTGAGAAGGCAGGCAGGAATCCCTTGGCTGGGGACAGCCTGAGCCTTCTTCATGATAATCTTGTTTGCAGGTCATGTACTGAGATGCCATCGAGGGCCACGATCCCACACAGAGGGATGACTGTAACTTTACACTCAGGTTGTCACATGGCAGTTGTGCATTGCTACTTTGTTAGTGAATTGTACAACTGCATGAGCAACCAACAGTGGATGCCCATCTGCACGCACAAGACACAGCCATGTGCAATGCATATGCACATCCATGTGCATCTGTGTGCCATGGACAGTGCATAACTATGCACAATGTATAATAAAGGCACAAAGATGCCACATGTGCCACTCCATTTCTGTGACTTTGAACTGAATTTGATCATTCTGCTCTGGACAAAAATGGCCAAACGCTCATGTAGGAGAACTTCCGCTTGTTTAAGATACCAATAGGATTCTGGCTAAGAACAGTGGCACAGATTGAAGAAAGTTGCTCTTGGGACTCTGATCCCTCCAATCTCCCAGCCGGCACGGCCAGGGAGGATAAGCGCCTTCCCCGTCTCCTCTCTGTCTCTTTCTTCCTGAGCCTGCAAATTCCCACTTCTCATCCTGTCTTGTTGCCTTCAGTTTGGATTGTCTCATCAGAACAGATTTCCTATGTCTCGGCTCAGCCATAAGTCAAAATGGGACTGTAGTCAATAAAATCAAAAGAAGACCAGAACTTGGAAGGGAAGCTACGAAAGGGCTAGACAAGATCCTCAAATGTAAAGACAGGTCACTGAAAACTAAGGTCAGGATTGTTCATGCCGTCACATTTCCATGTATGAAATGTGAAAAATGTGAAAGCCGGACATTGAAAAAAGATGACAGGAAGAGAACTCATCTGAAATGCAATGCTAGAAGCAAGTCCGATGGATATCAGGGATGGCCAAAAAGACAGACAGATGGGTCCTATGTTGAAGTCAACTTGACGGCAATTAAACCACAAGAGGAAATCAAGGCTGAAAGCTCACGAAAAGCCAAAAGGACTAAACTGAGGCTGTTGTACTTTGGACACATCATGAAACAACAAGACTTATTGGAAAAGATTATAACGCTTGGCAAAGTAGAAAGCAGTAGAAAAAGAGAAAGACCCACATTACAGGGGGACAGACTTCATCAAGGAGACCACAGCTGCCCTGAGTTTGCAAGACCTGAGCAAGGCTGTTAAGAACAGGGTCTCTGGTTGAGGTCTCTCATGCAAAGGGTAGCCACAAGTCAAGGCAGACTTTACTGCAAGTACCAACAATTTGTTGGCTTGGCTTGTTAGCTTCTTGTTGCACCAGCTGTTTCAGATCTATTCTGCAGAAAATTCACATGTAGCTTTTTTTGTGCAGAAAACATTTTTCTATGTAGGGAGCAGCATCCTCTGTGCAGAAATTATTTTCTTTGCAGAAAATGCTACTTCCTGAAAAAAAAATTGATTTTTTCGGGAACAAAAAGACACACCACCCACTGCGTGAATTGTTCACAGAATAAATCCCCAACTACAGCATTTTTCTGCACAGAAAATACTATCTCCATACAGAAAGTGCCATTTTCTCCACCAAAATAATTGTGAACAAAATTCACATGCAATAAGTCCTGAACTGCAAAGAGCCTTTTTTTAAAAAAAATGCAAAGTTTTCAAAGACTTTCTTGCTGTGGAAGAAAAATCACTCATTACTTCCTTTTAGAGTGAAATCAGTGAAGAACGACATCCTCACTCCTATTTGGGGCGTGCATATTTAGGGATGAAAGAAATTTCAAAGGCTAAATTCCAAAGCCTTTTTCCCTTCCCACAATGCAGTTCTTCCCATTTTTCTAGGGGATTTGTGTAGAGAGCAAACAAAGCAACCACTTGCTGACAACAAAAGCAAGGGGGCAAGTAAACGGGGGCCCAATTCTCTTACCAGAGCCGTTTCAAGCAGCTCTACCTAATCTAACTCTAACCTCATCACAGATCTCAAGGGCTGAAAAGCTGGATCTTCTACTTCTACTTTGCCCAGAGAACAAGGCCTTGGAAACAAAAGTGCAGCTTTGGTGCATCGGTCCAGCAGCGTCACCTGGGTAGCATTTGCAGGGTTGGGGAAGGTGTGGGAAATGGAGGGGTAGTCTTAAAATCTATGGCTTCGTAGCTGAGAAGAATGCCGTGCGGCAGGGAGCAATCGCTGTCCGTTCCCTTTTGCGTAAGAGCGTGTGACAGGAGGCGGACCGTGCGGCTGGCAAGGCCCCGCGCGGCCGTCTGCGCGGGCTCTCCCTTCTGTCTCTCCAGGCACCGCTTCTCGCTCTTCTCCACCACAGGCTCAGCTGAAAGGCTTCACCAGCTTCATAGCAGCATAGTTCTGCAGGGACAAAAAAGAAGAGGAACAGGATTAAGGGTGATTCCCCATGGCCACTGCCAGACTCTGGAATTCTAGATGGACTCCTTCCTCAATGTCCTGCTGTCGGCAGGTGAAGGACTTTCTATCCCAGCAGGCTTTGGGGAACTGGTAGCTTTACATCAGGAGTTCATGCAGTGTGACCTGCAGAAGGTATGCGGGCTCTGGATCCCCATTTTGCGGCCCCTGGAGGTCCCTACCAGTCCACCAAAGCCTCACAATCCCACAGTTTTTTTTAAAAAAAATCAGCAATTTTTGGAGGGTAACTTTGGCCCCCAAGCCATGCAGAAAATTTCCCAAAAGCATGACAAGATGTGGAAATACCCGATCTCATTCCCTCAGGCACCCTCGTACACAATTCAAATACCTCTGTTTTCCTCTGCAGTCCCTCGCGAAATGATGACAGGAAAAAATAGCACTACGCTTTCTGTGGCCATTTTGAGAGGGACAGGACCACAGGAAGAGCTTTTGGGCAGGAAATTGGCCCCTGGCCCCTACACAATTGCCCAAACCTGGTTTCCATGTAAGGGGCTTTTCTAAGTGTGCACAGAAGTAGTAGTAGGTGTCCTGAAGCGGCCTGTTGACTTATGGGCCATTTCCGCACTAGACTGTTCTAGTGCTATTATTCCGCTTTCAACGTCTTATGGAATCCTGGGGTTTGCAGTTTACGGAAGGGGCCCTGAGAATTGTCAGCTGGAGAGCTCTTGGGCCTCAGGAAATGACAAACCCCAGAATTCCACAGGATGCTGAAAGTGGAATAACAGCACTAGAACAGGGTAGGGCAGAAAGGCTTTGACTCTCCATATCCCAACCTTTAAAGTAGCTTTATTCTCTCCCAGTCTCTCCCGCACCCACCCAGCCCACCATAAGGGTGACAGTGACAAGGAAGAAATGGCTAATGTGGAAATATCTAATACTACAAAAAAGGTTAACATTACTGGCACAGCAAAGAAGGCTTCTGATATATTCATTTCCAGTAATAAGGTTTTTTTCCCCCTCATCTCTTCCATATGTTATGCAGAGAGAGAAAAGTTGTCCATAAACATATTCTGGGTGCCAATAAAAAGTATCCAACTGTCAATAACTTCAACATTTTCTTGCAAGCCAGAGCAGCTGCCTCCGTTCTGCTAATGATGTTCACAGTCCAACAGCCGTAGTAGAAAGGAAGGGAAGGAGGGACCCAGGAGCAGCATGGCCACCCTCAGAAATGGGGTGTAGGCAAGCCTCCAAAGCCAGGGCCCCCCATTCCATAGCGGAGACCTTCTCCTCTACACGGCTGCCTGCCATGCTCACCAGGATGGGGTCCATGGAGGAAAGGGAGGCCTCCCATGTGCCCAACTGACAGCTATGCTGGCCGAGGGAGAGGGTAGAATGTGACTTTAAGCTCCTTAAAGTGTTTTTTTTTCTTTTACAAGGAGGCAAACATTGTACCATTCTGCAATAGAAATGAGCAAAGCTGCATTTGATAAAAGCTGAAATCATAAGGCCCCTTCACAAGCCAAATTATAACCCTCTGTTCCCTTTTGAATTGCCATAGGTGCATCCTTTGGAATCCCAGGGCTTAGAATCATAGAATCATAGAATCATAGAAATGTAGAGTTGGTAGAGACCCCAGGGGCCATCCAGTCCAACCCCCTGCCATGCAGGAACACCCTCAAAGCACTCCCAACAGATGGCCATCCAGCCTCTGCTTAAAAACCTCCAAAGAAGGAGACTCCACCGCACTCCGAGGCAGCATATTCCACGGCAGGACAGCCCTGACTGTCAGGAAGTTCTTCCTGAGGTTCAGGTGGAACCTCCTTTCCTGCAGCTTGGATCCATTGCTCCTTGTCCTGGTCTCTGGAGTGGCAGAAAACAAGCCCTCTCCCTCCTCTACATGGCCTCCCTTCAAATATTTAAACATAGCTATCATGTCCCCTCTTAACCTTCTCTTCTGCAGACTGAACATACCCAGCTCTCTAAGTCTATCCTGATAGGGCTTGGCTTCCAGGCCCTTCACCATTTTGGTCGCCCTCCTCTGGACCTGCTCCAGCTTGACCATGTCCTTCTTGAATTGGGGTGCCCAGAACTGGACACAGGATTCAAGATGAGGTCTAACCAAAGCAGAGTAGAGTCACTTGTAGTTAGGGGAGACGCTCCAGCTGAGAGTTCTAGAAACCGAATTCTAGAGTCGGAAGAAACCCCAAGGCCATCCAACCCAACCTCCTTCTGCCATGCAGGGAGATAAAAGCAAAGCACTCCCTATAGATGGCCATCCAGCCTCTGTTTAAAAACTTCCGAAGAAAGAAGAGACTCCACCACACTCCCAGGAAGCCGTGTATGCCACTGTCAAACTGCTCTTACTATCAGGAAGTTCCTCCTAATGTTTAGGTAGAATCTCTTTTCCTGACGTTTGAAGCCACTTCTCCATAGCGTCTTGGTCTCTGGAGCAGCAAAAAACAAGCTTTCCCATCTTCTTCCAAATGACTTCCCTTCAAATATTTAAACAGGGCTGTCATGTCACCTGTTCACCATCACTTCTCCAGGCTAAACATATCCAGCTTCCTAAGCTGCTCCTCAGAGGGTTTCATAGTTTCCAGGCCTTTTACCACTTTGGTTGCCCTCCCCTGGATATGTTCCAGCTTGTCAATATCCTTCTTGAATTGTGGTGGACACAGTACTCCAGGTGGGGTCTCTCTAAACTTCAAATCTGAGGATTCTATTGGTTGTTCCATATGATTCCATGAGAGATAGTCACGGCAATTAAGGTAGAATCATAGAATCGCGAAATTATCACGGCCAGGTAGACCACAAGGACCATCCAGACCAACTTCCTGGAATGCAGAAATACATGGCTAAAATTCTCCCAAGAGGTGGCCATCCAATTTCTGTTTGTAGATCTCCAAACAAGGAGAGACCAACACACTTTGAGGCCACCCGTTCCAGTATCGAACAGCTCTCACAGCCAAGAAGATCTTCCTAATGTTCAGATGGGATCTCTTTTCTTGTAATTTGAATCCATCTGTTTCATGTTCTGGTCTCTACATCTGCAGAAAAGAATTCACTCCCTCTGCAATCCGGCATCCCTTCAGGTATTTAAAGATGGCTCTAGCATATCACCTCTTAGCCTCCTCTTCTCCATGCTAAAGGTACCCACCTCTCTCAGTCATTTCCAGTTCTTTGATCATCTTGGTTGCCCTTGTCTGGACACATTCCAGCTTGTCAACATTCTTGTCAAACTCTTCACTGTTTGCTGTGCTTGTGTTCCCTTAGCCACGTTGCTTGCCCCTTTTGTTTGATGCATCTATTTCTAAATGCTCAACTGAAGTTTTAAGTTACTGCAATGCTAGGAATGTAGGGACTAAAGGAGGCCAGATTTTTTTGGGGGTGAGAAGTGTTCTCATTTTATCTCCCCCCCCCCGCAACAGCTGCACCCCTAACCCACACCACCAGTGCCTCTCCTCCGCCTTCTCTTCTGCTCTTGGAATGGTTAATCATAAGAAGAAAATAGGTTATTAGGAGCTCAAACCCAAGTTAGCCTCAGGTGTGAAAATGTTCATTGACTGAGATGCTGCAGAGGAGTTGTGCAGCATAAAACTCTGCCCGTGGAGTCGTGCATTGATTGCACTACATAAACCTTGTGTTGAGTGGCAATTTTGCACATCCGGATGTGCAACAGAATGTCCACTGGAATGCACAACTGAACTTATGGTACAACGCCCCTCCGCACATGTGACAGAACAGCCTGTGCAACCCAGTTTCCACAATACTGAACTGAATGGGGGCGTTTAGCATCCGACAAAAACGTCCAACTGTTCTCATAGGGGAACGTAGGCGGGTGTAATGGCACCAACAGTTCTGGCCTTTGTTTTGCAGGAGGGAACTGACTGTAGAAGATGCCTGGAGGACTGGGGGGATTTGAAAGACCATATCTCCCCATGCAAGCCTGCCAGGGACTTAAGAACCGCAAGGGAAGGCTTGGTCTTGGTCCCCCCGCCGTCAGAGGCGTGCTTCGTGAGGATGTGGGAGACCGGGCCTTCTCAGCGGCCGCTCCCCCCCTCTGGAACTCCCTCCCACGGGAGGCTCCCCTGGACCCCTCCCTGCTTTCCTTTCACCAGCAGGCAAAGAACTTTTTTGCTTAAGCAGCCTCTTAACCTACAGGCAGGGAAGCTTTTATTGGCAAGTTACAGCTCTCTTTTTAAACTCTCGTGTCTTTTAAATGAGCTTATATCGTTTTACGTGGGGATTTGAATGGGTTTTAAATTTTCACTGTTCAGTTTTTGTTTTTGTTTGTTTTAGATTGACTCTTTCTGGAAGCTCCCACTCTGGGAGAAAGGCAGCATACAAATTAAATAAATAAGTAAATTTATTTCTGAGGGCCTGGGATCGTTCTCATTTCCTCTCCTCCCGACTGTTTTTCAGGTCCATCCCGCTCTCTGTGGCTGTCCGTTTCCCCAGCACAAGTGGAAAGAAAGATCTCCTCAATGTAAAGACCGCTATGTTAAGCTCCCAGTCAAGCCAAGCTGACCTCCCTGTCGACGTCCTTAGAAAAAACCCGCCCTTGAGTCCAGCTCCCATTCACCCACGCTGCTCGGCTGGGAGTTCCGTTCCAAACCAGCTGGCTTTAACCGGGACAGGCTGAGATCTTCCACTCGTTCATTCTCTTCCCCCCCACCAAAAAAAAAAAAAGAGAGAAAGAGAGAGAAAAGGAATTTTGGAAAAAGGGGGCAATGAGGAGGCAGCGCCATTAGCTGGGGGGGGGAGAAGTGTGACCCGCAACCTATGGAATAAATTCCCGTTTGCACCAGCACGAGGCTCCCCTCCAATTCGGGAAGGAGGGAGCGCGCAGTCCATCGCCCCATAAACCACGCAGCCTAACGTGAAGCACATCATCACGGCCCATTAGCAGGTCCCCTCAGTGGAACATTACAACCTCCTAATTAATTTCCCACCATTTGTCTTTCAGGAGCCTTCCTCCAGAAGGTCGCGGCTGTTATTTTTAGAGTTTTTCTGGAGGGCAGGGAGGAAAGGGAAGGTTGTTCCATCTGGCCGGAAACTCGGCTGAGCGGGACGAGGAAAGCCAGAAAAAGGCTCGGCCAGCTGACTGGCGAGGGAAGCGAGCAGCCCCACGGAGCGGCGGCAGGAAGCCTCCCCGGGGCTCAAGGAGGGCACAGCTCCTCTGCCGCCTTGAGACGGGAGGCTCGTGGGACCGCTCTGGGTCCAGGTTGTTTCTTTGTTTGTTCTTCCGTAAGATCGGCTGGCATCCTGGTGGTGAATTATTACCACTCATTGTAACTCACTGTTTTGGTTGTCGTGGATGCCAGAATTCATCACTGCTCACACAACCCATACCCTCCATCTGTCCTCATGTGGTAGGAGGGAGGGAGGGAGGGAGGAGGGAGGGAAGGAAGGAGGAAAGGAAGGAAGGAAGGAAGGAGAAGAAAGAAGGAGGAGGGGAAGAAAAACATGAGGAAGAGGAAAGGAAGGAGGAGGAAGAAGCAAAAGAAGATGGAGGAGGAGAGGGGCAGGAGAAGGAATATCATTCTTTAATTTTCCATCTGCACTTATTCCAAGAGAAAATGATGAAGGATTTCTAGGGCGTTTGCCAAGGATCTCTGTGTTCGAGGGCATCCCTGATACTCCGAGCAACACCATTTTCTCCCTCCCTCCCTCCCTCCCTCCCAGCTGACATTTTTGCCAAGGCGTAATAGGTAACAGAGCAGCAAAAGGAACCCGATTCCAGGGTGAGACGTTCAAGTCAGCAACCTCAAAAATTGGGGAGAGGTGGGGGGAGGACGGGGTGGGGAGCCGAAAGAGAGAGATCTATTCCAAATAAATGAAAGCAGAGAAGTTCCACGACATGCCTCGATTGCTTTTCAGAAATATGAGTCAGACTATCCACATTTTTCACATATTGAATTTGATTTCTGTTCTGCTTCACCCCCAAAGACCCAAGGCCCAATTCCATCACACAGCTCGCCACAAAAAGCAACTTCAGGCTGCCATCCTCTCCATGCTGACAAGGAAGAAGGTCCTTCCCCCAGAAAGCAGTGGGGCTGGCTCCCATGGAAATTTGCTAGCGATCTGTTTGCCTAACCTTAAAAAGACTGGGAAGTGGGGGGAGACCCCAGAGCGGAGTCCCATCTAGCAGTCGGGCAGCTTTTGCTAGGACACACAGAGTTGGGAAAGCAGAATGTCAGCGAGCCTGAGAAGAATCATGCCGGATCCAAGCGTGCCAGGAGGGCACAAGAGAAGCCACGCTGGATGTGAGCGTACACCTAGCCTTGAGCAGCCTGCGGACTGAAGAGAGAGATTTAGGGGAGGGATGGAGACGGAGCCCCACGTAAACCAACTCAGTCCACAAGCCTCCTGGGATCTAGCCATTCATTCCCTTCCTGCCCAGGACCAGCCTTTGCTCTCCAGCAGGACATGAGAATACAGTCAGCCCTCCGCATTTAGGGGTTTGACTTTCACGGATTTGATTATTTGAGAGTTTCTCCGACTCCTGCCCGCCCACCACATGTGCTTCTTTTCCAGAGGAACCTTCCCTCTTGGTGGCTCCAATCAGTCCACACAGCCCTTTAAAAACCTGCCCCTGGTCCTCTTTCTCTTCCAACAGCCTCTGTCTGGTCAGCTAAGGATTGCTTGCAGCCTGACTTCTCAGAACCACAAACCCTCTCCTGATACCCCCTACACCCCAGGAAGTAGATGGGAGAGAGAGAGAGAAATATAGGATCACCACGCTTACTCCCTCTCCTTCCCCTGACGTAGGGCCTTTCCGCACGACGTCGCTGTCTCGTTTCTGCCACAGGGTGGCGGTGGTCGGCAGGTTGTGCTTCCGCACGATGTCCTCGCCGTCCCGCTGCTATCCTGTCGCAGCGCGTTGCGCTTGCGCTGTTTTTGCAAAATGGAAAAAATCTGTTTCGCGTCTGCGATCACACGGCGCTCTCGTCACTTCTGGCCACGCGGAAGCTGCGGAAGCGCGTTGGCGACGCTTCCTTCCACAGCGCAGCGATGGAGAAAGCCCGGCTGCACTGTGGGAGGAAGACGTGGAGCCCCTGTGCTCTTTTCCACATGGACCAAGCGGGTGCAGAGGGGAGCATTGCTGACGCGCTCCCTTCTGGACCCGGGACTGCAGTGAGACGACGCAGAAGAGTGTCGACGGGCGGAAATGGCCCTGGTATGAACCTCGGATGCCTGTTCTCCCCACCGTGCCCCAATCCCCTTCCCACAGACAGACACATTTTAATATTTGCAGTTTTTCCACTTTTGCAAGGGTCTGTGCCCCTAACCCTAGCAAATGTGGAGGGCCAACTGTAATTGCACCCTCTGTCTCATGCTGCAAAGGGTGAGGAGGGGGGGTTCAACCCAGCACTGAGAAAACCTTTGCTTGACCGTGGATTCTTAGAAGTCCAATCTGAAAGTGACATCAACCAGGAAGAGACTGAGCTTCCCATTCCTAGCTGATTTTGTAGAACCAGTCCCACTCGCCTAATGACCTCTCAATTAGACTACTGTAATGCATTCCATGTGGCGCTGCCCTTGAAAAGTGTTTGGAAACTAAAGCTAGTCCAAAAACCAACAGTGAGACCAGCGTAGGACCGTAGCCAAGGTCCTATATGATTCTTACAGAATGCAAATTTCCACCAGTGTGCTGACAAAGGAGGTTCAGGAGGGCAATGGCTGGGGAGTGGTTTGCAATGTGAGGAAGTTTCTCTGACACACATCTGGCCAGTCAGTGGTCATTTGGGTCGGGGTGAAGCGGATCAAGGGCACTGGTTGGCTACCGTTGCACAGCTTGGGCCAAAGCCCTGTGCAAGTACATAATGTGTGCTGCTTCTTTGTGCAATATTAAAAAAAAAAGAACTTATGCTGGCATAATCCTCAGCTACTCTAGCAATAATTGTAGCCCATATATCACCCATCAGTAATTTCACAAGAGAATGGGAGAGGCATGCATCACGCCGCTGCCTCTCCATAGCTACCACTGCCAATGTAATGCCCCCAAACCCACCCATAAGCTGTGCCCCCCCCACAACACACCCATTCCTTTTTGCTGGAGAGTGGGGAGATCAGTAGTACTTCATCCAGCTATTTTCCTTTGCCCGGGATGCACTGCAACAGGCATTTGGAGGGACCTCCTAGCACCTTCGGGATGTTCCTGCAGATGACATCCTTGCAGCACGTCTACCTGATGGAAAAATAACTGGACGTGCCCCCACCGATCCCAGTTCTGGTCAACGTATCGCTTATGAGGTGGTCGGGAGGGATTCGGTCACTGCACGGTAAGAACAAAATCCAACCTCCACAACAACTGGAAAAGCGAGTTGCAATGCTTAAGTCCAACTGATGCCATGTAATTCATCGACAGGATGCCTGCCATAGTTCCCACTCCTCCCCACATGCTCTGTTTTCAAAATGGCAGCCAGTAGGGAAGCCGTGCTCTCTGCCACGTCATGGCTGGCACAGGCCTCTCACACCTATGAGGAGTCTGATATACAGTTACTTCAACAGTTAATTGACCAGTCCCAAAGGCAGGTTGCTCTCCTAGCAATCCCCATCTGAGAACCCCAACAGCACAATGTGAGGGACGGCCATTTAACACGATCCACTTTGCCAAGCCAGAAATGTTGAATTCTTTGCAGCTTCCACCTAGGGCAGGCCACTTTGGGATGCATATGTACATATTTTTGGTCAAGCATTCTTGGGAGCAACTCATCTGCCCCTTGGGTAGCTGTCCCTGGTACTGTGCCATTTGACGCTAACAGTGGTGTTGATTTTTCACGGTGACATTCAGCTGCCCCACTTCTTGCCTCACCGTGTTGCCTCCATCTAATTGCCTGAGAGCCACCTCGACTCTGATCTTTGGGAGAAGGGCTGGAGACCGATACACATCTATTAAAATTTTGTTAGTCTGCCCTACATCTGAAGATCTCAAGGTAGCATGCAATTAAATCAATTTCAATCAATATGAACTAAATAAATGCATAAATCTATACACAGCTAGACCTATAATTGCCTCCGTTGCTCTGGTCAACCTGCCTAACACTTACAACCTCCATCTTAGCGTTGCAAAGAATGCTCACAAATTTGTTCATCCTCAACAAGAAAGGGTGTCTTGACACATCAACATACCCCATCAAGAAAATGGTCAACCATTCTGGGATGTTTGTGTGTGTGTGTGTGTGAAAATTAATTTGTATAAAAAGCTCAGGTGAAGATGCTTCACTGGTTGGTGTAACATAAATCTTTTCCGGCAGATTTCTGCACTGATTGTGCTACATAACCCTTGGGTTGAACGGCAATTGAATGTGCACCCGAATGTGCGTGCACATCACCTGACATGCATAACTCCAATTTTACTGCCTTGAACATTCCACAACACACTAAAACGTCCAGCTTGACTCATTGAACCAATAGGGGTTAAAACACAAGTCAAACCATTTGAATTGGCATGCTTCACTTGAGGCTACCAAAATGATTTAAGCAAAAGTGGCCCGTGACTATGCCATAATAACACCCTTAACTGCACACTGGCCATGCTGGCCAGTGGATTATGGGAGCTGTAGTCCCAAACATGAGCTTTGCAAGTTCTGCTTTTTCATTTCTGTTGGGAAAGATCTCCGCCAACCACTCAGCTGGCTTGGTGTCTTCCAGCACCCACCCAAACGAAGCATGAATGCAGACCATCATGTCATCTTCACTGTTTTATGGAGTGTGAAAAAGTTACATTTTTGGACTACAGTTCCCCAAATCCCCCAGTGGCCATGGACACTGGGGTTTCTAGTAGTCATAGCCAATAGCATCACCCGTCCAAGCCTTGATGGTTGCTACCAGGTTGTTCTGCCTGGCCGGGAAGCTCATCAAGATAAGAGCGGCCAGGTTGTTTTGCAGCTGGGAGCAAGCTGGGGTCCAGATTCCTGGCCGGTTAATGGCTTCAGAGAGACAGGCGAAGAAATGTATGGGCCGCTTGCAGTGCCATAACGGGCACCAGTGTCTGCAAGGAACTGTTATCCTCCCTCCCTCCCACCCCCAAACAATACAGCAACCCGAAGCAAACGATCGTCACATCATTTACTGCTCTGCCTGCCCACCTTCTCCCTGGTTATGCTGCCCAAACAGGCATGTTTTTAATAGGCCAGCCACAGAATTTGTGATGTGCGGGACAAGTGCAAGGCCGTTGCTTTTCTTATCAGCCCCAGGTTTGCACGGGGGAACGTCCCGCACACAGCATGAATTATTTCTCTGTGTTAAACCGGAGGGGGCTTGGGAGCTTTGTCCCACAGCAGGCCAGACAGATGGAATTTGACTAGCTGGAGATCTGTCTTTTAAAAATGGAACTTAAGTGTGTGGTGGGGGGTGGGGGGAGATGGGAGGGGGTAACACTCCCCCTCCCAATTAAGGAGGCGGCAGCTGCTTCCTCCACTTTGGGGCATCGGAGGGGAGAGAGGGCAGGAATGCGCCTTTCAAGGGCCAGTAATAAGCAACCGCTCGGTGAGGATCCCCATAAAGTCTCCCACTCCCATCTTTAAGTGGTTCAAGATGGACAGAATTTCCAGGATACCTTCTGCACTTGGCACCGGGAATGAACAAGTTTCCATCAGAGGTTTTTTTAAAAAGTATGTGTGGTTTTTTCCCCTGTTTCTCTTCAAGATGGGACAGTAGGACCCTAATGAGAACTATTTTCATTGAAATAGAAAGGGGGTGGTGGCGGTGAGGGCCGAAGGAGGAAAACTCTGCATCAGTTTCTAGGGTAAGAGGCTGAAACCGCTCCCAGACATGCAATGGACTCCTCTGGCTGGCAACTGATTTTCAAAAAAAGCTGAAAGATTTCATAGAATCGTAGGCCATTTCCGCACGAGACTGCTATAGTGCTATGATTCCACTTTCAACATCCTATGGAATCCTGGGGTTTTCAGTCTAGGGAAGGCCCTCAAAGGCCATCCTCAAAGGCCCCTCCCGAAACTGCAAACCCCAGGATTCCGTAGGATGTTGAAAGTGGAATCATAGCACTATAGCAGTCTCGTGTGGAAATGGCCAAAGAAATGTAGAATCAGAAGAGACCACAAGGGTCACCCAATCTAACCCCATTCTGCCATGCAAGAAGCCACCATCAAAGCATTTCTAACAGATGGCCATCCAGCCTCTCCGAAGAAGGAGATTCAACCATACTCCATTGAGGAAGGATACTGACAAGCTGGAAAGGGTCCAGTGGAGGGCAACCAAAATGGCAGAAGGCCTGGAAACCATGAAGCCTTATGAGGAGTGGCTGAGGGATCTGGGTAGGTTTAGCCTGGAAAAGAGAAGGTTAAGAGATGACCTCATAGCTATGTTTAAATGTCGAAGGGATGTCATATGGAGGATAGGGGAAGCCGGTTTGCTGCTGCTCTGAAGACAAGGATGCTCTGGAGCAATGACTTCAAACTTCAGGAAAAGAGATTCGACCTATGGATTAGGAAGAACTTCCTGACGTAAGAGCAGTTTGACAGTGGAATATACTTTCCCAATGAAATGTGATAGAGTCTCCTTCTTTCACAGAATCATAGAATCCTAGAGTTGGAAGAGACCCCAGGGGCCATCCACTCCAACCCCCTGCTATGCAGGAACACCCATCAAAGCACTCCCTTTGTCAGATGGTCCACCAGCCTCTGCTTAAAAACCTCCAAAGAAGGAGGAGACTCCACCACACTCTATGGAGGCAGCAGCAGAGAGATTCCACTGCCGGACAGCTCTGGCCATCATGAAGTTCTTCCTGAGGTTCAGGTGGAGTCTTCTTTCCTGCAGCTTGATTCCATTGCTCCTTGTCCTAGTCTCTGGAGCAGCAGAGAACAAGCCCGCTCCCTCCTTGACATGACATCCCTTCAAATATTTAAACATGGCTATCATGGCTCTTAACCTTCTCTTCTGCAGATTAAATATACCCAGCTCCCTAAGACGCTCTTCACAGGGAATGGCTTCCAGACCCTTCACCATTTTGGTTGCCCTCTTCTGGACACGTTCCAGCTTGTTGAACTGAGGTGCCCAAAACTGGACACAGGATTCCAAATGAGGCCTAACCAATGCAGAACAGAGTGGTACCATCACCTCCCTCGATCTGGACATCATACTCCTATTGATGCAACCAAGAATCGTGTTGGCTTTCTTGGCTGCTGCATCACACTGCCGACTCATGTTCAGCTTGTGATCTACCAAGACTCCTGGATCCCTTTCACATGTACTGCTATCCAGCCACGTGTCCCCCATCTTATATTTGTGCCTTCCCTTTTCTTCTGCCTAAGTGCAGGACCTCACATTCCTTTGCAGGGTTTTAAAGAGAGGCTGGAAGTCAGTGGCAAGCTTCCTTAGAACAAATCTTGCCAAGAAAACCCTAGGATGGGTTCATCTTAGGGTTGCCATAAGTGGGAAACAACCTGAAGGCACACAACTACAACATATGCTTCTTCTTTTTTTGTCCCTTAACCAACCACGTCTGCATGGATCTTACCGGGAAGGCATAGATGAAGATCCCCAGGAACAGCAAGACGATGAGGAGGAGGAGGACGAGGAGGAAGGCCCACTTGAACCTCCTCCACAGGATATACTTGAGTGTCTTGTAGGGGGAGGTGAACCACAAGAAGGACGTCTCTGGGCGCCTGGAGCAAAGAGAGTCAGTGGTCAGTAGGCTGAAAGTCAAGGCGGACTGGAAAGCAACCCACAACAGCACTGGGCTGGGCAGGCCATGACCTCTGAAGGGGGCAATTCCTTGGGACACAGCAGGCAATAAGATGCATAGCCTCGCTTATTTCATCCTTGCATGCAAGAATTACGGTAGTTTTCTTCCCACTGTGGGAGAAAAATGAATATTTCTGCAGTTTTCTTCTTGTGTTCAAGTGTCCCAAGGTGTTCTGGAGGATTTTTCTGTACAGCAAAACACATTTTTTTCTGTGCAAAATCACACTTCATGAACAAAAGAAAAAAACATTGCTGGTGTGGAAAATATTATTTTCTGTGCAGGAAATACAGTTTCTACTTAAAAATAAGTTTTCTAAGTAGAAATCCTCCAGAACACTCCAGGTTGTTCAAATTCTGGAAGAAAATAGTAGAAAAGTGTGGCTTACAAAACCCACAAAAACACAGAGGTGCCAAAAGAAGAGGGATTGCACAAGGCATAAAGATATAACATGCCATAAACATTGGTCAGAATTCTCTAATCATGGTCTGTATTACATCACTTTTCTTATACCTTGCTATACAGCACAGGGGCTAAGAAACTCTGTTAGTGAATTGGAAAGACCGTGTGCTGGAAAGAGAGCATCCCAGTGCACGTGAGGCTCTACCAATGTGCATTGGCTCACCCTAGCCAGTGTCTTGATGCACAATAAGACTGATGCGCATTGGTAGAGCCCAAGGTGCATTGGGACACTCTTGCCAGAGTCCCTTTATACATTATATATTGGTCCCTTCACTGCATGTCTTCTGCAGCAATGTAACAGCAACCTTTCATTGCAGATCTGCCTGACTCTAATTCCCACAAACATAAATCCACTTACAAAGGCACGAGCCTCCAACAGGCTTCTGTATAAAACTCGTAGTAGAGATACAAATGAGATCCGGTGTGCTGTACTGATTTCAGCATTGGGCTATGGCTCTAGAGACCAGAGTTCGATTCCCCTCTCCACCATGGACACCCACCGGGCGTCCTTGGGCAAGTCACGCACTTCCAGCCCCAGAAAACCCCTTGATAGCTTCACCTTAGAATCTCCATAAGTTGGAAACAACTTGAAGGCACACAACAGCAACAACAACAAGTACAAATAACAGTAGTAAAGATACAAATTACACATTCTTGGTAACTGTCCATTTCAACAAAAGCACAAATTATGGTTTCCTGGTATCTACCATTCTTCATATTTGCTAAGCCCAGAGTCCTTTAGGCATCTGAAGTAGGGGTGTTAAACTTTGCATTCTCACATATGGGAAATGAATATTTTGAAAGTTTTCTCACCAGCAGGGAAAATTACAAGAATTTTGTGCATTTTGGTATTTTTTGTGAAAATTTTGCTTGGACCAAAAACTTTAGCTGTAATCCTTTAGCTTAGTCCCAATCACAGTAGATCCACCAAATCAACCTCTGAATCAACAAGGAGGTAAATCCATTTGATTTGGTGGACCTACTCTATTCAGATCCAACAACAGGATTTAGGCCACTGTAATTTTGTGCAACTGTAACTGTAACAATTACTACATAGGCCCTTTTTGCACTGCATTTGCCATGCGAAAGGGCCCCTCGAGCGTCGCGTGATCATGAGGAACAATCTGCACGATGCACTCACAATTGCGCGATGCTCCAGGAGCCAGCAGGCGCCGATCGCGCACCTTTTCATTTTCGGCTGGAAGCCAAAAATGGCACACGATCGCGCATTGCTCCCGGGCCCCACGTGCACTTACCTGGCGTGCAGAACCTCCGGAGCCGCTCTGGTCGCGCTTCCTGCCCCAGTGCAGCCTGGGAAACTCCCAAGCTGCGCTGTGGAAGGAAGGAAGAGGCAGGGCTCTCGTGTGAGCAGGCAGCTCGTGTGGAGCCGAAGGAACCTGGACGCGAGAGCCTCTCGCCGGAGGCTGCTCGTGCAATCCCCGCAGCCCAGCGCCAGAAAAAGGTAAGGTGCAGAAAGGGCCTTAGTCATGATTGTGACACTGTTGCCAGGATCACAACTCCCTCTTCCACCAACTTTACTGGGTATCAGTGGCAGGGAGAGAAGGAAGTCCATTCAGCTGGCAACCGCAGCATGTCTGAAATATGTTTTTTTCAGGTTTGGGGAATCGGGCCAGGAAAAGTTACTTAGTTAAATATACTGAATAGCTCATGTGAAATACTGACCAATGTTTGTTTACACAAAAAAAGTATTTTTTGCAAAATGAAAAGTTGTTTACATCAAAATTTAAGTTTATGCAAAGATCTATTTTGCATACCATGTGATGGTTTTTGCACCAACAAAATTTTTACTCAAAATTTGAATTGCTTAGAAAGCACCAAAGAATGATAAAACCTCCAACAACATGTCGAGACACCCTTTCCCATGGAGAATTAGAATGCCTGTGCATATTTTTTTGCCTCCCTAGTACAAAGGCTAGCTTCACTTCTTCTTACTTGGGGTCTTCCAGCTTGGGGTTCATGTTTGGTTCATCCCGGCCCAAGCCAGCCGGCCTTTCTTCGTGCTCCTGTTCATTGATGATCTCCAGCGTCATTTCCAACTTCCCCTGTGAAAGAGAGGAGGGCGGATGCCTTTGAGGATTCATACGGAAAGAGTAGGGCCATTTCCACACTACACTGTTTTAGTGCTATTATTCCACTTTCAACCTCCTGTGGAATTCTGGGGTTTGTAGTTTCCTGACGCCCAAGAGCTCTCTGGCTGGGAATTCTAAATGCCCCTCCCTAAATTGCAAATCTCAGGATTCCATAGGATGTTGAAAGTGGAATAATAGCACTATAACAGAGTAGGCGGAAATGGCTTTACACACAATTTAAGGAAAGATGGAGATGAGAGAACCTAGCTTGGCATCAGAGAATTTAACTGGCATACCAGAAGATCCTAGTTTTATCTCCTGACTTTTCTAGTTCTTTTGAAAACATTCAAGCTACTTTCTAATTTTTTAACTTTTTAAAAATATTTTTATTAACACAATATTGAAGTAATATAAAACAACATACAAGGAAGACAAACCTAACTACAAAACTAAACTACCCTCCTACACAAACTACAAACCAACCAAACTAAACAACTACAACCAACAACTACAAAGGACCTCCTTTGGACATCTGACTTCCAACTTCTCATTAAAATGGTTGGTGTTATCACTATAGCATAATTCCTCCAAAAGTCAGATTTAAGGATATAGAAACATTAAGAAAAAGAGAAGAAAACCTCAGTTGTAATATAGCACCATATAGTATGGATGGTGAGGATTGGGTATGTTTTTAATCTCTTTTAATGCATTTAATGTATTTTATGTTGTTCGCCACCTCGATCCTTGTGGAGAGGCGGGATAGAAATAAATATTATTATTATTATTATTATTATTATTATTATTATTATTATTATTATTGATGTTACTAAATTTAACAAAACAAAAAAACTAAATTAAATTTGAAAAGCTAGTTACTTTTAAGATTATTTTTAAAGGCATCTTAGATACTTTAGAAGTATTTTTGATAAGAATTTTTCATGCCATTCTGTTATTAATCCTAAGGTATGTGGCTCCTTTCAAAGAACGTTAAAAAGTAATGGGAATGTGACAATGAGTTACTAAAACAAGTTATAGGAACTAACTGCTTCAAAAAGTAACTTTATAAGGTCTGGAACGGTCCATCCGTCCCCTCCTACTCTGTGAGGGAGCCAGAGCCGTAGCGCCTCAAGGGGCAGTGAGACCCACCGCGATGACCTTCGCCTCCTCCTCTTCGGCCACGCACGGCCACCAGCCTTTCACTGTCTTCTGTTCAAAGAGCGAGACCATCCTCTCCCTGCCATCGAGCAGGTCCAGATTGCATTTCTCAGCCGTCTTGGCCGGCTTCAGCATGCAGTTGAGATCCAGCTGGACAGACCCTGCAAGCGAGGAAGAAACAAGGAGCTCAACACTGTTGAGAGAGCAAGCAGAACATAGCTGCAGACAGCCCAGGTTGTTTGTGTGGACTCAAGATGCGTTTCCAGAAAGACTGTGCACGGGCATCTATCAGTGGATGCCGGCAACAATGGACTGGATGCCAGACGCCACCGTGCATTAGTTGCCGGCTGTGCACAGGTATGTAGAGTTAGGTCGGAATCTCATCAGCTAGTCTCAACTAGAATAGATCGAGGGAAGTAATGTGTTGTCGCTGCTGCTGTTGTGTGCCTTCAAGTTGTTTCCAACTTATAGTGACCCTAAAGTAAGCCTATCACTGGGTTTTCCGGGGTTGAGTGTCTATAATGTGCCCAAGATCACCCAGTGTGTTTCCATGGCCACGGTTAGCTTGGAGAAGAGAAGGTTAAGAGGTGGCACGATGGCCATGTGGACGTCATACCGAAAACCAGACAAGCTTGTTTTCTGCTGCTCCAGAGACTAGGACACTGAGCAAAGGCTTCAAACTACAGGAAAGAGATTGCACTTAAACATTAGGAAGAACTTCCTGAGGGTGAGAGCAGTTGGATAGGGGACTAAGCTGCTGCCTCTGTGGAGTGTGGTGGAATCTCCTTCTTTGGAGGTTTTTAAACAGAGGCTGGATGGCCATCTGTCAAAGGGAAGGCTTGGATGTGGGTTCCTGCATGGCAGAAGGGGGCTGGACTGGACGGCCCTTGGGGTCTCCTCCAACTCTAGATTCTCTTCTATGATTCTATGGCTATTTCCGCACTAGCTTGTTACAGCACTACTATTCCACTGTCAACATCCTCTGGAATCCTGGGGTTTGCAGTTTCGGGAGGGGCCGGCCGGCCCCTCCCGAAACTGCAAACCCCAGGATTCCAGAGGATGTTGACAGTGGAATCATCGCACTGTAACCGGCTAGTGCGGAAATGGCCCATGAGAGCAGACCCATTTAATCTATTCTTGAAAGGTATTTCAACACATAGAAAAATCCACTCCGTCAAGGGCTCCACCCTAATCAGGACTAACAACAGGATTTCAATCCATTAGGCACTTGTCATTTAATCTCCACGAAAAAGTTTCTGTTTGTTTCTCTTCAGCACTAGTGTTGGCTAGCTCTTGTCTCCTTAGAAGAATAACTGGAACTTCATAGCCCAGGGTTATCATATTTTGAAAAGCAAAGAAGATGACACAACCAACTACTTCCCATCACTGATAATTACGACAACCCCCCTTAAATACCCCTTCTACGTAAGCTACGATAATTGCTCATATTTTGAACCTTCTTTGCATTTAAGTAACAGCCATTTTGCCTTCCCTTTCCCCCTTTCCCACCTGTTCTGATGGCCACCTCACCTGCCCCAACAAGCCACCCCATTCCGCCACTTCCATGCAGGTTTCGTGCATGGTTTTGTACACTTTTCTCTGCGTATTTCACAAAGTTTCGCACAAACCAACTGCTTATCAGAAAAGAAAAAGGCCCACATTATGACCAAGGGACTCTTGGCCCATCAAGAAAATATGGGCACACTTTACATCACGAAAGGATATCGTCAAAGCGATTGTCTTGTATGAGGAGCACTGCATGACAGTGCAATGCAGCGTTTGGGTATCGAACACAGTTCTTTCCCTCAACATCTGTTTAGCCTTGTTGGTGTTTCACAAAATTGTAGGAAAGATCATCAATATTCAATATTATTACTCAATGTTCATATTACGGCTGCCACATGAGTGCCACATTAAATACCACGCTTGTTGAGACATGGCAACTCAATTATATGTAGTGTTTGGGCATAAGGATTAGCGTCTTCTTTTGTGTTTCATTTCCAGACTCTGTTCTGATTACAACACATGCACAACTTGCTATACTTTTCAGTTTTACTGTTCATTTTCTTACAGCTACTGATGTCCACCAACACTTACATGCATTGATTTACTCATGCAACAGGAAGGAATCTTTGTGCAATCACACAAACACACCACATTCCCTTTTCTGCTTTTTTATTTTGCCAGTGCACACATTTGTGCCTGTCTTCACCGGCAGCAGATACAAAAACAAAGAGGCAAGCAGAAAACCATGTCCCGCTGCACATGTGCCAACACCACAATGAGTGGGAGAAACGCTCCAGAGATGCTCCAGCTTAAAAGGGATTCTAGATAGAGATTGCATAAGGTGGTAGAACCTGCAGAACTGTTGCAGAATAGAGCGACAAACCTTGTTTACCGGCTACCAAAACTCAACACTCACCCAAATAGTCATCAAAGGAGAACTTGTCATTGTCCCAGATCTGAAGAATCAGCTGGGGTGGAATTTTGTTCTCTGTCTTGTCCAGGCTCCAGAAATGCTCCTTCATGGGCACATAAAAGTGAAGACAGTCAGTGGGTGGTCAGAAGCAAGAAGATGCAGGGCTGACATCCTACATCACACTTGCATAGTGCCGAACAAGGATGCCGTGCAACTGACAGTGTTCCTGCCCACGTGCCTGCTGCTTCCTCTCCCCACGCGAGATGGGGAATAATGCACGGGGACTGTTTCGGCAACCCGAGGGAACCCAGCGGCACACGGCAAGCCTGGGTGATTCATCACACTTCACTCATTCAATGCATTCCATCCATCCCAAGTTCGCCTGGTAAGAAGACAGGAGACAGGGCCTTCTCAGTGGCTGCTCCCACCCTCTGGAACTCCCTTCCTCGGGAAGCTAGGCTGGCCCCCTCCTTGCTCTCCTTTTGCCAGCAAGGTTATCTAAGCAGGTTTTTAATACGTAAGCAGATGGATTTCTGATTTATCAAGAAGTTTTTTAAAATTTTTGTAGGTTTTTATAATTTCATATATTCTCCTAATGTTTTTAATTGTTTTAAATATTTTTAACTTTTTTGGAAGCCAGTTTGGGTCCCAGTCTGGGAGAAAGGTGCCATATAAATATAATTAATTAATTAAAAATAAGTAAATCCAAGAATGCGCAACTGCATGTGAAATTGTTAATGCTCGTGGAATTCCACTTACACATCAATGTGCTGAATGCATTCCTTGTAGATCATCTAAAAATAAGCCCACGGTAAGCCCACAAAACAACACAGCCACTAGTCCACAAAGGGGGGGAGTCATATCGAGGCCCAAGTGCCCCACCCAGGAAGGAATTAAGGGGTGAAAGGGCAGGGTGAATGACAGGAACCCAGGGTTGGGAGTATGGGGTCAGCCTGGCATGGGGGTCCATCAAGGGCAGCCCAGCTCAAGACAAACATCTGGGGAAACATTCCAGGGAGAAGTGCAGAGTGTTCGTCTTGGTAATGAGCTCCCCAGAGGAACGGCAGAAGGCCCATCACCTCGGAGGCAGCAGCAGTGGAGACAATGGGAAGGGGAGGCCTCCCAAGAAACATCTGGGGGAAACGGCATTGCAAAAAGTTTAACCTCAAGGCGTCAGTTTCAGCAAACAGTTGCATACCTCTAAGTCAAGGGGGCCCTGCATAAAAGCCAGCCTCCTGACCCAGTTTTCAGAGAGGGATTTACAAGCCCCTGCTTTATTGCTTCGGGACAAAAAATAATGAGGGGATGTATCTGGAGAGGTGATGGGATCCAGCAGGAAAGGTGACTACAAAAGGGTCTGGTGAATCTGGATCAGAAATCCAATTCGTCCATCCTGAGTCCATCCCGAGTTCATGAAACCACCAAGGCTGGCAGCACCGCATAGACCAGAAGGGGTTCAGGTTAGGGAACTAGGTATGTTTAGTCTGCAGAAGAGAAGGTTAAGAGGGGACGTGATAGCCATGTTTAAATATTTGAAGGGATGTCATGTCAAGGAGGGAGCGGGCTTGTTTTCCGCTGCTCCAGAGACTAGGACAAGGAGCAATGGATTCAAGTTGCAGGAAAAGCGATTCCACCTGAACCTCCTGATGGTCAGAGCTGTCCAGCAGTGGAATCTGCTGCCTTGGAGTATGGTGAAGTCTCCTTCTTTGGAGGTTTTTAAGCAGAGGCTGGATGGCCATTTGCTTGGAGTACTTTGATGTGTCTTCCTGCATGGCAGAAGGGGGTTGGACTGGATGGCCCCTGGGGTCTCTTCCAACTCTATGGTTCCATTATTCTAGGTGGTATGCAAGTTTCAGACACAACACTGACATTCCACATCCTCTTTGCATAATGCAAATTTATACTTGTGTTGTTCCACAGTGGTTGCACTGCAGCACCCTTCTACCCGAATGCCAGCATTGTGCAATTGTGCAAACATTGTGCCAGCATTTGCCCACATGCCTGATGCTCTTTGTCCCCTCGTGCCACAGAGAATGACACACAGGGGCTGTATCTTCAATCAAGTGCTACATTGAAGGCACTGATGAAGAGCGATGCATTGTCCAAGAACGCCCACCTGCATGGCTGGGACCCTACTGCTGAATCCCATCTAGAGAAGACACATAAAATCAATAGTTAAATGCTGAGGTAAGTTCCACGTATTCAGTGGATCCCCTCAGGATCAACCATAGGATTTAGACTATGGCCTTTTCCACACTAGGCTGTTATAGCGCTATGATTCCACTTTCAACATCCTATGGAATCCTGGGGGTTGCAGTTTCGGGAGGGGCATATCTAGAGTAAACAGCACCTACGGCATGCATGGAAGTTGCGCCCCTACCTCTGGGGCCGTTCCCACAGCTGCTAAATCTTCCGGCATGGCTTTTTAGCAGTCCCCTGGCATTGGCACGTAGGGGACGTGCTCTCCTTGCCCCACCTTAGATACACCTCTGCATGATCTTGAATCTCCTTAGTGACGTTATGTCATAACATAACATTTGAACTTTTGGATTGATCCATTTTAACCATTTGTAACCAGAAAATAGGTATATAATTTTTACACTTCGACCTACTGATAATGAGTTGATGCACAGATCTTGTGATTCAGTTGAATGTTATATTGTTAATTTATTTTATAGTTTTACTTTTGTGCTCTGCAACCAACAATGGCAATCTTTTTTGTAAGGAACCTTGAGTTCTAATTTGAGAGAAAGGCAGGATACAAATAAAAAAAGGGAGAGAGGGAGGGATGGTTGCTTCTATCCACTTGTTGTTGTTTGTTGTTTAAGAAAAGCTTTTCCTCTCTCTAAAAATGGCCCAAAGGAGGTAAAATGTAGAAAGTGTGCAAAGGTGTCACTTGACCGCTTTGGTCAGGCCTCACCGGGAATACCTGTGTCCAGTTCTGGGCACCACAATTCAGGAAGGATTCAGACAAGCTGGAACGTGTCCAGAGGAGAGCGACCAAAATGGTCAAAGGCCTGGAAACCATGAAGCCCTAGGGAAGATGGAGCAAGTTTGTTTTCTGCTGCTCAAAAGACTAGGACATGGAGCAATGGCTTCAAACTACGGGAAGAGAGATTCCACCTAAACATTAGGAAGGACCTCCTGATGGTAGGAGCAGTTCAACGGTGGAATTCATTGCTGCCTGGGAGTATGGTGGAGTCTCCTTCTTTGGAGGCTCTTCAACAGGGGCTGGATGGCCACCCGTCAAAGGGAGCGCTTTGATCGTGTCCTTCCGCATGGCCTGGATGGCCCTTGTGGTCTCTTCTACCTCCAGGATGCTCTGATTCTTGACTGAGGGAGACCTCCTGCCCCCTTTCCCTCAGCAGCTGCCCTGCCCAACACACCCTGGGGCCTCCTGGCCTTATTAGACCCCCAATGGCCCCATTCACGCAGGTGGCTTTGTGGAGGTGGGGTGTTCCATCTGAGTGTTTGGGCCTGAGCTTCAAGGCGGCTTCCCACCCACCCCACCCCCAGCCTTTCTTTCTTTTTACAGCAGCAAGTAATGAACCTGGACTTCAAACGGCACACGGCAAGATCAAAACTTGCCCGAGCGGAATGCGCCTTCTGGACGCAGAGTCCAGGTTCTCATTCATTATTTCTACCTTTGCAAAGACCTTTTACAAGCTGTTTATTTTTTCTGATCCAGCTACAGCGGCCCCTATGGCTCGGGGGAGAGCAGGGAGGAATCAATATCAGCACAGCGGGGGGGCGTTTGCTTGTTCGGAGTCTTTTAAAGGGCGCCTTGATTCACCGGCAGTGGAGCGGTGGGGGATGCAGGCACTCTGCCTCGCATGGAAAATGGCTCCAAGATTCCACCAGCACTCACTGGCCACCTGGCCGACGGAATTGTAAACCGTGTGCCAAATTCAATATGAAAGACAATGGCCTATGAAACACACTACGCCCATTCTACAGTATGCAGGTGTGCGTTTCGCTAACAAGCCGTGTGCATTTTGAACACACTGGACACGATCCTGCTACTTCTATTACTACTTTTGGCCAGAATCTTGGATCAGCTACCTAGTTAAGTAAATTTAATCAAGCTACCACACCTGGCCTGACTACTCCCCTGCCCCAAGCCTTATGGAAATTTCATGCACCCATGCTCCAACCACTGGCAGAATGGACCTCTTTCTCCCCATGATACTGAGTAAAGTAGGTGGGGGCAGAGTTACAACTGTGGTAACGGTGCCAAAATCATGACTAAGTAGGATCATGAATACAAACAGTTATGGATCAGCAAATCTAGGGAACTGTTCCATATTAGCGGTTGCTACCTAGTCATGGAGAAGAGAAGGTTGCCACCGAATGTGGTCGAGTCTCCTTCTCCCACAGGGGTATAGCTTGGCACGAGCGGGGTGGGGGCGGGGGCAGGCGAGGATGGAGAGGCGGGGGTGAGGCAATGGTGCGTGGGGGCAGGGCGACACCACATGGGGTCAAGGTGACAGTGTGGGGGGGTGGCAAAGGTGCACACGGATGGGGCAATGGCACGCGGGGGGCAGGCAAGGAGCAGCAGCACCCCCAAAAAAGTACCGCCCGGCAGGCGCCACCACCCTCGTCCCTATGCCACTGTTCTTCTACATACTTAACTAACTGGCAGGGCACCACGCATGATGTCCCATTGTGCAACAGAGGCTCCCATTGCACAATGAATCCTTCCACAATTCAGGAAGAATACAGTCAAGCTGGAAGGTGTCCAGAGGAAGGCAACCAAAACAGTAGAAGGCCTGGAAACCCTAAAGCCCTTTGAGGTGAAAAGGGGACGTGACAGCCATGCTCACATACATGAAAGGATGTCATACGGAAGAATATGGGGCAAACCTGTTATCTGCTGCTCCAGAGACAAGAATGCATTGGAGCAATGGCTTCAAACTTCAGGAAAAGAGACTCCACCTAAACCTTAGGAAGAACTTCCTAACAATAAGAGCTATTTGACAGTAGAATACGCCGCTGTCTTGGAGTGTGGTGGAGTCTCCTCATTCTTTGGAGGTTTTTAAAGAGATGCTGGATGGCCATCTGTCAAAGGGAGGGCTTTCATTTTGTCTTCCTGCGTGGCAGAAGGGGGTTGGACTGGACGGCCCTGGGTGTCTTTTCCAGCTCTAGGATTCTATTATTCTCCTTTTCACAGCCATGAGCAAATAGTAGTTGTCTCCCTCCTGGACCTTCAGTGGGTATAATTCCTCCTCCTCCTCCTCCTCCTGTTTTTCTCCTGATATGGGACTCAAGGAAGCTTACAATAGTTAAAACAAAACAGTCAATTAAACTATCATAACATTAAAATCAGTTAAAAACATAAACCATTGAACACAACACCAATAGAACATTATGGAAGGCCTGTTTCTCCTTTTAAAAAGTCAATATAAAAGGCCTACCAGAACGAAAAGGGTTCCAGCTGATGGTGGAAGGATAATGTGGAGCGTGCCAGTCTAGCACCTTTAGGAAGGGAGTTCCAGAAGAGCCCAGGGGCAGCCACTGAGAAGGCTCTGTGTCCTGTGTTGACACCAGATGAACCTGCGAAGCTGTTGGAACCAAGAGAAGGGCTTTCCCAGCAGATCTCAGCACACAGGCAGGTTAAACTGAATACACCCCTTGCACAACAGCTCAGGAAAGTACAACCACCTGTGCAAGGGAACTTAGAGAAGTATAGGGCACCAACAGACTTCCAGAAAGACTGATTCTGAGCATCTCCAACACAGGTGGGGAAACAAACGGGAGAACAACATACGGCATTTCTTTTGGCCCAGGGATGCATGGTTCCTCGCTCACCTTCTTAGCCACGTAGCAGACCTGCTCAGCAGGGAGGTAGTCAAAGGGGAAGACGAACCTCCAGTTGAAGTTTCCTTCACCTCCCATTGACCTGTAATGCACGTCGGTCTTCTGCTTGTTCTCTTCATAACCAATCATCCACCTGCAAGTGCAACAGACAGTGCAGGACGATAAGTCATGGTGGCGAAGATGGTGGCTGACAGGCATCACCTGAAGCATCTAACTGAAGGGTAGGCAGGAAGAATCAGCTGGAACTGCCCCAAAACTGCTCTAAAAAACTTGGCCACGTTTCTAGATCAGGTATGTAGTTATGTAACTTGGCCTGTATTAGCGAATTAGCTAAGTGGACTTAACTAAGTAACTTCACTTGACCAAACCCTGACCAAACCTGATGGAGACGTCATTCACCCATGCTGCAATCACTGGCAAATTGGATCTTCTTCTCTTCATGCAGCTGATGCCCAGAAAAATATTTTTTTTGGGGGGAGTGGGAACTATGATCATAGCAATAGTGTCAAAATCAGGAGAATTGCCTACCCTTTCACATAAATGTCACTCATCTTCTCCCCAGTGATGCTGAGGTCATCCAGGATGACGTCTTTGGCATTCCAGATGATGCAGCGCAGGTAGAACCTGAAACCAAAGTCCAAAGTTGACACCAGGGTGTTAATAAAGGGTGGAAAGTTACCAGGAATGACATGAACGCCTAGAAGAGGGCTTTCTACTCCCTAGCCTCTTGGAGACCCCTTTGTGTGCACAATATCACCCTCTCTCCATCACCCTTCCATCTAGCAAGAGGAATATCCACCATCTACAGATTCCTGCAGTAAAAAAAAAAAAAAAAAGGAAGGTCAACGTTACCCAGTTCCTGCTCCCCATCATGCCAAGCCCTAGACCTCCCTTTCAAGAGAGCTGAAACTGGCACAGAGATGGGAAGAGTATCATAAAATATTCACAAAATGATTGAAAAAACTTTTTTTTTAGAGCGTTCAGAAACTCTGATGCAAAAAATCCAGGACTGATGAGAATCTTCGCAGTTTGGGACTTATTCTACACAAAATTCGCATGGGCTTGTTTTGTGCAGAAAACAGCATATTCTGAATAGGAAACAACATTTTTTGCATGGAAAATAATATTTCAATGCAGAAATAACAATCCCTGTGCAGAAAATGCAGTTTCCTACAAAGAATATGCTGTAATTCAGAATTTATTCTGCATAAAATTTGCACATGGTGGATTTTCAAAGAAAGCAGTTTTTTCTACGCAGAAAACAATATTTTATTCTGCTTAAAAATTGCACATCGTTGATTTGCACAGCAAACAAAATACACTGCTTAGAAAACAACATTTTCCATAAATGGAATTCAGGACTTGTGTGGTTTTTGAAGACTTTGTCAGAGTGGAAGAAAATTGCTGAAAACCCTCATTGCTATCTTCAAGAAGAACATTTCAAGACTGGCACCCTCCTTGCTATCTTTCTGTAGGCAGGTTAAGACTTTTTTATTTATCTCACCAGGTCTTTAAAGACCGATTCCTCAAGGGACTGGCCCTTGACAAATTGTGCTGTACTGTCTATCTTCGTTTTGTCGAATTGTTGTTTTTAATGGCTATGTATTTTACCTGGGTTTAATTTTATGGATAGCTTTAAGATATTTTTAACTTTTGTATTTGGTATGTTTCTTTAGCTGTGTCTCTTTTAATTGTTGGATGCCTGGTAGCATCAGTGCAGGGCTGATCCTCCAGCTTCTATGAGGATTTTCCCCACTCCTGGGCTCTGTTGGTTTCTCAAGACAATTTAGCAGCCTGCTCTCCGTTCTCTTGCTTGGTCCTGTTCTCATCCAGCCCAAATTCTAACAAGCTGTCAGCAAAAATTCATCCTGAGCCATCACGGCTGCCCTACCAATGTGCTCTGTTAATTGTCAAATTAAAGACCTGCCACACGCATTGGCTAGAACCCTGTAGGTGACAGACATACCCAGGCAAGCTCTTGTATGCTTGTGGTTGAACTTTTCTAGACCGCTGTGCCACAGCTACATTCAGTTCACAGTTGCTCGAGTGGAATTCCATGAGCATAACTGTAGCACAAGTAGTCGCACCTTCTCAGGAGGAGCACAGCTATTTGTCAGTGCTTTCAATGTGCCACCTGATTCACTGGGATTGTGGAGACAGCCATTGTTCATTCCCCCCCGTGCAATGGGACAATAAGGAGGCACACTTGGAGATATAGAATCAGTTGTGCAACGCTGTTATTCAGCAAGAGGGTAGAGTATTGCAATCACTGCTTAACCGCATGCGTGTAAATTTATGCTATGTGAGCGCATTGCAGGATCTCAGGTATTATGTCAGTTCTTTGACATCTACTTGGCATCACAGCATGGCGCACAGCTCATCATGTGAAGAATCCTAAGCACAGCACATGGCGGTTTCATTAGGGCCTCCATTTGAAACAGCTGGGGGTTCGCATACTAGACAAGAAACACTGGCCAGCAGGACAGGACGGCAACACCAGTCATCTCCATGGCTAAATCCTGAACTCTGAAACATTCCTTGAAAAAATAATGCATCACTCATTTTGCACTAATTTTTATGAGGAGTCAGTAATGTAGCATGTTATTAACATGTTAACGTCAGTGTTGCTTTATAAAAAAACAAAGCGATCACTAAAAATGGACAGAAAAACCCAAATCTCTCCGGCAAGGAATATTTTTGCAATAACATATAAATGTTACTTGTTGCTCAATAATTTGTAATATCTACTTAATTCTCATTCGAACATTAAACAGTAATACTGGCTCTCATTAACTTTAAAAAAAGCAATGTCTTCCCACTTAGCTCTAGCCAGATGAAACCTCCATGTTCTGAAGAAATGCACCTCTAAATACCTGATGCTGAGCTGCAGGACAACTGAGAAGGTTTGCCACCTTTGTGCCCTGCTTCTCCGACTGGATCACGCTTGGAGGAGAAATAAGGCTCAACGGGGGGACTTTGGAGGAGGTGCAATCCTTTCCAGGGTTTTTTGCTGCCTTTTTTTTTTTTTGGTCACATTCCTTCAAATCAAGCAGCCTTACAGGGAAGTTATCATGGGTTTTCGGGGGCTGAGAGTGTGTGATGAGTCCAAGGCCACCCAGTAGGGGTTTCCATGGCTGAGCAGGGAATTGAAACCTGGTCTCCAGGGTCATCGTCCAATGTTCAAACCACTACACCACACTGGCTCCTGGGTTTGCCACGCCATAATTAGGAATTATGCTAGCATAGCAGATCTTTCTGATGCTGTGTAAGGAGGTATTCGGTATCTCCTTGTGCAGTGGTTTTCCTACGCTGAGGAATGGATGCTGGATAGCACATGGTCATGGCTCAACCCCAAATCAAATGGCCTGTTACTGGTTGTAGGGGAACACCAGGACTGCTGCCTCACTGCTGCTGCTGACTGGCCAGCTTCACTGTTCCAGACCTCTGCTCCACCAGCTTCAATTAAGATCTTGGAGGCAGACCTTGGCTGAGGTCCCTGTCGGGTTGCACAGCCTAAAGTTCTGCAGGTGAAGTTACCCACTGATTGTGCTGTGGTACTCTTGTGTTGAAAGGCAACGTTGCACACTGAAATGTATAACTGAACATGCAATTGAATGCTCATGTGCATTCACACTCACATATTAATTTGCATGTACATCTGCATGAACAATGGTAGCATATATACAACAGTCACCAGATCAAGCAAAAATGTCCAGCTGCTTCCCTAGGGGAACTTAGGTATGCATAGGACACTGAAAGGATTCCATCCCTGGGAGGGAGGGAGGGAGGGAGGGAGGGGGGGGAGGGACGTGATCCATTACCTCTTTGCTTTCCGTGGCGTCACATTGAATGGTGGTCCAGGTGGTCCAAGGGATTTTGGAAAGAGGTCCACCCACATCTGAACCTTTCCCTGAAATGAAAGAAGTTGGAGAGAACATCAGGAAGTGTCACAGCAGTTCTGCCCACCTTCTTCTAATCTGCTTCCAAAAGCATTCCCCAAGAGAAAATTCAAACAGTGAGCAAAAGAGCAGGGTATTCCTTCTGGAAGATGAGCAAGAGCACACCAACCATTCCTGGAAATGGACAGATCTGGGAGCAGAGCAGTTATAAGGCATGCGATTGGACTCCCCAGCCAGTGCAGAGCCGATCCTCCAACTTCTTCAAGGATGTTTTCCCTGCTCTGCCGGGTTTCCAAGGCAGCTTAGCAGCCTCTGCTCCTTTCTTTTTCAAGAAGGTAGGTAGACCACAACTGCCCTTGGCATCTGACATGACTTTAGCTGTCATAGGAAGAACATCCTGGTGTTCAGAGCCATTTGACAGTGGAACATGCAACGTTGGAAGATGGGACTCTCCTTCACTGGTAATATCTGCTTTAGGTTGAAGGCCCGCCTCTGAAGAATGTTTTAGCTCTAGATTTCTTGCTCAGCAAGGAGATTGAATTAGGTGCCCCTTAAGATTCTTCCAAAGTTGTGACTCTACGATTTTATGACACTTTGAGGCACTCCCATCAAATAAACGGTGAATGCAGCAAAAATTTTGTGCATCTTGGGACTTTTGCTGAAAAGGTCATTTGTGCAAAAACAATGTTTTGCCCAAAAAACGATGGGCCAAGATTCTAGATCACCTACTTAATTATGCATACTTAATTACGTAGTGTTTCCTGGCCTGCCCCTCCCTGCATCCTGTATTGCTGGGCATCAGCCACCATTAGTGATGGAGGTCTGTTCTCCTGCTGATTGAAGCACATCAGAGCAATGCTTCCACCCTGTCCCACTGGAGATCTCTGGTACAAGGAGCAATTGCAACAGGGATCCTGCTTCTGATTGTCATATTGGAGATCACTGGTGGGAGAGGTGGAAATACCAGTACGCTGTGACAGGAAAACAGATCTCCACCACTTGCAGCAGCTGCTGCCCAATAAGGTAGGATGGGGGGACTTTTATGATCCCTAGGTATTTCCTACACTATTGCCACAATTGTAAATGCACAGAAAACGTGAATACAAACTGTTAGGGATACATTAATTCTAGGTGATGCATTTGTAACTGTGATTGTGAATTCCAGGCAAAGTTTGGTAAGGGAAACAGCATATCATGTGTTAAAGGCACTGTAGCCTTATTATATGAAACAATATTCTTTGCACAATTGAACTTTTTGCCAAAAGGAAAAAAAAATAACACCTACAAATGTTTAAAAAATGTAAAAAAAACCCAAAATGCCTATTCTCACCCATTAATGAGAAAATGTTGGAAAATTTTCATTCTTGCGTAGCAGAATGAAATGCAATATGTAAACCCCTAGAATCACTGGGAACTTGGTGTCAACACTTGACCAACATCCCGCACAGAGCTGGTGGAGGGCAAAGTTCTTCCAGGCATCAGTAGACCAGCTCGAGACACGAAGATGATGTCATCTTCCCAGCCCGCAGGGGATCCCAAGTGTGTCCCAAAGGATGCCTGTGTTGCCCTCTGGCTGTCAGCTGAACCACAACTTGTCCCTGCCTGGCCGTCCCCCATAACTGTCTTGCAGGCGGATGGCGGTGGTAGGGCCATCAAGAGAGCTGCTTCAAAGAGAGAGAGAGCTTCAAAAGAAGCATAAGAGGGCAGAGCTGCATTCTGCCTTCCACACTAACCATAAAAATACGTGTGGGCCTGCATATGCTACCAACAGGCTGGCAGTCATCTACGCAAGTGGCAGAGCACAGACGTGCTTCAGTGGGTCTGCTTTTGTTGGGACTTCTGAGCCGACGACGCTCGGTCAGCTTCCGCTGCTGCTCTCCGCCCTGCCTTACCTGCTCAATGTCTGGTTGCAAAGGACTGTAGAGCCGCCGGGTCTCGACATGTTCAGGCACCAGGCCCTGCTTCCGCAGGGCATACAAGGCGAGTCTCTCCTCCACGGGCCCCAGATGCGGGTTGGGGGGCTTCCCATCCTCTGAACCAAGAAGAGAGCAGAGTGAGGGCGCAGCCAAGCTGACCACTTTGCCTCCTCGGGTCAGGTCAGGTCGGGTCAGCCGTGAACACCGACAAAACAAACAGGAGGTGCTTACGAGTCACGGGAGAGTCACTCAGACATCTTTGCCCCCTGCTTCTCACTTCTTCTGAAGAGTTTTTGGGCATTTTTTTTTTTTTTGCACATCATTTTCATTAAAAAAAATCCTGTATGCTATGTAGTTTTGTGCCAAAAAAACCAAAAAACACCCTCATATGTTGCACAAGTATTACACATTTTTGTTCCAAACGCTGCATTTTGTATAAATTATGGGTCAGATTATGAGTGCTTCGTGCACTTCACAATGACTTTTCACATTTGGGGGCTTTTATCTGGAAATGATATTGCAAAAGAAAGCATGGTGCTCTGTGCAAAACACAACACACTACACAAAAGAATTGAATGTTGCACAAATGTAACTTTTTTCTTCCACCACTGGGTGAGCAAGCATTTTTGTGCCTTTGTCAATGCTTTTTCACATTAAGAACCTTTTTGTAAATTCACAACAGGGGTTTTATGCAACAAGCTATGTTTTTGAGCAAAAGGACCAACAACCTCACAATATTTTGCTGCACCAATACACAGATTTTTACACAAAAGGCAAGATTTTTAGAAATACCTACACAAAATCTTCACAGAAAAGTCCTGAATTCCAAAAAGAAATGGCAACCCTCGTGAGATTTCTTTTTGTAATTCAAGAAATCTCACGGAAGTTGCCATTTCTTTTTGGTGAAACGTTTCAATGTGTCACAAGCCCTGTTCTTCATGGAGGACAAGAAAATCTATGAATATTCTTTACATCATGGGATCTAATTACATGTTCTTTGAGTGTCTACAAATTGCCACGTCTTCCTTGGGTGCTGCAGTTCTTGTGCTGCTCAGAGGAAAACTACCACAGGCACACACTCTCTCAGCCCCTCAGAAGAACCCAGCACTGGCCAAACTCCTGATGGTTGTACTTTTTCTGGCTGCTGTACCATAGTTGCACAAGTAGAGTTCCACAAGTAAAAGTATCTCATCTGGACCAAAATCCTATTGTCAGTTTCAAAGCTGAGACATTAAATCATCAGGATTTATCAACGGTCAACAATAGAGTCAACAGGGCTACTCAAGTTCCGACTAAGTGGATGCAACCCACACAACCGTGCATTCTTGGATGGTGCGTAACTCTTCGTCAGAACCTTCAGGGTTTCAATTGATTCACTGGGATTGCAGACAGCAGCCCCAGGGGCCAGAATATTATTGGATGTACAATGCCCATGTACACAGCAGAAGGACGGTACAGCAGAACCACCACGGAACTACAGAAGTATAAAGTTAAACCATGCAAGCGTGCTCAAGAAACGTCAGCCAGCTTGTACGGACATCACAGAAATTCCACACGTACACTTCTTTTCTCCCACCTCTTCCCAGCTAGCACCAACGTGGGGCTGACGATACCAAGGCACAAGGAAAAAAAATTCTTGTGAAAAGCTATCCATGCTCTCAGCTTGCGAGGAATCGCTTGAGGCCCCGCCAGATCTAGCTCCAGCACAGCCGCCTTGCAGACCCCTTCCCACCCTCAAGGTCAAAGCCCAAGCTGTGGTCTGGGGCTTGAAGAGGTTCCAGCAAAGAAGGGGGAGAGTTTGCTCAGGTTCACACCTGGGGAATGGAGTTGGTGCAGGGAGCAGAAACATAAAACCTCACCCACCTTCTGCTGGGACCGTGCTCTCATCTTTTAGAAGCTGTGGCACAGAAAGGCAAGCCATGACCCCACCAACATTGTTTGATACTCCGACCACAGCTTGGCAAATCTGTCCGTCTGACCATCTGTCTGTCTATCTGTTAGTCATGCTGTCTCGGGGATTCTGAAAATTGTAACCTGAAAGAATATAGGATCATAGAACCACAGAGTTGGAAGAGACCAAAAGGGCCATCCAGTCCAACCCCATTCTGCCATGAAAGGAGACACAATCAAAGTTCTCCCTCTGACAGATGGCCATCCAGCCTCTCCCTAAAAACCTCCCAAGAAGGAGACCCTAACACACTCCACTGAGGCAGCTGCAGATTCCCCTGTCAAACTGTTCTTCCCATCAGGAAGTTCTCCCTAAGGTTTAGGTAGAATCCCTTTTCATGTAGCTTGAAGCCATTGCTCCATGTCCTTGTTTCTTGAGCAGCAGAAAAAAAGCTTGCCCCGTTTTCCCTAAGAGATCTCTTCAAATATTTGAACATGGCTACCATGTTCCCCCTTAACCTTCTCTTCTCCAGGCTAAACACCCCCAGCTCCCTGGGCTGCTCCCGGGAGGACACGGCAGAGTAATTCTTACTGAGCAGTAACTCTGCTAAGCTCTCACTCCAGCTGCCAAGAGCATGCAGAAGTCCAAGCCCAAGGTGGGGTCCTTCACCTGCTCCGAGCCATCTGCCGGCCAAGGGCTGTGTTCTGCCATGTTGCTGGAGGAGCCCTTCTCACCTCCCCAGACCGATTTACTTATTTAGTTGATTAATTAACAATCCCATCAGGGCACAGCTGGAAGAATTCCTTGTGGTGTTTTATTAATGCATGGGTATGGGGAGAGCCAGAGCACAGTGAAGAGAACCAGAGCTGGGAAAAGTTAGTTTTTGAACTATAATTAAATTCCCTGGGGTTTGTAGCTCACCCTAAATGTGAGTCATCAGCAGGATTCCTGCCACTGTGTTCATCTGAGGCAGCTGGACAAGACAAGGAACACACTGAAATTTTAAAAAGAATCCACAAGTTTTGCCAAACCTGCATTTCTCCAGGAATGAGTGTGAACACTGATTTGAGTTGCAACGAGATTCTCCACCAGCAGATCTTTGCAGGACAGCTCGGTCTGTGTGATAAGGTCTCTCTCTGCTGGCCAAAAGCTACAAATACAAGGCTCTTCCTAAGCACACGCAACCTCAGTTCCTGGGTGGCAGAAAACCAAACCAGGCCAGGAAGAGAGGCTTGCAAGCGTTCTCATCCTCATTGCGAAGTCGTGCCTTGACACTTTAAGGTATCCCCCTGAAAAAAATGGTCAACGGCCACCAGATTTTTCAAGTAGTGGGACTTGAATCACTTGTGCAAAAAACTTACCTTTTTGGACCAAACTGTTTTTTGCACAAAAATGATTTTTGTGAAATAACATTTTGCATGGCAAACTGGGCTTGCTGGAGTGAAAACTGAGAGAATTCCTGTAATTTCAATGGTTGTGTAAGAGATGGAATTTTAGCAGGTGTTTTTTTGTCACTAGGTAACAAGCATCACTTGCTGGAATTCCCTCTTCTTACACAACCATTAAAGGCAGAGGAGTTCTCTCTATTTTTCAAACAAGAAAGCTTTCAGAATATAGAACCTATTGTGTAGATAAGCCATTTTCTGCACAGAACAACATTGTTGCATAAAAACTACATTTTTGTAAAACAACAGGTTCAGATGTTAGTGCACAAAAACTCTCACAGTCTCACCCAGTCCGGAGAAAAACACTTGAATCTGTTTGTTCTTATGTGCAAGAATGAAATAGCCAAAGATTTGAATCCTGCAAGGAAGGTAAGCATGAAATGAAATGTCACCTATGCCCTCTGGAACAGAATCTCAAAATACACCAAGGGGAGAAGCGGCCTTTCCCACAGCAGCAGAGTCGGTTTAAACCCAGGCTTGCAGGACAGCTGAGAGCCCGTGGCCTGAGTGTTGGTCTATAGCCATTTCCGCACCAGACTGTTATAGTGCTCTTATTCCATTTTCAAAACCCTTCAGAATCCTGGGACTCGCAGTTTAAGGAGGGGCCTTTAGAATTTGCAGCAAGGGAGCTCTTTGGCCTCCTCAATAAACTACAAAGTCCAGAATTCCACAGGATGTTGAAAGTGGAATAAGAGGACCATAAAAATGTAGGGTGGAAAGGCCCTATGACTCTGGAGAGCAAGGTTCAAATCCCCACTTGGCCATGATGACCTTGGGGAAATCATCCTCTCTCGGCCTCAAGAGGAAGGCAGTGGCCAACCCCTCTGACCAGTTCTTGCCAAGAAAATCCTACGGTGGGTGTGCTTTACGGTTGCCATAACTCAGAAATGACTTGAAGGCACACAACAGCAGCTGCAGGAAAGAAGCATCAAGTCTTGTTGTGGTCTTGGGCTGGAAGAATGGGAGGCTGTGCAATACCGTCCCCTATGGTGACCCACTAAACTATGGACCAGTGCATCTTTCTGGGCAGGAAGGAGTTTCCAGGTCCTGGCTATTGAATATCAGGTCTCCCCAACAGAAAGGCTATAATGGCCTCCTGTTGACTGTAGGGCTTAGGCTGTGCAACGACAGGTTCTTCTAGCTCTAGCCTTGTCTGTTGGTTCTGGTTTCCTAGCTCTGATGAGCTCTCAGCTTTGACTCTTGGCTCAACCCTTGTCTCTCACAAGATGGCCGCCTGCAGCTCAGCCGGAGCAGTGAGACGCTCCCTGGATTGTGTCGGCCGTTAGCTCCACAGCAGAGGCGGATACTCCCATGCAACTCTTAGGGCACCCGATCTGACCTGACTCTGGAAGCTAAACAGGGTCAGGCCTGATGGATGCTCGGATGGGAGATGACCCAGGAAGATTAAGGGCCTTTCCACACTACACTGTTATAGTGTTGTTATTCCACTTTCAGCATCTTGTGGAATTCTGGGGTTTGTAGTTTCCTGAGGCCCAAGAGCTCTCTGGCTGGGAATTCTAAATGCCCCTCCCTAAACTGCAAACCCCAGGATTCCATAGCAGGTTGAAAGTGGAATAATAGCACTATAACAGTCTAGTCCAGAAAGGCCCTAAGACTATGCAGGTAAGGCTAGGAGGGCAGAATCCTCCCTGAAACCCTGGAAAGCCATTCTGTCAGAGATGACAATGCTGGGCTAGAGGGACTCTACTCTTTGTTTCTAACTATGGCTCATGTTTTATCCATTGGCCATTCTTGGTCTGGTTTACCCTCATTGCCAAGACAGAATATATCTAAATGGGAAGGTGGGGGTGGAGGGCATATTTCCACAGCTTAATCCCCAGCCACTTCCTCATGGTCCCAAGGCCACGGGCATGATCCTGGAAGAAGGTGCCTCGTTCCACCAGCCCCACAGAATTGTACAGGAACTGTGCAAGCATCTGGTAGTAGGAATATTTCTAAGAGGGCTTCAAAGTATATAAAAGATAACAAAGCAGTAAAGGAAAAGACTGAACGGGCTGCTGCTGCTGCTTCTTTTTACCAAAGTCCGTGAGGCTGTAGGTTTGGTCTCCAAAGAGGATCTGGTCAGGCTTGTAAACGGGTGCTTTGCAGTTGCGCTGCAAAGCCAGGTAATGAAGCAGCTGGGAGGGTCGCAGCTGATCTCTCCACTGGTTAGGACCAGAACTGTGGGCATAAGACACAATGAAAGAAAAGGAAGCTTCAGCCCACCTTATCCTGAGATCTCAAGGCAGGTACCCTTTAATGCACATTGTTTAAATGATTTTAAAATACAGCTATATTCTAGCATAGCTGCCTTTCATTTCAGCGTTGCTTGTGGAAGAAAACCTCTTGCTATAGGTTGTGGTGTATTTGCACATTGTACTGTTTAAGAGAGCAGCAAGCCACCTTGGATCAAGGGAGAAAAATACTTTTAAAACAAATTTGAAGCAATGCATAGAAAAAGTCTGTTCCAAGCACTGGGTTGTGACACATTTATAGCCCTCCTCAGTCCTGTACAGGCCAAACAGTTGTGCTGAGATCACAACTCCTAGGAGTGGGGCTTCTGGAGTCACTTCTTGCCTTGAGTCCACTGCGGTGTGTTTTGATCTGGGGCTTAAGGGAGGAAAGCACCCCGTATGCCACCAGTCACTTCTGGCCAATGGACAGAAACACAGGGCCAAACCAGCACCCATGCAGCAAGAGGCAAGGTTAGATGGCTTCTCGCAGCACTTCGTGGGCTGAGTAACCACTGGACCTATGAAGGTCAGTTGGGAAGCTCACCTCAGCATCTGATGTTCGGCTTGGTCCACCTGCTAAGCAACTGACACTGGCTCAGAGCACACAGGGCAGCGGATTGGGGATCAAGAAGTATGAGCTCAGGTAGGATCAAGAACCAACTTGTGTGGGAGGACAAGACTATCAATAGCGACACATCATGACAACTATAGGGAAATTTCACACTCAGAGACAGTTATGATCTGAGTATCAGTCATAAGGGAAGCAGAAATGGCAGTGGTGAGAATGAAAGTATGTCGCTTTCACGACCTGCTTGCACAGGCAAAACAACATATGGAGAGACGTGCTGGACTGGGCCGAAGGCGTATTTAGGACAGTGGTCAACCAGACATTTGTGCAGGGAAGCCCACAAAAAGGACATAAGTGAGTAAAATCACAGAGTCTTTGATTAGGATGGAGACGAAAGGGCATGCGTGACCTTCTGTTATGCAGGAACGCACAGCTAAAACAATCCTGGAAGACGACCATCCAGCCTCTGCTTACAGACCTCCTTTGGCAGTCTTTAAGCAAAGGTTGGATGGCAGTCTTCCACCATCTTTGGAGCCACCAGCCCATTCCCCGCAGTCGGACATTCCTGTCCATGTACCCATGCAAGCATTACTCAGAGGTGTTCTGACCTTCATCCTACCCTAGGTAGCATATGGTAATCACTACTAGTGACCTCTGATAGCCTCAGCTTCCTTGCATCTTCTGCATCCAAAGGAATATTCTAACACAAAACTGTGCCCTGTTTCCTGACCCTGAAATTCCCTTTGGCTCTCAACCCCCTGGCTATGCCTCCCATCATCCTCAAAGTGACAGGACCAGCATCTTGTAAGCAGAGGAACTGTGGCCAGGCGGTCACACGGAGGCAGCAGCAGGCCTTTCTTGCGAAGATTCTAGTACCCAGGAGTGTAGCCATGGCAGGGGAAGGCAAAATGAAGGCACCTCACAGAATCATGAAAGAGACTCCAAGGGCCAACCCCATTCCGCCCTGAGGGATTACACCGTCAAAGCACTCCCGACAGATGGCCATCCAGCCTCTGTTGAAAAACCTCCAAAGAAGGAGACTCCACCACATTCCCAAGCATCAGACTGTTCGACTGTTGAACTGCACCTACCATCAGGAAGTTCTTGCTAATGTTCAGGTGGGATCCCTTTTCCTATCATTTGAAACTATTTGCTCTACAGTGTCCTAGTCTCTGGAGCAGCAGAAAGCAAGCTTGCCCTATCCTCCATATGACATCCCTTCAGATATTTAAACATGGCTACAATGCTGCCTCTCAATCTTCTCTTCTCCAGGCTAAACCTACCCAGCTCCCTAAGTCGCTCCGCATGGGGCTTCATAGTTTCCAGGCCTTTGGTCATTTCGGTTGCTCTCCTCTGGGCACCTTCCAGCTTGTCAATATCCTTCCTGAGTTGAGGTGCCCAGAATTGGACACAGGATTTCAGGTGAAGCGTCCCCTCTAAATAAGAATTCTGCTCTGCGAATTAAACTTTCCTTGAGTCCCCTGACTTCTAACATTTCAGTCACCTAAAACTCCTGTGGATCATTCAGAGCTACAATTTAGACATCCTGAAAGAAAGGGCAAAAAGCAAAGTGACCCAAGGAATGGAAACAGAGCAAAGAGAAGAGTTCACAGTGTGAATGAGATTCAGCGGTCTCCCTGTCTGCAATGCCAGGAATTTGAGGACTGAAAGAATTCTCATTTGGAGGTCAATGCCTTCACACACACCCATGGATACATATCTGCCCCCCTCCAGCTCTGAACCAGGGCAAGACCCTTTTCCGTTCCCCCGAGAGGAAGCTATCACGGCACTCACGTGCAGTAAGTCTGGGGTAGGCCACAGCGGGCCCCAAATCTGGACAGGAACCGATTCTCGAGGTCAATGATGGTCTCACCAATCTTCTCATCCTTGGACATGAGGTCATAGTCATACAGAGTGATCTTCAGGTCCTTCTCCAAGGGCAACGTGCAAGTCAGCTCAAACATCCTACAGAGAGGCAGGAACGCAACGGCCCCTCTCAGCTGCAGCCAAGCAAAGGTTAAGCCACTGGGGCTGTTTAGTGGCCAAAACTTAGCTTCCTCATATACCACCCAAATGGCATCTGGAGGGCCTGGGAAGCGGATGTTCACCTTAAGGCAGAGCTTACATTTTAAACTAATCAGTTCTGAGGTTCCCCCAAAGTAGATAACTACTACCATGCTTATTTTTAAATACACTCTTTAATTCCATGTCTCTAAAAAGTAATGGAGGGTTTATTTTTAAGTAACAGAAGGTCATTACTTTTTTTAAAAAAAAAATCTAAACATTTCAAGGCATTGGCACACGCTATAAAATAATCTCTCCTTCTGTTTACCTAGTTGTCACCTCAACAGCCGCAAGCCAGCACAAAGCCCAGCATAAGCCAGCACTGGAACCATGTTATATTCCTCCTCCACCTTCCCACCCATCTTGCATTCCTCCTATATCACAAAGTCTGTGAAATTATTCCTTGCTGACTTGCAATTGTAATATAAATATGAATCAGTTACGTCACTGATATTGGGGTAAAGTATTCATTACAAATAACTCAGAATAAAAAGATCTTCACTTGCCAAGAAAAGGACAGCAAGGAAGGAACAAGTCTAGTCTCCCTTGGCAGGGAGTTCCAAAGCTTGGGAGCAGCCACTGAGAAGGCCTTGTCTCCCATGTCCCCATCAATCATGAACCCCATCAAACATGAACCTTCTGGCACCCCATAGTTCGGAAAAGGGTGAGTCCCATTCTAGACAGATATTTGCCAAGCCCAGGATCCATCCAGATGGTTCTAGAAGCTCTAAGGAGTCAGAATATGTCTGATGACAACCCCAAATATGAAGACACACACACAACTGATGTAACTGTTTCTTTGTGCGGAACATCTGCCCCCAACCCCAACTCTACACACCATTCTCTCCACTTAGGCTCAGAATGCATGTGAACACTTACTTTCCAAAGACTGGTTCTAGGGTGCACGGGATATAATTATCCTGATCATTGACGGATTTCTTCCCCGCAGAAATCTTCACATAAGGGTCACACTGCAAAGCAGAAAGAAAAGAAAAGAAAGGGAAGGGAAGGGAAGGGAAGGGAAGGGAGGGAGGGAGGGAGGGAGGGAGGGAGGGAGGGAGGGAGGGAGGGAGGAAGAAAGAAAGGAAGGAAGAAAGGAAGAAAGGAAGGAAGAAAGGAAGGAAGAAAGAAAGAAACAGAGAGGGTGGTCACAGGATTTACTGATGCATGTACAGGGACACTGAGTGAGATCTGACATGAAGCTGACTTAGCGTAACACCCCACTCATGCAGTTCCGTGTCCTCCCCACTCCCCAGAAACTGCCAGACCTCTGGAGGGGCACCTACTGTTGCTGCTTACTGGTGGGGAGGGGACAGAGTGGTGAGGCAATTCTGGCAAGGGAGAAGTGTCTGGTCTCAGTTCAGAAGCGGGAAGAAATGAGAGCAGGCTCACAGATGGAGGGCAGCCTCTTTCCCCTTCCCCTCAGAGCCCGGACCACCAGCTGCTTCATCATCTGAATTGCCTCTCACTCTCTCCCCTGCCTAGTGGTAAGCAACAGCAGCCCCTCCCAAGGCTTGAAAGCTGTGGGGCAGGGGAGTTGGATGGGGGACAAAGAGTTAGAGAACAGCCCTTCCACCTTGTCCAAAAAGAGGCACAAGTGCAGGTAAGCCACAGCTACACAAGCACGTGTGACTAGTAAGATATTGCACAGTGAGAGCACAGGTGCAAACTGGACAGTCGAAGAATTTCAAGCGGAACCCCAGCTGGCCCAGTCTGGATAGGGATGAGGTTCAACACCTTGGACAGCTCCTTCAAAGTTCAGACTAAACCTAGAGTAGATCCTCCACCACACTGACATGGTATCTAACAGTCTCCACCATAGAGAGCTAAGGAGTTTGCCTCTTCCTCAAAATGTGATGTTCAGCCTGAAAGAGCGTAGGCTGAAACCCAATCATTGCAAACCCCCATCTCAATGGGGAATACCACAGTGTTCATCTCTGTGAAGTGCCTGACACAGAGGCCCTAACGACACCAAGTGGAACTGCGGGGGGAGTGGGGCAGAATTTCTCCACAATTCCACAATTGTTTCCCCAGGCCATTTTAGGGGCAGTAGAGGCCTTTTTTCCATCAGGAAGCAATCTATGTCAGCTACTAGGTCAGTTCCTGTTGGGAAAAAGGGTCTTTCTCCAGCCTAAATTTTTGCCCAGAGGGGACAAAGATGTGAAGAAATGTTGCTAACGTAGCCTAAGTGGTGGTAGAAGGGCATTGGGGGGGGGGGGGCGCAAAGTGATTTTTTTTTAAAAAAAATCAGTCCTGGGGGCAACACGTGAATCATGGTTTGCACTTTCCCCCATCTCTGAGCATGGAGAGAGCGCTGGAATTCTCGTCCTCCTTGATAAGGTTGGGCCTCGTGGACTCTGCAGAAAATCGTCCTGATCATTTATTTAATGTTTCAGCTTCATTGTCCTCAGAGCTCTTTCTCCTCCATTCCTCTGAGATCTGTAGCTCTGAGTCGTCAGGAGATGATAGGAAAGAATATAACTTTTCACACTCAAACTGACAGAACCTTACCTGTATGCACAGTGGAGGGGAACTCCACACAAATCCAGATGTTCACCAGCAACATGTTTGTTCACTTTGGTTGTTATGGACCATAACTCAAGAGAAGAGCAGGTGATGTTTGTTTGTTTTTTTCAAATATGGCTTTGTCAAAAACCAGTCTTAACTTAAGCTTAGTTCCTATTCATCAGTGGTCTGCACTTCAACCCTTTGCAACACCCTCACCTTGCCATTGGGGTCTTTGGGTTGCAGATCAAAGGCACGGATGATGTAGACACGGACAAGACATTCCTGAGGACCTCTGGCTGGGAGCTGGTGGAACTGGCGAGGTGGGACCGGCACTGTGGGGTCATCTGGCAGCGGGTAGATCTTGAAGGAGCCCTGCAGAAAAAAGGGGGAGGAGGGGTACATTTTTAAAAAGTTTCATTTCACAGATCAAGAAGATGCTTGAACACCTATCTGATGAGTCCTGAGATGATCGGGCCTTCATTGAGACACAGGCAAAAGGGACACTTCACATTGGCCCTTTTCGCACAGCATTTGCCATGCGGAAGAGCACCTGGAGTGTCACACAATTGTGAGGAGTGATCTGCACGACGCACTCATAATCGCACGACGCTCCAGGGTAGGGCAGGCGCCGTTCGTGCACTTTTTCATTTTTGGCTTTCAGCCGAAAATGGTGTGCAATTGCGCATTGCTCCAGGGTCCTGCGCGCACTTGCCATGTGTGCAGAGCCTCCGGAGCCGCGCCGGTTACGCTTCCTGCCCCAGCGCAGGCTGGGAAACTCCCAGGCTGCCCTGTGGAAGGTAGAGGCAGGGCTCTCGTGCCGCCTACTTGGGAGCAGGCAGCTCACGTGATGCTGAAGCAGCGGGGACACGAGAGCCTCTCACCGGAGGCTGGTCGCACAATCTCCGCACCCCAACACTGTGAAAAGGTGCGTTGTGGAAAGGGCCATTGGTTCCACATGCACTGCTAGCAGTCACAGGTGTGCAAGAGGGTACAAACAGAGGCATCCCACGAATCTAGACTGTGGAGACTGAAACACTAACACACACACACACACACCACTGAATCTGGAAACCACCTAACCTCCTTCTCTCTGTTCTTATGTGCTTTGAAGCTGAGTTTGCCCTATGGCAACCCTATCATGGGATCTTCTGGGCCAGCTGGATTCCAAAGGGATTTGCCAGTATCACTTCTGCTTAAGTTAAGGGAGGCCCAAAGCCCCCATGGTTAGAACATGAGGATCTGAACCCAGGTCTCCCACCGTCCGAAGCCACCACCGTTCAAACCACTACGCCGCCTCCAATACAGTGAACCTCTCCTAGGGCTTCCTTGTCAAGGTTTATTCAGAGAAGGTCTGCCATTGCCTGCCTCCGAGGCTGAGAGGGTAGAACCCATCCAGTGGGTTTCCACGGCTAAGCAGGGATTCGAGCCCTTGTCTCCCAGTATTCTAGCCCAACACTCAGACCACTACACCAAGCTGGCCCTATATATAAATAAACAGCTTAAATAATTTTAAAGCCACCTGCTTAGGTCTACATGTTAACTATCTTGAAGTTCCAGAATTTAAGAAAATCTTAAGAGGAGTGTTGATGTCAGTCTGCAATCAGGACGAGATGGGCTATTTCTGGACTAGACTGTGATAGTGCTATTATTCCACTTTCAACATCCTATGGAATCCCAGGGCCCCTCCCTAAACTGCAAACCCCAGGATTCCATAGGATGTTGAAAGTGGAATAACAGCACTATCACAGACTAGTGCGGAAATGGCCCTGGTCGTTCATGAATTGGGAGCTCAGGTAACTAAAATGCAGACAAGAGGGAACTTCTAATAGAAACAGACTGAGAAAATAGCATAAAAACCTCAGTCTCTCAGAGAAAAGAGGAAATGGTGAGAAACCATGCCCATTTCAATCAAAGCACTCCTGTCTTCACCTAATGGTGACAAATGATCTGTAACTCCAGAGAAAACAAACATGTATTATACTCCGGTTGTTTCTTGGCAACCTGACATCCAAACGACCCAAAGAGGTTGGCACACCTTGAATTCCCCCACAACAGTGGGGTCTTCGTTGGCATCTTGCGTTTTGCCACGGTAGAGCTTAAAGGTGTGGCAGAAGTCCGAGAGGCCCCCGAAGTCTTCTACGTTCTCCAGTTCTGTCTCGTAGACCTACGGTTGTAGCAGGAGACGGGGGAGAGGGAGGACAAGATAGAGGAAGTCTCGTAATTCTCTTAGCTCCAGTCACGTAGGAACGTGGGGGCGGGGGGGCGATTCACCCCAGGCCGCAATGTTTTTGGGGCGTCCCAGACCGTAGCCCTGCCCCCGCAAGCCCTGGCCACCCCCCCACACACCTCAGCCACACCCTCGCTCCCGGTGGCCACGCCTCTCGTACTGTGGCCCCGCCCCCTTCCCGCCCCCACCCCGCACGCTCCAAGCTCCGCCACTGCTTAGCTCTGTGCTCCCCCTTGCTTGAAAGGATGAAACGGTCCAGGCAACTTCTCCTTCTAAGCCCCCACCCAGGAAGATGTCCCGCTCTCTCCCATCTGCTACCCCAAACTAGAAGGTTTCCATACTTAGAAGCATGTGAAAAACGTGCAGGGTCAAAGGCTACATCAAATCCACACCACAGGATTCGGAGGACTGCATCATCGCGACACCCACCATTTCGGATCCTTACACCCACCCCCAAATCTTTGGCTTGAAATTGCCCAATTGCGCATCTTCCAGATTCCAAAGTGTGGCCTTGTTTAGGGCGCCAATCTGTGACTTGGGAGTCTGCCATTACTACGCGCTTCCACGTCACGTCTGACTTACGAGAATCCTATCCTTTGTCGTTGCTGGGTGCCTTCAAGTCATTTTTTACTTATGGTGACCCTAAGGTGAACTCTTCACGGGGTTTTCTCGGCCACATTTGCTCAGAAGGGGCTCGTCTTTATCCTCCTCTTGGGCTGAGAGAGTGCCACTTGCCCAAGCTCACCCCACGGGTTTCCACGGCCAAACAAGGATTCAAAGTCTGTTCTCCCACAATCCAAATCCAACAGTCAAACTGCTCCCACACACTGGCCGGCATCCCTCACTGGCTCACTCGTGTTCAAATCCTCACTGAGCCACGGAAGCCGCTGGGTGACTTTGGGCCGGTCACTTGCTCAATCTCTCTGACTTCTCTCCCTCACCGGGGCTTTGCGAGGATAAAACAGGGACGAAGTGAGCCCTGTGTGCCTCCTTCGGCTCACAGGAAAAGAAGGATGGGACATCCCTCCAGGTCAGGGCTGCAGCTGAGTCCAGGGATGGGGATCCTGAAGCCCTCCAGATGTTACCAGACTCCATTTTATATACAAATACCTGTACTGTATTCCAAAATCTGAAATAGAGAACACTTCTGGTCCTAAGCATTTTGGATAAGGAAGAGTCAACCCGTACACACACTCTTTTAAGGCAGTGCTCCCATCCTAAGATTCCTTCCCTCGTCCTGTGGATTGGAGAAGAGAGACCCGGCCCTGAAATCTCAGAACCCATCACTTAGGTTTGTGAGCTCATAATATTCTCACGTGGGAGCCCCAGGCACTACATCCTAGTCCCATCCATCTGTCCACTGAAGGAAGGACTCTGCACGTGCATTGTTACCTTCAGAGTGTCAAAGCCCTTCTCCAAGTAGGAGCCACATTTCTCTCGCTCGCCCGTGGAAGCATAGAACTTGCTCCACCAATCAATGAATTCTTCTTCCTGGAAGAAGGGAAGTGGGATTGGGACAGGGAGGAAATGGAATGCTGATTATCCATAATTTTGAAAGTGATCAGAGAGCTGCTGGTGCAACTTATGTCCTCAGTGCAATGGTGGTGGCTAACGATAATGGCCAAGGAAGAAAAACATATGATTAGTGACCCCTGGGCTTGGCAGCAATGCATGCAAAAAGGAGCCAGGGTCTTAGTAAACCCTGAGCTTAACACGAGACCACAGTGTGATGCAGCAGCAAAAAACGCCAGCGTATTTCTCTGATGCACCACCGGAACTATTGCGTGCAGATCAAGGAGTGTTATGTTACCCTGAAGGGAAGTCACAGTCCCACTCTATTCTGCTTTGGTCAGACGTCACATGGAATCCTGAGTCCAATTCTGGGCACCCAAATTCAAGTAGGATATATTGCCAAACTGAACCATGTCCTGAAGAGGGCAAGATGGTAAAAGATCTGGAAACAAAGTCCTATAAGGAACAGCACAAGACTTTTTTATTTTTACCTTGGAGAAGAGAAGATGAAGAGATGATATGATAGCCATCTTTAAACATCTGAAGGGATACCACACAGAAGATGGAGCAGGCTAGGTTTCTGCTGCACCAGAGGGCAAGGGCTGAAGCAATGGATTAAAATTACAAGCAAGGAGGTTCCAGCTAAACCACAGAAAGCATTTTCTGACTGTAAGTGGTGTTTCATAGTTGGAACAGAGGGTGTTGGACTCTCCCTTGGAGGTTTTTAAAGAGAACGTGGAAGATGACCTTCTGGAGATGCTTTAGATGTGAATTAATTCACAGCAGGGGGTTGGGCTAGATGATTCCTGGAAACTTTTGCAACTCTATGTTTCTAAGAGCCTGGGATTTGCACCAGAGGCCCTAGTTATAAATCCCAGAAGAGAGAGAGAGAGAGAGAGAGAAGTAGCAATGGATTTAACCATAGTTCAGTGGTAGGCTGCAGACAAAAGTTTATGTGTTCAATTTCTAAGAGTAGAATCATACAATCATAGAGTTGGGGCCAGGGGCCATCCAGTCCAACCCCCTTCTGCCATGCAGGAAGATACATCAAAGTACCCCAAGCAAATGGCCATCCAGCCTCTGCTTAAACACCTCCAAAGAAGGAGACTTCACCATACTCCAAGGCAGCAGATTCCACTGCTGGACAGCTCTGACCATCAGGAGGTTCAGGTGGAATCTCTTTTCCTGCAGCTTGAATCCATTGCTCCTTGTCCTAGTCTCTGGAGCAGCGGAAAACAAGCCCGCTCCCTCCTCGACACGACATCCCTTCAAATATTTAAACACGGCTATCAGGTCCCCTCTTAACTTTCTCTTCTGCAGACTAAACATCCCCAGCTCCCTAAGCCACTTCTCAGAGAGCTTCACGGCTTCCAAACCCTTCACCATTTTGGTCGCCCTCCTCTGGACACATTCTAGCCTGTCAAAATCCTTCCTAAATGAGGTGCCCAGAACGGGACACAGGATTCCAGATGAGGTCTGACCAAAGCAGAATAGAGAGGTCCCTTGATCTAGACACAGTAGACAAGGCATCTATCTAGGTATCTACAATCTAGACTAGGTAACAGCTAATGGGAAAACCTTCTGCCAAGTAGACCTCAGTGAGCTAGGCTGAGGAGTGCCCAGATGAAGCAGAAGGCACAGTCTTCACATGAGACTCCATCTCGTTTAAAAATAAATACATATCAGCCAAGAGCTTGCATCAGAAGGTACAATTCATAACTTTAGGTTATTGTAGATGAGTCCCTAACAGGACACACAACCTTTCCAGTGAATTGTGACAAAGACTATCGGGGAGTCCTGTGTGGTATCCTATTACACAGTGGGGCCTCCTGTTGCCCAGCAAGACCCATAGTGTTCTGGTGCCCATGGAGCTGTGGGCCCCATAGCACTCTGAGGCCAATGGTGTAACGGGACCTATGGAGCAAGGCCCACATGGCTGGATCTTTCTGTGCTATTCTCGTCCCAGGGACAGAGCTATGCCTCGGCCCTGCTCCTGAGAATCCAAGCACTGCGCACGGTCACGGTTCATCTTAACATGACCGTAAATGAGTCTTCAATGATGTGAACACTCATTACGTTTTGCAAAAATACACGGTTGACAATTCCGAAGTTGGTCGGAGCCAGGATGAAGGGAGCAATTTGTAACTCTTCAAACATCCCTAGACAAATAAATATCTCATTTTAGAATTCCGCAAAATTCCATCACACTAACCTCATGGCTGAGCCTTAATCAGGGATTTGGGGATCTGATTGCCAGCCAGGCTGTGGACACCCTCCGAGTCATTCTCTCAAAGAGGCAATGGGCTGATTTCCCCCCCTTCCTCATCCTTCTTCGTTTTTACAGAAATATCACACAAATTTCCCCTTTCAGCACTCTTTCCGCATTGCCTTTTTTAAAAAAAGAAAAGGAAAATCTACGTTCTGACCAAAATGGCTTTATTATGACATTCCACAGGTGCCAAGTTACAAAGAAAGCACTTTCTGTAATTTGACGACTTACCTCTGGTATCTTCTGCAGCCCCAAGACAAAGAAATGGGTCAGAGGTTTCTCTTGATTTTTTTGGATTGATGTTACCAAGAGTTTTTAAAAAAGTATCTTTAAAAAAAAAAGGGCAAAAGAAAAATGCCTGGAAAAGCAGCTGGAATGTTAATTGGAAAGGACACTAATCGGTCTGCATGGAAATGGAAAGGCCCAAGCAAAGAACAGTCTCTTCACACAAAGGGGGACAGATTTAGAACATGCTCATGGGCCATTTCTGCACTAGACTGTTACAGCGCTGTTATTCCACTTTCAACATCCTATGGGATCCCGGGGTTTGCAGTTTAGGGAGGGGCCTCAACTGCAAACCCTAGGATTCCATAGGATGTTGAAAGTGGAATAACAGCGCTGTAACAGTCTAGAGCAGAAATGGCCATGGTCGGGGCTTAAGAAAGTTACTTCTGGGACGACAGCACCCAGAATTTCCTAACCAGGACAGAGAACGGCTAGGCTTCAGGGAATTCTGGGACTTTCGATCCAAAAAAGGATTTTTTCCAAGCTCAGCTTATGGTCGATGAAAACGTCAAATACTGTTAATTCACTTTGGCTTTGCAACAATACAGTGCTAAGTATAGCACAGAAGCAAAATGATCCCCATCCATAAAGCCTACCGCAACCTGTCTACTACACTCTGAACAGTACCCATAAGAATTCCGGGGCTGCTTCCCTTCCCAAATCCCATTTCCTTTTTGCATAAGCACTCTTTTGGAAAAGCCACACCAACAAAAAGCCTCCTCAGTGAATGGGAAAAGGTCCAGATCATGCAGAGAAGCAACAGGGAGTTTCATCTGTATTATTAGCAGAGGAGCTTCTGGCTTACGTAAGCCTTGTATTAGTGTCACTTTTTTCCAGCATCTCAGCACCCCACTAGCACCCCTCAAATAGCTGAGAAGGGCACAATGGCGGTTTGAGAATTGCCGGGTTACAGTTTAAAATCTGTGGGGATGAGCAAATTCATGGGGCACCAACACACTCTGGGTGACTGCTATGGCCCCCTACAAGTCATTTCCAGTTTTGATTCATTTCTACTTTCAACCAATGTTCAGGTTTTTATTTGCTGTGAAAGAGTTACAGCTTTGGGAGAGGGGGAAATGAGCTGTTCCACTGAGATGAGGTTTGGTGACGAGTCTGGTGATTTTCAGGCAATTCTGCACATAAACATTATTTCAGATGGAGGTACTTAGGGGCCTGAGCAGACCACAGAGGAGAAGTACTGGAACACTGTGTCCATTTCTGGACACCACAGTTCCAAACATACCCAGCACCCTCAGCCGCTCCTTATAGGACACGGTTTCCAGGTCTTCGAATATTTGGTCACCCTCCTCCGGGCAGGCTCCAGCTTGCCAACATCCTACTTGAATTGTGGTGAAGGCTGACCAAGGCAGAATAGACTGGCACCATTATTTCCCTTGACCCACCTAGAATCACATTGGCTTTTTTAGCTGCTGCATCACACCGCTGACTCATTTTCAGTTTGTCGTCTATTAAGACTCCTAGACTCCTAGATCCCTTTCACATGAACTGTGGTCCACTCGGGTGCCACCTATCTTATATCTATGCATTTCTTTTTCTTTTTTTTTCCTACCGAAGTGTAGTACTTTAACATTTTTCCTGTTGAAATTCATTTTGTTAGGTTTGGGCCAGCTCTCTAATCTGTTAATGTCTTTTTGGATTCTGATCCTGTCCTCTGGGGTTTTAGCTACCCCTCCAAATTTGGTGCCATCTGCAAATTTGAACAGCATGCCCTCTACTCCCTCATCCAAGTCACTGATAAAGATGTTGAAATAGCGCTGGGCCCAGGACAACGCCCTGTGGCACCCCACTAGTTACTTCTTTCCGGAATAATTCCACTCCCTTTCTGCCAACGAGCAAAGCTGCAACAAGGTCTTGTCACAAGAGTCTCGGTTGCGACTGTCTCTCAGTGGCTGCAGGTTTGGTAAGGCAGTTACAATCGGAATAATAGTGCCACAATTGGGACTACGTTCTTGTTGTTTTTGTGCACCTTCAAGTCATTTCTGACTTATTGTGACCCTAATGCAAACCTATCATCTGGCTTTCTTGAACATATTAGTTTAGAGGACGTTTGTTTTTGCCTTCCTTTGAGGAACACGTGACTTGCTCAAGAACACCAGGTGGGTTTCCACAGCCAAGCATGGATTCAAACCTTGGTCTCCACAGTCGTAGTCCAATGCTCAAACTACATTAGCTCAAGGATTTATTCCAAGGAGGTTTGCGGTTGCCTTCCTTTGAGGCTGAGAGAGTGTGACTCACCTAAGGCCACCCAGTGGGTTTCCATGGCTAAGCAGGGATTGAAACCTCCGTCTCTGACTACGCAGGGATCACAACTACAGATCACTTACAGATGTGTAACTCCAGGTTACATGTCCGTAAGTGTGATGCTGAATTCCAGCCATTAATAATATAAGATCCGGGCTTCCAGCAGACTGCAGCGAGGGGAAGCTCAGCCGGCGGTTCTCTCCGAGCCCTCCTAGAGCCTGGCCTTGGCAACTCGATCCCAGATGGAGCCGCCCGGGGGAGGCCCTCGATGTGGTTACTTTCATGGGAGGCAGCCACAGGAATGCCCGCCTGGCATCCCCGTCCCTGCCCAGTCTCCGGGCTGGATATCGGCTGTCAGGCTTCATCTGGAGACATCTGATCCCGGTGGCTCTTCCAGGGAAGGGGAACGGGAGAGGCCATAAAATATGTGCTCCGATGGGAGACTAGCAAGCGCAGCAAATAACCAATTACTCCAAATAGTTTACAGATTTCAGCTCGCCTGTTTTCTGGCTCGGCTTTCATGTGCTAACTTGTCGCTTAATGGCTTATTTGTATCAGATACAGCAGGGAAGGGCCAGCTGGGTGGGAGGCACAAGAGGTTTGGAAAGGGATGGATCTTGGACAGATGGGAGGGGTGCCTCCACTTATCCATATGTTATGGCTCACCATTAAATTAAATTTACATCCCCCCCCCCGCCCCGACACAAAGACACACTGGTTTCCATCACCCCGGTGGTGCTGGAGAGATCTTTATTTATGAAATTTGTTAAGCTCAGGGAAAGTTGGAGCTTTTCTAAGTATCACCAAAGACTACCGAGAACCAAGAACATTCCACTGGCACAGTCCACCCCTTCCTGTGAACTTTTCTTGATTCTCAGTGGTCCAGTTCTGGGCAACACAATTCAAGAAGGATATAGACAAGGTGGAAGGTGTCCAGAGGGGGGTGACCAAAATGGTAGGGGGCCTGGAAGCCATGAAGCCTTCTGAGGAGAGGCTTGGGGAGCTGGGTATGTTTAGCCTGGAGAAGAGAAAGTTAAGAGGTAACATGATAGCTATGTCTAAATACTTGAAGAGAGACCATATGAAGGACGGAGCAAGCCTGTTTTCCACTGCTCCAGAGACTAGGGCAAGGAGCAATGGCTTCAAACTACAGGAAAAGAGATGCCACCTAAATATTAGGAAGAACTTCCTGATGGTAAGAGCAGCTTGATAGTGGAATATGCTGCTGCCTGAGACCCTAAGACACTGGGAAGTGTGCCCAATGTGCATTCATGCCCAATCCAATGCACACCAGGACCAATGCAATGTGCATTGCAACCAATGCACATCGTCCCATAGTGCATCAGGCACCAGTGCACAGTGGGCAATTTGTAGTAACGCAACAGCCTCCCTTTACTGGACATGGACATTGTAAAACTAATTCCCACAGACATAGATCCAACGCCCCTACAAAATTCCAGCCACTATTTTCTATACACACACACACACAAAAAAACCCATGTGTTTTGTCATGCAGAAAATTCTTCAATTGCTAATATTGTCATCGTGGGGGAGTCTACTCTATTTGGGACTAACAATAGCACGCACTCCATGGACTCATCTGTGGAAAAGACTTTTGGCCAAATGAAACCTTTTGGAGATGAATGTACTTGGTTTCCCCATATGCATTTCTCCTTGGACAATTTCACTTCCATTCTTAGAAGCAGAGGGGTTTAGCCGACAACATGACTCAACAGTATGATGCAGCAGCTAAAAAAGCCAATGTGATTCTGGGTTGCTTCCATAGAAGTATATCGTGTAGGTCAAGGGAAGTGATGGTACCACTCTATTCTGGTTTAGTCAGACCTCTCCTGGCATAACACTGTGTCCAGTTCTGGGCACCAGAGTTGCAGAATGACATACCGCACCCTCTTCTGGTGAGACCTCTGCCCTCTGCATGAACGCAAGGTTGCATGAAGTGTCTCTCCCACTGCAATCCACAGGTACAACTGGCGTATGCCCACAGGGGTGCAATGACACACACACCTCATCCACTTGACTACAAGGGGACACAACACTCACATTTTTCTTTTACAGGGAGATTCCTGGAATGAAACCTCTACATATATGGAGGGCATGTTGGAATAGGCTCAGAGGAAGGCAACCAAGAGGGTCCAGGGTTAGGAAAGGAAGACCTATGAGGCATGGCTGGATATGTTTTGCTTGGAGGAGGGAAAGCCATACTCTCCAACACTGACAGATGAAAACAGCAATATTAGAGTATGGCCAAGATGGACAGAACACACAAGAGCTGGGAGAGCGTGCAGCAGTTTGGTTTTGCCCGGGCCTCCTTTTGTCTGAGGAGAGAGAAGCTGGGACATTTTAAGAGCAGCTAAAAAGCGGTGTGAAAGAGGCTTAGCCAGGATTATTCCTGCCAAATCAGGACGGTTTGGGGGGATAGAAGACCGAGAGGTGGCACAATAGCCACCTTTAAATACCCAAAGGGATGTCAGGTGGAAGATGGAGTCAGCTTGTTTTCCAGAGCTCAAGAGACGAAGACACTAACCAACGGATTCAAATTCCAAGTAAAAAGACATCAGGAAGACCTTCTAGACTTTGAGAGGGGAACAGCCTGCCTCTTTCTTTGGAGGCCTTTAAGAGAGGTTGGATGGCCACCTTTCAGGACTGCTGCAGTTGCACAGCAAGAGGCTGGACTTGATGGCCCTCGAGGTCCCTGCGATTCTAACGGCTGCCAAGCAACCCATCTAGCAGAGGTGCTGCAGATGAGAGAGCAGGCCATCATGTTGCTCTTACATTCCTCTGTGCGACAGGATTCAATTTTGAGCCTTCAACTTTCCCTGAAAAATTTAACCAAACGCTCCCAGCTGCAGCCTGTAAGCCTCCCTCTCCCCCACCCCACTTTCAGCCAGAAACTCTCTCTTTTTGATGCAAACATCCTTTGCCGTATGTTCCTGGTTCCAGACAAAAGATCACTTCCAAGGTTTCCCTGCCCCCCCACAAGATGTCAACAGCTTTTTCCAAAGTGAGGTTTATTATGCTTAATGACGTTTAGGCTAGAGCGGGTGCACATGAAAGGAGTTATTGCTTGCTGATGATGGTTTTGCCACCTTTCTTTTGAATTAATGACTTGCAAGCTTGCTGCATTGCCGTTTGCAATGTTTCAGTTTGGTTAAAATGAAAACACATTCCCCTTCCTTGAAAAATGAGGAGGAGGTCACTGAACATGTTTTCTGACTTCTGAATGTTAACAAAGCTCCCGATTGATTGCCAAGAATGGCGGTGGGGATTGCAAGAGCCGCATTTCCTTCAGACTTAAAGGGCCACCATCACGTAGAAGACGGAGGAGGCTTCTTCTCTGCTGCTTCAGAGGGCAGAACCTGAAGCACACACCTTCCAACATTTCATGGATGAAAATTGGGGCATACATGGCCAAGCAACATCAGAGTGTGGTCAAGCTGACAAAAGTGATGAATGAGGAAGACCACACAAGCTAAGAAAAGCAGCAGCAGTCTGCTTTTGCCTGAGTCTACTGGGAAGGGCAACGCTGTCCTCCCCTCTACTCTCCATCTTTGAGTTGAGTGCAAATGACTTTTGCACTTCGAACCCAGTTTGTAGCAACTGGAGCAAGCCAAGGACAAAGGGGGAAAGTGAGAGGAGGAGACAGAAACTGGGACCTTTTAAAAGCAGCTCGAGAAGTGGGACAATAGGAGCTTAATTGAGACTGTCCCAGCTACAGCAGCACAATTGGTGGTTATGAAGCCAGTAGATTCAAATGACAAAGAACGATATTCCTGACAAATGTTAGGAAGAACTTCATGATGGAGAGTTGTTCAACAGCAGAATGGACTACTTCCTTCTAGGTTTTTAAGCTGAGATTGGATCACCATCTTCTGGGAGTGTTAGTCCCTCTACCTGGCAGGGGTTAGACTAGAGGGCCTTGGGGTCCCTTCCAATTCTTTCATCCTGTGAGACTGCCTATGACCTCCTCAGCACGGATCAGGAATGTCAGTTCTGTCATTTGCCTTCCATAACTAGTCTAAAGATTTGATCTTTCTTCTACTTTCATGCATGGTGAGAATCCCTGTGGCAGCTGCTTCTTCCAGGTAAAAAGGGCTTTGCAGGTACAGAGCACATGCCCAGGGGTTGAGAGGACATACAAGGGAGTAGCTACAAGGGGATATAATGAGGACCTTTTGCCCCATAAGAATTTTGCCTCCAGTGCAATTTTCTTTCAGCCCCTTAGTTTCTAGCATCACAGAGAGTGAAACCATTCGCACGTGGAACTCTTCCATTTGCTGTGATTGCATTCTATGGGTTGTTTTGCCTCCCCCTTTTCTTTGGATGCCTGAATTGTATTTCTAAATTGGTGGTAGAATTCAAAGATATAGCTGCGTTAGTCTGGAGCAGCATGCAAAGGGATCTTGCAGCACCTTGGAGACTAAAGGAGAGAAAGAAATTGGTAGCAAGTCTTCTTAAGCACTGAGCTCTGTTCCTAAGCACTTCACTCCTTGCATCTGACGAAGCAGACTTAAATCTATGGAAGCTTATGCTACCAACCTCTTTCTCTCAGGCCATGTCCACCCTACACTGTTATAGTGCTATGATTCCACTTTCAACCTCCTATGGCATCCTGGGGTTTGCAGTTGAGGGAGGGGCCTTTAGAATTCCCAGCCAGAGAGCTCTTGGGCCTCCTCAGAAAACTACGAACCCCAGAATTCCACAGGGTGCTGAAAGTGGAATGATAGCACTATAACAGTGTAGTGAGGAATGGCCCTCGGTTAGTCTCCAAGGTGCTACAAGAACTTTTGCATACTGTATTTCTAAATATTCGACAGAAGTTTAAACTTACTTGAATGCTAGAAATTGAGAGGCTAAAAGGAAATTTCATCGTGGGGACAGAACAAGGGCAATTTCCACAATAGACCGTTATAGCGCTTTGATTCCACATTCAACATCCTATGGAATCCTGGGGTTTGCAGTTCCGGAAGGGGCCAGCTGGCCCCTCCCGGAACTGCAAACCCCAGGATTCCATAGGATGTTGAATGTGGAATCAAAGCGCTATAACAATCCAGTACGGAAATGGCCTAGGAGAGGAGAAAGGGCTTCAAACTACAGAAAAAGGGATCCCATCTAAACATCAGGAAGAACTTCCTGATCGCAGGAGCAATTTGACAGTGGAATCTGCTGCTGCCTCAGTGGAGCGTGATGGAGTCTCCTTCTTTGGAGGCTTTTAAAGAGAGGCTGGATGACTACTTGTCAGGAGCGCTTCGAATGGACATATCTGCATGGCAGAATGGGGTTGGGTTGGATAGCCCTTGGGGTCTCTTCCAATTCTAGGATTCTATGAATTCTTATTTGGGATGGGTACTGCCTTCATTTTGCAACCCTAACCACATATCTACCTCCCTTGGTACACGGAACCCACTCAGATGCCGCCCATGTGTTTCAATGTAATATCACTACTTCCAACGTAACGGGGAAAATAGACTTTAGGACTGCCCCGGGACATGTTGTTCTGATTTCATGAATCAATCATTTTTACCCGCCACCCTTTGTAAACGGTGCATAGAAGCCCAGCTTTCCCATGAACTGAATAACCCAATTCTGCAGCTCTGATCTTCTTATCTTCCTTTAACGCCAGGAGAAATCTCGGAGACACTTGAAAGAATGTGAGACAAATCCTATCAAAGTATAATCGGAGGTCCTTTTGATAGCAATATTTTAAAAAATGGGTTTGAATAACAAAAAAACAAAACAAAACAAAACAAAGGAAAATAATCTTAAGTAATTAGGTGAGAAATGAAGCAATACATACATGGAGATCGGCCCAAGAAGTTTGCATGTTAATGAAAGCTGAGCTGGTCATGCCATCTGCAGGCTACAAATTAAAACGTCTGATTAGTGATGAGGTTAGACAAACACAACTCCAACATTTAACGGCAAAAGCAAACGTCACTGGTTTTGTTTTGCTTTAACCAATTACAACTTCATTTCTCCAAATGTCACGAAAGGAACACCCCAAACATACAGACGAGAGAAGCTCATATAACAGAGAACAGCAACTAAGGGGCACCCCCGGAAACACGAAAACATGGCACCATTTTATTCATTATAACCAGGACGGGAAAGTGTGGCCCATGGGCCCTCCAGGGGCATTTGGGGAGCTTACAAACATTCCTAGTTTTTTGGATTAAAACACCCAGGATCCCCAGAGCAGAACAATTACTGGCCAAGCAGGCTGGAGTGATTTGGGGAGCTGTGGGCGCCAAAGAGATCTTCCCCAGGTTCTGATATTCCACCATTCAACAGCTGCTGTCCACTGTTTCACTCCCCGTGCGGCACCTCGGGGGAGCCAGCAGGCGCCGCGGTTTGAGTCCAGGCGAGGGCACCAGGACAGTAGGGCTCAGACGGCCTCTGCTCGGGGCTGGGAATCCCCCAGGAGGCCTTGGGCAAGTGCCATTCTCTCAGCTTCAGAGGAGGGCAGTGTGGCAAACCTCCTCTTAAGAAATCTCCCCAAGAAAACCTTCAGAGAGAGTTGGATGGGCCTGAAGACCCGTAACAATAAAGGGGACTAGTGTGGTGCAGAGCGCTGGACTAGGACTCTGGGAGACCGGGGTTCGAATCATTACTCAGCCGTGGGAATCTACCGGGTGACCATGGGCAAGTCACACTCTCTCAGCCTCAGAGGAAGGAAATAGGGAAACCTCCTCAAAAAATACCTCTTTTTTTTTTTAAAGATCCAACACAGTGTAGCAGTTTGACTAGACCTCTGAGAGACTACAGTTCACAGTCCCTCTCCTCACCCCTGGAAAGCCACTGGGCGAGCGTGGGCAAGTCACACTCTCTCAACCTCAGAGGAAAGCACTAGTGGCAAACCTCCTTTGACTAATAAATCGTGCCAAGAAAACCTTGGCTATGGTTGATTCTAACAATGACATTAACTCTAACTACCACCCTTAGAAAAAGAACACAGGATGCCTTTCACCTTACACAGTTATAGCACTACGATTCCACTTTCGGCCGCCATGGCACTATCCTATGGAATGCTAGGATTTGCAGTTTAGGGAAGGGTGCTAAGCTGACTAAGAGATTCTGGACCATTTACAGTGCAACCCAAACTGGTTGGAGTGGGTTAGGATGAGGGCTAAGACATCTGTGCCGGCCGAACAGGCCAAAGCTGACTGCATTCCCCTTGTGCCGGCACAGCCCTCCTGTGCCAGCCGATCCCGGAGATCTACCAGCTGAGGGATCAGCCACCACAAGGGAGGAGATCAGCTGTCTGAAGGGCCAAAAAGGGGGCAGAGAAGAGGCGGAGTAGGAAGGAGAGCTGAGTTGCGCCACATCCAAACCTCACTCAGCTCAGAGACGCAGCCAAGGTTAGGCCAAGGTTAGGACCGGCCTAAGTTGCTTCCAACACAAGGAAAGCAAGGAGAGCGCTTCCAAAAGAAAATTCTTGCGTCCCAATCCATCAGCCAGACCCACATCTATCCCGGGGGGACCAAGGCTTGGACTCAGCATAGCTTCAGCTGGCCTAATGTTGCCTTGGCCAACCGATGGCCCTCTTGCTGAGTCAAGATTGCACTCTTAGTCCAAAAAAGTAACTTTTCTAAGCTCTGCTCTGCAGCCAGCAACCCAATTGCTAGTCACCTGGCCAAAGTATGCTTTTATTTCTTGAAATGGGCTACCCTGAACCTCGGTTTGGGGGTTTAAGTGAAATCTCAGCACCAAAATGTCATACATGAGTTTCTCATTTTTTTAAAAAAAGGAATTTAGGCATCTCTGCCCCCGCTTTTTGATGGTCTACTTTTCAGTGAGCCGCCCTTTCAACCTTTTCAATTACAAAACCCATATGTTTGACATATGGTCCACACTTTTGACCATGCACAAAATATACAGGTTCTAGTTGTAACTGAAAAGGACCAAAAGAGCAGATCATTGAAAAGTCACCACATGGTGCTTTTTCTCTCAGTCAGTGTGGCAATCTGAGTCAATTCACTTCCATATTTTAACGATTTCCCCTTTCTGGCACTGCTCCGGTCCCTACCTGTCAAATAAGCAGGGGACCCCCGTATGTAGAAGCCTCTCCAGGGGTGTAGCTACGGAGGGGAGGGGGCGAAATGCAGGCATCACCCCTCCCAATGAGGATTTTGCCCTCCCATGAAATTTTTCCTTCAGCCCCCAAATTTCTGGCCTTGCAGAGAGCGAGAAGCTGAAAACTGGTCAGTCCAAGAACTCCTCTTGTACCGGCTGCGTTCTCTTTCCTTGGCTCACTCTGCCTGTCTTTTTGCTTCGGATGCCTAAACACTATTTCTAAAGGCTCAGCTGGAGCATTTATTTAATATTTCACTTTATTTTATTTTATTTATCTCCCACCTTTCCCCCAGCAGGGGGCCCAAAGGAGTTTAAATCAATTTACGACAAAGTTCGGCTAAACTCTGGCCATTTCCGCCCGACACTCTTATAGTGCGATGATTCCACTTTCAGCCTCCTATGGAATCCTCCCGGAGCTGCAAACCCCAGGATTCCATAGGAGGCTGAAAGTGGAATCATCGCGCTATACGAGTGTCGTGTGGAAATGTTCTCTGACTTTCCAGAAGTTAAACACACACACACACACACACACACACACACACACACACATACACTATTAAACAATTCTATTAAAAAAGCACATACTTAAAACAATGCAAAGCAGATTTAAGACATAATTAGATGAAAGGCAGAAGCAAAAGCACACCACGCTAGAAACAATTTTTATGGCAATGCTAGAAATCTGGAGACTGAGGGGAGATTTCATATTTGGGGAGTCCATGTCCATGATGTCCCTTTTTGCCCGGCAACAACTACACCCTTGCGCCTCTCAGGCCTCAGCTCTGACTTCCCATCCCCTCCTGCTGTCTCCTGGCAGCCGCAGCCTGCCGAGGAAGGAGGGGTCCCCTTGGATCTTGTGGCGCCAATGGTCACACACAGCGGCAAACCAAGCCCCTCTTTGCCCCCAACGCTGCACCACATCTAAGGGGGCTTAATCTTTTGCAATTGGAGCGACAGCACAAATGCCAGGGCCTTCTGCCGCAGACAGACAGAGCTGCTCCCCTTGGCTTCAAATTAGTGTAAATTAGGAGCAGGTTTATGGACAGGCAGGCTGAAGTTCAACTCAGCGCTGGCAAACAAGCCGGGCAAGATGTTCGTGGGCAGGTGACTATTCCCTTTCACGTTAAATCCATAGGGACAGAGCTTAGAAACGTTACCTTTTGGACACTGGTGGATTCCGGGAGTTGTGGTCCAAATAGGCAACATTTCCAAGCTCTGGATAGAAGAGAGCCAGCTCTCCTATGAAATAGCTACACATCTCTGCAAAAACTTGTGCCAGAATTTAGAGCCGTTTGCTGTCATCTCAGACAAGATTTGCAAAAAGCCACAAACCCTGGATCCAAGGGTGAGCGTAAATGTCTGGGGTGGAGAACTGCGCCCACACTGAGCTACTGCAGTCCTTCACAGAAGTGCCAGTCCGCAAGGAACGAAGGGACAAGCCCGCCCTGGGCAGCTGACGGAAAAGCAGCTCAGCTTCACCACCGCCCTTGGCAAAACGTCGAGCAAGTCAAGCACCTGCGGGAGGAGAAGCAGAAGCTTTGTGCAGAAGTGAGCCAGGATGGGGCCAGCTTGCAAAAAAGCCCAGCTCTGGAACCACAATGGCTGAAAGAAGGATCATGGACAATGGAAAGGAATCAAGGCAAACATTTAATGCAGGGGTGGGCAACTATGTGAGGGCCAGTGGCCAGTCTCACGCTTTCCCCAGAGCCCTCTGCAGGCTGCAATGCCCCCAACACACAGAAAGCAAGCCCAAATACCTCTGTTTTCCTCTGTAGGTCCACCTCAGAACCCTTTACTATTCCCAGATTCCTTCCCTATTCCTCTGCGGTCCCTCTCAAAATGGCAACAGGAAGTGACAGCACATGACTTCCTGTTTCCGTTTTGGGAGCAGCTGCAGAAGAAAGTGGAGGAATTTGGGCTTGCCGAGGAGGTGTGCGCCAGCTGGGGTTTATGGAGAGAAAGCGGACCTGGCCCGACGCAGTCACATGCCCCTGGTCCTAGCCTTTCGGACGAGTCTCAGCCGACGGGAGAGAAGACAGCATTCAGGAGCAGAGCATTCCTTCCTCAGTTCTGCTGCCCTGAGACGCCCAGACCACAGACAGCAGCCGGTCTATTGGCATGGGTCCTTCCTCTGAGGGAACAGCCTCCCTCTCTCGGCAGCTGTGCCCTCTCAGAAGATTCCGTGTCCACCAGGCTCTCAGCACGCAGCTCCCATAAAGCAAGTTTATAAGGGGAAATTTCTCTTCCACCACAGGCCAACACAAAGGGAACCGTCGGAATAATAAGCCTGCTCAGGAATTTTTGTGCTTGGCCTAATTAGAGAGGGAAGGTGCCATACCAGGCAGGAAAGGCGGGCAGGGGGTGTCTGGATGGCCCCAAGCATTTGTGGTCTCCCCGTTCTCAGTGGGGACCTGGTGGTATTAAAGACATCTGTCCCTTCAACCTGTATTTGGAAAGGGACAACCCAGACCTAGGCACCGGCTGCCAAGGCAAGCCCTGATTCACACAGCCACTGAATTCACCCTCCAAGGACAAGCCAGGCCATTTGAATCTTGTTCACAGTAGAGTTGTGCATTTCACATTTCTTTGCACATTCAGTTGTGCACTGTTGCAATTTATTCATGCACAAATGCCACAGAGTTCTGTGAGTGTAAAGTTACACGCCACCTCCTTGACGAAGGATCTGAGCCCTAGTCTGACAAACAAGGAGAACACACACACACACACACACACACACACACACACACACACACGCTTTTCAAGGCAGTTCTTTCACCCTGAGATTTCTCCTCCGTGCCTTGAGGACTGGACAAGACAGTGTGGGACTTGAGATCTGGGAACCCTAGTTTGAAATACATTTAAGACACAGGGGCGCTTTGAGTGTGTATTCCTACATGGTTGAATCCTGCATGGTCATTGTGGTCTTTTCCAACTCTACAATTCTACGGAGCCCAACCCTGCCAGCACTTAGGACTGTACGCCTATGGGGGTGGCAGGGCCTAATCAAAGTTCCAACTACAAGTTACTTCTCACTTTCTATAAACAGTCTTTGCCAGTTCTGGGGGTGAGGAGGCAGAATAAACACAAAGTAAAAATTACTGCTGACTCAAACCACATTGCTTCCACATATCTCTCAGACTTAAGGCACTAAATGACCTAAGCTTTGGACATCTACCTCTCTTTTCAGAGACTCCTTTGGTGACCTTCTCGCAAAAGAGTTTGCTATTAAGCCAAGCTTAATTCTACACCAGCATAACTCCCACAAGATCATGAGAGAGCTGAGGTGTCTAGATTGCTGAAAGATGGGGACAGCTGTGTCCACACAACCGTCCAGGAACACCATGGACCACTGTGCAACTTGTGTAGGGAGGCCCCAGATCAGAGACTTCTTGGGTAAGCCAGTAAAAATCCCAAGTCCTCACACAGTTAGCTGGTTATGCAAGCATGTCACCAACAGGATTCCATCCATCCCACAAGAATGTGAAGGACCCAAAGTGTCCATAGCGAAGAGCAGAGCTGAGTCCACAAATCCCTCCAGCAGCAGCATAGAGTACTGCACAACTTGATAGAACATTTGAGTAAGGAGGTCTCAAAGGTCTCCTTACTCAAGCCAGTAAAAATTCCAAGCACTTGCATGATTGGCTGGCTATGTAAGCATAAGTCACCATCAGGATTCCATCCAAAATGAGGCAGTCTGTGGTGCATCCTTGGCAAGTCACCCTCCATCTGCCTTAGAAGAGGGCAATGGCAAACCATCTCTGGAGAAATGTTGCCTAGGAAACCCTATGATGAAAGAATTGTCTTAAGTTGGAGTCAGCTTGAAAGCATAGTACAGCCACATGCTACTAGATAAGACCTATGTCTGGGAGCCAGCTCCCAGAGAGTCCTCTGGGAGACCAGAGTTTGAATTCCCATTCAGCCATGGAAACCCAGTGGGTAACCTTGGGAAAAATCACACTCTCTCAAGCCTCAGAAGAAGGCAAAGCCAAACCTCATTGAAGAAATATGGAGAAAGTCACCTCCTCTGAAGATACCTTGCCAAGGAAACGCCTATGATAAGCCGTAAGGTGGAGTCAGCTTGAAGGCACACAACAAAAACAAAGCAGAGAAGAGTTGGGATACCCACTAGCATTCAGTCCACATTCTGTATGTCTTGGTGAATCTATGTGTGCGCAGGCATCAACATGCTTCTTTACAATCTGGTCAGAATAACCAACCTTGGCTATTTCACTTCTAGGCAGATGGAGCTGCCATCTGAGGACAGAGGCCCTGAGAAAAGAGACCCCACCAAGAAGTCTCTATGCCTTTCAGCATGACAGGGTCAACAAATCTGTGAACTACACTTGTCTCAAATCCCACCTGAGACCCCAGCAGAATCATATCACACTTTTTGCAGCAGCTCATTAAGAAGAGGGAGCTGGAGGCTTGGAGGAGATCCCTTCTCATCCTTGGCGTACTTGGGGCATCTTCTCCCTTGGTTTTTGGACATCAGCCATGGCCAAAAGAAAAAAAAAACTTCAGCGATTGAAGCTGGCTTGCAGGGATGTTGAGCATCCAGGAATCCTGATTCTTTCTGTGATCAATGAAAACGTGTTTTTTTCTCTCTCTCTCCCTTCAGTTATTCAGTTTTGTGTTCTAGAAACCTGCTTGGTTTGTGTAGATGCAGGACTGATTTCAGCTTAGATTAAAATCATGGTTCCAGCTTCCTCGCTCTGATTTGTCTCTCAAGGGAGGCATAAGCCTTGACTGAAACGGTCCTCATGCGCATGAAGACATACCAATGGAAGAACCTAGCTTAGAATGGGAAAAAGGATGGCTCAGAAAGCTTCAGCTCCAACAGACCACTGAGCATTGCACTCACGGGTTGCCCAAGACCCTTCTCCTCACTGCATGCTCCTTCAAATCAGGCTGACTGGCCTTAGTCACAAACAGCAGCCATAGGAGAGTCCTTCAAAAGGCACCTTCTCAACTAGCCTCCTTGGCATTGGTGAAGGATCCCTGACTACAGTGAGGAGAAAAGAAGGGAACTGGATCTCCTGTTGGTGATGTCCAGCTGAAAGGGAAGGAAGAAGTTCTGAGGAGGGCCTGGCACGAAAACAAGGCCCACTTATCATCTCCTGGTGAGAGGGAGATGTTCCCAGGAAGCGTGACAACAGCATGAGGTTCAAGCATTCCGAAAAAAGGACTTGAAGAGCCCCAGCCTCTGACCTCTTGCTGTCTGTCCTCAGAAAGGAACATCCTGTCCTGGCCCTAGCCCAAAGTCACTCCTCAGTGATCTGGTGTCTGAGTGGACAGCAGCATCTTCTTCTTCTTGTCCCAGTTCACTCTGAAGCGAGAGAAGCTGGAGGAGTTTGAGATCTGAGAGGGTTCAGGTGAGCAAAAGTCACCTCGCCAAGGTGTCATCCAGATAAGGAGAAACAGTAATTCCAACCCCCATCCCACCCAACCCCTTGAAGTTACAAATGAGTCCAGAGTGACTAAGACGCCCAAGATCTTGGCACCAACTGGACGGGGAAAGAAACCTGTCCTCAAATGAATCCTGCAGAGTCATGCTTATTGGTCCTAAAAATATTCTGGTCAAAGCAAGCAGATTGGTAGACACCAGCGACGGGGAGTCATGCAGCCTTCCAGGTGTTCTTGCACTGCAGCTGCCAGCCTCACTCACCATTAGCTATGCTGCTGGGAATTGCAATACAACAAGATTTGGGTGGCCATACTTTGCCAACCTGGGCTATGTGGATAGGAAACAATCCTAGTTTTGGACTAGTGATGGAGCAAAGAATCTTTATTTAAAAGAAAACTATACTAGCTACTTCAGGTCTTAGATTTGTTGTTGTTGTTCTTATGTGCCTTCAAGTTGACTCTTACTTATAGTGGTTCTCTCCCAGAGTGTTCTTGGCAAGCTTTCTTCACAGCAGGTCAGCTGTTGCTTTCCTCTGAGGCCAAAAGAGTGTGACTTGTCCAAGACCACCCAGAAAGTTTTCATGGATGAACAGGAAGTTAAACTTTGGTCTGCCAGAGTCCTAGTTCAACACTAGAATCACTAGACAACACTACTTCAGTTTTCCTGGCAAGATTTCTTCAGAGAAGATTTGACATTGCCTTCTTCTTAGGCTGAGAGAGTATGACTTGTCCAAGGCCACCCAGTGGTTTTCCATGGCTGTGTGGGGATTTGAACCCTGGTCTCCCAGAGTCCTAGACCAAGACTCAAAACACTACACCACAATAGCTGCCCAATATGGCCTTGGGAGCCTCACGTAGTCCACAGGTAACACTTTCCCTAGCCCTGATGTAGACAGCACCTTGCGGAGTTATTGTTATGTGTCTTTAAGTCAAGTGTGACTTATGCTGATCCCATCCCAGTTTTGTCTTGGTCAGATTTCATCAGAAGAGGCCTGCCACCATTACTTTCCTCTGGGGCTGAGAGTGTATGACTTGTCCAGGGTCCCTCAGTGGACTTCCATGGTTGAGCAGGGATTCAAATGCTGATCTCCCAGAGTCCTGGTCCAGCAATCACACCACACTGGTTCTCAAATCTTGGATGCACATCTCTAATTCTCCCTGAATGGGAGCAGGGAAGGGGATGAATCTCACAAAACCACTGGGACGCGGAGAACCAGTCCATGAGTCTTGTGTCCAGCAAGTGACGGATTGGTCCTCTTTTTCTCATGAGAAAAATATCACTGTCAGGGCATGGTGTGATCCACAGTGAAACCTAGATCCTGCTTCCATGCAGTCCATGGGTGAGCAGAGGAGACCCCTGATGGGACTCAGCTAGACCTCCGAGGCCTCTTCCCTCAGATCCAAAGTGAGTAGATGTGAGGAAAGAGAAAGACTGCATCCTACAGGGTAGTTCTGAGAAACACCACTTGATCTGACTTTTTTCCCCCCAACTTTCTTGAGCTTGGAAGAAGAGAAAAGATGGAGCACCACAGAAGTCCCTACGCCACTACTCCTCCTCCTCCTCCACCACACCTGAAGGGAAATCATTTCCTTCAATTTTGGCTTCACATTCACAGGAGCTGTCCAAGGTGCTGAACCCTATTCCCAAACTAAATTCAGTCCCTTGGAGAGCCCCTTTAAAGGCCAGGCAAAAACCCTGAGTGGATTCCAGACCCAAAGACATGGAAGCCACCAACTGCCTCTGACAACAGCACATTCAGATTAAGATGTATAGCAGTTCTGGAGCTGGAAACACGAATGGTAAGAGCTCCTTGGCACAGGAGCAGAGTCCCATAGAAGGTAACGGATTCACCTTCATGAAAGGTCTTTAAAAAGAGAGAGAGAGAAAGAGAGAGAGAGAGGGAGAGGAATTAGATCGGGCATCTTTTAACAGTGGTCTCCAGCACAAGCTAGCAGGAGACAGAATTACACGGCCCTTGAAGTCTGTTCATTTCTATGACATGATAGCCATATTTAAATATTTGAAAGGATGCCATATGGAAGGTAGAATAAGCTTGTTTTCTGCTGCTCCAGAAACTAGGATACAGAGCAATAAATTCAAAGTACAGGAAAAGAGATTCTATGTAAAAGTATTTGGAAGAACTTCCTGATGGTAGTCATTGGACAGTGGAATAAACTGTGTGATGGAGTCTCTTCCTTCTTTGGAGGTTTTAAACAGAGGCTGGATGGCCATCTGTCATGAATGCTTTGACGGTGTCTTCCTGCACGATGGAATGGGGGCTGGACTTGTGGACTGATGAAGCCTTTGTGGTTTCTTCCAACTCTATGATTCTAGGATTCTATTAGGTCACCGGAAGACCTAAAACTGACCATATAACACCAATTCTAAAGTCTCTCCATTGGCTGCCTACTAGTTTCCGGGCACAGTACAAGATGTTGGTCATTACCTTTAAAGCCCTACATGGCTTGGGGCCAGCCTACCTGCGGGATCGCCTTCTCCCATACAATCCGCCCCGCACACTAAGGTCCTCTGGGAGGAATTTACTGCAGCCAGTCAGAACTAGGCTGGCTGCGGTTACCCAGAGGACCTTCTCTTCTATCGCTCCCAAGCTATGGAACGGCCTGCCGGAGGAGACCCGGCACATTACCGGTCTCGACTGCTTTAAAAGAGCAGTCGAGACCGATCTCTTCCGACAGGCCTTCCAAGACTAGCATTTCCATCGCCTCCCATCAATTGTCTTGCTGTTCTTTTAATAGCTGGTTGACTGTACTGTGTTTTAGGGGGTTGGTCTTAGGTGGATTGGTGGGTGGGGAGGATTGGGTATGTTTTTTAATGTATTAATGTATTTAATGTTGTTCGCCGCCTCAATCCAGGTGGAGAGGCGGGATAAAATAATAACAATAATAATTAGTAGTAGTAGTAGTAGTAGTAGTAGTAGTAGTAGTAGTAGTCTCTCTCTGGAGCAGTTTTACAGGAAAAGTGACTTTTCTGAATTGTTATTCAAGGGAGAGAAAGAGAAGTGATATGATAGTCTCCTTTAAATATTTGATAGGCTGTCAATTGGAAGATGGAAACCTCTGCTGTTCCAGAGGGCAGGACCTGATCCAATGGTTCAAATCACAAGGAAGGAGATTTCTATGCAGCAGGAGGAAGAGCTTCGCAACAGAAAGAGCTCTTCACACAGTAGAAGATACTTCTTCCAACTCTGGTGGGTCCTCCTTCATTGGAGGCCTCTAGGCAGGGGATGGATGGTCACCTCTCGAGGGTGCTTTAAAGGTAGATTTCCAGTGGATTGAACTAGATGGCCCACAAGGTATCTTCCAACCTTTATGATTTTACAGTTGTCGAAATCCCCATATCTGTAGCAGTGGTCATGCTAGGTAGAGGATTCTGGAGTTGTAGTCTGTAAAAGTAATTCCTCTAAGATCTGCATGGAAATCTGCAGGGTACAGGGGAATATTTTTTTTCTGAAGTTCTGTATTTTTTGAAAAAATATGTTGTATGGTGGAGCTGGGAATAAGCTGCCTGTTTTCCTCACTGACCCCAATTCCCCCAATCTTACAACATCAGAGGAAGAGGAGCAACATGGAGAGTGGAACCCACATCAAACTAACCAGTACCAGAAACTTCCAAGGTCTTTCTGCCCTTCCCATGAAAATCTGATTTACGCATTCTGGTGTGCATCAGAAGTCACAGACAATTCCAGCTATGTTGTTAATAATACAACAGAAGGATTAACACTGCTTTTCCTCAGTCCCACCCTGTGATTACCTGGACTGGAATGAGAGGTTCCTTGTCATCGATATCAATAAGGACATCATCTCTAGGAGTGACGCTGACTTCATCTGCAAAAAAAAGGGGGGGGGGATAAGAAAAAAATAGCAAGTTTAGGTGAGGGGAACAGACTTTGAACCATGTGGAAATCACATCTAATTTTGTCTTTACCCTGATTCACCTTACCTCAAATTATTTTGCCTGAATTTTCATTATGGAAATGTCCAACCCAGTGACAGGTTCAATGTGCCTCCAGTCAGAAGCTACTCAACTTACCCACAAAAGGTCTTACAATCCTAGAGTTGGAAGAGACCCCAAGGGCCATCCGGTTGAACCCCATCCCATGATGCAGGAAGACACCATCAAAACACTCCCTTTGACAAACAACCACCCAGCCTTTTCTTTAAAAACCTCCAAAGAAGGAAGAGACTCCACTATACTCCCACACAGCAGCCTTTTCCACTGTCCAACTGCTCTTCCTGTCAGGTAAAAGGAGGCCTGAGTCAGCTAGGACTTGGGCCATTTCCACCCTACACTGTCGAACATTTAGAAATACAGTATGCAAAAGGGTCTTGTAGCACCTTGGAGACTGAGGGTTTTTCCGCCTTATACTCTTACAGTGCTATTATTCCACTTTCATCCTCCTGTGGAGTTCTAGGGTTTGTAGTTTCCTGAGGCCCAAGAGCTCTCTGGCTGGGAATTATAAATGACCCTCCCTAAACTGCAGCCCCAGGATTCCATAGGACGATGTTGAAAGAGGAATAATAGCACTATAACAACATAGTGCGGAAATGACCTTGGTGTATCACAACTGAGCAAGATGCTGCATCGTTCAGCAGACAGTTTCAAGAGACATGAAGCCACTGAGAAGGACAACTTTTCACAGGACCATCACAAAACCAACATGGGCAAGGACTTCCAGCAGAGTGTATCTCAGCCCTTGATTGTGATGAAATGCCATACGGAATTTTGGAGTTAAGAAATAGGAGCAGCCATCTTTCTCCCAGAGGCAGTTTGAGTAGGAGAATCTCTTACTAGAAGTGGATGGACTTTTGCTTTCCGGTGATGGTTACAGATGGAAGCTGAGATCCCACTTTCTGTTTGCACAGTTACATGGAGACTGCAATATTCTACACTTCTGCTGAACACCAGCATGGTGCATACGATAATATACTTGCACAGTATAATATACACAGGAGCCACATACTTGCTTCTCATTGTCCCCTTGTGCCATGAGTAATAATGAACAGGGGCTGTTTCTGCAATGGCAGTGAATCAAGGGAGACATGGAAGGCAGTGGTGAATAGTTATGCACCACCCAAGATTTCCCAGTTACATAGCAGGAATCCCATTGGTTAGTCCTAAATAGAGTAAGATCAATTGTTGAGTGGTGGAGCCCACATGTAGATGAAACTCAAGGATTCAGTGTCTCTCTCTTAGTCAGAACAATGGGACTTAGACTTATGGGAAGTGGTTACACTTGTGGGATACCATTAACACAGCCAGAGACTAAATTAATCTATTGCTCAACAGTCAAAAATTGCAACTGCACGTGTAAAGGAACTTACACAGCTGTAGGACACCAGTAGGTTCTGGCCAGAGTCCAGGCCATCCCTTGTTTGTTCTATTTAAACAAAATATCATTACCATCCCAAAAAGCACATTTGGTCTTCTGTGAACAGCCCGCACAAGAGGAATGTAATTCTTCACTAATTTTGTTCACAAAGGTAGCAATGACTAATTTTAGCCATTTTCTTCCTGTCGCAAGTACATCTTCAAAACCAGCACAGTTTTCGAAGAATTCTGCAGTACAGAATTTACTCTGGACAAAATCCAAACCGAGAGGTTTTGCACAGATGATGATGATGATGATGATGATGATGATGATGATGATGATTAACTTGTTACCCACTTCTCTCCAAGGTTCAAGGAACCTGCACAGGAAAATATTGTTTCCCGTGCAGAAAATGTTTTCATTGTGAAATACCCATGTGCAAATTTCACACAGTATGTGTCCTGAACTGCAAAGTTTCTCATCGGTGCAGGATTCTTCTCATCAGCGTTCCCCAACACTTGAGAAACATGTTTTTCAATGGTTTTAAAAGTATTTTCAAATATTCTTTCAATCCCTCCTGCAGAGTTTCTTGGTAATGTTAGTGACAACCAAAATTTGCAGAAGAACATGTATTTAGTCACCAATAAACACATGTCTCCCAGCCCACATCCATATGCTCAGGTAGTGGGAGCTGGTGGGTCCCATGTTACTGGGATGATTAATCTACCAACCTTCCTACCTATCTGTTACATTATCTATATCTTGCCTTTTCCCCAGAGTTACCTTGTGTATTAAAGGAGCTATCCAAAGTGCTGAATTCTGTCCCTCAAGTAGGTTCAGCACTTGGAGAGCTCTGGGTAAACTCTACAGAGGGTTCACTTCCCCACAAGCACAGGAGCCATTAGCTGCTATTAGTGCCTACTTTTATTCCCAACGAACCCCAGAGTATCCATCATTGACTTTCTTACCTGCTTGTGTCTCAGGAAATGCTGCCTCCTCTTTGTAGGGATCGGAGAAGAATCCCTCCAGTGACCGGATGGTGCATTGCCCCACCACAGGCTTTCGGCCAAAGGGCCTGTTGTCAATGACTTTGATGATGATGGGAGGACTGTAGAGGTCTTCTCTTGGCAGGCGCTGAAAAAGGGCAACAACTGTTAGCACAGCAGGGAAGAAAAGAAGGAAGAGTAGGTTCCTTCTCATTTGAATAAATATGGAAGTGCATGTTACGTGTTTCCTCCCTGCTTCCTACCCTTGAGTAAGAAAGAGGGATCCTAAATTTCTACTAGTTGCCACCCTCCTCCCCCAGGACTCCTACTAGGGAGACCCCAAAAGTCAACCATAGAGGCAGTTGTCACTAAGGGCTTGCTTACCAGCTTCACTGGGACCTTCCCACAACTTCCCATGAGGGAACAGGAACTCTATACCATACACATCGGGCACAGACCTCAAGATGTTAGGAGACAAAGTCATGTGGGAAAACTTGGTTCTTACCAATTAACTGTCACCTTAACAACAGTTATCGTATACATGAAGAGTTTCCTTGCTTCAGGGATCGCATGTGAAGTTATGGAGTTACCAAGTAACCTTAAATCATTTGTTGTTTTTGTGTGTCTTCAAATCATTTTCAACTTGCAGAGACCTTAAGGTGAACCTATCATAGGGTTTTCTGGGGCTGAGAGCACATGATAGTTCCAAGGTCATCCAGTGGGTTTCCTTGGCCAAGTGGCAATCAAACCCTGGTTTCCAGGGTTTTAGTTCAGTGCTCAAACCACTACACCATACTGGCTTTTTAGCTTAGGATAATAGGACTTGATGTGACTAAATCACTCCTTTCTCTGTTCTGCTCAAGATTCAGTTGGCATTCTGGGTCTTCAGATGTTCCTGGGGGAAGCTGGGAGTTTGGACAAATAGTTCCAAGGGATGGTAAGGTAGGTGATACCTCTGCCTGCCCTTCAACCGGTTGCAAGAAAAGTGTCCTTGTTCTTCATAGTGCCTGTGTTTCACCTTTGAAGAGTCTCAAGACTTTCATACTTTCCTGCAAAGAGGTTATCCCATTGAACAAACGCTTGGATCTCACAATCCTTTGCATATTCACTGCAAAGTTGTCACCAAAACCTGTTAACCCTTTGATTACCTCAAACTGTGTTGTCTCAAATAATGGCACGGTGCCATTATCATGGAACAGATTGGGATTCTCCAGCCAGGTGTAACTAGAGAGGACAGCATGCATACAAAGGCAAGAAGAGTGACCTCTGTTGGCCTACAACTCTCAGAAGCTAGAAGCTCCTCCAGAGACTAGAACACAAACCCATGGATTCACACTGTGAGAAAAAAGATTCCACCTAAACGTCAGAAAAAGCTTCTGGCAGGACGAGCTGTTTGACATGTAGAATGGAAGATGTTTGTCTCCTTTTCTACAGGTCTTTAAATGGAGGCTGAATGACTATCTTTTGGCAATGCTTTAGCTGTGTAGTTCTGCATAGCAGGGGTTTCAACAAGATGGCCATTACAATCCCTTCCAACTGTATTCTATGAAACCCCCAGGCAGGAGCCATGCTGGCTGAGGGATTTTGAGAGTTGTAATCCAAAAAAGAAACTTTCCCAGACTCTAACAAGGAAGGGGTCCCTTACCACTTCCATGAAGAGAACAGAGACGTCAAAGTTCGGGTTCTTCTTGAGGTTCTTGATAACGCATGACTGCACCATCTGTCCTCCACACTCCACCTGGAGACTGGGCGAAGTCACACTGGCCAGCTGGTAGCTCTTCATATTGCGGAGGCCCCAGGCCAAGATCTGCAGTTGGAAAAAGAAGAAACCGGAGACCAAACAGTGCCGGAGAGTAAGGAACATATGCAATCGCTGAGCAAAGGGAAAGACACTGAAGTTCTGATGTGGTCAGCTCAGCTCTCGATCCTTTTCCCACCCTCCTGTGATGTGTGGGTTGTTGTGAGAGTCTGCATGATGAGAGGCAACTGTATAGGTCTCTCTCTTTTGCATTCTGGTTACGTTCAGGCATGCATGTTTGCATTAAGGGTATGCTGGGCATGTGTTCTTTCATCATCTAAAAAGTCTAAACCTTATTGTTGGGACCAAACAGCTGTGTCAGCAGAAATCCCTTAAAGAAATACCACTTCTCTTCCCAGAACAGGTTTGGAAAGCCTGAACAAGGTGGTTCTTCTGTACCCACCTCAACGGCCGTACGTTGAAGAACGGGTTTGATTCCTTGAGGGACCATGTAGATGTTGGGTTCTCTCTGTGGTGGTGGGTACGGCAGGTCTGAATCAGCAGACTGCAACAGGAGGGAAAGCGTGGGATATTACATGAACAATCACTGTAGAATGGAGAAAAGTTTTTTTCAGTCTATCAGTGTGGTCCCACGGTGGCCAGCCAGCTGCCCTTGGGAAGCCCAAAAGCAAGACGTGAGTGCAATAGCAGCAGCACCCACCCATGCAGGAACTGGGATTCAGAGCCACACTGTGTCTGCTACTGCACAGATGAAATACCCATTGTTACTACTGTGATTGAGAGTTCCACTTCTCATGCTTCCATCCAATCCCCTGTCAAAGCCTGGCTAGCAGCCCTCATTACATCTTGTGGCAACGAGCTCCACAGCAAAACCATGCACTCAAAGGTGGCACACTTCCTTTGATTTGCCCCAAATCTCCTGCAGTTCAGGATGCTCCCGAATTTCAGCATTCCGAGAAATGAAGAAAAAGTTCTTCCTCAACTACTTTTGCATGGCGAGAGAAACAAAGACCATATTTTCCTTTAAGAACAGGAGCCTGGACCTTAGCACTCGCCTCACCTTTGCCCCTCCTGGTAAAAATATACCAAAGCCATTTCCGCACTAGACTGTTCCAGCGCTATTATTCCACTTTCAACATCTTATGGAATCCTGGGGTTTGCAGTTTCGGGAGGGGCCAGCCAGCCCCTCCCGAAACTGCAAACCCCAGGATTCCATAAGATGTTGAAAGTGGAATAATAGCGCTGGAACAGTCTAGTGCGGAAATGGCCCAAGTGCTTGTTAAACTGAATCATCTCCACAACTGGTACAAAGATTGGAAGGTGGTGACATCACATCTACTGGCAAATCAGCTCTGTGCCCATGTAAGGATGTCAATATTCACTTTTATGTATGTGTGTATGTATATGTGTGTGTGTGCGTGTGTGTATTATTACGTACAAGAATGAATCATTTCAAAAGTTTTCTTTCTGCTGTGTGAGATTACTAGACATTTTGCACATTATTTAATAATTTATTTACTTACTTACTTATTTATTTACCTTTATATTTCAGGATATATTTTGCAAAAAAAAACCACACAAAAATGTTTTTGTGTGTGTGTGGGGGGGGGGACTTGGTTTTGCACCAAAACAATCTTTGTGCACAGAAATGAGGGTCTTTTGCGCAAAACTATAACACTTTCCCACAAGATAGGATTTTTTGGCAGATTAGTCAGGAAGTGTTATAAAACCTCACGGGAGTTGACTGATTTCTCATCAAAACAAGAACATTTCCTAGTATATTTCCTTTTATTTTAGTTAATTTTTTTCACAACAATATTTCCCTTACCTTACAAATATAACACAGAAAACAGCCAATTCCTTCTTCCTCTCCTTCCCACCCCCTCGTCTTAAATAAAGGGGAAAAAATGAGCGTGTTTTGCATATTTACTGCCTGCAGGTGGCTTTTCTTTATTCAAATGAATCACTATAAACCTACAGTAGACGACTGTCAGGGTTACATTGCTGCATTGGTCCTCCAGTGGAATTTGGGGGGCTGCCCCCCCAAAAGTTGGCCCTAACACTCCTCTAACATCCCCCCCCCCCAACAAGGGCTTGGAGGAAAATTTTACCATGTTTTCTTGATGATAGCCATGTTTAAATATGTGAAGGAATGACATATGAAGAATGAAGCAAGCTTATTTTCTGCTTCTCCAGAGGCTAGGACATGGAACAATGGCTACAAACTGCAGGAAAGGAGATTCCACCTGAACCTCAGGAAGAACTTCCTGGTGGCCAGAGCTGTCTGGCAGTGGAATAAGCTGCTGCCTCCACGGAGGGTGGTGGAGCCTCCTCCTTCCTTGGAGGTTTTTGACCAGAGGCTGGATGGCCATCCGTCCAAGGGAATGATTTGATGTGTGTTCCTGCCTGGCCGGGGGTTGGACCGGATGGCCCTTGGGGTCTCTTCCAACTCTAAGATTCTGCAACCCTCTCTGGGCCATTTTAGGGCTGGAAATGGCCTTTTTTCCAAAAGGAAGTGACCTGGAAGACTGGGGGAACTGAGGGCCACACAAGAAGCCCTAGAATGAACTTTTCCCCAAAGTTGCTTTAAATTAAGGTGGTGATTCTTCTCCCCCAGAGCTGACCGGGGAAAAGAAAGGGGTCAGTTTGAATTCAAGATTGTAAAAGCTGCTTCCACCAAACAATCCCCACCAGTCTGTCTCGGCCCTTGTTTTCCCAGCAGAAAAAGTCCTCAAGATCCATCCCAACCTTGAGCTTTGGAGCTGAGCGTCTCCAAAGGAAAAGAAAGCCCTTGGGGAGGAGGGGGGGATAAGGAAACCCTTAACCGAGGGCAGTTGGAAGTAATTTAGGAGGTAGTCGCTCTTTCCAAGCTAAAGCATTATTGCATTAAATTAAGGAGGCCTATATATTTCAAACATCAGATCGGGTCGTATTTATTTATAGATCCCTATATATGTATATTTAATAAGACTACAGAGCGGGTTGCCTGAGGCCCTCAAAGCCGAGTTGCAATTTTCCTTGGCCGCTGCCAGGAGCTGCCAAATCAAAACAGCTTGTTGTGAACCACGGCACTGCCAATTCCACTCGGGGTAATCAGAAACACAGAGTCATCTCGTGGGGGGAAAGGACTGCTACAGCCAGCCACCAACACCAACGCATAGGATTTCACAGCTAGGCTGGGTAAAGGCCTAAGGGTGACACTGTCACTCAGAGGGCCGAAAGGGAAAGACTTTTCCAAGATGTTGAAAGCCAGGCAGCTGCTCTACTCCAAAGCTGCAAGGCGTCCCGTAGAGCCCAAGGAACCACTGCTCAAGCGGTCACCAACAATGTGCAGGAATGTCATTTTTTGCTAATTTTTTTCTCAAAGGGAGCAACGAGTAATTTTAGCAATTTTCTTCTCACTGTGAGAAAGTCTTCCAAAGAAAAAAACATGCAGTTTTCAAAAACTATTTGCTGATTGGAACTTATCTGCACCAAAAAAAAAACACATTGAGATTTTTTTCACAGTCTAAGGCCATTTCTGCACTAGACTGTCATAGGGCTGTGATTCCACTTTCAACATCCAATAGAATCCTGGGGTTTGCCATTTCGGGGGGGGCCAGCTGGCTGGCCCTCCCGAAACGGCAAACCCCAGGATTCCATCAGATGTTGAAAGTGGAATCACAGCACTGTAACAGTCTAGTGCGGAAATGGACCGAGACTTAGGCCATTTCCACACTACACTGTTACAGTGCTACTATTCCACTTTCAACCTTCTGTGGAATTCTGGGGTTTGTACTTTACCGAGGGCCAAGAGCTCTCTGGCTGAGAAGTCCAAATGCCCCTCCCTAAACTGCAAACTCCAGGATTCCAGAGGATGTTGAAAGTGGAGTAATAGCACTATAACAGGGTAGTGCGGAAATGGTCTTACTCGGCATCAAACCAAAAAAAAATGTACAAAAAGGTAGCATTCTTTTCTGCAGAAAAGAATGCACAGAGCATATTGGCCAGAGTCCAATACCAGGTACTTAGTTAAATATATTTAACTTGAATGACTTCTCCCAGCCTGACATCTCCAAACCTGCCACAGGCATCATTCACTTGAGCTCTTACCACAAGCAGAATGGACCTCTGTGTCTCCATGTAGCTGATGTACAGTAAAGTAGGTTGGAGAAGGAAGTCATGATCATGGCCATAGAGTCAAAATCATGACTAACTGCCACCATGAATATCGAACAGTTATGGATAAGTGAATCTAGATAACTGTCTTGTATTCATGATTACTAGTTCATCACCTAACTTGACCAAAGTTCATGCGCAAGGAATCTAGGCGTCTTAGTAGACTCCTACTTAGTTGACTCAAGTTGAACATGAGTCAACAGTGTGATGCAGCAGTCAAAAAAGTCAATGCCATTCTAGGCTACATCAATAGGTCTAGACTGAGAGAAGTAATAATATCACTCTATTCTGCTTTGCTCAGACTCCACTTGGAATACTGTGTCCAGTTCTGTTTAAATATTTGAAGGGATGTCGTATGGAGGATGGAGCAAGCTACCATCAGGAAATTCTTCCTAACATTTAGGTAGAATCTCTTCTCCTGTACTTTGAAGCCATTGCTCCATGTCCTAGCTTCCGGAGCAGTAGAAAACAAGCTTGCTCCAGCTTCTTCCGTATGACTCCATTTCAAGCATTTAAACATGGCTTTCATGTCCCCTCTTAAACTTCTCTTCTCCAGAAAAAACATACCCAGTTCCCTCAGCTGTTCCTCATAGGGCTTCATGGTGTCCAGGCCCATGGTTACACTTGGGTTGCACTGCCCTGGATATGTTCCAGCTTGTCAATATCCTTCTTGAATTGTGGTGTCCAGAACTGGACACAATATGTGGTTTGGTTCAGTCGTACAACTTCACTACTCAATACAAGGGTTGTGTAGCACCATCCAAGCACAACACCACATGTACTATACAATTCCAATGTAAGATCACAGCTGGTGAATCTGTGTGTACGAATCAGGATAGTGTTCATAACGCTAATAGTCATCAATGTTAATAAACAGAGCAAAGCAGGTGGGTTTATTCTCAGCACTGAGTTTAGTCTTGCCTTTGCAGTGGAAGGTGAAGCAAGGCAAGTGGCTGTCAAAGCTTAGTGGGCCGGAAGGAAGCAGATGTTCAAGAAGGCAAGCCGAAAAGAACGGTTTCCAGAGCATCTCAGTGTACATCTGAAGACCTGCGATCCTCAGTTGAGAAGGCCAAGGCAGAGGCAGCAGTTTTACAGGAGGAGACAGAACCCGACTGACTCACGGTATCACCTGCTCCCTGCCGAGTTTCTGCTTGCAATACCACCCCCTGCTACCTAGGTGGTGCTGAGGAGCAGCTAAGGGTATACCCCGCCACCCCGCAGATGTGTTGATCTCCTCCAGTTCTGCCTGGCGTAGCCAGCTCTGGGGTTTTAGGAAGACACAGCCGTTGGCAGGCTTCCCTAACAGTTTCAGCCACCAATAGCCATCTTCTAATCAGTGTCAAGAAAGCGCATCTGGAAGCTAACATGTGCAATTCCCCTAACGTTTGGAGCCCGGGATGGCAGCTGTGGGAGGCCAGGGCCATATCAGCCTCCACTGGAGATCCTGGAAGATCTCCAAGCCCCCACCACACCCGCCACCAAAACAGGCATTTTTTGCCTCAGAATGGCTCCACACACCCTCTAGGGAGTTTTGAGGATTTAGTCTTTTAGCATCCCCCTCCCACTATTTTAAGCCCAAGGGAGACCTCTTTTCAACTTGTTCACTTCCTCTGTTGGAAAGGCCTCTCCTGGGACTAAAATAGCCTGGGAGAAAATGTAGCAAAAATGCCCCTCCTGGGGCCACAAAATTTGACTCCTGGGGGCACAAAACCCACCCGCCGTTGACCACAAAACCTTTTGCCAAGGAGAACTGGTTAGTCTTTATGGTGCCACTGAAGTCTTCATATATTTTCTTTTTAAAAAACGCACGCAGCAAAGCTTTCCAACCACCGACTGGCTGGGCGGCAACTGGCCAGCCCCCACGAGCTGCATCCCTCGTCCTGCCCAGCTGCCCCACTCCCATCCCTCTCCTCCAAATGATCTGGGTCCAAGAGGAGAGGCATGGCGGCCCATTTGCAGGGCAGCTTCAAAGCTGACGTCCGTGGAGAAGTCCTCACCTCTCAAGGGCATTACTAGTGAATTCCTGCTGTGGGAGGGAGTTGGACGAGATTGCCCTTGGGGTCCCTTCCAGCTCTGTGATTTTACGGTCAGAATCCTGTCAACATCTTACACATATATGAGTTCCCATATGAAAGTAGTGAGACATTTTTGTTGGATGCAGATCATCTGTGTTCTGTTGAGGGTTGTGGAAGTGTTGTACATGCCAAACCATTGTGAACGCAGATGTATATGAGATGCCTATGAAATACACATTCAGCTACACATTCAAGTCTCCATTCATTTGTGCAACCCTGCCATTCATCACAAGGGCTGTGTAGCACAATCAGTATGTAAGTCCACATGCAAAGAGTTATGTCACATATACCCAATGTAGGATTTTGGACTATCATTTCAAGAACAAGTGACTGGCCCATGGACACCACAGTGGTAAGGCTAAGGGGGGAATTAGGAGGGCAAGCTGGCAGAGGGTCCAAGGAAAAGAGGACAGAATCATTCATGGGACATGAGCAACTGCCAAAAAGTGTTTCCAGTCTTTATTTGGAGAGAGAGTGTCAGAGCTGAGGAGGAAAATACATGGATGCTTCAAGAAGAAGTTCATGAGAACTTCACAGGGACAGATCCAAAAGAACTGCCACCCTGTTGATTCAGACCAAAAGGGTCACCTAGCCAAGCACTCAACTCCTAACAGATGTCAGTGCCAGACTCCTCCAGATGCTCATAATAACAAGCACATGGAAGTGGTGGTCTCCCCTGTTATTCGTCCCCAGAGATCTGATGCCTTTGGACAAGAAGATCTCATTCCCAGCCTCCCCTGCTCCAGCTAATAGTGACCAATACAGCCTTATCCTCCAGCAGTCATGCTCCAAACCATTTTGGCACATTTGCTCAGTCCCTGGGTGGTTGCCAAGCAGAGAGGGAGACAGCGGGTGACCAGAAGGAGAAGATACCCATTGGAGAAGCCCTTCATAATAGAAGGCAGGTGTGCACAGCTGCAGAGGGCCAGTCCCGGCACGGGCAAAACGGGTGGAAAGAGAAAGCAAGAGACAACATTACACACAAGTAACACATCTACACGTGCAGTGCGAGAAGGCAGGGACCTCTCACGTACAATGTATAATTGTGGACTAATACACCCCTGCAGCAGAGATGGGGTCCATTGTTAGGCCACGGGGTCGCTCGAGGTGTCTCTACAGGTTGGCCAGCTCCATGCAAAATCCCCTCCCTATCCTTGCTCTTAGCATTAAGGGACAAGATCCTACATCACGGACGTTGCTACAACTGCATAACTATGCACTGTCCCCTGACTCAACCCCATCAAACCCACCTTAACAGCCAGCAGCTGCTCTGAGCGACAGAAGAATGTTCTGCTGGCAATTGGGGTGCAGCAGTTGACGTTTCCAGCCCCCTCTTACCAGACGTCTCTGGCCAATAAAGCCTTAGGAGATGTTCACCATAAGTGGGATTCAACTTGCAGGTACATCCCAACAACAGTGAGTAGAGTGGAGCCACTGAATCACTTGGGTTTCTCTATGTGTTGACTCACCACTCAACAAGGGGTTCAGTGCTTCAACTCTAGGTGGGACTAGTTAGCAAGATTCCAGTCGAGACCTCTAAAGCATGCTTCTCTGGTGTTGTACATCATTCATTAATTTTGACTGGGGCCACGTCTGAAGAGTTCCCTCGGATTATGCCATCAAAGCGAGAGACAGAGAGAAATATCTTAGTAGAACCTCACCTCATCCAAAACGGACAGCTCCATCTGTGGTGTTTTCCCAGGTTGACGAGGTTGACAAGGAGTCGAGTTCCAGAGGTGCCAAGAAGAAGGGAAGACAAGAAAGAGAGAGAGAGAGAGACAGAAAACGAGGAGAGGAAAAAAAGCAGTTAGAAAGATCGCTGCATTTGTAAACAAAATAGCAATCCTTAGCCGCCTAAATTTCATTTTGCACTACGCTTGGCTCAGTTCCACTCACTCGCTGCTTGCAATGAATGAAAAGGTCTGAACCGAGAGCAGCTGTGTGGTCTAGTGGTCAGAGAGCATTGGGCTGGGATATTCGGGTTCTCCATTGAGCCACGATGCCCACTTGGGCCAGTCCCACTCTCTGCCCGACTTACTGGCCCACCTCACAGGGATGTTGGGGAAAAAAAGTAGGAAAGATGAGAGCCAAGTTCACCACCCTGAGCTTCTTGCAGGAAAGATTATTCAAAAATATTTAAAAATGGTTGAAAAACATGTTTTCTGAGTATTGAAAAATTATAATGAGAAGAATCCTGGACTAATGATAACCTTCATAATCTGGTGCTTACTCCGTGCAAAATTCGCAGTTGGATGTTTTGCACAGAAATCAGCAATTTTTGTGTGGGAAACAGCTTTTTATGTATAAAAATAATATTTCAACGTATGAACATTAATTATGCTGTTTTCTGCACAGAGGATGTTGTTTTATATGCAAATCAACCATGTGCAGATTTTACACAGAATAATTTTTGCTCCAGAAGTTAATATTTCTGCATTATAATGATATTCTCTAGACAGAGAAGACTGTTTCCTACATTGAAAATGCCGATTCTCTCCCAAAACAATTGTGTGGGATTTTTTTCCACAACATAAGTCTCTAATTGTGAACAACCTTAAAATTGTGTGGTTTTTGAAGACTTTGTCATAGCCGGAAGAAAATTGCTGAAATTACTTGTTACAACCTTAAAGAAGAAAATTAGTGAAGAATTACATCCCTTCAGGAAATCTGAGATACAAAAACCAAGCAAGTTTCCTGCATAGAAAACAAGGTTTTTTCTACACTAAAAAAGCCATGTGACTTTTTTTGCACAGAATAACTAGGATCCTGTTAGTGATACACACAAGCATAAATCCACCTCACACCTATTCACAGATTCCCAGTTTTTCTGCAGCTGCCTCCCTGAATGGTCATTCCACGGCTAGTGGAGAACGAGGGAGGAGAACATGTCCCTGTTGTCAGATGCAAAATAATTACATCATCTGCTGAGACTTCTGGAGAACGACCGCAGATCTTAGCGGAAGATGCCTTTGGTCTCTGTCTGGCTGTGAGGCACGGCCCAATGCTTCTCCAGAACTCCCTCCTGCTCTCTACCAGCCATGGATATGTCTATTCAGTGCAGGCGGGATCACTGACAGCTGCACAGTTTGCAAGTCCTTTATTGCAGTAGGGAGAACAATGACCAAATCACTCATAATGGTGTTCTAGGGCGCATTCTCGTTTGTACTTCATTCAGGTTTTCAGCATTGGTTTTTTTATGAAGTGGTTATTAAAGTTGCTACGGATTCTGTCTTTGTTATGACCAAGATAGGCATGCCATCCAAAAGGAAGATCTTCTCCTTCCAGCTTCAACAATTTGAACAATATAACCCTGTCTTTAGCTAGTTTTGTAGATTAGATTTGAGCTTGTAATTGAAGCTGGATAATTGAAACTGGATAACACAGAGTAAATAATATCATCTTGTTAGTGCTGATTTTTGGTCTTGAATATGGATGGAAGACATAGAGGTCTAATGTTCAAACAATAAGGAAATGGAACTATGAGAATTACACTTATATATTAAGAGAAGATCTGGTAAATGTGAAAACGGAAAATATAATCTAATGGAAACCTGATAAAGAAACTAGCTTGTGTTATGGAATGTATGAAGTTTGACGTATTGAATGGATGTACAAATGAGGTATGAATGTCTGTTTATCTTATTTTAGCGCATTAACATAATTTTTTAAAAAATGACCAAATGATTCATTCTTGCCCACAAGAATGATATTTACACATCTTTACACCTCTAAAGATCAGTTGTACTTCTCAACCAAGAAAAGTTGTCCTTACCTCAAAGCCAGGGATGTGGTGGATGGCCGGCTAGGGAAAAAACAAAACAAAACCAAAAATCCATTAGTTCTTGCCTTTGAAATAAGATAGATAGATGGATGGATGGATGGATGGATGGATGGATGGATGGATGGATGGATGGATGGATGGATAGATAGATAGATAGATAGATAGATAGATAGACAGACAGACAGACAGACAGACAGACAGACAGACAGACAGATTTTTTTTAGCAATTATTCCCAAACACACTAAGAACTACACATACAAAAAAAGAGAGAAAGAAAAGAAAAATAGAAAAAGATGGATAAAATACAGAGAAATACAGGGAGGGAGGGGGAGAGAGAGAGAGAGAGATGGCAAGAAAAAATGAAGGTGACTTCCAACTTTCTTCTTGGCAGTTATACTCCATCCCAACATAATCAAACCTCTTTCATTACAGTGACATATCACACTACTTCTGCATATCAAATCCTTAATAATTATCAAAACTCAAAGTTATCAAATCATTCTCTCCTTTTTTTTTTTTTTTGGCAAAAAAGACCATAAAAGGTTTCCAGTCTTTTAAAAAAGGCCTCCCTGATTTTTCTTTGATCTCTGATTCTATGATTCTAGATAAGGGGATTTGTCCATTTCTCGAAATGGCAGAAAGTGAAACACCCCACGCGGACGCCATACAACGCCGCCAATGCAGATGTCAGCCAACACCTTTTACCAGTCAGGTGCGTAACTGCCAGGGGTTGCAGCTGATGAGGACAGCCAAGCAGTCACGTAGGGACGTGGGGCCAGGGTGGCCATTTGCCCCGGGCAGCAAAGTTTCTGGGGCATCCCGGCCCACGGCCCTGCCCCCGTGTGCCCTGGCCACGCCCCTCCACACACCCCAAGCCCCGCCGCCGCAGCCAAGCATTGGCCGCCGTGGCTTCGGCGCGGCTTAGGCCAAAAGCCACCCTGAGAGAGAAGGATGGGAATTTCTGGCAGAACTTTGGAAGGGATTAAGCAGCGAAGTAAGCAGAAGGCAAGGCTTCACACCCTGACATGTTCTCACCCATTAGGTCAACTCAGGCCATTTCCGCACTACACTCTTACAGCGCTATTATCCCACGTTCAACATCCTATGGAATGCTGGGGTTTGCAGGTTAGAGAGGGGCCTTTGAGGCCGCAAAGCCCAAGATTCCATAGGATGTTGAAAGCGGAACAATAGCACTATAACAGTCTAGTGCAGAAATGGCCTCAGTACATCCTGATTAGGGTTCCCAGATCCAAAGTTTCAGGGCCTGGCTGCTTTCCTCTAACTCTCAGGGTGAGGAAAGTGCCACATTGGAAAGTGCGTCTATATGCATTTCCCTCATTTGTAAGAGCAGGGTTGTTGTTTTTTCCCATCTGATATACCCACTTCTTAATGACTAGAATCCTGTAAGTGAGGTACATGTGTATAAAAGGGCTTTATGCTTTGGTAAGTCTCTTTTTGGACAGTGTGCAAAGTGCTATTCTGCAGCCCTTTGTGTAACATCCAAACCTCCTCTCTCTCCCTGCAGTTACCAAGTTGAGGTTTTCCAGTTCAGGATGGTCCCAGGCCCTGAGCATTCTCGGCCAAAACTGAGATCTAGGGATGGCCCGTAGTGATGTCGCTAAGCTTTATGCGCTAAGTACCAACCACAAGTTGCTCACAGCTTGCCATTCAAATACATACGCACGGAGAGAGAGGGAGAGGGAGAGAGAGAGAGAAAACATATTTTTCTTTTTGGAAATTAAGAGAGAATTCTTAGTCAAAGACCTGTCCCATTTGTAGTTGTAGTTGTTGTGTGCCTTCAACTCATTTCCAACTTACGGCAAACCTAACACAAACACATCATGGGGTTTTCTTGGCAAGATTTGTTCAGAGGGGTTTTGCCTTTGCCTTCCTCTGAGGCTGAGACAGCGTGATTTGCCCAGGGTCACCCAGTGGGTTTCCAGGGCCAAGTGGGAACTCAAACCCTGGACTCCAGAGTCATAGTCCAGTGCTCAAACCACTACACCATGCTGGTTCCTTCTCCTTCTTTAGGGGTCTTTAAACAGAGGGGCATTTTTCAGGAGTGCTTCAGGTCCTGCCTGGCTAGGGTTGGACGAAACGGCCCTTCCTGCCTCTTCTGGCTCTAAGAGTCTATGATTCTGTGAGTCATCCCTGAGACATCAGAAGTGTCCCAGCGGCCAGACATTTCCCCCTCTCCGCACAGCCCCAGCCGTGCCTTTTTCGACCACCCCGACCCTTGCCAACGTCAACACAGCCTCTCCGTTCCGCCACTGCGGCTCCCTGAGCCTGTCTCCCCGCGGCACAGCACGCTCCTTCCCTGCCTGTTAACAAGAGATACACAGAGACCTTTGCTGCTTGCTTTCTTGGCTCAGCCTATGTCCCGGGGATGAAGATATTCTTCTTAATGGGAACAGACCTGGGAACCGAAAGCACAGTTAGCCTGTCACCTCCCTTGTCCAGGGAGGGTGGGAGAGAAAACCTATCTGCCTCTAAAGGTCGTGTTTCCTCTGGAATGCAGATCCTTGCCTCGGTTTTTCATTCCATTCACCCCCAACCAGAGCCAGCCGCAGGCAAAAGACTATCGGAATTGCAATCTAGGGGAAGGAGAGGCAAGGAACCGGCGGAAAGCAACCTCCATGGCTCCATCTACACCTAAGGCCATGGGATTCTGGCCTTGCAGAAAGGCGCTCAGAAGAAGAGTGTGGAAAAAGGATTCCTCCCTGCAAAGAAGCAGGAGGGTTGTTTTGCAAGGAAGAGGAGAAGGAATTGCCTAGATCAGTGCTATTTAAAGTAGTCATCCCTGGACCAATGTTGCATACCTTCCGAATGTCCCTATTTGGCAGGACAGTCCCTAATAATCCTCCATCATCACACATTTTTAAAGTGTCCTGGTTCCGGTCTATCTGTCCCACTTTCCCTCTTTCTCCTGAAGCTTACTTCAATTGCTGCAAGGATAAGTTCAAGGTGCAAAGTTCACTTGCATTCAGTCAACTCAGCCGAGGGGAGAGCAGAAGAGGGGACAGCATCTTGCCCTTCCCTGTAGGCTCAGGAAAAAGCAAAGTGCTGCAGCCTGTCCTGGCTTGTGTGTTCTTCCTTCTTAATAACTTTGGCCATCTTGCAACGTTGCTTGGCCGCACAGGTCTCCGTTTTCATCTGTGAAGTGCTGGAAGGTATGCCTGCCGAGCAGCATCAGTTGCTACAATAGTGAGTCTTTCTTTGACTTCGGAGATGCCAGCAACAAGAGCAGAGGAAGTAGCTGAGCGTTTATGCTGCCCATTTTTTATCTGTGAAACACTGGAGTGTATGTGCCTCAATCCCAACTATGGCAGAGCTAATGGGGTTTATGTAAGCGTAACTCTACCTTTCCGCAGGTTATTCATTGGGTCAACTCTGGTTGGGATGAACTGCTGGTTGTAGGCCTCCATCACGGTCATTGGCACCGAACACTCTCCTCAAAATCGGTTTAGCACCTTGGGGAGCACCTTTAAAGGTTGGAATAAAACCTGCCACGGTTTCATGGTCCCACCGACATGGGATTCACCAGCCAGCACGGGAAAGAGGCATTATTTTTGTCCATCGTGGCTTTCTTTTGTGGCTATCGACCTAACGGATTCACACGGGCTTTTGCAACATCGGTGACTACCTGAGATCTTCAAGTGTTTCATGTTGAGGGAGGGGCTTTCAGGGGTGCCAGGTGGCTTCCACGTCAATAGCAGGGTTAATCCGCTCTGGGTTTTAGACAGAGCTTTAAATGGCTTAGGCAAGATGCTGAAGCTATATCAGGGATTGGGTTCAGGACCTTAGAGAGCCTCCTTAAAATTCAGCCTAAAACCCACAAGGGAGTCACCATCACTGCCCCAAGATGGAAATCACTTAGCATTTCCTATTTCCAATGCTATCATTTTGGCTATATAATGCTATGGGGTTTTACTGCCCAGAGTAGGGGTGAGCAGTTATATGGGGACCGAGAGCCAATTTCCTCTGACAATCCACCCATGGGCTATACACACACACACACCACATCGTGCCAAAATACCTCCACTGTTCTTCAGAGTCCCTTTCAAAATGGCAACTGGAAGTGACATGACATGGAGAGACCCCACTACAGGGACAGTAGTGGAGGGGTTCCACTATTTCTCAGAGTCCTTCTCAAAATGGCAGCCAGAAATGACGCCGTGTCACTTCCTGCCACCATTTTGAGAGGGTCTCAGATGAAAACAGAGGTATTTGGGGATGGTGTGAGATTCAGGGAGCCGGGGTAGTTTTTTGTACATTTTCATGTACCAAATTTTCCGGAGGCTTTCAGGCAAAAATAAACCAAAGTCACTCCAATTTTATTTTAAAAAAATGGATATTACTGGACTTTGAGGGGCTGGAAAAGTGAGGTCTGGGGGCCACATCCAGCCCCCACCTCTTGCTTGCCCCAGATTTGTATCTATACTTAGATGTAGATATTTCTGTCATCTGTTGCTCTGAAGATCTAGAGCCTGAGAAACAGGGTTAAAAGAACATCTAAACAGTAAATAAAGCCTTTTTTTAAAAAAAAAAGTCATTACCACAATGCCAAAATGTTTTTGCATAAACAAGAACATTCAATTAGGCGTGACTGGCTGGGATCCAAAGAACCCATTCTCTGAGTCCAGAGGAGATGGTGATAGCACAGATTTGGGCAGAAGCAAGAGAAAAGGTCGGATCCGGCGACCTTCCCCCCTCCCTTGAACTTCCCGTGACCGCGCTGCGTTCTTGGAGACGAGCATTACCTGGTCCAGATGCAGACGGGACCCGGCGAGAAACGCCAAAACCACAAAGAGCCTGGTCGTGGCCCCTTAAAGGCAAGCCGGTTTCCTTTGGCCTGAGCTCTCGGGGACCGCTGCTCACCTCTCATCAGCTGCAAAAGGAGGTCTTCTGGAAACCGAGCCTGGTGAGGAAGGGCTGAGGTTGCCGGGTGTGTTTAGCTGGGAGAAGAGAAGGCTGAGGGGTGACTGGATGAGAGCCATCTTTAAATATCTGAAGGGAGGTCACGGAGAAGAAGGGGACAGTTTGTTTCTTGCTGCTCCAGACAGTAGAACATGAACCAATGGATTCAAATGACAAGAAAAGGGATCCCACCTAATGCTTGGAAGAAATTCTTTACTGTAAAAGCTGTTTGAGAGTGGAACAGACCGTCTCGGGTGGTAGAGAACTCTTGCAGGTCTTTAAACACAGACTGAATGAGTTTCTTTCAGGAAGGCTTTAATCATGCCTGGTGACGGACTGGACTAGATGGACTTTTTTGGTCCTTTCCAGCTCTCAGATTCCATGATTCTATGACTCAGTGAAGCTGGAGACCACGGAAGATAACGCCGGGGGGGGGGGGGTCCAACTTGTCTGCCTTTTAAGGTGCTCCAAGGTTCTCAGTTGCCGTGTTTTTTGCTGCAATAAACTAATGTGTCTCCTTGCCCTACCTTAAAATGCTAAGGGACCCTGACTCAGGCCATTTCCGCACTAGCCTGTTCTAGTGCTATTATTCCACTTTCAACATCCTATGCAATCCTGGGGTTTGCAGTTTAAGGAGGGGCCTCAAAGGCCATCCTCGAAGACCCCTCCCTAAACTGCAAACTCCAGAATTCCATAGGATGTCGAAAGTGGAATAACAGCACTAGAACAGGCTAGTGCGGAAATGGCCTCGGCTTCGCTTGGCTCCTGTCCAAGCTTGAAAAAGATATCTTTTTTGGAGTTATAACTCCTAGCTATGCTGTCTGGGCAATTCTAGGAGTCGTTTTTCAAAAAGTAAAATTCCCAGAGTCTCTGGTCCCACACTTGGCCCAGTTACCTTGGCTCCTTTCCTTTCCGTGCTGGTGCTCACTTCCTGCTTAAATCTTTCCCCAGTTTTCCAAGAGACATCTGTGCTTGAGGAGGTCCCTGCCACCAGACGCAGGACTCCTAGAATCTCTGTTGGCAACGTAGCTGCATATTAGAGATGGGCCAACCGAATCCTCAAATCCTCGGCAAGGATTCAAGGATTTGCTAATCCGAATCCTCGCGCCAAAATGGCGAACCAAATCTTTCGAATCCACCAACCGAGTTTGTTTTCAACTTTTGAAAATTAGCGCCTCCGGGGCCCGCCAAACCCTGACTGGCCAGCAGGCCCCTAGGTATGCGAAAATCGTGGCATGAAGGTGCCCGTGCACGCCGGAGGCTGCCTGTGCCCGGGGGGGGCTGCTGCCGGTGCCCGCGCACACTGCCTGTGCCTGCTGGGGCCGCTTGTCCCCGCGCACGCTGCCTGTGCCCGCTGAGCCTGCCTGTGGCAGCTGGGGCTGCCCGTGCCTGCTTGCGCCGCCTCCCTCTGCAAGGCAATACAATTATCTCTGTTCTTTCGACTTGAGACTGGAGGGTAGGGATTGGGAATTATTGAGACTGGACTAGAGACTGGACTTGAAAGCCCTTGCAGAACTCGAGACTGGAATTGAGGGGGCAGAATTGAGACTGGACTAGAGGTTGGTGTTGTTGTTTTTAAGTGCCTTCCTTGCTGTCAAGAGACTTGACAAATTCTGCTTCAAGAACACTTTTCCGTAAGTGCTTTCTTTCCCTCGCTTTTTAAACCCTTTTTAAAAAAGGACTCAAAAGATTTGAGATTCGTGAGATTTGTTGATACCCAGAACCTTCCAGGGATTCAGATCCAGATTCGAATTCAGAAAATTCTCAAGTCGTCCCATCCCTACTAAATATTAACAGCTATACAGTAACAAAAGAAGGGTCATTTTGTATACAGTGGGCCCCGCTAAGCCCTTCCACTTTAGTCTGGTAATTCAAGTCTAGGAACAGACACAGGGGAATAAACTTTTCTTTTAGCAGTTTAGAATCACGAAAACACAGAGCTGGAAGGTACTCTCAACAGCCATCCAGTCCAACCCCCTTCTGCCGTTCAGGGAGACACCATCAAAGCACTCCCTTCGACAGAGTCGACTGATCGAATGATACAGTTGGAAGAGACCTCAAAGAACATCCTGTCCAACCCGTTTCTGCAATGCAGGAAGAGACCACCAAAGCCCTCCCTTTGACAGATGGCCACCCAGCCTCTCTTTAAAAACCTCCAAAGAAGGAAGAGGTTCCACCACACTCCACTGAGGCAGCGGCATCTTCCCCTGTCCAACTGCTCTTAGCATTAGGAAGTTCTTCCTAATGTTTAGGTGGAATCTCTTTTCCTGAAGTTTGAAGCAATTGCTCCTTAGCCTCCTAGTCTCTGGAGCAACAAAAAAACAGGCTTGCTCCATCCTCCATACGACATCCCTTCAAATGTTTAGACATGGCTCTCATGCCCCCTCTTCACCTTATCTTCCCCAAGCTAAACATTCGCAGCTCCCTCAGCGGCTCCTCCTAGGGCTTCACGGTTTCCAGGTCTTTGGCCATTTTGGTCACCTTCCTCCGGACACATTCCACCTTGTCAGTAAAGCAGCGACGCTTGCCTCAGTTTTTAGTACCAAACAAAGTCTCGGGGAGGCCTGGATTGACAACCGGTCCCAGCTCTTCCTTCGCTCACCTTTTCACGCTGAATGAGCTCAAACGCAGCAAGCAACTCCCCAGCACTCTGATTGCCTCTCACCACCGGGTACCACGCGAGCCTCGGCATCCGTTCCGTACTCGGCTTGCAAATGCAGCGTCCCAGGAATTCATCGGCACCCTGGGCAGAGGGAGAGAGAGGAGAGGAGGCTACCATTATTCTGGTTGACTTCCCTTTATGCTTTCTTTATCAACTAAACCCGCAGCTCATTATCTTAGCCCAGATTCAGGGCTCTCAATGGGAGTAGAAAAGTGGCTATGAAAGAGCCAAAAGCCAAGTCAAACTCTCACCCAAAGGTTTAAACTTGCTGTTCTTCAAAAGAAGAGCACCAGAGATAAAGAATGCAGGTGTAAATGGGGAGTGGGGAACATGTGGCTCTCTAGACTTTATGGACTGCAACTCCCAGGAGCCTGAGCTAGAACAGCACTGAGCATTGCCGCCATGACACCAGATAACACCAAATTGGGAGGGGTTGCTAATATGCCAGAGGACAGGATCAAAATTCAAAATGACCTGGACAGATTGGAGAGCTGAGCCAAGGCTAACAAAATGAAATTCAACAGAGAGAAGTGTAAGGTCCTACACTTAGGTAGAAAAAATGGAATGCAGAAATATAGGATGGGGGACACGTGGCTGGATGGCAGTACGTGTGAAAGGGATCTAGGAGTCTTAATAGACCACAAGCTGAACATGAGTCAGCAGTGTGATGCGGCAGCCAAGAAAGCCAATGCAATTCTCGGCTGCATCAATAGGAGTATGGTGTCTAGATTGAGGGAGGTACTGGTACCACTCTACTCTGCTTTGGTTAGACCTCATCTTGAATACTGTGTCCGGTTCTGGACACCCCAATTCAAGAAGGACATGGTCAGGCTGGAACAGGTCCAGAGGAGGGCGACCAAAATGGTGAGAGGCCTGGAAGCCAAGCCCTATGAGGATAGAGTTAGAGAGCTGGGTATGTTCAGTCTGCAGAAGAGAAGGTTAAGAGGGGACATGATAGCCATGTTTAAATATTTGAAGGGATGCCATGTAGAGGAGGGAGAGGGCTTGTTTTCTGCCGCTCCAGAGACCAGGACAAGGAGCAATGGATTCAAGCTGCAGGAAAGGAGATTCCACCTGAACCTCAGGAAGAACTTCCTGATGGTCAGGGCTGTCCGGCAGTGGAATCTGCTGCCTCGGAGGGTGGTGGAGTCTCCTTCTTCTTTGGAGGTTTTTAAGCAGAGGCTGGATGGCCATCTGTCGGGAGTGCTTTGAGGGTGTTCCTGCATGGCAGGGGGTTGGACGGGATGGCCCCTGGGGTCTCTTCCAACTCTACATTTCTATGATTCTATGATTCTATGATTCATAGAATCCTAGAGTTGGAAGGGGCCTCACAGGTTATCAGGTCTAACCCCCTTCTCAATGGAGGATCTCCAGCTAGAGCATCCACAAGAGTCCTCCGAGTAGTACTTAGGAATTTGTGAAGAAGGGAATGGACAAGAGATAGCTAAGAGATAACTAGCAGCTATTTAGTTTGACTCCATTGCTCCATGTCCTAGTCTCTGGAGCAGCAGACAAGATGTGGCAAGCTTGTTTTCTGCTACTCCAGAGACTAGGACATGGAACAATGGCTTCAAGCTACAGGCAAAGAGATTCCACCTAAACATCAGGAAGAACTTTCTGAAGGTAAGGGCAGTTCCACAGTGGAATATGCTACTGGCTCAAAATGTGGTGTAGTCTCTTTCTTTGGAGGTTTTTAATCAGAGGCTGGATGGCCATCTCTCAAGAATGCTTTGATGGTGTCTTCCTGCATGGCAGAAGGGGGCTGGACTGGATGGACCTTAGGGTATCTTCCCACTCTAGAATTCTATGACTCTTGCCTTTGTTGGAGGTTTTTAAACTGAGGGTGAATGCTAACCTCTCAAGAGGGCTTTAGTTGTATATACCTGCATGGCAGAAAGGGGTTGGACTGGATGGACCTTGGGGGTCTCTTCTAACTCTATTATTCTAGGATTCTAACTATAATTCCAAGCATTCCCCTGGGGAATTGCCTCAGGTAAGATCACAAAACCCATTTACACAGGGCCTTCACACACTTACGTAGGTGTCATGGTCATAGATTTCAACCACAATGTTAGGAGGTGAGTCGGCTATATTCTGAGGGTCTCCAAAGATCTCAATCTCATAGAAGATCAACGTTTGGTCCCAAGTAGGGTTCAAGGTGTTCTTCACTACCACTGTCTTTTGGCTCTGATGTAGGAAAGAGACAATGGCGTAGGGATCTGCAAAGAGAAAGAGGAGAGTGAGCTGTAGATGTTGTGTGTCTCTAAAGAAGTCAACCTGGGAAAGAAATGGACTCCAAGGAAGAGTGCCATTGCCTCTCTCTGAGGCTGAGACAGTGTGACTTGCTCAAGGCCACTCAATAGATTTCCATGGCCGAGTGCAGATTTGAACCCTGGTCTACCAGAGCATAACACTCACACCACTGCACCACACTGAACTACCTTCAAGTTGACCTCAACTTATGGTGACATTCTCATAGGGCTTTGATGCTAAGAGATTTTTTTCAGAAGACATTTATCACCATTGCCTTCATCTCAGGCTGAGAGAAGAGTGTCTCTCCTGCCTAGAAATGATCCAGAGAAACTGTAAATTCAGGACAAGCCCCTGAGATCTGGCAACTCTGTGGTTGTTGTATGCCTTCAGGCCAAGGTGCCAGTCAGAGCATCCAATATGTTATCTATGACTTATCTATCTAATCTATCTATCAACTCTCAGCCCACCAGGCCCTTCAAAGGTATGAGACCACCAACTGAAGGACACAATTCAGAGCTGAAGCACACCTGGAAGGTGGGTCAAAAAAACACACACCCTCTTCCATGAACATTTCAGCCCTGGGGAAGGCTCTAGGACAGTTTTGGGTCAATGCTAGCCAACCTCCATTGCCATTGTCTTTTGACCAAGGTCCCGATGCCTTGCTTGCCAGCCACCCCTGGCACCTGACTTGTATCATGTGTTCACCACTACTGTCTTGTTGGGAGTTTCTCCCAACAAGTTACTCTTTTTGGCCTGAATTCCTGGGAATTGTAAGCCAAGACAGTAACCTATCCAAACTATAACACACACACACACACACACACACACAATTGCTAGGACTCTTCCCATGCCTCTTCCCCTCCCTCCACTATAACTTCAACAGGAGTTTCTCCTCGGGAACAGAGTGAGAGCAATGAACTATCAGAAGAGTCCAGGTTATCTGAAGGACCATATTGTCCCAGATAAGCCTACCCAAGTTTTGAGATCCTCCGGGAGGCCCTTCTCTCTGTTCCACCACCCTCACAGGTACCTCTGGTGGAAACCTGAGAGGCAGAGCCTTCTCAGTGGTCGCCCCCAGGCTCTATGGAAACTCCCTTCCTAGAGAGGCTTGGGCCACTCCATACCCTTCTCCCAAAGGCGATTGGTTTGAACAGGCCTTTGGGAGTTCACTGCTTATGGAGAAAAGGCTTTGAATAATGTACTGTGTTGCCTGTATTCTTTGCTTTTTCATGGCTATGTTGTTGTTGTTTTTTTTTAAAAAAATTAATTCTCTTTTTTTCAAATTTCTGTTGCATTTTTAGTGGTGTGAACATTCACCTTGCATCCAACGGGTGAAAAAAGGCAGGATCTTAATAAATCTTAAAAGATGAGAAAGAGGAGGAGGAGGAAGAAGGAGAAGAAGAAAGAATAAGAGGCAGAGGCAGATGCTCCGGCCACCTTGCAACCGGCACTGCTTTGCAGCACAGAGACTTCTGTTCCCACCATCTTCCATCCTCGCTGCACCTTGGCTGCCTTTCTGGCCCTCCCTGCTGGCCGCATCCCCCTTTAATGAACCAGACCACTTGCGATACAATCAGCAGCAACCAGGAGGACTCCTGCTAGGATGAACATGTCTTTCTTCATGGTCGGTTGTTGTTTTTTCCAGCCGGAGGAGTGCCGAACACACAGCAATAAACAGGATTTTATAAACCCTCTTAAAAAGGCCCTTTTGTCTAAACTTCATATCCGCACCAGGTTTTATTTTTATAACCGCGCGAAGGGCCTCCTTCAAGTGCTCCTTTATGCTTTGTTCAACTGATGGCAAATCACAATGCCACATTATGTCCGTCTGTTCCCCGTGTTGTCATTGGCCAGCGTCCACCCAAGGAAAGCAACTCCCATTTGGCCTGGCCAATCAGGAGGGATGAGATCACTCTTCTTCTTGGGGGCAGTTTGGATTCAAGGGAACAGACGCATTCACACACACACACACACACACACACACACAAGGATGAGAAGAAAGAAGAGAGAACAGATTGTTGTGGAGGAGAGAAGAGATCCCACTGGATACAGAGAAGGTGGGTGATCCATCACCTGGTCCTCTTTCAAAATTAGGTGTAAGATAGCTCTGTGGTTTTATGGTTTCCCAATCAAATGAGTCACAAAGCCACCCCGTGAACTCAAGGAATGTGTTGTGAGTGCATCTAAGGTAGCACACACAAGCCAGGCCTGAGAAAACAAATCATACCCAGAACCAGCTTTATAAAGTTCCATTTTCTAATCATGAGCCCCAACATGAAATGAGCAGTCAAACATTTTGACAAGTCTTTTCCTCCCTCCTCTTTGATAACTGGATAGAAACTGCTGTTTCGGTGTGCGCATACATGTGCATTGTGCTGTCTTGTTGATTTTTAAAGCACTTACAAATTTCTTCATGCATGTGGTTCTACTTGTTTGGCCAGGGCATAGCATCCACATTGAGCGAACAGTTGCATAAGCAAAGTTCCACAAGGGTACCTGTTGCACATACAGTTGTATATTCTTGGGTGGCACATAACGACTCACCCATGCCTACAATGTGGGAATTCACTGGGAACGAAGCAACACGAAGCACATTTGCAGATGCACCTTCACTTGCTCAATGTCAGCATTCAGCAGAAGAGTGATATAGCCCAACCACCACTTAGCTACAGGAGTGTATTTACACAACACGAGTATGATGTACAATCTCATCCAATGTGTGTTCATAATGAGTAAATTAGACCCAGGAAGGGCCACCTAGAATCATAGAGGTGGAGGAGACCTCAAGGGCCACCCAGTCCAACTCGTTTCTGCCATGCAGGAGGACACAATCCAAGCACTCCCTTTGACAGATGGTGGTCCAGTCTCTGTTTAAAAACCTCCAAAGAAGGAGACTCCACCACACTCCTAGGCCACAATATATTCCACTGTTGAACTGCTAAGGTCCTACACTTAGGTAGAAAAAAAGGAATGCAGAAATATAGGATGGGGGACACGTGGCTGGATGGCAGTATGTGTGAAAGGGATCTAGGAGTCTTAATAGACCACAAGCTGAACATGAGTCAGCAGTGTGATGCGGCAGCCAGGAAAGCCAACGCAATTCTTGGCTGCAGAAATAGGAGTATGGTGTCCAGATCGAGGGAGGTACTGGTACCACTCTACTCTGCTTTGGTCAGACCTCATCTTGAATACTGTGTCCAGTTCTGGGCACCCCAATTCAAGAAGGACATGGTCAAGCTGGAGCAGGTCCAGAGGAGGGCGACCAAAATGGTGAAGGGCCTGGAAGCCAAGCCCTGTGAGGATAGACTTAGATAGATAGGGTATGTTCAGTCTGCAGAAGAGAAGGTTAAGAGGGAACATGATAGCCACGTTTAAATATTGGAAGGGATGCCATGTAGAGGAGGGAGAGGGCTTGTTTTCTGCCGCTCCAGAGACCAGGACAAGGAGCAATGGATTCAAACTGCAGGAAAGGGGATTCCACCTGAACCTCAGGAAGAACTTCCTGATGGTCAGGGCTGTCCGGCAGTGGAATCTGCTGCCTCGGAGTGTGGTGGAGTCTCCTTCCTTGGAGGTTTTTAAGCAGAGGCTGGATGGCCATCTGTCGGGAGTGCTTCGATGGGTGTTCCTGCATGGCAGGGGGTTGGACTGGATGGCCCGTGTGGTCTCTTCCAGCTCTACATTTCTATGATTCTATGATTCTATGCTCTTACTGCCAGGAAGTTCTTCCTAATGTTTAGACGGAATTTCTTTTCCTGAATCTTGAAGCCACGGTGTCCTAGTCTCTAGAGCAGCAGAAAACAGGCCACCAAAAAGACAAATGAATGTGTCCAAGAGCAAATCACTAGAATCCAAAATTATCAAGGTGAGGTTGCCTTACTTTTACCATATTGTGAGATGATGTGACTCACTGGGAAAGACATTAATGCAGGGAAAAGTGGAAGGTGGTAGGAAAAGAGGAAGACTACATTACAGGTGGATAGAATCAGTAAAGAAACCACGGCTGTTGATAGACCTCTGGAAGGTTCTTTCCTCACAGGATCACCCCCCGCTCCTCCTCCTCCTCTTCCTCTTCCTCTTCCTCCATCACCTTCTCTCCCTTTTCTCTCTCACCTCTCAACATCTCCCTTTCACCACTTAACATCCCTCAAACTGCTAAAGGCAGAGCAGAAAAGGGGGGCATGAAGTGAACTTCCAGCCAGCTGACTCCAGGAGAGAAGTCTCTCTAGAAACCTCACCTGGGAAACCAGGGCGATGCCTTCCAAGGGCCATCTTGGTTGCTGTGACTTTAGTGTACTACAGGAAGAGCACAAACGCGTGAAAGTGAGGTCATCTCTTCCCAGGTTTCAGGGCCTAGACCGTTTTTGTCAGTCCTCAGGCCAGAAAGAAGAATCTCGGGGTCAGAGCACTGTCTTGAGTATGTGACATGCCCCAACTCACTCAGTGGGTTTCCATGGCCAAGTGGGGAATTGAACCTTGGTCTCCAATGCTCAAACCACTAAACACACTTGCTCTCTAAAGACTGGGATAGATGAGTTTTAAAAAAGATAGACAGACAGACACACAGATAACATTTTTCCAGGATCTGTTCAAATATGCAACAGATGTGAGCTGGGGGATTCCATATGCTTCACCCCCAAAAAAGTAAGTCCTCCAAACTCAGTTCAAACCTGCTGCAGACACAGAGCAATGGCTTCAAGTTACAGGAAAAGAAATTCCACCTAAACATTAGGAAGAACTTCCTGAGGGTAAGAGCAGCTTGAGAATGAAATACGCTGCAGCCCTGGAGTGTGGTGGAGTCTCCTTCCTTCTGGATGGCTGGGTGGCCACCTGTCCAAGGGAGTGCTTTGACTGTGTCTTCCTGCATGGCAGAATGGGGCTGGACTGGATGGCCCTTGGGGTCTCTTCTAACCCTAGGATTCCATGATATCTATGAGGCAGGGGGCCACAGCCAGTGCTTCATTTCACCCCATGTGCATAGGGCTGACCCAGCCATCCCCCTCCGCTTTTTATGCGTGCAAATGCCAATTTTTGCAAAACTCTTCCTGCCCCACTGAGCTGAAAATCTGCCAAATATTTTTGATGGGGAAAAGACTCCTGCATCTTAGATCTGAGCAAAGGCAGCTCCCCACATCCAACAAACGCTGAGCCCAGAATTACTGCCAGCCCCGCCTGGCTTTCCACAGACAAGCAATTGTTCCTGTACAAAACATCCCATGTGGAAAGCAGTCAAACTCACTTGCTTACAATTTATCTTTCTGCTTATAAATCCGAATCTAAGTTGTTGTTGCTGTTGTTTTTTAAAGGTCAGTTAAGGGAGAGCAAATCTTGATTCTCCATTCTAAGAAGACTGGGAGACCAGTTCTTGAAACTCACATCAACATGTAGCTTCGGCCTCACGAATTTTAAGAAAACAGCTCCCTTGTAGAATGTCCCACAGGAACCAGCCTCTTTAACCACCCAGCTAATTGTGCACATTGTCCATTAATTGCTGAGACACGTGAAAATAAATCCAAATGTGCAGCTATTCCTCACCCGCTGCCCTTTGGCTGCTGGAACAATTAGTTCTTTCAGGTGCAAGGAAGAAGGCATTTACCTAGGATTCCCCCCGCTGTGGAAACAACTCAAAAGGTTACAACAAATGGGAAGAGCTTTCCCTGCCTGATTATTTCTGTTGTGGAAAGAGAGAGACCAGCTGTAAGTTCAGCAGGAACATGGGATGGAGGGGACCCAACAGGCTGCTCCGGCTGGGATAATAATAATTATCCCAGCCTTTCTCCAAGGAGGGTGGGAGAAAGAAAGTTGGAGGCTTACCCAAAAAGCTGGAGGAGGCTTACCCGAAAAGCTGTCTTTATCCATGGCAATCAGATCCCTCGCTTGATAGATGTAGCAACGTAGGTGGTACCTGTTTCCATCTTCAGAGAAGGAAAAAGAGAAAATTAACAACAACAAGAAGTGAAGAACTGAAGAATAAGAAGTACCTAAGACCATTTCCACACTAGACTGTTATAATGCTATTATTCCACTTTCAACATCTTGTGGAATCCTGGGGTTTGCAGTTTAGGGAGGATCCACAAAGGCCCCTCCCTAAACTCCAAACTCCAGGATTCCATAGGATGATAAAAGTGGAATAATAGCACTATAGTGCAGAAATGGCCTAAGAAACACATTGGCAGAGGTCAACAGGAGGTGTAGTCCAAAATACCTGGAGGCCTGGATGGCATCCTTCACTCATTTTGTTCTCAAAGGAAGCAACAAATAACTCTAGCAATTTGCTTCCTACTGTGTGAAAATCTTCAAAAACTGTGCAGTTTTGGCAGAACATCTGGATTTCAGGGTTTATTTGACATAAAATGTTGCATTTTTGTGCAGGAAACAGCATTTTCTGCATTGAAAAAGTTATTTCTTATCAGAAATACTATTTTCTTTATAGAAAATGCTGTTTCCTGCATGGAAAACGCTGCAGTTAGGAGCATATTGTGCACACAATTCGCACATATTCAAAGTATATTCAGCAAAGAAAACACTGGTTCATACGGAAAATGCTGTTTTCCCTGCCAAACAAGAGAAAAGTGCAAATTTTTGCACAGAATAAGTCCTTAGTTGTGAAGACTCTCATCAGTCTAGCACTCTCCTTATCAAGGTTTCAAAAAACATGTTTTCTGACCATTGTTAAAAATATTTTTTAACATTCTTCCCATCCCTATTTGGAGAATGCAGCTTGGAAAAGGTTCATTATTTTCTGAGTGAATCTATCCCATTGTCTAACACCTCTGACAGAATCTCCTTTCTTCAAATTTAAAATCAGTGGATTTAGTGAGATGACAAATCCACTCCAGGTTGTAACACAGGAACTCTCCAAGGTACTGAACTCCTGCTCCCCAAATTGTTTCAGCACTTTGGATGGTTCCTTCAAAGCCTGCCCGGACATGGAGGCCACCAGCCACCACCGACTGGACTGGATTCTACTCTCTGGAGCAGCAGAAGACAACGTCATTCCATCTTCCACCCAACAGCCCTTCAGAGATCTAGAAGCAGCTCAGATATTTGAAGCTCATTTTCCAGACCAAACACACCCAAGTACTGCAACTGTTCCTCATACAACCCAGTTTCCAGACCCGTTACCATTTTGGTTGCCTTTTTCTGCACACATTCCAGCCTGTTGATACTGTGCTTAAATTCTGGTGCCTGGATCAGTACTCTGGAAACACCACCCATCATCCTTGCAAGGCGGAAGAAAAACATCAGTTTCATTTTTGCAAGCCCACAGGGTCACTTACAGTCAAATATGCAGGAAATGGTGGGTCGGTTCACCCCAAAGTTGAGTGTTGACACGGATTTGCCATCATCACTCTTGTCATCTGTCACACCACCCTGAAAGAAAAGTCAGATGGCAGCCATTTTGAGAGTTTTGTTGGCAGAAGGAAGGAGTGGAGCGTCATCCCTTCAAACCTTCTTGTCCGTTGCAAGCTGAAGAGATGCCCATCCTCCCCACAGAGCCAAGAACATTCTGCCTTAGGAGTGTCATTCTTTACTCATATTCTTCTCAAAGGAAATAACAAGTAATTTTCACCATTAGAGTTTCCTTCCACAAGGGCTGGTGGCATCATGGGTCTGTGAATCCCCTTTGGGTTTTACTCCAAACTTTTAAAAAAGCCATCCAAGTTGCTGAATCTATTTTCAACCCGGTGTACAGCAGGATGAATGCAGGCATGACCTTGTTTCAGCAGCCTGGAGGCTACTCTTTAAAGTTCAAACTAAAACCCAGAGAGAGGTTGTACTCCTGCTGACACAGAAGCCACCAGCTGCCACTGCTTTCCTTCACCACAGTTTTTCAGATATGTCCAGTGCTGAATAAAGAGGAGATGGGGGGATCCTCTCAAGGAACCTCTGAAGGGCTATTAGGTTTAGGGCTTGTCCTCTGCTATACCAGAGGGCAGAGCTTAACTTAGAAGGAAAGGGCAGATTTGGACTGAACATTAAGACAAATGTTTTAATGGTTGGAGTAGCTTGAGAATGAGAACAGCAGGGCCTTCTCAGTGGCTGCCCACAGGATCTGGATTGCTCTTCCTACAGAGGATAGATGGGCACCCTGCTTGTTATCTTTTTGTAGGCCAGGTGACCTGAAGAACCATCCAGGTCATCTGAAGGTCCTATATGAGATACCCATGTCTTGGGGTCTTTGTGGAAGGCCCTTTTTGGTCTCACCACCCTAACAGGTACATCTGGAGGCAACATGGGAAAGACAGGGTCTTCTTTGTGGCTGCCCCCAGGCTCTGGAACTCCCTTCCTAGAGCAGCCAGACTGGCACTTTCTTGCTATCCTTCCATAGGCAGGTGAAGACCTTTTAATTTCACCAAGACTTTAAAGACTGATGTCCTTGGAGGAAAAGCACCTTTCAGAATGTGCTAACCTGTATATATTTGTTTTTGCTTTTCATTTCTTTTAATGCTGTTGTTAGTTTAATAATTTTTCAACATTTTTGTATGATGTGAATTCTAGAGCGGTATCTGTTTTGACTTTTGAAAGCCACTTTGTGTTCCAGACTGGGGAAAGGGTAGTATAAAAATAAGGAAAATAATATTACTAAATAATAATAGTTAACCCCTTGCTGGCTGGATGTCCTTTAGTTCCCAGTCAAGAGCTAATGCAAGGAGTGACCTTATTGCAGTGATTCTACCACCAAAGGCGTGTGAAAGGGATCTAGGAGTCTTAATAGACCACAAGCAGAACATGAGCCAGCAGTGTGATGTGGCAGCCAAGAAAGCCAATGCAATTCTACGGCTGCATCAATAGGAGTACGGTGTCTAGATCGAGGGAAGTACTGGTACCACTCTACTCTGCTTTGGTTAGACCTCATCTTGAATCCTGTGTCCAGTTCTGGGCACCCCAATTCAAGAAGGACATGGTCAAGCTGGAGCAGGTCCAGAGGAGGGCAACCAAAATGGTGAGAGGCCTGGAAGCCATGCCCTATGAGGATAGACTTAGAGAGCTGGGTATGTTTAGTCTGCAGAAGAGAAGGTTAACAGGGGACATGATAACCATGTTTAAATATTTGAAGGGATGCCATGTAGAGGAGGGAGAGGGCTCGTTTTTTCCTGCTCCAGAGACCAGGACAAGGAGCAATGGATTCAAGCTGTAGGAAAGGAGATTCCACCTGAACCTCAGGAAGAACTTCCTGATGGTCAGGGCTGTCCAGCAGTGGAATCTGCTGCCTCGGAGTGTGGTGGAGTCTCCTTCTCTGGAGGTTTTTAAGCAGAGGCTGGATGGCCATCTGTCGGGAATGCTTTGATGTGTGTTCCTGCATGGCAGAACAGGGTTGGACTGGATGGCCCTTGTGGTCTCTTCCAAATCTACATTTCTGTGATTCTATGAAAAGCCAGTCATCCTCTGTTTACCCCTTAGAAAGCAATCAACAGAGCAGAGTGCAATCCTTAGCTGAGCTGAGAAAGGTGAAGGCCAGTTGGCCCCTTCAGATGCCGGGACCCCTGGCTTCTGTAGGGTTGGGGCAGTTGGGAGAGACCAGGCCCCTCCACCCCGCCGCGACTCTGATCATCAAACTCAATGGACCTTTCCTTGGGCCTGTTATAAACCGAGCCTGCTCAGCCTATTAGCTGTTAAACATATTTCACTAAGAACCTTGGCCAATAAAATTAATGGAGTATAACTTCTGTTAATGGCACAGCCAACGCTCTGAAACCCAGCTTGAAAGAGAACTCGTGGGAGTCCTTCTCGCCTCCTCCGCTCTGCCCAGACGGGAAAGCCTCTGTGCTTTTAGGGCTTTTATCACCTCCTAATTGTGGCAATTGGGGTGAAATATTTGGCGACAGGGAACAGGGGCTCAACGAGACAAACACACTTCCTAGATTAACACAGACCCTCGCTGTTCAATATTTTCAATTATCAGACGTTAGGCAACGGGGTTGAAAACAGCACTGGATGGGATTTCCAGACACCTGGGCCCCACCTGGGCCCACAGTATTTGTCAGGAATTCAGGTGGTCCATCTCACTGTACAAAAACCAGGGCATCAGGAATAGCCATCACTGTGATATCGCTGTGGGGGGAACGGCAGGCTTTGCCTTTCCATCTATTTTGGATAATTAGGTCATGTAGAATTTTTTTTCTTCTAAATAAATGGTTCCCCTCCTTGTTTCATCATCTTTCCTCTCCTTCCATCCTAGCCAACTTGTAGAGTTGAAAAGCACTGAAGGGGCCATCTAATAGAGTTGGAAGGAGCCACAAGGGTCACCTTGTAGTTTTAGAAGAGGTCTCGGAGGTCAACTAGCACCACTGGAAGGAACCCCAGCGGTCAACTGGTACAGTTGGCAGGGACACTAAGGATCCTTCCAAGCAGAGTTGGAAGAGACTGCAAGGGTCAACTTTTAGAGTCAGAAAGAACCAAAGGGTAATCTGATGTATCTGGATAGAACCACAAGGATCAATAAGTAGAACTGGAAGGAATCACAAACATTATCCAGTGGAGTTGGAAACAACCGCAAAGGTCAACCAGTAGAGTTGGAAGAAACCAAAAGGGTCTACTAGTACAGTTGGAAGAAATTGCAGCTACTAGAGTTGGAAGAAATTGTGACTACTAGAGTTGGAAGAAATTGCAACTGCTAGACTTGGAAGGAACTGCAGGGGTCAACCAATATTGCTGGAAGAAATCAAAAAGTAGGGTTGGAAGAAATTGCAACTAGTAGAATTGGAAGAAATTGCAGCTACTAGGGTTGGAAGGAATTGCAAGGGTCAATCAGTAGAGATGGAAGAAACCAAAAGGGTCTATTAGTAGAGTCGGAAGAAATTGCAACTGCTAGACTTGGAAGGAACTACAGGAGTCAGCCAGTATTGCTGGAAGAAATCAAAAGGGTCTACAAGTAGAGTTGGAAGAAATTCCAGCTAGTAAAATTGGAAGAAATTGCAGCTACTAGGGTTGGAAGGAATTACAAGGGTCAACCAGTAGAGTTGGAAGAAACCAAAAGCATCTATTAGTAGAGTTGGAAGAAATTGCAATTACTAGAGCTGGAAGGAACTGCCAGGGTCAGATAAGAGAAGTAGAAGGAACCACAAGTTCTGTCGAGTAGCAGAACTGGAAAGAACCACAAGGACTAACTAGTAGAGTCAGAAGAGACCGCAGACATCAGCTATTAGAATTTGAAGAGACCTCACAGGTCATCTGTTAGACCTGGGAGGCACCACGGTGCTTGACAAGCATTGCTGGAAAGAACTCCAAGGGCCCTCAGCCGCCAGCACAGGGCTATCATTACCGACTCTTCTACAGCCACTCGGGAGCATCTGACAGCTGCATGCCACACTCAGGGGCTTTTCTACTGGGTCCTATTTCACCAAATCTTGACCAGTGTAGCAACAGACCTGCCTCCTCCCCTGTTTGGTTTCTGAATCTCCTTTGCCCTTCCCACTCCTGAGCTTGGTCATTTTACTTTGCCCTTCAAGTGCTTCAGCCAGGGCCTGGATTCCAAGATAAATCCCTGCATGAGCTCTCACTGGCTGGAGCATCAAGTGATAAAGACAAAGGCCATTTCCACACTATGCTGTTGTAGTCCTATTATTCTACTTTCAGCGTCCTAGGGAATCCTGATATTTGCAGTTTAGGGCCTTAAGGCCTCTCCCGAAACTGCAAACCCCAGGATTCCATAGAATGTTGAAAGTGGAATAATAGGACTATAACAAGCTAGTGTGGAAATGGCCAAAGACTCACATCCAAATCCCACCAAGTCAGAAGGGCTGAGTGGGGGAAAGTGTGGGAACAAGGACAGGCAGCAGGCAGCAAGTTCTCCACTTACTTTTAATAGTGTGATGTTCTATCAGTTTTTTTCCCTTTCCCTTTTAAGTCGACTGCTTTTGGAAAGTTTTGGTTCCACAGCTGGATGGCCATCTGTCAAAGAGAGGGTTTTGAAGTGTTTTCCTGCATAGCAGGAGGTTGGACTGGATGGCCGCTGGAGTCCCTTCCAACTCTAGGATTCTGTGATTCTATCTGCCTGATTGCTAGCAACACTCCTATCTATACTATCTATTTGGTAATAGAGAAAGAACATTCTGGAGAACGACTAGAGGCCAAAGGGAAAGTAGAAGGTGAACAGATGGCAATATTATATTTTGGAATATATAATGTTTGATTTTATATTAGAAAGAACAATGGGATATATGTGCCAGTTGAATGAAGATGACTGGCTAAGGAAGTGGAAAAAACTAAAGAAAGGAAGGGGTACAAAATTATAAATGATAGAATTAATATGATTCCCCACATTAAAAGAAAGGGGTTTTAAATAAGCATTGACTTTGTTCCCAGGGGGAGTGGTGAAGGGAGGAAGGGAAGAGTTAGAGCAGTATTGTAGTTATTGGGAAAATTAGTCTGTTGATTGGGGCTGGAGCACAGATTGTTTTGTATTAATTGCCAGAATAATGTTTTTGGTAGGTATATCAGTGTTAAAAGGAATAATAATAATAATAATAATAATAATAATAATAATAATAATAGTAATAATAATAGTAATAATAATAATAGACTAGAGGCCAAAAAAGGATGTCAGAAGGTTGCTCACCTCATGGTGGCATTTCCCCGTAAAAAAATCAATTAAAACCTTACCCACAGCTGTCAGAAAGATCCTCCGCACAAGCGTACAGTTTGTGAGGGCATCCTTGGAGGGCCAAAGGAACAGAGAAACAAGGAGGCCATGAATTTAAGCTAGATTTTTTCTCTCTTTCTTTCCTTCTTTGTTTTTTAAGCGCGTGCCATGGGGCTATTCTCCGAGCATGTAGTCAAGCTTCCACAGCAGGGAAACTTGGCAAGTTCTCGAGGTGAGTAAGAATATACAAAAACGTATTTTAAAGGGGGGGGGGGGAAGAAAAAACAAACCACATGACTAAATTTTATATATTAAGTTGTTTAAAACCAAGTCCAAATGTCAGAAAAAGAAGGAAAGGACAAAATGTAACATAAAGAAGGAAAATCCAGAGGAGGGGAAAACTGGTCGGGGGGGAGAGGACGGAGAGGGGAAAATATAATAGCGTCTTTGTGCCAGAGCCCTTTGGTTCCCATTAGCTCCTTGAAAAGCCAGGAGATTATGAAATCCAATGTCTTAAGAAAGCCAGCATATTAGTTAAGAAAATAAATGTGGGAATGGGGCAGGGTAGGGGCGGGCTGTGTGGGACGGGGGGGCGGTTGAGGCTGACAGCGACCCTTTCAACCGGTCTTTCTAAGAGCAGCCTTGATTTCAACGACCATTTAGAACGGCTAGAAAAATATTTCAGGAGGACTGTGGCCTTGACTTCCCTTGGAATGAGGTCATCCAAACTGGGAATGACTTCAAAATACGAGGATTCAGACCTCACCCCCAGGCGGGTGGGCCTAGCAAAGCCTCCACGGAGCACAGAGCGGTCCCGTCCTGGCAGTTCTGAAGTTCACGACAGCCCTCGTGGCTCAGCCGCTACCACCACCGTGGGCAGATCAGAAGGTACGGGCAGCTGTCCTGCCAACCAAGGTGGTTTTCACCCCCAAAGGAGAAGGTCTTTTGTAAAGTCAGTGGGCCTTAATGGTCCCTTCAAGGCCAAGCTGCTCCCAAAACTGCGTAACAACATAGATACCTCACAGAGAATCAAAACTAGGGGGTAGATCCTTGTGAAGTCAAAGACGAGGCGGTATTCACGTAGCCACTCCAAAATCACGGGTGTGTGCGTGAGAGGAGGAGGTAGACAAAATCCAATTCCTGAACAATGACCGCGGATTGAATCCTAGTGCTAGTCCCCACAAGAATGGGTCCACCAAATCAAAGCAAGTTACATTGTAGTGTTGACTATCAAGTTCTCATTGATTCACTGAGTCTACCCTAGCTGGGACTATTCAGACCACGTGCAGAGAAGGGCAACCAAGATGGCCAAAGGTCTGGAAACCAAGCCCTGTGAGAAAGAGCTGAGGGGATCGAGTATGTCTAGGTTAAAGAAGAGAAGCCCAAGAGGTGACATGATACCGTCACTGTTAAATATTAGAAGAGATATCATGTGGAACAGTGATCCTCAAACTCAGATCCTCAGATGTTTTAGATTTCCACTCCCAGACATCCCATCCTAGTCAACGCTCAAGAATTCTGGGAGCTGAAGTCCCAAACATCTGGAGGACCAGAGTTTGATAGCCACTGAGGTAGAAGGAGAAACGTCGTCTTCTACCGCTCCGGAGATGAGGACACAAACTGATTCAAATGAGAAGAAAAGAGACTCCTCCTAAACATTAGGAAGACCTTCCTGACTGTACGAGCTATTACAAAGTGGAACGGTCTGTCTCAGAGGAACACCAGCTCTCCTTCATTGGAGGTCTTTAAACACAGGCCAGGTGGGCATCTCTCAGGACCGCTTTACCTGTAATACTCTGTACTGGCAAAGAAGGTTGGACTTGGTGGTTTTGCAATCTTTTCTAATGCTGTAATTCTAGACCAAAGTATCAAACACTGATGGCCAACACATCCAGTCCTCTGTAGGCTGATCTTATTAATACTGAAGCTACATCTATATTTTATTCTGGGTACAAACAGTTGTATCATTTCTTATGTACCTTTGAAAAAAGGTCAGTACAACTCCAGAAACCAACCAACTTAACTGGTATTGCAATTATTCATTTGTGTTACTAAGAGGCAGTGATGTACTTAAGTCTTCAACTCCAAGTCTCAAGCCCCGTCTCAAGTCCCTATCTTCAAGTCTCAAGTCCCTGCAAGATAATTGAAGTCAAGTTTCAAGCCAAGTCTCAAGTCTGGGAACCCACCTTACACCCCAACCTGTATTCCTGAATTTCTGGAAAAAGACAAATAAAGTCAGTTTTAACCACATAAGTAGAGTTTGCCCTCCACATTTGCAATTTTGCCGTCTGCAGCTTCCGAATACGATTCTTCTTACTCCCTCTTCCTAAAGCTGGAAACTTTCGTGCCAATGGGCATAAAAGAGACGGTAGCTTCCAAAGCCGGGAACAGGATCCTTCTTACTTCCCATTACTGAAACTTCAAAGGCTTCAGAAGGAAGGATCCTTCCTCCTCCAGCCCATTGCCTGACACCTTTGCTGTTCCCCTCCGAGAAACGCACCCTGGCTCTGGGGATGAGTCTTATCTTCTGCTATTGGGAAAAGTTTTAGAAGGCTCCTCCAATACGTAGTGGAGACAGGCTGCCGAGCAGACCTCAAGCCCACCTCAAGGCCATTGCCTGACCCCTTCGCTATTCCCCTCCGAGAAATGCGCCCACACTTTGAGCTTGAGACAGATCCTCACGTGACAAGCAGGCAAAAAGAGACGGAAGCACTGTTCAAAGCTGTAAGCTTTCTGGATGAATGCGTTATGTTACTGAATGAAGGGCAGCAAGTTGGTCACTAAAATATACAAGTCACGAGTCAAGTCAGTGCAACATCTATTGTTGAGTCAGGTCACCGAAGTGATTTAAGTCTGACGTGAGTCCAAGTAAACTGGACTGGAGACACAGACCTGAACGCCACCTCTCACACACAACTCCAACTTTCTCCTCCTCCTCCTCCAGTGCCATCCACCCTGAGATTTCTTTTCCTCCTTGGAGACCCGAAGAAGCACAGCAGCTGCCGGAGACTCCAGCCGATGCCTTGAGAAGTGGTAACCCTACGCACACCCATACCTACTCGATGGGGAAGCTGAGAGGGTTTTCTCCCCACCAGCTACCGTGAGAACTGCAATGAAGCCTGGGTGGAAGCAGGGAGTAGACAAAAGCTAGGGAGCTGGGGGTCTTTAGCCTGGAGATGAGAAGGTTACGAGGGGACAGGATAGCCATGTCTAAATATCTGAAGGGATGTCGTACGGAGGATGGGACAAGCCTGCCTTCTGCAGCTCCAGAGACTAGTGCCATTTCTGCACTAGACTGTTATAGCGCTATGATTCCACTTGCAACATCCTGTGGAATCCTGGGGTTTGCAGTTTTGGGGTGGGGCCGGCCGGCCCCTCCCTCAACTGCAAACCCCAGGATTCCACAGGATGTTGCAAGTGGAATCATAGCGCTATAACAGTCTAGTGCAGAAAGGGACCGCGACACGGAGCAATGGCTTCAAAATTCAGGGAAAGAGATTCTACCCAAGCATTCGGAAGAACTTCCTGATGGCAAGAGCACTTTGGCAGTGGAGAAGGAGAAGTTTTCCTGGTAACATTTGCTCAGAGGAGGTTCACCTCTGCCTTCCTCTGAGGCTGAGAGAGTGTGACTTGCCCAAGGTCACTTCAGTTGAGAGCCAAGATAACGTGGTGGTTTGAGCGCCGGACTACGACTCTGGAGACCAGGGTTCGAATCTCCGCTCAGCCTCACGGCCGAGTGGAGATTCAAACCCCGGTCTCCAGAGTCGTAGTCCAGCGCTCGAACCACTAAACCCCCTGGCTCTCAACTGAAGCTTTAACTTACTCCAAAGCCAGAAATGTGGAGACTGAAGGAAAATTTCACTAGAAGTGGCAGAATTCACAGTGGGGTGTGTGTGTGTGTGTGGCAACGTTTTCATTTTGCCTATCCCGCCATAGCTGCACCCCTGCAGCTCTCCATTTGGGTTGCCAGGTCAAGACCCCGACTGGTAGCTGTTAGCAGGAGATGGAGAGGAGACGGCGTACCCACCAGGGTGCCTTCCAAGGCAAACACAGCCGCCGCTCCGGTCTGCTCGAGAGGCTCCATCCGTCGTCTCCAGCGCCTCCGGCGGAAGGAGTCCGTCTTGCGGTATTTCAAGTGGAACTTCCAGCCGAAAAGAGAGGCGTACTCCCAGCCTTCCCCTTCCAGCTCCTCCTGTTTGTTCTGTAGGGAAGGAAGGAGAGATTTTTAAGTGCCAGCATCCACAAGGAGGGGGAAACCCACTATTATTATTATTACTACTACTACTACTACTACTACTACTACCACCACTATTGGATCCAAGGTATTATTATGAGATCCATGGTATAAGGTCCCACCAGTGAAAATATACCAAAGTTCATAGAATCATAGAACCACAGAGGTGGGGGGAGCGCAAAGACCATCCACTACACACACACACAAAACACCCAACGCAAGAACTCCAGCTAGAGCATCCCAACAGCAGGGAGCTGCCTGTCTTCCTTTTGAAGATGTCCAGAGAAGAAGACCCCTCCACATCTCCAGGCAATTGGTTCCACCGCAGTGGTGGAGCTTGGGGGGAGGGGGCGTGGCCGCGGTGCATGGGGGCGTGGCCAGAGCATGCAGGGGCGTGGCTACGGGCCGGGATTCCCCAAAAGCATTGCCGCCCGGGGCCAATCGCCCCTCCCGCATCCCTACGTGACTGTTCCACCGCCGAATCGCTCTCACTGTCAAGAAGTTCATACATTTTGCTTTACGATTTGGGCTAAACTACAATTCTGAAGTTAAAAACTGATTTAACACCTGAATTTTTTCCATCAGGCATTTTCAAATTTGACAAAAGGAAGGACGGTAAGATTGGAAGACCGGTATGGCATATGATTATGGCGGCTAGAATAGTTCTCTCCAGACATCAGAGATGGGCTACCATCCCCACCGAGGAGGAATGGCTGGAAAAACTAACGGAGATTGCAGAAACGGATAAACTCACCTGCACGTTAGAGAACAAGCCCAACAGTAAATTTTGTAAAGTTTGGGAACTCTTTAAGGAGTTCCTTCACACTAAAACTGATAGTGTACGTGGATTTAAATTTTAATTCTTCTTTACCCAGAATTGAAACAGGGTCACTTTTCTAACTAGACGGGAGACTTACTGAATCGTTTTTTCTTGATTCTGTGTTCATAATATATAACTAAATAATATATATAATATATAGCCATAAAGTTCATAGGTTTGTATATTTATGTTTATATATTTGCATACACTCCTATGTAGCAACTGATTGATTTATTAATATCCACTTTTCTCCCAAAACTGTGACTCAAGGTAGCTGATGATTTTTTTAAAAAGTACAGCTAAAACCATACAAAAAAAGAATATTAAAATAGAATTAAATATTTTATATCTTTCTGTGTTATTTTTTAAAATTACAGAGTTCATATTTTGGAAGAAACTTTTAGTTGGGAAAATAATTCTCTCTCATTATTACTGGGATAATAATTCTCTTTTGCACCAAATGTCTTCTCACTATGGGTTCAGTTTTTGGTGGGCAGGTTGAACATCCTTTCCCCTTTTTACGTATACTTTTATATGTCTTGCGATAGCCAGAGACTGGGAAGGTTACTTTGCTTGAACGAAAGCTCCTGGAGTTCTTCATGTGCTCCTCATAACAATACCGTGAGGGATGTTCGAGCTGAGATAGGAACGGTTGGCCTATGGAAAAATTCTGGGACCTTGATGGACACCAGCCTAAGCTCTGAGTAAGTGGAGACCAAACAGCCAATAAATGGTAAGTGAAAGGGACTCTAGGTCAAGGGAACTAATATTGCCACTCTATTCGGCTTTGTCCAGACCTCAGCTAGAATCCTGTCTCCAGTTCTGGGTACCACAATTCAAGAAGGATATTGACCAGCCGGAATGAGTCCGGAGGAGGGCAAGCGAAATGGTCGAAGGCCTGGAAACCATGAAGCCCTATAAGGAAAGGCTTAGGTTGCTGAGTATGTTTAGCCTGGAGAAGAGAAAGTGAAGAAGGGACATGAAAGCCAGGTTTAAATATCTGAATGGCTGTCATAAGAAAGCTGGGGCAAGCTTGTTTTCTGCTGCTCCAGAGACTAGGACGTGGAGCAATGGCATCAAGCTGCAGGAAAAGAGATTCCACCTAAACCTTAGGAAGAAGTTCCTGAATGCAAGAGCAGTTCAACAGTGGAATCTGCTGCTTCCTCAATGAAGTGTGGCGGAGTCTCCCTCTTTGAAGGTTTTTAAAGAGAATCTGGATGGTCATCTGTTGGGAGTGCTTTGATAGTGTTTTCCTGGAATGGCAGAAGGGGGTTGGACTGGACAGCCCTTGGGGCCTCTTCCAACTCTGTGATTCTATGACTCTATGACGCTATATGTCTTCATAGGCAAACTTGCTCTACAGCCAACTGGAAGGGAAACACACAACCATTGTCAATTGTTTTTAAAAGCAGGTTCTTGCCATGCTGGTTGAAGGATTCTGGGAGTTATAAACTAAAAAAGTAACCTTTCAAGCTCTAATTGGTTTCTTTTGGCAAATGATCCCATGCCCCCCAGAAGGTATGGTTCCAAAGCACTAGTCAGAAAATGGATAAACCAGAAGCAGAACTAAGTGCAGAATCCTACTGTGTGTTACTCATGTACAAGCTCCCCTCTGAAAGCAGTGGGCCATTTTGTCCAAATCACACATGTGGATCCATGCACAACATGCACTGCACATCCACTAAGTTTGATTTTGCAGAGGCCAAGTTGCTTATGTGGTGCACATGGATGTTCAATGAGCCCAGATGTGCATGGATGTGCAGTGTGCACCACACATGAATCCACATGCATATTCAGCATAGCAGAATCGGTGCATAACTCCACAAGCAGAGATTAACTCTACATAAATCCAATGTAGGCCCTGACCTGGACAACCCTCAACCCACCCCAGAACCACCACCACCCCTGCTGCTGGGCTCTTTCTCTTTAGATATTTGTGATAAGAACATGTAACCCACTAGGAATTTCTCCCAGGCACTCCTGGTTCAAAGCTGCCACCTAGAGCCCACTCAGGGCACTGCAGATAAAAACTGAGCATCAGGTTCTTCAAAGGGGACCTCTTCCCTCCTCACCTGCCAGGTACAAGCTTTGAACCAAATTATGGGTTACCCGCGTGCTCCTTTATTGTCCCTCCCCCCACTGTTTTCCTTTCCTTCATGTCAGATGGACAGGGAACCAACCCAGGTGAGAGGGGGTAGAAGTCCACTCTTTCCTGGCCAATGACTTGTCCACCCAGAAGGACCCCTTCCTTCCTCACAAACCTTGCCGAAGAAGAGCAGTCCCCCAGCACAGAATACAATACTTGGGTTCCCTCGCTGCAGAGTTTCAAAAGAATCCTTTTTTTCACAGCTGTATTCACAGGAAATTAAAAGCTACCCAAAAAAATCCACTGAACCAGAACAAAGGCCATTTCCACACTACACTGTTACAGTGCTATTATTCCACTTTCAACATTCTGTGGACTTCTGGGGTTTGTAGTTTCCTGAGGCCCAAGAGCTCTCTGGCTGAGAATTCTAAATGCGCCTCCCCAAACTGGAAACCCCAGGATCCCATAGGATGTTGAAAGTGGAACAATAGCACTATAATGGTGTAGTGCAGAAATGGCCAAAGAAAAGGAGTGTGTGTTCGTTCAGATAATTATTATGATATTTCTAAGGCCCTGAAACACTACTGCTTGTCCACAGCCTACGCCAGACAACCAAGAGGCAACATATAACTGTAGGGATGGAATACAAGAGATGGCTCATAGAAGCCTCTCCTATGATGAAGCCTTCTGGATACACTGGTCTACAACTTGCATGATATCCATCTGTCCAGCGGGCGGGAGGTGTATAACATAAGAAGGTAAGGAGCGCCACATTGAGGCAGGCCAAGGGCCTCTCTAGTCAAACATCCTGGTCACACGGTGGCCAATCCGTCGCCTACGGGAAGCCCAGCAGCAGGGTACTCATGCTGCCACTGGTACTGGGGGTGTCCTATGGCCGTCCTAGCTGCAAGGTCCATGAATTTGTCCATTCCCCTTTCAAAACCATCCAAGTCAAGCAGCCAAGGCCACATCCTGTGGCAGTGAGTCCCACAGTTCATCTGTTGTTGTTTTTATGTGCCTTCAAGACAACTCTAGTCTACAGCAACCTTATCATAAGGTATTAGGAGAAAAATGTATTCAGAGGAGGTTCACCACCACTGCCTTCATCTAAGGCTGAGAGACCATGATTTGCCCAAGGCCACCCAAGGGATTTCCACGACAGGGCAGATATTTGAACCCTAGTCTTCCGAAGTCATTGTCCAACACTCAAACACTACACTCTGCTGCCTCTCAAATTTATGGCAACTATCAGATTTATTCAGAGGAGATTTGTTACCACTGCCTTCCTCTGAGGTTGGGAGAGTGTGATTCACCCACGCAACTTCCACGACAAAGCATGGATTTGAACCCTGGCCTTCCAAAATCCTAGACCAACATTTAAACCACTACAGCTTCCTGGCTCTCCTCTTCAAGCCAACTCCGACATTGGGCAACCCCATGATAGCGTTCTCTTGGCAAGATCTGTTATCCTGAGGAGGTTTGCCCCTGCCTTCCTCCTGGGTTGAGAGAGTGTGATTTGGTCAAGAGCACCCAGTAGCTTTCCATGGTCAAGCGGGAACTCGAAGCTTTCCGACACTCAAAACATACACCACGCCTCCTCTCTATATGCTGCATGAAGAAGTCCTTCCTTTAATCTCTCCCGAACCTCACCACGTTCAGTTTCAGTGGGTGATCCCCTATCATGATGAGACAGGGGTAACAGAGTCCCCCGTCTCCTCTCTCTACACTGCGCACAGTGCCAGGCACTTCGGGCATGTCTCCCTCAAGCATCCTCTCTCTCACACAAATAGGCGCCAACCTGGCTTCACACGGCACGCTGACCGGTCCCCTGAACTTTCTGAGGGGACCCTTCCGCACCTTTTTCAGCTGGTGGGAGCGGCAGGCTGGAACATTTGGGGAGCACGGACTGGGGAAGGCAGGCGTGTACAGCCGGGCCTCCACATTCACGGCGTTTGGGGTGCAGGACCCCACAAAGGTGGAAAAACTGTGACCGTCTCTAGGCCCCTCCTTCCTTGGGTGTGGGGGGCCACTGAGAGAGGGTTGCTGGGGTCAGCCAGCAACTGGAGGAGGAGGAGAAGGAGGACACCGGAGACAGATTTTTAAGGGCTGAGCAGTTTCACCTGAGCCGCCACTTCCTTCCCACGGGAAAGAAGCACTTGAGCTGGAGGGTGGGGTTGGATCCGCACTTGTGTTCTCTGCTGGCAAGAGGTCAATCCACCAGGTTCTTTCCAGCTGTTATTGGGCTGTCATCTGCCTCTCCCTCAAGTCCTGGCTGCTTTACTCAGCAGCAACTAGGTGAATCCAATGTTGCATGCTTGCTCACTTTTTTGCGTCTACAGTATATTTATACCATTATCAGATCCACGAATAATCAGATCCACAAAACTTAAACCCACAAATGTTCAGAGCTAGCCCTGTCACAGTTTCCCTCACATTTGTACACAGAGAGAGAGAGAGAGAGACGTCCACCTGCCACTTACTTTTTTCAGGGCCTCCATCTGAGCCAGGTCTCGCCGACGAAGCCTCACCCAACGCCTCCGTCGGTTGGTGTGGTACATCTTCTCCGTGGGCACCCAGCTCTTGGGCCTGTGGTCTGGAGGGATGGTGATGCCATACTCCCAGCCTCGGAGAAGAAAGAGTGAAGAACAGAAAAGAGAGGAACAACTTAGGGAGTTGGGTACATTTAGCATGGAGAAGAGAAGAACGAGAGGTGACGTGATAGAAAGACCTTTCAATACCTAGAGGGATAACCAGTAGAAGATGGAGCAAGCTAGTTTTCTGATCCTCCAGAGACTACAGTATGAACTTACGGATTCAAATTACAAGAAAAAAAGATTCCACCTGCACATGAAGAAGACCTTCTTGACTGTGAGAGCTGCCTAGGAGTGTGGTGGAGTCTCCTTCTTTGGAGGTTTTTAAACAGAGGTTGGGTGGGCATCTGTTGAGAATGTTTTGAAGGTGTCTTCCTGCATGACAGAAGGGGTTGGACTGGATGGCCTTTGTGACCCCTTCTCTAAGCCTCTATGATTCTGCAAGTGTGCTGAAAGAAATTACCTTGGGTCTTTTTTTTAATGCTCAGCTGCTAAGGAAGACTTGGATGTTCTCTTGGCTCAATGAGCTCAAGCAATGGTATAAAAAGCTTGACCATATTCTGAAATTTGACCCTGCAGTATTTCATATTTCAGAATACAGAAGCTAGAACAATATTGGTGCCTTTCACGTATGTAACTGTCTCTCTACTGAAACAGTCATCTGTTCAAGTTTGGAGAAGTTTGGGGAAACATGTTCCACTTATGGTACTGCCGTGCATGGATAGACACTGAGCATTCTGCATCGCGCATGGATCTGCAACACGCATTTAGTTGTGCAACATCACAATTCACTAACAAGGCAAACTTGCACCACTGCTACACAACTCCAATCCATTCCATCTGTTCCATTCCACCTCTCAATGTAGGATCTCTGCCTTAGATGCAACTGGCACTCAAATAAACCCATGCCAATCATTTTCGGGTCAATCAACTGTGGTCCAACCTCTGAGGTGTGCTTTTGCTCTGGATTTCCTGCACTGCCAGGGGATCAGACTAGATGGTCTTTAGGGTCCCTTTGAATGCTATGACCCTATGTTCCCATGATAAATTTGAAGGCAATGATGACTTCATTCTCCTGGACCTCCAGAGGACCTGTGCATTTTTCAGGAGGGTGCACTTTTCCTCTCTGTGGGGGCTGCTGAAATAACAACCAGCCTGGCCAGCTCCCTCCTTCCCCAGACACCAAACAGCCGTGAGGCCGCACCCTGGCATCAGAACAGGAAGTTAAGGAGAGGGGAAGAAATGCAGTTACACCTGGTGGAGCTTTATACTCTGCCATGCAATCTAGGATCTCAACCAGTTCAGACAGCTTCCAATGACGCATAAAGCCCCCTCAACGTACATCTGTCAGACTTCATCCTCCACCCTTCCATGTCAGCTCCAGGTGAGATTTTGCACGGGGGTGTCGTTGGACAGAGAAAGATGGGTATTCTGCAACAACCAAAACAAGTACATGCACTGATGCAACAGGAAGTCTAGTTGTTTTTTCCTCCTCTTACCTCTCTCATCCACGGCCCTGTTGAAGTCAATGTCCCACTCAAAGTCTTCCCATTTCCAACCCACCGGGCACTCAATTTCATCCTTAGGAAGAACCTTCTCTCCATTCTGGAAAAGAAAGAAATTGTCCAATAAAGACCCGGAGGGCCAGAGGAAGGAGAGGCAGCGGAAGCCGGGGAGGGCAGGAGGAGGAGATGAAAAAGAGGAGGAGGGGGAAGAAGAGGAAAACCAAGAGCAAAAGAGGAGAGAAAGGGAGAAGAGGACGAGGAAGAGCGAGAAAAAGGAGAGATGGAAGAAAAGGAGGAGGAAGAAAGAAAAGAACGAAGGGGAGAAAAAGAAGAGGAGGAAAAAGAAGAGGCGGAGGAAGAGAAAGAGAGGGAGAAAAAGAGGAGAAGGGGAGGAGAAGAAGAGCAGGAGGAAGAGGAGCAGCATCAGAGAGGAGGAGAAAAGGGAGGAGGAGGAGGGAAGAAAGAGGAGCGTGAAGACGTGAAGGAAGAGCAGGAGGAGGCAGAGAAGAGGAGGAAGAGGAGTAGACAGGTGCGAACACGGGCACACACGCGTGCACAAGTGCTTGCATGGGGGGATAGTTTCCATGATACACTAAAAGCAACAGGAAGAACTTCCGTGCAGCCACCCAAGCAGCTCTTCCTCACCACATCCGTGTACGCCTCAGCCATCTGGATCCACTGGCCGCCAGGAAGCCGCACTTGATTCTCAAAGACTTCCTCCACAAAGCTCATATGACCGGCATCCACATCATACAGTAACCTGTTTTGAGTGGGAAAGGGAGAGGATTCTCAGTGGGTTTTAGACCCAAAGAAGCCGTTCCTTGAAAGATCCTTTTCCCAATGCAGCACCAAGGCCTGGGCAGCTCATCCCCTTGTAACAGAAGGACTGGTTCGCACAAAAACGCATCTGATCAACTGCCTTTGTCAACTGCCCTTTTCCCGCTTTGAAGAAAAGATGGGGTACAAATCATCATCATCATCATCCTCAAAGCAAAGATCACCCGCCTTCCTGGGGCTGGCGTTCATGACTAAACACACAAAACACACACTGCGGATTTCAGGCAGTGAATCGGTGAGTTCATTTTCCCCCTTTATGTTTCTGAACACGAGGCCATATCCAGAGATACGTCGCAAGTATGCATGAGGAAGAAAACAAAAATGTGAATTTGCAAACTTGCTTTGTGGGACTAAGCAACAGGGTTTTAACCAGAATATAGGCAAAACAAATAAATAAATGAAGCAGTGGGTCAGGAGACAAGGAAGACTAACCCAGACCTGAGTGATGAACCAGCATCTTGCTCCAGGTCGGAAGCAATTTTGCCAGGTTTTCAGAATAGCAAAAAGGTACAGGGGAAATTCATGTCATGCAGGGTCGACAATCAGGAAGTAGCTCTTAACACACTTTGCATTCTACCAAAATACCAAATGCAAGTATAGATTTCAACTAACCTAACCTAAAATTTACACACTTCTGTCTTTACGAAGGGCCCACGCCCCCAAATATGAAAAATTTTGGCATCGGGTTCGGTCTACGTAAAAGTAAACGCTTTCCAACTCTCAAAGAGGGGACCTTCTTTACAATAAGAGACACCTGCCTAAAGGACAAGTTTTCTGGCCCACAAATAAGGGAGATCCTTTACAATATGGGATACCTTGCACCCCACTTGAGAGGGGGGGAAAAACAGGCCATTTCTGCACTAGCCTGTTATAGCGCGATGATTCCACTTTCAACCTCCTATGGAATCCTGGGGTTTGCAGTTTCGGGAGGGGCCGGCCGGCCCCTCCCGAAACTGCAAACCCCAGGATTCCATAGGAGGTTGAAAGTGGAATCATCGCGCTATAACAGGCTAGTGCAGAAATGGCCCCAATTTGGCACAAGATGAGGGGCCTCTGTTTCTACGACAGAAGGAGACCCAGCATGTCCCAAAAGAGACGCCCGCCTTTACTCACGTCTTTTCAGGACTGACAAACCAGTCTCCGGCCCAGGCCCAGCCCGCCGAAGGTCTGAAACTGTCCTTGGGCAATTTGATCTTGCCCGTGACGTCGGAATACTTGGGGTAGGTGAGGCCAGTTGTGCCCCAGTTGCCAACCAGTGCCAGTTTGGTCTGATTTTCATACTGGAAGAGAGAGAAGAAAGGGGGATGGAAGAAAGAGGGGGTTCAAAAGACAAAGAGAAAAACAGGGAGTCATTTCCCACACTTGAACAGTCAGATATCTTATCCACAGAGACCCTGTAATGCACTGGCATCATCTAAACAGCAACATCTACCAGTGTGCACAAAAGCTTGAATGTTCATGACTGAGGAGTTATCCTTTGGTGTTAATATGATTTCCTTTCAGAAACTTGGAAAGATTTAATATAAGGATGTTATCTTTGGTTCTTTCTCTTCTCGAAGGTAGCAATAACTAATTTTGGCAATTTCCTTCTCACTGTGAGAAACAGCTTGAAAACTGCACACTCCTTGAAGATGACTCACAGTTTGAGGCACATTCTGTACAAAATTCGTACATGTTTGTTCGGAATTGAAAACAGCATTTTCTGTGCAGAGATATCGTTTTTCTATGCAGGCGACAATATTTTGGCAAACAAATATTAATTTATGTGCAGAAAATGCTGTTTTCTTTGCAAAATAACCACATACAAATTTTGTATAGAATAAGTCCCGATCTATGAAAATTTTCATCAGTCCAAGATTCTTCTCATCAAAGTTTCTTACTACTCAGCAAACATGTTTTTTCAATATTTTTGAATATTTTCCCCATCTCTAGTGTAATGAAGGCAGCAAGTGTGGATTTGGAAGAAGAACCAGTCCACCCCATAGAACCATAAAAAATTAATTTGGCAAAAACCATGAGAGATGTTGAGTGGGCGATGCATCAGTCCGTCTGAGGACGGAACTCCCAGGGTCTGAGTCCCCCTATTGTGACAGTGGTGGGCCACGACATAAATTATCATGAGTACTAGAAGTAAAAGTGTTTCAGAGGGGAAAGAAACCTCTTGGAGATCCCCATTTAAAATTAATTAAACGGATGTCCAAACAAACAGTACAACGCTTTAATTCAATGTAAATTAAACAAGTTTCATTTTTTGGCCTTTCTTGTTCTGCATTTCCTTGGAGAACCACTCAGACTGGTTGGAGGGTATTCAAGCTTTCCGCTTTCGCATCACACCAAACAAGACCATTGAATTCATTGGAACCGCCATTCATTCTCAACCGCATTCATCCAAAGAGGATTTGCCTCACCGTTTCAGCAAAGACAGAGAGCCTTCCCTCTGCAGACTTGTTGAACTCCTTTTCATCCACGCCTAAGCCAAGCCATAGCTGCACCCGGATCTGGGCTCGGATCTTGGGGCCCGGCACCTCTTCCTGAGGAGACTAGGACAAGATGGAAGGAAACCAATGATGGCGAAACCCCCTCGAGATCTTTTAAACTAGAAGTCTCCGAGACCAGACTTGAAACATTGCATATATAAGGCACACAATTAATCCTTCCTGTTCTGACAGGTTTTTCACCCAAATGAGAGTCCAGAAAAGGCAAGGAAACTTCACAATTCTTTCAGCCAAAGGAGTGTGCAGTGGCCAGCAATAGCAGCAGTCCCAGATGGTTTTACTCTCGACTCTCACAGATCCGCTGGCTTTCATTTGTTCACAAGACCCAACTCACCCACCAGATGAGCAACTGTGGCATTACAAAATGTTCAGAAAACTAAGGCTGTTTCTGCACTACCCCGTTATAGTGCTATTATTCCACTCCTAACCTCCTATGGAATCCTGGGGTCTGCAGTTTAGGGAGGGGCCTTTAGAATTCTCAGACAGAGACCTCTCTGGCCTCAGGAAACTACAAACCCCAGGATCCCCACAGGAAGTTGAAAGTGGAATCATAGCACTATAACAGTGTAGTGCAGAAATGGCCTAAGACTCATGCTGACTCATGGAGAGAGTTCCCAGGTGACCCCAGTCCTTCTAACAGTTGTGAGGAACAATTTCAGCAGGGGTTGCTTGTTATTCCAGCTACTCCTCTGAAGATCTCACAACGGCATACAACTTAATGTAAAATTATTTTTAAAGGCTAGAACGTATTAAGCAGGTTTTAAAAAAAACAGATTAAAACTGGTTAAAATAGTTTTGACTGATTTTAAAATCATGTGCATGTGAGGGTTTGTAAATGCACAAGACATCCATGGGATTACAGCCAACCTTTTCCATTTCCCCCCATAAATATATCAGAGCCTATCTTCCTTCCAGAACAATATAATCCGTGTTGATGACACCTACTTTCATTAATATTGTTTGGAGCTTCCCGCAGTTCTTGCCACAGCAATTGGCTCCGTTCCGGGAGAAAAGGATCTCACGAGCCGGCACTCGGTTGTAGGCCACTCGGCGGTCTCCTTGCAGCATCCAAATCACCACGTCCGGCAGGCTGTTCTGGGGCTGGGAAAGAAGCGGTGAGGAATGAACGAGGGGCAGGCAGGGAGGGGGCCGTACAAAGACAAGCGAGACATGGCGGAGGTGCAGAGGGAGAGACGGGCTCCCCCAGGCACCGTCCTCACTGAGAAAGGAGGTGGAGGGGAAAGACTGGTGGGAACGCCTCCCTATTCATTGTCTTTGTCTGTTTGATAACCCATTTTTGTCTCAGTGGAGAAGATAGGTGGCCAAAAAAGCCAATGCAATTCTAGGTTGCATTAATGGGGGTTATAATGGTTAGATCAAGGGAAATAATAGTACCACTCTATTCTGCTTTGGTCAGACCCCACCTGGAGAAATACTGTGTCCACTTCTGGGCAGCACAGTTCAAGAAGGATACTGAGCAGCTGGAAAGTGTCCAGAGAAGGGCAACCGAGATGATCAAAGGTCTGGAAACCAAGCCTTATGAAGAACAACTTGGGCAGCTGGGTATGTTTAGCTTGGAGAAAAGAAGACTGAGACAGGACATGAGCAATCTTTAAACAGCTGAAGGGGGGTCATGTTGAGTAAACAGGACATGAGCGATCTTTAAATAGCTGAAGGGAGGTATTGTTGTCATGTTGATGGAGCAAGCTTGTTTTCTGCTGCTCTAGAGACCAGGATGCAAACCAATGGATACAAATGGCAAGAGAAGAGATACCACCTAAACGTTAGGAAGAACTTTTTTCACTATAAGAGTAGTTCAGCTATAGATGGACTCCCTCAGAATTTGGTGGTCTCTCCCACTTCAGAGGTCTTTAAGCAGAGGCCAGATGAGCCTCTTTCAGGAGTGTCTGAGCTGTGTACTCCTGCATGGCAGAATGGGGGTGGACTGGATGGCTCTTGTGGTCCCTTCTGACCCTACCATCATTCCCTGATTCCCTGATTCAATAGGCAGCTCACAACTTCAATTAAAATGAAATACAATAGAAACTACAAAAGTTTTTAAAAAGCAGACCAGTACATTAAAAGAAACATTTATTCAAGACAGGTTGTTAAAATGTAAGAATGATAAAAACACAAAGACAACTTACTCCGAATAAAAGACCAACAGTTAGAGACATTTAACATTCAAAGACATAAATAAATAGAAGGGACTTTGCCTGCCAGTTGAAAGAGAGCAAAGCGGGGCAGGGGGTGTCTACCTAGCTTACCCTGGTGAAGAATTCCATTTCTGGGAGCAGCCACCAAGAAGAGTCTCTTACTAAGGGGGATGAGGAAACTCCTACCTGGCGGCATTTTCGGTGTGTCTAACAGCGGCAGCTGGTGGCTTCCATATCAGTGTAAGGGATGAATCCGCACAGAGGCTGAAAGAGCTGCCCGAGGTGCTGAACCTGTTTGGAGGTAGAGTTCAGCACCTTGGAGAGCTCTGGAATGGATGCCGCTTTGGAAGAAGAAGAGGAAGAAGGTGACATGAGTACTATTGGATAATCCCAACTAGTCTGGGAAGATATCCCTTGCGAGACAGAGACTGGATAGTTTTCATCAGACAAACAGTTCTGGGAGGAAGATCTTCTGTAAACAATCAAAAGCAAAACTCTTCCCCTAGGGGACAGTCTCAGTCCAAAGCAAGACCCCACAGCAGGGATGGTGGCTTCCATGTCAGTGCGGTGGTGGGTCTGCTGTAGGTTTTAGCCTGAAGTTTAAGGGATCTGTCTAAGGTGCTGAGCCACTGTCTTGTCAACAGGTTCAGCACTGTGGACAGCTACCCTAAAGTTCTGGGTTTCATCTGTCCTCATTTGAATTCCAAAATGTTGAATCGTTTTTCTTTGCTGATAGGGTTCAGCAATGTACATAATTCCTTTAAAGTCTGGACTAAAAGCCAGAATGGATTTGGACCCGACTGATATGGAAGGCCCCAGCTTCCCCTGCCTTTTTTAAAAGAGAAAAGAAAGAAAAATACAAGGCTTTTTCAAGCTTCTGAAATGGGCCTTTTGACCAAGAAAAAGACAGAATTTCTTAAGGAGACTACTGTCAACCTCAGGCTGAGTCTCCTCATGAGAAAAGGACCAGTAAAAAAAAAATCTCCTTATCCTCTTCTTCCAAGAGGGAGAGGGGTGCCAGAGCACCTACTATCTCCTTCTTGTACAGTGTTTTGAGATACCCCTCAAAATTCAGATAACAGAATGTCAGAATTGCCCCGTTGGAAAGTGTTCACTAAGATCAACTAGTCCAACCTCTAACCAGTGGAGGTATCCACAGCTGAAGCACCCCTGAGAGATACTCATCCAACCTCTGCTTCAAGACCTCCAAAGAAGGAGAATCCATCATGTTCCAAGGCCATCCTCTTCCACTTTTGAACAGCTCTTACATCAGGAAGTTCATCATGATGCTTAGAAGTTCCTACGTTCTAGAGCTGCAGAAAACTAGCTTGCTCCATTTTGCACATGATGATAGCCCTTCAGAGATCTGAAGATGGTTGTATCATACAATCTCTCCTCCTCTTCTCTTTTCTGGGGTAAAAACCTGCAGCTCCTGCTCCATTTTCTAGACTTTTCACCATCTCAATCACCTTTCCCTGGAGATGCTCCAACTTGTTGATAGTTTTTGTGTACTATGGTGCCCAGAATCAGACACAAGACTCCGCATCAGGTCTAACCAAACTAGAATAGAATGGAACCACTGCTTCCCTTAATCTAGATACTATAATCCTGCAGCTATGTGCTAAAAGTGCATCACTTCTCACTCTTCTCATCTCTAGATTAACTTACCCACCCACAAAAAGATTGCTAAAAACTCAAGACAGAGGAAGAATGACAGCCTTATGACACTCCGAGAGCCAGGAAATAATGCATTGTTGCAACATTTTATTAGTTACTAGTTTCTTTTGGTAACTATTTACTTTTGCAGTAAAGAGCTTTTGCAGTAGCATAACCTGCTAACAAGCAAGGCTGTAATTCACTGTTTTTCAATGAAATGAGACCAGGTTGCCTGGCTGTTATCCATATGCACACCTGGTTCTGAGCCTAAGCAATGGTAAAGAGGAAGGAAAGATCATATATGTGGCTCCCAAAAGCTGCTCTATAACGTCTTTTGCAATGATTGCTTCGCAATCTCTTTTGTTTGCATTTTTCTCAGAATTTCCAGTATGCAACATCTGCATTGACCACTTGGGGGAACCAAAGAGTATTTTCATGCATTTTCCAATGACACAACATTAACAGTAATTGATTCAATGAGTTACCTTTCTGGATTGCACATAACAGTAACAAGTGACAAACTGTTGAGTGAGCAGAGTAACACATAAAGTAATTTGTTCCCTTTAAAACGCTCTGCTCTCTCCCGTGTCAGCAAAGAAATGCAGTTACCTCTTCCGCCATAGACTTTAGTCGAGAGAGCCAGTCTTCTGCCTGCTCCAGGACTACCTGCAGCTCAGAGTCTTCATGCTTCAACCTGATGGCTGCCTGGACAATCTGGTTGAGGTTGGTAGTGCGGAAGCGATAGAGATAATGGTCCAAATGGGTGCTGGTTGGCTTCTGAGTGATGTCAATAAGGGGCTGGCTGGGAAGGGGAATAAAGTAAGCAAGGTAGAAAGTTAACCTCCATCACTGTCAAGAAAATTATGGTCTATGGTTTACACGCAACTGACCCCTTTTGCATTCTCTACTCTCCCCTCCCAATCCCAGAAAACCATGCACCCCACACAATTGGGCTGTGAGAAAGGCCAGGCTCTGCAATCCAGAAACTCTAACCAGAAGTGACTTCTAGCTGTGATGTCAGTGTTTTTTGTTTGTGTTGGAGGGCATTCGGAGGGGTTTGGTGTACTGGAGAGTTATTTGAAGGTCATCCACGATTCTAGGATTGTGGCATCCTAGAATCATGAAATCCTAGAGTTGGAAGAGACCACAAGGTCCGTCCAATCTAACCTCCTTCTGCCATGCAGGAACATGCAGTCAAAGCACTCCCTTTGACAGACGGCCATTCAGCCTCTGTTTACAAACATCCAAAGAAGGCGATTCCACCACATTCTACTGAGGCAGCAGCAGATTCCACGGCTGAACTGTTCTTACTGTCAGGATATTCTTCCTAATGTTGAAGTGGAATCTCTTCTTCGGGTAGTTTGAAGATATTGCTCCATGTTCTAGTCTCTGGAGCAGCAGAAAACAAGCTTGCCCTATCTTCCATGTGACATCCTTTCAAAAATTTAAACATGGCTACCACGCCGCCTCTTAACCTTCTCTTGTCCAGGTTAAACATCCCCAGCTCCCTAAGTCACTTCTCAGAGGGCTTCATGGTTTCCAGGCCTTTGACCATTTTGGTTGCCCTTCTCTGGATCCATTCCAGCTGGTCAATATCCTTCTAGAATTGTGGTGCCCAGAACTGGACACAAGGTTCTTCCAGGTGGGGTCTGCCCAAAGCAGAATTGGGTGGTAGACAATGAAAGTAGGATTTGAAGAGAAGCAGCATGGTGTAGTGGTTTGAGTCTGGGAGATTAGGGTCCCTGAATCCTGGCTCAGCTATGGGAAATCACCGGGTGACCATGGACACATAACACATTCTCTCAGCCTCAGAGGAAAACAAAGACAGTAAGCTTCATCTTAATCATAAACCTTGCCAAGAAAATCCTGGGAGAAGTTTTCCTAAGTCCAAGCTGACATGAAGGCACAGAACAACAAGAAGCAACAGTTGAGACCAAACAATTTTTCACGTCTTTCTCAAGAGAACACATCCCAGAATCTTTTGCAACATATACACTTCTGCAAAGAAATCCGAGCTGTTCCTTGGCGGCTTGATGAATTGATGGGAGCGTCTTTTAAAACCACACTACTCCACCTTTTAAAAATAGACCTCTGAGCTCCCTCCACAGTCCAAAATGAGGCCTTGCTCAAGCACTCTCTGAGTCCCAAACACTGGCTCTTGGAAAGGTCAACTTTCAGCTTTTCAGCTTTGGACCAGAGAGTCACTTTCTGGGAACTGAAATGCCGGCCATCCATTTAATCACCAGCTTGCCAAATGCAGCTTGGGGTGGGTAGAGTGAAAGGTGTGGATCATGGGTCATGTGGTAGCAGTTTCCCCCCCTGCCACCCACCCCCAAAGCACAGAAAACCTTTCCATATTTTTCTTCCTCCGGGTCTGCCCTGAGTGAGTTCGCTCCAGAAAAAACAAACACAGTGTTCCACATGAACACAAAATAACCTTTCACTCCAGGAATATTTTGAGATGCTGTGGAAGACAAGAGAAGGTTTATTTTGACTTGAATGTACTGAATCACAACTCTACCCCCCCTCCAATGCTTGTACTTTTTGCATTATTTGGGGGTTCTTTCTGCATTTCATTTCTTGCTTTCTCTCCTTTTCACATCTCTCTCACCCCTGTGTGCTCAGCCATACACCCATGTAAGCTTGTGCATCACAGCCACCTAACTGAAGCTGCAGTAAAAACTTGGTCCCCAGAAACTTCTGCTGTACAGGGCTGACCCAACACATTTTACTGCCTGAGGCAAAGTAGGAAGTGGTTCTCCCACCCCATCCTCGAACCATACAAATTATTCTGGCACCATGGAACAGAAAGGTCTAAGAGGACCTCCCCACACACATATATCTGGGAACAATAATAATGGAAGCAAGTACAATAACACTGAAAAGATTAATGCCGGCAAGCAGCAAAGTACACGTGTAAACCTTTGCTAGCTTTTTCCTGACACCCAAAATCAGCCATCTGAGGCAGCCTCCTCCCTCTGTCTAATTGTAGGACCAGCCCTGACACCGTAATAAAATTTGGTCACATTTAAGTTGCCACAAGACTCATTGTTTTCACGTGCGTCCCACTGCTACGTTTGCTTCTCTTTCCCTCACCCCCCGCCCCCCGTTTCTCCCCTTCCTCCAAGGTCTGTTCTGCTATCAGGTTTAAGCTGGAATCTCTTTGGGGTAGGGACTGTGCATTTTTTGAAAACTATTCACAGTTCAGGAGTTGGTCTGAGCAAAATTCACCTTCTGTGTGTGTATGTGTGAGTGTGTGCAGGTAGGAACCCTTTCTGCACAGGAGGCAGCTTTTACCTGCACAGAAAACAATATTTCTGCACAATAATAGTATCTTCAGTGCAGAAAAGGCTGTTTTCTGCATAGAAAATGCAGGGCTTGACACAGAAAATGCTGTTTTCTGTTTTTTCAGAACAGCACACATTTGTGAATTTTGTGCAGAATAAGTCATGAACTGCAAAGATTTTGGTCCTTGTGGGTTTTTCAGGCTTTGAGACCGTGTTATGGTTCGGTCTCAAAGCCCAAAAAACCCACAAGAACCAATGGATTCTGGCCGTGAAAGCCTTCGACTCTGCAAAGATTTTCATCAGTCCAGGATTCTTTTCACTTGAGTTTCCCACAATGCTAGGACAACTTTTAAAATATATATATGTATGTATGTATGTATGTATGTATGTATATGTATATGTATGTATGTATGTATGTATGTATGTATGTGTGTGTATGTATGTATGTGTGTATATATATATATATATATATATATATATATATATATATAATAAATAAAATCTTTGCATCCCTATACTGGGCCCAGCATTGATCCAGGGAAAAACACTCCAAATATATCAAGACAGCCCTAGGAGAGGCTAACCAGGAATCAGAATTGACCTGAAGGCACATCCCAACAACAACCAAGCATGGGGTAGGATCCAGCCAAGGTCACCCGTGCTTACTTCCAGATCTGCACACTCAGTATCCCAGTACGAATCAAGCCCCAATCATCATCCCCATCAAAGCTCTCTCCTATTCATCACTGCTGTTGCTGACTTGATTTATTCAGTGCAGAAGCAGTTTACCGGAGGGGGGGGAGAGGCAAGAGGGGAGGGGGAGGCCCAGCTCCGGTCCTGCTCTCCACACGAGCCACCCCTTTGGCCGCTTCTGCTGCAGTCGCACCTCCACCCCCCGTCCCCGCCCCATTTAATTGAATTTTTGTTGGAGAGAAGCACGGCTCCCTCCGGGAAACCAGAGTCCTGGGACGGGTCCCAGGTCACGTCCCGCACACACGCACGCCAAAGCCAGGTCGTATTTACAGCCTTGAGAATACCGCGTGGGCCTTCTTCTAAACAAGCCTGTTGTCGTAGGAGGGGAGAGGCAGGCAGCGGGGAGCAGCGGGGAGATCCAGCCTGGGAGAAGTTGCAACGCCGATGGCTCCTTCCGGGCACTCGGGCAAGGATAAACAGAAGCCCTCTCAGTTTCTCGGGAGCGTTTCCAGCATGGTGGGCGGTGCGGTTTGGAACAGGCCACCAGCGGCTGCCAGGTCACCTCAGCCTCACCTCAAGGTTTCAGGTCCTTAGCGAGGGAAGCCTGGGAAAGCCACTGTTGCAAAAACGGCAGCCCCAGTATCCCCCGCAAGAGGAAAAGAAACACGTCTCAGGATGCTTTGTCATGAATGTTTCCAGCATCTTGAGACAGGTCTCCTTTGTCCTTTCTGGATTTCCTTGGATGTTCCCCAGTCTTTGCTCTTTTTTACCCCAGAATCCTTCAGCCATCAAGGCCACGATGACTAGGGGATTTGGGGAGTCGTGGCAGAAAACAGTGGATTCCCCGTGCTTGCCACCTGAATCAGAGGCATATCTAGCATAAACAGCACCTAGGGCAAGCATGGCAGCTACCCCCATCTTTACCCTCTTCCCCTATCCCTACATACATGGCTTTTTTGCACCCCGCTCTCACCGCCACCCAGGGCACACACCCTACTTGCCCCACCCTAGATATGCCTCTGCCTTGAGTCCCTGTTTGTAAAGAAAAGTGGGACACAACTAAAAAGAATGAGGACAAGGATGATGACAAGGGCAGCAACAATTGCAAACAAGCACAGACTCATAAAATCCTAGAATCCTAGAGATGGAAGGGGCCCAACCGGGCCATCCAGTTCACACACACCCCACCCAGTGCGGGATATCCCGCTAGAGCATACCCAGAAGCTGCCCAGTGTCTTTTTGAAGGCATCCAGAGAAGGAGACCCCACCAGAATATCAGCAGGGGTTTGCCATTGCCTTCCTCTGAGGCTGAGAGAGTGGGACTTGCCTGAGGTCAGCCAGTGGGTTTCCACGGTCAAGCAAGGATTTGAACCCGGTCTCCAGGATCTCAATCCAATACCCAAACCATGACACTATGCTGGCTCTCGCCGCTGCTTAATTCATGGTTCTCCGAACAGAGGCCCTCCAGATGCGCAAGACGACAGCGCCTCCATCTGCAGCCACTCTTGAGCACATTTACGCAGACGCGAGCCCCAGTGAAATGAAAGGGTCTACCTGTTGGCCCACAGTCCTCCAACAGCTACTGGCCATCTCACCGCCATTCCCCATTCGCCACATACCAGCTCCACCTCCTCCCTAACAGTCAACCTTCCCTTGCAGCGTGACGGCCTTTTCCCAGCCACCCGTGCAAAAACGCTGGGCACTGGGATCCTCCCACACTCAGCACCCACAGATGCTCCAAGACCACGGAGTCTTTGAGATGGCCTTGGGCCAACAGCAGGAGCTGAGAGCCACACTCATCCTCTAGGAGACCACGCAAGCCTGGACCCCACACACAGACTGTATCAAGACTGCATCCTCCCCTTAAATCTTTTTTTTATGACGGTCCAAAATGGTGCCAGGTCTCCTTTCAAGCTCATGGGAGGCCCTTTCTTTAAAAAATGAGAAGTCAACAGTCTGAAGGGGACAAAACCGTAGCAAATTTGCCCTGGGTTGTAACTGGCCATTTCTGCCAAAATCTGGGGATGTCGGGTGCCTCACAATCAACCGTGGGGGCTTCAGCCAGTTCCCCCACTCCTCCGGTGTGGAGAGAGCAGCTTGTATCAAAATTTCAGATTTCCCTGTTTATAGCATAGGAAATTATTCCGGCGTTCCTGCTGAGGACAGAGCGAGACCTCCGGCCCAAAACATTCCGAGCAACTTTTAACACTTGGCCAGGGATGAACGATGACTAACAATTAGTCCTGAGATCATGAGCTGGAGGCCGTTCCAGCCACCAAACCGGGAGGAGATCCCTTTTGAGGAGTTATGGGAGAACGGCTCCCCCCAAAATACAATGAGGCCCATTCAGGTAAGGCCAGGGCAGGGGGGAGGCCCACAGAGTGGAAATTTATGACCTGCCTCAAATATCACCTTTTCAACTCCGTGCCTTGGCTCAGCAACCTTGGCGGCCGGCTCTCGCCAATGGAGGGCATTCTTCAGGGCCAGGGCCCCCATCCAAGGCAAACAAACAGGCTCGTCATAAACCCACAGAAAGACTCGGCGGCCCCAGTGAGCCGCCTCACACGAGGATACCTGCAGTCCGCGATGACCTCATCCATCAACTGAGCCACGAGGGTGTCCAGGTCGCCGGCGGAGCATTTGGCTTTCAGTGCCAGGTGCACCAGGTCCAGATTGGCCTCCTACACCAGGAGCAGGGTGCAAAACACGAGCATCAGCATCGCTCCCTACACAGAAACCACACCAGCAGCCCCGTCCACACCATCTAGCCTTGCGCCTGGCTTGCGAGGGAAAGAATATGCACCACCGTTCACGCCTTGGCTGGGAAATGGTTCCTCAACACAGTGGCTACTTTCCCTCCTTTTGTGCTTTGATTTTCCTGCTTTCAATATGCTGGAACATCATTGTGTGGAACTGAGAATCTCTTTGAACACAAATTTTTAAAAAGAAATACTCGGGAAGCCCAGTTGAGAAGAATAATACGGCGACAAGGAGCTTGAACAATTTTCTCCCAGGATTCACACCTCCCACAGTGTTTCAAGAACTTACGCTGCAGAGAAATACACTTGAGGGGGTTTGCATGGGAATTGTGGGAATTTGCCCCCCCACCAAAAAAAACCCAGCTGCAATTCTGCATTACATACTTAGCTACCTAAGTACCCTTGCCACGTAGCTAAGTTGTCTCTCCGAGGCTGACCCCCTCCCGGTCCCGTCTTACTGGGCACCAGCTGCTGTGCGCGGCAGAGGTCTGTTCACCTGCTGATTGGGTTGCAACAGACTGACGTTCCCACTTCCCTCCACCCAGTGATCTCCAGAGCAACAGCCAGAAACAGGATCCCAGCGGAGATTCCCCCATGCACCGGAGATCACTTGTGGGATGGGGAGGGAGAACATTCATCTGTGTAAGCCCCAAATTCCACCATTCTCCCACATCCCCCACTCACCAGCCGATCGGCGGCACCAGAGAGGAGGTTCTGCACATCTGTTCTGTGGCTGATGTCTTCCCAGTAGGACGAGAGCACAACCACAGGCTTCACGTTGCCCCACGGGAGGTAGTAGTACTGACAGCCTGTTAGACGAAGTTTTAAAAAATCCATTAGGCTGACAAGGCGGGAGCATTGCGGGTCTTGGTCTGTCAGGACCAAAGCCTGAGACTTAGGGATTTGCGACGCCATGGCAGGAAGGCTCTGGTGAGGCTACAAGTGTGACGCTGCCTGGAGCAGCTCCTAGAGACATCGTTATAGAATCTTCGATTTGGAAGGGACCCCCAGGGCCATCTAGTCCAGCCTCCTTCTGCTAGGCAGGAAAACACACCCAAAGCACTTCCTTTGACAGATGGCCATCCGGCCTCTTGGATTAGCAAAGATCCAGAAACCAAGCCTTATGAGGAACATCTGAGGGAACTGGGGATGTTTAGCTTGGGGAAGGGAAAACTGACAGTGGACTTGATAGGTATCCTTAAATACCGGAAGGGATGTCATGGAGAGGATGAAGGAAGTTTATTTTCAGTTGCTCCAGAGAGTAGAACATGAACCAATGGATTCGAACTGAAACAAAAGAGATTCCACCAAAACATGGGGAAGAACTTTTCGACGACGAAAGGCATTCGGAACGCCCTGCTCAGAAGATGGCACTTCTTGACCGTAAGAGCTGTCTGACAGTGGGTTGAGTTGCCCCAGTGGAGTGGGGTGGACCATCCTTCTGTGGAGGTCTTGAAATGGAAGCTGGATTTGGGGAGTGCTTTAGCAGTAAATTCCAGAATGGCAGAAGGGAGCTGGACTGGACTTGTTCCTCGGGATCCCTTCCAGTTCTATGATTCTGTCCAGAGACAAAGACACAAACCAATGGACACAAACAGCGGGAAAAGAAACTCCACCTAATTGGGAACCTAATCTTTATGTTGTTCAGTAGTGAAATGTCCAGCCTCAGAGCATGGTGGGTTCTCTGTCTTTGGAAGTTTTTGAGCAGAGACAGGATACTTACCTGTTGGAGTGCTTTACTTGTGTACTCCTGCGTGGCAGGGGTTCGGATCAGAGGGTCCTAGTGTCACCTTCCAACTCTGTGATTCTAATTACAGACATCCCCCCCTTATCCACACGTGGTACGTTCCAAGGCTCTCTGTGTACACCCAACATCACAGACGGCACTGAACCCTCTAGCTTTGCAGAGACCACAGAGAGGCTCCATACTACCAGATACTACGAAGCGTCTCTATGGTTCTTGCAAAGTTAGAAGGTTACTTCCAGTGGTGTAGCTGAGGGGGAGAGGGCAGGGGGGCAGTCTGCCCCCAGCGGCACTTTTTTTTGGGGGGGGCTTCAACCAGAAATAAATAAATAAACAAACAAACAAACCAAGCAAGCAAGCAACAGTTGAATAATAATTACGAGAGATTGCCCCCACAGTTAGATCCAAGCAGCCTCTGGATTAGAGTAGGCCCATTGGAATTAATGGAATCTGATTTAGGCAAATCCCAATTAATCAACCCTAAAATTTGTTTCAACCCACCCTCACAGAGATGAGGAGACAACACTAAAATTGGGGTGGGGGAAGCAGTGGTGTAGCTGGGGGGGGAGCAGGGGGGCCGAGCAGCAAAAGCTCTAGCTGGGCTCCTGGTGTCTTCCTCCCCGCGGTGCTGGCAGCGGGGCAGACAAAGTGGGGTGCAGGCAGGTAGGCTAGCAAAGTACAGGGGGCAAGACCCACAGCAGGCCAAATGCGGGGGGCATTGCCCTGACACGCTGGGGACACTGGGGACTGGGGCAAAAAAGGGGAGGGAGGGAGGTGAGTCTGTGAGAGAAGAGTCGACCAGAATGGGTTCCAGTTACAAGTTACATAAGGAAGAAACGGGAATTTACATTCAATGATATAAATTGTTTTTTTTAATGAAAAATAAAATAAAATTTTTAAAAAGAGGTTGACCACGGATAACCAAAACCACAAAAAGCCAAATGATGGATTGGGGTGTGGGGGAGTACCCCATATGATGTAGGACCCTGACCTCGGTAGTCCAATTTAGGGAGCAGAGGACTTGAACGCAACCAGCCGTTAGATACTCTCCCAGTCTTGCAGTGCTGTGAACGCAGTTCTCAGTTCTCTCCTTACCATCAAAGACAGCCCTGCTGTACTGGGTGGTGGAGGCCAACGGCAGGCAGGTGTTGTCGAACTTGTTGCCGTAATTCCCGACGCTGACCTCAAACTGGATGGCATCGTCCACATCTTGCAGCATGGTGGCTGAGTAGAAGGTGGCACAGAGGCAGTACTTCCGTCTACGCAGGTACTTCTGCCACGGAGAGAAAGGGAGGCATGGAAAGAACAAGTGGGCAGGGAAAGGCATGGAAAAGAACAAGCTCCAGCAATGGGTTTATTCTGTCATGATCAAGTACAAAACAATTGCCTCATGGCACAGAAAAGCCTAACAAATGTATTCTGGCATGCATTTTCTCTATTGCTAATGCTATGTTGTATTTCTTAAGTCCTTGAGGAGCTAGGAGGCTATTTGTTGATTAGGGGGCAACGGCCTAACCAGTCTGCCCCTCTGGAAATCACTACACTGAATGAGATCAATCTGTTCTTAAGCAGACAGTGATTTGGGGGTATTTATCCTTCTGTACAGTGTCATTTACCTCTACCCGCAAGATGTCATCTGCAGGAATGTCCTCCAACTTCTGTTCAACATGGTCCACCAACTTGGTCTCCAGTTCCACCAGCAACCGGCCACGGTAGGCTACACCTTCTCCCTTGGGGAGCGAGAAGAGCAGGGGATGATGTTAGAGAGGAATTTCCACATATCTCCAGCTGGGAGGCTTCTTCAGCCTCCAGAGACAGATTCTTCTCCAACATGTCCAACTGGATGAAGTCAACTCTTTCATGAAAGATCATATATTTTCAGGTGTGCTTCAGGTGTGGATCCTTGCATGGCTGGGGGCTGAACTATATGGGCCCTGCAGTTATTTCCAACTCTAAGGCTATTTCCACACTACATTGTTATAATGCTCTTATTCCACTTTCAACATCCTGTGGAATTCTAGGGTTTGCAGTTTACTGAGGCCAAAGAGCTCCCTGGTTGAGAATTCTAAAGCTCCTCCCTAAACTGCAAACCCCCAGGATTCCATAGCATGTAGAAAGTGGAATAATAGCACTAGAACAGTCTGGTGTGGAAATAGCCTAAGACTGGATGGTCATTGATCCTCCCAGGAATACTTTAGCTGAGAATTCCTGCATGGCAGGGGGCTGGATTGGATGGTCTTCATGATCCCTTCCAAATTTATGATTGTATGATTTTTTTCTTAGAGGCAGAAGCTAGAATCAAATGTGGTGAAACTGGTACATAGCTTCAGATGTGGTGGCATTGCCCTCTGGTCTGGAAATTATGGCCAGATGTTGTTATGAAATGGATGCATTACAAATTAGACCATACATATGTTTCCAGAACTGAGTTTACTTTTCAACGAAAAGAGCAAACGGCCAGTGCATGGGGAGAAGAGATTGTTTTCTTCACTGTGGTAGTGTGATTAGCATGAAAGTTTCAACCAGCATCACTCATGTCACATTTATTGACATCAGAACACATCGTCTGGCTAAATTCCTGCAGCCCCTCAAGCAACACTTGAGTTCATCAAGTTCATCAAGCAACACTTCTCAATCAGCTGCAGAAAAGGATCATCTCACCTTGCCAGTGTTGAGCTCCTCATAGGGGTCTGGGAATCCTGTGAACTCCCGTGGGCTGCCGTACAGGTTGATGTAACATGGGCCAAAGGTGGGCAGGAAACCCAGGCCATCGTCAACTGAGGAGAGACAAGGAAACAGCCATTGGCATGAGCCACCACTGGTCAGCGCAGAACAGCTCTCGTCCATGCGGGTTGGTTGATCCACACAGATTCTCCTCGGATCCTGAAGAAGATTCCTTTTCACTGCACTCCCAGTTGGGATATTATATTTTTAGACACTTACATTGTGTCAATCAAGGGATGATTGTTTAACATGTTTTTAGTCTGTTCAGTTTACCCCTACTGTTTCAAATGATTTTAACACCAATTTTATGGCACAACACTCTGAGATCCTTGGATCTAGGGAGACTACACACACACACACACACACACACACACACAAACAGCACGTAATTCTTAATTCTTCACTAAGTTTTTCTCAAAGGAATTTAAGCTATTTTCTTTCAGCTGCAAGGAGGTCTTTGAAAACCACGCACAGTTGGCCCTCCACTTTCTCAGGGGTTGGGGGGCAGGACCCTTGCGGAAGTGAAAAATAATGTTCCCCCCTCCCACCCAAGTGAGTGAGTGAGGGAACAGGTCAGGTGACCATCTGTCAGAAGAGAAGGTCAGCAATGCAATTTTACTTGAATACACAAATCACCAGCTCAAGCTGGGACGAGGACACTGCAGACGGCATTATTCATTGGGCCCTAAATCCCAGGAGATAATTTTAAAGAAATTCACCGCTGAGGAGATGAAACCTGGGAGAAATTATTCTATAAAAAGGGGTGGCAGAAAAAAAGCCCCCCCCCCCAAAAATGTTGTTGGACTACAGCTCTCATCATCCCTAGACATCACAGCCAACAGTGAAGGATCCTGGGAGTTGCAGTCCTACACCATCTGAAGGGCTCATGTTTTGTTCCCCTCTGCTACAGAAGCATGTACTTCCTCCAACTCCAGTCTAACCTTGAGTGGCAACATTAAAATTCAACTAGGAATCTAGACAACATCCAATTTTGGAAAGATGGTGTTTTAGAAATGCCATAGTGTAGCCTTAGCTAATTGCAATACCAGTTTATAAACAAAAATGCATGCTTAATTTTCAGTTCAGTTCCATGCAGGTGTAGTTTTGGTTTTTAATATAGCTTATAAGCTAAACTTATTTGTCCACCCTAGCCTTTTCTCACACTCTGCTCTCTCCTTGCAAAATGGAAGGCCTTGATGGGGCTGACCCCGGGCTTGGCTCTTGGCACTTCAGGATCAAGCCATTCTTTAAACAATAGCTCCACGTCCACCAAAGTCCTAACGTTTGGACACCCAAGGTACACAAATAGGCCGCATACAATTTAATCAATCTACTGACAACACAGATTAACCAGTCTTCCGCACTGGACTGTTATAGCGCTATGATTCCACTTGCAACATCCTATGGAATCCTGGGGGTTGCAGTTCAGGGAGGGGCTTCAAAGGCCACCCTCAAAGGCCACCCTCAAAGGCCCCTCCCTAAGCTGCAAACCCCAGGATTCCATAGGATGTTGCAAGTGGAATCATAGCGCTATAACAGTCCAGTGCGGAAATGGCCTAAGATTAGAAGCTACACTACTTTTACACTTCTTAAATAGTAATATAAATTTTAAATTTCAAAACCTATTGTCGTTAGATCAAGTAGACTTAGAAGACGTACCCTGTTGTTTTAAAATGTTGGAATTTTTGTATAGATGATTATTACCTCTTGATGATTGATCATTAGTATAAAATAAACTAAAAGAAGTTAACAATGATTTATGAACTTGAGAAATTAAGCAAATAACTAAATTGCGATTAGCAACAATTAGTAATTATGGGATAAAATGAATGATTCAATAGTTAGGTGTAAATGCTTATACAAGATGAACTGTTTGCAACAAGGGTGGGAACTAATTTTTAGTTATGTTTTGTTTGTCCTAGATTAGGTTAGGATGTTTGTTGATGTGTGTACAGTTGTATTTTTTGTTGTTTTCTATGATTGGTTTGTGAGTCCCCCCCTTTTTTTACTTAATAAAATTAAAGAAATGGGGGGAAAAGATTAGAAGCTACACTAACTGATGCTAATTAAATTCCCCCCCCCAAAAAGACCCCAAATGCATAACGACAACAACAGGGGTGATGATGACAATGATGTAAAACATTCTCATTATGTTGTCCAGCAGCAGAAAACTTTTGAAATTTTGCATTCTGTGAAAAAAAAAAAGAATCTGGTTTTGCACCAATCATTTTGTTTCAATCACTCTCAAATCTGTTTTGATGTGGTGATCCTGATCTGGCCCCAATCCATTATAATTTGTTCTCCCTGCTACCGGGATTGCTCATGCCACGATCACATGCAAACAAGGACTCAAAGTCAGGAAAGGTCAAAGGTTGGCAAATCTCGCAAGGCCCAGGAGAAGGGGCGCCATTACTGATCCTCAGGCTCCAATCACCCATTGATCTCAGTTCCACACAGCAGGCACGGAGTGGGGCACACCAACCTTGCAAGCGAAATTTTTTGCCCACCCTCATTTCATTTGGGTGAGACAAGTCTCAGTCCCACAGTAATGTAGATTTCTAGCACACAGCAAATCAGAGCATTGTTGAGAATCAGAAGAGGCAACCTAAGTGCAATTCTGTGCTGGTGCAAGAGAGCGAAAGCTACATGCTCAGGAACCTACTGTCCGTTGCTCTGAAGGGCTTTGCAGGAGCTGGAAGCTCATCTGAGGCACAAAGAAAGGAGAAAGAAAGCAGAATGTCAGGATTTCTGGGAAGAATTTCCACCCAGCTTGAGGCTTAAAAGTGGGAGACTTTGGGGTCTGAGCTCAGGAACAACCAAGAGAGAAGGATGAAGGGCAGGGAAAAAGCATGTGAAATAAGTGTGGTTCCCCGCCCCATCTCTCTCAACTGTGGGACTGAAGGTTCTCTGCCATTTGTTAATTAATCTGTTGCTTTTTGGAGGCCCCTTTTATCACCTTCTGGTTGCCTAAGTGTTCAACTCGTGACCAAGTGTAACATCTAAACAGGCAGCGTTAGCATCAGCACTCCACTTAAGCATTCTTAAGTACTAGAATCTCGGGATATTTACATAGGACAATGAGCAGGCTCTTTGTTAATCCTTTAGGCTATTTACTAAAAAAAAAAAAAGATGAGAGAATGGGGAAGAGCAGAAGAAGGTAACTTCCTAAGCTGAAGCAGTTCCACAGGGCCTATCCAGGAGTGCCTGTTGAGAGGATGTGGGGTTGTCTCTTTCTGGACACACCAGGCAGAAGAGGAGAAGGATGCAGTAACAGCTGGAAGATCCCCTATCAACAGGGCTGTCAATCTGCTCCAGGTTTTAGTCTGAACATTAAAGGAGCTCTCCAAAGTGCTCGGCCCTATCCTCAAAACAGGCCTAGCACTTTGGAGAATGCTTTGAAATTTCAGACCAAAAACCAGAGGGGATTCACAACCCTATTCACACAGGAGGCACTGGGTCACTCACTGAGAGAATAGCAAGCCTCCAAATTCATTAGAAGTTCATTGTGACATCCTAGCATAACAGGATCTCCGCAAATCTACCCCATCTGCTAGACGCATCATGGTGGAACAACAGTTCCTTTGGGAAGAACGAGGCACATGACAAGTCAGCACCAGCATCCTGCAAGCAGACAACCAGCACGGACTGTGCCAGCGAGAGCAGCAAAGAGAAGCGGAGGTGGTTGCCAAACTAGTTTGAACAAGTCACCCACAACATTTATACTAACTTTACTCTGTGACACCATATAGAAATGCCTCATGCACTACTATATGTAGAATTGCTTATGCTTCACATCAAACAAGAGCTTAGTTGAGACGAGACAAAGTCACAGGCTTCAGATAATAGTTCCATCCATCATTGTTTGCTTTTTTGCTCCAGGACTGCTCACTGTATGCCAACCAACAAGGGAAATTTTGACTGTTGTAAGACAGTGTTAGTACAGAAAGCTATGTGTATGTGCATTGCAAGGCAGACAAAACCTTCCCAAGAATGTTTTGAAGTCTTGGGGAAACTTGGAAAAACTTTGTGGTTTTAGTCTATAAAAGCATTCTTGCCCCAGAAGGGGACCTTTTGGCACTTTTCTTCTATTGTTTTTCTCAGTGGCTGGCCTGCGACTTAAGCAAAATAAACTGTAGTGAATTCTCTATCCATGTTGTCCGGTTCCTCAGCTAGACAAAGAACTAAAGGAGTACCGTATTTGCCAGCATATAAGAAGCACCAGCATATAAGACATGCCCCATATATACACTGGCAAATTCTATTTGCCAGCATGTAAGATGTACTGGTGTATAAGACGCACCCCATTTTCAAACAGTATTTCTCAGGGGAAAAAGTGAGTCTTATATAGCCAGCAAATAGGGTATTCCTTTTCTCCAACAAGAGGGCCAACAGAAAGCAAACAGGTTGTGTTACGGACGGTTGCCAGCCTACCTCAGCTGGTGGCCTCTTCTTGCTGGAGTTCGCACCAGCTGAGGCGGACTAATTGTCAGCTTACCTTCTGCGACCTCTAGAGAGGTGGCTCTCCCCGAAATCTCTGAGAGAGGCTGGCTCAGCAGTGAGACCAAGTAGGAAGCCTGGTCTTCCCAGGTCCTCAGCCCTTCACCCCGGCCTCAACGTCAACCCCTTTGAGACTCGTTGAAAATAATACTCATACCTTCCAGTTCCCCTCCAGAAGCTGAGATCTTGGACATGCCAAGATGGCTGGTGCCAATGATGTCGTTGTGAGTGACCCGGTCCCTGAAACAACGATGTCAGATCTTTAATTTCTATCATTATCCTTGGTTACTCCATCTACCAGGTGTTACTGACTGGAATTTGGATTATATATCACTTTTATACCCTGCCTGTTTCCCAAGAGCAGGATTCAAGGCAGCTTACAGAATAAAAAGATATACCAGTAAAACCACACGCATCTAACTTACAAACAGTTAAGATTAAAGTAATATTAAACTGCTTATATATTTAAAAGACAGCCAATATGGTGCAATGGTTTGAGTGCTGGACTCCAGAAGGCCAGGGTCTGAATCCCTGCTCATCCGTTGAAACCAACTGGGTGGCCTTGGCCAAATCACACTCTCTCAGCCTCAGATGACAGCAATGGCAGTTCTTCTCTGGAAAAAAAAATCTGGCCAAGAAAAAAGAACAAAGAAACGTAGAATCCTAGAGCTGAAAGAGACCCCAAGGGCCATCCAGTCCAACCCCATTGTGCAAAGTAGGAAGAGAAGACTCCATCAAAGCATTCCTTTTCACAGACGGCCATCCAGCCTCTGTTTAAAAACTTTCAAAGAAGGAGACTCCACCACACTCTAAGTACTGAACCAGGAATCCAGGACAGTAGGGTTGAAAACCCCACTCAGATACACAAGAACACCCCCGGGGGGCCTCAAGCAAGTCACACTCTCTCAGCTTCAGGGGAAGGCAAAGGCAACCCCCATCCCAAAAATCAATCTTGCCAAGAAAGCCCTGGGATAGGATTTTTGTTAGTTGGAGTCAACTTGAAGGCACACAAATTTAAAATTGCACAGGACACAGATTTTAAAATGCAGATTGTAAACTACTTGGATATACTAGAGAGAATGATCCGAGCTCTCCAGCAAAGAATTCTAGGTACCTCTCCAAACTACAAATCCCAGGACTCCACAGGAGGAGTCCACAGCAGATAAAGCAGAACCAAGCTGCTATTAAATGTGTAGTGCAGACAGAGATGTTAGGAATTCTCTGCTACAGGGTCTGCATGCTGAACTTCAGGGAGAATGGCTACAGCTCCATCGCAGACAATTCTAAGTCCCTTCCAAACTACAAAGCCCTGGATTCCACAGGATGGATCCACAGCATTTAGGCAGGATAGAACTGCTCTCCATGGTGCAAAAAGACCCTGAGATCAGTGGTTCCATTTTAGTCCTACATCACGGTTGACTCACCAGTCGATGACCCGGATCCGCATCTTCTCACACATGGATGGAAACTAAGGAGGAGAAGACAAAAAGGGGTGGAGGGAGAGTCAGTGGCAGCAGCTCAGGCAGCGAATGGAAGCCCCCGTCCTCTGGAGGCCACGATCCCCCTCTGCTCACCATGGCCGGCAGGGTAATGCTCTGGTTCCACTGGGGGTTGGCATTCTTCTCCACGATCTTGCTGCAGAGCTGACCGGGGAAGAGAAAATGCAAAGTCAAAGGAGAGTGATTCATCATTTGTTCATCCATCCATCCTCAAAACACCACAGAGTTACTGTCACTCACCACCTCAGGGTGTGACACCAGAGATGGAGGGTCAGACGTGGAGACAGACGTCAAAACACACCAGGGCTTGGATTCTCATTGAATTCTTGATGACCACGGTTACCTTAATGGGGTTTTTTGAATTGTTTGATTTGCAACTTGTTATTAAAGATACATGTTGGCCACCATATTATTTTGGTTTCTTTATTTGTTTTAAGGGAGAAGGGGGTTAAAAGTGAAGCACTGGTGGCTTCCACATCATTGGGTGGGAGCAAATCCATATCAAGTTTTAGTCTGAACTCTTAAATGAGCTGTCCAAGGTGCTGAACCTATTTGGGAAGGCTGTAGTTCAGCACCACTCCAGACTAAAACCTGGAGTGGATTCAAAACTCTGCTGACATGAGAGCCACCAGCCGCTGCTGAATAAAAAAACCAGAGAAATACAGAGAAATTAAAGAGGCTCTTCAGAAACACCCCAGCCATTAAGCCTCTTGCCATGATCATCTGAGCATCAGTAAGGTATGGGGCAGAGGACACTTATGGGTCCTGGTTTTGCCCCACAGATGCATCCAGCAGAAGACCTGAGTGTGCATATATGGGGTGCATATATTCCCTTTATCACCCTACACGCAACTGACCACTTGTGCATATTCACCAATTTCACTCCAGTAATACAAAATATTGAAAGGCACCAGGTCCTGTCTGATATTGGAATCTAAGCGGAGTCAGATCTGGTTAGTACTTGGATGGAAGACCACCAACAAATACCAGGTGCTGGAGGCTCTATTTCAGAGGAAGGAACTGAGGATTCCTTGCCTAAGAAAACCCCATGAAATTCATGGGGCCTCCAAAAGTCAGCAGGCAACCTGAAGGCATATATACACACGCACAATATAGCACAGGACCTATATACCCTAAATGCACCAGATCCCATTTGATATTAGAAGCAAAGGAGACTCAGCCTTGGTTAATACTTGAATGGGAGACCACCAATGAATACCAGGTGCTGTAGGCTATATTTCAAAGGAAGGAACCAACAAAACCATCCCCGAGTATTCCTTGTCCAAGAAAACCCTATGAAATTTATGGGGATTGCCATAAGTCAACAAGCAACTTGAAGGCCTATATACACACCCGCAAGATCCAATTCTGCTCAAACTGGATTCAGAAACCCACTCACTGCCTTACCGTTTTCCCAGCAAAAGTAACTTCCACAAAAGGATCCACTAGATTCTTCTTGTTGCTCTCAAAGCCAAAGATCTGCTTCACACTATCCATGATAGCATCGTCCACTGGAATAGAAGACGAACCAGTGAAAGGCTGCTGATGGTGAAGACAGAATTACCCATCACCTAGGCTACCCATGTAAAGTAATGGGAGCTTAGAAAAGTTACCTTTCGGAGGGCTGCAGCTTCCAGAACCCCTCAGCCAACCATTGGCCAGTGGTTGGCTACGACATTCTGGGAGCAGTTGTGCAAAAAAGTAACTTTTCCTAGCTCTCAAAGCAACAGGAACAGTTTTGAAACAACATGCAATACTCATTCTTTCCTTTTTCTGACATACTTATTTGCAACATTTCTATACTGCTTTTCCTCCACAGAAAGCTTAAGGCAATGTACATAGTCGCCTTTCTCCCCACTTCAACCTCACAAAAATCCTATAAAGTAGGTTAGTTTTGGAAGAGCGAGGGAGGATGAACCAAAGTCACCCAACATTTCACGGATCAGTGGGAACTAGAACCTGTAACCACTACGCTACACTACACCACCTTGGTTCCCCTCGTTCTCTACTCACTCTGGGGCAGGTCTTCTGCCCGGTAAATTTTCAGGCAGAAGTGAGCTCCTCTTAGAGACACCCCAGTTGGCCTGAGAAGGTTGCCTTCAATGTCCTCCTTCTCTTCAACAGCTTCCTTCTTCTCTATCTGCAAAATACAGAGAAAGGAGTGAGAGAGAAGATAAGGTCGAGGTGGGTACGAGTTTCTGACTGGCATTTGAAGCTCTCTCTGATTTAGGACTGGGGGGGAACTGAAGGATCTCTTGTCCCCCACCCACCCACACTTCTCCTTACCATAATATCTTCCACACAGCACTTGGTCTAAGTTCTACACCATGCAGCTCCAGTGTCAATGGGAGGTAGTTAATCACCTCTGGGTTTTAGTCCAAACTTTGAACCACAGAATCATAGAGTTGGAAGAGACCCCAGGGGCCTTCCAGTCCAACCCCCTTCTGCCATACAGGAAGACACTATCAAAGCCCCCCATCTGGCCATCCAGCCTCTCCACCACAATCCATGGAGGCAGTGGCAGATTCCACTGCTGGACAGCTCTGACCGTCAGGAAGTTCTTCCTGAGGTTCAGGTGGAATCCCTTTTCCTGCAGCTTGAATTCATTGCTCCTTGTCCTAGTCTCTGGAACAGGGGAAAATAAGCCCCCTCCTTCCTCAACATGACATCCCTTCAAGTATCTAAACATGGCTATCGTGTCCCCTCTTAATCTTCTCTTCTTAGCCTCTTAACCTTCAGACTAAACATCCCCAGCTCCCTAAGCCATTCCTTGTAGGGCTTCATGGCTTCCAGACCCTCCATCATTTTGGTTGCCCTCCTCTGGACACACTCCAGCTTGTCGATATCCTTTGATATACATCAAAGCATTCCCAGCAGATAGCCATCCAGCCTCTGCTTTAAAACCTCCAAAGGAGGGGGAGATTCCACCACGCTCCATGGAGGTAGCAGCAGATCTCACTGCCTCACTGACCATCAGGAAGTTCTTCCTGAGGTTCAAGTGGAATCTCCTTTCCTGTATCTTGAATCCATTGCTCCTTGTCCTAGTCTCTGGAGCAGCCGAAAACAAGCCTGCTCCCTCCTCGACATGACATCCCTTCAAATATTTAAACATGGCTATCATGTCCCCTCTTAACCTTCTCTTCTGAAGGAGCTACCCAAATTGTTGAGCCTATCTTGGGGACAGATGCCAACACCCTGGATAGCGCTTCATGGTTCTGACTGAAACCTGGAGAGGATTCACTGCCTCTATTTTCAAGCAAGGCCTCCAGCTACTTCTGCCAAGTCAGGTAAAGCGGGAGGGCCTTTTTCAGTGGAGATTCTCCAGCAGTGAAACATTTGGCCCAAAAGACCCTCTGAGCAACTCACTTAGAGTCTTTTTGGTACCAAGCAGAAAGGTGTTTTTGGACAGGTTTTCTTAGGGCATTTATTTTAGGCTGATCTGTGTGAGCTGGGCTTGTCTGTCTGATAGGTATTTTTTTTTTTGTGCTGTTCTCACACATTCTGTGACTTTTGACATTCAACTGTGCTTTGAGATGTTGCAAACTGTCCCAAAACTAAAGGGGAGGAAACGCCAACAGCAAGAAGAGCTCCACTACCGCCAGGCCTTCCTCTGGCAAATCAAAGAACCGATATCAAAGTTGGAAAATGTGGACTGCTCTGAGGGCCAATTTTCTGCCCCCAGAACTTTCTGGGGGCCACATAGCTTTTCCTAGCATAGGGAATCAGCAGTGGAGAAACGGTGTCTGTTGAATTTCTGCCTTGTTAGACCCTTGATTTCAAGCAAAGGTGCCCGAACCCAGACTTTCCTAGTGTGGAGATGCAGCAATGAAGAAACCAAGCCTGCTAACTTTTACCGCTTCTATTCAACGGCTGTCTCTCCCCCAAAGGATGACGACCCAACTAAAAGGACCGGAATGCTGCAGGTACAGAGTATGGCCTCCCATACGATGTTTCTACCTGACGCGCACAGCAAGAGATGGCACACTTCCACACACACATTTCCACACCAGCTGGAACACTGGGAGGAAGAGGCATTGCTTCAATCTAACCTGCTCCCAGAGTGACACAATATTTTACAAAATATGCAGATACTCACCGGCACTTCATCTCCAGGGCCCAGGACATGCAAGCTGACCTTCAAGTACCCCCTGCCCCCGGCTGAAAAATCCTCCGGATCTGAAAGCAACAGCCATTTTCGGAGGATGCAATGCTCTACAGGACAAATAAGAGAAGGAAGAAAAGGAAGGACATCCACAGTTGAAGGCGCCGTTACACATTCACTTCTCACATCCTGAGCTCATTGAGACAGATTATGACAATAGGAACCCTATTCCCATTGAAAGTTGAGTTTTCAGAATGCATATCCAGAATTTCAAATGGTAGAACTTATAGCCTGCTTTTCCCTTCTAAATGTAAGTGGCCCCAATACTTTCCCATGTGTAAAAAATGTTTGAAATCATTTGCATTCAGGAACAAAGCAAATGACTGAGGACATCCCTCATATATGACAATCCAGGCTAGCCAAAATGTCTCTCCTACACAAGTTGTGAAGGGAGATCTGGGCCATTTCCACACTAAACTGCTACAGCACTATTATTCCACTTTCAACATCCTATAGAATCCTGGGGTTTGCAGTTTAGGGAGGGGTCGCAAAGGATTTCATAGGATGTTGAAAGTGGAATAATAGCGCTATAACAGTCTAATGTGGAAATGGCCCCGGTCAATCATTTTTAAGAAGCTGTGGCTGTGAGGACCGGGCTGCCCTTCACAAACACAACTCTACATCACCATTGTCTTTCCAAGCAGCCTTTTACTTCCACTTCCAGCCGCTGAACCCCTTTACAATAACTGTTTAAGAAAGTCATAAAGTAAAGCTCATCTCCAGGCGTTTCTTTGCCAAACGAACCACTCAGTTATCAAAACAGAGTAACGTTCAAGCAACAGGAATGAACGTTCCACTCACTTGATTCTGCATAAATTGTCCCGATATCCAGCTGCAAAACACAACGAACACTTGGTTAGCGCATCCTTAACTGGGGTTTTAGAAGTCCTCATAACTTCTCGTGGCCATCTCCCTATATTTTCCTGCCTAAGCATTAACGTCTTCAAGATGGACCTTCCTCCACATGCCATTAGTGGGGGGAAAATACTATGAGAAGATGTAGGAACAGGGTCTTTTCTGCCTTGGCACTCCACTTCTGAATTCTCCCTTCTTGAAGGCTCAGCTGGCACCAACACCAGTGTCATTCCATTGCCAGGTAAAAATACAGCTTTTTACTAAAGGTTTTGGGGCCTAACTGTTTTCATCCAAATTTGCATAGAGGCAAGGTTTCATATTGTGTTTAACTGTTTCAACCACTTTTAAGGTGTCTTGTTTTAGCATGTCATTTAAATTATCCTTACCGTTTTAAACTGTTTAAAACTGGTTGAGATTACTGTCCCCCATCATAAGATCTTTAGATAAAGAGCAGGGTAGGAATATTTTAGGAGATCCAAAATGGTCCAGCGCTTTCAGTATTGGACTAGGACTCCAGCACACCAGAGTCTGAATCCCCGTCATGGTATTGGGGTTTGACTCTGAAACTCCTGGACTCCAGAAAACCAGGGTTCGATCCCCACTCAGTGATGGAAAATCACTGGGTGACCTTGGGCAAGTCACACTCTCTTAGCCTTGGAGGAAGGCAATGGTGCCAATCCTTCCTGAAGAAATCTTTGAAATTGGTCTTGTATAGCGGTTTGAGTGTTAGATGAGGACACCAGGAGACCAGGGGTTCAAATCTCCATTCAGTCATGGAAATCCCCAAGTGACCTTGGACAAGTCACACTCTCTCAGCCTCAGAATAAGGCAAGGGCAAACCTCTTCTGAATAAATTGTGCCAAGGAGACCTTGTGATAAAGTCACCATAAGTCAAAGTCAACTTGAGAGTGCATAATAACAATAAAGAAATACTTTAACTTGGATAGATGGATGGATGGATGGACGGGCAGACAGACAGACAGGTTCTTCATGTCCCTTTCCCCACATGCCTAAAACCAGTTCCCATGGCTTGCTGGGCTTCTCCATGGGTTGGCAGAGATCATGAGATTGCACCTGTATCTCCAGCCAAAGCCAAGCCCATAAGAGAGAAACCACTCCACTCCAGAGTAATGGGGAGAAGTTGGCAGCAGCCAGTTATGGGCACCTTGGAAAACAAGCCAGCATCTTTGAACCCCTGTTCTTAATGGTGGAGAAGAAACAAAAAAGCTTGGACCCATCAACAGATATACAGTCAAGATGGAAAGGCCGCCGTTACCCGGAATTCCCCGATGACTGAGTCCGTCCGGAGCGAGCGGGAATCAACAACCTGGAGCGATGGAAGAAACACAAAAGAGTTCAGTGTGGCAACATCTCCACAGAGATGTGGAGACTCACAGAAACATCTTGAATCCACAACAGCAAGGGGTTGAGATCTTATCCAGTTCACACTCATGTATAGTTTGTAATTGTTTGAGCCTGTTTTAAATTGTTAGACAGCTTAATATGCTTTTAGATATTAAATTGTTTTTCAGTATTCCATATTTTAAATTGCTTTAAATTGTCTAAACTGATTGTATTGAATGAAACCCATGCTGATATCCTTGAATATAGGATAGAACACAAATATTCTAATAGTGAATGCTCAAGTAATTGTGTTTGTATAATTAGAATCATAGAATCAGAATTCTAGAGCTGGAAAGGACTTCTTGGTCCATGGGGTCCATGTAGGATCTCCAGCTAGAGCATCCCCAGTAGGTAGCTGCCCAGCCCCTTTCTAAAGACATCCGAGAAGGAGACACACACACACACCCTTCTAAGCAGTTGGTTCCACAGTTGGAATACTCTTTAAGAAATTCCCTCTGATGTCAAACTGAAATCCACCCTCCTGTAACTTAAAACCATTAGGCCTGGTCTTACCCTTGGGGAGAGCCGAGAACAGGGGCCCCCCTTCCTCTGTGGGACAGCCTTTGGGGTATTTAAAATGTGCAGTCCTGTCACCCCTCCATCTTCTCTTCACCAGGCTGAACAGGCCCAGCTCCTTCAACCTCTCCTCATTTGTTTTGCTCTCCATCCCTCTTGTCATCCTCGGCTGTCCCTCTCTCCACCCGCTCCAACTTGTCCACGTCCTTCTTAAAATGAGGCACCCAGAACTGACTGCAGGACTGCAGGTGAGGCCCGACTGGTGTAGAATATAGTGTGAATATTACACCCCTTGTCATGGAAACAACGGCTGTACTAGTCTTCACTTATTTGCCTTCTGTGCTGAAGTATCACACGGCCATGTCATGTTCAACTTCCAATCAACAAACAAGTTGGGCATCTCCAAGGCCAGAACTTACGGTGATGAAGATGGGCTGATCAAAGAGCTCCATTGGTGAGTCAAAGACGTTGAAGAAAAAAGTCTACAGGAAACAGAAAGAAACAGAGATGGGGTACATCCAAAACACACACATAGATGCAAGCAACTGCTCTGTCCAGTCACGAAGAGTATTTGACAGGGACAGATAAAGACAACTCAGCACAGGATATTTGCTTAAGATTTGGTGGCAGCTGATGGTCCTCATACCACGGGGACAGTGAAGCCGCTCTGGGTTTTAATCTGAACCTAAAAGGAGCCTTTCAAGGTGCTGAACCTGTTTGTGAGATTAGAGGTCAAAATGCTGGATAGTTCCTTTAAAGTCTGGACAGAAACCCAGACCCACAGGAGCTGATCACTCCCGAAGCACCGACATTCAAAACTTTGAAACTGATTTGAAGGCTTTCTCAAGTGAGATTATTCACTCTTGTCTGAGAGAAAGAAGTTTGCAGAGACGTTCAGTGGCTCTACTCGAGTTGAGATGACCTACGGGATTAGGGATAAGATTTCTGAAAGACGCTCAAGATGGGGATTTCGAAGGGTTGGAGCGCCATTCCGTGGACCCGGCCACCAACTGCAACCACTCTACCCTCCCTCAACGGCATGAATTGGCAAACAGACAACAGGCTCCTCTGGGCTGCCCTCTGACAGCAGACGGAGCACCCACTGAGTTAGAGGCAGCTCAAAATGGGCCACAGCTTGAAGAAAGTGGCACATTCTTTCATATTTGGTGGAAGCGTACACAAGCGAAAAAATTTTGGGAAATAATACATAGCAAAATACAAGAAGTCTTAAAAATAAGGATTGCAATGGCACCCCAAATATATTTGTTAAATATGATAGAAGAATTAGGGATAAGTAAACCACAAAAGAAAATTACACAGTATATGATAACTGCAGCGAGAATATGTTACGCCCAGGTATGGAAACAGAATATAATACCAAGATTAGAAGATCGGTTATTTAAACTTTATGATACGGCTGAGGCAGATATGGTAATCGGATCATTGGAGGACAACAAGAGAAAGAAAATACTGGAAGCATGGAAAATGGGACTCCTGTTGTGGGAAGACTGCTGGGGGGAGAAGGCGATAACTTTTATGAGATAAAAATATGATTTAGGTAATTTAGTGATTTATGTGATTCAAGTAAAAGAATGAGAGATTGAAACTGATAAGGCGTCTTAGAGGCACAGAAATATTATTTGTTAAAAATGTAATAACGGTTGAGAAAAGGAAAGAGAAAAGGAAGAAAAGGTGTAATGAATTAATGAGATACATGTTGAAAATAGGTCAAATATGCTGAAACATGATGATGAATATATGCAAAACATAAACAGCTTAAATGAAGGAAATTATAGAAAAGGAATCATGAATTAGCTGAGTTTCGGAAAGGAGGGATAGAGGGGTTGGTGGGGTTTTTTTAGAAGATAGGTTTTGTAGGGGAATATAAGTTTAGAATTTGGTGGTGGGATTAATAGATACTACAGGGTGTAAAAGAAAGGAAGGGGGGGAGGGTTAGGAATGTTGGGAAGGGAAGGGAGGGGTAGGGACATAGATGTTCTGGAATTGTATGTTGTCAGAGTGTTAAAATGATATATATGTTATGTACATGTATTTTAAAAATGTGTATGTGTTTAACCAAATAAACTGAAAAAATTAAAAAAAAATGGGCCACAGCTAGCCACAAGGGCCAGATAAACTTCTTTCTGCAGAGCTCTGCAGCCCTTTGAAAATACATGTTCACCATCCGGGACAAAATTCCCATTTAAATAATTCCCTACCTGGCAGAATTGTTGTGTCCGTCATGCTAAGAGATGGCAATAGACCTCCAGTAGCTACTCTCTCCTGCTTCAGCCAGGCGGTGGATCTGCCCAGTGGCATCATTAGGGTTGGTGCCACCCAGTGCAATAACTCATGGTGTCACACCCCCCACACAAAAAAACACCTTTTCCATTCAGAAGCCAGAATTCCAGGGGTCCTGGCCTACCGCCATGGGTAGCCACTCTCTGAGCATCCCGATCTACCTGCCTGGCTCTACGTGCACAAAGGCATCGGGTACATCGTTCCGTTATAAGAAGGAAAAGGGGCGGCCATCCTACACGAAGCTATATGGGTTCTCACGGAGCGGGGGGGAGAAGGACCAGGCGGTCATTTTGGTGTGAACCCCCCTTGATGGTGTCACCCAGTGATCCCCACCCACCCACCCAGTGATGGCGTCATATGCGCTCCAGATTTAATTCTGGGTTTTGAAGGATCTCTCCAAGGTGCTGAACTTAATTCGGAGCTAGGTTTCAGCACCTTGGAAAGCCCCTGAGGCCCAGGATAGACTCAAATAAGGAGTGAAGGGATATTTGAGAAGAAGAGGATGAACTGATTTCCTACGGGAGGGGGAATGAAAGATAAATGTTGCCTTCTTTAGAGTAAGATTTTGGATTTCTTCAACCCGAGGGCCAAACAACAATCAATATTCTACCCCACTAATAAGACAGTCTCCTTGTCCTTTGTTCCCACGCCCTCCTCACCTCATCAAAAAATGGGCCATTCCCTTTCCGGATCCTGGTTCGCTTTGTCTGCCCAGCTGCTGTGACCTTCACCACCGGTCTCAGGTTGACTCCAGGGAACTGCCTCCCTTGAATGACCCTCACCCTAATCTGGAAGTCCAAAAGAAGGAGAAGAGAGGTCGCCATAAAAATCCCCAGGAAAAACCAAAGCAGTAGTAGCGGTTGGCCTCAGGTCCACTGGAGATGAAAAAATGAAGGCTTGCTCTCCAGTGGAGTTCGGCTGCCTTTTCCTTCCCCGTCAAGCCCAGAGCAGTCGTATCTTCATGGTCTGAATCACCTCTCCTCTCTACCCACTTCCGCAAGGGTCGGCAGCAGCCACAGGGACCCCAGCAGACGCTGGGCAACTGATGAGCGGTGGGAGATTTTTGAACAGAGCACAAAGCCAAGCGAATAGCCTTCTGGACCTTATCTAAGAAGGGACTTATTGGCATATAAGCTGCACTTACAGATAAGTTACGAACAAGATGTGCCAGGCAACCATTGTGTTGAATGGTAACATTGTGAAATTTAAGCAAGACGTCAAATGTGCAGCTGTATGCACAACCAAATGTGCACGTGTAACCGTGCACAATGGACATCCACACACCTCACCTGTGCTGAGCGTACACCAATCTGCCAACGACACCACAAGCACAAGTTGCTTCCACTACCTTGCACAATGCACCCATTCCGCATTGGACAAAAATATCCAACTGCTTCCCTAGAGGAAATTGTGCATGCTAAGTTACTCATTTCTTGTGCTTCAACACCCTTGGGTTGAAAGGCAGTGTTGTGCAACTTAATCAAGGCACCAAATGTGCAATTGAATGAATGCATGTGCAATGAACAACTATGTGCAACAGCATTGCATACACTGAGTGTGGATTAAGTGTGTCAGATAAAAGAGTACAATTGCTTTCATAGAGGAAGTTGCTCATGCAAAGACGCTACTACAGTTCCGGACAGAATCAGTAGCAAAAATAAGGCATGTGTAGAACAAATTACTGGATCTACGTACAGTCACCCCTCCACATTGGCAGGGGTTAGGGGTGCAGGACCCCCACAAAAGTGGAAAAAATACAAATATTTCTAGGCCGTCTAAACCTTACTTAGTACAAACAAATAAGTATGATTCACATATTCAACCCATTGCAGATTCAAACGTACTTTACGCATACAAATGAGTACACTATACATTTCAATCACCAGCCGCCCAGTTCTGCCTTTGAGGCAGTGGAGTTCCTTTGCAAGGCAGAAACAGGCAGCTAGCGGGGGGGGGGTTGCCATTGCCTCTGTTGTTGCCCTATTGCATTTTATTAGAGATCTCCAAGCCCTGTCTCAGATTCAGAGTCTCTCTCCCTCTCTCTCTCAGTTCGTGAGGCTTTCAGAGAAACTGTGAATGCAAGGCAACGCTTGGAAGTCCCCAACAAAATGGCATAGGGCTGCAGAGCAGGCGGCAGCAGGTAATCCACAAATAATCAAATCCACGGAAGATAAATGTGCAAATGTGGAAGGACAGCTGGAATTTCCTCCAAATGCTGTATAAGCTGCATTTTGTTCACTCAGCATAGGAGAGGATATAACTCTCGAGCCCAGCAATTATCTTCTACCCAAGCACAGGAATTCAGATCAGAAAATTCTGAGGAGTGGAGGTTATTGAGATCAGAGCTGAGAAAAGTTACTTTTTGGATGAACTCCCCAAATCCCTCAGCTATGAGGGGTGGTCAACCACTACTGGAATCCTGGAATTCTGGAAGCTGCTGTCCAAAAAAAGTAACTTTCCCAGCCTCAAATGGAAGTACTTGTTCCCCAGGACAGGCAAATGCTGCCCCAGAGTGGATACAACCCAGCATCTCACCTGGAAGTCCTGGGGCTTGTTGGAGAGAAGCTTCTTTGGGCTGCTTTTTCTCCTCTTGGTCCCATGAATGACGTGAGATGGAGGCTTCTTGGGGACAGATGGCTGATCGGTTGCCGGCGGTCCCACCAGAGGCTCATCATCCTCTCCTGTCCCAAGCTGATCTTCTGCCTCTTCTTCTTCTGCTGTATCTAGAGCAGACAGAAGGATGTAGGACATTTGAAAGGGATCTAGGAGTCTTCATAGACCACAGGCTGAACATGAGGCAATAGTGTGATGCAGAAGCTAAAAAGGCCAATGCAATTCTGGGCTCTGGGAAACAGGTGTCCTCCCAAAGCCCAGAATCGCACGAGCTTTTTTAGCTGCTGCATCACACTGTTGCCTCATGTTCATGTTCTTTAAAAAGACAAACAGACAGACAGACAGACAGATGAAAAAAAAAAGAAACCACATCATGACTCCATGAAGAAAGAAGTGAAGAAAGCAGCCGACTTACCTGTCACGGTTTCCAATTCGGTCGGTGTGGGATTTGGCTCAGGGGGGGCTGGAGGTGGAAATAAAGGAGCCGCCCCAGGTGGAGGAATGTAAGAGACTTGCAGGATCAGACATGCCTGAAAGGAAAAAAAGAGGGAGACAAAACCAGTTGAAAGAGGGAACATGACCAAGAGGACGGACAGTAAGATGGTAAAAGATCTGAAAGCCAAAAGCCCCATAAGGAAAGGCTGAGGGAGCTGGGGTGTTTAGCCTGGAGGAGAGAAGACCGAGCGGTGACACGATAGAGCCATCTTTAAATATCTGAAGGGACGTCACAGAGAAGAAAGAAAGACGGAGCTTGTTTTCTGCTGCTCCAGAGCTTAGGACCCAAGTCAGTAAGAGATTCAAATTGCAAACAGAGAGACTTTACCTAAGCATCAGGAAGAACTCTTTGATGGTAAGAGCTGCTTGACCAGGGCAGGGGCAGCCTTGATGCATGATGGACTTGCCTTCTTTGCAAGTTTTTAAGCAGAAATTGGATGCCCACCTCGCAGGAGGGTTTTGCTGTGGATTCCTGAGCTGTTGTGAGTTGGACTAAATAGTGTTTGTGCTTTCCAACTCTTTGGCTTTATTTTTGTAATGGGATCACCTCTGGCTCAGCTAGCAAAGCAGTGGCTTCCTGCAGCTTTGCAAGGCTCAGCCAATTTATTGATGCAACCTGCAAAGACTTTCTGGAAGTTACTTACACCATGTCTGCATGAGACTGTTATAGTGCTATTATTCCACTTTCAACATCCTGTGGAATTCTGGGGTTCGCTGTTTAGGGAGGGGCTTCAAAGGCCATCCTCAAAGGCCCCTCCCTAAACTGCAAACCCCAGGATTCCACAGGATGTTGAAAGTGGAATAACAGCATTACAACAGTCTCATGTGGCAACAGCCCAAGTTAGCTTCCTCCTTCACTCCCAGTCCTTGTGGCACCAGGGCTCACCCTCCACTCTGCTCTGCACCCATTTTCCAGCCAGAAGCAAGTAAGCTTGATTATATTTTCCTTTACCTGTTTCTCTACATAAGTGAGAAGGAATAATTTTCTCACTTCACCTTGATCTGAGAACAGCACCTCTAAGTAAGATTTCTGTCTTAATTTCCAGAGAAGAATATATATATATTGTGTGTGTGTGTGTGTGTGTGTGTGTGTGTGTGTGTGTGTGTAAGATAGAGAGAGATTGAGAATGGGAGAGAGGGAGGGAAGGAGAGAATAGCTATCTGTGAACAACTGTGATTGGTACTTAATTCATAACATTTAATGATACCACCAGGTCTCAAATTTTGGCCAAGAAACCTCAAGCCCCGGGGGGATCCTGAAGTGGCAAGCCTTTCCCACTCCATCTTATTAAGACTTCTGTCTGTCTTTCTATCCATCTATCTGTCTTCTGGGGTGTATGGATTATCTTGGCACCCTGAACTATCAAACCACTAATGAAGAAAATAATCCCCCCATACGTGAATATGCAAAACTGTGTCCAGTTCTGGGCACCCCAATCCAAGAAGGACATGGTCAAGCTGGAGCAGGTCCAGAGGAGGGCGACCAAAATGGTGAAGGGCCTGGAAGCCAAGCCCTATGAGGATAGACTTAGAGAGCTGGGTATGTTCAGTCTGCAGAAGAGAAGGTTAAGAGGAGACATGATAGCCGTGTTTAAATATTTGAAGGGATGCCATGCAGAGGAGGGAGAGGGCTTGTTTTCTGCCGCTCCAGAGACCAGGACAAGGAGCAATGGATTCAAGATGCAGGAAGGGAGATTCCACCTGAACCTCAGGAAGAACTTCCTGACGGTCAGGGCTGTCCGGCAGTGGAATCTGCTGCCTCCATGGAGTGTGGTGGAGTCTCCTTCCTTGGAGGTTTTTAAGCAGAGGCTGGATGGCCATCTGTCCAAGGGAGTGCTTTGAGGGTGTTCCTGCATGACAGGGGGTTGGACTGGATGGCCCCTGGGGTCTCTTCCAACTCTACATTTCTATGATTCTATGAAAACCCGGCAGATATACGAAGTAATTCACCAAGCCCTCCCTAGGTGTCAGCCTTCAACCACCTAGCCGAGGCAGAAAGCCTTGAGTCAAGTTTGCAGCCGCCAGTTTCCTCTCCAACTTGCCAAATCAGGTCATTTTAGCCACAGAGGCAACGTTAGCCTCACTGACACCCGCTGCTGATGTCGGGTGGACAATTTTTGCAGCGGAATAAACTGTTCCATGAAAGAGGAGGCAGAACTTCTTCTCTCTGCGCCTGCCATTTCCTTGAGGCGTCTTTCCACGGTGACGCAGCTTTGAAGCACACGATTCTCAGATTTCCACCACCGTCATCCTGAGAATATACTTTTTTTCTGAAGACTGCGGGAAGGAGGAGGCCCAAGATTGGATTGCACTTACTCCCTCCATCCATTCATCTATCTGTTTCTGTGTAAAGGAACAACACTTTATATTATTTTATATGTTTCTGTGTTATTTTATTGCTATATATGGTTTTAATGATGTAGTGTGCAATCTGAGCACTGGACTCTGACCGGGGAGACCAAGCCCATTTCTGCACTGCACTCTTATAGCGCAATTATTCCACTTTCAACATCCTATGGAATCCTGGGGTTTGCAGTTTCGGGAGGGGCCGGCCGGCCCCTCCCGAAACTGCAAACCCCAGGATTCCATAGGATGTTGAAAGTGGAATAATCGCGCTATAAGAGTGCAGTGTGGAAATGGCCCAAGATTTGATTTGCTGCTCAGCCACGGAAACCCACTGGGCAACCCTGGGCGGGTCACACACTCTCAGCCTCCAGAAAACCCCTTGATAGGTTTGCCTTAAGGTCAGCATAAGTCAGAAAGGACTCGAAAACACGCAACAATAACAACAACAATTCTATTAGAATTGCCCAGTGGGATCTGTAATAGTAGAATAACTTTTTTTTGTTATTGTTTTTCTTTCTTTCCTTACAGTTTGGCTGGTGGGGTCAGAGCCCTTTTGTATTTTAGTTGGTTAGCGTTTAGTGTTTTAATTAGCTTTCAGTGTTTTAATTTAGCCTGGTAGTAATGTGTTTTAGTTTTAGTTTAAGATTTTTTTTTCTTTTTCTTGGAATATATATGTCTTTGATTGTCACTCTGATTCTGGCTGTGAATCTGTTTGTTTTAAAACTAATAAATGAATATTTTTTTAAAAAAATAAAAATAAACAGTTTATCTCCTAACTGGGTAAGGTTGTCTTTCTGTTGGCAAAGATCTCACATGGGTGTTGTCTCTATTTCTTTGATTGTAACTCTGATTCTACCTGTGAATCTGATCCTTTTTTTGTTTTAAACCGAATAAACTAAATATATATTTTTAATTATTTATTTATCTTCGAACAGGGCGAGACTGTCTTCTATGGTCTATTTATCTTTCTGTCGCCCAAGATCCCGGATGGGTGTTGTGCAGTGTCTATCTCTCCAGGCCGAACGATGCACTAATTGCACAATGCAACCTTTGTGCTGAAAGGCAATACTGTGCGGCTGAACCTAGAAAACCAAATGCACAGCCAAAAGCACAACTGAATGCAAAATGTGCATCCACGCGCAATCACACTGAGGGCACTGCCCTGCTTCTGCAGCCTCGAACCCAGTGTGGATGTTCTGCCTCAAACAAAAAAGTCGAACCTCTTTGGAAGGGGAACTTGTGCAGGCACACGACACCGACGGGATTCTGGCCGCGGTATTTGCCATTTCGACTGAACAAAAACTCTGAGCGCTGACGAAGCCCAGCTTGGCCCAGCAGGAGGGGAGGGTCATGGATGAGAGCCAGCCAAAGAGGAACTTTGCATCAAATAAACGAGCCCGCAGGGAGACGGAATAGGAAGCGGCCAAGTTCCTCCCACGTAAACATCCTTCCCTCTGAGTAACACACAACAACTTCCCCTCTTGCTACCGTCCACTTGGTTACGAGTTGTCCAAAGGGGACACTCACCCCCGGGGAAGCTATTTTTGAAAAAAGAAGACAAGCAAAGGAAGGACTTGCGGCCGCTGACAATGAAGAAAAGGAAGATCTCGTCCACCTTTCTCTACCCAAAACTGGAAGTGGAAAAGATGAGGTGTCTACACCAGGGCCATTTTTCCAAAGGACTCTGAGGTCTCGTCTGCAGCATGCCTTCTGTTCCTCCCACCCCCCTCTAAAAAAGAAAATCTCACTGTTATGGGACGGAGGAAGACCTGCTAAGAGAGCAGAGCTGCAAATGTTTGAGACCCGCAGCAGTAGGGCTGGGAGGCCGCGCTGGGTTTTAGTCTGAACTTTAAAAGAGTCATCCAAGGTGATGAACCTATGTTTTGGGGATAGGGTTCAAGACCTTGGATAGTTCCTTTAGGGTTCAGACTAAAACCCAGAGCGGACTCACTCCCCTACTGGCATGGGAGGCAATAGCTGCCACTGTTTGTGTCTACACACCTGGTGAGAACACATGGTACAGGGCCTTTCCCATGGCCATTTCCGCACTACACTCTGATAGTGCGATTATTCCACGTTCAACATCCTATGGAATCCTGGGGTTTGCAGTTTCGGGAGGGGCCAGGTGGCCCCTCCCGAAACTGCAAACCCCAGGATTCCATAGGATGTTGAACGTGGAATAATCGCGCTATCAGGGTGTAGTGCGGAAATGGTCCATGGCTGCTCCCAGGCTCTGGAACTCACTGCCCAGAGAGATTAAAATGGTGCTTTCCTTACTCTCCTCATGCACTCTCTTATTCTGGCAAGCCTTTAGGAGCTGATTTTTTTTCCTTGCGACATGCTGCATTTTTATTTGCTGTTTTTAATAGTTTTTGTTTTAACTGGCTTTGCTTTTGCTTTTTTTTTTCTCATAATTTTACTTTTTCACTCGTGTACGCTCTGACCATGTTTGTTTTAACTGTTGAAAGCCCCCTTGAGTCCCAAACTGGGGGAAAGGTGGAATACAAATTTAAATAAATCAATCACAGAATGCTTCAGCTGGAAGGGGCCTCATGGCCCAGCAAGTTCAGCTCCTTTACTCAATGCAAATCTCCAGCTAAGGCATCCCCGATACATAAAATGCTTGGCAATGTGGTGCACCACTGGCAATGGGAGGAGTGGGGTAGCCCACATTTTACCATCAAAATCATCTTTATCGTCTCTTTCCTAACTTTCTCCCAGTCTGGAACGCAAGGTGACTTACAAAGTTAAAACAGAAATAGTTTTTTTTTTAAAAAAACACACCGTACAAAAGTTAGAGATATAAGTAACCTATCAATAAAATTAAATGCAAGTGAATGAAAAAGAATGTTAAAAAAGAAGGACAACCAACAGAAGCAAATATAAGCAAGAAAGGCACGTTCCCCCCGAGCATCATGGCAAGGAGGGCACCAAGCTAATCTCTCTGGGAAGAGAGTTCCAAAGGCTGGGAGGCAACATCAAGAAGGTCCAGTCTCTTGTGTCGCCACAGATGGACCTGTGAGGGTGGAGGACAGAGAGAATGTCCCTCCTGCCTCTGGCAAAGGGAAGGGAGTTCCAGAGGATGGGAGCAGCCACCAAGAAAGTCCTGCCTCCTATGTTCGAGGGAGGTGCTGGTACCACTCTACTCTGCTTTGGTTAGACCTCATCTTGAATCCTGTGTCCAGTTCTGGGCACCCCATGGTCAAGCTGGAGCAAGTCCAGAGGAGGGCGACCAAAACGGTGAAGGGGCTGGAAGCCAAGCCCTATGAGGATAAACTTAGAGAGCTGGGTATGTTTAGTCTGCAGAAGAGAAGGTTAAGAGGGGACATGATAGCCATGTTTAAATTTATGAAGGGATGCCATGTAGAGGAGGCAGAGGGCTTGTTTTCTGCTGCTCCAGAGACCAGGACAAGGAGCAATGGATTCAAGCTGCAGGAAAAGAGATTCCACCTGAACCTCAGGAAGAACTTCCTGATGGTCAGGGCTGTCCGGCAGTGGAATCTGCTGCTGCCTCCATGGAGTGTGGTGGAGTCTCCTCCTTCTTTGGAGGTTTTTAAGCAGAGGCTGGATGGGAGTGCTTTGAGGGTGTTCCTGCATAGCAGGGGGTTGGACTGGATGACCCCTGGGGTCTCTTCCAACTCTACATTTCTATGATTCTATGTTTCTACTGGATGTACTTATTGGGGTGCTGGGACAGAGAGAAGGGCCTTCCCAGAAGATCCCAAAACATGGGCAGGTTCATAAGGGCAAATAAAGTCATTCAGATAATCTGGAACCAAGCTGTGTCGGAGTTTCATAGGTCACAAGCAGCACTTTCAATTGGGCTTGGAAATACTGCTTTCCCTAAAGTCATGATCCCCTATAAACATACCACTTGGTGGGATTATTACTGGAACAAACAGATCTTGCTCCCAAGTATGCACAGAGTTTTCTCTCCCTCTTCTTCCCACTGCGCGGAGTTCCCTGGGGATTTCCAGGGTTGTTTAAAAAAAAAAGCAAGACAGCACATCAACCCGCTAGCAAGAATTTCCATTATTGCTGCTGTTGATCAGCACCAACCTAGCAAAGCGGACTCACCCCTGTGCTCTGCCTCTTAGTATCTAGCAAAGGAGCATTGAAACTGGCGGCCAGGTTGGGTGATGCCAGGACATCTCGCAAGGGCACAAGCGCTTCGCCCAGGAACCTAAAAAGAAGAAGAAGAAACTGTTACCAGGGGACACCTGAAAGTTCTCCCTAGTGGCTTGATAGGAGAGGCACCAGTGGCAGCAACTGGCTTCCATGTCATCAGAGCAGTGACTCTACTTCAGGTTTTAATAGAGGCTTCTCCAAAATGCTGAAATCTTTTCCTTAGAAGGCTCACTACCTGCCACAGCTCCTTTAAAGCAAAGCAAAACCAGGATTGATGGCTTCCACTTCAGTGGGCTAAGGAATCCACACCAGGTTTTAGTCTGAGTTTTAAAGGAATTCTCCAGGGTGCTGAACCCCATTCTTAACTAGGTTTGGCACTTTGGTGAGCTCCTTCAATGCTATTGAAAACATGGAGTGGACTCACCACCCCGCTGAGATGGGAGCCACCAGCCAACGCTGCGTAGAGTAAGCACAGGGTGCTATTCAGTCTGTGGAACTGTTCATGCAATTTTTTTTACCTTTTATTTATATTTTTATATAACAAACAAATAAAATATGCTCAAAGAAGAGAAAGAAAAACAGGATTGTAGTATACATAGACATAAAAGAGCATATAAGTATGAAGGGAATGCTGTGGATGTAGCATTTCTCGATTTCAGTAAGGCCTTTGACAAAGTTCCCCACGACATTCTTGCAAAGAAGCTAGTAAAATGCGGGCTGGACAGGGCTACTGTCAGGTGGATCTGTAATTGGTTGACCGACTGAACCCAAAGGGTGATCACGAATGGCTGCTTTTCATCCTGGAGAGAAGGGACTGGCGGGGTGCCACAGGGTTCCGTCCTGGGCCCAGGGCTGTTCAACGTCTTCATCAACGACTTGGAGGAAGGAATAGAGGGCATGCTCATCAAATTTGCAGATGACACCAAATTGGGAGGGGTTGCTAATACGCCAGGGGACAGGATCAAAATTCAAAATGACCTGGACAGATTGGAGAGCTGGGTCAAAGTTAACAAAATGAAATTCAACAGAGAGAAGTGTAAGGTCCTACACTTAGGTAGAAAAAATGGAATGCAGAAATATAGGATGGGGGACACGTGGCTGGATGGCAGTACGTGTGAAAGGGATCTAGGAGTCCTAATAGACCACAAGCTGAACATGAGTCAGCAGTGTGATGCGGCAGCCAAGAAAGCCAACGCAATTCTCGGCTGCATCAATAGGAGTCTGGTGTCTAGATCGAGGGAGGTACTGGTACCACTCTACTCTGCTTTGGTTAGACCTCATCTTGAATCCTGTGTCCAGTTCTGGGCACCCCAATTCAAGAAGGACATGGTCAAGCTGGAGCAGGTCCAGAGGAGGGCGACCAAAATGGTGAGGGGCCTGGAAGCCAAGCCCCGTGAGGACAGACTTAGAGAGCTGGGGATGTTCAGTCTGCAGAAGAGAAGGTTAAGAGGGGACATGATAGCCGTGTTTAAATATTTGAAGGGATGCCATGTAGAGGAGGGAGTGGGCTTGTTTTCTGCCGCTCCAGAGACCAGGACAAGGAGCAATGGATTCAAGCTGCAGGAAAGGAGATTCCACCTGAACCTCAGGAAGAACTTCCTGACAGTCAGGGCTGTCCGGCAGTGGAATCTGCTGCCTCGGGGTGTGGTGGAGTCTCCTTCTTTGGAGGTTTTTAAGCAGAGGCTGGACGACCATCTGTCGGGAGTGCTTTGAGGGTGTTCCTGCATGGCAGGGGGTTGGACTGGATGGTCCGTGTGGTCTTTTCCAACTCTACATTTCTATGATTCTATGATTCTATGATTCTATAAAAATAGAGAAGTATGAATTGAAGAAAAACACACATTAAAAAATTGACCAATATAAAACATAGAATCATAGAGCTGGAAGAGACCCCCGGGGCCATCCAGTCCAACCCCCTTCTGCCATGCAGGAAGATATCATCAAAGCCCTCCCTAAAGATGGTCATCCAGCCTCTGCTTAAAAGCCTCCAAAGCAGGAGGAGACTCCACCACACTCCATGGAGGCAGCTTCAGATTTCACTGCTGGACAGCCCTGACCATCAGACAGTTCTTCCTGAGGTTCTGGTGGAATCTCCTTTCCTGCAGCTTGAATCCATTGCTCCTTGTCCTAGTCTCTGGAGCAGCGGAAAAAAGCTGCTCCCTCTTCAACATGACATCCCTTCAAATATTTAAACACGGCTATCATATCCCCTCTTAACCTCCTCTTCTGCGGACTAAACAAACCCAAGCGATCCAAGGCAGCTTCCAACAATAATTCGAACCCTGGTCTCTCAAGTCCTTGTCCCATGCTGAAACTACCCCATGCTGACTCTAAAAAAATGGACTTTTCTTGGTAAATTTTATTATTCAAAGGTATTTGCCCTTGCTTTCCCCTAAGGCTGAGAGAATGTGACTTGCATGAGGTTACCTAGTAGATTTCCACAGCCAAGCAGGGATTTAAACCCTGTCCTCCTGTACCCCTGGCCCAACAGTCAAATCACTACATCATTCTCAACACCTTCAGCCCAGCTTAGTCTATTGTAACTGCTGAACTGGATGTGTACATGTACGTGTCTTCAAGTTGCTTGTCTACTTATGGTGATCCCATGAATTTCACAGGGTTTTGTAGGCAGGAGTCCTCAGAGGTGGTTTTGCCAGGTCCCTCCTCTCAAATGTAGCCTGGGTGGTAGCCCATCCAAAAGTCAACCAGAGGTGACCCTGCTTAGCTTTCAAGATCAGACAGCAACTGGGGTCTTTATTTAGGTCCCTGATGCTAGCAATGTGAAAATCAAATCAAAATCAAACAGGCAGAGCAGAGTGAAGGACCAAAGACCATGAGGAGCAACAACATTTTAACTGCCCGACAGAGGGGCAGGTAATGAAGCCAGAGGCCGCCCTGAACAAACACACGTGCATGCTCTCCCCCACCGTGGGTGCTGCAGTGGCTAAACAGTGAGTCTGGTGGGGGGTTGACGGGAAAGATGTAGCACAGTTCCACCTGCAAACTCTGCGGTACCAGGATCTCACCCAAAATGCCCACCTTCCTAGAAGCAAAGCTAAAAACAAGGCAGGACACAGAGAGTTACAGAACGCAAAGCCAAGCCACCCGGATAAGGCTACGTAAAACCAAAGTGTTCTTTAATTAAAGCATCTCTTTAAACTGCCATTGTTATTTTGACTTCCTCCTTTCCCAGGGCCAATTTGGCAAACGGAGCTGACCTGTGTGTTTCCAAGCAATCTGTCTTTCCAGACAGTCACAAATAAGATTGTATTTTGGGAAGTAACATCTCCCACACCAGCTATGAGTGGTTCAATATATCAGAGCCCTCCGTTAATCCCTGGGCAGTTGGGAAAAAAAGAAACCAGATTTTTCTACGTCATTTGGCCAGGTGTCTACACATCCAACAGCAATCGCAGTCAACAACCTCCCATCCCTCCAACCACTATAGAGTCAAAATCCTCTTCCTAACTGTGTAGGGCAATACGACATAATATCTCAACCTGTGGACCTGTGCTAGTTAGTGGTTAATCCTCCATAACTCCACTTGGGCAACCTGACTGGGATGCTGCCTTCATGTAACACCCTGCAACTTGCAACCATTTGAGCAGCAGTTTTAACTCCAACGGGATCCCACCTAAAGACTTCATTTAGTTAAACAGCAGACACATCTCTTAGGGGCTAGTGAAGGAGAGTTATGGAGAGGTGAGCAAATGCCTGGAAGGACTATGAAAATTTCACAGTCCTTCCAGGCATTTGCTCACTTCTCCATAACTAGAGGGATCAAATTTGGAGAAGGAGCTAAAGCTTCCAGGGCCAGATGGCCCCCAGAAAGTGGTGACTCCCATGGTGACTCCCATGTCAGGGGGAAAGTGACTCCATCCCAGGTTTTAATCTAGGTTTCAGGCTCTCTCAGAGGTGTCTCATTCATAGGGTCACCATAAGCCAAAGCCAACTTGATGGCACAAAAACAATTACAGGAACTCTCCAAGGTACTGAAGCCTATTTAGGAATAGGTTAGTCCTTTCAAGCTAGCCAAAATCTGGCAAGGATTCACTGTCCTGCTGACATGGGAGCCAACCAGCCACCACTTCACTGCAGAGCAAAACAGCCATGAAGATGCTAGACCCTTTAGAGAAGAGAGAGGTAGAATCCTCTTCTGACTGACCAGGAGTCTAAGAGGAGAAGACAGGACTTCCAGCCCAAGAGAGCAGCACAGGACGAAAGCCTAAAGTGAATTATTTATTCAAAAAGGCCATTGATGGTTAATTGGTTATGGGAGGGTCTTTTTTTTTACAGAGGGGGTGCTTGTGTTTTTAATCTTCACTGTTATGGTTTTAAATTATCTTGGTGTCATGCCCTCCTGCTTCCAGAGCATGGACTCTGACTCTGAAGCAGAGGGCACGCCAAAGACTGAAACAGGGGGCTGCCAGGACCTGCGGTACAGAGAGAGGTTACAGTGCCAGAAACAGAACAGAGGGCAGTGCCAGCTCCAGCTGAGAGCCCTGCCTCTTCAGCTATAGAGGAACACTTACCCAGACCCAGCTTTGCAGAGCACAGACAGCAAAGAGAAAGCCAGCGTCACTCTCTCAGAATTTATAACCGGCAACAATCGATCAAGCCACAGCTGTGCTAGGCTTCAGACCTATATAGCTGAAGCTGTGCCCCTCCAGGAGTTGTCAGAGCTCATCTGACCTTCTACCCTGCCGGATGCCTTGATGAACACTCTGATGACCTTGGACATTCTCTTGCCTTGGAACCCTGTTGGACTTTATTTATGACTGTGCTTACTGCCTGGGAGTAAGTAACAAGCTGGGGGCTATTCAGTTTGTTTTGTTTATCAGCCGTGCGAGACTGAGATAGGCCACTTACACTTTTTTAAAAGAACGGTGTTTAGTACAATAGATTGTTTTAATTTTTTTTTAATTGTCAGGCTCTTCAGCTTTACCCTGTTTCAGCCTTCCTATAAGCTGGCTTGGGTCCAGAGAAAGGTGGGATATAAACAAAACAAAGAAAGAATAAAGAAGATTTATTCCAAGGAGGTTTGCCATTGCCTTTCTCTGAGGCTGAGAAAGTGAGACTTGCCTGAGGCTACCCAATGGCCTTCCAGAAGGGATTTGAACCCTCACTTCCCAGATTCAGACCCAAAAAATTCTAACCACTACACCATGCTGCCTCACTTAGTGCAAAGGAAGCCTCCAGGATGTCTGAAGGACCATATCTCCCTTTATGAGCACATTAGAGATTTAAGATTGTCTGGAGAGGCCCTTCTCTCCATTCTGCCACCTTCTCAAGCTTATTTGGTAGGAATAAGAGAGACGGGGCCTTCTCAGTGGCTGCGCCCAGTCTTCGGAACTCTCTCCCAGAAGAGGCTGGGATGGTTCCCTCCTTGCTCTGCTTCCATCAGCAGCTGAACACATCGGCCATTTCCACACTACACTGTTATAGCGCTATTATTCCACTTTCAACCTCCTGGGATTTGCAGTTTAGGGAGGGGCCCTCAGAATTCTCAGCCAGAGAGCTCTTTGGCCTCAGGAATCTGCAAATCCCAGGATTCCAGAGGATGTTTGCAATGGAATCATAGCGCTATAACAGCGTAGGGTGGAAATGGCCATTCTTGTGCCACCAAGCCTTTGGAAATGGAATGGGATAGGCTTTTAATGATGTGCTATACTTTTTTACACTTTATGGTCTGTATAATAGTTTAGTGAATTTTTTAATGTTTAGCATTTCAACCTAATACATTGTTTAATTGCTTTTCAGATAACTTTACATTTATACTTTTCTCAACATCTTTGTATCATTTTCTCTCTGGTTATTTTTGATAGGTCTGTCGTTAGCCACCTCGCAGGGAGGAAAGCAGCATATAAATGAATAAAATAAATAAAAATGGAGGAACAAGTCCCTCTAAATTCAGTGGGACTGACTCTGTAGTAAGAATGGTCAGAGTTGCAACCTTCCTCTGTGGGGAGCAAGCACCTCCTCGTGAACCTACTCTCTACGCAATTTGCTTGAAAAAAATCCCTTTACAACATGAGCAAAACTGGAAAGAAAACCAGTTCCCAGTCCTAATTTATCAAATGATAAATAAATAACCATGACTAAAACTTCCTGAAGGCGAGCAGAACTTGCCAAGGAAACCAAACACCCCAGCTGGGAGATCCACAAGCAGTGGACAGAGTTAAATCTGGTTTCAAAAAATGAAAGGTCTTCCAGAAGACTTCGTGCCAACGTGCTCGCCCGTTTTTGCAACAAGACCTCCTCGTCGGAGAAAGAGCCTTGGCGCGCCTTGGCTCACTTCCCCTCACCACTTCCCCACATTGTCCACACAGGAGGGAGACTCAACTTTTTCCTGCCCCCACCCACAAAAATATTCTCTTCCTATTCCTTGAGTTCCTGACACAACATGAATGATGAAGCTGCTTCTCTGAATCTACGTCCCAAGCAAGGTTAGCAAAGGACAAGCCCGGTCAGCTCAAGGCGGCTTCCAGAGGACAGGCTAGAATTTGTTGTTTTGTGTGCCTTCAAGTCATTGCCCACTCACGGCGACCCAAGATGAACCTATCAGAGTTTTCTGGGGCCGAGAGTGTGTGACCCATCCACGGTCACCGAATGAATTTCCATGACACTCGTCTCCACGGTCCCAGTCGAATGCTAAATCCACTACAGTATGTTGCCTCTCATGCTAGACTGCCATCAGTCAAAGATACGGCTCTCTAGGTTGAATTCATCAATGAGATTTCATTCATCCAGATGTGACATGAAAATGCACACTCCGGCCTTTTCCTAACTAGACTGTTATAGCGCTACTATTCCACTTTGGACATCCCATGGAATCCCGGGGTCTGTAGTTTCGGGAGGGGCCAACTGCAGACTGCAGACCCCAGGATTCCGTAGGATGTCGAAAGTGGAATAATAGCGCTATAACAGTCTAGTGCGGAAATAGCTTCTGTCGCCAATCCTGTCCATAGCCTCTGCTAGAGTAGACCTGTTGAAACAATGGGACTTACGCAAGCGTTGACTCACTGTTCGACCATTGATTGAGCAGGCAGCAAAGACACTGAAATCCTTAAGGATCTTCTGAACCTTGGCTCGGTCATAAATCAAAATGGAGACTGTAGTCGAGAAAGTTTGTTTTCTGCCGCTCCAGGGGCTAGGACGTTACGGAGCAACGGCTCCAAACTAAAGGAAAATAGATTCCACCCAGACATGAAGAAGAACTTCCTAACTGTAGAGCGTTACGTTTTAAATGTATTTTAAACTGTTCTTAACTGTTTTTTTTAAACTTTTATAATGTAGAATCGTAGAATCATAAACTCATAGAGCTGGAAGATAGCACAACAGCAGTCCAGTCTCCTACCACGCAGATATACACCATCCAAGCATTCTCACGATGGCCATCCAACCTTTCTTTAAAAACCTCCACGGGAGACTCCACCACACGCCATGGAGGAGCAGCGTGTTCCACTGTAAAACGGATCTTACCGTCAGGAAGTTCTTCCTAGCGTTTAGGTGCAATCTCTTTTCCTGAAGTTTGAAGCCATCGCTCTGTGTTCTAGACCCTTTTCGCACGGCATTTGCCGTGCAAAAGGGCGCCTGGAGCGTCGCGTGACTGTGAGGAGCGGTGCACATGATGCACTCGCAATCGCGCGACGCTCCAGGGGCCGGCAGGCGCCGATCGCGCACTATTTCGTTTTTGGCTTTGAGCTGAAAATGGTGCGCGATCGCGCATCGCTGCGGGGTCCTGCATGCATTTACCATGCGTGCGGAGCTCCGGAGCCGCAGCACTCGTGCTTCCTGCCCCAGTGCAGCCTGGGAAAATCCCAAGCTGTGCTGCGGAAGGAAAAGGAGGGGCTCTCACGCTACCTGCTCGCGAGCAGGCGGCAACTGCAGAGCTGAAGCAACGGGGACGCGAGAGCCTCTCACAAGAGGCCGCGATCCCCGTACCCCGGCTCCACAAAAAGGTAAGCTGCGGAAAGGGCCCTAGTCTCTGGAGCAGCAGTACACAGGCTTGCTCCATGCGCCATATCACATCCAGTCAAATATTTAAACATGGCTATTGGGTCCCCTCTTAACCTTTTCTTCTCCAGGCCAAATGTACCCAGCTCCCTAAGCCGCTTTGCATAGGGCTTCATGATTTCCAGGCCTTCAACCTTTTTGGTCATCCCCCTCTGGACATGTTCCAGCTTGTCAATATCCTTCCTCAACTGTGGTGCCCAGAGCTGGACACAGGGTTCCAGGCTGGGGTCTGATCAAAGCAGAATAGAGTGGTTCTCTCACTTCCCTTGACCTGGACACTATCCTCCTATTGATACAGCCCAGAATTGCACTGGCTTTTTTAGCCGCTGCATCACACTGCTGGCTCATGTTCAGCTTGTGGTCTACTAAAACTCCTCGATTCCTTTCACACGTACAGTGGTCAAGCCAGGTGCCACCCATCTTATATCTGTGTACTTAATTTTTCCTGCCCAAGTGTAATACCTTACATTTTTCCCTGTTAAAATTCATTTTGTTAGTTTTGGCCAAGCTCTCTAATCTGTCAAGGTCATTTTGAATTCTGATCCTGTCCTCTGGGGATTTTACATTTGGCTGTGTGTGTACATTTTAGCCAAGTTCTCTTTTAAATTCTTGTAAGCTGCATCAGGTCCTTTGGTGGAAGAAAGGTGAGGTATAAATTGAATAAATAAAATAGATAAATAATTTTGTCTAATGCAGTTGCCCCTGGTTTTATTGGCTTAAAATCAATTGCAGAAGAGATCTGTTAAATCAATCAAATGTGCATTGGATTTATCTACCATTCAGTACTTGATTCCCTGGAACTACCTGGGTTGGCATTAGATATGTATGTATTAAAATATTTATACCTTCCTCTGTATTTGAGGATCTCAAGGTGGAAGATGATAAAATCAATTTAAGGAACCTAAAATATTTTACAAAAGTGCCTATTGGCTATCTATAATGTATTAAACCATCTAACAGTTCATTAAATTAGACACAGATCTAGGCTGTTGTGATCCACAGCTTTAAGGGATATTGTTATACAGTCCGCCCTCCACATTTGCTAGGATTAGGGGCACAGGACCCCCGTGAAAGTGGAAAAACCGTGACTAACTCTAGGCCCTCCCATATTCAACCCTCTGTGGATTCCTTTGGGGCATCAGGATTCCTTCATAAGGCAGAAGTAGGGGGCTGGCGGGGGCTCCCGACACCTCCGCTGCTGCCCCGCGCTGTTTTTAATAGGGACTTACAAGCCTCGTTCACAGTTTCTCCATCTCACGAGGCTCGCAGTCCCTATTGAAAATGGCCCAGGGAGGCAGCAGAGGTGGCCGCAAAGAATCCATGAATAATCAGATCTGCACAAGTGAAACCCACAAACGTGGAGGGCTCACCGTAATTTGGGGACTTGTGTTTCATGGGCCAAAATAGGTGTGGACACCCTGGTACCTCGATTTGGGGCAGGGAGAGGCACCCTTTGCTGCTCTGCCCCAGGCGGGCAGATATCTTGAGTCGGCTCTGACGGGCAGAAACAGCCCATAAAACGAGACGGCCGGAGACGGCTTGAGTGGCCCTGGACAGAGGCCGGCCACGGCGTCAGAGAGCTGCTCCAGGCTTATCTGGGCATTTTGGGTGGCGTCCTTCCTTAACCCCTAAAAAGGAAAGGACTGTAACAATTCACTCCCTCCCCGATTATGGGCGGAGGGAGGGTACAGAGGAACTTTTGAGAGGATGAGTCCCTCTAGAAGCAAGGCTGATTCCCAGACTCTGGAGAAACCAACCTTTGGCATAAACGCCAACATTTCACAGATGGAAATGAGGACTCGTGTGGCTGAGCAACATCAGAAGGTGGTCAAGATGGCAACAGTTATGAACGAGGAAGAACCGCAAGCTAGGAGGGGCCGCAGAAGTTTGCTTTTGCCTGAGCTGACTGGGAAGGGCGAGAGTCTGTCCCCTTCCCTCTCCCACACGCCTCTTTTAAAATGAATCAATTGTGGGCCTTTGACAGGGGTGTCTGTTTTAGTACAGATGGGATTTTTTCGTGCAGCATCACAGACACTGATGGCACTATTATTTTTATTACAGTCAGCCCTCTACTTTCACGGATTCAGCATTCACGGATTTGATTATTCGCAGGTTATTTTATTGTATTTATTTATTGAAAAAGTTCTTACTGTATTTGCCCCTGCCATGGGAAAAAATATGTCCTCTCTAGGAATCTCCAGGTCCTCTCAGCTCAAAGGGTTTTCTGGGGCTGAGAGTGTGTGACACACCCAACGTCACCCAGGGGGGTTTCATGGCCAAGTGGAGAACTGAACCCTGGCCACCAGAGTCACAGTCCAACGGTCAAACCACAACACTATGCTCGCTGTCTCCTGGAAACCTCACTTGTCAGTTTAAATGCATGTTCCATGCATTATTGCACCTGTGACGGTTGCCAGTTTTGAATCCAAAAAATAGCCAGCCATTGAGGAAAGCCAGGGCCAGACAAAATCTTTGGGGGAGACCCTTCTCATTACCCCATTGCCTTCCCAGGCATGTCTGAAGGGGACAAGGGAGACAGGGCCTTCTCAGTGGCTGCTCCCAGACTTTGCAACTTCCCTTAGGAAGACTATGCCCATTTCTGCACTAGACTATTATAGTGGTATTATTCCACTTTCAACATCCGATGGAATCCTGAAAACCCCAGGATTCCATAAGATGTTGAAAGTGGAATAACACCGCTATTATAGTCTAGTGTGGAAATGGCCTAAGATGGTCCCCTCTTTGCTCTCCTTAATCCAACAAGTGAAACCATTCTCATTCTAGCAGAGTTTTAGGGACTGACTGCAGTTTGCTCTTAATGGTGTACTGTTTTTTTTTTTTAAAAAAAATTGTCTTTGAATCAATTTCACACGTTTTTGACTGTATAGATACCTGTCGTTGCAGCAAAAATGCCGGACGGGCAGCTACACTACCCTTTCGCCTGCATTGCAACCTGCTTGGAAGCAAACCTTCCTCCCTCAGTTTTTCCCTGTTACTCCGATCTCTCAGCAGTCAGCCCAGAGGTCCTGGAATTCCCTCCTGCTGAATCATCTTTACTATTCCTGGATATCCTACTTAGAGACAATTATTTTTACACAACCCACTCCCCTCTCTCCTTCTCATCTTCTCCGCCGCTGGCCTGCCATCGAAAATAGACTCTGGCCTCCCTCATCGTCTTGACACGCTGAACTTTTATGGTTTGCTCTGATTCTACCCACAGAGGATCAAGCAGCACCCGTTCAACGGGGTACCGGGGACGACACTGCAAGCACCTTTTTGTACGAAGTGGAACGTCTGAGACAGAAAGAGAGCGACGCGTGGCCTCGTAGCAGAAAATAATACAGCCAGCCCTCCACGCATGCAGGTTTCGCTTTTGCGGATTTGGTTATTCACGGGTGATCTGCTGTCCCCTCTGCTGCCTCCCTGGGCCATTTTTCACAGGGACTGCAAGCCTCGTGGGACTCCGCACTATTTCCGCACCAGAGTGTTATAGCACTGTGATTCCACTTTCAACCTCCTATGGAATCCTGGGGTTTGCAGTTTCGGGAGGGGCCGGCCGGCCCCTCCCGAAACTGCAAACCCCAGGATTCCATAGGAGGTTGAAAGTGGAATCATCGTGCTATAAGAGCGTTGTGCGGAAATGACCTGAGAAACTGCAAACGAGGCTTGTTGTAAGTCCCTCTTAAAAATGGCATGGGATCACATTGGACGTGGCAGTCAGCCCCACTAGCCCCCCACTTCTGCCTTGTGAAGGAACCCTGAGGCCTCAAAGGAATCCCCGGTGGGCTGAATATGATGATCATAATTGTGTGTGTGTGTGTGTGTGTGTGTGTGTGTGTGTTAAATAATATGGTTTAGGAGGGCCTAGAGTCATTCACAGTTTTTCCACTTTCATGGGGGTCCTGTGCCCCTCACCCCAGCAAACATGGAGGGGGGATTATAGCATCATTCTCAGTTCATTCACCTACAGGTTGAGTCTCCCTTATCCAAAACGCTTGGGAACGGACGTGTTCCGTATTTCAGATTTTTCCCAGAGTTTTGCATACGATATCTTTTTGGAATCGACTCACATCTTGTTCTTGGCTACTTGCGTTGCGTATGAGATGTGAGCCTGCAGAGAAGCTGACAATCTGTGAAACGGTGGGAATTCTAGCATCACGCTTTGCACAAATCCACGGCCATTTCTGCATTACGCTGCTATAGTGCTATAATTCCACTTTCAACATCCAGTGGAATTCTGAGATTTGTAGTTTCCTGAGGCCCAAGAGCTCTCTGGCTGAGAATTCTAAAGGTCCCTCCCTAAACTACAAACCCCAGGATTCCATAGGATGTTGAAAGTCGAATAACAGCACTATAACACTGCAATGCAGAAATGGCCCATGTTTCCCACCATTTCACCATTTCGCCTCCTCCAAGGTGGAAGCAGAAAGTTGGTGGCAAAAGGTTTCGGTTTTTGAACGTTTTCAAATTTCTGGAGAAAGAACTCTCAGCCCGTACTCGAGGCCCCTCCCTAAACTGCAAACCCCAGGATTCCATAGGATGTTGAAAGTGGAATAATAGCACTATAACAGTCTTGTGCAAAACCCTGCAGCCTCAGGGTCTGAATTAGTCCTGACCTGGCCAATCTATCCTTTTAGCCCCCAAAACTTCAGCAAGTGTAGGGCTTAGCCTTCTCACTGGAGACAACCTTAGATTTTTAAAAGGCAGAGCAAATTTAAAAAAAAAATGCAAATGTAGCCTTGTTAATCTTCAGCCTTGACACACAGAATGATAGAATTATAGAGCTAGAGGAAACCAAAAGGGCCACTACGGCCATTTCCGCACTAGACTGTTACAGTGCTATTATTCGACTTCCAACATCCTATGGCATCCTAGGGTTTGCAGTTTAGAGAGGGGCCTTTGAGGGGAGCAGTCTTTTGAGGCCCCTCCCTAAACCGCAAACCCGGTGATTCCATAGGATATGGAAAGTGGAATAATAACACTAGAACAGGCTAGTGCAGAAATGGCCTAAGTCCAACCCAACATTCTGTTATCCAAGGCTGAAAAAATATTATAAAAGTTCAAGCAAACATCCTCCTGTGGTCCAGAATTTCTTGACTGTCGCGCCTTTGTTTTCAGTCACTTCCCTTTCGCCGAGTACTTCCAGACTTTCAAGTGATCTGCTTATGAGTTTATGCACATCATCGTCAAGCAAAAGGAAACATCTTTCAGAGCACAGACTCCCATCCAGGAAAGAGAAAGAAGACTGAACACGATTTATTCTGTTTGGAAGTTCTTCCCAGAATCTCCCAGCCATGTCTGTCCTGGCTGGAGGATTCTGGGAGTTGTAATCCAAGAAAGTGACATTTCCCATCTCTGCCTTGGACTGTTGAAACGCTCAGTAGCATCAGGTTAATTATAACCTATTTGCTGTTCCCAAAAATATCGCTGCGTCCAGGGAATTCCTGACACAGACACACACCCTAAATTCTCTGAACGTCCCTCCTTTATATCGGAGGAGGCCAGCTTGTCACAGCGGTGCATTTTCTAGTTGTGTGTGTGTGTTTATAGACTCACTCTTAGTGCTCCATTTCCAGGAGAGAAGAAAATAGAAATTAAGCAAACACAGCAACTATAGTTCTTATTTCTGTTTCCTCACTGAATAGGATTTTATGCTCTGAGAGACGTTTTCTTTTGCCTGGTGATGTGAATAAAACTCACAAACAGTTCAGCTGAATGGCTAGGAATGTTGGATTGCTGAATGGGTAGCGAGGGAGAATGAACAAAGTATAGTGGAGAAAATCATTAACGGGGTTGTGCAAAATGACAACAAGGGAAACAAAAGTTATCTAAAAAGTGGATAACTGGAATCAAAATGTGGTAAATGCAATGCAAGGGACGTTCATATTTTCCTGTAGCACCCACCGATAGTTCAGTTCTATTTTAATATTGACTTTTTCTATGTTTTAGTAACGGCCTAGGGATTTCCGCACGAGACAGTTATAACGCTATTATTCCGCTTTCAACATCCTATGGAATCCTGGGGTTTGCAGTTTAGGGAGGGGCCTGGCGAGGCCCCTCCCTAAACTGCAAACCCCAGGATTCCATGGGATGTTGAAAGCGGAATAATAGCACTATAACTGTCTAGTGCAGAAACCCTCTTAGTCCCAACTAGAGTAGAACCAACGAATCAATGGGGATTTTTATCTACGTGCTGCTTCATCGCTCAGCCTCCGCTACTTGGGATTAACCAGCTAGCCTATATTATGTTTGCTTCAATTTTTAAGCCACCTTGAATTCCAGTTTCAGGGAGGAGGAATAAAAAGCATAAGAATAAAGCCACCACAACCATCTTGCATTCCAGAATGATGTTTGTCAGAAGGACGATTAATTTTTTTCACAAAAGCATCCCAAAGAGCAAAAATCACCAAAAATGCACAGAAACGCTCACTTGTCTCACCCATCAGGGACAAAACTTCTGACACTATTGGTTCAAGCATGCAAGAATGGAACAGGTGAAGCCTTCAACCGTTCTTTTCACCCAACTGCAAAATGCTCTTGACCAATGCATAAGGACAGCACTACAGATTTCCTAAATTTAGCCCACCTCATCTGGTTTTAATTAGCTTGCACAGTCATGGTGAGGAACCTGGTTTTTGGGAAGCAGCGTCGTCCTACATGGAGTTAGTTGGGCCTCTGCAAGCAGACAGACAGGTTTTGGAGTCCATGTTAGCATCACGGCCAAATGCAAACAGCTGCCCAGTGGCATCAAAAGGTTTACGACCTTCATGAATACTTTTTGCATTTGCTTTGGAGTATGAGGCGGGGAGCCCTGGTGGTGCACTGGTTAGATGCCGGTACTGTACCCACAAGGTTGCGAGTTCGATCCCGCTGAGCTCCAGGTTGACTCAGCCTTCCATCCTTACACAGGTCGGTAAAATGAGTACCCAGCTTGTCGGGGGCAATTAAATTAGCTAAATACATTGTAAACCGCTTAGAGAGCACTTAGCTGATAAGCGGTATAGAAATACACATGCTCCTGCTATTGCTGGGGGGGAAAAGGGATATGAAGACTGTGAATGGACTGTGGGAGTGAACTTTCCTCTATTGCTGACCAGTTTGCACAGTTCTCACGAGGGGGCAGAGAGACAGGTCATGTTCGCGCACTTTGGTTTTCTTTCAAAGACGCAGCCATATTAGTCTGGATCGCATGCAAAGGGATCTTGTAGCACCTTTGAGACTAATGGTAGCATCCGCTTTCACAGATTTAAGTCTTCTTCATCAGAGATATGGAGCGAAGTGCCCAGGAACAGACCTTCATAGCTATGAATGAGCACATGGTATGGGAGAATATGAACAGAAATGCAAATGGATGCTGTGGCACCTTTGACACCAACTGAGAGAAAGAAGGTGGTAGCATCAGCTTTCATAGACTTAATTCTACTTCTTCAGATGCATGAAGTGCCTTCACTCTGTGCATCTGATGCAGACTTAAGTCTAGGACCAATTCCGCACTACACTCTTATAGCACGATTATTCCACTTTCTACATCCTATGGAATCCTGGGGTCCCCTCCCTAAACTGGAAACCCCAGGATTCCATCGGATATTGAAAATGCAATAATCGCGCTATAAGAGTATAGTGCGGAAATAGCCTAGGAAAGCTTATGCTACCAGCTCTTTCTCCTGGTTAGCCTCAAAGGTGCTACAAGATCCCCTTGGTTTTCTTTGTTTTCTTCCGCATTATATAACCCTTTGGAATCCATCTCCCATCATTCTCACCTGGGTTGGTGCACCCCAGCCCAGGGGCCCTATAGGGCCAGCTATGGGAATCAAATTGCCAGGTAGACATAGGCGTTTCCACCCTGCACTGTTATAGTGCTCTTATTCCACTTTCAACCTTATATGGAATCCTGGGCTTTGCATTTAGAATTCTCAGCCGGGGAGCTCCTTGGCCTCAGGAAACTACAAAGCCCAGAATTCCACCAGAGATTGAAAGTGGAATAATAGCACTAGAACAGTGTAGGGCAGAAATGGCCAGAGTCTGGGTAGGATCAGTTATTTAGGGGCCCAGTTCAACCACTGTCTGTGAGGGGATGCTGGACTCTATCACTGAAAGGGATGCTGAGATGCTCCTCTGCTGTGTACCATCTGCTGAAATCATTTAATACCAATAACATTTATCTTAAAGCAGCAAGGTGTGTCCCTGTTTGGTGCCGAAAGAACTCTTCGGGAGCCCGGGACCTACAGTCAGTTCCAGAACAGAACACCACCCTTGGCTCAGTTAGGAGTGGCTTCAACATGGCCCCTTTCACTCCACAGAACCATAGCACTTTGATCCCACTGGGATTTGTAGTGTAGTGAGGTTCTTGGAATTCTGAACAACAGCACTGGAGCTGTCTGGCTGGGAATTTTGAATGCCTCATGAAACTACAGATCCCAGGAGTCCATAGGATGGAAACACAGATGTGGAAATGTGATCAAAGTGCTTTAACTGCGTAGTGTGCTTTACTGAAAAGCCATTTCCTAGCTCTGCTTTTGGGTAGCCGTGAGTACAGGCCATAGCTTTTGGCCACGATATGACCCTATGCACCAAAGCATCCCAGGAGACACAGCAAGATGTGTTTGACAGGCTTAGTCTCCTCCCTTGCTTTCCATGCACCAAGGAGGAAACGGCGCGAGGTGTTTATGCTGCGGCTGACACCCTCCGATTCCGCCGCTCAGCACGAGAGAGACAGGAAAGTCGCACAAACAAAACTCCACCTGACCCCCCAACACTGAGCACAATGGCAGAAGGTTAACTTCACGACCATCTGTTGCACTGTGAGCTGTCAGCTTTCTATGCGCAGAAACATACTGGCTAGGAGGCCACATCAGGGTTATGTAGCATTAACAAATATCTGCATGAAGAGTTGCACATTGGTGGTGCTACAGAAGTCCTGTTTCGAACAGCAAGGATGTGTGACTGAATGAAGACATCTAATGTGCAACGAACACACCCAATGTGCAATGTGCACTGAAGCGGAATGCACACTGGGGCAGGCGGTGGAACCCGAAGGGGCAGAGGCAACGGAGTAAGGCTGAGGGACAGTATCTGTAACAGGGTGGGCAACTGAGAAGGGAGTGAGGAAGCAACACACACAGAAGGCCGCACAATCAAAACTGTGTTCTGGGCACCGCAACTCAGGAAGGGTATCAACAAGCTGGAAGGTCTCCAGAGAAGGGTGAGCAAAATGGTAAAAGACCTGGAAGCCATGAAGCCCTCTGAGGAGCGCTTAGGCAGCTGGGAATATTTAGCCTGGGGAAGAGAAGGTGAAGAGGGGACATGACAACTGTGTGTAGCTATCTGAAAGGATGTCACAAAGAAGAAGACGGGGCAAGCTTGTTTTCTGCTGCTCCAAAAACTGGACATGGAACAACGGATTCAAGAAAAGAGATTCCACCTGGACGTTAGGAAGAACTTCCTGACAGTAAGAGCAGTTTGAATACAGTGGAATCTGCGGCTGCCTCCGTGGAGTGTGGTGGAGTCTCCTTCTTTGGAGGTTGTTTTTGAAGAGAGGCTGGACGGCCCTCTTTAAGGAGCGCTTGGACTGTGTCTTCCTGCGTGGCAGAAGGGGGTTGGACTGGACGGCCCTTGGGGTCTCCTCCAGCTCTAGCATTATGGTTCCGATCACTCCCAGCGTGCCTGGAAGTGACGTACTGTCACTTCTGGTTCAGGAGTTCAATCCGAAGATGGCTGCGTTTTATGCTTGTGCCAGGGTCTGGGCTGGTAGAGGCAGCAGGTCCCCAACCACCACGTTTTTGTGGCAGTTGGTGTAGGTTTGGAGAGTTAAAGTGTGGCTTTTTTAAACTGGGGGGCCAGGGGGCTTTAGGGTATCGGGGGTTGGGAAAGACAAAATGGAATCCGAAGACCACACTTTACCCATCTTGCATCTACCCCAAGCTCAGCCAGTCCAGGCAAAATCAGGGTGGGAGTCAACTGGAGAGGCCGGCACTGCAGGGTGCACTTCCCTCCCCTGCTTGAAAAGGGCTTTGTGCACAGGGGCTGGGGGGGTGAGGCATACTAGGTACAGCTCCAAGGCTGCTTTTGTGGGTCACACATACCCGACATTTAGGATCCCTAAAATGGCCAGTATCAGCCCGCAAATGCTGAATGCAACACTACTGCCATCTCACTACAACTGGGAGCATGTTTATTCCCCTTAATTACCTGGGTCAATACAAACCTTTGTCCAATCTGTGACAAACCCAATTCATTTTCTCTCACGCTACTTTTCCAGGTGCTTTTAAAATAGCCCAGTTTTTCTCTCCTCCTCCCACTTCCCCCTCAACACACTTCAGTTGCTGCAAAGTGAGTTTAAAACGCAAAAGCAGTTTGCACTCCATTTGCTCAGCAAGGAGGGAAGAGAAGGGCAGCAAAGTCTTGCCCTTCCCGGGAGACTCAGGCAAAAGCAAACTACTGCCCAACCTCTCCTAGCTTGTGTGTTCATGAATAACTTTTGCTATCTTGACTGCACTCTGATGTTACATGGCCGTTGGGTCCAACTCTTCTTTTATGAAATGTTGGAAGGTTTGTGATCATGATCAGATGATGCAGATCACTGCCCTACAAACAATACAAGTCATTGCTTGCGCTCAAAGACAATGAACATTTCCGCACGACACTCTTATAGCGCGGTGATTCCACTTTCAACCTCCTCTGGAATCCTGGGGTTTGCAGTTTCGGGAGGGGCCAGTCGGCCCCTCCCGGAACTGCAAACCCCAGGATTCCATAGGAGGTTGAAAGTGGAATCACCGCGCTATAAGAGTGTCGTGCGGAAATGGCCAATGTTAGGACCTCATACCCTCCAACATTACCCAAAAAGAAAACTGGGACACATGTTGCAAGCAACATCAGAGTTAACTGGGTGCAAAGTACATTTTGCACTTTGATATCAGTTTGCAGCCATTAAAGCAAGCTGAGGGCAAAGTGGGAAAGCAGGAGGAGGAGACTGAAACCAGCACATTTTAAAAACAGCTGAGAAAGTAGGGTAGCAGAGGATTAATTGGGGCTGTCCCTGCCGAACCGGAATAGTTGGAGGGTATGGGATTTGGAAACCGAAGGGTATGAGAGTTGGAGGGTCTGGGATTTGGAAACTGAAGAGCTCCCTTCTGGGATATCCACGCCCATGAGTGGAGGCAGGAATAAACTGCAGTCAACAGGCAGCCTGTGACCTGTGAGTTTCCCGTCAGCTCGTTCTGCTGAAACAGGGCAAGGAATCCGAAGGGCTTCAAGTCTCAGACTGCAGCTGCTTCGGGCTGCCACCTGCCTCCGGCTGCTCCCAGCATTCCAGCTCCTGCGTGCCTTTTTCCCGCTTTCCTGCCCTTTGTCTCTATGCTACATGACCGACCGACCGACCCTATAAAGATCCTTTTCAGCCGCCGCCTCTTCTGCCAGCGCTGGGGACTTGCAGAGTGCCAGAAACAACAGGCTGGCATCCGCCCGCCCCCTTGTCCGGAATGCCTGGACTTCTGCCCTCCCGCCCCCAACCCGACCGGCCCAACACCCAGGCAGGAGGGTGGGCGGTGTGTTGCTCGCAGGCTCCAAACACAGTTGTTGCAAAGGTCAGGTTGTTATGCTGCTGGGCCTGACGACACTTGCAAATGGAAAGCAAATCAGCTCCTTGTGCAATAGCTGCCTATTTTCATTATGAAACCACAAAACCAGACCAGCAATACATGAGGTTTCTGGTGTTTGGCCTGTAATTATTTATCTATCTATTTGCCTTGTAATTACGCTGAGATCTTCAAAGACATCTGACCAGAAATCTCCCATCAGCAGGCAAAACTACCACAACTGCACATGAGTGCCACAGACATCGCAGCTAGGCCAACCAAAACCACTTGAATTGCAATTAGAGACCAAGAACCTAATTAGGATTCTGTAGTGTACATCTCTGCATGTGGTGTTACCACCCGTGGTCCTACACAACTCACTTGTTGCACAGCAGTGTTGCACAACTGAACATTCAACCTGCCTCCAAATGCACAACTCCCACAAATCTGAAAAGAAAGCACACGTTCCACATCAGACAAACCAACCAAGAGCTTCCGTAGGGGAACTTACACAGGTATAAGGAACCAACAGGATTACGGACAATGGCTGAGATCCTTCATCACAGACACAGGCCATTTCCACACTAGACTGTTATAGCGCGATGATTCCACTTTCAACATCCTATGGAATCCTGGGGTTTGCAGTTTCGGGAGCGGCCTTTGAGGGTGGCCTTTGAGGGTGGTCTTTGAAGCCCCTCCCGAAACTGCAAACCCCAGGATTCCATAGGATGTTGAAAGTGGAATCATAGTGCTATAACGGTCCCGTGCGGAAATGGCCAGTGTCATTTATTCAGTCATTAAAGAATAATAAAGTCCTAGGAGAGGATTTTCTGCCTCCTCAATTTTTTAAAGAACATACTGACTTGTGGGTGGCTGTGCCGGTTGGTTTGCTCACAGATGTAAGTAACACTGGCTATACAACTGCATGTGCAAACATGACACTTGTGGAACTCTGCTTACACCACTGTGAACCGAATAGAGGCATTGCGTCACGGTCAGCAACAATCAACTGCATGCAGGAGAGAACGAACACTGCAAAACACCAAGATACCAGTCATGGTTACGATCAATTTAACAGGGTCTCCCTTTTCTCACTGGAAGAAGTACTCACACATCCTGTTTGCAGAAATCAGAGGCATCGGGTTATGAGCTCGTGTTGAAGGGCTGCTCCTCCAGAAATGCCATTTCCCACATCTTCCCTCCTCCAAATTCCTTTCCTGTTTCGGCCAGAATTAGCCTGAGCTGCATACATTCCAGCTGACCTCCACCTCCATTCCCCACAGATCACAGATAGCCTCTGCTGTCAGACACTCTGCAGCAGACCAATTCGTCTCCCTATTTTTGCTCCCTCTATATCTGTCGGCAGGATTCTCCCTGCAGCACTGGGACAGCGTAGGTCCTGCTCCTTGGTAAGAGGTCCAGCATGGTGTAGTGATTTGACCACTGGACTACAACTCTGGAAACCAGTGTGTTATTAATGTTTTTCAGCAGCCAAAATACATTTGCAAGCAAAAAAAAAAAAAGACTAGGGCCATTTCCTCACTGCACTCTTATAGTGCTATTATTCCATTTTCAACCTCCTGTGGAATTCTGGGGTTTGTAGTTTCCTGAGGCCAAAGAGTTCTCCAGCTGAGAATTCTTAAACGCCCCTCCCTACACTACAAATCCTAGGATTCCACAGGGCGTTGAAAGTGGAATAATAGCACTATAACAGTCCACTGCAGAAATGGCCTGGGTTCCACCTTTCACTGCTTTCCAGTTTTCAACAGCACTCTAGTCTCTAACCTGCCAAATAGGTGGGGGACCCCTGTAACCTGGACAGACCTGCCAGAAGAGACCGGTCTTTACTGATGTTTTAAGCGCAGACGGAGTTTCCAACCGACCAGTCTTGGGATGATGTGACCAGCCTGCTTTCACCAGAGTAACAGTGTGAGAAACAGAAGCAGGGACACAACCCTTCCTCCCACCATCCCCGACTGGTGAGAGGGAGCCGACTGCATCGTCCTGCAACGCCCCGCTCTCCAGGAGCACAGAATTCCATTTCTCAGTGCAACTGATGGGATTTTAAGGTGGGTTTCAGGGGCCAGATTAGGAGATAGAACGCAATTATGACACCATAGGTACACCACCGACGCAGGACCTCAGCTGTACTCTGTGTTGCTGTGTTTGACGGTGAAGGTCTCCTGCTTAAGGAGACCACTCGGGGCTGCCTCTTGTACAATCCCCCTTGTAGCATCACTGAGACTTCCTCCCATGACATCACAAGGAGCCGTTCCTAGCTCCCGGCTTTTGGCCCTGGCATCCCAGGACCTGGGGCAGTCCTCATCTAGCACGCCTGGCTGTGAACTTTCCCCCCTTCAGCCCTCACCAAAAGGGGGTGAAATGCACTCCAGCAGAAGAATTAATCAATTTACTACTCCAGAAGTGACAAGAAAGTGTAAAATAGCAACTACGCTGGTGTGGTACTGTCCACACAGGGACTGGAGGTGCCAAAAATGCGCATTCACATCATACACTGACCCTCTTCATTTGTGTTGCCCCAGGCGACTCCTTCTGGTAGCTGGGCTCTCTGGCCATACATGTGGATTCAAGCCAACTTGATGGTTTCTTGAATCAATGAAGGAACTAACAGATCAGGTCTGGGAGTAAATCCACCTGCAAGACAGCAGGTACTGTGCAAGAGGCAAGAGGCAACTGGCCATCCAAGGACACCTTGTGGAGACTCCCTACCTGTTTCTGCCCATGGTTTCATGGTCTTTGACGACAACGTGAAGCTGAGCATTCTGGTCTAACGGAATCCCTTTCAAGTCCCATTCAAAGCCCTAGAAGAAGACAGGGGAAAAAACAGGTGATTGGTAGTTCTCCTTGAAATGAGGAGGCACCAAAGAACCAGAGCATCAAGAGAACTGAGGGCTTGGAAGGGTCACCCACCCTGGCACACCAGACAGCTGGAGAAGCACAGATCCAACCCACCCCTCTGCCAAAGGTGGAGGAAATTCACAGCTAAAGCATCCATGAATGTCCAACCACTTCCACAGGGAAGCCAATCAGTAGGATCACCTGCCATAGGAAGACAGCAGTGGAAGCAGAACCCCAGGGGCCATCTAGTCCAACCTTCTCCCACGCAGGATTCCACAAATAAAGCAATCCTGAGAAGTGGACATCTAACTTGTGTTTGAAAACCACCAAGAAAGGAGATTCCACTACCCAGCAAAGGAGTCCATTCCACTCTCAAAACAGTTTTTACTGCACAAATTTCTTCCTAATGTCTGGTTGGAATCTCATCCGTTCATTCCTTCATTAATGCATTAAAATATGCATATCTCACCCTATATCCAAAGATCTCAGGGCAGCTTCCCACAAAATCAGTTTAAAATAACAAATAATAACTATTTTAAAAGATAAAAAATGTATTAGATTCTCCATCAATTAAAAAACAGAATGTTAAAACAATTTAAACCTGTGCAACCATAGCAGATGCACAGCCTGGATAAAAACAGTTGGGCTTTTCTTATTAAAAGGTTTTAATAAGAAACCAAGTTTTGACTTGGCAACAGTGTCTGCGCCAATGTCAGCGCCAATCAGGTCTCCTTGCGTGCAATGTGGCCGATGCTTCTCGTGGTCCCTAGTCCCAAGAGATGGCTCTGGCTACTCAGGTCCGAATCCTGTTGTTAGCCTCTATTAGAATGCAATGTCCAGTTGTGAAAAGGACCTTGGGATTATTGTTGATGATAAATTGAAAATGAGCCAGCAGTGTGATGCTGCAACAAATAAGGCAAATCCTATCTAAGCCTGCGCTAATGGAAGCATAGTTTCCAAATGAAGGGAAATAACAGTCCCCCTTTCTTCTGTGCTGGTCAGGCATAATTTGGACTACGGTGTTCATTTCTGGGGTAGAAGGATAGATACAAGTCCGAGCGGGTTCAGAGAAGGACAACAAGGATGACAAAAGAGATAGAGAACAAAACCTATGAGGAAAGGTTGAGGGAGTTGGGCATATTCAGCCTGGGAAGGAGAAAATAGAGGGGTGAGAAGACGGCAGGTTTGTTCTCTGCAGCCCCAGAGGGTAGGAGCAGGTCTAATGGTTTGAAGCTACAGGAAGGATGATTTCAAGTGGCCATTAGGAACTTCTTGACAGTGAGAGCAGCTCAGCAATGGAACCAACTGGAGAGAGAGGTGGAAAGGATCCCTTTCTCTGGATGTCCTTAAAATGTTAGGCTGGACAGCTCCCTTCTGGAGATCCTGCATTGAGCAGCGGGCTGGACCTGATCATCCATAGGGCAACTTCCAAATCTGTGCTTCGATAATTCTAAATCATAATATCATTCTGTTCTGCTTTGGTCAGGCCTCACCTGGAATCCCTTGCCCAGTTCCGGGCACCAAGAAGGATACTGACAAACTCCAGAGGAAGGAGACCAAGATTATGAAAGGTCAGAGTCAGAGCTACACCTGCTGGGTCTCTACTCAACCCAGCCCTTTAGATCTGGGTGTCTTGCAGCTTTTAAACCCAGATATGTGGGCAACAGTTGAAGAGGAGTCCAGCACCGAGTCAGAACATGACTCTTCATTAAAACTCTTGGTGCCTAGATGATTTTATCCAATTTGCAAATGTGCCGTGGTTACTCTTTTAAATCATTTTAGCCGGTTTCAAATCGTCACATTTTAAATGATAAATGGTTTAACGTGCTTTCAGTCTCGTAAAATTACTATTATAGCTTTAAACTGCTCCGAACTGATTTTACCATATCACCATGGTAACCTCTGACATGGGGCGAGACATAAATATTTTAATAAATAAAAAAACTCTAAATAAATGCTTATCGCCCATAAATCCCAGGTGGGAGAACGCCAGCAACGTCCGGCTTATTTTCGGTTCCAAAAGAGAGGGAAGGCAGCCTCACCTCATTCCATACTGGGTTGATGTTGTTCTTGATCACCTTGGTTCTTTTTTTCACCCCTGCAAAAGAAGAAAGGCCACAGAAAGATGGGAATTACTCCACGTGTATGCATTCGTCTGAACCGGGCTTCCCCGGTTCATCCCAACTTAGGCCATTTCCGCACGAGTCTGTTATAGCGCGATGATTCCACTTTCGACCTCCTATGGAATCCTGGGGTTTGCAGTTTCGGGAGGGGCCGTGCGGCCCCTCCCGAAACTGCAAACCCCAGGATTCCATAAGAGGTCGAAAGTGGAATCATCGCGCTATAACAGACTCATGTGGAAATGGCCTCAGATTATTTCAGGCACTTTTGGCTCAACTGTGGAAGGAGGTATAGCTCTAATATCAGTTACAACCCTAGAGCTGGAAGAGACTCCAAGGGCCATCCAGTCCAACCCTCTTCTGCCACGCAGGAAGACACCACCCAAGCCCTCCCTTGGACAGATGGCCATCCAGCCTCTCTTCAAAAACTTCCAAAGAAGAAGAAGGAGACTCCACCACTCTCCATTCAGGCAGCAGTCCTAGCTCAGCTGTGCAAACCTTGTCCTTCAGTGCAAGGGTTACTTAGCACGATTAATGCATAACTCTGTCTGTGGAGCACTTACACAGCTCACCACTACGAGTCTAGGATTACAAGGAGCCCATTCACACTGCAGAAATAAAGCACTACGATTCCACTTTGACTGCCACGGTCTCATCCGGTGGAATCCTGGAACTGGCGGCCGAAGACGGGGCATTGCCTGAGAAAACCCTGGGCAATCCATGGGGCTGCCATAAATGAACAGGGGACTTGAAAGCACATACATCTAGAATTCCCAGCCGGAGAGCTCGAGTGCCTCTCCAAACTACAAATCCCTAGGAGGGCACCCTGGACGTTGCAGTGGAATACGAGAGCTATAATTGTGAAGGGCCCCCAGGGTGGAGCAACCTCAGAGGTGTCTGGAGTGACTCTCCCTGGGCGCTACTCCTCAGTTTGCCACAAGATGGGAAAAGGAAAAGGAAGAACTTTTAAGACAAGAACCAGAACAATAGGAGGGACTGAGAAACCAACAGCCCGCAGGAAAGTCCGTCTGGCAAATCTCCTCTCCTCCCCGTCTCCCCCCCACCCCACATCCCACCCAGCCGCCCACCCACCCACTCGGCCTCCTGCTTGCACAATGAGAGGCCAGAAGCAGCCATATATGGTCACTTCACAGCCCCTGCCCAGGAGACTCCCGGAGCAACATTTGCAAAAGGAATTGCTGGCATCCAGCCAGGAGCCTCTTCCTGCTGAAAGGCAGGAGGATCTGAAAGGGAGATTCTCAAAATGTCTCACTTATTGCACTAACGGGAACCCTGCGGTGCTCCGGCTGATCTTGGATTGCAGCTCCCAGTAGCTCCAGCCAGCACAGCCAAGAGGGAGGGATGCTGGGAGCAGCAGTCCAATGATGCCGGCTGGTGTACAGAGATGTGCAGGAAAAACGAGTCACTAGACACTCCCAAGATTTCCATATCTTGGGAGAAAAAGAAGGAAAAGACAGCAGCTCATCTGTACACACTAGTTCTGCGGAGGCTTGTTGCAGACTTAAAACAGCACACTGAGAGACATGCCTTTTCTTAAACAAAAGCGAGCACATTCTGATATCAGTCAACATTTTTTATTGCTGCCATTGTTATTTATTTATATAGTGCCTTCCATACTAGGGCTGTCCATGCCATCATATTTCCAGTTGTGTGGTTGAGAAAGCTGGAGAGTCAAGAAAGCTGATAGGAAGAAAATCAACTTTGAAATGTGGAGCTGGGAGAGAGTTCCGCAGATACCCTGGACTGCTCAAAAGACAGATGAATGGGTCTTGGAGCCAACCAAGCCTGAACTCTCCCGGGAAGCCAAGATGACTCAACTGAGGCTGTTGAACTTTGCAAGCTGAACTGCAAACCCCAGGATTCCATAGTATGTTGAAAGTGGAATCATAGCTCTATAATAGACTAGTGTGGAAATGGCCACAGTCTCCTTATACCAAAACTGGCTAAGTTATGAGCTTGTCAGAGAAGGATTTTTAAAGTCCAAATTCTCACATAGCCTTCGCGGTGGCTGCTTCCAGGATGTGGAATTCTCTCTGCTCTCCTTCTGCCACCAGGTAAAAGACCTTTTTATGCACAGTACATTTTGCTCATTAATTGGCTGTGTAGAGGAGTTATCTCATGACATACGAGTCTCACCCTGCAGAAAACAATTGCCTCTCGAATGAATGGCTGACACATGTGTGCATGTGGACAAAGGCAGGAACATGAAAGCACCACGGAGCATAAAAACTGCCATGCAAAACTTTGGAGCTAATGAAGCATAGTCTAAACTATAACATGTACTACGGAGTAATTATACTTTTCTAGCATAGCCCTGGGGCCAGAACTTGGGAAAGTTGCGAAAGGAAGTTTACTGAGCTCTATCCTGGCCTGCATTTTAAAGACAGGTTTGGAGAGTGCCTTGTTTAAAAGCGTGAGAGACAATGTGCTTAGTGGTTTGAACATTGGACTAGGGCCATTCCCGCACTAGACTGTTAACAGCGCTATGATTCCACTTTCAACATACTATGGAATCCTGGGGTTTGCAGTTTCGGGAGGGGCCGGATTGCAAACCCCAGGATTCCATAGGATGTTGAAAGTGGAATCATAGCGCTATTAACAGTCTAGTGTGGAAAAGGCCTATGACTTCAGGAGACCATGGTTTGAATCCCTGCTTAGCCAGAGAAACCCCCCGGGGTAACCTTAGGCAAGTCACATGTTCTCAGTTAGCCAAAGGTCCCTACTTTCAATTGTGACATACGGGAAGATAACCAGACCAACAGTTTCTCTTCTAGAAGAGGAAAGCATGCCTTGCAAGGAGCAGCTTAGGGAGCTGGAGATGTTTAGCATGAAGAAGAGAAGGGTAAGAGGTGATATGATAGCCATGTTTAAATATTTGAAGGGATGTCACACGGAGGATGGAGCAAGCTTGTTTCTTGCTGCTCCAGAAATGAAGACATGGAGCAATGGCTTCAAACTACAGGAAAAGAGATCCCACCTAAACTTTAGGAAGAACTTCCTGAGGGTAAGAACAGTTGGACAGTGGAGTCGGCTGATGCCTCAGTGGGGTGTGCCGGACTCTCTTTCTTTGGAAGTTTTTAAGCAGAGGCTGGATGGCCCTCTGTCGGAGGGAGGGCTTGTGTTGTGCCTTCCTGCATGGCAGAAGGGGGTTGGACTGGGTGGCCCTTGGGGTCTCTTCCGACTCTAGGGTTCTATGATTCTGATTTCCCCCGGCATTCAGTGCTCTCCCATTCCTCCTACTACCAGCCAGCCCTCCCAACCAGCCCTAGTCCCTTTCAAACAGTTCCACCCCAGCTCCACTCCCACCCTTGCAAAGACTGGTGCATGTGTTCACCCTCCCAAATAACTCTCAGCAATAAAGCTAAGCATGATAGTGATCTTAGCTCATTTTAGCTGCCAGACCTAAAAGATCTTACGACCAGGGTGGAGCTGTTCGCTCTTTAGGTGGCTAGATGTGACCATTCCCAACGCACCACACCAGCTCTGGTGCATTTGGGACTCTGCCTGCAAGGGACTCTCTTGGGCCAGGAGCCCTGCCCTGATGCCTTGCTGAAGGAGTGCTTTAGCTGTGGATCCCTGCATGACCAGCAGCTGCACCAGATGGGCCTTGCAGTCCCCTCCGGTCAGGCTTGCCAGGGGTCCCTTTTTGTATTAGATGTCTTTTATCTCAGCTTATATTGTGGAAAGACGTAAAACAAAATTCTATTTGAAGTTTCCATCCTTATGTCCCAGCTGTCCCACGCCAGCAGCCAGCCAAGGTACACAGCTCTCCAACAGAGTCTTTAGCAGCAGCCACGGACAAGACTTACAACAGTTTTTCAACCAGTTACTATTTGCCGTTTCTGAGTCCGTAATAAATTCCGAGCATCAGTTAAAGGGAATAGCCAGCAGCACACAAAGCAAGGGTCAAGGTTTCCAGAAACACAAATCAGGGATACGAATGGAGGATGTGTTGCTTCCACCAGTAACACCAGTTGCCTGCATCAGTTTCCCCCATCTCTTCCCCTGCATTTATGAGCCAGCAGCGTCCCCGCAGCTGTTTGCCTAATTAATGCATCTTCTCTATATAAGTGCTCCGAGCCTCGTGGGCATTCCCCTTCTCATCTACGCTGGGCTGCAGTGAGTATTGTTCTGTTCACGTCTGTTGTGGCTGTTGGGGAGCGTCTTGTCTGCGTTTGCACCTGAGTTCTGGAACCGGGGCATGACACCAGCAAGGATTAACAAGGCAGGAGGAGTAGATGCAGAATTTGGAAATGCTACTATGTTGGCCAAGGTTGCAAGGTTCTGGGAGTTGCAATCTGAAAAAGCAACTTTTCTGACTCCTGCCACAGTTCTCAACGGTACTTTGGTTACTAACCGGTAACTCTGCTATTCTTCATCAGCCTTCCTTTGTCGCAGGAAGCAGAACATCCAGCCCTCAGCCTAAAAGGGGATGCCATTCGCATCTCCAAAGTGTGTCCTTTGGCCTCTCCTGGGGACCATTTGGTTAACATCAGTCCGACTCTGAAAAGGCACACCATGCCATGGAAAATGTCGTTTTTTAAAATTAGAACAATAGCCAAGGGTGAGGCATATCCCACATCTCCGGGCAATCAACTCCCCAAACGAGCTGTGCAGAAAAAACAAAACGATCCCCCGCATTTGGAACTCCCCTTCCTGAAAAACAAGAGTTCCACTGTCAGGGAAATAAAATTGAAAGGCCAGGTTGCAGCTCCTTGCCGGGTGAAGCGGTTCCGTTGCTTGGCTTCTCGTGCTGTGCTCGGACCTCGAGAGGAACCCAAGTCAGGGCAAGGTCTGTGGAGCATCCCAAGACAACTCCCCTGCGAGAAAAAGTTACATCATCTGGAGCTCTTGGACTTAGAAAAAAGGTGATCGAGGGGAGAAACATGATAGGGGTGTGTGAAATTATGCCTAATGCAGAAGAAGAGACACAGATTGCACAGGGCAAATCTTCACACACAGAGTAGCACGTTAATTGTCCAACAGACACCTTGGCTGAGATCTCACATCACTTCACCATAGCATAAATATCTGCTGGCAGATGTACGTTATACAATCCCTGTTGTTGCTGCTGCTGCTCCTGCTGTTGTGTACCTTCAAGTCTTTTCTGGCTTATGGCAACCCCAAGGCAAACCTATCACAAAGTTTTCTGGGGCTGAGAGGTTTTTTCATTCTCCATCACAATTGCGTAGGGCAAATCTTCGCACATGGAGTTGTGCGATTATTGTCCAACAGGCCCCTCGGCAGAGATCCTAAATCACTCCACTGTAAGGTAAAGATCTGCTGGCAGGGCTATATTATGCAATCCCTGTTGTTGTGGTGCTGGTGCGCCTTCAAGTCATTCTGATTTACGAGGACCCCAAGGAAAGCCTATCGTGGGGTTTTCTGGGGCTGAGAGTGTGTGACCCACCCAATGGGTTTCCCTGGTCCAGCAGAGAATCGAGCCGTGGCCTCCAGGGTCAAAGTTTAACGCCCTGACCACCAGACCACACGGGCTGAATATCAGCACAGCTTTTGTGGATCAATACTCAGCTCCCCTGGCTGACAACGCAACGTGTGATGCACAAAAGGAGTGCACCAAGGCAATGTGCATTCACACACTACTCTGTGCAATTTAATGCACTACACTATGTGCAACAATCCCACATTCACAACTCTTCTTATGTCGCTGTCAACTCAACACAGCCACTACACAGTGTCCAGAAGAATCACTCCGCATACATAGTACAACTCACACTCGCATATGGCACAAAGAGGTTGCCAGCCTTCACGTTTAGCAGCAGCGTTGTGCAAGCGACCCAAGACACCACTTGTGGAACTGATCGCCCGCCAGAGGTTCGTGTGCATCCACAGACAAGGTCCACACCATATCTGCAAGCTTGAACTCAGTGTGGATGCTCCACATCAGATCAAAATGTCCCACTGCTTCTAGAGGAGAACCTCCCGTGCATAAAACACCAACCAACAGTATTCCAGCTCCTCTTTCAGTGGAGTCATCCCCTGAAGGTGGGAAATTCAGGACAGAAAAAAGGAAGGGGTTCCTAATTTATATAATTTATTCAGAGAATGCTAGAACTGGAGGATACCCCCAAAGACCATCCAATCCACTCCCATTCTGCCACGCAAGAAGACACAACCAAAGCACTGCCATCAGACGGCCATTCAGCCTCTCTTTAAAAGCCTCCAAAGAAGGAGTCTCCACCACACTCCATTGAGGCAACAGCAGATTCCACTGTATTCAAACTGCTATCACTGTAAGGAAGTTCTCCTAACATTTAGGAGGAATCTCCATTGCCCCATGTCCCAGTCTCTGGAGCAGCAGAGAACATGCTAGCTCCATCTTCCATATGACCGCCTTTCAGATATTTAAATACGGCTATCGTGTCGCCTTTTAACCCTTTCTTCTCCAGGCTAAACAAACCTAAGCTGCTCCTCGTAGGGCTTTGTGGTTTCCTACAGGTCTCCAGACACTCAGGAATGCACCGTGCGCGAGCCGGAAAGCTGCGGTGAGACGCATCTCCATCATGTGCATACCCGACACTGGAAACGCTTTCGCAGACAGACTTACAGAGGCAGAAGATACCCCCAAGGGCCACCGAGTCCAACCCTTGCCAGGGCAGGGATCTCCAGATGAAGCATTTTGGAGAGGCACCCTAAGGAAAGGGTCAATGTTCCCAGCGCGCTGGAAGCAAAACACTCCTGGTGCACTGAAGCAGCCTGTGGGGATTTCACGCACTGAAGGTGTGCGAACGGACTGGAGACCCCAGGTTTTCCATTTACCTGACCCCTAGGCTAAGCAGCTCCAAGGCTGTCTTATTAATTTGTTATTTATTTATAAAATGCTTGGGGGTGGGGGCACTTTGTAAGTTGCAGTATTAAAAAATATTTTCCCAAGCCCTGGTTTGCACGCATCACACCTTAGAAGTTGCAATTCCATTACTTACAGCAGAGGTTGTTCCTTTGGAGTACAGTTTTACAGAAGCACCTCATCAGCATTGCTGGTTGGGGGATTCTGGGATTTGTAGTCTCCCAAAGCAATCATCCAGCCCAAGAACATCATACTTTGGAAGTCATAAATTAGATAACTAGTAAGTAGTCACACATAAGTTACACATAACCTGCCTTGAATGTTGATCTTTTAGATAAGGGAGTGTAAATGAAGTTAAGAATAATAGATGACAATAAGAGAAATAAGAATAATTAACGGGGAGCAGGAGGAGGAGGACTGCAAAACTGCAAGTGAGGGCAAGGTGGCTTTAGAGTAGTTATTTCCCCTTGTTTTCAAATGTCACTCAAAAGAGTTTTGAAAAGGAAGTTTTCATGTTCTGTGCATGTCTCTTAGCATACCTAGCAGCCGTCTCTCTCCTCGTCCTCCCATCCCCAACAAGGAGGAATAACAACTTGTGTAAGCCGTTATTCCCACACTGGTGCAACCAGTAACCCAACTTTCCCATCTCTGTTTCACCCATGCGAACTGCTCTCTTTTCCCCTCCACGCATCCCCAAAAGGGAGGCAGGGGGAAGAGAAGCCCAGCACCCTCACCAGAGACGGGGAGAAGCCAGCCCGACGCTGGAGGAAACGATCATAGAAGAAACAGGACGAGGGTCACAGAGGAAAAGGGGGTGTGTGAGAAAGCCGTCCCCTCCAGTCAAGGGGGTCACAGAACCATAGAATCGCAGAGTTAGAAGAGACCCCCGGGGCCATCCAGTCCAACCCCTGCTATAGGGGAACACCCATCAAAGCCCTCCCTTGGACAGATGGCCCTCCAGCCTCTGCTTCAAAACCTCCAAAGAAGGAGGAGACTCCACCACACTCCGTGGAGGCAGCAGCATCTTCCACTGCCGGACAGCCCTGACCGTCAGGAAGTTCTTCCCGGGGTTCAGGTGGAGCCTCCTTTCCTGCAGCTTGGATCCATTGCTCCTGGTCCTGGTCCCCGGAGCAGCGGGAAACAAGCCCGCTCCCTCCCCGCCGTGACACCCCTTCAGGTATTTACGCGTGGCTCTGGCGTCCCCCTCCCCCTCCCCCTCCCCCTCCCCTCCCCTCCCGGAGACCCGGCCCGCGGGGACCGGCGCCGGGGGACTCACCTCGGAAGGTCAGGCTGGCCACGGGGTCGCTGCGCTTCTCGCCCCTCTCGGCCCCGCCGGGGAGGCTGCAGGCGCGCTGGAGGACGCAGCGGAGCATGGCGCGCCCCTCCGCCTGGCCGGGCCGCCGGAGCCCGACTGGAGGGCCGGGCTGCGGGGCCGGAGGAGGGCCGAGCCGTCCCCGCCCCGCGCCGCCGCCGCCGCAGCATCAGGACCGGGCGGCGCGGAGGGGCGCGGCGGCGGCGGCGGCGACGGCGGCGTTATCCCGCCAGGGGGCGCCCGCTCCCCGGCCGCCGCCCCCCGGGGATGCTCCGGAGGGCGCCGCCCGAAGGTAAAGCCCAGGAAAGTTCCTTTTTTCCCCCTCGGACGCGGGGGACGTTACTTTTTAAAGGTAATCGGGGATTTGAGTGGCTTTCTGTCCCGCTCCTGGGCAATGACGCCCGACGGGTTTCTCCGGCCCTCGCTTGGCTGTTTTTGGAGAGGGAAAAGCTCCCGGGATCCCCCATCAGCACTGCCGGCCGGGGGATTCCGGGAGTTGTAGTTCCCCAAAATGGTCATCCGCCCCAAACTGTGGAAGTCACAAATTACTTCGCTCCCCGCTGTGTCTTCTGGGAGGAAAAAATGGCCTAAGAGACTGGCACGACGCTTTCAGCGTTCCTGTCGAAAGCCCGCTAAGGATGCTCCCGGTTCCTCCCAGGAGCTTCTGAAGCCGGGAGGAGTCGATCGCCCGAACCGTCGCGCGCCTTCGGCTCCGCTCCGGTCTCCGAGGGAGCCACCCCAGGGGTTTTCTCGGCAAGATCCCTTTGGCAAAGGCTTGCCACCCTCGCCTTCCTCTGAGGCTGAGAGAGCGCGACCTGGGCTTCCGGGGCGAGCGGGGATTCGAGCCCTGGTCCCCAGCGAAGTCCTAGTCTAGCGTCCAAAGCACCAGGCCATCCTGGCTCTCAGTTGTGCGAGCCCAGTTCCTAGCGGGAGAAACCCAAACCGGCGTATACCCATCGAATCGCTCTTGGATTCAACACTCATGTAAACGCAAACGGGCCCAACTCTAGTTGGGACTGCCAGCAGCATCTGGCTCGTTCCTTGTTACACCGGTGCAGTAAATTTCCTGCTGCTCTTTGTGTTGCTCCCCGTCTTCTTTTGCAAATGTAACTTTGTTTCACCCACATTCCTCCCAAAAGTAACTGCTTCCTATTAGCTGCGTTGCTTGAGCTTCGTGATGTGTGACCCCTCCTTTGTTGTTTAAAAAATAATGTGTTACTACACACAAGGAAAAAACACCGTAACATGCAACACAAATCTAAACTAACGAAGCTGAACTAACCTAATAGACGGAAGAACTATCTAAACTACTAACTAGAACTGCTAAACCTTAACTAAAAAAGGGGGAAACAACAAATACACATTGGACTTCCAGCTCCTCAGAGAACAGTTGTTGCTTATCCTTTCTTAAAACATTTGAAACACGTGAACATTTGTCAAAAATATATCCAAGTTGTTCAAATAAATGTTAGAAATGTGACTCCGATATAGGTGCATTTTATCATCAATGGCGGTTATGTAAAAAGGTCAAGACATTTTTGGAATGCACTCCATATCCAGATGGGGAAAAAATCATAGAGTTCCTCTATGAAATGACTCCCAAACTCTTATCTGTTATCAATGATGAACGAGGATCTAGAGAAAAAAACCGGAAAATTAATATTTTATATGACAGCTGCTGCCAGAATGCTAATTGCCCAAAACTGGAAACAAAAAACTCTCCCCTCAATAGCCGATTGGGAGATGGAGCTTTTTGATACGTTACAAATGGATGGATTTAAATATGTATTGATGTTAAATTAGTATGTATGTTAAATTAGAGAGATTTGTCAAAGGTTGAGATTATGTGATAACATAGCTCAGAAATCAGTGGAATGATATCAAGATGGTGAATACTGACTTTTGATAATTTCATGATAACACACAGGTGCAAGTGACTTAATGACGTGACCGACAGACAAATAGAATATAACGTGCCCATTTTACTACTTCTCATTCAAGGGGAGGTCATGGTTGACTGTTAATTTGAGAGAATAGCCTGTAAAATATTTTAAGTATGAATGTTAATGTTACTATTACTGTTATGTTTTATTTTCAATAACATTTTTTAAAAAATTGTTTATCCTTTCTTATCTTTCCTCTATATCCTTTACTTATATTTATAATAGCTAGCAAAAATTATCCTCTATTAAAGATATAACATGATTGGCTCTCTACTAAAATGAAATACCTTAATATCTTGTTCTTAATAATGTTCTACCATAATATATCTAACCTTATCAATTAATTGAAACCTCTTACTGCTTGTCTCCCCCCAGTTGCCTTTAAAAGCAGTATAACTCTTTCCCACAGTTTTGGATATTCGGTAGGAGAACCATCTCTCAGCAGTGTTGTCGGTTTATCCGTCTCCGACATATCCAACAACTTCGTCATCCAGTCTTCTTGCCACAGAATCAGAATCTTTCTGCCTTTAAACATACCGTGTTCTCACTGCCACAATCATGTGTCGTACCGTTACTGCGGTGAACTAGCCCTATCCCGGGGTCTACAATTTAATATTTTGTAAGACCTCCACGTGTCTGATATTAAAAATCACTCCACGTGTCTGACGGGGTCCCCCGGAAGAGCACGGGGGCAGGCACGGCCGAGCGGCCGCAATTCAGAAATTCCAGGTCCGGCCAGTAATCAGTCTGTCACGTAGCCCCAGGAGCCCTCCAGACACGCAAACCGTCAAACACACAAAGAGTTCTCTGCCCCGAGAAGCCAGCTTGACAGGATTAGCAATCCTGACAAACAGCCTGTCAAGCGAGAGCAATTTACGTACTGCCGGGGCTTCTGACAAAGCCCCGCAAATCTAATCACGCTAAGCACTCTGACATTTCGGAGCTCTGTGCTCCGAATCAGACACATTTTGGAGCTTTGTCTTAGCTGCTCAAACCGTCGTTCTCCCCGGGAGAGGATTAGCCCCCGAGGTACATTTTCCCCTATAAAAACCCCGGATTTCTAGCGGTTCTTCAGATCACGCCCGGTTTCCTCCCTGCTTGCCGTCACTCCGTTTTCCGGGCATTCCCCTCAGCCCTCCACGCGCTGAGACCCGATTCCTCGCTCTCCGCTGCCATCTCGGAATCCCGGACCGCAGGACCAGGGGCAGGATCACCCCGATCCGACCCTCTTCAAGCCCCCCCATCTATTTTCTCGCTTTTATTTATTTTAGCCCTTGCGTGAGTGGATGCACGAGTGCGCACGTGCGCAGTGACTTACTGTTGTTAAAAATAAAATAAAAACCAGTTCTTTATCAGTTTGGTGTGGTTTTGGTTTGGCCTGACCTGGTATAAATTGGGCTTTGAGATCCTGCTCCGTGACCCTGCCTCCCGTGTGCTTTAGCCTGTGCTCTAGCTAATTCCTATTTCCCCCATTATACTGAGTGCACTGACAGGTCCCCCACGGGACCCCCAGAAATCAGGGTAACAGTGCGATTCTCACACCGTTCTTATCTGCCCGATCATCAGTCAACGTACCGCCTCATTTTACATTCTTCTCAGATCTGCATCAAACTTGGTCCTGTATTAATACGATCTTAAGGTCAAAAACTTTGTTAGCAGAAGTACGACAGACGGAAAGTTTACCCAAAGTAATATCAGATCACCATCTGGTGATGTTACAGATGAGACATAAAATTAAACAGTTTCAATGGCGACTTAATGATAGCTTATTGAATGATGAAGACATTATAAAAAAAAGCTAAAGAGACACTGGATAGATATTTTAAAGAAAATACGAGACAAGAGACTCAGATGAAAAACCTCCAAAGAGGGAGGAGATGCCACCTCACTCCACTGAGGTAGCAGCATTTTCCTATGTCCGGCTGCTCTTACCGTCAGAAAGTTCTTCCTCACATTTAGGCAGAATGTCTTTTCCTGCAGTTTGAAGCCATGTCCTAGTCTCTGGGGCGGCAGAAAACAGGCTTGTTCCACCCACCATATGACATCCCTTCAAATATTTAAACATGGCTATCCTGTCCCCTCTTCGCTTTCTCTTCCCCAGGCTAAACATACTCAGCAACCTAAGCCTCTCCCTGTAGGGCTTCCGGGCCTTTGGCCATTTTGGTTGCCCTCCCCTGGACACCTTCCAGCTTGTCCGTCTCCTTCTTGAACCGTGGTGCCCAGAACTGGACATGATATGCCAGGTGGGGTCTGACCAAAGCAGAACAGAATGGGACTATTACTTCCGTTGACCTAGACACCAGGTTCCTACTGATGCAGCCTAGAATCGCATTGGCTTTTTTAGCTGATGCATTACACTGTTGTGTGCAAATGAGTATGCACTGCACCTTGCCATGGGTGGGTCTGTGCATTTGGGTGTGCATTCAGTTGCAGGCTTGCTGCCTTGGTCCAGTTGCACCACTTTGCCATTCAACGCAAGGCTTGCGTAGCACAACTAATGCCTGGTTTTGGATGCAGAAGTTTTGCCGTATAACCCCAAGGTAGGATCTTGGCATAAATAAAATAAAAATCCAGAAGTAACTAAAACCTGCTTTTACTTACTTAATATTGAACAAACACCTTTGGGGGCAGATGATTTCAAGTCTCATAAAGAAAACCTGTTTCTCCAAGAAACATAGCAATTGTTTATTTCTGTTTGTTTATTTGTTTGTCCATGAATTTTTCATGAATTTCCTTTCTAGCTTTCGGGTAGGGAGGTCTCCAGGGCAACTTGACAGAAATCACACAAAACAGTAATAGTAATGATAGATATTTTTAAAAAGAAAAAATGCCAAATATGTAAGTATACGCAATGACCCCAAGAGGCTAGAATAAAAGCCGTGGCTAAAACAGTCCCACCCGGAGAAGCTTCCTGAAAAGAACATTCTGGAAACAAGGCGCCACCCCAAAGAAGGTCCTTCCCTCTTCATCCCCTCCCACCTGCCACAAATATCAGCAGAAGGGGATGTTGGAGGAGAGCCGGGGCTGTGATTCCGGATGCCTTTCAGGCCGTCTGAAGCCGGCAGGGGAAAAATCAGTATTTTGGGATGGTGCATAGACAAATGCCTATGCCAAGCGCTAGTTGTCACCAGCCTCAGCTTTCTGCCTGTGAGAACGTTGGGCCAGATGCCGCAGAAAGCTTGCAAGCAGGACTTGGAGGGGATACCCACTTCCTGCCCCCCACATCCCTCCTTGTTACCACCAGCAACCAGAAAAGAGAGGGATATTCCGGCGCTGGGATTTCCTGTTTCCTGCCTTCCACAGTTGTGGGATATAGCTATCATCCTTCTTCGCTCATCTGTTTCTTAAGAAACAAAACAAAACTTCAGCTTGCATCTATCTCCAAATCTAGCTGCAGTGAGTTCCACAGGCTACATATGTGCTGCATTGAGACTTCCTTTTTTTTGGTCCATTCCAGCCCTTTCTCTGCTGTTTTATGAGAAAGCGAACAATGTCTTTCTAATCATGCTTTCAACCTTCTCTCCTGCTTTCTGAAACGTTTGGCGTTACCTCATTCTTACAATTATCACCATTATATTTAAGTAGGGTGGATTCACTACTCAGCCCACGGTCTTTCTTTGAGATGGACCTGAGCTTGCTCGTCCCGGTTCTACTGTCACATTTTCAGTCTCAGCCGAGCAGGATAAAGAGCCAGGCTGTGATCTCCTAACACAGGAATGGTAGGAAGATCTTAATTTTAGCAGCGCAGTGGCTTAAACCAGTTTGACGAACTGAAAAGACCCTTTTGTTTGAGTTTCCGTCACCAGCCAAAACCACAGAGATTAGGCAGGTGGAAAAATCAGTCATATTCTGAGTCCCGTCCTAGGAATCTCTGCTGTTTCTCCGTCCTATCCGTACTCAGATCCTGAAAAAGAATGGCTACTGTATTATCAAATAAAACTCCACCTAGCCCAGTAGTTTTCCAACTTATCCCAAGTAAACTTTTTTTAAAAATAATCTCATACACAAAGTTTACTATTTCTAATTGCTCTGGGTTGTGGGATATTATTCTGAGTCAGCGTGGGCTCATGGTCTGAACGTCAGACTATGACTCTGGAGATCAGGGTTTGAATCCTTGCTCAGCCATTTAAACCTACTAGGCAAGTCACACTCTCTCAGCCCCAGGGGGAGGCAAAGGCAACCCTGCAGGAGGTTGCATGCAGCCCATGTGACCCGATTTTTGTGGACCATGAATTCCCCTGCTAGTCCCCCAAAGCCTACCAAATCCTCATTTTTAACAAACAAACAAATGACATGATTTTTCTGGTAATTCTTGCCCCAAAACCACACAGAAAGCATCCCAAGCACACAAAAACCACAACTTCCAACATTTCATATATTTTTTAAAAAAGGGGACATTTGTGGCCATGCATCGTCACAGTGTGTTCAAGGTAGCAAAGATTATTAATGAGGAAAAATGCATAAGCCAGGAGAGGCCGCAGCCGATTGCTTTTGCCAAGTCTCCTGGGAAGCACAAGACGGTCTCCTCCCAAACTCTTCCCCCAGCTGAGTTAACTGAGTGCAAACAACTTCTGCACTTTGAACTCAGTTTGCAGCAATTGAAATAAGCTGAGGATCCAGAGAGAAAGCAGGAGGAGGAAGAGGAGGGAGAAACTGGGGCATTTTAAAGGATGCTGAAAAAGTGGGACAGCAGAGCATTAATTAGGATATTCTTGCTAAACTAGGAAACTAGGACAGTTGGAGGGCATGGAAAACACATGAAAACACCCTCAGACCCCCTATGTTGTTGTTGTTTGCCTTCAACTAATGGCAACCCTAAGGTCAACCTCCAACGGGGTATTCTTTGCAATTTGTTCAGAAGGGATTTGCTTTTGCCTTCCTCTGAGGCTGAGAAGGTGTGACTTGCCCAAGGTCACCCAGTGGCTTTCCAATCTAATCTAAGCAGGACTGGCAAGAAGATGCAGGCTGCAATTCCGTGGTGGTTGTGCTACGTGCACACACACACACACTTCTGCTGAATTCTGACATTGTGCAACGCCAGCCGGTGTCTCCGTCCGTACACGCGACCCAGAGAAGCCAAGAAAGCGGTACTTTGGGTGCGGGAGGCAGCCACCGACTTCTGGACATCCGCTCGCCCTACTTTGGTCCTGAGTGCCGGTTCTATGAATGGCAAAAGGTGTCCCACCCACCCCCCTCAACAGGTGCCGAGGCGGGCGGCCAAGACGGACGCTGGCGACAAGGGGGGGGGCTATAAATAGAGCAGGGGAGGGGGAGAGGTTAGGTTTCTCAGCTGCCCCCTCCCTGTGTCATCCCCGCCTCCAGCTGGCAAAGCAGCCATTCAGCTGCAGCACCGGGACGCTCTGGGAAGGGCCGGACGGGGCCGCAGGGTGGGTGGGAAGGGGGTCGGGCCTTCCCTGGAATATCCCCTCCCAGACTGAGGCCTTGGCATGGACCTCCTGTTGAGATCAGGAAGCTCTCTGCACATGCTAAGGGATCGTAGGCAGACAGAATTGGAAGGGAACCCCAGGGGCCATCCAGTCCAACCCCCTTCTGCCACAAGTAAAGCACTCCGGAAAGATGGCCACCCAACCTCTCTGGAAGGACCTCCAAACCGCTTTCTGAGCAGCACATTCCACAGGGGAACAGTTCTTAGCATTTTTCTAAAATGCTTAAATTAGCTCTTCTTTTTTGCTTATTCCAACATGCGTTAAGCCCTGACCAAATTTGGCAATCTGGCACAAAAATTTCTGCAACAAGCACCCAACAATTCAGCTGCTCATCTCTTCAGCCTCTCCTGTCCTCTGCCCAGCTACTCAGTTTCCAAACCTATAAAACCCTTTTCCCCCAAAGGCTCTGGCCATTTCCGCACTAGACTGTTATAGCGCTATTGTTCCACTTGCAACATCTTATGGAATCCTGGGGTTTGCAGTTTCGGGAGGGGCCGGCCGGCCCCTCCCGAAACTGCAAACCTCAGGATTCCATAGGATGTTGCAAGTGGAACAATAGTGCTATAACAGTCTAGTGAGGAAATGGCCTCTGTCTCCGTCCCTTCACCTCCAAGCATCCCAACTCTAAAACTGCAATCCCCTCCAAACACAAACACACACACACACACACACACACCCTAGGGAATACACCCCAGTGAGCACAGCAGGACCACCCTCCCACCCTGAACATCCATTGTCGCTTTAAGTGGATGCACCACAGCTGAGGAAAGGTATTGACAAGCTGGAACCTGTCCAGAGGAGGGCAACCGAAATGGGAAAGGAGCTGGAAACCATGAAGCCTTATGAAGAGGGGCTTAAGGAGCTGGGTAGGTCTAGCCTGGAGATGAGAACGTTAAGAGGGGAACACGATAGCCGTGTTTAAATATTTGAAGGGATATCATATGGAGGATGGAGCAAACTTGTTTTTTACTGATCCAGAGACTAGGACATGGAGTAATTGCCCCAGACTACAGGAAAAGAGATTCCACCTAAACAGTAAGAAGAATTTCCTGGCTGTAAGAGCAGTTCAGTAGTGGAATCTGCTGCTGCATCTGTGGAGCATGGCGGAGTCTCCCGTGGGGGGTTTTAAAGAAAAGCTGGATGGGCCTCTGTCAGAGGGAAGGCTTTGATGGGTGTTCCTGCAAGGCAGAAGGGGGTTGGACTGGATGGTCCCTGGGGTCTCTTCCATCCCTGTGGTTTTATGATTCTATAAGGACTTCCAAAGAAGGAAAATCCACCAGCCAGTTCCACTGTCAACCAGCCTAGCTGGGCCTGGTTAGTATGTGGATGGGAGACCGCTACAGAGGGAAGACCAGGGACCTCCAGGTTGGGTAGGAAGAAAGAATCCCACCTGAAACACAGGAGAGAGCCATGGCTGCCAGTCAGAACTGGCTTTGCTAGGCTGGATGGACCAAGACGGACCGAGGCCTGACTCTATAGGAGGGCAGCTTCCAATGCAGAAAGCCACAGGTCGACTGTGCAGCGGCATCTCCGGGCATCATTAGTATTAAAATATTGCAGCCAGGTTGCTGACTGTGGAAGGCTGTTTGGTCCTGTTAACTGCTGTCAAGTAAGCTTCAACTTACGGAAATCCTATGAACCAGAGACCTCCAGATTCCACTGCCGGACAGCTTCCCGATGGCCAGAGCTGTCCGGCAGTGGAATCTCTCTGCTGCTGCCTCCGTGGTGGAGTCTCCTCCTTCTTTGGAGATTTTTAAGCAGAGGCTGGATGGCCATCTGTCCGAGGGAGGGCTTTGATGGGTGTTCCTGCGTGGCAGAAAGGGGTTGGACTGGATGGCCCCTGGGGTCTCTTCCAACTCTAGGATTCTGTGCTTCTTTCTAAGTCACCCTGTCGTCGCCAGCCTTGCTTGGGTCTTGCAGACTCAGCGATGTGGCTTCTCTGATTGAGTCTGTCCATCTGTAATGGGGTCTTCCTCTTTTCCTCCTGCCTTCCACCTTCCCAAGCATTATTCTCTTTTCTATATTCATTTCCAAGCTGCAGGAAAGGAGATTCCACCTGAACCTCAGGAAGAACTTCCTGACGGTCAGGGCTGCCCGGCCGTGGAATCTGCTGCCTCCATGGAGTGCGGTGGAGTCTCCTTCCTTGGAGGTTTTTAAGCAGAGGCTGGATGGCCATCTGTCCAAGGGAGTGCTTTGAGGGTGTTCCTGCATGGCAGGGGGTTGGACTGGATGGCCCCTGGGGTCTCTTCCAGCTCCACATTTCTATGATTCTATGATTCTAGGATTCTAGTGAGTCAGGTCTTCTCACGCTCTGGCCAAAGTACAACAGCCTCAGTTGAGTCCTCTTGGCTTCCAGGGAGAATTCAGGCTTGATTGGCTCTGAGACCCATTCATTTGTCTTTTTATCAGTCCAGGGTATCCGCAACTCTCTTCTTCAGCACCACATTGAGTTGACTTTCTTCCTGTCAGCTTTCTTCACTCTGCAGCTTTCACAACCATACACTGAAATTGGAGATATGATGGCGGGGACGACCCTGACTTTAGCATTCAGTGCTACATGTCGTCTCCTCCAGATCTTGTCCAGTTTCCCCCCAGCTGTCCTTCCGAGTCCTAGCCTTCTTCTGATGTCTTGGCTGCGGCCTCCATTCTAATTAATGGCTGAGCAAAGGTAGGGAAAATCTTGAACTGTTTCAGTGTCTCAATCGTCTACTTTAAAATTACGTAAAACATCTGTGGTCATTGTTTTCTTTTCTTTTTTTCCCCCCCCCTTAATGTTCAACTGTAAACCTGACTTTGTACTTTGTTCCTTGACTTTCTTCAGTAGCTGTTCCAAGCGATGGTTGTTTTCTGCTAGTAATGGTGCTATCTGTGTATCTTGAAGTGTTGGTCCTAGCGACTGTGGAGGGGCCACTGTAAAAGGGAAAAGTCAAGACCGTATCGGGGAGGCCGGAGTTCAAATTTCTACTCAGCCAAGAAAACCTCCTTGGGGTGAGAGTGAGCAAGTCACACTCTCTCAGCCTCAGAAGAAGGCAGTGGCCAACCTACTCTGAAGAAATCTTGCCCATAAAAACCTGGGAGAGGGTCAGTTTAAGTTGGATTCGGCTTCAAGACACATAGTAAAGGGAGCCCGCGCGGTGCGTGATTTGACTCCTGGACCATGATTTTCGGGAGAGCACGGTTTGAATCTCCACTCAGTCATGGAAAGCCCCTGGGTGACCTTGGGTTAGTCACACTCTCTCAGCCTTAGGGAAAGGTGTTGCCAAACTTCTGCGGAAGAAATCTTGCCAAACACAGCCCAGGGGAGGTTTGCTGTAGGTCAGAGATCAAGGGCAATCGCACGGGATCCGGCACGCATGGTGTAGCAGTTTGCACATTGCACTAGGCTTACAGGAGACCGGGATTCAAAACCCTGCCCAGCCATGGAAACCTAGTTGGTGACTATGGGCCAGTCACACTCTCTCAGCCTCAGAGGAAGGTGATGGCAAACCTCCTCTGAGTAAATCATGCCAAGGTCACTGTAAGTTGGAATTGACTTGAAGGCATGTTCTAACACAGAATTCAAATAATAAGGAGAGGAAGAGGAGGAATTAGTAGCATCTTTAAGCGTTGCTGGTTTATTTTGATACGAAGGGTTTTTCTGTTCTTGTTTTTTCTCTTCTTTTTCCCTTTTCTTTTTTTAATTTTAAGCCACCTCTCCAATGCATCCATCAATGGTCGACAGGCACCTTCCCCCAGCCCCAGACCTCTTTTTTATTTTGAAAAAGATCAACAAGGCTGTCTCTTTCAAAGCAACTTCAGCAGCTCGCAAGCAACGTATCCACTGCTTGGTTTCCAGGCCAGAGCTGGGCTGTTTGTTAAAGGCCGCCCAGGCTGACCGAAATGCTGCCGAACTGGATCTTTAAATTAATTTATTGCCGCAACCCACAGTCACACTGAGCTTCCTTTCCTCTGACACTCATGGTTGCTATTTCTGCCAATAGTGTGTAAAAGAGACATTTAAAAAATCATGAATTATGCAAGCAGAGAAACGAGAGGTAACTAAAAATACAATGTCAATCAGTCCTAGACTGTCTTCATGTTACATCCAATAAATTCACTGTTTATCTTTCTTGATTCAAAAACCTGACTGTGGCAGCTGGTGTGTCTTTCAAGCCATTTCTGCACTAGCCTGTTATAGCGCTATTATTCCACTTTCAACATCCTATGGAATCCTGGGGTTTGCAGTTTAGGGAGGGGCCTCCATAGGATGTTGAAAGTGAAATAATAGCGCTATAACAGGCTAGTGCAGAAATCAGTCCTGGTTTTAGTCTGAACTTTAACTGAGTTTAGTCTGAACTTGTTTTGGAAGCAAGGTTCGTCCCTTTAGAGATCTCCTTTAAAGTTCAGACTTAAACCTGGACCAGACTCTTTGCCCAGTGACACAGCAACTGTGCGTCCCCATTGGAACATGTGTCAGAGACAGCATCGCCTTGCATTGATCCAGAAGCCGTTTTGGTTTCTTCTGAACCAATTTCTTTTCCCAAACTCAGGACCAAAGAAGCCCTGCAGAGGAAAGAGAGAGGAATGAAGACCTCACTCTCTCAGCCTGCATCAGGACCCTGTTGTGATGTAACATTACACAAGACAAATAATAATTAACATTACATATAACATTGCATAAGACAACTAGTAATATACACAGATATAATACTGATTGAATTATGCAGATAGAAGACCAACACTGCCAACAACTGTAGAATTATAAAGTTTGGAGGAACCCTCAGGGCTATCTAACCCAGTCTCTTTTCATGCAGAGACCCATAACGTGGACTCGTTCCCATACTAGAATTGATTCCCACTTACTCTATAATTCTGTGATCCCAACAACAGTGCATTGTAGTGGTTTTGAGTGTTGGGCTAGGACTCCGGAAACCGAGATTCGAATTCCCACTCAGCCATGGAAACCCGAGTTACACTGGGAAAGTCACACTCTCTCAGCCTCAGAGGAAGACAAAGGCAAACCCCTCTCAAGCAATCTTGCCAAGAAAATCCATGATAGATTCACCTTACAGTTGCCATAAGTTGGAAATGACCTGAAGGCGCACAAGAACAGAAACAACCACGACCAACAGTTGAAGGGGGTTAATACCCTGTGCCAACATTTCACAGGTGAAAATCAGAACCCATGGGGCCAAACAACATCACAAGAGTTGGAAGAGACCCCAAGGGCCATCCAGTCCAACCCCCTTTTGTCATGCGGGAAGACACAAAGCATGCCTGAGAGATGGTCGAGCAGCCTCTCTTTAATAATCTCCTCCAAAGGAGGAGACCCCACCACACTCCATGCAGGCAGCCGTGTATCCCACTGTCCAGCTGCTCTTACTCCTAAAGTTCAGGTGGAATCTCTTGTCCTGCAGTTTGAGTCCATTGCTCCTTGTCCTAGTCTCTGGAGCAGCAGAAAACAGGCTTGTGGCCAGAATGTGGCCAAGATGGCAAACATTATTAATGAGGAAGAATGCACAAGCCGGGAGAGGCCGTAGGAGCGTGCTTTTGCCTCAGCCTACTGGGAAGGGCAAGACTGCGCCCCTTCTTCTCCAGCCCAAAGTACTTCTGCACTTCATTCCCTCCAGAATTTCACAACAAAAGGAAAACTGGGACATGCGTTGCCGAGTAACATCAGAGTTAAGTGAGTGCAAACTACTTTTGTACTTTGAGCTCGGTTTGCAGCAGGCCGGGCTAAGCAGAAGACAAAGGGGGAAAGCGGGAGGAGGAACAAGAAGCTGGGGCATTTTAAAAGGAACCGGAAAAATAGGATGGCAGGGGATTAACAGGGACTGTCCTTGCACAATCGGGACCGTCGGAGGTAACGCAATTAAACAATTGCAGAAAGTGGCGTTGCGTGGAGCAGGTCGCATTTTCTAACAAGGCCTCCATATTTCCCAAATCCTCGAGTGGAATCTGAGCCACTGACAGCCCCAAACTGCAGTCAGTGCCATACGGTGGACTGTGCAGCTGGGAATAACAAGAACCGCAACACCCCAGCAGTGCCACAGCATCGCCATCAGAGCTAAAGACGTCATCATTCACTGCCCGAGTTTCTGGCCTTGCTTTGGCTAATGGTCGGTCGGGCCTTTGCGGGCAGAATGGGGAAATAGGCTCCTGCTGCAGCTCCAGAGGTCTTTGGGGCAATGAATTTAACGGGAGAGGAGACCCGTCTCCCTAGACTTTGCCGCGTGTGTTGGCTGCAGGGGCGTGGTAACTCCAGCGGATCTGCGGGGAGGGGGAGAACGATTTCCCATCCCAAAATAAGAAAAACAAAGCACGAGAAAACTGGAAGTGGTCCAGTGTCCACAACTGATTTTGAAACGCTGAGGTTTGTTTGATGTTTGGCAGGGTCGGTGGGGAGGGCAAATGGGGATCCCAGAGTGAAAACTGGAGAGGATTCCTGTACCTTTGATGGTTTTGCAGGAGAGGGAATTTCAGCAGGGGTTGTTTTGCTGCCCAGCCAGGTAACGAGCAACACCTGTTGAAATTCCATCTTCTACGCAACCTTTAAAAAGATATGGGAGCGGCCTCCAGTTTTCATTCTGGCAACCCTAGCCAGAAACCTATTTAAAAGGCAACTGGCCCCTCTCAGACGTTTCCAGGAGAGGGAGCTCGGCCTGGATTTGGTCAGAAAAGAAGTGACTCAGGGGCCACATGTATACTCTTGAGGGGGGCACGCACCGCCCAATGTGCTCCACTCACCCTGTTTGGGTGCCTTCAAAGCCATTTCTGACTTACGGGGACCCTAATGTGACCCTATTATGGGGTTGTCTCGCCGAGATCTCTCCAGAGGGAGTTTGCCGTTGCCTTCCTCTGAGGCTGAGAGAATGCGCCTTCCCCCAGGTGAGCCTCCACGGCTGAGCAGAGGGGAAAGTAACATTCTCCAGGGTCCTGGTCTGACGCTCACACCCTCCCACCGCGCTGGGCTCCCTGCGCCCGCCCGCCCGCCCCTCCCTGGTTGCTCAGCCTCAGATTTTGTCCTCTGTGGGGAGGAGCGGCAGGGGTGCCCGCTCTCCCAGGGCCAACCGTGGCTCCTTCTCGGCTGGGAACGGGAAGACGGAGCCGGGGAGCCTTCCCCTGCCTCCCCGGGCCCCTTCCCCTGCCCTGGTTGCCCTGAGCTGCAGACTCACGGTGCCACCGCCCGCTTACCTTCAAACACCACCGAGCAGTAAGCATCGCTGATGTCCGTGTCCGGGGTCTGGACATTCTGCGCGTGGAGGATGAAAACCCGCAACATTTTGGGCCCGGACCTCCCCGGGGGTTTGCCCCCTTGGCCTCGGCTGGGGGGCCTCTAAAGCGGGAGACTTCTCTGCGGCTCGGGCCCGTCTCCCTCCTCCTCCTCCGCCTCCGCCAGAGCCAGCCGAGCAGCGGGACTTGGCAGCCTCCTCCGGCCGGAGAGAGAGAGAGAGCGAGAAATGTTCTTAAAGGGAAACCAGCCCCTGGAATGGAAGGAGGGCTCCTGGGGGGAAAGAGAGGAGGAGGGAGAAGCCGAGGCACCGGCTGTTGACAGCGGGATTTGTCTCCATCCCTCACTCGGGGCGTGCCCGTCCTCGAGCATCTCTTCAGGTTGCTCTGTTGAAGCAAAGGACTCTCTCTCTCTCTCTCTCCCAGAAGGAGTGTGAATTCTCACCCTCTACCCCCCGAGGCTCTGCCCAGATTTTTCCAGCTGTTGTAACCGTGTGATCCAGTTCTCCCATTTTTACCGAGGCTGGTTGTACCCAGCGATGTAGACCTGAGTTGATAGACTCGGACTCCAGTCAGACCTAAGTGGTTTCAGTGACTCAGCTTGGACTTGACTCGGCAAAAATTGCACACTGACTCAACTCGATTTGGGACTTGTATATTTTTAGCAACTGATTGCTGCCCTTGGTTTAATAACATAACACGTTCATCCAGAAACCTTACAATTTACTGGTCCCACGATGATCCGTCTCAAGCCCAAAGTGTGGACACATTTCTCAGAGGGAACAGCAAAAAGGATAGGCAACGGGCCCGAGATCTGCCCAGCAGCCTGTCCCGGCTACGTACAAGAGGAGCCTTCTAAAACTTTTCCTAAGAGCGGAAGGCAAGACTCGTGCCAGAGTGCAGGGCGTATTTCTCAGAGGGGGGCCCCACACGTGCCGGGCGGTGGGCTTGCGGGGGAAGGAGCCTTCCTTCTAACGCTCCTGAAGCTTCAGTAATGGGGAGTCAGAAGGATCCTGTTCCCCACTTCTGAAAAAAACTCCAGCTTTGCAAATGGGAAGGATCCTATTCCCCACTTTTGAAGCTGCAGATGTCAAAATCACAAAGTGGAGGGCTGACTCTACTTAAATTGTTAAAACTGACTTTATTCAACTCTGTCCAGAAATTCTGGCATACAGGTTGGGGTGTAAAGGTGGCTCCCAGACTTGAGACTTGACTCGAAAGTATCTTGCAAGGACTTGAGACTGGACTTGAGACTTGAAGGTAGAGACTTGAGACTGGACTTGAGACTTGGGGCAAAAGACTTAAACGCATCACAGGTTGTACCATTTCTTGGACCTTTACTAGGGCTCCTCTAGAGGTATTGAGAAAAAAAATCTGGAGGCATGCTATAATTTTTGGAGAGAGAGGTATGAATCACTATATGCATATATGACCACCAAAAGGAGTATCAGAAATTACTTTTTTTCTCATTTTTCTTTTCTTCCTTCTTTTATTCTGCACTTTTTAATTTTTATTAAATTGTATTCTAGTTTTCTCTCTTTTGTTTATTTTTTATAATGTCCGTAAATCAGTGTATTTAAAAAAAGAAGAATTCTTCTTGCTAAAAATTATTTCTTAATAACCTGGGGCCATGTTTTGCTGAGGTGATCCTATGGTTTGAAAGGAGAATTTTTCTCCTCCTCTATTTTCCTTTTTTAAAAAAATTAGTTTTAGTTCAATAGTGCAAAAGTACCATTTTGCAGATTCACTGGTGATAATGACCAACTACTTTATATATGGCTATATGTTTGTGTGTGTGTTGTGTTGTGTTACTTCATGTCATTTTTGACTTACAGTGAACTTATCACAGAGTTTTCTTGGCAAAATTTGTTCAGAGTGGCTTTGCCATTGCCTTCTTCTGAGGCTGAGAGAATGTGCCTAGCCCAAGGTCACCCTAGGTTTCCATGGTTAAGTGCAGATCTGAACCCTGGTCTCTTAGAGTAGTCCAAGCCCAACGTTCAAACGACTATACCATGGTGTCTCCAGTATGGTGATCCTTTCCTAGGATTTTCTTGGGCAAGATTTATTCTGAGGTGGTTTGCCATTGCTGTCTCCTGAGGCTGTGAGAGTGTGACTTGCTCAAGGTCATCGAGTGGGTTGTCATGGACAAGCAGGGGTTTGAACCCTGGTCTAATGGAATCCCGGTCCAACCCTCAAACCACTGCTCTGTGCTGACTCTCATATTTGAGCCTGAGTTCCTGTGTGGCATTGGGTTGGACTAGAGATCCCTTGCAGTCCTTTTGGACTTTCGTAGAGAGTCCAAAAGTTCTATGGTATTTGTTTTAAATTCCACCTTTTCCCAATCAGTGATTCAAGGCAGCTTACAAGGGGCAGAACAGATACGGATAAAATTAGAGATGAGCCGACTGAATCCTCGAATCCCAAATCTGAATCCCTGCGCCAAAATAGCCAAACCGAATCTTTCAGATCCACCAATCAAATAGTTTGTCAGAGACCAGAACCGCTGAAAACCTAGGAGACCAGACACACAAGGGGAGACGGCAAGTAGGTGAGGTTTTCCCTTGGAGTAATAATGGCCTTTGCTAACAATTTCAGAAATTACATCTGGGCTCGTATTCTAAGATATTTAAATTGAACATTGACTGTTTAAGTTCAGCACTTGACTGGAAGGAACAGTCTTCTTGAGATTCCAAGGACAGCTGAAACATTCCTTTGCAGAGCTGCCTTGCAAACCTCTTTCAGACACAATTCTGGGGTTTGGAGTTTTACAAGGGGTCACAGCCTTCTCTGCCAAAGTGTGCTGGTGCATCATCAAACTACAAACCCCAGGATGCCAGAAGGAGCTTTGCAAAGAAAAGCCAGTTTTGACTCGGATTATCTCTAGTATGTGCCCTGTTTACATAGGCAGGAAAATGTGGGATTAATCCACATTTTCCTACCTGTGTAGAAAGGGCCTTCCTGTCGTTTTCAATCTGGGGAGTTCCTAAGGCAAAACTATGACCATTGTCCTGGCCAGATTTCTTCAGAGGGAGGTTGGCCTTTGCCTAGGCTTTTGCTGAGGCTGAGAGAGTGTGTCTTGGCCAAGATTATCCTTCTTTCTTTTTAATAAGGATTCAAAAGATTCGAGGTTCATGAGATTTGTGGATTCCCAGAACCTTCCAGGGATTTGGAAAATTCTGGATGTGTCCCATCTCTAACTAAAATATTGAACTGCTGATGTACTACAACTCTAGGGGTGGGAAAAAAACATTTTTAAAAGACAGATTCTTGCCAGGGGATTCCCAGTGCTACATTCAGGTCCTGTTTGCAGCTGGTCTGACAGTTGCAGCGGCCAAAAAGTGGCTCTGTTTTCCCAGGAGATGCCCAGTCTGAAACCTGCAAACAGGTGCAAAATGTCTGACCTCCCAGAAGACAGGTTGGGCTTGGTTCTGGGCACAGGTTTCAAGAAGGGTATTTTTAGTCACTGGGAGGTCCTTGCTGCAATATTTTGGAACATGGGACTGACTGGACAGTTCCAGGACAGAGTGCAAACTACAGGCAATTTCCATTCCTCTCCGTCTGAATTCTACTTCTCTTTTAACTTTACTCAATTATAACGCTTAGGTGCTACTTTAACAACCATGGCTGCACCCAGAGGAATCCTGGGATTTGCACCAAATTTCACATCCCAGGATTCTGTAGCTTGAAGCCGTCAGAGTCAAGGTCTTATCAAAGAGTTACAGTTGTGTAATACAGATTGGGTTTCCCTTACCTGAAATGCTTGGGATCGGAAGTCTTCCGTATTTGGGATTTTTTTTCTAATTTTGGAATACACAAACTTTTGGAATAGCCTCAAGTCTTGTTTATTCAGTATTTGTGTTTTGTCTGGGATCCAACACTGGGGAGAGCCTGAGGATCTGTGAAATGGCAGGAATCCAAGTGTATTGCTCAGCACAAATCTGCACCTCCCAAAATTCACAAATCTTTATCCTCTTTTTGCTGCCGGCTGCCCATTTCTGCTTTCAAGATAGAAGTTCCGGTGCTTTTCAGATCTGAGAGATGAATGGAGTGTTGCCACCATCACCGCCGCCTTGAAGACGGAAGCAGGCAGTTGGAGGCAAGAAGTTTGGGGTTTTGGAAGTTTTCAGGTTTAAGATTTCTAAATAAGGGAGGATAAATCTGTACCTCTCTTTCACACTATGCAGTTATAGCATCATGATTCCACTTTAACTGGCATGGCTGCATCCCACGGAAGCCTATGGGGCTTATAGCTTGGTGAGGCATTACAGCAATCCGGCAGAGAATTCAGAAGGTCCCTCATTAGATTGCAGATCCCAGGATTCCATAAGATGCTTTTTATGGCAGTTAAAAGTAGTAGAAGCAGAAAATCCCACCTCTCTTTCTGCACCATTGTTCTGTAAACTTCTGTCTCGTCCCGTTTGGTCCTTTGCTTCTTTTCTGTCAAAAAGCCACAAATACCGAGGATCTGAATAGTAAATCTTCATTATAAGAGAACAGCTGCGAGCACGGAAATGGGCTGAACCACTGGCAACAGAAAATTGGATTGTAAAGGTTGCTTAGCATTGTCCCGTATTGCTGGGGAAACCATTTGACTAGACGCTCTCCACCTACGAGCTGACTTGTGCGCTGCAGCAGTGCTTGACTGCAATCTGATGTGGCAGATCAGTACTCCCCCCCCCATGCAAGGGACCAGTACTGTGTTGGAACTGCTTTATCCTTGTACACACCTAGGCCATTTCCGCACTAGACTGTCACAGTGCTGTTGTTCCACTTTCAACATGCTATGGAATCCTGGGGTTTGCAGTTTCGGGAGGGGCCAGCCAGCCCCTCCCGAAACTGCAAACCCCAGGATTCCATAGGATGTTGAAAGTGGAATCATAGCGCTGTGACAGTCTAGTGCGGAAATGGCTCTAGCTTCCTGGACAGTCAACATGGACCAGCAGCCAACGGCTTGTGGACCACCCCCAGTCCATGGGCTACTACTTTCAGCAGTACTGTAGCACAGCACAATCTGTATCCCGGACCTTAGCAAGTTTTTAATCTAAAATTCAGTGTCAAACTTATTATGTGCATTTTGATAAATTGTTACCAAAAATGAGCCAAATCTTCAATTATCTGTACTGTCCAAATGCAGTAGGTACCACTTTTGGAGACCATCGTATTGTGCTTAATTGCCCTACAGCTGTTAAAAGGTGAGGAACTTGTCAGAAAAAAAGACGTACTTTGGTGTGATTCGTTTTAACATCACATCCGGGGGCTGTCTTTCTCTCATCACAGGTGATGTATGAATCAAACGAGATGGGATGGAGCTGCTCCTTTCCTGCCCAATCCTGTTGTAGCTGCACAATCAACACGGCCCACAGGGCACTCCATTCTCCCCCCAGTTGCTGCCTGGCCACGAGGGCACATCCGGATGCAGTCCATCGGTAGCTGTGGGGCGGTGGAGGGGAATGAAACCGGGCCCAGCTGTCCTCTGGTTGCTCTTGTTGTGTCGCTGGGACAAGGGGTACGGTACAAGGCAGTCCTGCATACCTCCTTGTGCAAGGTCCCAGGGCTCCCCAAAAGCCCTTCTCAGTGGCTGCTCCCAGGCTGTGGAACTCTCAGCCACAGGGGGTCAGCTTGGCCCCCTTCCTGCCGTCTTTCTGCCAGCAAAGAAAATCCCTTTTGACTCAGACAAGCCTTTGGCTTAACCGGTTTCTGCCGAAGGGTTTTTTAACAGGGGTGCTGCATTTTTATCTATGTTTTAAATTAGTGATCATTGCCCATGAAGTGCCAGTTCTGCCGCATCCGTGGCATGCCTGTGGAGCTCAGCCCTGTACCGTCTGGCCGCAGTACCCATAATTTCTATACGCTCAGACTCCTCTGGTCCCCAGTGCTGCTTCTGAGACCTGCTTCACCCTCTCTGTCTCAGGCGCGGAAGCTTGAGTCTTCCCAGATGAATGTATGAGGCCACAATCAGAAGAAGATCAAGGAGTGGAACTGGTGTGAAATCCCAGACGAAGGCTCTTCTCTGTCCTTGCAATTGTCCCAGAAAGCCACGCGTGGCTAGTGGTAATTTTCCATGCAAGCATCACGGAACACTTGAGCTTCCTTCTCAAAAATGTTGTCCCTCTAGACTTTCGGGATTGGGATGACAACAGAGGCAAATACAATAGGCTCATTAAGGCTGTGGTGAGAAAGGTGCTTAGGCAGAGTTAAGCCACTGAATACACAAAAAGAGCTTTGTGTTAACAGCTGGTGAGTATTGCAGCATGTTCAGGTCCAGTATTTTGGCATGTTATGTATGTGCAGGGAATGGAGACTGGCAGAATAGTGAAGGCTGGAGGAGTAGGAAAGGGGCAGAGGCTGAGGTTCAGTTACCCAGCCCAGTGGCAGCTCCCACGTCCGTGGGACAAAGGATCTCGTTCTGGGTTTCAGGCCAAATTTTAAAGGCAGTTATCCAAGGTATGGTCAATACGGCTGGAACCCAAGTAAACCACTCGGGTACCAGCCATACTGACCATCCTCCAAGGTTGGAAAGGTTAAACATTCAATGTCTATCAGTTAATGGGCAGATCTTGCTCCACACGGACCTGTACTTCACAAATGCCAACTTCTAGAAAAGGTGTTTTTGGAAACGACATAATGTCCATGTTTAAACATTTGAAAGGATGTCATATGGAGGATGGGGCAATACTTCCGTTTCTATAAAGGGTGAGCATAGTGTTCCCCCTTGTAGAACAGTGATACCACAAAGCTCCTGAATTCAAAGGAGGAGTTGCAAACAGCCCAAGGTCTGGCGTTTCCCACGAACCAGAACTCCCAGTGTAAGAAAAGGCACCACAGACAGATGAGCTAACTATACAGTAAGAACATTTACTTAAAACACTTCCAGCATCATTGCAAAGAGCAGCCAAAATCCATCCCCCACAATTCAGATCGGTTTTCATCTATAAGGAACAGAAGTGTATACAACACAACAGACTGCTAAAGGAACAAAATTAAAACATGACACATAGTACACAGAACTAACTGGACCCTAAAGAATTTCTGGAGAGGCTCTTCCCCTTGCTCTGTCATGCCGAACTTTGCTTTTCAACTTCTTCGCCACCTCCGGTTTTCTCCTCCTCCTCCACAGCATTACTCCTCATGAATTTCTGCACAGAGACATAAAAATATTTGTAGTCAATGTGACAGATTTCTTACACATCTGTTTGGGCGAGGAGGAAGAGGTCCAGCGCCGTGTTTGTTCTGTTGTGCCAATGACACCCACCCTTCTCCACCCTCCCAGTTCAGGGATGCAATCATGGGCTTCGAGAGTGGTGACCGGGAAGGGTCAGTTTGACAGGGGCAGAAACTGGCCAGCAGGAGGTTGGAGTGGGGTGGACTTCCAGCAACCCAGACATTTTTCAGCAGGCGTATCCCCTCCCACTGCTCCTCGGCCCCGGGCCAAATGAATCCACTTGAACAGGGAAAAATAAAACATGCCCTGCTTAAGAAAGAGCTTTAGTGCAGGCTTTAGTGCAGATGGATGGGCCTCTCGCTTTTCTCTGGATGTTTTGGGCTTTGAAAACACCATATTCCCTTATCCTGGGGGCAGAAATGCTACGCACATGTATGTTCCCTTTCACCTGCTCTTCTGTCTTTTGCTCTGTGTCCCCCATTTCACTTCTCTTTCTCTCTCTCCCTGCAGCCTTCCTCTATTTCCTTTTTTTAAAATATTTTATTGTAGTTTATATTAAACATAAAACAAACCCCCCCTTCCCCACTTTCGTCTTTCTCCCAACTAACTCTGCTTATTTATCTTCACACATTCATATTTTCATCATTACAAAATTCTTACATTGTTACATTGTTACATTTACTTTAGTACATTACTACCTATATCTTATATATTATTACTTCTATTTATTTTCATTGTTGCTTCCCCTTCTACATTATTTCTTTATCCAGTCCAATACTTCTCTCCATTCCCTTTCAAAGTTCTGGATAGGTTTATTTTTCATTAAAAATGCTAATTTTTCTATTTCTATCATATCCAGTACCTTGAGTTTCCATTCCTTTATGTCTACATATTCCCTTTTTTTCCAGTATTGTGCATATGTCAGTCTTGCAGCAGTTATCATACATAACAATTTCTTCCGATGATATCTTATTTCTTTTTGCTGCCATAACATATTTAACAAATAAAACTCTGGTTTCATCTCAAACTTAAAACCATATACGCTTTGATGTTCGTCATGAATTTCTTTCCAGTATTTCTTTGCTATCTTACACCTTCCTCTATTTTCTGCTTGTGTTCCCCGCTTTCACAGTTTCCTCACTCCCTCCTCCTTTGCTTTCTTTTTCTCTTGCTTTCTCTCTGCCACCCCTTCTCATTGTGCCTCCTCTTTCCCATCCGTTTTCTCTTTCAACCGCTTTCCTTCCTGTCCCTGACTTCTGTGTATTCCATCCGTGTGTTCTCAGTAAGAGAAAAATGACTGAGAATGGACATACCAGAGACCAGCCCTGGGCCGGGGGTACTCCCAATCACAGGAACTGTGTTGTGGCTGCACTCGTGGCACTTTCTAAAAAACGTCAAATGTGCGCAAAGGCTAGAAAAAGCTAGGGAATCCTGCAAAAGTCCAATCTCTGCTGATGCAGGAAACCTGATCCAACAGCATTCCAACTAGGTGGCCCTTCTTCAGCAGCTGATAATTTTTTAAAATAAATAAAAAACAATTGGGTTGCAAGAGCAGATGCAAAAGTACATCTGGGATGAGTAATTGCCACCCTAATTGAACATGGGGATCAAAATTAATAAATGCCCACACGCCCGGGACACAGCTCCCTAAAAGATGGCAACAACATCCATCTTATGAGGGGCCAGCTTCTAGCACCACACTCCTAAGTTACTGCACAAACACCTAGGCCCCAATAAACACACCACAATCTGTCTGACCTGGCTCAAAAAGGAAAAAGCTAACTATGCTCTAAGAATTTTAGTTCTTATTACTGAAGGCTGCAAAGGGAAAGCAAAAAAAAAAAAAAAGGTACTACCTCCATATTTTGCTGGTGAACCTCAGACTGACAATGGGTTCTCATGGACGCTTCATCCACACAGAAACAGGAACAGATCTGACAGAAAAAGCCAGCCTTTGGGACAAGGAAGTCTAAATCTTTTTTAAAAAAATCAAAGGACAGAGACATCAATTAACAACAGCATACAGACATTGACAGATAAAATACTAACAAAAGAGAACTGAGTGATGGATGCTGTTGGACTGCAACTCCCATCCTTCCTTAACTGCTGGCTAGGGCTGATGTGAGCTGCAGTTGGCAATATTTGGAAGGCTGCCTTCTGTCCACCTCTGCTCTGGCCTCATGCAAGTCCTGGGCACCAAGGGCTGTCTCTCATGCTGGTTTAGGAGAGCATCCACGTATGAGTTCACATTCTTAGAAGGAGGCAACAAGGCTCAAAGAGCAAGGCACATTTTTTATCTGTAACCTGGACAGGACATATTTCTACAGTCTGCAAAATCTGGAAGACTGATGCTTCTAAAACTGGAACATCTTCAGTGATGGGCAGGCAGACAGGCCTGAGATGGGGCCAGAGACAGCAAACTGCCTGCTAGGAGTCAGGAAAGCACTGCTGCCTCCTGAAAGGAGGGGAGAGCATTCTGTTTTTGAGGGAACAAACAGTCACAATGACACCCTCTGCTCCAGACGAAAACAGGGCCCCCGCAGCAGGAAACCACTCCCACCTGTTTGATGGCACTGAGCTGTGTGTTTTCACCTGGGAAAGCTGTCTTCTGGGGCTTACTCCTGAGCAAGCCCGTACAGAACTGGCGGCGAAACTGGAAAGAATTATGTCTGGCCCCACCTATTTTGTTTTGGCCCCCACCCACCATCCCAAATTCTATCAGGATGTTGCTTTCAGGAAAGAGCAAGTTCAGCTACTGTTCCAACCCTGGCCCAGCCCCGTTCCTCCTGGCAGCCAACTTTCATTACTGGTTGGGGGCAGAGGAAACAAGTTATGCTATGTGCTAACAACACATTGATGTTGGCATTATTTAAAACTGCAAGAAAAGGTTTCCCCTCCTAATGAGAGACGCATCTGGAAGAGTAACTTTTTGTGTTCTCAGTTCTTCATTTTACCCAAATTCAAAGCCATGCAGGATGTATGGTTTCCCCAAGAGGCAAATACTAGCCTCACAAAAGTGTTAATGGCCATTTTGGAGAGGCCCAGAGCTATAGCTCCACCAGACACTGCCAGAAATGACAGCATTACCTCTTGTGGCAGTACTGGTGCTGGCCTTTTTTAGGAGCAGCTTTAATTCTGGATGGTTTAAAGAAAGGAAGAACTGAGAACAACAACGAAAGGTGGGTTTTCAGGGAAGATGGGGCTGCCACACACAGCTATAATGAGGACATCCCCCTTCCCATTGTGGGGAAAAGAGAATGCCAGGGGCCCCATCCCATTACATAGGGAAGTAATGACCTTTTGCAGTTGGTGATACCAAAAGGAATCCATTACCGAGAAAGCATTATCTTTAACCCTGCCCAGCAGCTTCCCAAACTGGATCTCAAACTCTCTGCCAAAAGGGGTTCCCCACCTGTTACAAAAAAAGTGGAAGCAATGTCTACTAAAAGCCACCAACCTCTCGGAAAGAGCAGCCTTGAGCAGGGCTTCTGAGCTGCGTAATACCTGCTTCCCCATGGGTGTCTCCTACACACTGTCTTTTTACCCCAGTCGCCGTTCCCTCTCAATCTGCCACTGTAAGGGTCCTGCCAAATACTATGAACATTACGCAGACACGTAAATCTGCAGAAATCTGGCACCTTTAATGCAAACTTCAGGTTTTATCAGAGAGAATCCAAACTCGCAGCTCTTGCCTCAAATGAGCACAGAGCATGACCTCCTTCCACGGAAAATATTTCCTCAGGCCAGTACCCTTCCGGAGGAAGCTCTGCAGCTCAAAAAGAACAGTGTCCAGCCCACATCAGAAATCATCAACCAGGAAGTAAGAAATGTCCACCACTGCTCTAACAAATGCCACACATAGCAAAAACAGGAAAGAAAAGCAGGACACTTCTCCAGTTTTGCCTGCTTCCAAGACACATTTCAAAGTATCTCTGCAAAATGAGGGGGAATAAAGATCTTTTTAGAAGTATAAATGGGAATTCTTAGCATTGTAATAAGGTCCTGGGTATCATCTGAGAATACCTTCCTTCCAGCTTTAAGTCTATCTGCCAGAAACAGAAAGTCAGAGAAGAAGACTGGCCAACTTCCACATCCCCTTACACATTTTCTCAACAAAGTCAGTGTTAACAAACTTCTCAGGCTGTTTCTGTGGGCACCTTGCAACCAACGCATAACCCATGTAAATTACATCAGCAGCAATACCAATTTCATGCTCTGCCAGATCTCAAATCTGAAGACAGTTTACACTATTTACCAGGTTACTTCCTTGGACGAATAATCAGATAAATCCAAAGCTGGTGATGGGAAAATGCTTTTTATTCTACAACATGAAACCTGAAAACGACCTCTCAGGTTTTACCTTTCAGTTGGCTTGTGGCCTTGGGCTTCTCTGAAGAATCTACTTTTCTCCGTTTAGCCTCTGGTTCTTCACATTCAGATGCAGTCAAATCTATTAAACAGACATTTTAATTAGCACATATATCTGAGGCCATCGGAGCTACTGTGGCGTAGCGGTTTGAATGCTAGACTAAGAATGGGAGTGCAGGGTTCAAATTCCCTCTCAGCCCTGAAAAACTATCAGGTGACCTTGGGCAAATCTTTCCCTCAGCTGCAGAGGAAGGAAAGGGCAAAGCCAGCTCAGAACAAATTTTGCCAAGAAGACCCCATGTTAGGGTTGCCTTAAGTTGGAAATGACTTGAAATCGCTTAACAGCAGAAACCTATTTGAGTCTAAGTAACACAGCAGAACTTCATGCCTGTGGGATTTACTAGCACACCAACACCCACCAACTGGAGCTTTGCAGAAACAACACTTAACATCTGTTCTGGCATATAAACCCCTTAGAGCAACCTGTGTGTGGAACCATGCTGTCACCACCGGTCCAAAGTGTGTGTGTGCGCGTGCGCGTTTTCTGAGCCTGAAGACCTGGAGGGTAATAAGCCTGTTTGCATACAGATGTGTAGAGGCAATACTCCCCCTGAACCAACACCCCATAAGCGTGGGGTTCTGAGCCACAAGAAAGTCTATACACTGTCTCCTCCACTCTAAATGGGAATCTAGGACTACAATCATACGTGCAGCAACCTGAGGGTTTTAATTATTATTTTGTATTTCACCTATATTTATTCTTAATATCTGCCTTGACTATCATTAATGAAAAGCAGGATACAAATTTACTAAATAAAACTATGGGACTGCAGTGCCTTGACCAATCATCATCATCATCATCATCATCCCCTCAAGTGCTCAAAACACTTCACGTACATGATATATATATTGTCAGATTTACAACAATCCTGCACAGTATACAAGTCTCCCCGCCCCCACACACACACTGCAGATAGGAAGGACTGAACCCAGGAGACTAGCTTGCCCAAGGTCACCGAGAGAGTTCATCCCAGAGGCAAGATTCACCATCAAAGAATTCCCAATTCATGGCCCAGTCTCTTTATTTGTCACTACACCTGTACTCCCAGGCTCCAGGTGCTGGGGAACTCTAGAAACTGTGCCAGTAGCTGTTGAGGTTAACCTGCCAGAAACAGCCAACAAAAGAGGGGTACAAACTAGTACTTCCCTATTTCTGGATCCTACCTTTCTCAGGCTTTTCAGAAGTCTGAGGTGCTGTTGTTTCACTGCAGCTCTCCAAAGTCACCTCAGGAAGCTGGTCAGGATTCTGAGCAGGCAGTTCAGCATTTGCATTGGATTCTTCAGCTGCTGTGGTTTCACTACTTTCCATGGAAACACCAGCATCTGTGGAAGCCGTCTGTATGGCCTGTCCTGTTTTCTCCTCCTCCTCTGGAGTGGATACCAAGCTTCCCTCGGCTTCCATTTCAGCTGCTTCAGGCACAGTGCTCTCTTCATGGCTCTCCAACTTTGCTGCAACAGAAATCTCAGATGGTTTGGTTGCTTTCACTAAGATTTAAGTTTTAGATGCATTACAAAGTGTATATCATCAGTAAGGAGTGGTCAATACCAAACAAGCAATTTAGGAACCTAAAATGTTTGTTCTATGAACAACAGCAGGCTTCAGACAACCATTTTCCCAACTTCAAACTGTCTTCCAAACTGATTCCATTCAGAAAATTTTGCTAGTTCTGATCTGTATTTCTGCCACTGTGCTCCACTCTTCAGGATGCAATAGTTCTTAATTTCACCCCTACCTCAGGAACATTCCAAATTAGCAAAGAAAAAAGGAACACGCTGAGGGGACTCAGAGGGAAAGCTGATTGTTACTGACATCTACAGCAGGCCCACCGGAATCAATGGGAACTTAAGTCCGTCAACGCTTATGTGAGCTCCAGTGATTTAATGGTACTACTCCAGCTGGCACAACCAACTGGATTTAGCCCATGGAACCTGGTTTACGTGGTGAAAGAGCACAGACCTGCCCAGTGGTTACAGGAAGTTTCTTGCAGGAAGCCTTTTGCCTTGGCACACGTGGCATATGTTCCCCTGATCGGGCCAGAGACACGGGAATAGGAGGGGGAGCTCTGGAGGGGAGAGTGCGTACGTGTGCCTCTCCCCCATTCACTTGCTTTTTGCCTGGGCGCACCTGCCTTACTTCTTTGCACCTGGCAAAACCCTAGAGAATGGGAGGAAGAGAATGGAGGGAAGGACAGTGTGCCTCGCAAATAATCAAATCTGTGAAGCACTTGAGAGGCTTTGCCTCTCCCACCAACCGCCCTCCACCAAGCAGAGTATTAACACAAGATTAAGAACTGCTGCTTGGGTTTTCTCATTCTCGTCGTCTCCTGTCGTCTCCTCTCCCATCCCTTCTCTCTTTGTGCTGTCTTTTTAGATTGTAAATGTGAGGGTAGAAATTGTTTTGTCTTTTTTAAATTGATCTGCGAGCTGCTCAGAGCCCTGCCAACTATAAACAACAAACAAAAAAGGCAACTCTGAATTGAGAAATATTGAGAGCCTTTTCAGCAGTTAGGACTGCAGTTGTGGAGCTCCCTTCTGTGGGAGCCTAGGCTGCCCCCTGCTCTGCTCACTCTTCAACAACAGGCAAAGACCTTCTTATCTAAACAGGCTTTCAGCCCTTAACTGGTTGAAATAGGGGCGTGTGCAGTAGGTATGTTTTTCAAATGTGTAACATTTCAGTGTGTTTAAATTGTTTTAAATGGATTGTTGTTTAATGCTTTTTTTTAAAAAAAACTACACTACAGATTGTTTTAGGAGATTGTTTTAGGCATTCTATTTTAACCTGTAAGTCACTTCAGGCTATATTGGGAAAAAAGTAGCACACAAATAAAATAAATCTGTAATCAATAAGTAAGGTATTAGGCTATGATAAAGGTTAAAAATTAAACAGGCAGGCAATCTATCAGATAGGGGTGGGATTCTGGAGAACTACAGTGCAGTTTTATTTACAGTAAGTTCAGACATGCGAGGAACACAGGGAGATGCCTGGAATGTCTGAACTTATTGGCAATAAAACTGTTAACAGAAATTTCAGGGCAACATGAGAGACCACAAGTGGGATGCAGAGATGCAGGCAATTTCTGAGGCATGCAGGGAGCATGCTGCAATGGAATCCAGGACTGAATTAGTCTGGAAATGTGAAGAAAGCCATACAGATACTCCCTATGGGTCTTTCCACCCAGCTGAGCTCATGTTCAGTATCAGCTTGAGACTAAACTACTTTTAGAAGCAGACCCTGGTTCAATGAAGAACGACCTTATTAATTTTGAAGAACACACCACATACTTAATGTCTTCTTTCCATATGCTACACATATCTAAGCTTACCATGAGGTTGCCGGTCTACCCCGTACTTGCCTTGTTACCCAACCAAAAGGCTGAAAGAGGACAAGTGTGTGTACATTTTTTGACCAGGTGGTGTCCACCTCCTCAAATGGCTGGTTCCTCTTAAGACGAATTCAGTTCCTACCTGCATCCAGCTGCTCAGAAATCGTCTCTGCTTCAAGTGTCTTGCTTGCCTTCTCTAAATCTTCTTCTCCTTCATCCTTTCCTTTATCTACGAAGACGGTTTCCTGCTTCCCTGCTTCTGCAGCCTCTACAGCAGGTGAGACCTCTTTCTCAGGATCCTCTGTCCCAACCTCGGGTGCCTCATTTCCTTCACACAGAGCATCTTCACCACATGCTGCCTCTTCTAGGAGGCTACCATCTGGAATTCCAATTTCTTCCAATGTGGGAGAAGAGTCCACCTCCCTTTCTGGTTCATCAGCTGCTACTGCAGGCTTTTCTCCTTCTCCTTTTTCTTTTTCTGGCACTATATGGGCAACGGACCCTTCTACTTTTCTGTCGGCAGAGGTGTCCTCTTTTTCCTCTCGCTCCTCCTCATCTTCACTGCCGACTTCATCAACTGTAACAAAGTTAAGGTCCTCCTTCAGGCGATTGAAGTCTTCCAGGAAGTCTTCATCATCTTCTGTCACTTCATCCAAAGTCACTAATGGCTGATCATCGCTATCTTCGTGGATCTCATCCACCGTCACAAGAGTGCTGGGATCTTCTGGCATCTGGGAAGACAGGAAGTCCGCAGGATCCTCTACAACCTGTTTCTCATGTTCCCTGGGTTTTAAGACCTCATCATCCTTGAAATGTGAAGGCTCATTTAGAGGGAGCTCTTCCACTTCTCCAATTTCATCCACAGTTACTAAAGGCTCTGCTTTAAGGTCAGGTTCACTAGCTCCAGAGAGGAAGGCATCTTTAACAGTCTCATGGACTGCCAGGTCTTCCTGTTCGGAGATCTCATCTAAAGTAACAAGAGACTGCGGATCTCTGATCACTTCATCAATCAGCTCCTCTTCCTCAAGTGACTGGGGATCCCTGACCACTTCATCAATCAGCTCCTCCTCCTCCTCCTCCTCATTCACTTCATCCACAGTGACCAATGCCTGAGGGTCTGGCAAAGTTTCTAACTTTTCAGGTTCTCCCTGGGCCACCCCACCCTCGTCTTCACCAATTTCATCCAGCGTGACGAAGGAGACCTCACTCTTAGCCACATGGCCTGCAGAGACCTTGCCCTTCTTCCGCTTAGAACTGGGTTCATAAGAGGGATTCTTCTTCGCCAGGTCCTTCCTTTTGCCTCTCACAGGGTTCCTCCTACTCTGTGAGGGAGAATACATTTCATCTGTAACTTCATCCATTGTAACAAACTCATCCAAATTAAATGGGGAAAGCTCTTCTTCCTACAAAACAGCAAAAACAAAACCCGGTTTTTAGTGAAGCTATCCAAAGCAGAACGACAACCATAGCGAAGCACAAGACAAGAAAACTAGCAGCAAAGAGAGAACTACTGTGGTTGTAAGACATGTTCTGATGTCCTCTGACTGCCTCGTGTGGGCACAGGAATTCTTGGTATTTCGCCACATGGAGAGGAAATGTGTGGTCTTCTCATCAGCCTAGACAAGAGCACTCAAACCCAACAGCAAATGTGTGAGCATGTTTCCACCTGCTCCCTCAGAACAACCAAACTCCCCAACCTCAAAATATATTTTAAAAAATTACCAAAAATCAGACAAAATGGCAGCTGGAAGTGATGCTACATACATCACTTTTGAGACACCAAAACACAATGGTGCAATCTGTCAGAGGGCCCGGGGGGCAATGACCCCTGCTCCCTCCACAGTCTCCTATTGCTGGTATACAACTTTGATCACTATTTAACACTACCACCACCCCACATTCCTCCTCCCAAAAAGTAGATACAAAAGGGTGTTCTCTGAAAAATCCCCAGTAGTAAACTGTTATTCCCGAAATGCTCCCAAAGTCAAAACTTTCTCACTGTTTGCTTCCTTACCTCTTTTGGTTTTGTGATGCTTTTAGAACTTCTAGTGTTTCTTCCAGTAGATACCTGGAGGGGAAAAAGGTTTTAAAATGAGGGGAGGGGGAATAAAAAGTAGTACTCTAGAAAGCATAATATGACATCCCACTTTACACTAAGAGGGAATTGATTGCAATATTATCAATGCCAATTGTTTTTAAGATTCAGGTATTGAGCACATCAACAACAGCTGTGGATAACCTACTTCTTTTCAGCAGCCAGTACGTGCACAGTGGCCAGGATTCAAGACAGGAGGCATCACCTCACAACAGAGGAGACAGCGACAGCAAAAAAATAATGAACAATACCTGCCCATTCTGAGCTCCACCGCGAAGAAGTGACACGCCACCCTGAGATTACCCAACAGCAGTTACCATTCTTCAAATTCATCCAGGTAAAACCTTTGGAACCTGTGCATCCCAGGTACCAAAAGCGACTGCTTGGCGCCGGTGTGGCTGTTCACCCCACTCAATGCAGCAGCGTTCAGGGAGGGGAAAGGGACCCGGCACAGGCTACCCCTGTACCTTTGCTTCAAGATCTGGGAGAAGCATCGTTACCAGTCACTCATAACGAGCCAGCGCTTTTGCCCCCCTCACCTTATTGCCGCTGTTGTCTCGCTTCAGGCTGGACGATCTATTCTCTCGCTCTCGGGTCTGCTTGGGGCTACCCTTAGTTTCCACCTGCGAATCCTTCTCTTGCTGCGACGAAGTCTTCCCATTCCCTAACTCAACAACAAGAGAACTTGTGCTCAGCTTAGATTTGCTGCTATCCGGCAAATCTGATCTGTTGTTTGTTGGCCTTTCCTGACTTGTTTCTTTTGACATCGGTTTCTTCTGAGCAGCCATGTGGCTCCTTGCTCCTGGCTTTATCGCTGGCTTCTGTTCGTCTTTTTTTCGTGTTGGAGTTCTTGTCTTTGATACGTTTGGAACAGACATCAGAGCCTTCAGGACAGTTTTACTAACAGAGGAAGCCTCCACACTGGTTGCTGATTCTGCTGCAAAGGCATTAGCTTTACAAGATTCGTCTGTTTCAGTTTGTCCTGGTCCTTTGCTCAGCTCTCCCTTGGGCAGAACTTTTTCCTGATTCTCTTCATTCACACTCTTTTCAGGTTGCTCCTCCTTGACAGTTCCATCATTTGATACCAGAACTTCAGCTTGCTTCTCTACAGTTGCCTCTGCCTTGACCAACTGCACTTCAGGCTTCTCCTTTGTGTCTTCCTTCATTTCCACCACAACTGCCTCAGGTTCCACCTCCATGTCCTGTTTAGTAGTGGAAAAACCACTCTCAGATTCCTTATCTATCACTGTTCCACCCTCAGTGACAGGGTTTTCTGACAAAGCTACTGATACTTCGGTACTTTCTGCTTCTGGAGTTATTAGCTTGTTTTCTGATAGCTGGTCACCACCTGATGGTTCCACATCTGGAATTTCAGTACGCACCTGTGGAATTGTCTCAACACCACCAGCAGGTGTAATTTCTCCTTCTACTGCCACAGTAGAGTCTGCCCCTATGCTTCCTCTCTGAGCCACGCTGGACAGTTCTTCTGATAGTTTACCAGCAAGTGTGGCTGATTCTTCACCTATGTTCCCTCCTGCCGATGTGGCTACATTTCCCTGTAACTCAGCATTAGAGTTCGCTGTGACCTCTTCTTCATCCTGCATGCTAGATGGCAAAGCAAGGACTTCTTCAGACTTTACTTCAGATGAAGGCAAATCAACTGGTATATCAGGTGTGGCTGTTGCTCCAATTCCGGAGTCTTCTTCTGACATTTCAGTCTTCACTGGCTCTGAAGCTGCTTCACAGGCAATTTTTTCAATCCCTGAGTGTTCAGTCTTGACTTCTGGAGTTTTGGCCTTTAGATCACAACTGGGTTCTTCCTTGGCCTCCACGGGCTTTGATGAAGGAACGACAGATGGTTGCACCACTCCTGATCCTTCTGGAATTGTTTTCAAGTCAGGGCTAAATACATTTAAAAAAACAGAAGAAATCAAGCTATGTTGAAAACTCCACAGTTATCAATAACCTCTTGACGCCAACGGCTGGGGCCTCCTGAAGCATTAGAGGTTAGCATTGGGATACCTATCAACTAAACTGGCTTTAACATTGAGCCAAATGTTAATTTACCTTTCTCAGCATCACAGGCAACTTTATGTTATCTATGTGTTTCTCTGAAGGTACTATTCAATTTTCATGTGTGCCTCATGTGTACACTCATATGGCAGGCTTAAGTTTAGGTCTGTAGACAAACAGAACACAGGTACACACAGAGAACACATCACTCTGTTTACAGGAAAAACTGATTTAATATTAGGATAGGAAAACTTTCTGATATTTTCTCCACTTCCTCTGGTTCCACTTCAGAGGTATGGACACTTACGAGACCGTTACCTACAGAACTAAAATGAATGAGGTTAGGAACACATGGAGGGGAAATACCCACATAAAAACACATACGCGCTGAGCCTTCAGTTGTGTTTATTTCAGCTTTCTAAAAGCTAGTTCTCAATGTAAGCTACTTCAAGGAGGCATAGTACAAGACCGTATTTGAGAGAAAAGTTCTGCCTGACATTAAGTGCCTAATTTTTAAGATCTGTTGGATCTGGAAAGTCTACCTAATCCATCTGGTGTCCCTCAGTGGCTGACCAGATGTCCTCTGGAAGCCTACAAAGATAGCAAGAAGTACCCTCATTCGATTTTTCTCTGTAATAATACACTAGACAGCAGTGGAGTATTTCCAAGCTGGATTTCTTGTAATCTTACTTTGCTGACCTACGAAAGGATGGTGAATATCACACATTACTGCAGCAGAAAGAAGATCTGGTGTCCTATATATTGGTAGGTGACAGAAGCTGTCACTCTAAAGGCACTCCCGCATCAAATGCTAGCAAAACAAAGACAGTTGTGTGAAAAGTAGTGTGGGACACAGAACTAAATAAAAGGGGAACTGGACAGAAGGTAAAAACTGAGAGTAAAATGTATCCACCTTTGTCATGATGACAAAAGAGTAGCCACCATAACCACCTATGGAAAGAGGACAGCTATCAGAGCAGGATTCCAGAAGAATTTATCAGTCCTTAAACAAGACTGCAAAGCAATAAAATATATGCAAGAATGGTTTTCCTCTTCAGCTGAAGATTTGGCTTCCAAGTCTAGCAGGAAAACGCCTGAATTCATGGTCAGCACTTTTAAAAATCATGAAGTATCATAAATCATGTTCTGATTCCACTATGATGAAGCACAGTGGATATGCTCAAAAAAAAATGAACTGAACATAAATTGTAGCCCCTTCGTCTTCTGACAAGAACCTTCCAGTTGTGATTGGTAATTTGGTGCAGCACAGCTTCAAGACATGGTTGATATTCTAGGAAGGCAAAAGAAAAATCCTGAATAATAAAAAATCAATTGATTTGGGGAGGCTGCCACAGAAGTTAGGAACTGCAGTTCACATGTGAACTGCATTTCATGTGTGCAGTAACAAAGAACAAGTTTCTAAGCTGCAGAAAATCTCCACAATCAGCTTTAAAAAGACAGCATTTTTCTTTGGGTATTTCATTAGTTCCGGTAAAGTGGACTCTGTCTCTTTTATGGTGAATTTAAGCAGACAAATTTCCAAACGTAGTCTTATGCAGGAAGTGCAGAAGTTATAAAACACTACTGCACTTCTCCAATTGAGATGGAGTTTCATGCTATGCCATCTACCAGGAATAAGAAAAGCTACCAACATGAGTCTTTTATTTTTCTCCAAGGAATGGAAGGAATGCACTATAGAGCTTAATCTGGGAGTGTAAGAGACCCCAGGCCTTCTGTCAGAGTGAAAATACAGTGTCTTGGTGATCTGGATAATGTAGAAATGGGAACACAGGAGGCACTGGACAAAGTCAGAATTCACAGCCAAAAATGAAATTCTTTACAGAAGATACAGAACTCTGCAGGAGCAGTGAAAATCCAGGATTCTGTATATAAGGTACAAAAACCTTTAAAAAAGCAAACACAACTCCTCTAGACTTCAAGAATCAGCAGGAAGGTTCCTGTGAAAGTGATCGTTCCATAGTGGTAGATCTATGCTAAAAGCAGCAGCTGTAGTCTTGTTTCTTCTTCAGGAGCCTCAAGAGCTCCCCAGCACTCACTAAGGAGCAAAGGCAGAGCATCCCAGAAGGGAAGCAAGAGGCACACATCCAGCTGTTCACTACTCAAGTCTTCAGTCATCTCAATCTGCTCTGGAAAAAGTGTATTTGCTGAAACGTGGTTCCATGTGAAGCAGTGAGCAAAGAGCACCCAAAGCAGCAGGGTCCACCACTTCACCCAGAAGATGAAATGAACACCCTTGTGACATTTTTCCCCCCCACAGGGGCCTAAAAACCAAATGCTGAAAGCATTTCAAGATTTCTTCGAGCATATCTGATCAACCTCCACCCCAAAACAAAATTTCCACTTCTCCCCCAATGCAGTAAAAGACAAGGAACAAATCAAAAGAAAAGACTACCTTATTTTTGTACTCTGAAGCTTCAACATTTTTTCTTCTCTTCATGTTTGCATTTACACAACAGTGAGGAGCAATTTGATAGCTGAATATAGAGACTGTTCCATTATAAGGTTAAATTATTTAGTTGAAAGCAACAGCGGTTTTTTTTCCCTGAGGGAGAAGATGGCAGTCCAAGCTTTGACTGTATGGCTACCAACCATGATGCTTTTTTCCTTATAGAGAACAGCTCTTGCATAAAAGGCCAGAAATATGCATGAAGCTGACCTCTAGAGGAATCATGCAAAGCCACCCAGTAACAGAGCTCCCCAGCTTCATCTGAGGTGGTCAATGCTTCCTTCTGGTGCAAAAATTGGCTCCTGACTTTTACACTCAAGCAAGGAGACCACTGGTTATCCATGTCAAACAGAGTCGTGTTGTACTTATACATAATGTACACATACAATATCAGAAATGTGCATTGTGCTTCTCTTCTTGCATGTGAATACTTGATAACCAAGCAGGATGAATGTGACAGATTGGTACTCTGAAAAAATGCAATTTTATTAGTTGCAAAATGGGATCCATATATAACTGCTTAAAAGCCACAGTAGTAGAAAATAAATTACCACAGGTATAATTTTTAAGTGTATTTGTTACACAGACAACATCTACTTCAACTAGATGTGTAGGCTGAATAACTATATAAACATCTTTTTAAAAAGAAAGAAAAAGACAAAGTACCTAGGGACAAGATGTGCAAGTCAACCATTATTATGTACAGTGTCCACACCTGTCAGGATGCATTACCAATTTAGTATGTTTCTTGATACATTTTGTGCTGTTATTGCTCTCATTGGAGTGTGTTTTACTCTACTTAAATAGCATGGCACCCTCATACAGCCTGGTTTCAGAACCAATGTGGGGAAGCAATCTGTGAACTCCACAATAAAAGATTTGAAAAAAAGTCCCAGTCTCATCCCTGCAAAGAGTCTCAGAACACTGACATTAAACAAAACAAAAAAAACAACAACCCCAAAACCCACTGGACACATAGGCATGTGCTACTGCAGAGTGTTAAATGAACTGTCATTTTGCTGTGTTCGTCAAAAGTGCAGAAACTCCAATGACCCGCTGTGTATGGTTCTTTCAACATCCCACTAGAGTCAATGGCAAAAGTTCTACCCAGATTAATGGAAGCAAATTACACCTACATGTATTTGTTGTCTTTAGTTGTTCCCACTGTATCACAAGTCCTCAACAGAGCAGAAGGATGAGAGATACAGACAGAGTGAAGTTACTGGATACATTTCTTAACCATTTTAGAGAAAAATGCAGGACTTACCATGGACAGCAGTGGTGGACAATCAGTCTACTCTAACAAGTCAGCTATATTAAAAAAACCACAAACACACACACACACCCCACACACACAGTCACACACAGGAATACAGATGTTTCAGATACTTCTGAAAAACAATACCTTTCTTTGCTTGGCTCTTGCTTTTTCACTTCTTTCTTCACAGCTTCAACCTGTGAACAAAGAATCCAATTCTGAACACTTGAAGCCCTTCACAAGCAGCATAAATATGACAGCCACACAAACACAGAGAAAGAAGTGCACAGCAAACAAACCCTACATTAGCTACACTCTCCAAATGGAAAACACAGGATATTTCCCTTTCCTTCTCTGCGAATCCACCTTCTACTAGTTTGTTGGTGAACAATGGGGTGAGGTCCTGCACAGTGCCCAGAGGTATGATGAACTCCTTTTAACTGAAGACTAGCCCGAGGGACCTCCTTAGGGCCAGATCCTACTGTTTAAGTAATAATCTCTATCTCATGTGCCTAACCTAGTCTAGTCTAGTCTTCTTCAATTAGAGAGAAGTAAACTTGTCCTGTAAGCCCCAGTCCACGAGGCCAGTGGTTTGGGATTGTGGGAGCTGCAGTCCAGAACACCTGCCTAACTGCTGACATAAGATGCCCCTTGAAGGAAACCAGTCGGGACCCAGGAAGTCAGTAGCAGCGTCCCCGGGGTTCCAGAGGCCTCTGGCTTACACGTCTTACTCCTCAGGGACGGGGGCCTCCCTTAACAAGGGGGTGGGGCACAATGTGGGCCCTCCAGATGTTGCTGATATGCAACTCCCAGCATTCCTAACCACCGGCTATGCTGACTAGGCCTGAACGGAACTGCCATCCAACCAAAAAAAAAAAAAAATCACACTTTGCCTACCCCACTGTAGGTGACAAAAAGGAAGAATGACAATCTGATGGGCTGAGCAAAATGAAGACTGTGTCCCATACTCTCTTGGAAGTTCAGACCAGTGGTGGGCAAAGTGGGGCCCACAGATCACATAGACCCCTTGGAGGCATTTCTGGAACTCCCCAGAAGCCCTCCTGCTCCCCTATCCCACCAAAAAATGCCCCTCCACTACCAATAACACCCTCCAGTTCTCAGGGGACCCTATTGGCTATTTTACGATATATTCATAGAGGCTTTGCTTTTTTTCAGGCCGCAAACACCTTCTTCGGCTTGTACTGGCCTTCTTCTGAAATGGCAAGAAACCACAGCAAGTAATTTGACCACTTCCTGTCATGAATACATGCCTGTGAAGGCCTGAAAAAGGTAAGGGGGCGCAGCACCTGAACATATGGCAAATGGCCAACGGCATTCTCCAAAGCTAGAAGGAGCGCTACTGGGGAGCAAAAATTTTTCATGCACCCACCCTCCATCAACTGTGGACAGCTGCCCACCTTTGATCTAGGTGAGATCACTCCTTATCTTTGAGTTACCAGGAGTTTGGACAAAGGAAGGAAGAAATAACCTTTAGAACACAGAAGCGTCATACCAAAGTTCCTCCCCTTGCTTTAGCCTGGCTCAGATCGTTCCTTTGCTCCCCCGCCCCTCTGCAATTCTGTATTTGGCATTTTGCATTCTATGACTCTACGAATTCGTGCTGCCCTGTGATCAGCTTCTCGCTTTCTTCCACTTCTAATCCCCGCCCCTTTCATTTTCTGCTTGTACTTCAACAATGAAATGCTCTGCTCCTCAACTTGTCTTCCTTTTTGTCTCTCTCCTTTCAGCCACTGCAGCACGCATAGGCTAGGTCTCCAAGAAACAATCTTAAAAATTCCAGCAAGAAGATTCACCAAGTCCATTTGAATGATGCCTGAACACTTCTAACCACCAGAGATGATTCCGCAGAGGCCCATCTCCCCAGTCACAGCTTTGGCACCCCAAACCATCTTCCCCTTGCTCAAGCGGTAACCAATAACTTAAGTACCCCAGTTCAATGTCTGGGAATGTGTAGAGTGTTACCACTCTCTGAACACAAACCGAAGTATGGGTAAGACCCTCAAGTGATCCCTTTAAGATAGCCAAACCAGAACCCAGAACCACCCCCAGCTCATGGAAAGAGTAAGGTTTCTGGCAAAATTCGAGAACACTCTGGAACAGCAGAAAGCAAAGATAACAAGACAGAGGTATACATCCTGCCACTACGGAGTAAAAGGAGTCCAAGAATTACAACACATGGCTCTGATGGAGCCTAGTGGGCTATCAGGAAAGGACAAAGTACTATAGAAGAATGCTGCAAGTCAGAAAGGTCTGCCTAGAAGCAGAGTGAGGCATCACCATCAAGAAGTCTTAGAGGACTGTATAATTTAGCAGTGGTTGGGTCTGAAGTCTACACAGATGGGTGAACTACACACTTCAGCAAGGGCTACTAGGATATGACTGCCCATTAAGGTCAGCTAAGATATAGGGTAGGAATAAAAATGATAGAAATATATTAGCAAGTTTGCTCTGCCACTGGAAGTGTGTCTGGAGACCTCCTTCCACCCTAACTGGAGACTGACGGAGGCCAGGGCTTTGCACTGGAAGGTGTTAAACAGATGCTGGAGATGTTGACGGTTCTGAGCAAAACTCAGTTTGTGACGGGGCCTTTCACAGGGAACAGAAAGTGCTGGTCTGCTCAGCTGGTTTTCTCGGGAATTCTCCTCTCCTTGAGAAGCTAGATCATCACAGATTGCTCCTTCCAACTGTACACTTGCCACATCCCTAGTATAAATTCTCCAAGGAACTCCTGCCCTAAAACACACGTTTTAAGCCCTGTCAGTAAGACTGGACTACAAGCTTCTGGACAGCTGATTTCTTGATCAGCCAACCACCTGGTTAGAAAAACTATGAAGACCGCAGGGAGGCCAGCTGCATACAGGCTGATTTTCATAGTCCTCCACAGCACTTCAAACGGGCCAAACAAACAAGTAGCATTTGACCAAAGCAAGTTCACTTACTGGTAAAGGTTCAATCTTTGGTGATCGCGAGACTGTTAACTGCGACTCTCCCAAACTGTAAGGATATCTTTTCAGGAAGCGGCACATGGATGCAGCTGACTCAGCACTGTCCAGCTGGAGGATTGCCTTGGAAGTTCAAATACACGTATTAGGTAATTTCTGTAATCAATACACTGTCATAAATATAAATATTGCTGGTTAGAGTCAGATGGATTCTCTTCTCCCTTTTTGAAATAAAGAGTCGCTAAGATTCCTGTGCTATTTAAAGGATGGAAAATCTTTTAAAGGGAGCACAACCCACCTGGACCTCCTTGTAACCCCCCTGACAACCTCCCCCTACCTCACACGCAAAAAGACGGTTGAGCTCCATGCTCCCAGAGATTGAAAACAGAAGCCAGGGCAGCCACACACCACATTCACCTTGTTCTTATTTGTTACCACCATGTAGTGATCCACTCGTCCAAATCGAAGGCCAACACAGAGGATTTCAAGCTCTGAGTATCCCTTGTCTGGTAAGTTGCCCAAGTGCACAAACTGTGTATGAAGACTTTCCATATTCACCTGCATGAAGAAACAACAGGCACACAAGCTAACCCTGAGTCTGCGAACGACATATCTTGTAAAGGGTACAACTGTTTCCTGTAACTGAGGCTAGGATGTCGGGTTTTTCCCCTCTCAGCTCCCTCCCACCAGCAAAGAATTCTGGCGGCACATGGCTTGATTTACTTTTCTGAGCCTGCCATTTTGCCTATATTCCCTGGGCATCACAGTGAAATGATTCTTTTGCTAGCTTCTGCTCTTTGCTTGGTCTCTTCAGAGGTCTGTTACTCCATTTCAACTCTCCTCTAGAGGAAAGAACTATTACCGACTATCACCAAGACCCTATTTTTACAACAACATCAACACAGAGTGCCCTCTAACACTATTACACCGAGCAAAATAATTCAGTGCCCAACTAGGCTTTCTTGCACCAACCTCCAAAGAAAGAGAATCTACCACACTCCATGGAATATATTGCCTCGGAGTGTGGTGGAGTCTCCTTCTTTGGAGGTTTTTAAGCAGAGGCTGGATGGCCATCTTTTGGGAGTTTTCTGATGTGCATGGCAGGGGGGTTGGACTAGATGGCCCTTGTGGTCTCTTCCAACTCTTATGATTCTAATTTCTAGTCCATGTATCTTTAATATACAGAATCAAGTTCTGATAAAAGAAGGGACTGATGTTTTATTGAGACGTTCAAATTCTTTCACAAATCAGGGAAAACAACGTTTATTTCAATAATTTTATCCTGTCCTGAAGGCTCAGGCTGGGTAACAAGAACTCATTAATGACTGATTGGCAAATTCTCTGTAACTTACCTTTGAATTGGCATCTTTAATCATAGCAATAAAAATAGCTTCCTAAAGAGGAAAGAACCAAGAAGATTTTTTCAGTGAACCACAGAATATTGTTTGCAGATTTATAAATTATACATCAAGTATGCTCAGTTTAACTGGAACTAGTTTTCTTTTGTGTAATAATTTTTCAACCCTGGCCTCACTTTCTGAACATAACTCCCTCTCCTCAGCTTTCTTCTCCATGTACTTGTGTTACATATACGGCCATCCAGTGAGATTACTGCACGCATCTACGGAAGGGGGCAATGAAGGCTTATGTTACAATATATATTTGTCTTCAAGGTGCCATTACGTTCTCAGTACGATATGGCAAGCATGCCCAATTCTGTAGAACAAAGTAGCAAAAAGTATGCTAATGAATTTGCTCTCTTTAGACTGATAACTGCCTTTCTGAACATATATTCATTTTGATAGTCATTTACAACACTGTTCGTAAATTACCATCTCTAACATTTACATCAAAGGCATTCTGGTCTTCCAACTTCAGGGACAATTCCCCAAGATGGCAGTTCAATGAATATGAATAAGCAGGTGGATAAAGGCCTCAATCCAATTGCTACTCCAGCTAGAGCAGACTCACTGAAGCTGCAAAGTTTAAGTAACTACCAACTTAACCATTTAGCAACTGATTCAACTTATTCCCCAATCTAGCTGGGACTAATGACTGGATTCTTTTAGGCTTTGTATCAAGCTAGCTGTACTTGGCTAAAAACAGACCAAGCAATAATTCCATCTGAACAATAATTAAAAAAGCAAACCTCACCCAGAACTCTGCTCATAAAGAATCAAAAATGACTCCAACTACACAAGGTTTCCTATTTATTCCTAACAGTCCTATTCACCAACCTCATTTTGAACATCCTTAAATTCAGGGGCCAAGTTAAAGCACAGCTGGTTCTTCTCCACCCACATTGGGAAGCAAGTGTAAAATTTCACCATGGAGTCTGCCGATTTACGACTTATTTCTATGTATGCCTTTTGAAAAGGAAAGAAAGTATGTTAGCAGCCTGGAAAACGAGCCTCACTCTCTCCCAACTTACAGCAACACACAGAGACACCTGCTGATCCTATTACTTGATTTATATTCCATCTTCCCCCACAGAAAATCTAAGGCAGCCAAGATCTCAAGAACATTAAGTTACACTAGTTACCCTAAGTACTAGGAAACATTTCCACTGTACTATTTTAATATCCTATGAAGACAGCTCAATACCTTCTTATGCGAAGACACAATTAAGACATCCTTCACTTTTCCAAAAGGTTTGGTCAAGTTAGAAATTTCATCCAGACTTAGCCCCGACTCAGGCAGGTTGGAAATCACCACTACACCTGTCTCTTCTGCTTCCTAGAAAAAAAAAAGATACATACATCAGAAACTCCAGTGAGTGTCCACACAGAATCCTCTCAGTGTTTCTTACGTTCTCTGTACATCAACCTCAGATGAGAGAAATCCTTCCTTTGAGCCCTTTGTGTGCAGCAGAACCAGTGTCTTCTCTCACTTATGCTGAGCTATCAAGCCAATAAACAGCAGGAGAAGAACTCCTGCTTTTTTGTACCTTCCACACTGAGCACAGCAAGGTCTCTCTCATTTAGAGACATGAAGGCCAGGGAGAAATTCAAAAGTGAGTTTTTTTCCAATTTCCTCCCCCTCAAAAGACTTTATCCCAATTTTTCCTTTCCATTCCCCAATTTTCTCTTGTAGAGTGCTTTTCAGAATGTTCACGATGGGCAATGTGAAGATTTTGTATGTAAGACAGTCTATGGCATTAGAGAATAAGAATTCTTGCATATACCACAGATTCATATATTTGGACTGCAAATGCAAGAATATTGTGGTTTTATTACATTAATACTTCAACTGCATTTCTGTCCACTTTTTTTTTGCTTATTAAAAAACTTGTGGTTCCTTGTTCCACTTTTTCCCTCTGCTTCTTAAACAGTGAAAACTAAGATTCATGCATTCTAGCTGTGAATGCAGAAGTTTGCAAAACACACTCTTGAGCACACAAAAGTATGTTCATTTGTATTTTTGAGGCTGAAATCTAATGTGTGCTCATCTCAGAGCAAGGACAACTCAAAAGAGTAGGGGGTACTTCTAGGTAAACATGTATAGGAATGTTTATGTATTTCAAAAATTATATCCAACAGTGCCATTTACAAGCTAGCCAAGTTATAAATGATGAATTTAAAGCAGTAAAATTAACTTCAGGCAAAAGAAGCACTGTATTTATTTGAATGTCCAATTGCCAGTCTTATTTCACTCTAGGAAATAGCTCTGGGATCACCTTGTACTGTTTCAAAAGTTCGAGAAATGTTTGATCTATTTGCACTTCCCCTGAGAACTGCTTTTAGATACAATTTATCCTGCTTTTATCATCTTCTCCCATACACCATGTGAAGGACAATATTGTCTTGGGAAAGGGGGAACTCACAAGTAAACCATAATTGGAGACCTGAAGTCACTTGAGAGACCCTGCAACACAGAGCTGGAGCGAACAGTGTTAGTATTATTTTTACAGTTAAGAGATTAAAGTTTCTGTCTACAAATGCAAAAAGCCATGAGAGAAATACACAACTATACACCCCTATGCCATTTTTTTTGTTAAGGCAGTGGAATTTACCGTCACCCCTTTTTTCCCAACTGCACAATCTGGTGTGTGAGGGACAACAGTGGTAGAATCCAAATACAACGCTCATGACCTAGACTAATAGACTAAGACTAACAGACCCTTGTGAAATTCAGCTTCTCATCCATGAATAGCTTTTCAGGTATACAAGGGTTGGTGTTTACAAGTGACGTTGACTTCTCCACAGTAGCAGCAGCCCAACTGCAACTCTCTCCCAAGGGAAGGTAGCCTGGCTGCATCCCTTTTGAATTTATGGGGGGCAGTTCGCACATCCTTCAATCCTTAAAACTGAAGGTTGTTCTCACTGATTTAACTCTCTGTTGTTTTTAAAGCTGTTTTTGGGGGGTAGTTTTAGACCAATGGTGTCCAACCTTTGGTCCTCCAGGTGTTTGGGTCTTCTAATACCAGAAGCCCCAGCCAGTTTGGCTAACAGTCAGGAATTCTGGGAGCTGAAGTCCAAGACACCTGGAGGACTAAAGGTTGGACACCACTATTTCAGACTGTTTTTAAATATTTTTACATAGGCGTTTTAATTGTTTTTTAAATGTTGCACATTGCCTTGGGGAGCCTAGCCTATCAGACAGAAAGGTGCCAAACACTCCAAATAAATAAGCACTTCTTACGAAGTTGTAGCAGGATTCTCAGTTTCTGTGAATAGTGAACGGGTGTGTAAGTTTTAATTATTTAAAGACACAACACAGCAGAGATAATTTACCTGTGTGGCTGATTCATTTGCTTCTCTGGATTTTACAGCCTTTGTTTTCTCTGTAAATTTGAAAAAGAGGGAGAATGAGCTGACCATCACCAAAGAGGAGTTATTTGCAAGCCAGGATTCTATCATGAGGAGGCCCCAACTTTAACCTAGTCTTTATGTTCAAGACAATGAATCTAGGTACACGTAAAAGTCAACTTCAGTTAAAACAATACTTTCAAAGTAACCTCCTTCTAAAAAGCAAGGATGTTGAGTGTGCAATTCCCTCAGGGAAAAGGAGTCAGGAGACAACCCTTTCGTCTTTATCCCACCCCCTCACACACATATGCTCCCCAGCCCCACAAGCCAGCCTTCACCTCTGCACCAAACCCCCTACACCCGCTGCCAGCCCAAATTCTCGTCGCTGCTGGAGAGCATTGCTGCTCCTGCTTCGGAAGGTGTAACCTCTCCAAAGCTTTTCCATAAAAAAAAATCACCCCACCGCTGCTAAGGAGTGCCACCGCCTCTGCTGTCGCCTCTCGCCGCTGCTGGAGACTGATGCACGTGCAAAAGCTACGGCCTTTCCACAATCCCCTGAGGCTGCTGCTGTATGCACCTTCCACCATCCCCCGCGTCCATCCCCAAAGAAGGGCCGTTATCACCAGCTGGACAAAAGAAGTGATGAGCCAGGTGGCAGGCACTGCTGCGCACCCGAGGCCAAAGCACAAAGCCTGGCCCTAGAACCGAAGTCCAATCAGGTGGCTCCTCCCCGCTCCAATACCAGCACTGCTCTTTGCAGGGAATCGCAGGATGTACCCAAAGCTCTGCACTGAAGAGGGGTACCATGTGAGTGGTCTCTGCATGATCACCTGTGCTTTAATGATACCTGGAACAGCTGCAGGTTTGTTGAGTTTCTTGTCAGATTTGCCTGGTTTCTTGGGGTCTACGATCTTGCTCTTTATAGATTTTTTGGCATCCTCAGCCTTCTTGGAATCAACGGGCTTCTTTTGTTTCACTGGAGGCTTCTTGGGATCCACAACCTTTTTCTGATTTCCAGCTGGGTTTGCTTTCACAACTTTCTGAGTTTTTCCAGGCTTCTTCTCATTGGTTTTTGCTGTGGTGAGACAATGCACTTGTTAATAGGATTACAAAGGTTTTGCAATACATTGTCATTGGACTTAGTATAAGTTTTGTTTGACTAGCTATGAAATCATGGTTAGATTAGGTTAACAATTCTACAAGTTAAAAATTAAGTTCTGCTAATATAACACCTTGCCAAATAAAGATCACACTAGCAGCTCGGAATAATGCAGAAATGTAATGTTCCAAAATAACACTTCAAAAACATTAACACCTTATATTTGCTTTATTTTCTTCAACAGCAGCACTTGACTGTAGCACAAAACCAAAAATGGCCTACAGGACACAGAGACTGTCCTGTTCCACCAGGCTTTTAATTTTTAAGGTCCTACCACTGTAAACTTTAATGCCACTTGAATGTGTCATGATGTAGTTCTATTCCTTCATTTCTATGTCAAGCTTTACTGTTTTTTATTGCAGATCAACCTGCATGCTGAGGACAAGGATTTAACATATATAAATGGATTCATACAGAGATAACACGTTTAGAACTCAAATATAAACAGACAACCCTTTTCAGCTATAAATTAATATTTATGTGATCCACAACCCTTTGTCAGGCAGACTTCTGAACCTCCCACTAATATCCTAGCACACGCTCTAGCAAACCTCATTCCTGCAACATCACTGAGCCCTTCTATCTTACACAACAGGGAGGATTTCCTCTAAGACACAAACTGGTCAGAACAGAGCCTGTCATTTGCCACACGTGGAGGTGTTACAACACCCTGGAACTGATAAGGTGAAAGGTTAGGCTAAAAAAAAAAAAAAAGGAGTAGAGAGGGCCACGAAGTTGTAGGAGGAAGGAAGGGAGCAGAATAGAAAGTGAAAAGATGGTGCTCAGAGTGTTTGAAAGACAATCTAGAAGAGAGAGCTAGTTGCTCGAAAAAGAGGAATATTTGGGAGCAAGTGAACTAGAGAAGACGAGAAAACCGGTCTGTGTGTTCTGTGAAACAAATATTCTACTAGGGTAGGAAATTATGGATTCAAAGGAAAGGGTTTGTGTTTCAGGGTTCAGCCCCACCTGTACACCACACTGAGCTCAATTACTTGAACTAAGTTGTTTTTCCTTCAGCTTCAGCAATTCAACTAGTTGGGATGCACAGTGGCACATCTACTACAGTTATCACCTTGTGAAGCTACCCATCAAACTTTCTCAAAGTTCTGAATTTGCCCATGCATCCAAAAAGGTGGGGACCACTGTTCTAAAGCCATTTCAGTCCAGCTTTAGGCCCAGTTTTAGGGCCAAAAGCACCACCGCCCAAAACCTACACTGGGAATTGGACAGGGGGACTGAATCAGTATGGGTTTCTTTGGACCTCTCAGCAGTATTTACTGGCATTGTCCATGGAATCCTTTTGCTAGACTTGCAGGAATGGGATCTGGAGACATGGCATTAGAGCAGCTTCGCTCTCAATATGACATTTCAGATGTTATTGGGAAACTCCTGTTTGACACCTTGGTCTGGGGTCCGCAGCACGGGTAGACAGCTTCTCATAGAATCATGGAGTTGAAAGAGACCACAGGGGCCATCCAGTCCAACCCCCTGTGATGCAGGAACCCACATCAAAGCCTTCCCTTTGACAGATGGGCCATCCAGCCTCTGCTTAAAAGCCTCCAAAGCAGGAGGAGACTCCACCACACTGCGAGGTAGCAGCAGATTCCACTGCCAGACAGCTCTGACCTTCAGAAATCCAGGGGCCATTTCTGACCCACCCCTAGATATTTACAAGACACGCTCCACCAAAATAAAAGTTCCCAAACGACGATTTGGGTTCCCAGAAACCTTAGGGTTGTGCAAAGCGCAATCCTTTCTCCACTCCTAGCTTATTTTGGGGGGAAAAACAAGAGGAGCAAAATACCATTTAGAGGGCAAATCATACTGCCAAGACAATTTCGGAACCACAATTTGACTTTTTTTTGGACTCAATAAGGGGGAGGGAGATCTGGGAAGGCCATGCAGCCTGTGGGCCATCCTCTGCCCGTCACTGGTCTCAGAGTCCTATTTTGTTCCCCCATGTTATTACTAAGTAATGGAGGGCCTTTTGGAATTCTGAGATCCTGTGCCACCAGTATGCTCATGACATGCAATTCTCTGCCTCTCTCTTTTTCCTTTGCCATCTATGAAGGTTCTTAAGGTACTGTACCACACTGCATGCTGATAGTAGTTTACACTATATGGAGATGGTTAATGACCCTATTAGAGACATGGAGAGTTACTTGGTTCACAAAAAGAGTGAGGCAACATTTTAATGAAATTGATTTTAAAAATTTTGCTATAATATATTTATTCAACATTAATACACTTCAGCAAGCTAAACTGTGCAAAGGTACCACTCTCTCAAATCCATCACCCTGAAGAACACCCAATCTCTGTGCAGTGTCCATATTGCCCAGCACATTCCTATTTGCTTGGGGCCAAAACACACCAAACCCTCAATGCCTTTGCTTAAGGTGACATGCCAAGAGAAGGACAAATGAACCCCTCATTACATTTTTCTTACCATCTGCAGCTAAAGGAAAACAGAAAACAGGAAGGGAGGGGGGAAAAGCCAAATCTGACTCACAGGCAGCAGTCTCTGGGGCAGCTGCATTGTCCGGTTTTACTACAGGCTTAGTTTGGTCTTTCCTTAAAAAAAAAAAAAGAAGAAGAAGTATAGACTTTAACAACACAGCCACAAATGCAGAAGTAGAACAATAAGTCAAAAGGCTGAGTAAGATTGTTTCATGGACAAGACTAGGCAGTACCACACTTACTTGGTGCTCACAGGAGCTTTCTTGACATTCTGTGCACTCTTCTCATTTCCTTTGTTCTGAAATTCAAAGAAAATCTTTACCACAGACTTCTTTTATGAACATGATCACAAAAACATACCCCCCACACACAAATAAATAATAAACAAACAAATAATCACACACAATCACCCTTCCCAGTGACTGAACAAGAAATCAAATAGCAGCTCTTCGATTCCTAAACATTAATATGCTGGGCTGGACACTATTACTGGTTTTGTTAATTGTTCTTTTATAGGGTTTTGATCTAAGTGGTGGCCTACAAGGCCTTAAAAGTAACACGACACAGCATATTTCCAGCAAGGGTTCCCTTTCAGTTGCTAAAAGGTCATACATGGAAATCACAGCTATAAAGCCACAAGATTCTAGGTACAGTCACTCCCCCTTCTGCGAACACACAGCAGTCTGACTGATAATTTCTTTCAGGAGAACCACAAAGGAAGGTCATCCCTTTTGATTCCCCTCAACATCTCATGCAACAGCACCTATAAAAAAATGCCTTCTATGAACTGTGGAATTTTTATTAACCCAGTGAGAATTGCAATGTGTTGCCGGGTAGGATTACACCATAAGGTGCACGTCTTGCAGCGCAGAGTATTTCCTGATCTCAGGAGAATTCCCCTGCCCCCCCCATGGAAGAAATTTAAATTTCTCCCAAATTGAACCAATCTACCCATAGTCAGATCATGTCTCTTCTGCTTCACTTCATTATATAGGTGTGTGTCTTCAAAGTCATTCCCAGCTTGTGGTGAACCTATCACACGGTTTTCTTGTCAAGATTTGTTCAGAGGGGGTTTGTCCTTGCCTTCCTCTGAGTGTGGGTTTGCATACCACAGTGGGGACTGGAACCCGGTCTCCAGAGTCCTAGTCCAATGCTCAAATGTCAGGTTGGGTGTCTCATCACATCATGGTTCTTCAAAAAACCAGCATGGACACTTTGGCCCCATATATTAAACCAGGGCAAACAAGAGCTCCAAAATACATACTGTTTTTGTTTTTTTGCCCTGGCTGTTTTGCTGTTTGTTCAAAAGAAAACTATATGTAGCACTTGGATAAGATTTTGGGAAACTGCATCTGTCAATACAGGCGGAAATATAACAAAATGTCTATGCTACAGATGCAGTTCTGTGTGGATTCTGCAACAAAATATTACTCCGGGACATCCAACCTGGCAGATGGGGGCTACTACTGCATCTTTCTAGACTGGCTCTGTGGAGTTGGTGGCATGGCACTCCAGCCAGCTATCATTGTTATTGTGTGCCTTCAAGCCCTTCCTGACTTACGGTGACCCTGCATGGGGTCATCTTGGCACGATTCATTCAGGGAGGGGCTGTCATTGTCCTGTACCTGTAACTTTTCCCCATATTCCCCAATCCAATTGGTATTCAGAGTTATGAACATGCAGAGGTTGGGTTCCTGAGGGAACACACTACCCTCCTCCTTGCTGCTAGGCCTCATCTCCATAGCAACTGGCCAGGACCAAGAACTCTCTGGTTGAGAATTCTGAAGGCCTCTCCCAAAACTGCAAACCCCAGGATTCCACAGAATCTTCTTAGGCAGCCAATCACATGAGGTCTTTGCCTGACACAGACAAACAAACTTTGACTTTTATATATTAGATGTGAAGATGCACCCTTGTGGGCAAAAATCCTTGTCACACAGATACTGTGGGATTACTTGCTTTGATGTGCCTTCAAGTCATTTCTGACTGATGACCACCCTATCCTATGACTTTCTTGACAAGATTATGCCACTGCCTTCCTCTGAAGCTGAGAGAGTGGGACTTACAACAGTCACACAGCAGGTTTCCATGGCTCAGCAAAGATTTGAACCCTGGTCTCCCAGAGTTCTAATTCAAGACTCAAATCACTACACTACATCCCTTAAATAAGCACCAACTGACCTTGTAACTGTCCCAATATGTCTTTGCTTACCTGAGTGGGAGGAGCTTTGGGCTTTTCTGCTACAGCTATTTTCACTTGCTTATTGTTAACAAGAACTGGCACCGTCTCACCATACTTGACAGCTGCTATTACCGCCTCCTTATAATTCATTTCAAGGTAGGCCTAAATGAGAGAAGATTTGTTTTTAACATTTACTGTCGGAAGGGCAATTCTGCTTTTTGGCATTTTCCTTAGGAAAAAGAGCAACAGAGAACAGCCAATTGGGAACCAACCACACTGTGTTTTTGGAAAAGAGCAGGTACATTTTCTTGCTTTTAAACACAGTACTGCAATGCAGCTATAAGTAACTATAACTATAAGTAACTGCCCAGGATTCCTGATAAAAATAATATTCCAAAAAAGCTAATAGGCTTTTATTAGTAGGCTGCTAGCTGAGCAAACATCTTTTCATCTTAATCCAGAAAACAAACAAATTGTAATCTTAAAGTCACATTTTGGATTTTTTAATGACTTCTGAGATCAACAGAATGTTGAGATAGAGGACAAATGAAATTTTCTGATATTCAGAGTATTTACAGAAAAATGTTTCTATAGTACATTCACTTGAAACAAGGCTTCTTTGATGGTACATGGAAGCAGCTCAGTTGGAGAACTCAGTAAAGGAAAAGCTTTTAGCCTTCCATCTCCATTTCGGAAGGAAAAAAGAACTAAGACAATAGCAAAAATCTTCTTGCACAAAGATCTGGAAAAAAATGGTTCTGTAAGAAAAAGCCACAGGTTTGAAATGCCGGTATTGAAAACAGAATTAAAATTAAGGAATACAAACCCAGGGAATCCTGCATGGAGGATCCTGAAAGGAACATGTGCAGCTGCTAGCTGTTCAAATACTACCCACTGTAATGTGGCCTGCAGCAAAGATGGAATTATTATAGAAATGTTGCATTAGAAGCATAGTAAGCTGCTTACCTCATTTCTAGAACGAAGCACGAAGATGTCACTAACTTTTCCAAAGGGCTGAACAATTTTTTTAATATCATTATCTGTAAATCCATCATCTGGTAAATCAGATATTCGAAGAACTGTACCACAACTCCAGGCTTTACTTGACAAAAGCTACAAATTAAACAACATTTAAAGGAGCATTTTAATTCATTTAACTGATCTGCAGGTTCTTACAATATTTTAAAGCAACATTTTAAATTCTTTCAACTGGTTCGTGAGTTCTTGCTTTCTGATATGCTGTCATGAGCACATCAAAGAAGAACTCAGGAAGAGTTAAGATGACACAAGTCATCTGAAAGAACCACACAAGACAAGGATAGTTCAAAATCTCTTACGTGTATCATATGCTTTTAAAATTGACTGAAATGCTTAGAAAACGAGTTATGTAAACAGAAGATAACCCCAAGGATCCCATCACTATATGGCATAGCCAAGAGAAGACAGGAATGGATTATGGGAGATGAAGAAGCTGGCCTTTCCCCTTGAGGACATGGTGACTAAATGCTGAGATACAGTAGAAGGTCCTAGAACAGACTCTGCAGCCTGCATTTTTTCTTTTCTTTCTCTTTTTGGAGCACATTTCTTCTGTACAGTGCCAATATATCAGTTGAACTTGGATGACTATAAATACACTTTAAGAGGCTGGAATTTGTATCACATGACCTGTGTAGCAAAATCTCTCTGGGCAACTGCTAGCTCTGGCCGTTCCCCTCTCCAGGATGCATCAGCACAGCTGGAAGTGACTTTGCATCACTTTTTTCACACAATTCACCCTAAAAAGCCTTTACATGTTTTAATTTTTTGACTGTGTAATCTCATTTCAACTTTTGTTGGATTTAATCCAACATGTTTTTTAATTTGTTGTAAGCTGCTTTGAGTCCCAAACTGGGAAAACAGCATGATAGAAATAAAAATAAGTATAAATACATACAAACATAAATTTAATAGTAGCTGGGATCACGAGGGCAGAGCACAGGTTTGTCCCAGAACCCTTAAAGGCTTCTTCTCAAGAAAGAAAGCCATTCCCATTTTTGTCCTACAAGGAAAAACATAATGTTTCATCACTCGGGGACACTGTAATAATTGTGGGTGAAACTCTGCCATCACCTCGACATTAAGTCCAAAACCCAGGAAAATGCTACTGACCCTGTTGTAAGGAAGGGGGACGCTTTTCTTTGGTTCCACTGCGGGTGCTCCTGCGGCCATCTTCTTCTCTTTCCCCTCAGCTGTTGCTCCTCCTTTCTCTGGCCCACCAGCAGCCTTGGGAGGCTTTGCTTTAACATCAGATGAGCCATGATGAGATACTGTTTCCTTTTTCGAAGGCTTTGAAGGACTACTTGTGTGTTTTTTCACACTTCCAACTGCCTTCCCTGACTCCGATGCCGTTCTCTTTGTTCCTGAGCGCTCACGGCTTAATGTTTGGTGTGACTTCTGCTTATTGTACTGTTCAACAAAACGTGGCCCCAAACATTTCACCACAGCTTCTAAGGCCTCATCTGGAGTAAGGAGAAAAGAAGAAAAAAAAGAACCCACTCCATAAACTACTTTGTCACTCTATGGAGTTTCTACAGCATGTCAATACTGGCTGAGACAATCAGTGGTCACAGACAAACCTTAGAGACAAAGGGTTACACAGTGACTGCTGAACTACATGTCTCCATCCCACAGCTTTGCATTAATTATACCAAACCCACAGCAGTGCATGTACCTATTTTCTTATTTTTCCTACACGCATGTAACTTGGATAGTAAAGTGTACTGGACAATGTCTCCTATTAATGGTACATCAGTCCAGAGGAGGAGGAAGACAAGAAAGGCCCACACTTCATCACAGTTTAGTATATGACATGGACCTTCACCAAGACTGCAAACTATGGGATACTTCAGTTTTTGAATAAAAGTCACCTGCACTAAGCTGTCATTTTATATTCAGACACAGAGAGTGAACTTTTCTGAAAATTAAGGCAGAGTGGGAAACTGCCAGAGGTTCAGGAGTTTACTCTCATCCTCTGGGGATGGGGATGATATGGCTGCCACTTTCAGGAACCTCAAGTCTTCAGACTGTACTTCACCTCCACCCCACCAAGGTGTGGGCTTAAAAAGAAGTTACTCCTGCTTCTAAAAAAGCCTAAAAAATCCACAGGACCAATGAAATATCCAGAAAATCCACACTTCCTTACACTACCTTGCATATTCATGACTAGGTATGACTAGTGCCTTGTCACTAGAAAAGCCAACTGTAGCTGGTTGCAGGCCAACACAAGACAGCAGGAGACCAGCATCCACTCAAACTTGAATAAGATTTCCGCAACATAAAGCTTCTTTCCTATTATGGCACCACAGGAAGTCGTGAAAGAGAGACTTAAGACAAAATACTTCCCTCTACCCACAGAAAACTCATCTGCCACCATGGAGCAATCTTTAGCAATTCTTCACCTAAGCAAGGAGAATCACAGAATCACAGAATCACAGAAATGTAGAGTTGGAAGAGACCACACGGGTCATCCAGTCCAACCCCCTGCCATGCAGGAACACCCTCAAAGCACTCCCGACAGATGGCCATCCAGCCTCTGCTTAAAAACCTCCAAAGAAGGAGATTCCACCACACTCCGAGGCAGCATATTCCACTGCCGGACAGCCCTGACTGTCAGGAAGTTCTTCCTGAGGTTCAGGTGGAATCTCCTTTCCCGCAGCTTGAATCCATTGCTCCTTGTTCTGGTCTCTGGAGAGGCAGAAAACAAGCCCTCTCCTTCCTCTACATGGCACCCCTTCAAATATTTAAACATAGCTATCATGTCCCCTCTTAACCTTCTCTTCTGCAGACTGAACATACCCAGCTCTCTAAGTCTATCCTCATAGGGCATGGCTTCCAGGCCCTTCACCATTTTGGTCGCCCTCCTCTGGACCTGCTCCAGCTTGACCATGTCCTTCTTGAATTGGGGTGCCCAGAACTGGACACAGGATTCAAGATGAGGTCTAACCAAAGCAGAGTAGAGTGGTACCAGTACCTCCCTCGATCTAGACACCATACTCCTATTGATGCAGCCGAGAATTGCATTGGCTTTCTTGGCTGCCGCATCACATTGCTGACTCATGTTCAGCTTGTGGTCTATTAAGACTCCTAGATCCCTTTCACACGTACTGCCATCCAGCCACGTGTCCCCCATCCTATATTTCTGCATTCCATTTTTTCTACCTAAGTGTAGGACCTTACACTTCTCTCTGTTGAATTTCATTTTGTTAGCTTTGGCCCAGCTCTCCAATCTATCCAGGTCATTTTGAATTCTGATCCTGTCCTCTGGTGTATTAGCAACCCCTCCCAATTTGGTGTCATCTGCAAATTTGATGAGCATGCCCTCCAGTCCTTCATCCAAGTCGTTGATGAAAATATTGAAGAGCACTGGGCCCAGGACAGAACCCTGTGGCACCCCGCTAGTCACTTTTCTCCAGGATGAAAAGCAGCCATTGGTGAGCACCCTTTGGGAACGGTCAGTCAACCAGTTACAGATCCACCTGACAGTAGCCCTGTCCAGCCCGCATTTTATTAGCTTCTTTGCAAGAATGTCATGGGAAACTTTGTCAAAGGCCTTACTGAAATCGAGATATGCTACATCCACAGCACTCCCTCCATCTATCAAGCTAGTAACTCTATCATAAAAAGAAATAAGATTAGTCTGGCATGACTTATTTTTGAGAAATCCATGTTGACTTCTCGTGATTACTGCATTGCTTTCTAAGTGATTAGAAACTGACTGCTTAATGATCTGCTCCAGGATCTTTCCGGGTACTGACGTCAGGCTGACTGGGCGATAATTATTTGGGTCCTCTTTTTTTCCCTTCTTGAAGATGGGGACAACATTTGCCCTCTTCCAGTCTTCTGGAACTTCTCCTGTCCTCCAAGATTTCTCAAAGACCATAGCAAGTGGTTCCGAAATGACCTCTGCCAGTTCTTTTAATATCCTAGGATGCAATTCATCTGGCCCTGGAGACTTGAATTCATCCAGTGTGGCCAGGTATTCTTGTACCACCTCTCTACCTATTATGTACCGCGTTTCCCCTGCTTCCTCCCCTGCTCCCCAACCACCAGGTTGAGTCCATGTATCCTTCTGGGAAAAAACTGAGGTAAAGAAGATGTTAAGTAGTTCTGCCTTTTCTCTTCCCCCTGTTAGTAATTCGCCATCTTCTCTGCGCAGCGACCCTATCGCCTCTTTCTTTTTCCTTTTGCTGCGGACATATTTAAAAAAGCCCTTTTTATTGTGTTTAATGTCTCTGGCCAGCCTAAGTTCGTTCTGTGCTTTAGCCTTTCTGACCTTCTCCCTACATCTCCTGGCTACTTGCTTAAATTCTTCTTTGGTGGTTTCCCCCCTCTTCCATTTCCTGTACACGTTTCTCTTAACCCTTAGCTCAGCTGAGAGTTCTTTACTCAACCATTCTGGTTTCTTCAGGTGCCTTCCATTTTTCCTCCTTATTGGCACAGTTTTAGACTGTGCCTTCAGTATCTCCCTTTTAAGGAACTCCCATGCCTCCTGAACTCCTTTCTCTTTCACTATTCCTGACCACGGAATTTCAGCCAGCAGCTCCTTAAGTTTACAGAAGTCCGCTTTTTTAAAATCTAAGATGACTGTCTGGCTACACGTATCTTCTCCTTCCCACTGAATGCCAAATTCCAATAGGGCATGGTCACTCCCCCCTAAAGATCCCACCACTTCTACCTCATTAACAACATCATCCCTGTTGGTCAGGATCAGATCTAGAATATTTGATCCCCTTGTGGCCTCTTCCACCTTCTGGACCATGAAATTGTCTGCAAGACAAGCAAGAAACTTGCTGGACCTTGCTGTCTTGGCAGAGTTTGACTGCCAACATATATCCGGGTAATTGAAATCTCCTATTATTACTGTATCTCTCCTTTTTGAATGCGCGGTCATTTGGTTGAGGAAGGCGTCATCAAGGTCCTCAGTCTGGGTTGGAGGTCTGTAGTAAACCCCCACCAGAATATCCCTATTGTTTCTCGCTCCCTTAATTTTTACCCAGATGCTCTCGACCTGGCTTTCTGGGTTTAAGTCATGGATCTCTTCACAGGTGAAAACATCCTTGACATACAAGGCTACTCCTCCTCCTTTCTTGTTTGGTCTATTTCTACAAAATAGGCTATACCCCTCTATTCCTACATTCCAATCCTGAGACTCATCCCACCAGGTCTCAGTGATGCCTATCAAATCGTATTTTTTTTGTTGTACTAGGAGTTCAAGTTCATCTTGCTTGTTTCCCATACTCTGCACGTTAGTGTAGAGACACTTAAATTCCCGGGCCCTTCCTGCAAGTCCTGTACTATAGTTTCTACTCCTTCCACCATTGGACGCTTGTACTACTTGGTCAATATAATTTGGGCCTTTCCCCCCTGCACTCGCCATGTCTTTGCCCTGAATAATATTGTCTCCCTCCCCAGCAGAACTTAGTTTAAAGACCTCTTAATCCTCCGTGCAAGACTGTTTGCAAAAACATTCTTGCCAAGTTTCGTGAGGTGCAGCCCATCCCTTGCCAGAAGCCCACGTTCATGAAAATTCAGGCCGTGCTTCCTGGCATCATTTCTTGTTCATTCTCCTGCTCCTCAAGAAACCTGCTCCTCAAGAAACACCTGCCTCAAGAATATCATGCAGGACATACCTGAGCCTGTAAATGCACTCAGTGTCTCCTTGAAAGCAACAGTAGCCTGTACCATGAATGCTACCACCAGCTGCGTTATAGCAATGGAATCTAGGGATGCAGCTGCTAGGTCAAGACCCCCAGGAAAAAGATCCAGTTTATCCCCTGGCAGAGTTCAGCTACTCCAGACTGGGGAAGCAACTGAGCCACAGTCATAGAATCCTATGGTCGAAAGGGGCAGCATGGACCCTGGAGTCCAACCCCCTGTTCAACGCTAGACCTCCTTCTAAAGCATCCCCAGCAGGTAACTGTCCAACCTCTTTTTGAAGATCTTCAGAGAAAGAGACCTCACCACCTCTTCAGCTAATTGGTTCCAATGCTGAATTACTCTCACCATCAAGAAGTTCCTTCTACTGTTCAATCAAAATCTACAGTTGTCAGCCTCATCCCACCAGCCACCTTCCTCACCTTGGTTCATAGCACAGCTACCTCAGATTTCTTGAGCCACTACCAAGATTTTTGGGGACCGACTGTTTCTTTCCTTGTCTGCCTCAAAAATTCATGCAAGATTCCCCCCTGCTTGTGTGCCAGTTCTGTTATACTGAGTTGTACTACCAGGTTGAGCTTCTGCAGCCAGGCCTAACAATGACATGAAAACACCAGGAGACTAAACCTGGGACTGGGTTCCAGTTATCACACTCTGCTATCAGACTCAGGTCTGCCTTTGGCCAAGAAGCTACAAGAGGAAATGACAAAAGCAGAAGACTTAGTCCAAACATGAACTGGTTGGCTTTGGTGCTCTCTTTTCCCTGCACAGCATGGAATGCTGAAGGAAAATGCTCTTCCACATCACAGTTATGTTACAAAACAAATGCAGCATAAATCAGTAAATGATGAATCCCTCTTTCTCCTGTTCAGTCAAGCCACTTAACTGCTTTCCCTTTTGAAATGAACAACAGAATTATTCACACCAAATGAACATCATGCAAATAAATTTGAAGCCGGATAGTTGCTGTTAAAACAAGTGGCTGCATGAAATAAAAACGACTGCATGAAACAATTCCACTACTTCACCCAAGCATTCTGCATCTGAAACTAAAGGTTCTGTAACATCCACCTTACCTGGAGAGCCAGCTGATCTTCCTGATCCTCTCTCTCTACTAAAAGATATACGAAAGCGTGAGTTCAGAGGTCGCCGTGGAGACCTTGACCTATGCCTAGGACTAGACAGTCGCTTTGGACTTCGACTTCGCGGCCTGCTTCGCGGCCTGCTTCTTGGGCGACTTCGTGGGCGACTACGTGGCCGGCTCCGCGGCCTGCTCCGGCTCCGTGGCCTGCTCCTGCTCCGCGGCCTGCTCCTGCTCCGCGGTCTGCTCCTGCTCCTGCTCCGCGGCCTACTTGTCCTGTAATATCTGGGGCTCCTAGATCGTGACCGAGTCCGATGCCTGGCATGGTCAGAGCTTGAGCGTCTTGAACGCCTGGGGCTAAAACTGGCAGAACGTCGCCTCAGACTATGGTTCTCCTTTCTGTCACCTTCACGTCTACAAACAGAATAGGGAGAAAATTATGCCTTTTGCTCAACATTTCTGAAATAACTGTCTTAGGAACAAACTGTCTTAGCAGTTTACAGCGCATTAACAGTGATGAAACTAGGCGTTTGTGCAAGTTTAATATAAAAGTTAATTTTTAAACATTTATTAAGATCAAAAAGAAGGAAACTATTTAGCAGGTTAAACACTTGCTCAGATGTTACCCGGTTCCTTATACTCCACCCTTCCCATTCTTCTCTGCACTTAGAAATAACAACTAGAATGAGAATCTTACCAGTCCGAAATAATTTTTTTAAAAAAAGGTTTTTGGGGGGCAGGGTGGGAGTGATAAAACACAGATAGATAAGAAGACTGGAAGAATCATACAGTATATCATTGCAGCTGCCAAGCTACATTTTGCTCAGAGAAGGAAATATTCAATTGTTTCATCTCAGGAAGAAAGGATGATAAAATTGCTGGATTTGGCAGAAATGGATCAACTGAGCTTGAATGAAAAAAGGCAAGGATGGATGCCACAGGGTTACTGAAGTTATCCGTCCTTGTTGTTGTTGTTGTGTTATGTGTGCCTTCCAACTTATGGTGACCCTATCACAGGATTTTCTAGGGCTGAGAGTGTGTGATGTAGCCTAGGTCACTCAGAGGGCTTCTATGACTGAGTGGGGGATTGAAGCCTAGTCTCCACAGCTGCAGTTCAACATTCAAACTACTACCCCATGCTGACTCTAAGCTAAGATAAGGCACAGAAATTGGCAAACTGTTTTGCTATTCAGCCTAATTCTATTCCTACCACACAAAAGACATTCATGCATTTTTTTTTTAGTGCTGAACAGGTGATTAAGGCAATGTTTCCACACAGAAGGCGTTGTACAACTTTGACAAATGAAGATCAATAGGTAGGTGTTGCTGTGAATGTATGCTTTGCATCCATTCCAGCAAGCAGCTGCAAGCACTCTATGGAACAGTTTACAGTCCAACTACTACCAATTCTCATGTATAATTCTCCCAATGACAGACATAAAGCCCCATTTTAAAAAGGCTTTAAGAAGGTAAAGACTACTGCATTTTTTTTTAAGCACCCCAAAAAGCAATCATATTTTAAATGTTACCTTTTTGATGAAGAATGGGATTCTGGATTCCAGTCAGGGTATCTGTTTTAAGAATAAAATTGTCAATGCAAGAAGCTGGCCAGGTACACTACTGCTCAAACATTATATGCTGTATAGCATTTTCATAGTATTGTTTTACTACAGACTGCTATCTCCTTCTCCGTTCAAGACAATACTTCTGTATGTTGCAGGTACTGGCTGAAGACCTTCTTTTTAAACTCTACTATTAAATCAGACTTAGAAGAAACTTCTTAATATTCAAAGCCAAATAACTTCCACACTTACGCTCTGCACAAGACTTCACTTCCTTCTTCAAAACAAGAACAAAACTATCTTTTCTGTGTTCTTCTTCTCTCTCCTATCCTTTCACTTGTCCTTCTTCCTAAACTCCCTAACCCAAAACATGGTGAAAATGCCACCATATCCTCTAAAGGCTTTGAAGGCAAAACTTTTTTTGACTTCTTGTCCAAGTCTCCTAGGAGGTTGATGAAGGCCCATAGCCTCCCACGGTTGCCCATCCTGCTCTACAGTGAAGGCACAACTACTCTACTGCCATATATACCTACTCCAAGCCCCTGCTTAATCCCAACTCTACTACCCCACCATCCCTCACAGCATTTCCACACCTACCCCAAAACACTAAGTTTACCAAGTGTAGTCTGCAAAATAAGAGTTTTCTACTCCCAAGTATTTCAGCAGCAACTGTACCTCTATCTGGGCCCTGGGTCCAGCGCCTCGTGAGAATCTTAAGTCATCCATTCCTGCCATCCCAATAGTTACACACCTGGTTGCCCTCATATTCTTGCTTTTCTATCTATGGCAAATATACACATGCCAGGCTTTTTTTCTTCCACCTATCTACCTACCTGCCCATTTGTTACATTTGTATGACAAGGCCCCTCACCAGTGATTCAAGCTTCTCTGATTTATGTTGCCAAAAAATCTCAGGCTCTACGCCAGTGGGTGTTTCCCAGCTCTGTTCCAGAGTGTCCCATTGAATTATCAGAACTAGACCATGCAAAATATAACTGAAACTCAAGAACTCTAGTACCCAGTGGTTGTACGCCTCTGTGTATCAGTTCTCACTGAGGAACATAAGAAAGAAGGTGATATTGCGATAAGCCTTAGGCTTGATCCAGAATGGCCTTTCTTTCATTCTAACTGCATGTAGCCCATGTATAAATGTAACGTATTAATAAGCCAGCATCTAGAGCAGATAATTCCCAACATCCACAGTTGAGTACTGTGCACCAACAAAGACAGAGAATGCCTTGCTGGTGAAGGGTGACAAAGTATTCACCATTCATGCTGTATGATTCAGCAGTTAAATTAAATGATATGAAACAATCACAGCAGTAAGCCACAACCCACAAAAGTCAATGGTTCTGCCCAACGAGCAGTCATTAAAATGAGCACAATACAAAAGCATAGGAGCCACAACTACCATCACACAATCTGTGCACAAGCTAAATGAAAGTCCTTACTGTTGGCGTAGCTGACGACAGTTCTCTAGATGGGCTGAAGTATTCTGATGCTGAATCCAATCCTGCAGGAGGAAAAAAGCAGCCACATATCAAGGACAGAGCACTATTACTGTTATTGAACCCTGGACAGATTCCCATTACATTTACCCTTCACTTTTCAACCAAAGAGCTCAAGATAGCAGACCTGCTTTTTTTCACTGATCCATCTCTTTATGCTCATAACAATAGCGCAGTAATATTCAGGCTGTCCAAAATGAGTCAACAAAACCTCACTCTTTTGTTTCAGCAATATGATCCACAAGTCAGTTTAGGAGAAACACAATGAGAGTAACCTGAAGGCAACACCTGACAAGCACTGGTGTTCTGAGTGGATACAAATTCAAGGTACCTGGACTGCAGGCCTCATGGCAGTAGTGTACTGCAGTCCACTTTTTAACACAGGCCCTGGAGGATCCACATATTGGTAGGAAGACCACAGCTGTCACAAACACAACTGGCATGGTGCTACAGTGTACTTTCCTAGACAGAGAAAACAATGCAGCACTATTCTGGCTGCCTGCTGTTGCAGTCAAGGCTCCATTCAGGCACAGTGCTATAGGATGAACAGGAAGCAGCAGTGCGGATAGGAAAGGGCAGCAACATTCACATATTACATGGCCATATTATTATGGTGCAGAAAGAAGTAGTGTAACTCTCTAATCTGTTACAAATATTAAAAAAAAACCTCTCTGTAATAAAACTCTGCTTTACTTAATTCCTATGCATTTTAAGTAAACTGAAGATGTTAAATATTACAGAAAGGAAATGCTATGAGTTAAGAGACCATGTCATGCCAGTCCACTGACTTTGTACCTAGTCCTACAAAATACAAGATCTGTTTTCCCTATGATCATTAAAATGTCATAAGATGTTGTATGCTCCTATGCCCCGGATCCTGAGAGAAGCACTACTTTTCTCTCAGAATTATGGAACTCCCTTCTTTTGAGGCTATCAAAATCCAAATATTTTTCACAGAAATCACACAAGATCCCATCTTAGCAGGGCCTTGCTGCATTCAACAGCCAAGAGACCAAGATCCAATAGGAAATTTCACCCTCTACCCTCCACCCAGAAGAAGAAGGCAGCAAAGGGGAGACTCTGGTCAGAGAAGGAGCGGTTCCTGAAGACCTCCTTTTCTCTTTGCTTCCTCTCCTTTTATCTTTTGCACTGTATCTATTAAATAGCAGAATGCTTTGTCTTTCCATTTATGTACAGTAAAGTGCTTGGAAATATCTTATGCATTTTAAAACATATTGTCGAATTAATAACAAGCATACATATTATAATTCAAAGCTCTGTCACCATGCCGTTGAGCAAAAAGTGTATTATTCAGTTTGACTTTCTGAGCCTATGCACTGGTGCTGGTGGTAACATAAAGGCTGTGGTACAGTGATCACTTTAAGAGAAACATTGCTATGATACATGGAAAAAATGGACTTCTGGGAAAACTGTATGCTACTTCAAGGCTGCAACTGGAAGCAGAGTATTAGGAAACAAGTCTCAATGAACAAAAAAGAACTTATTTCTGAGTAGCCATGTACACTCTCACGCTATAAAATACTTCTAGCCTTCATGTTAATTACACATTTGAATATATTAACATGTCACAACATATGGAGCATTCCAGCTGTTACAAGGCTAGAGAATAGAGCACAACCCATGCTGGGCCCTTGAAGCATGTGTGGACGTGTAGGTACATAATCTAAAGCCATAAAACAAACACAAATTTATGGAAGTGTCATTTCACATCTACTTCAGAATTACTGTAGGCTTCAAAATATGAATCTTTGAAATTAAAATAAAATCATTATTGAAAATGTCAGTTTCCCTCAAGAGTTCTAGCAACATTATATTTCTATGACATCTGGATCATGGCACTCCTTCATACAGAAAGTCTAAAGTAGTGATACTGTTGTGTGCCTTCAAGTCATTTCTGACTTATGGCTTAGTGAGCCCATCATGGGGCTTTCTTGGCAAGATTTATTTGGTGGGGGTTGCCTTTGCTTTCCTCTGAGGATGAGAAAATGTGGCTCACCCAAAGTTACCCAATGGGTTTCTGTGGCTGAGCGGCAGCACGAACCCTAGTCTCCAGAGTTGTAATCCAACACTCAGACCATTAGAACACACTTGCCCTGACAGACAAGACAACAATAAGGAGTACCTATTCTGAATACAGGCTGTGTTTGAACCAGAAAAAAAGAGCATAATCCTTCATACAAAAATTATGGTCAAGAAGCTTCTCAGTGCTGCTTTAAAGTCTCTAGGCTGGATCCAGAACAAGTTCGCAGCAGACAGGTCATGCTGAAATCCACGAGTAAAATCAAGGCATGACTACTTATCTTATGACACTTCGATTTCAATGGATGGTAAGGGCATCTAGCTTGATTTAGACCTGACGCCCTGCCTTTTCACTCTATCCATACCTTTACTCTCATACAAGTAACAGTTCATCTTTTATTCTAAGAAGCAGACTAAACAGCTACAGCAATAGTTAAAGTACTAAGACATATTGCATGAAACTGTTGTCAAACTGAGCTTTCAGACTCTGTCTTTACTTGGGGCATTTAAAAGACAAGACCTCCAAAAGAGCTTGCAAATGCCAAGGGCACCCACCAGCAGCTTGTGGAACTTCCATAATGCCACTGTAATGGAAATCCAAGTAAATACAATTTGGTCAATAACACACGGGTGTGTATGGACGGCTACACCACTTCAGCATTTACACAGAGGAGAAAAAATGCAGCCCAAAGACCACACATGGCCCCCAGGAGTCAACGTTTTGTCTCCAAATGGCTTCTGGGGGGCATGAGGGGTATTTTTGGGAGACCTACAGGCACAAGAGAGGCTTTTTTTTTAATATGGAGAGTGAACAGGGAGTAACCCGGGGGGGGGCAAAATGGCAAAAACCTCCCTCACACACCCAGAACACATCTGGCAGCAAGAAAAAAAAAGATTTTTTTTTAAGGGTTATGCAGCCCTCTAAGTTCTCCTGGGCCTCCTACCCTTCCACAGTTGCCCACTCTATTCAGATGGTACTGCTGTGTAGGCCAAGATAAGGCACACCAACATTAGACCATGGGAGTTGCTGAGGCCACTTCAACCCTAAGCCAACTCTGTCTATACCAAGGAGTATAAGCTATGGTTCCCTTGATAAAGGGTAGTACCTAATTGCTCTATTTCCTTTGTCAAGTTTGCAATCTCTAAATAATTAGTGGCTACAGTTGCTGTGGTTTCTTTAGAAACAGACAGACATAACTGAAGCATACCTTCCAGATCAGACAAAGCATTTATTTCCAGTCTTCTTGGTTGCTGGACATTTTAGGGGAATAAATCTCTAACCTCTCCATGAGTCAGTTAAGCCTCAGTGTACAGGTCATGCTGTGTATACATGTATGCAGTGATCTGTGAGGAAAAAAATGACTCACCTTCAAATGTCTACATTCTACATTACAGAGAGAACACATGTGTGGAAATATTCTTGGAGACGTAGCGTAGTAGTCATTCATCATCGATGGTGTTGGCAGCCTCTTCATCTTCTGTGAAAAATCTGGCAGCCAAGAGGCTTTCACCACACCAAAAGGAGACTTGATAGGTTCGTTAGCTTCTTTCTTGTTTTTTTTCTGGCCACTGGCAGACCAAGGTGGAACATTAGAAAGATCAGTCCTGGATTCATGATGAATCCTGTCATGTCTGTTTACACCTCCAAGTATTTCAGGTGCAAAAGGGGGTGGAGGCTGGTTCACAGTCGCCATTACGGGTGGGGCAACTGATGGGGGAGGCAAAACCTGCTGGACAACAGGAGGCATCCCAGGCTGAGGTACAGATGGTACCACAGGCGGCATCATAGGCTGGACAGGGGGAGGTACCCCGACTCCACCTGAAGGGAGGCACAATCCAGGCACCTTGTTCGAAGTATCCATAGGGAAAAAGGACTGACTACTTGGTGTGCTTCTCTGGAACCCCATCTGTCTTATTAGTTCTTCAATTGCATTCATTGTTTTACTGGTCACGCTGCCAGGTGCACTCACTGCTGAAGCAGGTTGTGGTGCCTGAAACCCTTTCACACTCTCCTCAGTTGGTACGTCTGAGTCATAAACTTTGACATCAAGGGGCCCTTCGGTATATCCATACTTGCTTTCATGGCCGTAATCAATCACTTTGCTCTTCATGACGGAGCCACGCCCGTCGTCACTGTGAAAGGTCTCCTTTTCTCTGTTCTGAGAAGGTAAACTAGGTAACTGGCGAGCCATTTTGCGCATGCGGATGTCCCTCAAGATTAACGGCATATTTTCAGGCGTTAGCTGCTCATCAGGATAACGACTAAGTTCTTCCAAGTCTTCATTAGACAAGCCGAAGCTGGCTAAGATACTTGAGGCACTCTCATTTGTGTAACGGCTCTGAACAGCTGGCGTACGTTCTGCCATCCTTCCCGAAGCAGGCTGGTCCCGGCTACTATTTCCAGAGGGAAATGGATTATCCCAGGAAGGAGAACATCCTTCTTCCTTCTGTTGCCGCTCCACATTCATTCTGTCTCCTGCTTGCCTCGGATCCATTCTGTGCTGAGTGCTCTGAACATCCGGCCTTGAAAATCCTGACCCCATTTCCGATCCCATGAATCTTTGGGGTATTCTGTGAGTAGGACTAGGTGGGAGCTGCCTTTGAAGACCTCCAGGCCCAGGTCCTGGCCCCTGAAAAGGCCCGCGTGGGATTGGACCATGCGCATTAGGTCCCCTTGGCCTTGGAGGCATGTTTCCTCTAGGGTTAAACATGGCAATTTTCAGGAATGCCTCATTTAGCAAAGCATAAGATGCTATAGAATGGTTTGAAGCCACCAAGTTCAACTGATGAAGAGCCAACTGTGTCTTAATGTGAGCAAGCTGTAAAGGAGGAGGGCCCAATAGAAATGGGCTGGCAATGCCAAGGTTCAGAGAATTCACAAGGGGTGCAAAACTTTCCAAGAACACCACAAAGCTGAAAGTTAAAACACACAAAAATTAGGTTACATTTATCTTTCAATCTACTGTTTCATGTGGTTCTACTGCCTGCAGGAAATTACTTGAAAAATACATCCTTCAATTTGTTTTTCAAAATGGCTACTCGTCTTAGAAAATGCAGTAATTTATTTCAGCCATTAGTCAATCTGTGGTTCTTACATAATTACGTTGTTTAGGTACCACAAACTTTTCATCAGACATCGTTTGTATTTAAGTCAAACGCTAACTAAAACAGAAGTTTTCAAACACTGAAAACTCTTCTGGCTTTCCGATAGCCTACCACACTATGAAGGGCAATTTACTTACAATGTCAAAAAGAAATACAAATTGTAGCACAAGCAGGTACCTACAACAGAGTGTACAGCTCTCTATACATTTGCCAGACCATAAGTCACACTGAATTCACAATTAAGTTAACACATGCAGGTTTGCTCCATACAAACTGTTTCTGACACAGCAGTTGCAGCAACAGCAGTGTTATAGCTATGACCCATACAGTAGGAAAAGCTGGAGAAGAATTGCACTTAACCAGCTACATATACATTCAGAAAAACTGCTGCAATTATTTCAGAACAGAAGGTATTTTAAAGATAATATGCAGGCATAGTAAGTCAACATGTAACAGAGAAGAGTACACTAAATGAACATCTGATACCGTCCCACTAACTCAAAAACAAGGAAGATTTCACCTAAAGCTGCTGAACAGCATCAATCTTGAAAAATCTCTGGAATCATCCCAATGTTTGAGAAATTCTTCCTTATGTTTAGCAGAGGTTTTCCATTTTCCACTCAAGTCATCAGAATCAAAAAGACGTCGTGTTTCTAAATCTTAGGTTTATTTATTTGAATACCTTAAATCTTTTCTGACAAGGGCCATTTCCACACTACACTCTTCCAGTGCTACTATTCCACTTCCAACATCCTCAAAGCCCCCTCCCCAAACGGCAAACTCCAGGATTCCATAGGATGTTGAAAGTGGAATAATAGCACTATAGTGCAGAAATGGCCAAGATTTACATGGACATGCGCATTGCTCCCCTCGGGGGGGATGTGATTGAAAAATTCACAGGAAAAAAGATTTTTCATGCAGCATGCTGTTTCCAACTCCCCAATACCAATATAAATTTAAGATGTTTCTATTTTATGTATTTTTTAAAATCCCAAAGAGATTTACCAGAAATCCATCATTGTGTGCCTTCAACTCATTTCTGACTTCCAGCAACCCCAGGGTGAACATACCATAGAGATTTCTTAGCAAGAATGGTTCAGAGAGAATTTGCCTTTGCCTTCCTCTGAGGCTGAGAGAGCATGACCTGCTCAAGGTCACCAAATGAGTCCCCATGTCTGAGCAGGGATTTGAACCCTAGTCTCCAGCGTTGTTGCCCAATGCTCAAACCACTCTTATCACGCTGGCTCTTTTATCAGAAATTGTTTTAGCAAAACAGTAAGATGTAACTGTCTTACAGACTACAAGGCTACCTAAGATAAGGCTTAAAAGAACTTTTAAAGAACTTTTAAGATAATGACAGGATAGAACCGGGATAAACAAGTAAGTTTTTAATAATAGCCAAAAGCAGTGACGTGTCCCATAGGGGATGTGCTACCACTGCGAAGGCCAATTGCTGGGTAGTCACTAGATGTTCATTTGAACATTCAACAGAGAGAAGTGTAAGGTCCTACACTTAGGTAGAAAAAATGGAATGCAGAAATATAGGATAGGGGACACGTGGCTGGATGGCAGTACGTGTGAAAGGGATCTAGGAGTCCTAATAGACCACAAGCTGAACATGAGTCAGCAGTGTGATGCGGCAGCCAAGAAAGCCAATGCAATTCTCGGCTGCATCAATAGGAGCATGGTGTCTAGATCGAGGGAGGTACTGGTACCACTCTACTCTGCTTTGGTTAGACCTCATCTTGAATCCTGTGTCCAGTTCTGGGCACCCCAGTTCAAGAAGGACATGGTCAAGCTGGAGCAGGTCCAGAGGAGGGCGACCAAAATGGTGAGGGGCCTGGAAGCCATGCCCTATGAGGATAGACTCAGAGAGCTGGGTATGTTCAGTCTGCAGAAGAGAAGGTGAAGAGGGGACATAATAGCCATGTTTAAATATTTGAAGGGATGCCATGTAGAGGAGGGAGAGGCTTGTTTTCTGCTGCTCCAGAGACCAGGACAAGGAGCAATGGATTCAAGCTGCAGGAAAGGAGATTTCACCCGAACCTCAGGAAGAACTTCCTGACAGTCAGGGCTGTCCTGCCGTGGAATATGCTGCCTCGGAGTGTGGTGGAGTCTCCTTCCTTGGAAGTTTTTAAGCAGAGGCTGGATAGCCATCTGTCGGGAGTGCTTTGCAGGTGTTCCTGCATCGCAGGGAGTTGGACTGGATGGCCCGTGTGGTCTCTTCCAACTCTACATTTCTATGATTCTATGATTCTATGAAGGATGTGGCACAAACAACAAGGTCTCCCCTGAAGACTGTAAGGACCTAAAGGGCCTGTAATGGGGAAGACAATCTTAAATGTAATCTCATCCTAAACTGTTTAGGGCTTTATCCCAATAACAACACCTTGAGCTTGGCTCAGCGGCCAACTGATGTCCAGCAGCACTCCTTCTGCACAAGAGCCACGTATATAACGACCACACACTCCTCTGAATGTTCTGCACTAGCTGAACTTCCAAAGCAACCTAAATGGCAGATCGATACAGACAGCATTACAGCAATTCAATCTTGAGGTTACCAATCCATGGATCACATGAATAAGCAATTCTTGTCTCCACACAAGCAATGGAACAGCTAAAGTCATAAAAAACACTCTGTGTTGTGGCTGTTCATAGGTCTCTGCTGTCAATAGCAGATACAGGAACAGCCCTAAACTACACAGCCATTCCATCGCAAGCACAACCTATCCCAAAACGGTAATATCACTAATTCCTTGACAATAATACCACTACTTCACACAGCCTACTTTTACACTGAAGGCACAAGAAACAGAGATGGAAGCCACCATTGTACCTCCCCCTACCCCCCAGTCCCTCCCACAGTAGAGGTTAAATAGCATTGGGGACAAAATAATACCTTGGAGCACCCTGCGTCAGGATTAACTGAGGAACAAGGTACAGGATCCCAAAGGTACTCTCTGGACCACAGAAGAAGCTTCTGTGGACCAGAACGCTCAAGTCCCAGTTCACAAAGCCAATCCAGAAAGCTATCATATACATAAGTGTGAAAACAGGTAGGAAACTGAGTAATTTCACATTTTCATTTCACACTTATATCATATATATAAGTGTGAAAACAGCTGGGAAACTGAGTAAGAGTGGTACTCCTCACTCTCAGTCAGGGACTGAGACTGGAATGAATCTAAAACAAGAAATTAATGGTAAAATTTGAAGTCTTTTAGGTATGTCCACAATGAAAGCACTGTTACCACTTTTGTCTAGATGGCTAGAGAAGTGGCAAATTTGGACTTAATACTAGAAGAGTACTTCCACTTGCTACTGATCACCGGGCATTTGGTTCAGAAATATTATCAAAGAGTCCACAAAGTATATAGCTTTTGCAACATGATGGCAAGACACATATAGAACAAAGCTTCTGACCTGACTCGTTTCTTACTTTCTTTAGATCCTTTTATCTTTCCCTAAAGGAAACAAATAGCTAAATATGAATACGTACACACCCACATACAACTGTTTTAAGACAGCAACCCTTTACCACAAGACCAAACTAAAAAGACAACCATTACTCTGAAGGAAGCAAAAACTTGCTCCCAAAACCTTATTTGCAATTTCAGAACAGAGTAGTTTACATTCCAAATGACATGTTTAAAAAAAAAACTAGTGAGAAATTAATTAATGATTTTATATAGAACATTAAACATACAACATAAAATTATTAATATGAATATGTAAAAAAGGGAACTAGGAGTTTCAAATTAAAAATTCTACTATTTCAAACCCAATTAATGACAGGCAAACAGGTCTTCCGTGGATAGGGATGGAATCTAGAGAGGGGTAGCATTTTTTTACTAATGAACATACACACAACACTGGAAATTGTTTCACTGGTATACTTTTGGCAACATAGAAAATGTGGGCAAAAGCAGAATCAGCAACATTCCTTTTAATGTCTCTCATTCCATCCCGATTTTTAAGATGATTGCTTTAATATAATCTAAATAGCTTAGGAGGAAAAAAGACCACATTTTAAACTGTTATTCATAAGATTTATCTACAATTGTTGTAAATGAGAAACTGGGAGATACAAATCTCCACTGGTTTCACATATGCAAATGTGTCATCTTGTATACTATGCTAGGTCCCACTTTGGGAGAACGACAGGATACAAATCAAATAAACAAATGGATATCGCCAGAGATAACAGAAGTCCACTAATAAACTTTCAATATCTTTGCAATTCTAATTCTTTAAAGTGCACAGCACCCAAACTACACAAGCTATTGATTGAATTATCTTGTGGGACATCTGCAGCAACAAATAAAAACAAATGGATTCAAACATGCACACAAATAAATATAAATTAAAAACCTGTGCAGCCAGTTTTTGTAGACAGAATGCTACAGTGGTCCATCCTGAAACCACTGTGTAGTACATCCCCTGATGGAACAGTGGTAAGAGAGGAAATCCACAAATTTAAAGACCAAAAAGTAGGATATCAACTTACTAGATTTATTAAGTAAATCAATTTGAAAAGTGAAACTTACTAAGGCTTGATTTCAGAGGTGTTTGGCCTATTTCTTTAAATTTAAGTTTAATTTCTGTAATTAATTTTAATTTCTTTCTCATTATTTTTAAATCTCAGTTAAAAACCTTTTTGTTTCCAAAAGCTTTTGGAGTTTAACTCAATGTTGTTTTATAATTTTGTCTAATCTGATTACAGATACTTGACAACTGGTATTATATTATTTTGGATTTTTGGTATTTTACCCAGATAATTTGTTTTACAATTGAATGGTAGTTTTATTATTCCTTCCTTCCCCTGGCGGTATGTATGTGTGTCAGATTGTACGCCTTTAGACTGGCAGGACCTACTGTTTCTGGTTGCTTCACTTCTGGTTGCTAATCTCCAGTTTGTGTGCTCTCATCCATCCCAGCACTGCCTTATTAAGTATTAAGGATTTTCACCACTGTCCCATCAAATGGAAATGAAGGGAGAGCTGAGATACCTCAGCTCCAGCACCACTTGCTGGAATACAAATGCAGGAAAGGTGAGAATAATTATAGCGTCACTCCTCCAAAGTCCACTCTGGTAGGACAGACCAGAAGGATATCATGGTTGGCAGTATCTTAAGCCAATGAGAGACCAATAAACTGAAATGCATTCTAGGTGGGAGGAAAGAGAAAATAAAGCTGTGCAAGCATATTCTCAGAATACGGACAGCATACATGATATATAGAGCATACAAAAAGTATATCCTTTACCCATTTTTTACTACATAATAGCATAATTTCCCTACATACAGCATAGTTTGCCTAAATGTGGCACAGGAATACAAACATAAGGCACAGGTCATAAATGGCTACTGCAAGCCCAGAGTAAAGCAGTATTTTAGGTCAGTGTATGTCAGGTCAGGAAGTTAGCACAAGCACAGCAGGAGGGAAACACAGGAGAACGGAGTAATAAGAGATTGTCAATCTTGTAGTAAGAACACAAAAACAAAAAGTGGTGTGGTAATTTAGAGAGACTGTGTGGGAAAAAAATAAAGCATAGTGACAAAGCAATGATCAAACCAGATACCATAACCAAGTCTCGAATACAGGCAGAGTATATTATGGGAAGAAGCTGGGCGAGAGTTGGTGGGAATACCTGTTATTCTGTAATAGGTAAGGTATAGACTATCATTCTTCAGTTTTCTACTTCATGCTTTTACATACCACATGTACATATTACAATACATTTTTTAGATTTGAGTGTTATTTATGCAATGCTTTCTGACCATAAATACTATAAAATGCAACCCATCATAATCATGCATCCTTGCCTCAGGCTGCTGATGGCAGCCATCACTGCACCAAAAGAAAAGCAGCTGACAGCAGTCCAGCCTGCCTCTCTTTTCCCACCCTCCATAACAAATTCCCTTGTAAGTCCTTCCAGATGACTAGAGTGTTTGCAGGAGTGCAGAATGTCCCAGATGGCAGTGCAACTCTTCAGAGGAAAAGAAATGCTCAATGCAGAATTGGCAACAGCGCAGCAGAATGCATCTGCAGTGGACAGCAATTCTGATGCCCTTTAACATGTGTGAAAAAGGAAGGAAGCACACCAAGCAAAAGGGTATTCACAGACAAAGTGTTTATTGAGTCAAGAGTGATACACATACAAACATAATAAGTTTTCCTCTGCCCCTACAAGCTCTGAAAATGCACACTACTTGAAGTATCAAATCTTAGCCAGTCCCAGGATAATTCCATTAGCAAGATGTGCAGTAGATTGTACTGACAAACTGGATTCAGTAGTCTTGCTTACCACCATCAGAGAGGTCAGCCAGGCTCTAGCAACAGAGACAAGCCTGAAACCTCCTCCCAAACATTGGGCCGCGCTGGAGACAGGATAAGCCCCAGCTTGGAAGTTCAACCCCTAACTGAGACTCATTTTGACTCTGCACTCGTTGGTCACCTGTTTAGTGCAAAGTATGAGCAAGATTTCTTCTCCAGCTCCAAGAAGGAGGGAGAGTAGGAGGCACATGGCTTGCTCTTAAACTGGCAGGTGTTCTAAACTTGGAAAAGTCATGAAGTCAGTAAGCTGAGGTGCCTCCCACTCCAGCTGCCTGCTGGAAAGAAACAGGAAGCAGACATGATATGAACAGGGCAACGGCACACGACCTGCTTCTGTACCTAATGGACATCTGATTTCCACTATAAACAAAGAATGAAAACAAGCCTATCTCTCATGTACAACTGGAAGAGGGCTCAGAACCTACTTTCCCTGCTCCAAACTGAGAGCTGGGAAAAAGAACCAGAGGGATTTTCCATGAGATCATGCTGCATTTCAAAAGCATGGCACAAGGAAGGGAACGAGGCCACAAAAACCAGTGTTTGACCAACCAAAACATCCTGATCCCCAATGAATAAAAGGTAACCTTTACAATTAACATCAGTTTCACACTTTCATATACAGGTTTACCTCAATTAATGAAGTAGATATGTTCCTGGGCATTACTTCTTTAACAGAAACTTTGGTACCAGGGGCAGAAATACCATGGAAAGAATAGGGAGAGGTTCTTCCACCACAAAAAATGAAGAGCAGTTCAATAGGTTTCAGTAAACTTCTTTCCAAAACTAGTAAAAGGCACGAGTGAAATGAAACAACCAAGTCAAGTAAGCCTTGCAAAAGTAAAGAAAAAAAATGCTAGTCTTCTAGAGACCTCCTGAAAGCTTGTTCCAAAATGTACACAGGGATCATGTTTTTCTTTCACCAGCTTCCACCTTCTCATGATTGTGATTTTTTGGCCAAACTTACCTACCTATGCTTTTTCTTAAAAAAGACATATTGGGGAGACGTGGTAAGCTGGCTTATCAGTTGCCCCTCTTTTGCATTTCATGCATGGTCAACAAGGATTGGCTAGAGTAGAATCCCTCCTTTCCCCACCATAATCTTCACGGCCTAGTGTACTGAAAACAAGCTGCAGCCTGACACCTAACACCTGTGTTTTCCAGCCCTCCTTCACCATGGTCCCAATGTTGAGGGTGCTAAAAACCTCCCAACTAGACAGCGGATGAGGAAAAAGGAGCTGGGCAGGTATAAAAAGGTTTTGTAAAGAGGAGCTTCTTTGTCAAGGGCTTTATTAACCAAGGTATGCCTGCACTACACAAACTAATTTAGAGGGCTCTGAACCAATATTCTCAATTTTTATTCACCAACATCATGCGTGCACTCCTGTCAAATAAACAGTATCTTCCGGGAGGTTAACAGAGATTTAATTATGCAACTGAAACAATAAGAGAGTCCTCCTCCTTCTCCTCCTCCTCCAACAGGGACCCCCCCAAGCCAGACCCCCAGACAAAGGAGGGGCGGGAGCGTTTGCGTAAAACGCTCTGACTCCCCTGTCTGAGAGAAAGGCCGGGTGTAACCGAAATGAATGAACTGCTTAAATAGGAAACCGCGATGAGTCCTTTCCGGGGAGAAAGGCCGAATATAAACGAAACAAAAGATAAACTGAGCTACGCTCCTGTCGGAAGAAAGGCGGAGTATAAACTAAATAAATAAAGCCAAGTAAACAGCGGGAGCTCAGCTGAGTCGCCGCGCACCCGCACAACGATAGTAACGCCGTTGCTGGGCGACGACGAGAAGCGCTGGAACAACAACCCCGCCGTGGAGGCCGGGCGGACCCTTCGCCGCGGCCGCGGCCTCAGGGCGGAGGCGGCCAGGCCGAGGCATCCCGTTAGCAGGTCGGGGCCTCCCCAGGCTGCACTTCCCTCCCTCCCAACCAGCCGTCCGCCATTTTGTGCGGCCTTCGCCTCCCCTCGGGCCCCGCGGCGCACTTTTTTACCTCAGCGGGGCCTCGGTGGTGGTGGCGGTGGCGGCGGTGGTTGCCGCCGCCTTTGCCGCTTCCCTCGCGGCGGCGCCGTGGCGCCCCGGCCTCCCGCTCCTCCCTCACTCCTCCTTCCTGCCTTTCCTCGTAAGCTCTCCTTCTTTCGCTCTTTCCGACGCGCCAAACCAGCCCAAGCCGCTCTGAGGGAGCGAAACACTCAACAGGCCGTCCTGACAGGAGGCGCATGCGCGCGCGTTCCCGACGTGGAACAAGGCGCCGGATTGACAGGAGGCGCATGCGCACGCTCTAGTTCGCGACGCCGCACAAGCGGTAGGAGGGAAAGGCGAAAGGCGGCAGCGTCCTCAACTCGCGTGATCCTCTCTGCGCACGCGCGCCCTCGGGGAGTTGAGGTGGGGGGGGCATGGGCAGCTTGGGAGAACGGAGGCCCTTTAAGACCAAAAAAAGTCGAGGGGGCGAAGTGCTCGTAAGCTGAGAGACTTTACATTGAGGCGCATGCGCAGAAGGGTTTTCCGTTAGTTTCAGCTTTTTAGGCGTTATGTCCTGACTTTACACCATGATCTGGTTTACAAAAATTAAAACTGAAACTTGGGAAAGGAGTGGAAGAAATTTTTCGGGGTGAACTGCAATTCCCAAAATACCCAAAATTTTGACTACGGCTCCCATCAGGCTTGGCTATGCTGGATGGGGGCTGAAGGCAGCTGCAGGGCAAAAGATCTCTGGCATGGGGAGAAGCCCCCAGCTATGGCCTAAGTCTGGCTTCAGGCAACTTCCCAGAGGTGTGTGCCCCCCAGTGGGCTGGACTGTAACTCCCAGAATCCCCCAGCAGGTACCAGAAGCAGAAATAACATACAAAGAATAGGGAGAGGTTCCCAAGGAAGTCCTGTGATAAGAAACCAGTTAAGCCTGGTGTGCCTTACAGTCCTAGAAGCGATGCTGATTCAGCCTAATGGGCCATAGAGTCCCAGAAGCTATTATTTGGTTTCTAGGACTCCTCTGTTGTCCATTCTGAGAACTCCGCTGTGGAGTTCTTTGGAACGCGGGGCAGAGCCAAGAAGTTATATTCTAAGACTCATTGAAAAACAAGTACAGTTGGCCCTCCGCCAGTGATGCATTTAAGTCTTTTACTCCAAGTCTCAAGTCAAGTCTCAAGTCTCTACCTTCCAGTCTCAAGTCCAGTCTCAAGTCCTTGCAAGATGCTTGTCTCCAGCCAAGTCCCAAGTCTGGCAGCCAACTTTATCCCCCAGCCTGTATCCCAGAATTTCTGGACAGAGTCAAATAGTTTAAACAGTTTAAGTAGAGTCAGCCCTCCGCTTTTGTGATTTTACCATCTGCAGCTTCGGAACGGGGGAATAGGCTCCTTCCTACTTCCCATTTGCAAAGCTGGAGTTTTTTTCAGAAGTGGGGAACAGGATCCTTCTGACTCCCCGTTACTGAAGCTTCAGGAGCGTTAGAAGGAAGGCTCCTTCCCCCCTCAAGCCCACCGCCCGGCACACGTGGGGCCCCCCTCTGAGAAATACGCCCTGCACTCTGGCACGAGTCTTGCCTTCCGCTCTTAGGAAAAGTTTTAGAAGGCTCCTCTTGTACGTAGCCGGGACAGGCTGCTGGGCAGATCTCGGGCCCGTTGCCTATCCTTTTTGCTGTTCCCTCTGAGAAATGAGTCCACACGTTGGGCCTGAGACGGATCATCGTGGGACCAATAAGTTGTAAGGTTTCTGGATGAACGTGTTATGCGACTGAACCAAGGGCAGCAAGTCAGTCGCTAAAAACATGCAAGTCTCAAGTCCAGCCAGTGTGCAATTTTTGCCGAGTCAAGTCCGAGTCGAGTCACTGAAATGACCTTAAGTCTGACTGGAGTCCAAGTCAATCGACTCGAGTCTACATCACTGTCCTCCACATTCACCGTTCCAATATTCACGGATTTACTTATTTGCTGGTTTCTTCAAACCCTGCACCCCATCTGAGGGACTTCTTTTCTGGGAGCACCTTTCCCCTCTGCAGCTCCGACCGGGCCACGCAGCCCTTTAAAAACGCTCCTCCGCCTCCTCCGCCAGCCGCTGCCTGGGTCACAGCCCCATTTCTCAGCACGAAACACCCTCTCCAGATGGCCCCCAGGCCCACACACCCAAGGGAGGAGATGGGTGAGAGAGAGGAAGCCTCAGGCCACTGTGCCCACCGACCCCCGTTCTCTCTCCCTTTCCCTGACCTGCTCTGGACGCTGGGTGCCCGTTCTCCCCACCACGCCTTGGCTCCCTTCTAGCACACACACAAACATTTTGACATTTGGCATTTTCCCACTTTTGTGAGGGTCCTGTGCTCCTAACCCTAGCAAATGTGGACGGCCAACTGTACTTTGCGTAGCTCATTCGGCAGAACGCCAGGAAGGAAGGGGTGGGAAAATGAGGCAGGCGCTTCATCGGTTTCCCTTCCCACCTATACAGCATTTTTAAGCCGATCAATTACAAAGAAAATAAGGTTCCAAAAGTATAAAACCCTGGCTTGTTTGCCATCTTTTTGTTGTTGTTGTTGTTCACCCAAAATCTGTTGATTCAAAATAAAACTTCCTTGCTCTCCGAGTTTGTTGTCCATCATTTTCTCTCACGCCAGGTGGGAAATTCCCATGACAATCCTTCAAACAGGCTTGCTCCATCTTCAACAGGGATGCCATGTTGAAGATTGAGCCAGCTTGTTTTCTGCTGCTCCAGAGACTAGGACATGGAGCAATGGCTTCAAACTACAGGAAAAGAGATTTTTCCTGAACATGAGGAAGAACTTCCTGATGGTAAGAGCTGTTTGACAGTGGAATATGCTGCTGCCTCGATAAAGAGTGGGGGGGTCTCCTTCTCTGGAGGTTTTTAAGCAGAGGCTGGATGGCCATTTGCTGGGGGTGCCTTGAGAGTGTGTTCCTACGTGGCAGAGGGTTGGACTCAGTGGCCCTTGTGGTCTCTTCTAACTCTATGCTTCTGTAATCCCATGGCTGCTGTTCTATGATTCTCTGACAACTGGCTTTTATGACACCGTCTTGGAGGGAATTAGCCTGCCTAGCCAGTAGTGAGGAATGCTGGGAGTTGCAACTCCCCAACATCTGCAGTGCCACACAATTCCCATCCCTGCAGAGCAGCCATAGATTGGCCAGCGATCTGTGCCTGCTACTGCCATGTCCTGGCTCACTCGCTCTCCAGAACTTCACTCGGAGTTTGAAAACCGAAGCGTCCGTTCAGCACGGCCAGCAACACAGCAGTGTTACCAAAGTGTTGCTGAGACAGCAAAACACGACCAGACTTGGTTATAAGTTTTATATCTTCCATACAAATGTTGGCATGCATATCAAAAACTGATGCCCTCCAACCGTCATGTCCTGAATAGCTTGCTCTCAAAATCGTTGCTCACAGCTTCAAAACAAACGTGTTTTTTACGAAAAGCAACCAACACAGCGACTTGTCCAAAAGTTGTTGAGACTAGAGTTGGTTACAGGTCTTATACCTTGTTACACAAATTTTGGTGTACGTATCAAGGACTGGTTAAAGCGGGGCATGTGAAATCACCCCACCGGCACCAACATTTTCCCAGGCTTACAATTGTTTACTTATCTTTCACCATGGGAGCTGGGCCTTGCTCCTGTCCCCTTATCTTACACGTAGCCAATTCCCATAACACTACCTTGCTACTTAGTTGTCCCCCCACCACCGCTTTGACCTCTTTCCCTCTTTTCTGTTGCAAAGTGACCTTGAACACACAACAATTAACCATTTGCAGCCTTGAGATACTTTAAAGGTTTAAACCAGATAGAAAGTTGCAGGTAGTGGTTAGCAACGGATATACATTAGCACTTTGCCAGCAATGCCCTCCTTTGATCTATGCAGCGGTACTATTATATATTCTGACGCTTACATTAGACACCAGTGCTCCTCACTTGGCAGCATGGCCCCAATTAATCTTCTGTCATCCCATGTTTTTCAAGTGCTTTTAAAATGTGCCTACATTAAAATGTCCCCCTACCTTTTAAACAGGAGAAAGGCTTGTTAAACGGTCCAAGAACAGTAAAAGCCTCTTCATTAAAAAATAAAAAAGATCCCAAGCAAAGAGCTCCTCACCACGAGGGAGCCCCGCTGGGAGTAACAACTTCTTCCACATCCCATAATTACAGTACTGCACTGATAATGCCTGCGATGCTGAAGCTGAGACTTAGCCAGCTATCCCCCTATAGCGGAACAGCCCCGCTCTGACTGCCATGGTGCCACCTTTTAGCATCCTGGGATTTGGGGAGGCAATAGAGCTTTCAGGTAGAGAAGTATAAACACGTCACTAAACTACAAATCCCAGGATCGCACAGGGTGAAGATATATTGCAGGGTTAGACAAAGCAGGCGCACGAAGCCCTAGGGGCCCAAAAGTGCTGTCTGTGAAGGCCCCCTGTCACCTCCCCCCCATTAAAAAAAGGAAGCTGGAGTGAAAATTGGTGCCCATCCCTTCCGTAGTCGCCCATCTTTGCTATATTACATGGTTTCTGTTAGGTGGGATGGATGCGAAGACCTTGAGCAATAAATGCAATGGCTTCAAACTTCAGGAGAAGAGATTCCACATAAACCTTAGGAAGAACTTCCTGAGGGTAAGAGCAGTTTGACAGCGGAAGATGTTGCCGCCTCGGTTGAGTGTGGCGGAGTCTCTTTCTTCGGAGCTTTCTAAAGAGAGGCCGAATGGCTATCTGTCAGAGGGAGTGCTTCGAAGGTGTATTTTTGCATGGCGGACTGGGGTTGGACTGGACGGCCCTGGAGGTTTGCTCCAGCTCTAGGATTCTTTCGAGTAGACAAAGGGCTGGATGCTTTCTTCGTATGAAGCCCATCGCAGCCTGCCTGTTTGCACACACAAGACACCTTGCAACAAAGCCAGGGAATGGACAGCTGGGGTTGGGACCAAGGGAGGGGAAGATAAGGATGGGGAGGCTGAGTTATCCCTCAAAATTTTCATGCAGGCGCAGCAGAATGAAAAGCCAAGCCAGCCTTGGGTGCCAGAAGAGAATTGTTTGACCCAAGGGGGGTGGGGGTGGGGGTGCCGAGTTCTTTTTGGATAGCGTCACTCTCGACAGATTGCAATCTGATTAGGTCAAAGGCTTTGCAGCAGATTCCTTACCTGTTCCTCTGACCTTCCCTCATTCCTACCCTCATTCATCTGTTGTTTTTAATGTGCTCTGGGTACATACAATCTTTTTTTTTCTCCTCCGAACAGATCCAAGGATACTAAGAGGACAGTTTACACGAAATGTTCCCAACGTATAAACCACAGCAAGGTTAAATCAGCTCAGTTCACCTTCTCTGCCTTCTTACCAGCTGCTACATGCCAAGGTAAGAAGAGACGTGGGTCAGCCGATGCTGGAGAGGGAATGGGTTCAGACTCAAGACCAATCCCTTGGCACTGCAAGCATCAAGGAGATACTCATTACCGTGCTCCCTCTTCTTCTTCCTCAGCCCCTCAGGCTCCAAAATCAATTCCCACCAATCCTAATTTGTGGCCCACAGGAGTCTGGAATGTTATTGAAACTGGAGAACAGGGATTTGCAGTTTGCTGTTGTCTTTTGTGCATATTAGAAACACCTTCACTTTGCCTCTATGATGCAAGCGCAGGTCAATGAAGTTCAGCCAGGAGCCTGCCTGTACCTTTAAAAAAGGTTCAGAGACTCAGCAGCTGGAGAATTAAGCTGGTTAGGGGGAGGGTTTTTTTTTCTTTTTAATATTTGAGTATCATATGTTTAAGCTGGAAGTATTACGTTTGGTGCGGAGATGAGAAGACTGAGAGCTGACAGGGTAGTTATCTTTAAATATATAAATAGATGCCATATAGAAGACGGAGTGTGTTTGTCTTCTGCTGCTCCAAAATCCAGAACCTGATCTAAGAGATTAATGGAATCCCAGCGTTGGAAGGGGCCCCACGGGCCACCAAGTCTAACTTCCTGCTCAATTCAGGATCTTCAGCTAGAATGCTCTCAGAGCGTAGTTATCCAGCCTCTTTTTGAAGACGTCCAGAGGAGACTCCACCACCGCTCTAGGCAACTGGGTCCATTGCTGAACCTCTCGTATCATCAAAAAGTTCTTTCTAATGTTCAGTCAAACTCTCCCCCATCACCACCCCGGTAGCTTAAAACCATTAGACTTGCCCCTACCTTCTGGGTCAGGAGAGAACAAACCTACACCTTCTTCTGTATGAAAGCTCCTGAGATATCTAAGAGGGCAATCATATTACCCTCGAGTCTTCTCTTCAGCAAGCTGAACTTGCCCAGCTCCTTCCACCTCTCCTCATACGTTTTGTTCTCCGTCTCTCTTGCTATTCTTGTTGCCCTTCTCTGAACCTCTCCAGCCTGTCTTCAGGCTTCTTAAAACAAAACGTGGAAGATGGAATGAGCTTGTTTTCTGCCGCTCCAGAATGTAGGCCCCAATCTAATAGATTCAAATGACAAGAAAGGAAATCCTGACTAAATATTAGGACGAATTTTGGATGGCCACCTCTCAGAATTCCTAAACTGGAAAGGGGTTGGACTATATGACCCTTGCAGTATCTTCCAACTCTACAAGTCTATTAGTCTATTCATTTTAGAATTAGAAATATCTTATTTCATGTTGATCACAACGTGCCGAATAAGCCACCAGTAGCATTAACAGGGCAACTCCTTGCCTGCTTTTTACAGGTAACGCTTCAGTTAGGTCACCATTAACTACCTCAGACTCTCCCAGGCCAAAATTCTGACTTAAAAGACAGATGAACAGTGGCAAAACGGGCCATGAGAGAGCCTGAACGTCAGGTCCAGATGTTAGCTTCAAATCACAATAGGTTCAAAGCCCTTATTGGGCTGGCAGGTCCCTTGTAATAATAACAGCTGTCTCCCATTGGAGAGTGGGAAAACTTTTGCTTTTATACAGACGGAATGAGATGCCCAAGAGTCCCGTATTTCGGGATGTGGTCCGGTCATACAGACAGAAATGCGTCCATTCTGTAATTTATGAATGTGGATAGAATGTTAATTTTGCAGAGAAACACACAGCTAAGTTAACTTATATCAATCCTTTCATTTGGTATCTGGAATACAGACTTGTTAATAGCTACTTCCTGACTGTTAACCCAGCACGTCATGAATTTTGACTGTCAGTTACTGCTGATTTGGAAACCCAGCAACAGCAGACCGCATGCATGCACAGGCAAAAGTGTGCGTACAGACATCGACACCCATTTTCAGGCATAAGGCAGCCGGGATACTTGTTTGTGAAGTAATGAGATGAGGGGCCCACTTTGTTCTAGTTTCATGCCTTCTTAAACTGATTTACAGCAGCGGATGTGCACTGGTATTTCCCTTCATAGCCTCAGCAGGATGTGTCTGCGTGCTTATTACCTTTGGTAGCGGCGACCATTACGGACAAGTTTTAACCCCCCCAGACACATATCCATATTTTTGTATTCTCAAAGAATAATACAATACACACTTGTCTATGAGTGTGCGTGTCTGGAGATACAGTCATTCCTCCATATTCATGGGGGTGAGGAGCTCAGCACTCCTGTGAAAGTAGAAAAACCATGAATATCTTTGGAGCCCCCTCCCCAAACACACACAAAGAAAAGCACAATCTACAATTTCAATCTACCATAGATTCAGACGTATAATACACAATACGTTTGAATTTGCAATGGGGAGTATGCCAGCCACCTGGTTTCGCTTTCAAGGTGCCGGGGTGCTTTCTCAAGGCAGAAGCGGGCAGCTGGAGGAGCTTGCTGTTTTCCTGGTTACTGCCCTAGGCCGTTTTTAATAAGGACCCGCAAGCGTTGCCTTGAGTTTGCAGTCTCTCTCAGTCTCACAAGGCTTACGGAGAGGTTGCAAATGCTAAGCAAAGCTTATAAGTCCCTATTAAAGAGAGCATCGGACAGCAGCAGAGGCAGCAGAAAATAATTTGCAAACAATCAAATCAAATCAAAATGGCACTATGAAATGGGGAAAAAAATGTATACTTGAATCCCTTACTCATGGCTTTAAACGACAGGAAAAGGGATTCCACCTAAACTTCAGGAAGAAGCAGTTTGACAGTGGAATACACTGCTGCCTCGGTGGAGTGTGGTGTAGTCTCCTCCTTCTTTGGAGATTTTTAAAGAGAGGCTGGGTGGTCCTCTGTCGAAGGAAGTGCTTCGACGGCGTCTTCCTGCAGGGCAGAAGGGGGCTGGACTGGATGCCCCTTGGGGTCTCTCCCAGCTCTGCGGTCCTGTAATTCCCGCGCCCGCTGCGGTTCCCTTCTGGGCTCTTTTGACTCTCCTCATCACCTGCCCTACATTCATCAAGCCAGCCGCACACGAGGCGCGCCTCCTGCTTCCTCGCATTAAATCAACTTCGCTAACTGGTTTTCACCAACTGGTCCTTAAAGATCAGTGAGAGGCTTCCGTTCAAAACCTGACATCTGCATACGGCTCCAGAAGGCTTAGCCAAGGGAATCCCCCCTTACAAATCGAGAACAGGACAGGATGCTCAGCTAGTTTTCCACGAGGGCCTTCGGAAGCCGTCTCTCCCCTCGGCACGGATTTCTCTGATCCCCCTTTAAAGCCATTAAAGCCAATTACCATCCTCACATCTTGCTGGAAAAGGGACACTGCCTTCCCACACGCACTTAAGCCCCTCGGTTTGTTGTGAGCAAGCATGCCTGTGTTCTGTGTATCTGTGGGTACTTTATTATATACTAGCCCCCCCCCCAAAGCACCCATGGGAGCTTCCCCACCCCCTTTTTACATCTTACCAGCAAGAGTGCTTTCCCCATTTTTCTGCTCTCAGGAACCTTAGCCCCAGCGCCTTAGCCCTCTCCTATCCTCCCGGCATTTTCCCCTTGTCTAGGGAATCTTAGCAGAAGTCCCGAGAGAGCTCTCATTTGATTAATTACATCAGGTGCCCCCTCCCCACTTTAGCAGCTTCTAGGAGCACCCCCTCCAACCACACATTAGAAATTCCAGCTTGAAACTAGCCACTGTAATACGGACAACAACCAAAAATACTTGCAAAGTTTGAACTGTCTACTGTAGTATCCAATAAATTACAGCTGTTCACTTGTTTGCTTCTAGGAGCCCTCCTCCTCTGGAATTTCGATTTGGAACTAGCTACTTGAGCTTAGATAACAGTTTTTTAAAAACTGTCTGTTTGTGAGCCATCTACCACACTTTCCTGATCAGTTGCGACAAGCCTGCCATTTGGAATTCCAACTCTTTAACTTGAAAGCGGGCACCACGACTTGGGCGACATCTAAACACATTGAGAATTTTGAGGTTTCTCCCAGAGTTTCCTGATATGGCGGCCCCCTTTTGCTTCTAGTGTGGCCAATATTTGGAATTTTGGCTTGGAAATCTGCACTACTACTCAGACAACCATCTAAAATAACGCTTTCTCAGTTCCTGAGGTATCTGGTACCACGTCCCAGTGGGTTCCGGTTACCATAGATGGACGTTCCCTTTTATTATTATAGTGATACACACACACACACACACAAATCTCCGAAGAGGAAAAAGAGATAAATTCTCATATTGACTTTTGCTTCATGCCTTGTTGCAATTTTACTTTTCATTTCGTGAAGCCCTGAGGGGTGAAATGCAGCCCAAGGGTCGCTCTTTTCCCATGCCTGACATATAATGAGACAGACATCAAACTGGGATTTTAAAAAAGCCATTATTTGCATCTTGAGTATCCAAAAAGGAAACATTTATCTGAAGAGCAGTGTATGTGAGAGAATGGCTCACCAGTCCACCACCCTAATCAGTACCTGGCAGAGCACACGCCTTCCCCACTGCAAAAACACCGGTGCCCAAACCGCACCCTAACTGCCAATCTTGAGGCTGCTGCTAAACTCCCAAACTCCCCATTTTCTGATCATCCTCTCTCATCTTGGTCCTGATCCAAATCTGTCGTTTCCCCCCTTTGCTCCTCGCAAAGCACTCCCAGCAGAGGCAGGACGAACTCTTTGCATTTGGCAGAGGCAGCTGGTGCAGACATACGATGCCAAAGGTCAATTTGCAAGGGCTGACTGGATTGTTGTGGCAGCAGGACTGGTTTCAGATATCTTCCTTTGCTCATTTTACAAAAACAGCAGAAGCATAACGGATCTTGTCCAGAATGCAGCTTCACCTAAATACATTCATTCAAAGCTTAAGTCCTGAAGCTTGCCAGATCTGGGATCTTTGTTTCCCATTGTTACAGGTTCTCTACAGATATTGGAATGCTTTAATATACCATATTCAAACCAGAAGTCACTGTGGGACAAACATTAGCACGCAAAGGGTTGGCACGTGCCTGCAAGAAATGAGAGGTCTGTGTGAAATCTTTTGGATTTCATGTGTGTGTTTCTTAACCACCTCTCTCCAAAGGTATCGCTGGAACCTGAAGTCAGCCAAGAAGAAGCAGCTAAACCTTGCCAAGGACACCATCAGCATTTCCATTCCGCCAGCATCCATGCACACGGACACTGTTCCCCTCCTTTGCAGAAATTGCACAATGTCATTTAAACTCCTCTTATCAACCACTCTTCAGCCGCACACTCCATGGCACATATAGATGGATCTCTCCTTTCATCCTTGTATTTGTCATGCATTTGTCATGTTCTACATTATCTCAGAAGTACCTTCTCTGCGTGAAACACAAAGGGGTGAAAAAACACTGCCCCAAATCAAGAAGGCAGCTCTTCTCAGGTCAGTGCCCAATCCAAAATCCAAGGGGCAACGTGTTTCATAGGATGAATAAGAACGCTGTTGCTGCTGTCTTCTATCCCACTTTTGATGCAGAACCCCAGAATAACAAGTCCAGACATGCGACATCGGGTTAACTAAGCGCCACCTTTATTAAACTTAATAATTATTTATTTATTTTCATGGGCCTGGAGGAAGCAGCAATGGGGAGCAACTTGAGGTGGGCCCAGCCGAGGTCAGGTGACATGCCGTTGTCCACCCCCTCAGCCTTCCCTTGGGCAAAGCACCCGAGTCCCTAGAGCAATCCAGTTATTTGGGTTGCTCCCTGGAGGCTCGAGAGGGGAAGGTAAACCCGGGAGGAACTCCAGCAGAAGTCCCGGGACTCTGCAGGCAAGAGTCCAAATTCAGGGTCAGCCTCAAGGGCAGTCTCCTTCACCACCCCCGGGTCACATGACTCTAAGGAGGCAGATTCGGAGGCCTACCCTGCACCCCAAGCGGGTGCCCAAGGTGTCCACAGGAGCTGATATTTTTGCCCCTTACCTGCCACAGACAAAGGTCTGCTTACTCCCTTTCCTCCAGCAGGCCGGCCAAGACAGCCTTCACTCCCTGCTGCAATTCCTCCACAAACAATTGGTTGCCTTCATCAGACAGGTGTACACCATCAGTCATGTACAGCTCTGGCCGCTGAAAGACAATCGTACAGTGAGGAATGTAGTAGCCGAGGCCCGTCCGGAGCGCATTCCGAATCTCCCGATTGGCCCTTCTCCGGGCAATCTCCAGGCACTTTGGATCCGCGTTTCCTGTCCACGCTCGGCGGCTCACCATGGCAGAAAAAACCACCGCGACACCTGGCCAACAGCTCTTTATATAGTGGAAATCATCAATAGCCTGCAAAATGAGAGCTTTGCCCTTCAGCTGGCCCAAGTCATTCCCGCCCAGGTGAATGACAAGGACATCAGGAGGAGGCCGCAGTGGTTCCCCAAACAACAGGGACCGGAGGCCGCTCCAGCGTAGTCCGCTCACGCCACACCACTCAACTGTTGCCAAGTGACTTAGCCCCAGCTGCGCGCCCACCTGGGACTTCTTGGCATAATGCTCTGCACAGCAGACCATGCTGTGGCCACATATGAGGACCCGAAATCTTCTACCGCAGGACCTGTAAGCTACGAGACGAGACAAAAAAGACGGGGGGACACATTAATCGCATATCATCTCAGAATTTAATCAGGCAAGTGTACCTTGCTGCCGCCGCAGATTTCCAGTGCCCAATGCACCTTGTGGCTTGCTGTTCCATTTCCATTGCAAAAACAGTTGAGGCCACCCCAATGCAGAAGGAATGGGTGCCGAACTTACAGACTTCCAAACCCAGCCTTAACAAGACTTTTGCAGTGATGCTCCAGAACTGGTACCTAGTTAATAGGGAGAGGTTAGCGTGACAGAAAAGGAAACCTAGCCCACTCCCCCTCATCCACACCTACTTATGTGAGGCTATGACTGAGCATAGGGCTTTGTCCTCACATCTGCTCAATGTTAATGGTCACCCGGTCCCAATCTGATTCTTAGACTGTCGAGCCAATAATACCGCCTCATCCGCAAATCATGAAGAGCCAGCCCTCTCACACCTTTGTTTGCTTTAGAGGAAGCAACCGACTCGTTGACTCTGAGTGCCCCAAAGAAGGCAGTCAGAGCTGCCGCATGAAAGATCACTGTCTTGTACTCTGACTTGCAAATTGCTGGCCAAACATTAGCCAATCCCCTGAGCACCGTTGGGGAAATGGGTTCCCTACTATCCTGTGTTGGCCCCCTTTCCCTTGCTCAACCTTCCGGCACTTTACGCACTCTAAAGTCCCCCATGTTATCTTGCAGACCTTGTGCCTTTGCCATGAAGGCCAATGCAGCAAGCTTGGCAAGGATGGTTTGTAGAGAGAGACCCCCTTCTCTCAGAGCAACGCAGTACTGAAGTATGTGATCAACTGGTGCTGGCCACTGAGGCTCCAGGCCACGGCAAGCCCTAAGCTTTGCAAATTCCCGTCCTACCCTCTGGTAGCTTTTCTGGTGCTGGTGGGCCCTATCAACCTCACAGGATGGGAGTCTACTTTCGGGGCGAACTCCCTGAAGTGCTCCATCTCGTGGCAGGAAAGAGCGTCAGCTATCCTGTTCTCCACCCCTTGCAAACAGATTTCTCTCAACAAGATGTTATATCTCAGGCGCTGCAAAACAAACGCCTTAACCAGGTACATGATTCTTGGTGACTTCAATGACATAATGACCCCCACTATCACCGTGTTGTCACACTAGAAGTGAACCGAGGAGTTTGCCAACTCCTTGGCCTGAATTGGACTGCCACCACTATCGGTAAGAATTCAAGAAATGTAAGGTTTGTCAGTACTCTGGCTCCAGCCCACTCCTCTGGCCAGGCTTGGGCGCACTAATGTCTCCTAACATACACCTCAAATCCTACGAAGCCCACTGCATCTGGCCACCTGCAGCATCCCGAACATGAAGCTCCTCCCTCCAAAAGGATATCCCATTATACCTTGTGAGGGACTGCTACCAAGCCCTCAAGTTCTGCCTGATGCTGCACGTTATCCTGACCCTATGATGCGGCTCATGCACTCCCCCAATAGGTTCACAGAGATGTCTGAGAAAGGCCCTACCATGTGCCACCACCCTGCAGGCAAAGTTAAAGTGACCTATAAGCTCCTGGAACTCCTGCAGGGTGGCCTTCTTATGTGCCAGAAAGCGAGATACTCACCACTGTAAGTCCACTAGCTTGACCCGAGGAAGCTGACAATACTGCTGTATGGTGTCAGTTTTGATACCCGAGAAGACCAAAGATGTAGCCAGACCTTCGGTCTTCTCCTCTGCCAAGGGGACTCCCAATTCTTCTCATAGTGCATGGAATCTGCAACACTGTCCAGAACCTGCCCTCTCAATGAACAGAAAATCATTGAGGTAGTGAACTTTCAATCCAGGCCTAAATTTGACTGCCCATGCCAGGAACGTGCTAAACTTCTTGAAAGTGGAGCATGACACCGAGCACCCCATAAGCATTGTCCTGTCAATGTAATAGCCCTCTTCAAAAAAGAAACCTAAGAGTGGGAGATCATCTAGGTTAAGCAGAAGCAGGCAGAATGATAACTTGATATCGCATTTCGCCAACTCGGCTCCTACTCTGTTTATGTACACCTTTTTAATTGCTGTGTCAAATGAAGCCTAGTGCACAGAACACAGTTCTGCTGGGATGGCGTCATTGACAAACTCTCCCTTTGGGTGAGACAGGTAGTGAATGAGACAGTATTCCTCTGGTGTGTTCTTGGGCACCACCCCCAGTGAGGAAACCCAGAGGTTGGTTACAGGTGGGGCTGTGAAGGGGCCAAGAACTTTGCCCTCATTTGCCACCTTCTTAATTTTTGCCCTCACCATACCATAGAACCAAAGTATGACAGTCTCCCTTTCATCGTTTCGGCTCCTAGGGGGAGTTCAGACCTGATTTGCTCTTGGGCCCATTTATCGGTTATGCTGACTTGCTGTGTTATCCATAAACATCTCCCCCAGCACATTTCAAATGAGCAGATCCTCCTCCTGTCAGCTTTCTTCACTATCTGGCTTTCACAACTATATGCAGAAATCAGAAATGTGACAGCTCAGATGATCCTGACTTTAGTATTTAATGATACATCTTTAACTCTGAAGATCTGAATGCATTTAGAATGGCCAGGTATTCCTGGACTACCTGTTTGCCTATTCTGTGCTCCATTTCTCCTACCACATCATCTGGTTTTCCTTTACGAGAAGACCAAGGTAAAAAAGATGTTGAGTAGTTCTGCCTTTTCTCATCATCTTCATCTTCATCTTCACGTTATTGTTATTGTTATTGTTAGGGGGTGGGTGGCTAACTAATCTCTCTCTGCTCTTAATAGGCAATTTTCATCTAGTGGTACTTCCTGCAAATGCACCAGTCTTCCTCTCTCTACCTGATATCTCTTGGATCTTAGAATATGTCGGGCAGGGATACCCACCCAGCACACCATGTCTGTAATCTGGTGTCTTACCTGAAGAGCCCCACAATTCAACCATATTGACAAGCCGGAAGGTGTCCAGAGGAAGACAACCAGAATGGACAATCACCATCCAGCCATCACAAGACAATCACACTGGTTGCCTCCAAAACCACAATTTGAACAGCTCAGAAGCCACAGTGCCAGGCACTTTTGGTGCAAAGCAATGCCCCCCTTGACACACACACACACACACACACACATACACACACACAATGGCATGAAAGGAGAACTTCCTTCCCATTCATAACACCCAAGCTATTTCTCACTAGAGACGCCAGTGATGGAAACTGGAACATTCAGTGCGTGAAGTGTGCAGGTGACACTTAACCCTCTCTCTCCTTTCCATCCAATTCTCAGGAAAGTGTTTTGGTGCTAAATGAATGTCTGCTGTCAATAAGGGATGAGATGAGAAGGAACTAACTGAAGCTTTGTGCAGACAAGACAGAGCTGCTCCTGGTCAGTTGAGGGTATCTCAGGGAATAGGGATTCAGTCTTTGCTGAATGGGGTTACACTCCCCTTGAAATTCTAGGTTTGCCGTTTGGGTATGCTCACGGATTCAGCCCTCGCACAGAGGCCCACGTTTCAGACATGGCAAGGAGGGCATCCACACAGTTGAGAGGAGTAGGACAGCTGTGCTCACTCCCAGAGACATCTGATCTCAGCCCTGACACATGCCTTAATTACATCCCGTAGGGATTACAATCATGCTTTCTACATGGGCCGTCTTTGGAAACTTCATTAGGCTCAAAATGTTGCTGCTAGATGAGAGCTGTTTCCAGCAAACAGCAAACTCAATCACAACAGCTTCACTGCATATCACTCAGGGCCCTTCCGCACTACACTGCAAACCCCAGGATTCCACAGGATGTTGAAAGTGGAACAATAGCATTATAACAGCGTAGTGCGGAAAGGCCCTCAGTTTCTGGGCACTGTTCAAAAACTGCAGTAAGCCTAAAATGCTGCAGCCAGGCTGCTGACTGAGGTTGCTTACAATGAACATAAAGCTCCCGCATTGCAGCATCTTCACTAGCGATGAGTTCATGTTCAAGCACAAGTCAAAATGGAGTTATTACATGTAAAGCCCTATCCAGCTTGCATCCACAATGTCCAAGAAAGCGCACCTCCCTGTATAAGCCTGCCCTTGGTGCATCTCGGGCTCTCTCACTCCCAGTGCCGTCACCAGTATGCCTGGTGAGGACAGAAAAGGGGGCCTCCTCAGAGGCCCTGTCCAGGCTGTGGAACTCCCTCCCACAAGAAGCTATGCTCTTCTGCCCTGTTCTGCAAAGACCTTAGACAGCCAGGCTCCCTGTAAGCAGGAAACAACTGAAGATAAATAACAGTTACATAAAAAAAATGTTTTCACTCAGTCAAACCTGAGTTCTTTTGACTTTATTGCTTAAAATACATGCCCACTTTTTTTAAAAAAAAAGTTTGGGATCGTTCTTAGCCTTTGCAGCTTCCTCTTCATGTTTAACATAAAACTAACTCACATCTCTTTAAACAACGGAAAGCCACTGTCCCTTCCTATTAACATACTCAGTTCTGTCCATTCCTCTTTACATAGAAGGCATCCATCACTTTTTGAGAATTGCCTGCTGGAGGGGGTGATCCCCTTCTCCACAACCAAACAAGGCCAAAGAAAGAAGCATGGGGCAGGGTGTAAAAAACCAAGCGCACAAAGGCACCTAACAATTCTTCTCTCGTGCGCACACACAGCGCATGTGTGCCATTCTCCGACATCACACCCACATGACCTGTGCACCCGCAATTCTCTCCTTCAGGCCCACAAGTATATTGACTGAAAACACAACACGGGCGTAACACAAAGACAACACACACACACACACGAGAATTCCACACCTTCCGGGCAATTAGGTTTAGGAAAAGGCTCACGATAGAGTGAATTGGACTTAAAACTGTGCCAAAGAAAATGTGGAGGGAGGGATATGACCCTCATTGAGAGACAGTGTTGTGTAGTGGTTTGAGCATTGGACTATGACTCCGGAGAGAAAGGTTCAAATCCCTGCTCAGCTGTAGTAATCTACTGGGTGACCTTGGGCAAGTCACATTCTCTCAGCCCCGGAGAAAGGTACTGACAAATCCCCTCTGAAAAATCTTGTCAAGAAAACCCTGTGGTAGGTTCATCTTTGGGTTCCCGTAAGTCAGAAGCCACTTGAACACACATGACAACAATAGTTTTTCTCTCCTCTGTATCTTGCATTTAATGTGCTTTGTTTTTATGATAGGCAACTGGAATTTGCAAGTCAGATCACTGAGGAAAGTATCTCTGATGAAATTTGATTGTGTGGCAGAAAACTCATTAATCACAGGGATATGTAGCATTCCACAGAGTATGTAGCTGGACTGAGTCACTGCCACTGTCAAATGTGCGCGAAGAGAGGGAAATGGAGATGTCAGATCTGGCTAGGGCGAAAGGTCATCATGTGTGAGAAATGACTTGAATGCACAGAACCACCACCACCACAGCCCACACTGTCCCCCTGGGACTTCAGTTTGGCCTCTCAAAAAGGCTTTCTTTGGACTGGAGTGGAAGGATCTCCCCCCTCCCAACTACTGAAAAGGGAGCAGGCCAACTGGAGAAGAATCCTTTGGGATGCGTCTGGCCCACAAACCAAAGGCTCCCCTCCATCCCTTTAGACCAAAGCTGCCTAAACCATCTAATGTTTTTCACAGCGTCCCAGGGACCGCCACCTTATTTGCTCTCAGTGACTGCAACTGGTTTTTTTCTTTCTCGGAGGCTTCTCATGGACCACTCCCTCCACAGTCCTCACCCCCACCGCTTTAGAAGCTGGTCATGTTTTTCAGTCTTCTTTCCGTCTTTGATAGTTCACATCCTAAACGCACCAGATCCTGTCTGATCTGGTCTCAGCTAAGCAGGGTTGGCTCTTGTTAGCCCTTGGATGGGACGCCATCAATGAATACCAGGTGCTGTGAGGCTCTATTTCAGAAGAAGGAACTGGAAAACCATCTTTGAGGATCCCCTGCCTAAGAAAACCCTTTGAAATTCACAGGGTCACCATAAGTTGACAGGTGACCTGAGGGCACAGACATATTCCTCTTGTGTTTATGAACCCTAAAGGCACTAAATTCCATCCAATCTCAGAAGCTAAGCAAGGCCATCCTGGTTAGTCCTTGGATGGGAGGCCAACAACAAATACCAGGTTCACTAGGGCTCTATTTCAGAGGAAGGAGCTGACAAAACAACCTGTGAGTAAATTCACGGGGTCACCATAAGTCAACAGATTAGAAGGCATAGACACACACAAGAGGCCTAAATACCCTAAATGCCCCAGATCCTGTCTGATCTTGGAAGCTAAGCAGGGCCACCCTTGGTTTGTACCCGGATGGGAGACTGCCAATGAATACCAGGTGCTGTAGGCTCTAATTCAGAGGAAGCAACTAGCAAAACTACCACTACCTTGTCCAAGCAAACACCACGAAATGCACGGAGTCAGCACAGACTGACAGGTGACTTGAAGGTGCCCCCCCCCCCGCACGCACACACACGCCTGAAACGCAGGGGCCAGGTCAGAACACACAGTACTGGCTCCCATTCTCTCCTGAACAGCTTCTTTGACCCATTGAAAACAGGGATTTATTCAAGACCGACCAGTTTCTTCACCAAAGCACGGCTGAATAACAAGTCCAAGCCTAAGTAGACTCTCCCGAAGCCCTAAAGCTTTATGGCCTGGGAATATCACTGTGGAGGAGATGGTGGATTTCCAAAACTGTCGAGACTCTGACTACAACCAGAAAGGTCATCTTTGGGGACTACCGCTACTGAACGCCCACCTTTCGGCGCCCACCCCGCTCCGGGGTCCCCCAAGATTAGACTTACCGTCTCAGCGGATCGAGAGGCGGCCGAGCCGCCGACTCCCCGCGCTCTGCCCTCTCGCCCTCGGCGTCTGCTGTCTTCTTACCGCCTCGCATTGTCCCACGGCAGGGCTCAGGCACGGTACGAGGTCTCAGCTCAAGGGCACGCAATCCCCGCTCTTCCATCCACGGGGCAGGGAAACCTCAGCCGGAAGGGGATCCGCGGCACTTAGGAGCAAAACCCTCCAAAGTCCAACGCCGAAGTCCTGTCAAGCGTCTCGGGGGACGGAGGAGATGAGGGATACCGTCCCTCGAGAAGGGCAACGGGAGCACCGGATCCTTTTCTTCCCCCCATCGAGTAAAAGGTCTAATCTCCCCACGGACCCTGCCCGCGCCTCACGGTGGTCCCGGCCTTCTTCTCTGTATCCCCGGGGCTGGAACTGTCCCCCTGAGAGAAAGCTCCTAGGTTAACGCTGTAGGAAGAAAGCAGACAGGAGGGAAAAGACGGCCGCTCGGCCACCTGCAGTCAGGGGACTTGCTGTACCCTACGGTGTTCGCGTGCCGAGAGGGTCTCATTAGCCGTCTCTGGAACGCACACCCGCCAGGCACGGCCGCCCGTCACTCAAACCCAGCCGGGGCGGGCAGGCCGGAGAGGACGCGGGGCTGGCGGTGGGGAGGGAACACGCTCAGTGTCGAGTTTGTTTTCTCAGCAGGTCTGGGCTGGGGGCACCCAAGAACCGAGGTCAGGGCCCCAGCCCCCAGGCCTAACCCGGACGTGAACTTTGCTAACCCCAATCTTTTCTAGATGCTTTTCCAGAGCTGAAGGGAAGGCGTGCAACAATACATAAGAAACAAACACACGGAAATGCTCCTTCTGCCCCTGCGCAAGGGAATTCTACCCTCCGATGTAATGTTAGTACATTGGCTGAAATGGACAAGTTATCCGCTTTGATCAAAGAAAAATTCACTGACATTTTTGAAAGACTAGGAACCCATAACTGAGTTTTTGCAGCAAAATTTATTGACATTTTTGAAGGATTGGGAACCCTTAACTGCCTTTTTACAGAAAAGAGAGAGAGAGAGAGAGAAAGAGAGACAGAGAGAGAGAGAATAACATGATTACTGTAGGTTTTGGTTAATAGTAGGTTTGATTTACTGGAAGAAGAATATGAAATATCTACTGGGTAGGGAAGTAAGATTCTATATACTAAGACTTAAACTGCCGTAAAGAGAGTTGGAAGTCAATATGTTTTTTTCCTTTTTAACTGTTTCCTTCTCCCCCTTTTTTCTATTTTATCTCTTTCTTTTTAAAATGCATTCCTAAATGTGGATGGAAACTTTTAATAAAAATATTTTTTTAAAAAGTAAATTTAATATATTCTAGTGCAAGGGAGATACTATTTTACGTGTTATGTATCTAACTAAATTCCCTGGGAGAAACCAGTGGGGAACTGACAGGTGACCAAACACCAGTTCAAATATACAACCACACCTTGGTTAAGAAAAGCCTCTGATGAAGACGCTCCTTTTCACAAAATCTCTTTATGTTCCGGCAGCCCCTTTTGCCTCCCCTTGTCCTTTATCTAGCTGGAAGTTCTTTTTAGCAGCAATAGAACCGGGAGGAGAAACAGACTTTCTGTATCAAGCTGAAGCGGCGTGTGAAGACTGAAAAGCGAAAGAAAGGCTGGGATTCCCCTGAAATGGGCAAGGTAAGCGGCAGTCCCCTCCGGGGTCCCTGAAAAAGCAGGCACGAACAGCGAAACAGGGGGGGAAAGGGAGCGCAGATACGCCTGGCTCAGCAGCTCAACCCAGCATGTTAAAACGCACAGATCTTTATGTCTGGCCATCAGAATGAAAATCATGACAAGAGCGGAGGCTGATGAAATTAAACTCTCCTGGATGCCTTTTGGAAGAAGCTCTCAAAGAGCCTCTGGAGGGATTAAAATACTTTCGTTCACTTCTTCAAGGCTTATCCGACAACTAACAATTCACAAATGTGCAACAAGACTCTCTTATTGCACATTTGTGAATTGTCGGTTTGGGATAAAAACGTTTCCTGACACACAATGAACCGCCCTTGACGCTTTCCCTATCCTTTTCACGTTATTTCTGCCTCTGGCACCAGGTTTTGTTAAAGAAACAACTTCAAGACACACAACAACTTCACTAGCTGAAGTACTGTTGTTGTCGCTGCTGCTGTTGTGTGTCTTCAAGTCATTTCTGACTTACGGCAATTCTAAGGCAAACCCCTCATGGGGCTTGGTGAGGCTAAGAGTTTGTGACCTGTCCGAAGTCACACCTGCATATTAAATACACAGTCTGAAAACAAAAAAGGGGAACGATTGAACCCTGAAGCCCTATGAGGAGCAGCTTAGGGAGCTGGGGACGTTTAGCGTGGAGAAGATTAAGAGGCAAGACGACAGCCACGTTTAAGTATTTGAAAGGATGTCATACGGGGGATGGAGCAAGCTTGTTTTCTGCTGCTCCAGAGACTAGGACACATAGGAATGGCTTCAAACTTCAGGAAGAGATTTCGCTTAAACAAGAACTTTTTGACCGTAGAAAATGCTGCTGCCTGGCAGTATGGCGAAGTCTCTTTCTCTGTAGGTTTTTGAATAGAGGCTGGAGGGCCATCTGTCCAAGGGAGTGCTTTGATGGCGTCTTCCTGCATGGCAGAAGGGGGTTAGACAGGATGGCCCTTGGGGTCCCTTCAAACTTTAGGATTCTATTCCTAAAAGCCCCTGTGAGTGGAGATTCTCTTTTAAAACAAGGTTGAACCCTCTTCAGTATTTCCCCCTGGGAGAGCTTATGAAATCAGAACTGCTCTTTCCAGCCCCTAATGGGTTCATTTTCTGGGGCTAGGCGATGTGCAGCCTATGACAGGTCCCGGTATGCAGAACTGGCCCTTGGACGTTGCGTGTGCCCAGCCCTCCCGTAAGAAGCTCTGAAACGGCCGTTCTCCAAGTACAGGAAAAGGGAAGAACAGCAAGGAGCCATCATCTGTCTCTTTTCAGGTTTTTCTCCCAAACACAAGATGGCTAGAGTAGCTCTTATACGAAATGCTTAGTGCCCGAAGCGTTTTACATTTAGGGTGTTTTTACTTTCATTCTGGACTTGCATATAGGCACATAAGAAGATATCTTGGAGATGGGACCCAAGTCTTAACGCTTCTACACGTAGCCTGAAGGTAATTTTACACAGTATTTTTAACAATTCTGCACAGGACACCAAATTTGTGTACTTTCAACCATCATCACAAAGCTAAGGTGTCACTATCCCAGCCACCCGTATGGACTATTTCAGATTTTGGAGTATTTCAGGTTTCTAGATAACAAATGATCAACCTGTATTTCCAAATGCCTTACCAGTCTCTTTTTGCCAGTGGTGCTTTCAAATGTCATGGAAGGTAGTGCCAGATGGGATGTCAAGTCGTCCCCAGCACGGTTCTTCTACGAGAGCTCAACATACATCCTGAAGCCACACGGTGCACAGCGGTTTAACGTGTACAGTCGAAGGCTTTCATGGCTGGAATCCATAGGTTGTTGTGGGTTTTCCAGGCTTTGAGGCCATGTTCTATTAGTATTTTCTCCTGACGTTTCGCCTGCATCTGTGGCTGGCATCTTCAGAGGATCTGGTGGCATGGAAGTGAGACAGAGTAAAGATATTCTTGTGTAGTCCCTGGGTGGGAGGGAGCAATTTGCATGTGTTACAGTTGGCCTATTGTGAAATGGGATATCTCCCAGGGTGTACTGTTATGCATATCCCCCAACTAACAACACTCCCTGGGGGATATCCCGTTTAACAACAGGCCATCACATAGACCAACTGTAACACATGCAAATTGCCCCCTCCCACCTGGGGACTACACATATATATATACTCTGTCTCACTTCCATGCCACCAGATCCTCTGAAGATGCCAGCCACAGATGCAGGTGAAACATCAGGAGAAAATACTAATAGAACATGGCCTCAAAGCCCGGAAAACCCACAACCAGCGGGTTAAGGCTTTGTGAGCAACGTCAACAGCGACAGGACTCTCCCAACACGTCACCATCCCAGCACATAGATGGAGGACACGCTCTCCATTATGGGTTCTCCAGCACTCGTGGAAATGGACCTCTGAATGTGGGGGAGCTTGACATCTATACCCTTCCTATGACAAGATCATTCTCTGTTGAAATTTATAGTCCCAGAGGCTTTCCCCCCTCTGCAAAGGTCTGCAGTTGGGGCTTATAGGTGTTTCCAGCTTTTTCCAATCCCTTTTTCAACACTCTGCTCTTTCAACCCTTTTCAATTACAACCAGAACTAATATAATCAACACGTGCTCTGCTCTTTCAACCATGTGTCAATTATACGGCTTCTGGTTGTAACTGAAAAGGGTTGAATCATCAAAAAGTGACCATGCCGCTTTTTCTTTGAATCAAATTGGCACCATCATTTTGTTCAGCATTACAGAGACTGCAGAAATGGGTGGCACTGAGACAACTGGGATAAAAAGCAACACCTGGCCAGAAATACCGTAAAACAGTGCTCCTAACCTTTGCCACGGTCCCTCTTTAAATAGCTTTTGTTGCCGCAGACCACAAAAACTAAACTCAAAATTTAAAGGGGGAAGGGAGAAATAAGTTAATCCACACACTCTCATTAAAATATTTTTATTGGAATGATTGCATCCAAATTATCCATCCTTCTTTTCTTCCTTCCTTATTTCCCTTTTAACTGTAAAACCTCATAACATTCCTTCAAGCCTGTGCAGACTGATATGAGGACATTGGCGGCCCCCAGCAGTCCATGCAGCAAAGCTTAAGAACCACTGCTGTAAAAGACGCACTGTACACAATTTCTAAGAGACACACCATGGACGTCAGTTCACTTCCGCACATTGTCCATTTTCACATTTCGACAACACTCTGATGCCCAACCTGTTGAGTAAGCGGTGATGCCTGAATAAAATTGTGCCTCCCTGGAAACTAATGGATCCAGTCAGGGCTTCCAAGGTTTTCTGGGGAGCATACAGCTGGCGTACAGCATACAGCTTTCACCTGAGTCACTCTGCGAATTTCGATGATGGCTTGGGAGGCTGACACCGTCACCCACCTCGGTGCCCATTCCCACTCAGCACAGCCCAGGGGCTCCCTGGCACACATTGGCAAGCTGAGGGCAAGGAAGCAAGCTGGAAGGTGGCTACAATTCAAATCGACGAAGGGCCTCAACCAGACCAACGGAAACAAGGCAGAGCTCATTCTGCCTCTGTGCCAATAATGATGCAGTAGCATCACATGTTTTGGGCCAGCCCTGCCAGACAAATGCCCACTGCAAGCCCGCAAACGGGACAAAAGTAAATCACCCCTCCCTGGTACCCGCTCTTCAGAAACATCCTCTCCGCCTTGTCCAGCAGAGCTGTTCCAAGAGTTTCCTGGCTTTCTGCAATCTGGCCTCAGGAAGAGATCTGGTGGCATCCTCAGCAGTTAGCCCATTGTGATAGGACTCTACAACTCTTCAAGGAGATAAACATTCACCTCTCTTAGCCATTAGACTCCACGGAAAATAGAGTTTAATATTGTCCGGGGCATCACCTGGCATAATTGGCACAGATGATTTTTGACTGTTGAGGTCCAAGGAGAGCAGGGCAGGATCAGAGCCAAGGTCTATCCAATCCTGTACTCCATCCACACACTAAACCACCAGGAGCCGGGGGAAAGCCCACAGCGAACCTACGTGGGCAATGACGACACACTCCCCAGCAACTTGTCATGAGAGGCGTATTGTCTTTGACCCCACTGATTGTAACTGATACAATCCTGCTGAATCTTACAACCCTGAGAGAAATAGTCGGACATTGTTATCCAAAATCTACATCCCACTGAAGGGTGCAGTAGCAGAACTGTGCACTGCAGCAGCGTTCCTCATGGATGCCCAATGCACATGCATACATTGACATGTGCACTGCTCACAGAAGATCATATGCATTCAGCTGTGCTTTTGGTTGCACATCTATTTTCCCAGGTTCGGTCGCAAAATAATGCTGGTCTACACAAGGGCTGCATATCATAATTACATACACAGGGGTATGCTATGCAAGCCAATGTAGGATCTTGACCAGTAGGTAGCCATTAGAGTCAATGAACTTTCTCCCGCATACCACCTCATCTGAACAGCTTTGGTGCACACAGCTGGGTGAGTTCACCCTCTGCCTTAATTTGACATGAGGACAGGGTGTGTCAGGGAAAAAGCATCCCTGATGCTAGCCCTTTGGGCGTAATATGTAAGCTTTGGCGTGAGGGTAAACTTCCAGTTCAGATTACAAAGAAAGGACATGATTCAAATATGTACTAGCTTGTGGCCTGGATACATCATATTTTTAGAAAAATCAGAAGAAAGATGGCCAATGTGGGGTTCTTTTGAGGCAGGACCTCTCTGGGGAGTGCAAGGACAAACTGTAGATGATAAGCCAGGGCAATTAGACGATGTAGACTTATGGGAAGACATAACTTCCTGTAGAATGCTTCCATTGTTGCCTGCCATCTCTAATTCCCCCAACCACCGATCGTCAACTAATCTGTATTTACCCCATTTCCATTCTATTTTACTGACGCCTCCCCCATGTCCTTCTTTGCCTCCTGCCCCACTGCCTCTCTCTCTGCTGCTGTTCACTCTGCCACTGCTTCTGTATCTGAACCAGCTGGTACCTCTCCTGATCCTTCTGAATTTTCTCTCAAGACTGGCACCCAAGTCAAAGAACTCCTCTCTGACTTGCATAAATTGATTACCAAACAGCCTGATCCTGAACATGTTGAAGGCAATACTCTCTCAGAACAGTTCTGAGCACCTTCCTAACATGGGCTATTTCTCGCAGTCCTTAGTGGTGAGAGATTGAAGTGCTGCATAGCTCCCCTATTTCTCCGCACTGTCATGCGGAGGTGGGAGGCTGCAAGACTGCTCCCAGACCCTGGAAAGGAGAATAAACACAAGCTCTTCGTTTAGACAAGGACCACTGGTTTATTTACCAACAACAACGTCTTCAGCTATCTACCTCTTTACAGAACGAATGCCCTGAAAACACATCCCATTGGGGTAAGTATCTTCATCCACTGGGCTGCGGCCGCAGTGCTGAGTATCCCCTGGATGACCCAACACTGTACAGTCTTGACAAAGGAGGCCTTGCCCAGTCCTGCTGTCATAAGCCTTCAGAGGGAGAAGGCAGGCCACCTGCCTGCCCACAAAGGAGTACTGGCCCTTTTCCTACTCCCAAGCCAAACAGCTCTGAGAGGCCAGCCTAGGAAACTGACTCTGGATTCTCATTGACAGACCTCCCTCTGTCCTACCAGTGGGGAGCTGAGCATACCTGGTCACAAGAAGGCAGCTGCCTCCTGGAAGGACCTTCACCCAACCCTCCCCCGAATGAATTCCACCAACTCTTTCTGCAGGTTCTTTAGGAAAAGATCACACCCGGCATCAGAAAGATGCACCCCATCCTCCTGGTACAGTTTCAGGGATGTGACGTTGATGTTATGCAGGATGGAAGCTCCCCCATTTGCTTCCACATCCTTACGCATTGCCCTGTTGATGTTTCTACAGATTCTTTGGAAAGACTTGGGGCCTAACACCCTTGTGCCCTCTATCACTTTTGTAGGGAATGAGACCAAATGATACCAGTCCTGGGTATTTTCTCTCTGATCCAGGCCAGATCTGCTTTCACATTTAAGCTAAGTGAGAAGTCCATTGGAAGATGTTCCAGCTCACTGTCACCAAGATGGACTACCAGGATGTCAGGTGGTGGGGAAGACTCCAGGTGTGAGGTGAGGGTGGGCAGCAGCTGATCCCAAGACATGTCAGGTTGGCCAAACCACTCAACCCTGGCAGAGAACCAAGACCAAGCCGCAAGCCAATGTCGGAGCTTTCAGCCCTCTGGCTTGCCTGAACAATGATGCTGTGGCCAATGATAAGGACCCGCTTTGGTTCTCCCTGCATGCTCACACCTGTAAAAGATACAACGAGAGAGCCACGTGATGGAGGCAGAAGAAGGACCAAATATTTACCAGAAGTTTTTTTTCTTAAAACAAAGAAACAAAAAGGGTGAAACAGAAAGGCTCTTCAGCTGAACTGCCAGACATCAAACTCAGAGTATCTAGAAGCACAGCAAGCTGCCTTAGATCTGGCCTAGCTACTTCTCCATCTAGGCCAGTATTATTTACTCCATCAGACAGCCGTGGCTCTCAGGTTCAGACCTTTCCTGTCACCGTCTGCCTCAATTGTTCTAGCTGGACTTCAATCCTTTTACATGAGAACATGACCTGGGGCCTTCTGCAGGTCAAGCAGGGCTCTGCTACAAAGCCATGGTTCCTCCACACTGCAAATGCCATCCTTTCCATCAACAAGGACTATCACACGTAAACATCCGACTTTGCTAAAGTCCAGGATGAGAAACAAATTCCTGTTTCATATCCCTCTTGTCCCTCTCCCATTCATCGCAATTTACAGAAGCCAGGTCTAGCCATAGGGCTCAACAATCTGGTAACTCATCAGAAGACCCTACAGATCCACCTGGCCACTCCTTCAATCCAAGGTTACTGAAGCTCAGACAGGTAGCTGTGGATGCACCATTCATATAAACCAATGAGCCCCTGCCACCCCCCTTGCTGTGTGGAAAGCAGAGTATCCTTCTAGCCAAGTCATCCACCGCCCCCAAAACAGTCTAATGGTGGAGGGGCAGAGGAGAAATCCATGTCCATCGAACACACTCTGCTTCACTCCCTGAAATAATAAGGACCAAACTGCACCAACTGCTAGGACTGTGGTCCAAAATGGCACCCTATTTTCCAGTCCTGTCCCAAAGAACATCAACCAAAAATCAAAACCCTCTGTCTTTTCCTCAGCCAACAGTACAACAAGCTCTTCAGAAAGTGCAGAAAAATTCTGCACAAGCCACAGACTGGTTTCACCAGAGCCTACAAAAAGGACACCGTGAAGAGCAAGGCCAGTCCAGGCTCACCTTCCAAGTTCACAACGTAGGTCACCAACCTTCTTGAAAGCAGAGCGGGGATGCAGAATACCCCACCACTCTCCAAGGAGGAACAAACAAAACTACTAGGCCAAAATCTGCAGACAGAAAGCCTGAATTCTGTCCTGCTGTTTAGAGGCCAAAAATCCCTCTTCCACACTACTGGACAGTCTACATAATACTGGGTCCCAAGAGGCATACCAAAATGAGCTGCAACAGCATGAGTAACCAGAAGTACCCTTCCCTCTTCCGTCCACAGTAGCACTAGCAGAGAACTAACCTAATTCCTCTGTCGCCTTACTGGGAACGCAAGGAAGGGAACTGAGACCATGAACAGGAGGGGAAAGAGAAGGACGTCAAAGGTCCCGCTGTCCCAACTTCACTAACTTCTTCCACTGGTTTTGTTCAATGACTTCCTCCAATTTCAAAGTACAGTAGTTTCCCCTTGTCCACATTTTTGCTTTCTGTGGCTTCAGTTACCCGCAGTACTCTTCTTGCATCACAATCTCACCTCCCTCCCACCCACCCTTTGCCCTGATCAGCCTGCTGGCATCGGGATGATGGCATCCACGCGGCCTGCTCTGGTTCCTTCAACCCACATCTTCGCTGGCTGCACGCCTGTCACTTTATCCACTGTTACACCAACATCGACACAGGAAATGGGTCTGACATCACCAGAAGCGGCGCTCTAGGTTGCATACTATTCAGCACTATGAAGCCCCTCTATGGTCCCTGCAAAGCTAGACGGCTCAGTACTATCTGCAGTTTCAGATATCCATGGGGGTCTTGGAATGCATCCCCTGCAGATAAGAGTGGATTACTGTATTAGATATCCTGTGTGTTACAGGGCCTGAAGACAGACTGATAAATCTTCCATGCAAGCCTCTCAGCAAAGGCCAGAAATGGTGAATCTGAGTCAATCTCCTGGCAATTTCTCACTGTAAAATCTATGAAATCAACACAAAATCAGACACAAACTGTGGAAATTTACTTCCACTCCCAAGAAAAACTTTGGAAAAAATGACCAAAATGGAAGCCAGAAGTGACATGACAAAAGTTCTCACACATCAAAATACGTTAGTGTGGCAAAATCACGGGGACTGGCCCTCGCTCATAAGGCAGTTGCCAATCCATGCTGTACCCCAATCACAACATCCATCTGTCTTCCTGAGCTGGGTCAACATCCAGTTCATACTTGGTGGTAATGGTACTGAAATTCCCTGGAGTAAAATGTTCCCATTGCTGTAGTTACAGGTATGTGTGGGCAGGAGGGAGATACAGTACTATGCGTCTAGGGGGCCAACTGAAGAAAAGAGCAATGAGGAACCTCAGGTCAAATGCTCTGTTTAGTTCTTCTCCCAAGTAAACTGTTCTTTCCAACCTTCACAATTCAAATACTCCCAAAAGATAGCCACTTGACCTCCGGTTTAAAAACCTTCACAGGACGAGACTCCACCACCCTCTCAGTCTGTTAGACTGCCCTCAGCTTTGGTGGTGCAATGACTGAAAAACCAGATGATGTTAAACCAAACTATAACGATCACAGGAATTCAGAGAGGGGGACTGTGGCCATCTTCAAAAATTCTGAACAGGTTCTCTGTCTATTTGCAAGCCAATTTTCTGTATTTGTACCTTCTCTCTGCCTTGGCTGACAAAGAGGGCACTGGATTTTTTGTTCACAGGTTGGGGCTCATCCTGTGCAAAATTCACCTAAGTTACCTGTCTGTAGAAAATAGCACTTTGCACAGAATAAGTCCCAAACTATGAAGATCCTCATCCATCCAGGATTTTCACCACAGTTTCTGGATATTTGAGAAACACAGTTTCCAACCATTTTTCAAGCATTCTTTCCACCCATATAGTACAGCCTGGATGTACCCCTCTAGCTTTGCAGAGACCACAGAAAGCTTTCAAACTATCTGGTACTACAAAGCCCCTCTATGGTCCTTGTGAAGCTAGACAGTTCAGTACTACTACCGGTTTCAGGTATCCACAGGGCATCCTGGAATGTATCCCCTGTGGATGGGCCGGGGCGGGGAGGGGGGTACTATATCAGATATCTGGTGTGTTAGGACAGGGCTAGAAGACAGACCCATGAGCCTGATGTGAAAGCCTCTCACCAAATGTCAGAAAGAAGGAATCTAAATTTCAACTTGATTCCTTGACCTGCAACCTTCTATGGGTCAGATGTGGCGAGAAGCTGACAGCCTCCCAATGTTGTGGACTTCTGATCAACTCAACCAGGAACCAGCTTTGCTCAAGCTGTACCCCAGAATGGGCAAAGTGCAGCCTGCGGGCAGCAAGCAAACCTTAAGGTGCCAAAGTGCGCCCAGAAGGCCAGACTCCCACACCTGAGGCCACCTCAAATTTTTGAAAAACCACACCAATCTCCAGACAATTTCTCACCTGAAAATCTGTCAAATCAACACAAAATCAGACAAAAACTGTGGCCATTTGCCTCCCCCCCGCTCCAGAAAACATCTGAAAAAAGGCCAAAATGGCAGCCAGAAGCAACATGACAAAAATTCTCATATGTCAAACCACATCATGCTTAGAGTGCTAAAATTGTGGGGGACTGGGCCTCATACGTAATACAGTTGCCTATCCCTCCTGCACCACAACCATAGAATCACAGAAATGTAGAGTTGGAAGAGACCCCGGGGCCATCCAGGCCAACCCCCTGCTATGCAGGAACACCCTCAAAGCATTCCCGACAGATGGCCATCCAGCCTCTGCTTAAAAACCTCCAAAGAAGGAGACTCCACTACACTCCGAGGCAGCATATTCCACGGCAGGACAGCCCTGACTGTCAGGAAGTTCTTCCTGAGGTTCAGCTGGAATCTCCTTTCCTGCAGCTGGAATCCATTGCTCCTTGTCCTGGTCTCTGGAGCGGCAGAAAACAAGCCCTCTCCCTTCTCTACATGGCATCCCTTCATAAATTTAAACATGGCTATCATGTCCCCTCTTAACCTTCTCTTCTGCAGACTAAACATACCCAGCTCTGTAAGTCTATCCTCATAGGGCTTGGCTTCCAGGCCCTTCACCATTTTGGTCGCCCTCCTCTGGACCTGCTCCAGCTTGACCATGTCCTTCTTGAACTGGGGTGCCCAGAACTGGACACAGGATTCAAGATGAGGTCTAACCAAAGCAGAGTAGAGTGGTACCAGTACCTCCCTCGACCCAGACACCGTACTCCTATTGATGCAGCCGACCACATCTGTCTTCCTGAATTGGGTCAACATCCAGTTCACATCCATCTAGTTCAGCAATGTTACTGAAACTCCCTGGAGTAAAATGGTGTATTAGTGTAGTTACAGTTGTGTGTGTGTGGGGGGGGGGAGATACAGTATTGTAAGTCTAACAGGCCAATTGAAGCAAATAGCCATGGTGTTTGGTTCTTCTCCCAACTAAACTGTTCTGGCAACCTTATTATATTTCCAGAGTTGGAAGGGCCATCTCATCCCATCCCTGCCATGCAGGAATACGCAATTCAAGCGCTCTGGACAAAGACGGCCACCTGACCCTGTTCAAGGACTTTCAAAGAAGGAGACTTCACTACCCTCTCAATCTGTCGTATTGTCTTCAGCTTTGCTGGCACTATGACTGAAAGTCTGAGGATATTAAACCAAACTACAGAGAATACAGGAATTCAGAGGGGGGACTGTTGTCATCTACAGAAATTCTGAATAGGTTCCCTGACTGTCTGTACATCAATCTTCTGTGCTTCTACCCCAAGTGTCAAGATCCTCATCCATCCAGGATTTTCACCAAAGTTCTGGATGCTCGAGAAACACAGTTCCCAACCATTTTTCAACCATTCTTTCCATCCCTACAGTACAGTCTAGTCAAGCTGCTATGTGCACATTTCTGCCATGAGGCATGGACCAACAGCCTGAAAGTCTCAGAGCTGCCACCTGTTCCCCTCATGCTTCAACATCCTGACTACTGAAGTTTGGCAGAGCTGTGTTGGACCTGTGGAGTTGGATATGGTCAACGCCTCTCCAAAAAAAAAGGCAGCAGGGCCAGGAACCTGTGTTGAGCCAGAGATACTGGAGACCCATGAGCCTGGAATGACAATGAATGCCACTGGAGCCTCGGTCCAGCAACACTTCCCTTCCCAAGTAGTCCCACAAGTTCTGGAGCCAGTGTGTCAATGCCAACTCTTGCCCAGGGTGAGTTCTTGGAAGACAGGGCACTAGACTCCAAGTCAGTTAAATTCACTGGACATCTGTATTGGACCAACTGTATTTTGGAGCCCAATTTAATATACTGGTATTGTGGCCTTTAAAGTCCCAAATAATATGCATCCAAGTTGAAGGGTGGAATTTTTCAGACCTATACTATCCTGCCGCTGAGAATTTTCTTAAAAGGGCAGCATATAAATCTCATAATCAGATGTTGTAGTGACGATCTGAGTCAATCTGCATTGCTCTCCACAACCGACGATCCCACCTTCTAACTGCCTTACTTACAGTCTCCTCATTTCTATCCCATTAGAACTAACAAAATCCATCTTAATGCATTTCCAGCTTAGATTCCCATGCTCCTCTAATGTTATGGTGTTGAATTTATACATAGACTGCCCCTCTTTTCAGTATCACGCCCAGTGCCACAGCGGAATTTTATCTGCACTGCTGGAACGATATCTGAATCAGGAGAATATTCACCACAGCTGAGGGCAGCTCAGAGTCTGGTGGCCATGAGAAGACACCACAAAATAAAACTTCTGGCCAGAAATCAACCTTCCAAGCAGGATGTTACTGGAATATATCTGTTGTTGTGTGCTTTCAATTTGTTTCTGACTTATGGCAATCTTGTCCAAACTTTGTGCTGCATCTCAGAAATACAGCAAGGGGACAGGAAGAAGACAATGTCTGTTAGGGGAGGGGTGTTCTGGCAACACAGGATTTTTAGTTGGCCAGCAAAGCCAGTTAAGAGAGAAAAAAAAGTTCCATGCCAGAAACTGACCCAGCCAAAGCAGGGTAACTCAGGGAGAATGCAGCAGTCTCAGTGTGCTTCCACCTGACCAGCTTAGAAGGTCTGCTTTTAGACTGTGTTGCAGCATGGATTGCCTGTTTCATCAAAAGCTCCATAGCCCTGCCCACTCCCTCAATTGGGTATCTTCAGAGATTCCACTCTCATGTATACCTTAGGGCAACTCTAAGCAAACCTATCATGAAGGTTTCTTGGAAAGATTTCTTCAGAGCGGGCTTCCCTTTGCCCTCCTCTGAGGCTGAGAGAGTGGGACCCCCCCAAGGTCACCCAATGGGGTTCCATGGCTGAGCGTGAATTTAAAGCCTGCTCTCCGAAGTCACAGTCAACGCTCAAACCACCACACCACGCTGCCTCTTCAGGCTCCACTCTGCCTATTCCCGCTTCCAGCACAACAGTCCTTGCCTTATCCCCAAGCACTAAGCAAGGCACCCTGGGCTTTACTTTCCAGACTCCTCTGATGAAGCAAAGGAAGCTGCAGCAGATCAATGAGAGCAGATTATGGGTCCCTGAGCCAAATGTCAAGACGCTTTTCAAAGAGATGAACGCTTTCATCCCCATATGAAGTTCTACATCCTTGAAAGAGAGCTTTGGATGGCCAATCATAGCCCTGCTATGACAAATTTTACATTTTCTATGCACAAGATGAGGATCCTTGGCTCTCTTCCCTACATGCCTCAACAGCTAGGACCAGATGAGTGTCACCCCTGCGAACTGCTCAGCACATTGCTCCAGGTCCCTCCGTACCAGAGATATGAAATTGATGCCTTTCATCTTGCCAAGCTACTCTCACCTGAGTTGCAGGCCCATAACCCCAAGAGGGCCACTTTCGGCCACCTCTTGCTGGAGGATGGGTACCAGCTGCTCCCACAACACTGCTTCCTGGCCGACCACCTGAGCTGCCTCCTCTTACTCAGCCCAGACTGAGATCCTCTCCCAGACATCGTTGCACATTCTCTCACCCAGCACAAAGTTCCATGTCCGGAAATGGATACAACTACAGCTCAAGAGAAACAAAATCAAACACCATGCTACCAACAACTGGCAGATCTACCCTTTTGGGGCCAAATAAACACTGCAACACCCCAGCACGGCTTTCCTCTTCATTTCTGGTGGCCCTGTTTGACAGCTGAGGAGGCAAACCCAATCCAGAACAAAGCAACCTCACCAGTACTGATGTTGGCACACAAAACAGTCTCAGGAGAAGTTCCGCATGAAGGGTACAAATCACAGTGCCTTAGCAGAAAGCAACTGAGGCCAGAAACCACAGACTGGTTGCCTAGGGAAAATGAGTACAGCTCGTGCCTCCTTCGTCCAAAATGCTGGGGACCAGAAGTATTCTAAGAGAGGAACGAGGAGTCCTGCAGCCACCTCCTCGAAGGCGGAATGAAAGGTTTTGGCTTTTGGAGACCTTCAGATTTAAGATTTCTGGATAAGGGATAGTCAGCTGTATTGTTAGTTTTGGATAAATGTTTGCTGAAACATGTTGAATGGCTCTTGAAGCTATCTCTATTCTTTCCATGTTACTTCTGCCTCTGGCTCCAGATTTCCTGTTAAAGAAATAATGCCCAGGAATATATCAACTTGATCAACTGTATTATACCTGATCTTACATGCACTGTTGGAAAACAAAAAAAGGAGAAGGATTATTCCTAGAAGCCTTTATGGTTGACGATTCTTCCTTAAAACAAGGCTCAACTGTTTGCATTTTTTGGGGTGGGTGGGTGGGGGTCCAAGAGCCTCACCCAGGAGTTTATGAAACATAAATTGCTCTTCTGGGGCTGGGAGAGTGCAACCTGTGACAGGCCCTTGTAGATAACTGGCCCTTGGACCCTCAGAGTTTGCTTACCCCACCTTAAGAAGAGGCTTTGAAATTGTTGAACTCAATGGCCTGGCTTTAAGAGGCCTGATGTATGCTTTGCTTTCTGATTCTTTTACTTTGCTCTGTCCCCACTTTCACAGGCTGTTGCACAATTAAGCAGCAAAGAACTGGTGAGTAAAATTAGGTGATCTAGGAAGGGAGGGGATTACTTCTGTTGGAGTTGAGACAGCAATGGAGAAGTCCAGTGTTGGGAAAGAAGAGCAAGGAGTTGTCTACTGTCACTTCTGTTTTCAGGTTTTTCTCCCAAACACAAGACAGGTGGAGTGGCCCTTATACAAAATGCTTGATATCATGAGCTTTTTGGATTTTCTTTGCATTTTGAATTACCTGGATTTTCATATAGGTACGTAAGGAGATACCTTGGAAATGGGATCAAATTCTAAATGCTTATACATATAGCCTGAAGATAATTTTATACAGTATTTTTAATAATTCTGTGCATGAAACCAAATTTGTGTCCACTGAACCACCACCACAAAGCAAAAAAGTCACTATCCCAGGCACCCATATGGACAATTTCAAATTTTAGAATATCTCAGGTTTCTGGATAAGAAATGCTCAAGCTGTATTCCCAAATGCCTTACCAGTCTCTCTTCTAGGCTGCCAGTGGTGCTTTCAAAACCCATGGAGGATGCTGCCGGATGGGATGCCGAGTCCTCCACAGTATGGTTCTTCTAGATCTCAACATACGTCCTGAAGCCATCCTGTGAGCAGGTGGGTCAAAACTTCGCGACAAATGTCAACAACCGTAGGGCTCTCCCAATGTGTCACCGGCCCAGCACATACAGGGAGGACACACTCTCCATTATGGGATCCCCAGAACTTGTGGGAATTGAACTCTGAATGTGGGGCAGGGGGAATTTACATCTGTACCTTGGTATGACAAGATTATTCCCTGTTGAAATTTATAGTCCGGGGGGGCTTTTCCCCCTGCAAGGGGGTGGAGTTGGGAATTATAGGTGTTTCCAGCTTTTTAACGCCCCCCTGTGATAACTGAAGCCCCTGCCAGAGCTGCTGCTGATGAGCAGCAGCTGTTGGTCCCTGTGGCTCTGGCTGGAGATGAGACTGCAGCTCAGGAGCTCCCCAATGCCATGGACCAAGCAGGCGTGGACGTCCCTCTGCCTGCTCCTTTAGAGCAACAGGGATCCGATTCTGTGCCTGCTCCTTTGGAGCAACAGGGATCCAATTCTGAAGAGGCTTTGGAGCCTGGTTCAATAAGTCCCCAATCAAGGCAGAGACTCAAGAGGGCTGTGCAAAGGGAGGGTTCCTTGGCTAAGTTTAAGAAGCAGTGACCGGACACGCCTGTGCCTGGGGCTATATAACTGCCTGCCTGGAAGCTTCCCTTTGCTTGTGGCAAACTTCTTACAAGCCCTCTACTGTTCTTTAAAAAGAATGCTGGAGGACCAGTTGGGGGCATTTCAGAGTGGACTGAGGTGCAGATCTGGGGTAAGTAGTCCGGACCTAGTCCGCTCCAAGGTGCAGACGACCTCCGTGAGAGGACGCACTGCACTGTTTTAATTCCCTCATGTGGAAATGGCCTATGTTTTTCCAGCCCTCCTTTAACATCTTCACCTTCACCATCTTTGGAAGCTCATGCTGCTAAAAAACTTCCAGATAGACAGAGGATGGGGAAGAAAAGTGAGGGGCTGGGCAGGGGTAGAATGTTTTTGTAAAAAGGAACTTCACAGTAGAGTCTTTGTTAATTGAGGTTTGCCTGTATTAAAAAATGTGTGTTTTCAAATAACAGTTCTGCTTACTGAGAAACTACAGAGAAGTAAATCTATTACAGATCTCTCAGTGATCAGGTCCATCTTTTCTGTGATATTAAACTATCTGGGCTTTTTTCATACACAAGCTGCAGATCCAAAGCAATATGCATGGAGTTCAAAATGCAATTAATGCAAAAGTTCCTTTATGTAAAAAGTGGCTGATAACCACAAGAAAAATAAAACCATCTAGGTCAGGCCCCTCTAGAACCCACAAAGCATGTCACTTATCCCAAAGATAATCTCTGCAGACCCCACTGCAATTCTCCAGATTTTTCACTGCTGTTACCGTCACCCACCTCAGTGCCCATTCCCACTCAGCACAGCCCAGGGGCTCCCTGGCACACATTGGCAAGCTGAGGGCAAGGAAGCAAGCTGGAAGGTGGCTACAATTCAAATCGACGAAGGGCCTCAACCAGACCAACGGAAACAAGGCAGAGCTCATTCTGCCTCTGTGCCAATAATGATGCAGTAGCATCACATGTTTTGGGCCAGCCCTGCCAGACAAATGCCCACTGCAAGCCTGCAAACGGGACAAAAGTAAATCACCCCTCCCTGGTACCCGCTCTTCAGAAACATCCTCTCCGCCTTGTCCAGCAGAGCTGTTCCAAGAGTTTCCTGGCTTTCTGCAATCTGGCCTCAGGAAGAGATCTGGTGGCATCCTCAGCAGTTAGCCCATTGTGATAGGACTCTACAACTCTTCAAGGAGATAAACATTCACCTCTCTTAGCCATTAGACTTCAAGGAAAATAGAGTTTAATATTGTCCAGAGCATCACCTGGTGTAACTGGCACAGATGATTTTTGACTGTTGAGGTCCAAGGAGAGCAGGGCAGAATCAGAGCCAAGGTCTATCCAATCCTGTACTCTATCCACACACTAAACCACCAGGAGCCTGGGGAAAGCCCACAGCGAACCTACGTGGGCAATGATGATACACTCCCCAGCAACTCATCCTGAGAGGCATATTGTCTTTGATAACTGATACAATCCTGCTGAGAATCTTACAACCCCTGTAAAAATGGTTGGACACAGTTGTCTAAAATCCACATCACATAAAGGTTGTGGCAGCAAAACTGTGCACTGTAGCAGCACTCCTCACGGATGCCCACTGCACATGCATAGACTGACGTGCACTGCTCACGGAAGATCATATGCATCTGGTTGTGTTTTTGGTTGCGCATCTATTTTCCCGGGTTCAGTCGCAAAACAATGCCGTTCTACACAAGGGCTCCATAGCATAATCACAGAGTTATGCTATGAAAGCCAATGTTGGATCTTGACCGAAACATAGCCATTAGAGCCAATGACAGCCTCACGTTCCATGAGACAGCCAAGGCTCACCATCCATGGCATTAACTTTCAATACTAGCAACCTGTGATAGGGTTATCCTTATTTCATCCAGTCTTCTTTTGAAACCATCCAATTCGGTAGCCAATGCTATTGTCTTCCAGGAGCAAATCCCAGTTATAATGAAATGCTCTGTAAGAAACTCTTTTGTTTCAATATTCCTTATTTCCCAATGCTCATTCGGCTTCTGTAGATGAACATCACTAGTCCTAGGGTTATGAAGGAGAAAAGCTTCCTCTCCTCTTTTTCCATGCCATGCATAGCTTCACAGAACTCCAGCAGACCTCCCCCAACTCTCCTGTTGAACTCAGGTTCAACAGACCCCAAAACTGTTACCTTCCCTTGCATGGTAAGATAGCTAAATCTCCGGGAATGTGACTACATGGTATCTGTGTCCACTTTCTACAGCCCCACAAGCAGCCACGAAATCTAATCTTGGCTCAAAGTAAATCTGTCCTGAGTCTGGCCTGGCAGAGTCAGCATACATTCAGCTCTTTCTGCAAATGAGCAGATCAAGCTGGCAGGCTGTGTGTGCCCATGAAGCAGGTTGACAGGTAGGCATGAAGCCTAGTGGTTAATCCTCCAGGACAAACAACCCTTCGAGACTTAATCTAGAGCTAGAGTGAGCACCCGTAGAAAGCTACGGGGCCACACTGCTTTCTCAGAAGAGCTTGGCTGCAACCTCATCACTGTACTTATATCAGCCAAAAAAGGGTCAAGTATGGATTTGCTTCGAGCACTATGACTGAATTCTCATCACTGGGCTGCCGGATTGCTCCCAGATTTTGGAAAGGAGAATAAACACAAGCTCTTTGTTTAAGCAAGGGCCACTGTTTTATTTACAATTAACACATCTTTAGCTATCTATCTCTTTACAGAATTAATGACCTGACAACACATCCCAGTGGTGGAAGCATCTTCATCTATGGGGCTGAGGCCACAAGGACTGAGTGTTCTCTGGATGATCCAAACTGGCTCTCAGAGCTGTTCAACCCCACCTGGGATTGCTGACCAGTGTACAGTCTTGATGAAGGAGGCCTTGCCCAGTCCTAATCTCACCAAGCCTCCAGAAGCTGAAGGCAGGCCAACCCATCCCAAACACCTCTGGGAGGCCAGCCTAGGAAGTTGTCTCTGCAATGGGCGACTAGGGATGCTCGCTGACAGACGTTCCTCTGTCCTATCCGCATGGATCTGAGCATACCTGGTCACCAGAAGGCACATGCCTCCTGGGAGAACCCTCACCCTCCCTTCCCTTCCCTCGAATGAACTCCATCAGCCCTTGCTGCAGGTTCTTTAGGAAGAGATCATACCCAGCATCAGAAAGGTGCACCCCATCCTCCTGGTACAGATCCAGGGATGAGTATTTGATGTTAGAATGTGGGATGGAAGCCCCCCCATTTTCTACTACTACCTTACGTACGTCCCTGTTGATCTTTTTACACATCCGGTAGATACACTTCAGGTCTGGCATATTTGGTAACGCCACCCTCCTTTCTAAGCTGTGGGACCAAATGATACTAATTCTGGGCACTTTCTCTCTGATCTGGGCCAGATCCATTCTGATCTTTAAGCTAAGGGACAGGCGTGTTGGATAAAGCCCCAGATCACTGTCACCAAGATGGACCACCAAGATATCAGGTGGTGGAGAAGACTCCAAGTATGAGGTAAGGGTGGGCAGCAGCTGGTCCCAAGACATGTCAGGTTGGCCAAGCCATTCGATCTTGGCCAGGGAACCAAGACCAAGTTGGGAGCCAATGTCGGAGCTTTCAGCCCTCTGGCTTGCCTGAACAATGATGCCGTGGCCAATGATAAGGACTCGTTTTGGCTCTCCCTGTTTGCTCACACCTGTAAAAGATACAACAATGAGAGAGCCACACGCTGAAAGCAGAATCAGAACCAAACATTTAATCAGAATTTTTTTCTTACAACAAACAAACAGATGTCCAAGATGAGGAAAGTATTCCTGTTTCACATTCCTTTTCTTCTGCTCCCATTCATTTCCATTTACACAAGCCAAGTCTATCCACAGGGGTGAATAATCTACTAACTCATCAGAAGACCCTACAGATCCACCCGGCCACTCCTTCAATCCAAGGTCACTGAAGCCCAGACAAGTAACTGTGGAAGCACTATTCACATAAACCAATGAGCCCCTGCCATCTCCCTTTGCTGTGTGAGAAGCAGAGCATCCTTCTAGCCAAGTCATCCACCGCCCCCAAAATGGTCTAATGGTGGAGGGGCAGAGGAGAAATCCATGCCCATCAAACACACTCTGCTTCACTCCCTGAAATGATAAGGACCAAACCGCACCAAAACGGTACCCTTTTTTCCAGTCCAGTCCCAAAGAATCTCAAGCTGACAATCAACATCCTCTGTCTTTTCCTCAGCCAACAGTATGACAAGCTCTTCAGAAAGCACAGAAAATTTCTGCACAAGCCACAGACTGGTTTCACCAGGGCCTACAAAAAGGATACCGTGAAGAGCAAGGTCTGTCCAAGCTCACCTTCCAAGTTGACAATAAAGTTCACCAACCTTCTCAAAAGCATAGAGAGGATCCAGAATACTCCACACAGAGTTCAGAGTCCAAGCAGAAACAAACAGAACTACAAGCCCAAAATACACAGAGACAGAAAGCAAAAAGCCTGAATTCTGTCCTGCTGCTTAGAGGCCAAAAATCCCTCTTCCACACTACTGGACAGTCTACATAATACTGGGTCCCAAGAGTTATACCAAAATGAGCTGGAACAGTACCCTTCTCTCCTCTGTCCATGGTATCACTACGAGAGAACTAATCTAATTCCTCTGTCACTTCACTGGGAACGAATGGAAGGGAACCGAGACTATGAACAGGCGGGGAATGAGAAGGACCTCAAAGGTCCTGCTGTCCCAACTTCACTAACTTCTTCCACTGGTTTTGCTCAATGACTTCCTCCAGTTTCAAAGTACAGTTTCCCCCTTACCCATGCTTTTCCCTTCTGCAGCTTCACTCACCCACGGTAAACCATTCCCCTCAAAGACACACCTCCCTCCCACCCACACTTTGTCGTGATCCGTCCCCTGGTGTCCGGGTAATGGCACCAATGCAGACTGTTCCAGGACCTGCCACCCCCACATTGGCTGCCTGCATGCCTGCCCATCCACCACTTTAACTGCTCCTCTACCTGCCTGACTGCCTGACACTTTAACCACTCCTCCGCCAACATTGACAAAGGAAATGGGTCTGACATCACTAGACATAGCCCTCTAGCTTTGCAGGGACCACAGAGAGGTTTCATAGTACCTAGTACTATGAAGACCATCTATGGTCCCTCCGAAGCTAGATGGTTCCATACGATCTGCAGTTTCAGGTATCCCTGGGGGTCTTGGATCGTATCCCCTGTAGGTAAGGGGGGATTACTGTGCTACCTTCTGCCATCACAGGGTCTGAAGACAGACTCATAAGCCTGTTGTAAGAGCCTCTCAGCAACAGTCAGAAACAGGGAATCTGAACTGTAGCTCAGTTCCTCAATCTGCGGCCCTCTGTGGGTCAAATGCCACCAGAAGGCCATGGCCTCCTGAATTTGCGGGCTTCTGGCCAACTCACCAGGAACCAGCTTTGCCCAAGCTGTACCTCAGGATGGGCAAAGCACAGCCTGCAGGCAGCAAGTAGACCTCAGGTTGCCAAAGTGTGGCCCCTGAAAGCCCAGATTCCCCAACCTGGTGCCATTTTAAATTTTCAAAAAATCACACCAATTTCCAGGCAATTTTTCACTTGAAAGTCTGTCAAATCAACTCAAGACACAAACTCTGGGAGTTTACTTCCCCCTCCCAAGAAAAGCTTCAGAAAAAAATGACCAAAATGGCAGCCAGAAGTGACACAACAAAAGTTCTCGCACATCAAAGCCATCAGGTTTAGTGGCAAAACTGTGGGGCACTGGCCCTTGGGCCTAATGCAGTTGCCCATGCCTCCTGTATCCCAACCACAACCAGGAAGGTGCCATGGCATAAATGAGGCCCCAGTTGAACCGCACAGCTTCAGCAGCATGCTGTAATCCTCTCCCTTGGTTGGGAACTAATTTCACTTCCTCCAGCGCTTTCCCAACTGCCAGCAAACAAGGGCAAAATGGTAGTGATACACAACTGGGCGTCCCTGTTCCCTCAGATCAGTGGAACTTCAATTACTGGGCTAGATGGGTGGATTAGGCCTGGGAGAGGGGAGGGGATGAACCTCTCCTGGCCTAAGGAATCAGCAGCATCCCAGCTGGCGTAACAGTGGACATGATCCAGCATGAACGAGCTGGGTGCCTTTTGCAGGAATGAATGTTCCTCCACTTCTGCTCTCAGTCCCTTAGCTCATAGGGTTGTAAATGGCTCTCCAGGGCAGAACTGAAACAGGAAGAGTCTCCCATCAACGGACCGTCCACAGGAGAGCTTACGGAACAGTTTGGACAGTGAGAGGCAAGTGCCAAAGGGCTCTTGGCCCTACGCTCTTAAAATTCTGTCTTACAAAATGCAAAATGATTTGATGAGGGCAGGCTGAACAGCAGGAACATCACTGGCTGAGAGGTGCTTCCCCTTTTCTGCCTTCCAAGCCTTGGCTGCCAGCTGGAAAGAGACAGAGATACTAATGAGTGACCGGTGGCGCTACTCCTCACCTCCCCCTTATACTGGCTGCTCCCGGGGCCTGGGATTTCTCCAGGCTTTTCAGGAGAAGAGCCAGAAACCTTTCCTTTTTGCTTGATCTCAGACAGTCTTTGCAAAGAGCAGCAGCAGACCAGAAATCTTCTTGCCTGTATTTTCACTAACTGCTGTGCTATAATAACACAGTCGACCAGAAGCAGGGATGTAATTCTTCACTAAGTTTTTTCTCAAATGAAGCAGTAAGCAATTTTAACAATTTCCTTTCCGCTGCAAGAAGGTCTTTGAAAACCACAGCTTTCAAAGCACATTTGTAATTTCACACATATATTCTAGATAAAATTCACACATGGTTCTTTTGCACAAAAAAACCCCAAGCATTTTCTGCACAGGGAACAGTACTGTTTGCACAGAAAGCACTATCTCTGCACAGAAATGTCTTCTGTGTCTACAATGCTTTCTGTGTAGAAAATGCTGTCTTCTGCACAAAATTACCACGTGCGAATTTTGTGTCAAATAAGTCTCGAAATGCAACAATTTTCCTCAGTCCAGTGTTCATATTTTCAGGGTTTCTCAACATAAAAACATGATTTTCAACCATTTTGGCGGGAATATTTAAAGCTATGCTCTCCATCCCTACCCGACAGCAACATTTTGGCCAGCAGAAAGTCCAACGTTACTGCCAATCAACACCCATCTGCCTTCCTCAGTTGGGTCAACATCCACTTTACACTTGATTGTAATGGTACTCACAATCCCTGGAGTAAAACACTCCCATTAGTGTAGTTACAGTGGGACGGGTGGGTCGGAAATATTGCAATAAGAGTCTAGGAAGCCAAGAAAAGAGCAATGGGGAACCTTAGGCCTATTTCTCTGTTTTGTTCTTTTCCCAACTAAATGGTTCTTGGTAACTTTATCAAAGATTAAGAGAGTTGGAAGGTCCATCTCATCCCATCCCTGCCATGCAGGAATATGCAATTCAAGCAGTCTGGAAAAGACGGCCACCTAACCCGTTTAAGGACTTTCAAAGAAGGAGACTTCACCACCCTCTCAATCTGTCGTATTGTCTTCAGCTTTGCTGGCACTATGACTGAAAGCCTGAGGATATTAAACCAAACTACAGAGAATACAGGAATTCAGAGGGGGGACTGTTGTCATCTACAGAAATTCTGAATAGGTTCCCTGACTGTCTGTACGTACGTCAGTCTTCTGTACTTCTACCTCAAGTGTCAAGATCCTCATCCATCCAGAATTTTCACCAAAGTTCCTGGATGCTCGAGAAACACAGTTCCCAACCATTTTTCAACCATTCTTTCCATCCCTACAGTACAGTCTAGTCAAGCTGCTACGTGCACATTTCTGCCATGAGGCATGGACCAACAGCCTGAAAGTCTCAGAGCTGCCACCTGTTCCTCTCACGCTTTAACATCCTGACTACTGAAGTTTGGCAGAGTTGTGTTGGACCCGTGGAGTTGGATATGGTCAACGCCTCTCCAAAAGAAAAGGCAGCAGGGCCAGGAACCTGTGTTGAGCCAGAGATACTGGAGACCCATGAGCCTGGAATGACAATGAATGCCACTGGAGCCTTGGTCTAGCAGTGCACAGAACACACCTTGACTGAGTTCCTCAAGTGCTAGAGACAGTGTGCTAATGCCTACTCATGCCTAGCACAACAGTCCTTGCTTGATCGCCAAGCATCGATCAAGATACCCCGGGCTTTACTTTTCAGAGTCTTCTGACTAAATAAAGGAAGCTACAGCAGATCAATGAGGGCAGATTACGTATCCCTGAGCCAAAGGTCACCACATTTTTCAAAGATATGAATGCAATCATCCCCATATAAAGTTCTACACCCTTGAAAGCTTTGGGTGGCTGATCATAACCCAGCTACATTAATTTTGAAATTTTCTACGCACAAGATGAGGATCTCTGTGTGCCTCTCCAACAGATTAGACCAGATGAGCACCACCCTTGCAAACTGCTCAGCACGTTGCTCCAGGCTGATCCATGCCAGAGATATGAAGCCGATGCCTTTCATCTCACCAAGCTACTCTCACCTGAGGTGCAGGACGATATCCTAAGGAGGGCCATTTTCAGCCACCTCTTGCTGGAGGACGGGTACCAGCTGCTCCCACCGCATTCACTCCTGGCCTAACCACCTGAAGTGCCACCTCTCACTCAGCCCAAGCTGGGATCCTCTCCCAGACATCGCTGCACATTCTCTCACCCAGCACGAAGTACCACATCTGCATCACCTGGGCTTTATTTCTCTTCAGCTTTTTATGAATTGCTTTTTGCAGGTCAATGTAAGGTACCAGCATCGCAAGCTATCAGGACAGCTTGGACATGTAAGTTTCCATCCCACTGTGGCAGGGTCTTCTCCCACATCTTCCCATTATGGGGCTGGTGGTGATGGTATGTGAGCCATTACATGGGTCATCTTTGTATGTGTAAGCTCAACTCTGCTTCCTTTATTTGAGAGTCCACCTGGGAGGCCCGGGCCATCATTCGTCCTGCAAATAACCCTTAGGTAAAGCAATATATTTAAACAAGAAAGAGACCATACCAGGGTTAACATGGTGAATCCACATGTCAGTTCTAGGAATTATAAAGGGAAAAAAGGGAACTGACACAAAGCTAGTTAGAAGACAACAATGGTTTTGGTCCAATTGGGATGAAATTAGAAGCCAGAGTCGCATGCTTATGCACACACTGCTTGATCACTCCTGCTGCAAGTGGGAGCAGTTAAACAAACCACGGGCCTTCCAGCTGTGCTTTATCGTTACACATGACGATGATTCTGGCTTGTCCTACTTCTGATAAGCACTGGAATGCTGCTGGCTTATGATTCTGGCTTGTCAGAGGATACAAGACAAAGTTCCCAGTTCACGGATAACAACCAAAAAGAGGAAAAAAGGATTTAAAACATTTATATTTAAGTCTCCTTCTAATCTACTTTCCAGGATTAACTGAACGCTAATCCTTATTTTGTGTACTGTCTGTGTAAGCAATCTACATGATTATTTTTATGAAATTCTGCATGACACCTCAGAGGCCAATTATGGCCTGGAAGATGTTTTACAGATCGCTAAACAAATAAATAAGGACAAAAAGTGTATCACATGGTGCCACTCCCATAGTCCACAAAGCCACCTTGGGTCCCACTCCAGGAGAAGGGTGGCATATGAATTAAATAAATAAAAGTTCCAAAAATGCTCCATTTTTAAAAACCAGGAATGGGCCAAAAATGGCAACTGGAAGTTACATGACATCACTTTCAGTATGCTGAGGATGTGCTGGTGGGGCAAAAAATCTCCCCACAGTCTGGAAAAACAGAGATATGCCATAGGGAGGGATATGTTCTAGTAACCAATTAAGTAAATAAATAAATCCATGAATACATGTGCCTCCCCATCAGAGAAGCCAGGCCAGCCACAGCTCCCGGCAGGTCAGGAGAATGTGGGGGAAGGGAAGCGATTCCCCTCCCTCGCCGTCCTGCCCCCTTAAATTGAACAGGCTCCTTGTAACATAAATCTGTTAAGGCACCAGAGCAGATCCTGAAGGAGAGATCTACCTGAGAGCACTTCCTCTGTGCACAGAATGCCACACTGGGTACTTACCATGAAGCTGCATTCAGCATTGCTGAGAGGAGGAAACCACACAACTTGGGTTTCACCTGCCACTGCCCAGAGGCAGGCAGGAAAAGGTCTCATGACAGCCAATGAAAAAGCTGACTCCTTACTGCTTGGCCATCTTAAGAGACCAGTTCTTCTTCCTGCCTTACTCTAGCACACAGTTCTCTTCTATTGCTCCTGTCTTCTGTTATGCTTTGCCTATCACTCCTGTTTCTCTCTAGTGTTTTGCAACCCTGATACTTCCTCTCTATTATCTTTCCCCTTCTCCTGTTCTCATATATTAGTTAAAAAACAAAACAAAACCAAGTTGTGTGGATTCCTCCTCTCTCCAACCCAGGGAAAGCTTGCCAGCTCCCTGTTTGCTGCAGATCCACAGCGATTTCTCACCTGCCTGAGGAGAAATGGTTCCTGACACCACTCCTTGCTTGTTCTCTTGTTTCTCGATATTGCTACTCGCAGAACCGCCTGGCTGGGGGCTTGCGCTGGCCACAGCCGAGCTTGCCTGCCCACTCAAGGTCTCCTTGGAAGCTAAGACAGACTGCACCACCTGAGTTGCAACCATCTGCATCATGGAGACAAGGCCCAGAGAGATTGCCGTTGGGTCAAGTTGCAGAGGAGGAAGTGCAGGGAAGTTTGCGGCTTGTGCAAGTGGGCGACCTGCAACTCCTCCAGACTGGAGCAGCGATGACATAGCTTGGGAAACGCTTTTCTCAACGAGAGAGCTCAGCGCCAACTGCTGAGGGTCAGTTTTTGGCGGCTCTTGGCTTGCTGCCTCCTCCTTTGGCTGCTCCTGTTGGCCTAGATCTTTAGGCAGCTTTTCAGGATGTTCTGACTTGATCAGAGGATGTTCTGTTGCAACACCTTGTGCTGCTGACTGTTTTGAAGTTTTCAATTCTGTGGGCGATACTAAATGGGAAGGAAAAAAAAGAGGGGGGGTTCACTCTCCGCTGACTGAAAGCTACAGGTTCTCTCTTGTCACAGCCTCAGGTCTTCCTGCATCGCCCCTCACAACTGCTGTAAAACTTGACATGATACCTCCCCTGCCAAATCACAGCTGAAAGAATGGAAATCTTTACCAAGCAATTGTAAAATTATAAGATCAGTGGGAAAGAAACTCCAGAGCACTGACCTATCAGAAGGAAATGAACTTTCATTTTGGGCAGAATCCTATTAGTGGCTTATGTGTGTGTATGTATGGCTTATACACACAGATGGTTCTCTTTTGGGCTACTCTCTTGTCCTCTGCATATCATCCCAACCCTCCCCTATCCACAGCTATCAACCGCCGGGAAGGGCTGCTGAGATTGCTCTTGCTCCTTACAGTGGGGAGGAGAAAGATCAGAAGGCAATTAAAAGGAAAAAGAAGTGACTGGTCTTGGCTCTGAGGGGAAGTGAAATGACGGCACCCTCTCTCGGGGAGCACACACTCATTTCTTCCCGTCTACAAGCTCATCTTCCTCTCCAAAGTGCCTCGCTCTCCCATCCCTCCTCATCTTTATAAAGCAGTGGCTTTTCCTTGGGGATGGCAGGTAAAACAGAGAGAAGGACACTCAACTGGGCAGGCTGAACAACACCCTATATGCCCAACGGATGGAAGATTCCCAGCCTTTGAGAGCTGGAGATTTGAGAGTGGTGTAGAGAACCAGATATACGTAGATCTAGGACTACACGGACTCTGACTTCTTTGCTTACTTCCTCTATGATGCACGGGGCTCCTAGATCGTGACCGAGAGAGATGCCTGCCACGGCTAGAGCTTGAGCGCCCAGGGCTGGAGCTGACAGACTGCTGTCTTCGAGCTAGGTTTGCATTTCTGTCGCTCTCATATCTGCAAACAGAAAAGATGGGGAACGTAACTCTTCCTCCACTTCTTATTTAAGATGAAAGGCTTGATATGATCCAACAGGTTCTTTTCCTGGAGCTTGGAGCAAAATTTTTGACAAAAATTTTAAAATATTGATAACTGGACTTGCAAATTAAATTCTTTTAAGTAAAAAAAAACAAGATGGCCATGCAAAATCCAGCAACTGTAAAGCTCAGATGCTCCAATCTGTTGCCCAATTTTGGGCTCATAAATTCAGAAAATGAGTGACTTGGATGGGAAAGTCTGCAAAAATTCTAGTGGGTTTAGCCAGAGCACAGCTTGTAAAGTGTTCAGCTGTATCTCAGCATGGAAAGACAGCAAGTGATTCTAAAACCTGAGCTGCAGATTTAAGATTACCACAACCTAATTCCCATTTATAAAAACAATCATACCAAACTGGAAAACTCACCTCTTTCTGAAAGAGGGATCTTCTGGGTTCCAGTCAGGGTACCTGTTTAAAAAATAAGTAAGTCAAGGCAAGCCAAGGAAGAGTCCTCAAACTCACACTGCATATAATCTAACCTGACGTAATCGCACTAAGTTACCAAAAGTGATCATTATTCCTTCTCCAATTCTCAGAGTGCTTTTGAGTCCCATTCCTGGGAAATATAAACAAAGCAATTGATTTTAATTCCCTCTTTCTGGCAGCAGTCAAAAATCTTTTTATTTAGGTATCCTTCAGCTAATAAAGAAAGGGGTGTTGTATTTTCATCTTCATTATTGTACTTTAAAGGCCTATTAATAGTTTTAGATTAGTGTTTTAACTTGCTTTTAATGTTTTACTAGAATTTTTTTCAGCTCTGGTGTATTCTAACTCATGTTCTAAGGTCCCTTGGGTACCACACTGGGAGAGAGACAAGATCAATATAAAATCAGTAAACTACACATTCTGACATTTAAGCTTACAGCACCAATTTCTTCTGGCTCAAGTTCCAAAAATCATATGGCCAACAGAACAATCACTTCTTGAAGCTGAATTGCAATCAAGGTGACCTACCAAAGTGGAATGGCACAGCATTGCCCCAAGTGAACTATCAATGCCAAAGGAGTTCTCACCACTTGCTCTGAGAAAAGCAGTGAGGCCTTTATTACTAACATCTGGGCTTGTTTTAAGTGTTAAACATGTCAAATCAAACTATTTTTGAGTTTTGGGGCTACATGCCCTATCACATGGGCTATGCAAAAGTCCTTACTGTTGGCGTAGTTGACGGCAGCTCTCCAAATGAGTAGTAGAGCTCAGATGCAAAAGCCAGCCCTATAGGAGGAAAGACACAACATGAAAATGAAGGGAGAGCTTGGTTGGATTTCCATCTTGCAAAGTTTTGTCCCCCTAGCTTCTCATCTTCCACAAAATGGCAGGCAGAAGTTTCTGGGAACTGGCACCCGCTCTTCCCTCAAGACCTCCACCGAGACATTACAGGCTGTAAATCAACTTTGTCTTTATTTACTACAACAATGACTTTGATATTCCAATGTTCTACTGGAGAACTCAGGTGAGAACACACAGGATTCTCAGGCCCTCTTCCATGCAGATGTTAACAGAGCTAGACTGTTTAGCTTCAGAAAACTTGCCACATCATGTGCCTTCAGACAACAGCCCTGGCCTTAACCAAATTCCACTCTAATTTATTTCATCTAGTGAGGTTGGGAGGATATGAGGTTCTACCGCAGTCTCTTTTGGACTCTTAGAACAGAGGGGTTAAAAAGAGATCCAGAGAGAAATAAAACAAATGCACATATCTCTTAAGATAATGTCATGTCATATTTATTTCAAATACTCTGGGTTGACCTTGCTAGCAAAAAAAGTGGACCTACCCAACTCTGCTCTAAGTTCCATTGGTTCAGTCCTTCCCAAAAACGAAAAACAAAAATCCCTTTACTTTCATGAGTTTAGAACTTTCTCTCTACACTGGAGAATGTCCTCTACAGCGGTACTCACTACAGGCGTTTCTATCCCTTTGGGAACAGTAGAAAACAGGCCTACCAACAGAAAAAGAAGAACACAACTCAGAGCTAGGCTAAAACTAGTACAGATTGAGTATGCCTTATCCTGAAATCTGAAAACAAAATGTTTTAGCACCAGCTACCCACTTCCACCTTTGAGGCAGTGACTGTGATGCTTTGGCTTGTTGATATCTCAGATTCTCAGTCTCTCTCCGGCCTCACATCTTGCACCCCAGACCAGTAGTGAATCAATGAGACACAAGGCTGGAGAGAGATGCAAGGATCTGTGAAGTGGTAGGAATCCAAACATAGTGCTTGATGTGAAGCAGCGGCTGTGGCAATCCAGCTCGTTCATTCAGAAGTTCCCTGGAGACTTCCTGTATGGTACTGTATTTTATCTATATGCAAATACAGGTATTCCAAAATAAAAAAAAATACGAAATACAAAATATAAAACACTTCTGGTTCCAAGCATTTTGGGTAAAGAATACGCAACCTGCATGGCACAGCAGAACAAATCCCTGTATTTCTCATCACTGGTATTGGAGGGCTTTCTCTTGACAACAAGACTTTTACATAAGACACAATATGCGGCATACAGTAACATCGTTTAACTAGAATAGACTATTACTATTTACTATTTATTATTTCACACAGTGAACAGAACCAGGTACAGAGAAGAAGAAAAAGAACAAAACAGTGGCATAACACACTCCTATCAGGAGAAACTATATCCAACCAAGCTGTGTTCCTGTCACCCTCCAGGAGGGCAGAATGTTCACCCCTTATCTACTTAGAAATGAACATCTCACAAGTAAGACCAATATTCCTTTTCTGAATAGAGAGGGGATGAAGATCTTCTTGGACTGGGATATTCTAGAGTGTCCCTGGTGTCCCCTTGCTCTAAGTTTGAACAATCTGTGGCAACCCTCCTGTCAAAGGCAGCCCTAGCTGAGTCAAGATGTCCAGCCTGTAATGTCTGATGAACGTGGAAAGTGACTTCCATGTGGATCTTTCCTAGAGGGGCATTCTTGGACAGGGCTGCTGATGTGGCTGCACTCCTCATGGAGTGCACAACTGTATTTCCTAGAGATGGAGCCCTTGGAGATTCCTAACAGATACCAATGTGTTGATCTACCAACTCAGTGTGGAGATAGATACCTTTTTGCTCCTGGAGCAATCTCGAAGGAAACAAACAAAGTGTCACAGGAGTGGAAGCTGCTTGTCCATTTCTGGTAAAACTGGATGGCCCTTCAAACATCCAAGGTGTGCCTTATCTTTTCTAGCTGCTTAGACAGCTGGGGGCGGGGGCAGAAGGACATAAGGATCACCCTCTGTGCCCTGTGGAAGGCAGAGTTCACCTTAGGAATAAAGATCAGGTAAAGTCGAAGCATCAGAGAGTCCGGTCTGAAGATACAGAGCTCCTTGAGTGCCAACAAGGCTTCAACACACTGCATGCCAAGGTGATAGCTGCTAAGAAGAGTACCTTCCAGGACAGGTACTACAGGGAGGCTTCCTTCACTCAAAGACTCAAAGGATGGAATTGTCAGCGCTTTCAGGATGGTGTGGAGGTCCCAAGGTAGAAAGCAGTGTACCACAGGAGGAAAACACAGTTACAGACCCTTGGGGAATCATACTAAGCTGGATGTGATGTAACCTTGGACCTTTGTGAGTTGCAGCAGGGAGGTGATGGCAGCCATCTTCTTTTTGATAGTGTTAGGCCAGAGACCTTTGTCCATGCCGTCCTGGAAGCACTCCAGTAAGGAAGAGAAGCTATGGAAGTCAGACCTTGAAGTGCATTCATATATTCTGTTCATGGAGGCCCATCTGGAGGCCAGGATAGTGCTGAACACCTTTTGAGAGTAACCACAGTGACTCAGTATGCTCTGTTCAATCTCTACTTGTGGAGCTGTAGCCAATCCAGAGCAGGATGGCAGACCTGCCCCTGCACGAATAGGTCCAGGTGGACTTCGAGAATCAAGCCCTCTTGGGCCATGCCATGACAACCAAGATCACGGAGGCTTTCTTCCCCATGACATTCTTGCAAAGAAGCTAGTAAAATTGGGCTGGACAGGGCTACTGCTGGGTGGATTTGGAATTGGTTGACCGACCACACCCAAAGGGTGATCACCCATGGCTGCTTTTCATCCTGGAGAGAAGTGACTGGTGGGGTGCCACAGGGTTCTGTCCTGGGCCCAGGGCTATTCAACATCTTCATCAATGACTTGGACGAAGGAGCGGAGGGCATGCCGATCAAATTTGCAGATGATACCAGATTGGGAGGGGTTGCTAAACCCCGGAGGACAGGATCGAATTTCAAAATGACCTTGACAGATTGGAAAGCTGGACCAAAGCTAACAAAATGAAATTCAACAGAGAGAAATGTAAGGTCCTGCACTTAGGCAGAAAAAATGGAAGGCACAAATATAGGATGGGGACGCATGGCTGGATAGCAGTACATGTGAAAGGAATCTAGGAGTCTTGGTAGATCATAAGCTGAACACGAGTCAGCAGTGTGATGCGGCAGACAAGAAAGCCAACGCGATCCTTGGTTGTATTAACAGGAGTATGGTGTCTAGATCGAAGGAGGTAATGGTATCACTCTATTCTGCATTGGTTAGACCTCATTTGGAATCCTGTGTCCAGTTCTGGGCACCTCAACTCAAGAAGGATATTGACAAGCTGGAGCATATCCAGAGGAGGGCAACCAAAATGGTGAAGGGTCTGGAAGCCATGAAGCTCTATGAGGTACAGCTTAGGGAGCTGGGGATGTTTAGTCTGCAGAAGAGAAGGTTAAGAGGGAACATGATAGCCATGTTTAAATAGCCATGTTGAGGAGGGAGCGGGCTTGTTTTCTGCTACTCCAGAGACTAGGACAAGGAGCAATGGATTCAAGCTGTAGGAAAGGAGATTCCATCTGAACCTCAGGAAGAACTTCCAGATGGTCAGAGCTGTTTGGCAGTGGATCTGCTGCTGTCTCCATGGAGTGTGGTGGACTCTCCTCCTTCTTTGGAGGTTTTTAAGCAGAGGCTGGATTGCCACCTTTGGGAATGCTTTGATGTGTGTTCCTGCATAGTAGGGGGTTGGACTCGATGGCCCCTGGGGTCTGTTCCAACTCTTATGATTCTGATTCTTTCTGAGGATCTTCCTCATCAACCTGGAAATAAGTGCCACCAGAGGAAACATGTACAGAACCTGCTGCAGCCAAGATAAAGAGAGTCCACACCTTCGGCTCCCTCTGCCTGGTACCTTCATACAAATCTCTCTATCTTGAAGTTGGGTGAAGAGGCAGGCAAACAGATCCACATCTGGGTGGCCTAACCTTCTTGGCCTCTGGTGGTAGGTTCCACTCTTTGATCGACGTCATTCCTGCTCAGTCAGTCCACCTGCTAGCTTAATCTGCCCTAGAGCTGCTCTGCCACTATGGACACTGCGTGGGCTTCAGCCCAGCTCTGGAGCTTCTGCACTTCCTTCACGAGGAAGCATGACCTCATTCTTTCCCGGACCTTTGTGGTCACGCTGTCTGTCCTAGTCAAGACCAACTTGCTCTCAACTATGCTTTTGAGAGAGAGCACTGCTAGTCTGACCACCGTGAGCTCCAGGGTGTGATGTAGCTCCTTCTGGTTCCTTCTACCTTGAGCTAGCTGTAGTCCACAGTGGGCTCCCCAGACTGGTGTCTATGATGAACTAGGCCTTGGCAGCTCCCATATGGGATTCCCTCTGCTGATGGCAGGGGAGGTCCACCAAGCAAGAGAAAGAAGCACTGGTTCTTTTCATACTGCTTCCTGGTCATGATGCTCTCTTGGTGAGAAGGCAGCAGCCACTGGGGAAGTCTGGTGTGGAGGCAGGGCCGAGGCAGGTACTCCATGGTGGACACCATTAGTCCCTGTAAGGTTTGCCAGCAGAGAAAAGCTTGAGGCAAGTGATTGAGACAATGGTTCTCCTGATGTCTTGTATTCTTTCCTGGAGGAGAGAGACTACCCCTCATCTTGTTGATCATTTCGCTGAGATGCTGGATCTCCTGCAATGGGAAGAGTAAGCTCTTCCTGAAGCTCACCTGAAAACCATGTTATCCCAGGGAGTTGAGCACTAGCTCAACCCCTGGTGCTACAAGGACAATCTTATCAGCAGATTGTTGAGCTACAGGAAGATGTGGGGTGTGACTTCCTTCAATGTGCTATCAGAGCTACCATTATCTTGATGAACACCCTGGCTGCTGAAGACAGCCTGACAAGTGGTGCCTTGTATCGCTTCTGTTCGTGAAGCAGAGGAACTGTTAATGAGACTGCTGGCTTGAAATGTGAAGACAGGATTCAGAAAGTCCAGCCATGACAGGAAGTCCTCTGGCTGAAGCACCTCAAGAACGTGCTTCAAGGTCTCTGTAAGAAAACAATGCCTCCTGATGAAGCAATTCATTCCCCTTAAGTTCAAAATGGCTCTCCAAGTGCCATTATTCTTCAGTATGAGAAAGAAGATGGAGTAGAAGCCCCTGCACCTTTGTGAGAGAGGCACTCTCTCTATTACTCCTATTTGGAGCAGGTCATTGACCGTTTCCAGTAGGAGGTGACGTTTCTGCAGTCTTCTAGATTTTGGTGATGTGGTGAAAACATCGTGTGGTCTGTGGAAAAACTCCATCTGGTCCCCTTCCTTGAGTGTGTCCAGCAAGCATCTGTCTGAGGTAGAGGTCTCCCATGTGCGCGCAAAGCTCTGAAGCCTGCCCCCTACTGGTTGAGCAGTGTCAGGCTTGTTGGTTCTTCCGCTGTGCTCTACTGCTGTTGCTGGACTGTGGTTGGCTGGCTGATTCTTGTGTAGACATGCTCGTTCTCCCCACTGAGGCCTAGAACCTCTGGTGCCCCTGGACTGAAAGAAAGAATTGACAGAGGGGGTGAAATGGAATCTGGGAGCACAAAAGGAAGGGCACCCCTGTCTATTCTGTCTGCTCTTCTCCTTTAAAAGGCATTTTAAAAATATAGACTAGAGAGAGGAAGAGGAGGGGGGAAGAGAAGAAGAAGCCAGGCAGATAAAACTGGTAAGTCTGGAGCAGCTGCACAATGGCTGAACCAAAAGTAAAAAACACATCCTCCTGAAGCAGTAGGCAGATTTTCTGCGGGTTGCTCCTCCATGCGATGAGACCAGGTCTTCTATTTTTCCTGCCTATCAGAGTGAGTAGGAAGAGCAACCTAATCAACAGGATGTTCCTCCCTTCTCTACTGGGAAATTAAACATATTTTTCTTTAAAAAAATATTCAAGTTAGCTTTTCTTGTATTTCAGATTTTTTTAAAATTTAAATTGGGTATCAGAATGTCCTTAAAACAAGCAGTAAAAACAGACTAAATCAAAGAAGAAATCATTATTATTTTCCAATTAGACCCTCTGAATACGTTAACAGCAGTTTAGGGAGATGGGTGGTAACCTAATCATTCCTGTTCTGCAAGTATTAAAAAAGAAGTGTGTAGCTCCACCATCAGTCCTATCTCTTTGTAAGTCCCAAGACAAGCAAGATCAATGAATTGGGAATTAGGTGAGACAAAGCAGATCAGAACAAAGAAGAACCTGGACATAAACGCAAGGGATTCCAAGTTTTTGATGAACTGAACATTAACCTAAAAACAATTCAGTTGGCTTGCTTAGCATGTACCTACCTTCCAGTGTTGGCCTAGCTATCCTAAAGGTACCAGATCCTGATTGATCTTACATGCTAATCAGGGTCAGCTCTAGTTATCACTATGGGATAACAAATACCAACAAATACCAGGTGCTGCAGGCAATATTTCAAGAAAGGAACTGGTAAAACCACCTCTAAGGAATATTTGCTTAAGAAAACCCTACGAAATTCTTCGGCCCATCATGAATCAAAAGGCAACCTGAAAGCACATACATACCTCCCAATAAAAATCTACATCTCTGAATATAAACTAGGGTTACATTAAACAACAATGGAGTTCTACTATAACTTAGTGATTAAATAGAATTTTTCTCACCAATGCTTTCAACTGTGACCTCCGTCATTAAAATAAGAGTCCTTCAGAGAAGTGATTTCAATAAAATCAAATTAATGGTTAAAATAAACTGATTAATCAATTGGTAAATTTGACATAAACCAAATAATTCCTAACAGGAAAAAAAGGCAACTCACCCTCGCATGTTTACTCTCTACTTTACATAGAATACATGTATGTGGAAACAGCCTCGGGGATGCGCCATAGTAATCACTCATCATTGACGGAGTAGGACAGTTGGCCATCCTCCAGGACTCCGAAGAAACAGGAGACATTGTGGGCTGGGACACTGATGAGCTCACAAGAGGTGTGGTGGGTTGCATGGACTCCCCAGGAGCAGCTGAAGAACTGCATAACCCACTTCCCCCAACAGTTCCCTTGGAAGTGAGATGAGCCATTTTACGTGTTCGGATCTCTCTCAAAATTTCAGGCATGTTCTCAGGCTTTAACTGATCTTCTGGATAGGAACTAAGTTCCTCCAAGTCCTCATTGGAAAGACCAAAACTCTCCAAAATTCTTGCAGTGCCTTCTTGTATGTAATGGTCTTGAACACTTTTGGTACCCCCCGCAACTTTTCCTGAAACGCTCTGGTCAGAACTATGGTTTCCAGATGGAACTGCATCATTTTTCCAGTGGACAGGGCCACATTTTTCCACTTCCTTCTGCCTTACTGCAGGAGATGGACTTGGTCTCCTAAGACCATCTTCTCCTGCTTTTGGCAAAGGTCCACAAAGCCGTGGATCATGTGAATTTGTCCCACCCATTTGTGGAGGAAGATTCCTCTTACGGTTGCACATGTCATTTGGGAATGGGCCCCTCATCTGTGGAGGCACAGGCCCCCTACGCTCACACATCTCACCTGGGAATGGGCCCTGCATCTGTGGAGGCATAGGCCCCCTGCCTTCACACATCTCATTTGGGAATGGGCCCCTCATCTCTGGAGGCATGGGACCCCTACGTTCACACATCTCACTTGGGAATGGGCCCCTCCTATCTGGAGGCATGGGCCCCCTGCCTTCACACATCTCATCTGGGAACGGGCCCCTCATCTCTGGAGGCATGGGCCCTCTATGGTCACACATCTCATCTGGGAATGGGCCCCTCATCTCTCGAGGCATGGGCCCCCTGCCTTCACACATCTCATCTGGGAACGGGCCCCTCATCTCTGGAGGCATGGGCCCTCTACGTTCACACATCTCATCTGGGAACGGGCCCCTCCTATCTGGAGGCATGGGCCCTCTACGGTCACACATCTCATCTGGGAACGGGCCCCTTCTCTCTGGAGGCATGGGTCCTCTACGTTCACACATCTCATCTGGGAACGGGCCTCTCCTATCTGGAGGCATGGGCCCTCTATGTTCATGCATCCCATCTGGGAACGGGCCCCTCCTATCTGGAGGTATGGGCCCCCTACGTTCACGCATCTCATCTGGGAACGGGCCCCTCCTATCTGGAGGCATGGGACCCCTACGTTCACGCATCTCATCTGGGAACGGGCCCCTCCTATCTGGAGGCATGGGACCCCTACGTTCACACATCTCATCTGGGAACGGGCCCCTCCTATCTGGAGGCATGGGCCCCCTACGTTCACACATCTCATCTGGAAATGGGCCCCTCCTATCTGGAGGCAAGGGCCCCCTACGTTCACACATCTCATCTGGGAACCGGCCCCTCCTATCTGGAGGCATGGGACCCCTACGTTCACGCATCTCATCTGGGAACGGGCCCCTCCTATCTGGAGGCATGGGACCCCTATGTTCACACATCTCATCTGGGAATGGGCCCCTCCCCTCTGGAGGCATGGGCCCTCTGCATCTCTCCCCTGGGAATGGGCCCCTCATCTCTGGTGGCATGGGCCCTCCACGCTCACACCATTCAGGTGGGAATGGTCCTCTCCTCCATGGAGGCATCGGGCCTCCACGTTCACACATCTCATCCTGGCCTGGACCTCTCATCCATGGAGGCATGTCCCCCTCAGGCCCCCACATCTCATCTGGGAATCGGTCCCCCATCCACGGAGGCACGTTCCCGCCAGGCTCCCACATCTCATCTGGGAATGGTCCCCTCATCCAGGGAGGCATGTTTCCTTGATACTCGTCTGAAAAAGGGCCCCCCCTCTGTGGAGGCATGTTTCCCTTATGCATGAAGGCAGGAGGATCTTTTGGCCCCCTTGGCTTATTATTCCCCCTACTTTTAACCATGGCTGATTACACTGCTGTCCAACTGGGCCAAAGATGAAGTTCTGCAGAATGGTTGGAAGCAAGAGGACTCAACTGCCAGTGGGACCTTTGCACTTCAGTCTGAATCAGCTGCAGAGGGAGAGGGCTTCTTCAAACAAGAACAAGCTGGAATTGGCTCAAGAATCCACATGGAGGGTAAGGGACACCACAGACATCACAAAGCTGAAAATTAAAAAAAAAAAAAAGACTGCATTCAGAATTGATATTGTTTGATGGTCATGGTAGATACATTGGGGTGCAGATTTATCTACAAAGGATTAAGACATTGGCTTTGAAAGTTTATGCTTTGAATGAGAACAAGGCAACATTTTATAAGGAGCTCGTGGATAAGTTGGTAGATCTCCCTTATGAAAACTGGCAATTTTGGGGAAACTGGAATGGGGAATGGTAGCTCCCAAAAATAACAAAATTCTGAAAAAAAAAAAAATTTCACAGAGCAAGTTATCAAAAGCATTTTTTTATTTAATGGATAATCTGACACTGGCTGGTACACTGGTATATAAATATGGTGATACTAAAAAATATAGAATACAGTTCTCAAGTTTTCCTATCCATAACTATTTAAAACATTTAAGGCAGAAAAAAGAATTATGGCTTTAAAGAAAAAAAACACAGAGTTTTAACTGCAACTGTGTACCGATGATGATGATGATGAACATGTGTTCGGTGAAATGTACAAACTTTTGTTTATATTCCATCTTGAATTTTAACAAGTGAAAGATCACGGTAAGATGAACTAGGAATTTTTCATATAATGTATAGATGGGAAGTGGGAAAAGATGTGGATGAAGAGGTTGAAATTTACATGACGTTAAGATCTTAAAACCTTTCATAAAACGATGTTATTGTTGTACATGATGCTAGAGAAACTGTCCAGAATGCATAAGGGTGTTCAAAAACATGAACAAGAAGGGACATTTTTTCATATGTAGTGGACATGTGAAAAGGCTAAAAAGTTCAGGGTTCAAATATATACACTGATACAGAGTATTTTAAAGATTAATATTCAATTAAAAACCAGAAAATTTTCTTCAGGGATTTATGGATGATCAGAGTCATGTGAGACGACTCCAATATATGATCACAGCAGCAAGACTGTCACATGCACAAAAATAAAATAACTCAGTAATATCTATGAGGGAGGAATGGTTATTGAAATTCACTAAGCTAGCAGAAATATACAAATTATCTGCTTTGCTTAGAGAAAACTCATTGAAGACATTTTTGAAAGACAGGAAACCACTTACAGACTTTTTGAGAAAAAAAGAAAATGATTTGGCAACTTTTGATTCTGACAATTAGAGAGATTTTGTTAGAGGAAGAAGTGAATGATGTTGTCTTAGAGAGGTCTGATTATCCTATACGTGTTTAACTGCTGAAAAGAAACTCAGAAGCCACACTTTTTTGTTTATATTTGTTCCTATATCTTCTTTTTTTTCCTCTTCTTGCTTCTTCTTTTATCAGATTATCTGGATTTTTAAATTATACTTTCAAAACCTTAATAAAAGTTATACATACATGTACACACAGAGATATATAAAGCACTCGCTGCTGTACAATGGCCCGGAAACTAAGGATAAAGCAGATGAATTCACCGGTCTTGTCGAAAATTTCCCACAGAAAAACACAGTATCAGAAAATTTTCCATCACACTTCTTTGAAAACCAGAAGTTGATTTCTGTCCCCTTCTAAGTTGCTGTCCTTGTTTTACTGCTTTTAAACAGTTAAACCATGTCAACCCCAAAATGTAAAACTGGCCTTGGACTTGCCACAGTTCCCCACCTTAATTTAGCTAGTGCAATCCAGCAGGCCACCAGTGAGCTGATATATGACAACAAGATCCCAGAGGGTCAGTTGTTTGTCTCCAGGTGGAAAATAAAGCACTGCTTCTGCCTGCTGAAGCTCAACCATTTGGAAAACTGCCTATCTTAGGGAAGGCACGTCCTCATAACAAGGCAAGAACAGCCACGCTGGATCAGATCATAAGCCTCCATAATCCATTACGCTGCTTATCCAGTGGTCACATAGTTGCCTGGCAGTATCAAGTCAGCCTGTAGCAAACTTGTAAATGTATACCCCTGTTGCATTTGACTAGTTCATGCCATGCACTTTCAATCATTATTCCTCTTTTTTTAATGTTTTATTCTCATACAAGAATGCCCTGAATAAAAATAAGGGTTACAAATTGAACAAAAAGCTCTAGCGAGCCAGTTGCATGCCTGCACACATACGTTCTGTCTTCATGTTTCCTCCAAAAGCTCGGGAAGGTGTACATAGCCCTTCCCTTCCCTTCACCCTTGCAACAACCCTAGCAGGCAGGTCAGTCTGAGAAGCAGAAGCAACCGGCCCAAGACGACCCACTCAGTTCCATGACTGGAAGCGGAAACCCAGGACTTCCTTCCAGCTCAGTACATTAACAGATCTCATAGAAATATTCCCACCCCTGAGAAGAGCAACAAGACTTGACATTTGGTGGTTTAAACCATTCACCCCAGAGCAGGTCTAGCGCTCAACTGAGACAGCAGCTCCCCGCTACACTGGTTGCTACTTCAGATTGCCTCAGAGTAACAACAAGCGAAGCCCCTCTGCAGACGGAAAAGAGAAATTTCGTATGTCCAGGAAGAGCCCAGGCTTGCAAAGTACACCCTGACGTGTCCTTTTCCACATGCAGGGACACCCTGCCCCCCCCCCATTCCCCATTTGAGGAGCACAGCATCCCCATTCAGCCCCAAGCACTATAGGCACAGGCTGGAAAAGTTACTCCTTTTTTGGACTACAGCTTCCCGAACTCTCCCATCTAGCGCGGCCAGCGGCCTTTCTAGCCCGGGGCGGGGGCGGGTTCCAGGAGACACGGTTTAAAAGATAACTCTTGCAGCTTCTGGGTGCAACCCAGGGATGGCTCCCATTGCCACAATGAAGGGAAAAAAACTAGGGGTTGCAGCCCAAAAGGAAACTCTTCCGAGTTTCCACGGGGTAGAACGCAGGCACGGCATGGAGCGCGGGAATGGCCATGCTGGGAGGGGATTCTGGGAGCGGCTGTCCAAAAACTACATCTCCCAAGCTCTGGACGCCAGGGAGACGCACAGGCTGGACCACGGCGCCGATGGCTGGAAGGCCAAGAATGAAGACTCGAGGCCTGAAGAGAATCGGAAATCCAAGGACGGGAAACGTGGCCCGCAGGGAGGGCAGGAATCTCCCCGTCAGTCCTCGGTGAGGACTAGAAGCCCATCGCCAAACCCTCGAGGGGAGGGGAGGGGAGGGGAGGGGGGGCGCGGCCTAACTTCCACTCAGAAGCCTTCCTCACGTCGAGTCACTACGGAGACCAGCTCTTTCTCATCCCCAAAGGGCCGCCCGCCATTTTGCCTCCACCTGCCTCAGCCAACCGCTCCACCGCCCTCACGCTCCTAACCGCCGGGCCGCCGCCGCCGCCGCCGCCGCTCGCTGACCTCCACGAGCATGCGCAGTGCCTCTTTCGACAGGCATGGTAGGATAGTGCGCAGGCGTAGAGCAATTTCTTCCTCGGATGGGTCGTTCCACAGAGCTACCTCAGCAAGCCTTCTGTTTTTTCACAAAGCGCCTGCGCGCAGGAGGAAGCATAATTGGACAGGAGATGGCCGGTGGGTGAACGGCAACCAATCGGCGGCTCCCTCCAAGATCCGCGAGACAAGCGAGCGGCGAAGAGAATGACGGTTGCGCATAGTCTGTGTCGCGTGGGTAGCTTCCGCCGCCTCTCTTTCCTACGCATGCGCTCTTCATATTCCACCTTGTTTGGAGGAGCGCAGGCGACGTGCAAGCTTGAGGACACTACAGAACTCTTCGTCAAACTCAGAACTTTTTGAACTGTTATGGCTTAAGGACTGGAACTCACCGAATGTTCCAGACACGACCGCTAAGATCATAAATTGCATTTACGATTTGCATTTTATTTTGTTATGGTTATTAATTATTAATTCTTTTATTTGTATCCCGCCTTTTCCCCAGCGTTCGGATTCAAGACGGAGCATAGAAATGAAAACCTATATAGGTATCAGAAAACCGCAGTACAAATAGTTAAAATGTAGTTAAATTATTAAAATATTTACATGTTAAAATTTGCAACTTGAATGTCCTATGGCTCTTGAATATTGGCCACAAGTTGTAAACGCCATAGAACAAATTACCTGTAAAGCTATAACTCTCTGTAGTAAAATACTTTTACTGTTTGTTTGCAAGCAAATGAACAAGAACTGAAGGATTCATAACCTAGCCACCCTCTCTGGCTCAGATCTCACTGACGTCTCTCTGTGGACTTGGACTCAAGTTGGACTTAAGTCACCACAGTGACTTGGTCTCGACTTGGCAATAAATGACGCACTGACTCGACTCGACTTGTGACTTGTATATTTTTAGTGACTGACCTGCTGCCCGTAGTTCAGTAACACAGCGCATTCATCCAGAAACCTGCCGACTTTGAGCAGCGCTTCCATCCCTCTTTGCCTAATGGTCACATGACGATCTGTCCCAACACAAAAGCCTGGGCACCCTTCTCAGAGGGGCCAGGCAATGGGGCTGAGGTCTCTCGGCAACCTGTCCCTTCTGCGTATTAGAGGAGCCTTCTATAACTTTTCCTAAGAGCGGAAGGCAAGACTTGCCCCCGGAGCACAGGGCATGTTTCTCAGAGGGGAACAACAAATGTCTCAGGCAACAGGCTTGAGGAGGAAGGATCTGTCCTTCCAAAGCTTTTGAAGCTTCAGTTATGGGGAATAAGAAGGACTCTATACCCCACTTCTGAATAAGCTTCCAGCTTCGGAAATGGGAATTAAGGAGGATCCTATACATAGAATCATAGAAATGTAGAGCTGGAAGAGACCCCTGGGGCCATCCAGTCCAACCCCCTGCCATGCAGGAACACCCTCAAAGCACTCCCGACAGACGGCCATCCAGCCTCTGCTTAGAAACCTCCAAAGGAGGAGACTCCACCACACTCCGAGGCAGCAGATTCCACTGCCGGACAGCCCTGACCGTCAGGAAGTTCTTCCTGAAGTTCAGGTGGAATCTCCTTTCCTGCAGCTTGAATCCATTGCTCCTTGTCCTGGTCTCTGGAGCGGCAGAAAACAAGCCCTCTCCCTCCTCGACAGGGCATCCCTTCAAATATTTAAACATGGCTATCACGTCCCCTCTTAACCTTCTCTTCTGCAGACTGAACATACCCAGCTCTCTAAGTCAATCCTCATAGGGCTTGGCTTCCAGGCCCCTCACCATTTTGGTCACCCTCCTCTGGACCTGCTCCAGCTTGACCATGTCCTTCTTGAACTGGGGTGCCCAGAACTGGACACAGTATTCAAGATGAGGTCTAACCAAAGCAGAGTAGAGTGGTACCAGTACCTCCCTCGATCTAGACACCATACTCCATTGATGCAGCCGAGAATTGCGTTGGCTTTCTTGGCTGCCGCATCACACTGCTGACTCATGTTCAGCTTGTGGTCTATTAAGACTCCTAGATCCCTTTCACACGTACTGCCATCCAGCCAGCCATCCCCACTTCCAAAGCTGCACTGACACAAAAGCCTCCAGCTTTGGGAAGGGGGAGCAAGAAGGATCCTATTCCTCACCCCCAAACCTGCAGATGGCAAAATTTCAAATGTGGAGGGCCGACTCCACTTAAATTGTTAAAACTGACTTTATTTGATTCTGTCCAGAAATTCTGGAATATACATTGGGAAATAGCTTGCAAGGACTTGAGAGTCTCTTTGAGACTTGAAAGTACAGACTTGACTTGAGACTTGGAGTGAGAGACTTAAATTCATCACTGCTCCTTCCAAATGGACTATCTGCCTTATCTGTAGTTCCTCTCATCTGTAAGCCCCTCTCCCGCACACCAATGTGCTAGGCTTCACTCTTATGGCACTACTCCTGTTGCCTAGCAATCCACCATCAAGCTGCACTTGCATTCCAAATAGCTGACCCCCAGTGCTCCTTCACCACAGGCAGAATATAAATATTTTAATTAGTTATTAAGCTAAAGCACTCTTGAGAGATGGCCATCTATATTCTTTTTAAAGGCTTCAGTCTACTGTCCAAGGCAGGACATTTCACTCTTGCTCTTTCCAACCAGGCACTTATCTTCCCATCTTCAGTACGTTTCCAGATTTTTGTGACAGCCATGTGCACAGCTGTTAGTAGCAGGAGAGCAGATGTTTATCTTTTACATTCTCCTTAATCTTCCATATAACTTGGAAGCAAAAGTACTTTTCCCTCTTTCTTCAGTGTTGGATCCCACACTTCTCCTGACGTGAGACCCAAGGCAGCTTACAACCAGGTAGAAACAGGACACAACTAAAAAAACTGATGATGAAATCTTAAAAAGCAATTAAATTAACTATTAGGTTAAAGCAACAATTATTTAAAACGGTATATAATCACTGAAAACAATATGGATAAAGCCTTGGCTTGATTGGTGATTCTGCTGATATCGTTTGTATGGCTATCCTTTATTGTCTGCACAACAGCCCTGCAAGGTAGCTTAGTCTGAAAGACAGTGAAATGTCAGCAGAAGGATTTTAAACAAGCCTGGGGAGGGGAAGTCAGGCTCTGCTAACATCTTAGTGGAGAAACCAGCTGCCTTTGTCCTTCCCCTCCTGCTCCTCCAGCTGTCACTCACTACCTGGCAGGCAACCTGAACTCTCTCTGACCCAAATATAAAATAATGCCAACCCCATACCCAAGGAAGGACAGGAGCAGGGGAGGAGAAGTAAAGGGCCAGCATGCCACACCCCCTCTCCCTCACTTGCAGAATTTCCACACTAGACAGTTATGGAATCCTGGGGTTTGCAGTTTCGGGAGGGGCGAAACTGCAAACCCCAGGATTCCATAGGATGTTGAAAGTGGAATCATAGCGCTATAACAGTCTCGTGCGGAAATGGCCTTGGTTCAGACCCTGGGTGGCCACTCTTCCCACCATGCCTGGGCCCTCTTCCCACAGACACACACACTCACATTTTTATGTTTGCAGTTTTTGCACTTTTGCGAGGGTCCCACAATCCTCACCCTAGCTAATGTGGAGGACCAATTGTATATTTAGAAATTCCAATCCATTAGCAGGGTTCATGACACACTACATAAATTAATACAAGAATCCATGCTAGTGCACATATGGCAAAAAGAATATTCTCAGAAAGAGTTTCGACCCCAGGAAACTGAAGGCAGGTTTCATTGCCTTCATATGTCTGAAAGACCTGTATCCACTCACCCAGCCCTTTGCAAATTTAGAGCAAGGGACATGATTGTCTGCAGAAGAGAAGGTTAAGAGGGGACATGATAGCCATGTTTAAATATCTGAAGGGATGCCATGTAGAGGAGGGAGAGGGCTTGTTTTCTGCCGCTCCAGAGACCAGGGCAAGGAGCAATGGATTCAAGCTGCAGGAAAGGAGATTCCACCTGAACCTCAGGAAGAACTTCCTGACGGTCAGGGCTGTCCGGCAGTGGACTCTGCTGCCTGGGAGTGTGGTGGAGTCTCCTTCCTTGGAGGTTTTTAAGCAGAGGCTGGATGGCCATCTGTCGGGGGTGCTTTGAGGGTATTCCTGCATGGTTGGGGGTTGGACTGGATGACCCGTGTGGTCTCTTCCAACTCTATATTTCTATGATTCTATGATTCTATGATTCCATCTTTCTGGATCCTGTCACATTCCATACCACAACTGTGTAAATATGAGTTACACTTAAGTGTCACAGGAGCTTGCCTCTTTCTCTCCTTAATTGGTATAGACATTCCCCAATCTGATAAAGTGTCCTGTCATCTCCACGCAGCTCTGCCTTCCCCCCTTGTAACATTACCATTGTGTAAAGGGTGAGGCCTTTCAATAGTTATTTAGAACCCCTTAATAGTTCTATGGTAGTGTGTATTTTCTGTGCTACTTTAAATACTGCATACCACTCAGCCAAGCCAGTATTTATAAAAATAAACTGTAATATTTATTAATATAACATACAGGACAAAGTACGGGAACTCATCTGCAGGTCAAAGTTAGTACAGTTTTTCAGATTACTTTTGGACAGTTTCCTTATATCTTTAAAGTCTCCTATGAGCAGAAGTATCATAAACAGCCCTTTGGCTACTCTCTCACCAAAGGATCAACCCCCAATCTAGGTCACACCTTGTGACCAGATTCTGTAGTGGTTTAATGACTCTTCTTCCTTTCATTAGGCTTCTCCTGAGAATTAAAGCCAGGCAACCTCCCTGGCTGCCTAAAGGATGTTAGGACACTTTGCCTTTATACATCTTTTCCTCTCAGCCACCAGGCCCTCCCACTTACCACTGGGCTCACTTTCCCTCTCAAGGAGCTATTCTCCTTGCTTGGCAATCAGTTTCTAGGGTCATTTCCACACTAGACTGTTATAGCGCTATTATCCCACTTGCAACATCCTATTGAATCCTGGGGTTTGCAGTTTCGGGAGGGGCCAGCCAGCCAGTCAGTCTCTCATATATGTATATACACACACATTATATATACATACACATACACGCACGCGCGCGCACACACACACACACACACACACAAGGGAAAAAACCGGGATGGTATCAAAATAATGTTCAAGGACACGTGAAGCAGTTCAGACCGAAGTGCGGATCAGAAATGGAAGAAACAACCACAGCAACAATTCGGGAGTAAAAGTTCCATTCGGATCGAGCTCGGTTCAACAGGTGACGCGGCGAGGGCCCTTCCAAGGCAGCCCAGCCAGTCTGGAAACTCCCGTCGCAACCCACTCCGCAGCAAGACCGGCCTCACCGCTTCCAACCCCGCGCCTCTTTCCCCGGGAGCCCCGCGCCAACCCACCGGGTTTACTCCCAAGTAATGCACGTGGCTGCCCCACGCCGGGCTCCTCCATTCAGGTCCGCCTGGGGATGTTTCATTCTAAGAAGGGGCGATTCAAAGGCTGCCCGGGTTCAAGACAAAGGAGCGAGATCCCGCAGGCTGCCTCGTTTCCCCCCTCTTCTTGGCGTCCATGGTTTAGTCCTAAACGGTCTTCCTCCGATTGGCTCAGCCTCTCCTCTGATGGACAGTTGCGTCGTCCAATCAAAAACGAAACTGGCCGCGCCGTAAGCTGGTGTTAGCCAACCAATGGCTCCCTCCCTGAAATCTTTGCCTCCTCACGTGGGAGACGCAAACAGCGGGCGAAGAGCCTCAACCAATCAGCTCACTAAGCCTAGAATGGATTTCTCTAGGCTGGAAAAAAAATCCATCCACCAGCGAGACATGTCCGTGAATGAAAGGCGTTGGAGGACCCTCAGAAACAGATGGGACCGCGGGCCAATGGGATGGAGAAGACGGCCGGGTTGCGATTGGCGAGAGGGAGGAACATTCCGACGGAACAGCCAATGGAGAACGGGAGAATCCCAGGGAAGGCGGGAGGGAGGGAGACGATGAGGGAACGTTTGGGACGCTCCTCCGCGAGTCCAGCGTGTGGGTGGGAGGGAGGCTGGGAAGGAGGCGGTGTCCCGCGCGCGCGCGCGGGGCGGGGGGAGGGGCGCAGGGGAGCCAATGGGCTCCGGGGCGGGCGGAGTGGCGGCCCCGCCGGCCAATGGCGGGAGGGGAGGCCGAGCGCGGAGCGTGGTGCTGCGTGTGTGCGAGAGGGAGCGCGCTGAGGGGAATTGGCGTCGTGGCTGAGGCGGCTCTGAGGGGGGCGGCGGCAGACGAGGCAGCGCGGCGGAGCGAGCGGCCCCGCGGGGTGGAGGGGCGGCCCCCGGCAGGTACGGCTCCTTATTCGGGGAGAGACGGAGGCGCCCCCGGCTGAGGACCCCCCGGACCTTCCCTCGGGGCCCTCAGGCCGCCTCTTCCCTCCCTTCGGGGCTCCTTCCCGGCCCGGCCCATTGTGCCAGGCGGCGGCGGCGGCGGCGGCGGCGGAGGCGGAGGCGGTGGGCTTCTCTCTGAGGTGGAGGCAGCCCCCTCGCCGAAATACCGGGTCAGGGAGTAGAATAAATCCGCCCGCGGGCGAGGGGTCCCTCCCGTTGTTTCTTCTCTGGGAGAAAGAGAGACCCCCCCCGCCCCAGAGAAGGCGGGGGGCGCGGCGGCCGCTCCTGCGGCGGCCGCCGACCCTCCCCTCCTCCCCTCCTCGTCCTCGGCCGGGGTTGACCTACTTGCCGCCTGTCACCTCTGCCGCCTCCCCGCCTCTCCTGACAGCCGACAAACGAGAAGGACGACCGGCTGCTTCGGGGCGGCGGAAGATGGGGGGCTTCTGCGGCCTCCGCGTGTGGGTCTGTCGGGTGTGGTGATGGGGGGGGTCTTATGCTGGGGCGGCTCGTTGTTAACCGGTTTTCCTGTCCTTTCGCGACATCTGGGACTCAGGGTGGCCCCGACGAGTGACAGAGTTCTTATTTTTTAAAAATCACATCGCTCAAAACGTGCAGAAGTTAAAGTATATACGATAGAAGTTGAGCCTCCCTTATCCAAAATGTTTGGGACCAGGACTATTACGGTTTTTTCCCCGGATTTTGGACTATTTGCATAATGGCATATCTTGGAGCTGGGGTGCAAGTCTAGACTCGAACCTCATCTATGCTTCACTTATAGGCTTAAACTGTGAATTTAGATGGTTGCAAATTGTATACCGTTGACGTGTATACAGTCAGCTCTCTACATTTGCAGTTTTTACTTTTGTGGATCTGATTGTTCGTGGATTATTTGTTGTCTCCTCTGCTGCCTCCTTGTGCCATTTTTAATGAGGACTTGCAAACCTCGTGGAACCGAGAAACTTCAAACGAGGCTTGTTAACTCCCTATTAAAAGTGGTGTGGGGCAGTGGTGAGGGTGACCGTAAGCCCCGCCAGCCTCCCAGTTCTACCTTGGGAAGCAACCCTGATGCCCCAAAGTAATCCGTGGTGGGTTGAATATGGGGATCTTACCTTTTCCGCTTGTTAAATATGGTTTGGGAGGGCCTAGAGTTACGGTTTTTCCACTTTCATGGGGGTCGTGTGCCCCCAACCCTAGCGAATGTGGAGGGAGGACTGTACTTGGGACCAGAACTGCTCAGGGTTTTTTTTCCGGATTTTGGAATATTTGCATAATGACATATCTTGGAAATGGGACACAAGTTTAAACACAAAATTCATTTATGCTTCGTATGTAGCTTAAATTGTAAATTTAGATTGTTTCAAATTATATACCGTTGTATATTGTTGAGGTGTATATTTGTTGCTCTTTACCTTCAAGTCATTTCTGACTTATGGCGACCCTAAGGGGAATGTATTACAGTGTTTCCTGGGGCTGAGAATGTGTGATGTGTCCAAGGTCACCCAGTGGGTTTCCATGGCCGAGCAGGGAATCAAACCCTGGTCTCCAGACTCCTAGTCCAGTGCTCAAACCACTATGCCACAATGACTTGTATAATCGTTGTAAATTGCGTACTATTCTTTTGATACCAGCTGTACTCTTTCGTCACTTCTTTTGTTGCCTTTTTCCTGGAGGGAACACAAGGGAATTACGGAGGTTCACTTGGCACTTCACTCATGCCACCCCAAGTGAACTGAGAGGGTGCGAAGCCAGCTGAGAGACTTTGGAAGCAGTATGTGGTCCCAAGCAAGCCTCTATTATTTCTCTATGTCCCATAGAAAATGGAAGCACAGCCAAGTGTTGTTGTTGTTGAGTATTGGCTCCTATGTCAGTGGAAAAAGACCAGGTTTGCTTTTCAAAAATTTTGGATTTTGAAAGGTTTCAGATTTTCAGAGAAGGGCAGCTCAGTCTGTATAATTAAGGTGTCAATAGAAGTAAAGTCAATTTGGAAACATATTTAAAAAACAACAATAAATAACAGATTCGAATAATGCAGGAGATTATTAGACGTGCTTTCTGCATAAGCTGTCAGTTCCCAAAGATCTGTCAAAGCAAAACAAAAATCTTTGTTACTGGAAAGACAGTCTAGCGTGGAGTAGGCACTGAGAAGGCCCTGTCTCTTTTGTGACTGCACATGTACCTGAGCAGCTGTGGACTGGAGGAAAAGGCCTCTCCTGAAGATCTCAAAACCTGGGCAGGTTCATGTGGGAATACAGTCTTTCAGATAAGCTGAGCCTTGGCTGATCTGTTGCTATTCACAAATACCACCTGTTTTTTCATAGCTATAAAGGTCAGTTCCTAGGCACTTTGAACCATGAATCTGATGTAGTAGGCTTAAGTCTACGAAAGCTTATGCTACCAACTTTTTTCTCTTCATTAAATCTCAGAGATGGTATAAGATCTGTTTGCATGCTGATTCAGACTAACATGGCTGTGTCTTTGAATTCCCCCAGCTGTCTAAGGCTTTGATGAAAATGGCATCACCTGTTGTTCCGAACAGATATCCCCCCACCCCTGTGTCTTCTCTACACAAAAGCAGGGAGATAAAGAGAAGTCTGCCCTGGGTTGAAGGCTTTAGAGCTTCCACATCTGTGAGACAGCAGCTACACATTTTCCTGCTTTTGGAGAATGTTGGTGGATGCAGATGGGGGAGTCTAACACACACCAGGCTTCAGGCAGGAAATCCAGAGATGGGGAATGTTCCCAAAAGATGACCACCCAGCCTCTGTCTGAAAACCTTCGGCTAGGGAGAGAATATTCACTCAGCCTTTTAGGGGGCTGGTCTCATTCTCAGGCTGCCCATACTTTGGAGAAGGTTTTCCTAATGGTCATCTGAGATCTGTGTTTGGGCAGCCTGGGTAGGAGAGAACAAGTTTTACTTCTCCTGTGTGACAGAACATCATTTGGAGAATGCCTTTGTTTGCCTCTCCCTTTTTGTGAGGCTGGGTAACTTCACTGGGCTTAGGAGCTGCTCAGGAGAGCCCCACCACACAGGCTGAACAAGCAAACAGAGCAGGAGTAGATGTTGCTGGACTGCACCTCCCATCAGTTCTCACCAGGATAGGCAGTGGTGAGGGCTTGTGGGAGTTGCATTCTGGTAACATCTTCAGCATTGAATCTTTCTCACCCAAGGCCGAGTGAATGGCTGCCCTGTAATGACTGTGGGATTCTCTCTCTCTGGTCTCGTAACTTGTGCTAACTTTTGCTGATTGGGCTGAAACTTCTGGCTGTGGTGAGTTTTATTGTACCTGTAGTTGTTTCTTAAATGTTGGCTTAGTTATATCTTCTTAAGATGTTGTAATTAGCCCTGAGATGCAAGGGTGTGGTAGGATAGCTGGCCAAACAATCTGGTATCTGCTGTTTCTCAGGGATGGGAGAGATTTTGGCTCAGCTCGTTGTAGATGGAGGAAGATGCATCCCCCCTGCACCAAACTTTGTTGACAATGTGCCTTAAAATCAACTCCAACTTATGGCAAACCTAAAATAGGGTTTTCTTGGCAGAGGAGGTTTGCCATTGCGTTCTTCTTGAGGCTGAGAGAATGCAACTTGTCCAAGATCCCCTGGTAGGTTTCCAGGACTGAGCAGGACTTTGAATTCTGGCTCCCAGGATCCTTAAACAACATTCAAATTTCTATTCTACACTACTGTTCTTCATCCTACATAGCAGGGAGTTGGACTGGATGGCGTCTGTGGTCTCTTCCAACTCTATTTTTCTATGATATATCACTTTCAATAGCCATCAAGCTTTGACAGCTCACAAGAAAGACCTCAAGGTTTTAATTGTGAAAGTGGGAAACAAACCCTTTGGCTTCTTTGCCATGCTCATGCAGTCAGTGACAAACCTTGGTATGATGTAGCACAGGAGGCTAAGGTTTGCCAGGGGCCACATACTTTGGAGGCTTCCCTCTGGTCTGTTCTATGCCAGGACAGCAGATGGTGAATTGCTGCTGCTGCTTTCTTTGCTTTGTGCCGCAGTTTTGGGGCTGCTAAGCCTTGCGTGCCCCCGCTCTCATCCCCTTCCTGCACTTGTCTTGGGCATCTTCCGTAGTAGAACACTTCATGTCTCTGCAGCCTGTTGTGCTGAGGATGAAACTATTGTGTTTGCCCCCAGGCTGAAAAGAAAAGCAAGTGCCCCTGGCAGTTGACTTTAAAAGGGGATTGCATCCAGCTGTGCCTGTCATGGGAAAAAAGAGAAACAGTTGGGCAAGGTTAGCCACAGGCACTCTTTCAGGTATGGGAGAAGGTTCAAGAGGGCTGGTCAAATGAAGCTCTTATGCCACAGAGAACATCTTGTGGCAATCCTAGATAAAATGCAACATTGAACTATCATTTTCTAGGCTGAGCCCTTTGTGTTGATTGCAACTGCTGGCATTGAATGAACCAACTTGCCATTTCACCCACCCCCCAGGTTTTTTGCCATGGCAGCTGAATGCGTTGTCTGTTCCCTGTGATTTGTGGTCTTGCAAGGGAGGAGCAAATACTACTGTCACCTCTATCAAGTCTTATATTTACATATTCCAGAAAAGTGGCTTTTTTAATTGATAGGTAAAATGACATATTATATGAGTCCTCAGAATCTACAGTCTTGTTTGGCTTCAGATGAGGTTTGTTGTGTACCTGCAAGCTGTCAGACTTTTGGCACGCCTCGGATGAACCTATCATGTGGTTTTCTTGGCAAGATTCATTCAGAGAGGATTCGCCTTTTCCTTCCTATGAGGCCAAGAGAGTGTGACTTACCCAAGGTCACCCAGTGGGTTTCCATGGCTGAGCAGGGATTTGAACTATGGTCTGCAGAGTTGTAGTCTAATACTGATGGACTCTCATGGTGGCGTTTCCTCAACAAGTAGAGGTTAAGAAACTAACTTTGCTGACATATGAGTTTCTCTCTTGTCTTTTTATTTGCCATTCTTTCAGGGCAGGTATGTTGTTGAGTTCTCCCAATTCTCCTTGCTGTTACTGAGCTATCTTGGAGTAGCCTGGTTCTTTTGCCTGTCCCTAAGACTAAATGGATTTGATGAGAATTTAATGTTTTTAAAAACTGTGCTTTTGTGGAAGCTGATTTATGTCTGTTGCGAGTGGCTTGTATACCCCACAAGAGGGAAAAATGCAGTCACACTCTTTCAGCTTTAGCAACATGAGTTTTGGTTATAACTTGTTGTGGTGTAGCTTGAAGTTATTTCTGATTTATGGTGACCCTAGAGTGACATATCATGGGGTTTTCTGCAGGCTGGGAGTGTGTGACATACCCAAGGTCACCTACTAGGTTTCCATGGGTGGGCAGGGAAGGAACCATGGTCTCCAAACCACTGCTCCATGCTGGGGAGGCTGAAATCCTGTGGCATTTTCCTGGGGAGAGACAATGCCTGCTTTGGTGCCTGGGGGGTAGCTTTAGGTAGGGGAACCCTAGGTATCTAGCTAGCGATCTGTACTGAAAGTCCTGGAGCAGTTCAACACAACACCTAACCAGAAAAACATGTACTTTGTTCGGCATGCAGGAAAATGGCCTCTGAGCAAATCCGGTGTGTCGGGCAGGCTTGGAAGGGCAAGCCAGAACAGCTTGGGAGCGTTGGCAGTTTCTGGGCCTGTCCAAGGAAGGAAGGTGTGGGAAGAAGAGCATTGCAGGCTTTGGGCTTTTAAAGTTCTAGGAGCACGGATGAGAGATGATGCCTGGAATATGTGGTGTATGTTAGGCTAATTTGCATTAGTATCCTGCACAGTCATCCATCTGGACTTTGGTGAGGGTTCTAGGAAGAAGAGCAGATTTAAAGACTTTTCTTGGCTCCTGGATCAGTGATTAGATTCAGTGGGTGGCATGGAGCATTAGCTCGTGTAGCTTTTGTTTGTTTCGGATGGGGCTTAGGCAGGACCCCTTCTCACCAGATTCTGCCTGTGCAGCCACAGTTATGCAAAGAATTTTTTACTTTGGTTGTTTTCATATTGCCTTTGTTGTTGTGAAGTCCTCTAGGTAAAATTCTGTGTCTGTTAGATCATGTTTTGTTGAATGAACAAGTAAACTCATAGTTGTCTGAAGCAATGCAACAGGAGACATTGTTGCCTGCTTTGTGGTGATATTTTTACTGGGCCAACTAGAAGACACGAAGCATCACAATAACATTTGAAACTCACAGATTTCCTCATCAGGCAAAGATGGTAAAATAGAATGCAGGTGATGGGAGTGACCGTATTGGGATCGCAGTGTCTACATCTTTGAGATGTTACAGAAAGTGCGTGTAGATGAAAAGTGAGGTCACCCCTACTCCTGGCCAAGAGCTAGCTGGAAACAAAGGCAGTAGACTTCTGTGTCTGACCTGACAAACAACCTTTCAGTTTGTGGCCGGCTCTTAGCATAGTGCACTAGAATTATGTTCTGTATAGTTTTCATCAGACTTGCTTTCAAATAAGCATGCTTCAGATCCCAGCCCAGGTTATCAGTCCTACGTGGACTTGCTTGGGAGCAAATTATGTGAAGCTTTAACTTGGTTCAGTGTTTCCATACATAGAATTGGGCTAGAAATCTATGGCTACAAAGCAACCCATTTATTTAGTGCCTAGCCAGTGCTGGCTATTGAATGCACAATGTGGAACTGATTTAGTTTGCCTTAAAGACTTAAAATGTCCCAAAGGGCTAAGACGAAGTACTTCAGATTTAGATTAGTTAATCTGCCAGTTCTCCCTGAAGTGAGCCTGCTTGTGGTTGAAGGGAGACTTTGCAAAAGGCAGAAGAATTCAGCCAAGGAGAGGGATATAGTGAGTAAGAAAAGAGGAGGCTGAGGAGCTGGAGACAGCAGCATCATGGCAAAAGTCACTCAGCTGGTTTGGATGTCGCAGCAAACTGTCTGATCATGATGGGAATGAGCTGTGGTAAGCCTCAGGTTCATATGCTTTCCACACACCCTGGTCTTCTAGTACAGCTGCGAGGAGGAGACTGGAAGCTTTGCTTCCAATTTTAATTTACCACTGATTAGAAGTATGTCAGAACTATGCCTGTAGTTTGTTTGAAACAAGCCATAGGTAATGAACCTGGCTTCTTCTGAAACAAACCATGGTTCAGATTAACAGTTGCTAGTTACATTCAGAGAAAATATGAAATGGTGATTGATCAGCAGTGGAAGCATAGGGAGGAGAATACGGAAGCCCAAGTCTCACTGTGACTTGTTTCTAAAACAATAAGTTGCAGTTTGTTGTGGCCTCTGGATTATACAGTCTTTGGACAAAGAAACACTGAGGGAGGGATACCGTAAGCAAAGTGCAATTTTGGAGTTGGGGGAGAGTTATTAATGTAGTTAGAGTAAAGAGTCAGTGTTAGAGCTGAGCTGTAAAGGAGACTGCAGTTTGGAGCTGGGAGGATAAGCCAAGAGTCTGGAAAGACCATGGTCCAGGCTAAATTGCCAGCCTGAGTGGATGGTGGAGTTGTTTTGTTGCCAGGACTTCCTGCATGGATGCTCCGACGTGTTAGCCCTCGCAGTTCACCATGTGGTCTGGCTCTGCATTCAGCTGTGGGATCCAGGGCAAGGCCTGGCTGTTTCTGGCAGGTGCTTGCCCTTGGGCTGAAGTGACGGGCTAGCGTAGCTGCATGGAACATCTGTCCTTAAGAGTTTCCTCTCCTTAGAACCTTAAGTGGTTTTAGTTGTTTGAGGAGGCTTTTGCTGGCAGTGTTGGAGAACACGTGGCCCAGAGCTTTGTACAGTATTGCTACCCTTCACCATTGCTTCGCTTCTTCAGCCCCCGCTCCTCGTTCTACACAGCTTACAAGGGTTGGCTCCAGACCAGAGTAGCTGCACAGCTGGCTAGAGTGACTCTGTGTGATCCAGAGTCTGTGGTCAGAGCTGCTGGTCCTGCTCTTGGATAAACACCACAGTTTCTGACTGAGGAGTGGGAAGGAGAGAACAGGGTAGCTGTGGATTCTGCACATAGTTGTGGCATGTACCCAAAACTAACTCATTGGCTCCGAAGTGTCTTGCAGGTCACATGGATGTGAATCAGTTCTTCTCTTCCAAAAAAATGCTGAGGCTGACGCTTGTCACATCCTTCTTTGGGCTTCTTGGTTCATGTGGGATGAATCTGGCACTGTCAAAACTTTTACCATTTTAGACTTTGCAAAGCACAGCACGTTGGTGGAGATTCCACTTTCTTTATTTGTGACGGTTTGACCATTACAAAGAATCCTGTAATTTCTTTGGAAATAAGGCAGTCCCCAGTGCATGCCACTGACCTTTCTTAGTAGATATGCTATTTACAGTGTGTGGGATCAGTTTGATCTGTCTGGCTGATCCAATATTGTGTGAGAGTTCTGGCTGGATACTTTAAAAATTGCATGGACCCATAGCCACCAACCTCATTCAGGGCTAAAATTGGCTAGTGTTTATGCACAGTTTTCCTCTGGATACATGTTGTTATGTGAATATTTCAAAAATACTGGAAGGTTAGGGTGTCTTTTGTGGGTGCTATTTTCTCACTAATTGTTATCAGATGTTTCGTTTTTAAAACCTACAACCCCCATCTTTTCTGTGAAGCATCTGGCATAACCTCTTGGTCCTCATCCTCCACTGTCACAAAATGTAAGTCATTGTAACTGCACTTAATTGTGCACTCGTAACTGTTCTGGGTTGCACACATTGCTTGTTTTCTTTCTCTCTCCTCCCTCTATTGTTTCCTGCTGTTGAAACTTGGTTTGTCAAGTCCCTTGGGGCAAAAGGGGCCTGTCTTTCCTGATCTTCTTCTGTAAGGTGTGACGTGTGTTGATGTTTTTATTAATAAGAATATTCATTATGAGTTCAAGGCCTGAGGAGCTTGACATTACCAGTAGAAGTGAGCTTTTAGAAGGCACAAGGCAAAGGAGGTGTTCCAAATCTCTCTCCACCTTATCCAGCATTTCCCTCTGAGTCTTCTGTTTCAGGTGCCAAACACAAAATGACAGCCAGTTTCAGCCGCAGTGTGGCTCAGTGCTCTGTTTTTTAACAAATATAGAGAAACATGCAGTTGTTGTGGGCATCCTTGTTTGTTTGCATGAACCAGCTGTACATTCTGCACTATGCGTGTGAAGCCATGTGGCAGGGAAACACAGGTGCAGGCCTCAGGCTGGCTAGCGTACTGATTTGGCTGAATTACCTTTTCTCCAGTGTGGCAGTCCAGAATTCTCTCCTCACCCCGAATGTTGTCCAAACCACACACAACCGAACCCGTTGCTTGGTTTTGGATGTCCCAGGGCTTTGCCCTCCATTCTTCTTCAGGTTTCACAACAAAACATGCAGCAGCAAGGCTGGATGTTATTGCAGGAACATCCTGGCAAGCAGTTGCATCTCCATTGGCCCAAACCCTGCGTATTCTGTCTTCCGGCTAGAGTAATGTGGTGGAGGCAGCTGGTGTCATCCAGTCTCCTTGCCCTGTCACTCCCAAGGATGGGGGTTAGTGGTGGTTGCAAGAGGGCTACAAAGAGCCAAATGCTCTTCTCTTCTAGCAGGATATCATGCTTAAGTCTTGCTTCTGGAACACTTTTGCTCTCCAAGGGAGGTCGGGGCTTTGCCTGGGAGGTAGCATCAGAGCTGACTTACTAAAGAAGCACAGTTCTGCTTCACTCTTGATCCAGGCAGTACCTGTATGAAACTAGTTGAACAACAAAGAACATGTAAATATCTTGGTTGTTCCCAGTGTCGGCTGGGGGCTTGTGGGTCACTCTTACTTTGGATCATTGGTACCAAGCAGAGAAATAGGACATACTGAAGTCTCTCTCTTATTTTCTTTGACCTTTTGATTCCCCGCTCCCTCCATGGTCAACGTCTTCCTGTTTTGCCCACCATATGTTCATTTCTCTCCTGAGCTGACCTCTCCCTGTGCCTGGCATCATGGGCCGTTATAAGCTCTTCTCCTACAATAGACTTGTTAGTTATTGCAATAGAATGGCTGTGCAAATAGATAACAGCTTCCCCTCTGGAATTTATGCTCATTTCAGCAATGTCTGTTTAAGTATAGCAGTGACATTCTGTTAAATGATACACTGGCTGCAGCAGCTTTGGGCTTTTGCCGTATGTGCTGTTACTTGCCCTGCTGACTGGTGATGGCTGCCACCACAGTTGCCTGTATCTCGTGTTATGATCTTGTTCATGCAGTAGGAGAGGTTCGGAACCTGTGGCTCTCAGGATGTCGTTGGACTGCAGTTTCCATCAATCCTGAGTCGTCCTTGGCTAACAGCATCCAGAGAACCACAGCTTCTCCACCCAGGAGACAGGGTGTTAATTACGTGCCGATCACTGCTCGTTTTTCTGAGTCTGTACTCAGGGTGTTGTTCATCTGGACTCCTTCTACCATTTGCCACAAAGCAGCAGGCCCAGGCCAAGAATGTGGCCTGCCTGTGAATTCTTGCAAGTGAAGCTGTTTCTCGCCTGACTCCTTTCTTTTCTGCTTCTTCAGAGAATGTTCCAGGTTTTGTGAGAACTTAAGCACTGTAGTGTACAGAGGCAGACAAACACTTACTAAACCTTTTATATCCAAGTGTCATATATTTTGATGTGTATGTTTATGTGGCACCATCTGTATTTGTGGCAGTTTACACTGCAGTGGAGCAGGTGGTGTTGGTTTAAGCATTGATGGCCCGTGCTCTATCATGAAATTTTTCAGAGGAGCAAGCCTTCACCTCCTAAGAGGTATGATGGAGAATTTTAAAGTGGCTCATATTCTGAGAAGTGTTACGTTCTGTAGCAGTGTAGTGTGGGCATAGACAACTTAATGTTCTCAGGTTGTTTTGGATGACACATCCCATAAGCACCAGGCAGCATGACTGATGGCCAGGGATTAGAGGAACTGCAGTTCAACAGGAAAAAAATGGTGGAGGCCACCTCTGCTCTGGCTGAACCCATGTGGGCTGTAATTGCATACAAATAGGAGTGGTTGCATTCTCACTGACTGTGCTAGGGTGGGAAGTTGGTTCACCCCAGTCTGATGTCCCAGTGTGTGCCTCTTGACTCTCTCACGTAAAAGATTGTTTGCTGAGTGTGGCTGGGTAGTGAGGGCGGTGTGTCTGCCACCACACAAGTCCTTTTGACAGATAAGCCCCCCAGCTACACACATCCTACCCTGCTGTGATGGTCAGCCTTTTGTTAGTTGATAAGGATTTACAAATGCAGAATTAGGGGGCTCCAAGGACATCAGGACCAGAATGCTTTTCTGTTTTGAACCTTCCTGCACTCCCTTGCCAGCACTAGGAGCTACTGCTGTCTACTGCAAGCCACTCCTCAGTTTCAGGAGGAAGAAGGATAGAACATTTCCCAGGAGATGTTTCAATACAAGCTTGTCATTCCTGTTGACTTTGATAAATAGTAAACTTATCCAGGTGAACAGAAGAGTTCTGTAGAAGTCTGCTTTTTTTAAGCCACAAATAAACAAACTTAGGTGAGTAAGATAATTTAATTGCAAATCTGCTTAAGTATCAAGGGTGTTTTTTTTTTTGGTTTTTAAAAATAAAACTTTCCTTTATTGCATCTGACCTATACAAGCCCCATTTTTACTCAGTGTAGATAGTTGCAGGATTGGGAGGTTACCTCGGCTCTTCCTCTTCTTCCTGTGTCAAAAAAGACTGACAGTCAGACATGCTCTTCTTGTGATGTACTTCTGTGTAAAGCACAATCAGCCCTCTGCATTTTCAGGTTTCACTTTTGCGGATTTGGTTATTCACGGATTATTTGCTGTCACCTCTGCTGCCTCCCTGGGCCATTTTTAATAGGGACTGCAAGCCTTGTGAGACTGTGAAACTATGAAGGAGGCTGGCAAGTCCCTCTTAAAAATGTGGGGCAGCCATGGAGGTGGCAGTCAGCCCCATCAGCCCCCCACTTCTGCCTCAGAAAGGAACCCTGATGCCCAAAGGAATCCATGGTGGGTTGAATGTGGTGATCATACTTTTTTTGTGTGTTAAATAATATGGTTTGGGAGGGCCTAGGGTTATTCACAGTTTTTCCACTTTTACGGGGTCCTGTACCCCTAACCCTAGCGAATGTGGAGGGATGACTGTACAGCTGCAAGTTCAAGGATATATTTCCTATTATTCAATTTATATCCTGTTTTTGTACCATAAAAATGACAGGTTAGGTTAAGAGTAGTAACATTCAAAAAAGTGAAAATGCATTTAAAATATGTGAATATGTTAAAAGCAGAATTAAAAAAATGTTGGTAATAGGTTAATTGGTCAGATCTATTACTGCTTTATCTATGTTACTTCATTGTTACCTGTGTGGTTTCAGCCCCTTCAGCATCAACTCAGCTTAAATGCTCTGGTGCTGCAGGAAGGAGTGCCAGAATGGCCACTGAGAATGTCTTCTGTGTTGTCTGCACCATTTATAGAATTATAGAGTAGGAAGCGACCTCATGGGCCAATGAGTCCAGCCCCTTGCTCAGTGCAGGATCTCCAACTAAAGCACCTCCAGTAGGGAGCTCTTTTTGAGAAAGCCCAGAGAAGGAGACCCCACCACTTCTCTATGCAGTTGGTTCCATTGCCAAACAGCTCTTACTGTCGGGGAGTTCCTTCTGAGGTTCATTCAAAACCTACCCTCCGGTAATTTAAAACCATTAGACCCGATCCTACCCTCTGGGGCAGCAGAGAGCAGGCCTGCCCCCTCCCTGTGGCAGCCCTTGACATATTTAAAGAGTGCAGTCCTGTCACCCCTCAGTATTCTCTTTGCCAAGGTGAACATGCACAGCTCCTTCAACTTCTCCTACGTCTTGTTTTCCCTCCCATTTATCATCTTTGTTGCCAATCTCTGAACCTGCTCTAATTTGTCTTATCTCCTCCTCAAAATGAAGTGCCTAGAATTGAACACAGTATTCCTGAGGAGGCCTGATCAATGCAGAATATAGTGGGATTATTACTTCCCTCAGCTTGGAAACTGTGCTTCCATTAATGCAGGCTAAAATAGCATTTGCCTTATTTGCTGCAGCATCACACTCTCGGCTCACGTTCAGCCTGTGATCAACAATAATCCTAATGTCCTTTTTTTGCATGTAGTACTACTGAACCACGTATCTCCTATCCTATACCTGTACATTTGGTTTTTGTGGTCTAAATGTAGGATTTTGCATTTGTCTCTATTGGACTTCATTTTATTAATTTCTGCCCAATTTTCTTAATATATCTAGCTCCTTTTGAATTCTGTTCCTATCTTCCAACGTGTTAGTTACCTCTCTCAGTTTTTGTCATCTGCAAATTTGATAAAGATTCCCTCTACCATATCGTCTAAGTCATTGATTAAAATGCTGAAGAGTAATGGCCCTAGGAGAAAACCCTGAAACACTCCACTTGAGACTACCTTTCAGTTTGAAGTGTAATCTTTGATGAAAGAAGTTTTCCACCCAATAACTGTTCCATCGTACAGTGTTTCCATCTCTCCATATTTAATCAGTTTGCTAATCAAAGTACTATGGGGATCTTATGAAATGCTTTGCTGAAATCCAGAAAAATGTCTCACCATCTACTAAACTAGTGACACAATAAAAGAAAAAGATAAAAAATTAGTTTGGCAGGATTTGTTCTTGACAAAACCCTGCTGGCTCGTAGTAATAACTGCAGACCAGTCAGCTTGACTTCAGTACCAGGAAAAATATTAAAACAGATTGTACAGGTGTTCGCTTGCAAGTACTTGATGATAATTCCTGTATAATCTGTTCTGATATTTTTCCTGGTGCTGAAGTTAGCCTGACTGGGTCTGTAGTTTCCTGGCTCTTCTTTTAATTGATTTAATTAAATTACTGTCAGTTTTTTTTTTGCTGTGGATCCCATTCTCTCCCTCAGTTTCTCTTCTAGAATTCACATCCTTGTATTTAAACTTGTCTTGGGGCTAATGCTTGAGCTATCATCTCCAGCCCCCACAAGGATTTAGTTTAAAGCCCTCTTGATCAGACTTGCCATGCTAACACCAGAGACATTTTTCTAGACTTTGTGAGCCAGTAGTCCTTTGCCTAAGAAGCAAAGACTGTGGTCTCAGAAGCTAAACCTCTCCGTCTGCACCACCTGCCTAGCCAGTCTTCAGCCTCTAGTCAGTTTTATGATGTCTTCCTGTTCCTGGTCAGTCTTCTGTCTTTCACTGGCAGAATTGACAAGAATACCAAATCTGCCTCAGGCCCCTTCAGGTTCCTGCCCAGAGCTTCATAGTGAGACATGTTCTGCTCTGAGGTATTCTTGGCTGTGTGCTTAGTACCTGCATGAATAAAGAGAAGGGGGCACTGGTCTGTGTTCTTGGTGAGTTTTGGCAAGTTGTCAGTTACATCCTTGATATGTGCACCAGGAAGACAACCCACTTCCTTTCATCTTGTCAGGCTGGCACACAGGTGCCTCTGTGTCCCTGAGCCCAACCACCAGCACCTTTCTTTTCTTCTTGTTGTGGTTGGCAGTTAGCTCAACTTTGTCCTTGGGATGTGATATCCCTTGTTGCTGGTTTCATGTTTGAGCATCTTCACTCCTGCTATCCCCCTGAGGATGAAAGAAGCAATTCCTTAGTTGGAGAGGTTCTGAATCCCTTCTGTATGGTCTGCTCCTGACTGTGACTGTCCTCTAGGGTGTTTACTCACTGTTACAGGCCTTTTCAAAAAGAGGCTGGACTGCTGCCTGTTTGGGATGCTCTAGCTGGAGATCCTACACTGAGCAGTGGGTTGGACCTGATGGCAACTGGGGCCTCTTCCAACTCTAGGATTCTCTGATTCTTCATTTTCCTTGGCAGTTTCTTCCTGTTAGTTCTATATGATCAGTTCTCCCTGTCTTCTGTCCAGGAAGTCCTGCTGTTCTTTGGTGGATTGGAGGGGCTCAACATGTAACTGTGGTACACTAACCTCTTCCAAGAGAACTACCAATTTGCACTCACTGCAGGTGTAGTTGCTGATGTTTTGTGGCATGAAGACAAACATTCCACATACATCGCAGCAGGCAACTGTGGCTCCTTCTGCTTCTGTCTCTGCTGTCTTCTCTCCTCTTCCTGCTTTCTCTACAGAATCACATTGCTTCTTGATTTTTCCCGTATTCCTTGGAACTTTCTTCCACATCAGCTTTGTCACGCCTGTGAACATTAGAAGCGTTGATCCAAGTGCTCCAGGGCTGCCCCAGCATCGCCTCCATGGGAAGCAGCATCCTGCGTGCACCTGCGCTTACCATTGCTGCACTGGTGGCAGGGTCATCCTGGTAGAGATCGTTGTGCCGATGGGGCTCTTGCCTCCACCACAGCCACTGGGCTGCTGTCAGCACTCTGCCTGCCGGTTGGCACCACTCTGCGTTGCTCCCCTCTGATGTCAGCCACAGCCCATGCTGACAGGAGTTGTGCCTCTCCTGAGGCAGTGGGACTGAGAAAAGGGCCTCACCTGAGGAAGGTCATGCCTGGGCAGCTTTGTAAGGGAGTGTTTCAAATAGCCTGGTCCCAAATCATATATGGCTCAGGAGGTTGTAGCCGGCACTCTGAATTGTGCTTGAAAACAGACCACTAGCCACTGAAACTGCATTAGTGGGAACTCATGCTCCCTGTAACGAGCACACATCAACAGTCACGCCCTATAGTGTTCTGGACAGGCAGAAATTTCTGAACACTTTCCAAGGGCAGCCCCTCACAGAGTGCACTGCATTTGTCCAAATAGGATGTAACCAAGGCGTGTGCCACTCTGGCCTGATCTGATATCTCTGAGAACAGGCACAGTTGCCACACTAACCTTGACTACTCAAATGCACTCCTGGCCACCCTTGAAACCTGGACATCCAGGCTAAAGGCTGAATTCAGGAGTACTCTTGGGAGGAAAATTAGAAACCTTCAGGACTAGTACTGTGTACAGCTGTCATAACATGAGCCATTTCCACCCTACCCTATTATAGTGCTCTTATTCCACTTTCAACCCCCTGTGGAATCCTGAGGTTTGCAGTTTAGGGAGGGTCATTTAGAATTCTCAGCCAGAGAGTTCTTTGGCCTCAGTAAACCCCAGAATTCCACAGAATGTTGAAAGTGGAATAATAGCACTGGAACAGTGTAGGGTGGAAGTGGCCATGGTCTCTGTCACTGGATCTGGCAAAAGCTGGGGCACAAAACTTTGCAGGTGCTCTTCAGAGGCAACCCCACATAGAGCATCCATGGTCATCCAGACAGGGTATGACTAAGTATATCGCAGACGGGTTGTCGCTGGAGTCAGATTAATCCGTACAGGTTAAATTGACATATGAGGGGATGTTTGCAAACTGTGAAGTGCTTCAGATGAGATCCAAAATGGTCCCTTATAGCTAGAGATGAGCTGCAAAGCCTGGTTCTGATCTCCACGTCTGCAGGATTCTGACCTGCCACTCTTGTTTTTGTTCTGAGTCCATCTAAATGGACAGCAGTCAATAAACCACGGCAGTGATAATAGAAAATCTCACGAGATTAGGAGCAGCAGATTTAAAGCAGACATTTCCTTGCATCATATATTGCATGGAGCAGAGACCAGGCATCCTTAATGCTGCATGGGAGAGTGGCTGAATCTGGTGCCAATGGCGTGTGGTGCCGGAATCCTGGAGGCTGAGGTTGTGCTTTGCATTCTGAAAGAGAAATCGGCATTCCAGAGCAAAAGGGGGTGAGGCGGGGCGGGGGAGACGTGGCCTGCTAGAGCCTCTGTGTTGTTGTTCTGACTGGGCCGGGTGCCAGAAAGGGAGCTGCAAATTGGATTGCCGTGCCGCCAGTTTTCTCACTGGCTTTGCAGCTGCTGGGTGGCCTCACTGCTGATTTTGCTGTATGTGTGGGTCTGTTGGCCTGTTGCGGAAAGAAGTCTCCACCGGCAGAGCGTCTCTCTGTGAACAGAACAGTATGTGACTGTTCTTTCCTTTTCAGTCCTCTCCCCAAAAGAGTTTCAGGTCTTTTCTTTTTCCTTTTGATTGATCGATTGCTTGGAGAAACAAAGGTTACACTTTTGTTGCTGAGAGAAAGGCAGGATATTAAATAAATAAATAAAATTCATTCTTGGAGGGATCCAAATTGTGGACCTGCTATGGTTTAGGGATAGAGGGAGGCTGTGGCCCTCTAGATGTTACTGAACTCCCCTTCTTGCTGGCCCTAGCTGCCCTAGCCAGGGATGAGGGATGGAAGAACTTGTAGGTCATCAGCAGCTGGAGAGCTACGAGTCCCCCACAGGGCAGAGTTCAAGCACTTGCCCATCCCTCTTCGGGCACAGAATTCCGGGCAGGAAATGTTGTCAGCTGGCAGGCGGAATCTGAATCAAATAGAGGAAAAGTGAATGAATTTGCCAGCGTGGGTTGTGTCCACTTGTGCAGATCCCTGCTTCCATCCCCTTAAAAAAAAAAGGATTCAAAGTGTAATTTTGGCTGGGAGGAAAATATTGTAGAGCTTAATGGGGCGGTAGTAGTACTGAGGCTGTGGAAAGGTGTCGTTACAGCTTGCAGCATTTTCCAAAGAACAAGCCATGTTGTCCGTGTGATTTCTGGCCATGCTCTTGTGGAATTCCAATTCATTTTTGTGAGGCTGGCAGAAGAGAAATTCATAGGGAATAGTACCCAGTACTCCTAATAGTAGGCAGTGTTGCCATGTTTGGAATACCAGGTGAACAGGTCGGGTTGGCCATCTCCCAGGGACAGAGTAGACCTGGAGAAACTGTAGGAAAAGGCATCCAGAACAGTCAGAGGGCTAGAGACCTTTTGCATGGGGAAAATCTCAAATGCTTAGACCTGTTTCTTTTACAAAAGAGGGCTAAATGGTGTGGGGGTGGAGAATGTAATGGAGAGTGATAACATTGAATTTGAATAAAGAAAAAAGAGTGTGTGTTTTTTTTCTTGATAACATTAGTACCAGAGCGCAGAGAGTTACTTTTTTAAAAAAAGTTTCATTGCACTTGTTTATTTTTACTTATTTATTTAATTTATATCTTGCCCTTCTTTTGCGAGAGGACTCAAGTTGTTCCAGTTTCCAAGTTTGTTATATTACCATTGTAACAGCATTTTTGAAAAAAATGACTCTTTGCTTCCCTGTTTCTGAAAGTCACAAGAATTTTTCTTGTTTCAACAGTACTGACTAAGTGCTGGCTTATGCTGCTGCCCACAGAGCACCAGGCAGCAGCATAAGCCAGCACTTAGACCAGGCAGTATTCCTCCTTCTTACCACCAAACCTGTTAAAGCAATTAAAAAGTTGCAGAGAAACTGTAGAAGGAGTGATATTATCCCTTGTCACATAATATAACTTAAACGCAGCCTCAGTTACCGAGGAAAAGAATTAACGCTAAGTAACTGCAATTGCTTTCTACAATAGACCCTGCTTCTGCTCAGGGTACAACTTACAGTTACCTAATGAATTTGATTGGGTCAGAGTAGACCAGGGAGACACAACCCACAATTAAACAAGGGAGTCTGCGCTGCAGCCACCAAATGTGGTGCTGACCCTACTTAAGACGGCTTTAAAGCAGGGGTGGGACTCTTGTGGCTCTGAAACAGGCTGTTGACTCATGCTTGGTTTGCTGACCTCTCTTAGCTTGAAATCGTGCCTGGTTGCCTAGGCAGTTACATTCCATCCCTTAAGTAATATGGAAGCCGTGTTATTTTTGTTTTATAAGGACAAAGATACATGTTTGGTACCTTGAGACTACTTTTCTAAAGGCTTTTTTTTACAAAACGCAGGCCTTCCTAGGCAGTGACCTATTTCATCAGATACTGGGGTGGAATTCATCCAGCCCTAACCTCATCTTCTATGGCTGTGGATTTGATTCTCCCTTCTTGTGCGTTGTTACATTCATGCGACGTGCGCTGAGATTTGTCTGATGCTTTACAAAATTGCCTTTGTCTGGGACTGGGGGGAAGCAATGATATGCTTTGTTATCTCTGCAGTGACTTTTTGCATTTAGTTTCCAAAACCTGTGACTGTAGACTGGTGCTTGAAAAGTGTTCCAGGCCTGTGAAAGTCCATTCTTTGTCCCCATCTTTTCTTTTCAAAAGGTCAGCCTGCGCTGACACCCGCACAAAGAGAGTGTGTCATTGTTGCCTCTCTTGGACCTCTCAGTTGCTCTTTTAACGTGCTGTGCTGTTTCATTTGTTGCTTTTTTAATGGACTGTTCCAAACTGTTTTTAATGGTCTGTGTTTAATTACTTTTTAACAAAATATTTTTCTGCATTTCTACATATGTATGCTTTTTATCTGTCTCCTTTAGTTTTGGTAAGCTTACTTGAGTTCTGAGAAAACAGCAGGCTATATATAAAGGAAACAATTAAAAATCCAGCAGGAAAAAAGAAGAAAATTTTTCCTAAGTAAAAGAGATGTCCATTAGAGATACATGTAAGCTTTTGGTCATCTTTGCAGATCTGTCAGCTGTTTTTTCACTAGACTTTGCATTTAAAAGGCCATGTATTGCTGTCTTGTCAGGTTTCTGATGAAACTCCTTTTTTTTTTCCCCTGATGCCTGTCACTACAACAGAAGGCAGATCAGCCAGCAGGTCACAGTCCATGGCTGGCACTTCCAGAGTTGGGGAACTTGACTTTGTTTTTATTATCTGATCATACTGCTATTAAAGGCACAAACAGGGAGACCAGCAAATCAGTATCTTTATGGATTAGTAATATGAGTAGACTTGTTTGCCAAGATGGAGGGTAGACATTCCTGGCAAAGGGACCAGAGGGCATTTGCCTGGGTCCCCTGTCTATCTGCCACCTCAGTATTTTGGCCAGACATACAGTTTTGGTGGTGGGGGTCAAGCTGGAATGTCAAGGGTGAGGTGAGAGAAGAGGCCACCTGTGACTGGGTTCCAGCATTAGCTTCTATAAATAGCTTTGAGTATCACTCAGTTTGTTGACTGGCTGATCATTTACAAAAGGCACCTCAACTTGGCCCTTCCAAAGGGCAGCTCTTATTCCTCCACAGAGGCCACAGTGGCATCTCAGGCCCATTCCAGCTGCTCAGGTTTGCTCCTGCCTGCTGCCTCCCTGAATTCCAGCTTGCAGGAAATGTCAGGACGTGCATTGGCTCCTGGGCAATAGCCTTCTGAATGAGGAAACATTCTATATTTGCGTATGATGGCCACTGGAGTGGTAAAACTAAAGAGAGCGTGTTAAAAAATTTGGTTGTTTGTAGTAGGTTCAGAATCCTCCACAGATGACTTGACGAGAGAAGTGTTTGTAAAGGGAAGCAAAGTTGGCTCCTTTCTCTTCTTCCAGGCTGTTGCCTCACTGCATATGACCAGCTTAGTTCTGTTTAGGCCAGTGGTTTTGAACTAATAAGACTTATCTACAAATGGTAGGGGGTGCCTCTGGAGACCAAGCAGGAGGAGCCAACAGCTGCTTTTGTGAGCCACAGGATCTATGTGGAGGCATTGTGGGAGAAGCTCCACGCTTTTAAAGTTAACTTCCAAGAGTTCTTGTGCAGGTGATTTGGAAGGGAAAGGGCTAAAAGTCTGTCCTTGCCTCGCGTGGCCTGTGGTCATTGCCGGCTTTGTGATTCACCTCTCAGTCAGTGCCTCCTGGTGGCTCAGCAGCCTTCTGCCTTCCAAGTCTGGAAAACTGTTGTGTCTTGCACATAATGCTGTTAATTGAGCAGCCATAAAACACCTTCCTTAGCGCTCCCTTTAATTAGAGCTTTGCCTGTGCTGACACTGGCAGCATTTCAATCAAGGCCAGGGAGTTCTTTGCGGCTGCTGCAGCACCTTATCAAACACAGCACGGTTTAAGGCCGTGCTGGGGGAATCCTCTTACAGACCCTTCTGGAAGAGGGCAGGGAATCTGTGCTCTTGGACCCCAGAGGCATCTAGTGTGTAGCGACAGCGTTCCCTTGATTTCCAAATGGTCCCTTGAACCGGGGTCTCTAAAGAGCAACCACTTTACAGCAAGGAAAGCTGAAGAAATCTCTGAGTTGGAGAGGGATGTAATTTGTGCAAATCTAACTTAGCTGGTTTCCACAGTAGCTGTAGAGGAAGGAAAGCCCTTTCTTCTGTGATCAGCATAGAAAAGCAGCAGGGTGCCAGAGGAGGGGGGGATTGCTCTGTCACTCCGCTCTCTGCTTCGTTGAAGGCGGGATCCCCCCTCCAAGCCCAGTAGTTCATTACAAGCTTGCCTTTCCGTGATACCCACTGATATGGGGCTTTTCTTCTCCACAGACGGCAGGAAAACAAAGGTTAGTACCATGTTTTGGGATTCAGAGTATCTTCGTCAGCTGCTTTGTAAATGTCCGCACAGTTTTAGAGCTCTCTCTGCAGCTTTAAAGATAAAGTCATTGCTTTATTTAAAATAACAACAGAAGTGCTGAGTTCTACGTAGTCTGGAGCAGATACTAAAATTCCATGGGGTCTGTACATCACTACCAGAGGGGAATCTTTCCTTCCCTGACTGGAATGCCTGAAGAGGCTTCTTCTTCTGGGATTTGATCCCGTGTGGCCTTGGTAGTGAATAAGTATTTCATTTTCTGCATGATAACGAGGATGGGAAGCGCAAGGCAGAAACATTCAAGCCAAGATTTGCTGGATGCTCTAGTGAGAAATTGAAGGCTTACCGTGTACCCTTGAAACCTTTGGGGATGTTTATTTGGTCTGGTTTTGTTTTTGGTTTTTTTCACCCAGATGAGGGTATTTTTGTTCAGGCTTAGCTGGTTATCCTAGCTGTCAGGGAAGCTAAAACTTCTGGAAGCCAATTGCAAGACAAAACAATCCATAACTACCCTAAGGAAGACTTTGGAGAGCCAAATGAGCAGTTTGGAACCCCTGTGTGGCACAAGTGGTAAGCAAGGGCACTGCCGTGAAGAGGAGCATGACAAGCTTTGAGTGTTTTGGCTGAGGAGGAGAAGCCATGCCCTACAGGTGATGGATAACCTGGATCCAAAAGGGAACTTCAGACAAGCATCTTCCCGGAATCTTGTCTGAGGCAAGCGGCCTGTGTATCATCTTGCCGTTGCATGATCCAGATTTCTTACCCAGAAGAATGGGAGGCTGCTTTGGGAAGCCATCCAGATGTTTTCCTGCTGGGGTGGGTTCCCAGCCAGGCAGTGGCCGGGCTGGCATTCATATTCCTTCCATCCTCACAACAGTTCTTTTTCAGCAAGGGCTCTGGTTTTGCTGGATTCCCACTCTGTGTTGTTGAAAAAGAGTCCCCTTTGGTGCCAGCTTAGCTTGATCTGTTAAGATTGAGGCAAGGCTCACTCAACTGCAGAATGACCGAAGTCACAAGTTTCAGGCAGAGGGTACGAGTAGGATTCCACACTTTCCTCCCCTCCCACCAATTACTGGAATGGGGTCCTCTCCCTCTCCTTGGCAGAGTGCCAGCCAGCTTTCTCTTGGCATTCGGTAAGCGAGCAGTGTTTTTCCACAGCCTCTCCCCGGGTGACATGGTTCATTTTCTCCTGCCATTTCCCGCTCCGCAGGGGTCTCCCCTCCAGGGCCTCGACACAGACTGGGCTGATTTATGGCCCATATGGCAGAAGCTGCCCGCCAGCCAGCTTGCTGCTTTTGTTGCTCGGCGCCTGGCAAACTGCTGGGAAAGCCTTTTGGCTTCTCGGGAAATGGCTGCAAATTTCACGGCAGGCCCATGGAGGAGTGGCCTTGGAGTAATTGGCCTCACTTGAGCCAGAATTGGCTTACTTGGAAGGTGGTTGTGAGTCACTAAGAGGACTTTGGGAGAGTAGCAGGATTGCTGTAAGTTGGCACTGTGAATGTAAGTGCCTGCAGCGTGGCCTTAGAGCTGCCTTTCTCAACCCGTCGGCTTCCATCGGTGTGGCACTGTGACTCCTGTTATCCACAGCTAGGATGGTGGTGGTGGCTGAGGACGATGGATATTAACGGCTCTGGGTTGGAGAGACTGGCTTGGTGTCTCTTCACACGCTCCATAGTTATGCTCTCGTCTGTAAAATTGATTCCCCTTCTGCCACATCCAGCAAAGTAGCAAATGCTCTCCCCCATACCGCTAGAGCGTGTGCGTGCATGCACATGTGCACCTTAAATCCAGAGACGATAGAGACTGAATTTGGCCTCGTGCACTCAGTGTGCGCCCTCTCCCTCTGAACTCCCCCATGTCCCCCATCTTTAAAGCGCTGCCCTTCATGCAAAATGTCTCCAGAGGAACTTGTTCCATACAGACTAGTTGGCTAACGAACCCCTTCCTACTGCTACAGACTTTTGGGTGGGGGTTTCTAGGATGCAGAGTCCCTCCGTGCGAGGCTTCCGGGCATCACCACCCTCTGTTTGAACTGAGCCCACTAGGACCGGTCTTCCTACAGGATGTCTGGCCATAGGAGGCTGTTCAGTTACTAACCTGTAGGAAATGGCTGCCGGCAGATGTGAAGGCATCCTTTGCTTTGTCTCCCCATCAGGGCTCCCCTTCGCTGCCAGCCTTCGGGTGCTGAGACTGGTGCAGCTGCCCCGCTCCCCACGTTGCGGAGTTTACTCTGGCAGAAGACCCTGGACACTTTTCTTGCCAGCCCTTGGAGTTCACTAGCCCAGCCAACTTGAATCTTGTGGTTTTACTGGATGGACTGTGTGTTTATTCAGCAGAGCAGGAGAAGTAAGCAGTGTGTGAGAAATGCCTCCCATGCCAAGCAGTGAGCCTCAGCATTTTAAACACCTTCCCCACCCCAGCCAGGCTCTTTCTCCTCTTTCCCATATGCTCTGTCCGGGGGTGAGCAGAGGAGAGATAGGGATCTAGTGAGGGCTCTCTGGGTCACTTGTAATTGAAGGGTACTCAGTTAGGTTCTGGTATGCAAATTCTTCATCTTAGAATTCTTTAATTTATTTAATTCTGACTGTATTTCTTTTGCACAAAGTCCCAGGTGGTAGGTCTCAAGGGTTCTATTAAAAAAAAAAGTATTTATTTTATTTTCTTGATGTATATCCAGCCCTTTCCCAACATGGGATCCAAGATGGCTTGCAATTCAAGAAGCCTTTCAGCTCCAGGCCCAGTGTTTACAGATGAAAACAGAACTCAGAGCTTCTCTCTGAATGCAGAGTCTGTCCGGCTGTCTTGGCTTGGGCCAAAAAGGGCCAGCCTCCTGGTTTAAGGAGTTGCAGCTCTCTGTCAGCATCTGATTTTGCCGATTCCTCCTTGAAGAAAATAACCTTGGGTCATTTGATAAGACAGCTACCAAAGCAAACAATCCTTGTGTGTGAGTATGAGCTGTGAAATCTGAAAGCTTACTCTGGCCCGATAGTCTGTGGAGAAGACCATGTCAGGTTCATACCATAGTTAAACCCTACTCTTGTTTGCTTATTATTTATTACTTAAAATATTTACATCCGGCCCTCTGTCTGAATCTTCCAGGGCAGATTACAATAAAATCAGTTTAAAGCAAAACAAAAACAAAAAACACCCAATCAATTTAAAACAAACAAAAAATAAGAACAGTTGCTGATCAGAACTGGAGAAGTGCTGTTGAATGAACGGGATTTTACATATTCAACAAAAGAGAGAGCTGGCCTTGTTCTAGTAAAGACTAACCAGTAGGATTCAGACCTCTTGCCATAAGGATGAGTTTACCCCATAGATGGCCAAGGCCTTGATGAAGAAACTTGCTTGCTGCCTTGTTGTGGCTTTGAAGCAGGCTGAAGTGGCTGCTGCTGCTCTTACTCGTCCAGCTCAGGGCCACCTAATTTGAGTACTGCTTGACCATGGCTCGAGCGAGAGGCTCCAGCCACACTCTCCCTTCCTGGTGGGCCAAGGCCCCTGGGAACTACTCCAGGGAGGCTGGGGTATTGTCAGGAGGCTGGGGCTGGGGCAGTCTACCGCATTTATCTGTAGGCTCGCCTTTGTGCTTGTGAAGCGCTCTTACTATTTTATCCATTGTGTGCACCTGTACGGCATTGCTTTGTGGTAGGTCATCTTTCAGGCCTCATGCTTTTCTGCCCTCCATTCCAACTGGCACTGCCCTGGCCTTGGCGGGAGAGGCAAAGAGGCAGGCACGGCTCCATCATGTCTAGACCCAGAAGCATATGGAAGGCCCTCCTTCCATCCCCACGGCCACTGTCCTGACCTTGGGGGGAGAGAAGCAGCAGCAGCAGTATCTGCTGGACTAAATCCCCTTCCACGCTGCCATCCCCGTTTCCTTTTGTGTCACGTCTTAATTGGATTGTAAGACTGAGGGCAGGGAACTGCTTTTTCCTGTTCTTTGACTTCTGAAGCACTGTGTACACTGATGTTACTAAACGAATAAATAATAACAGTAATAATGATCATAATACTTGCCTTTGCAGATGAGCAGTTGAGGCTGAAAGACTGTGCCTTTCCCAAGGGTTCTCACTGAAGGACTTTGAACCCTATTTATTCCTTTTGGCCCAAGTCCAGCTGAAGCTCCCTTGCAGTCAGGGAATACCCCAAGATTACTCAGCCACCGCAGGGGGCTCAGAGGAGTGCTCCTGTTGGGACAAATCCATGCCAGTCTGGCTGTTTTGCATTCTGCTGCAGTTTCCTCTTCTGTTATTTAGCTTTTACTTCCAAACACATTGACTTCACACAAATGGTCCATAGGGAGCATGGTTTTTCTTTTTCCCTGCTTAGAATGAGTAACTGTTAATAAATGGCATTGCTTAATTTCAGACGCATTATTTGTCCATTCCTGCCAGCACAAAAATTAGGTTTTTGGGAGGAAGAGAATCCAGCCCATGTGCTGCTTTTCATAATATAATTTGTGTGGCTAAAGGTCAGGGGCTGCAGCCTTATACTGCAAAGGCACCCGTGGCAGGAATCTTGCCTGAAGGGGCTGGACAGTTCCATGAGACGGCTTGTATTCCCCTATTCCAGGGTGTTTTGAAAGCTTTTCTGGGGTGTTTCGTAGCATGTGTGGCTTGTTTTGTAGTAACTTCATTAATTGGCACAGTAATCTTACAGCATATGTCACGAGTATTTTTGTTGCTGTCTAAAAAAGGGAAGCTGGGAAGCACATTTTCCCCACAAGGCTCAGAGATCTAGATTTCCTTCGGGCAATCAACCTGTGTTGATTTCAGGCTGCAAGCAAGAGGCCATCTAGGAGAATGCTTCTCTATATAAAACTTCCCTGTAGGTGGGAAGCCAGTATGTTGGAAGAAGGGTACGCTAGCCCAATTTCTCCCTCTGGCATGCTAATGAAAAAAAAAAGCAGGATTCCAACCAGATGAACTCCTAGCTGCAGAGGTGCGATCTAGATGGAGGTCGGTCACTCTGAGGAAAGCTGGAGTATGATCGCTGTGATGGCACCAAGGGTTTTCAGCTGAAAGCTTTCCGGCCTATGAGAGTGCTAGTCACAGTGCTGGCAGAACACCTTCGCTATGTTAGTGGCCCGGAATCCCATCGCCTCGGCTTCAGGGTCATTCTCCTGACGTTGAATAAGCAGCCACCATGGGCAACAAATGTGAGGGTGGGGAGGCAAAGGTTTGATCGTAACTCCCAGGTGCTCTCCAGAGGAGCTTGAGTGGGAGGGATGAAACCTGGAAACATTGTGGTGCGTGTGTGTGTGTGAGTCACTCGTGTGTTCACCGGACACGGCATCTTTCAAGCCTGAAGAGTTTCCTTCTCATGACTCCTTTTTTCCTCTGTAGGCTTTCTACCTGCATGGTGTCCAACTTAGGTCCAGCTTCCATCTAATTTCCAAGTCCACCTTTGGTGTTGGTATTGATGGGGAGCCTGCGGCTGCCCCTGTTTGCCCCCAGATACCCAGTCAGTTGGCTTGGTGGTGGTGGTGCACCTTCTTTATCATCAGGCATTGCCACCCAGGCCAAGATAAATCCTTTCGGGTTGCCCTTCTCCACCCCTTCCCCGGGCTGGCCACCATTCCTAGTAGGATCAAGGATATGCTTGCTTGTCACTGAGGAACTCAGACCGGGGCCAGGCCTAGGAGAGCCTGAAGTAGGAGCTTTACCTGGGGCACAGTTACACCCCTTTTGGGCTAGAGGGGCTACAACATTGTCTTTAGCCAAAGATGGGGATGGGGAGAGTCTGACATGAAGTTGACATGTGTCCTGAACCCTCCTTTGTAGCCCCCAGAGCCTCCAAAATGTGTTCAAATTTGGGGGGGGGGAGTTTTATTTGAGGGCAATTGTTCCCATTCCCCCAAACATACAAAAAATGTGTTGAAAACCCATCCTGCACTATCTGAGTGTGTTCTGTTCTTCAGTTTCCCTTCTAAAATGGTAACCAGAAGAAGCGCAACATCACTTTGAGTCACCACTTTGGAGGGGAAATGGAGGGAAAAGAGGGTATTTTGAGCACGCCCGCAGTGTGTTTCTGCACGTACATGACTTACTGAGCAGGGGGAGGATATGGGGTAATTAGTTCTTAGCCCCACCTTGTTCACCACTCTAGCCTCTAGAGCAGGGATGTCAAACTCAATTTCATCTTGGGCCGCATCAGCATTATGGCTGCCCGCAAAGGGCCAGTCGTACCTGTAAGACTATGTAAATGTATCTGCTCTTTTATCATATTAAATAGTTGCCTCTGCATTCGATTATTACTGGTTTTTAAACTGTCTTCCCTCTGCATAAACTTTATTTGTCTTGGACATTTGGGGACTATTTCATCATAGTTTATGGTCCCTGTACCTCTGTAAAGTAACATAGAATTGGTCAGTTTATCCAAAGTGTGCCTCTTTCTGCCCCTAGGCTCGCCAGGCGGGGGGAGTGCCACTGCTGTAGCAAAGGTGCAAGGGTCACATGAAATGGCCTGGTGGGCCAGATTTGGCCCGCGGGCCTTGCGTTTGACACCTGTGCTCTAGAGGGTTGTGCACCGGTAACGTCTAGCCTAGATTACTGAAATTACAGCATATAGGGTTGCCTTTTGGGTACAAGAAATTACATTTAATAATATGGTTTTTGAATTGGAAACCCAGCTCCCTAGTGCTTAGGCAGCTGCATTGGCTCCTATTTCATGCCCGGCTGAATAGCTAGCACCGATCATTGAAAATCCAGGACCAGTTTGGGAGAGAGATACTGGAAGGCTTGCCTCTCTCGATCTCGGCATTCCCATGCAGTGAGACCTACAGCGGAGACTCCACAGACACCGGGAATGGTCACTGGAGGCAGGGACTTTCCCGTGATGGCTCCCAGTGAGGGAGTTCTCTCCCTAGGGATGGTCACCTGGCATTTTGTGTTGCTGTTGTTCTGGTGTCAAGCAAAGACTTGTGTGTTTTGAGCATTTGAAAATGTGAATCATGTTTGTGGCTTTTTTATGCTGCTGCTTGTTTGCCATTTTATGTTTTGAAATTGTGGTTTGGTTTTAATTATAAATTGTATCTTTGTGTTACGTAATGCCATCCTGGTAGGGCGGGATAGAAATCCTGAAAATAACCAAGAGAAAGAAGGGTGGTGGTTCTCCATGACATGTGACCCTGGCTTCTGAGGCCTGTGGGAGGTGGAAGGATTCTGGACAGAATTTTTGAGCGTCCCCAAAGCTTGAGGCAGCCTTGGGCTCACAATCCTAACTCTTCTTTGAGAGTAGGCTCTGATTTCCATGGTTGTTCAAAATGTTCTGACTCTTCTTCCCTTTTGAGAGCAGCTTGTAACCCAAGCCTGTGCACATCCATGCGGAGGTAACATCTGTGTGGGTCCAGCAGGGCTTCCTTCTGTGTAACTGTGCACAGGGTCACAGCCATGTTTACTTTTCCTGCTGCTTTGGGCTTTTAACCCAGAGTGGTCACACCCAGCACGTGTCGTCTTCTGTTGCATTGAAACGGACAAAAAGGTTGGCTCTGGTTGACTGGAGCAGAAATTGTTCTCAAGATGGTAGTGGCAGATAGAAGGGAAAGGAAGGCATGCAGAGATTATCTTTTTTCCTCCTGCAGAGAATGCAAAAATCAATGAAGTGATTCTGTGATCAGTTACAAGGGAGTAAGACTCATTGAATTCAGTGGGGCGTACATTTTGAGAAACTGCATAAGATTGGGTGGTAGTTCAGTCTGTCTGTCTGTCTGTCTGTCTGTCTGTCTGTCTGTCTGTCTCTCTCTCTCTCTCTCTCTCTCTCTCTCTCTCTGTGTTTCTTTCTTTCTGTCTCCCTTGCTCACTGCACTTTGCCTTTGCCTCTGCCTGCTGATGTGTCTGCTCTTCTCGACAGGGTTTGCCAGGAGTGGGGCAGAATACAAGAGATATGTCTCTGTTCTGCAGATCATTTTCATTTTCCAAAATGCCTCTAGTGGCTCTCTTCCTGCACAGACAGACATGCCCAAGAAAACAGTGATGTGAGAAGTCTTATCTCCCGCACTTCTTAGAAATGCTAAATCTCTAGAAAATAGCTCTGCAAGCTGTTGCATGAGAAGGTGTGATTATTATATGGCAGGAGCAGGAGACATACAGCCCTGCAGATGTTGCTCGATTGCAGTTCCCATCAGCTCTAGCACAGACAGTGGTGTACAACGATGTGAGTGCCAGTCCAACAAAACTCCAGTGAGTCACATGTTCTCTACCCATTTAATGAGGTGCAGGAAGGAGGGGAGCAGCACCTTCAGTCAGCCTGTGACTTCTAGTACCATTTCTTTGTTTCTGCTAATGTCTTTTTTTCCTCTGATCTGTCCTCTCAGATTCCATAATGATGAATGGTTCCAACGTGGCCAACACAACCACAACTGCAACCACCCCTGCTAAATCCAAGGAGGACCAGGTAGTGAATGGGCATGACGAGAAGGAAAACAACCCCTTTGCAGAGTACATGTGGATGGAGAACGAGGAGGACTTTAACCGACAGGTGGGACAGCAAAAGGGCAAACCTGAATTGTTGCATAGTTTTGTTTAAACAAAGAGGCACACATGCATACACTTTATAGGCTGCTCTGTAGCAGAAATTATCACAGTGGTTTGCAGGGACTGGAATAAAGCAGTATTACAGCAGAACTAGTCACACTGTAATAAAACCTGGAGATTGCTGTAAAACAGAGCAGATGGAGAAAGAGATCTTGTTCACACAAACCAGCTGGAAACTGCAGTTCTTGCTTTGCTTATTAGCCTGGCTGTAGCGTTCAAAGCCACATAATTGTAGATTTTGGTGGGGCCCCATAGTCGATTGAGTCCAACCTTCCACTCAGTACAGGAATGCCAGCTGGAGCGTTCTCAGCAGGTCAGTGTCCAGCCTCTTTCAGAAGACATTCTGAGAAAGAGACCCCACTGCCTCTCTAGGCAATAGGTTCTATTGATGAACTGCTCTTACTGTCAAAAGGTTCCTTCTTAATGTTCAATCAAAAAGTCTACTCTTCTGTAACTTCAAACTATTATATGTAGTTCTACTCCCTGAGGCAGCAGAGAACAGGCCTCCCCTTCTGTCTGTGACAGGCCTTGAGGCAGCTGGATGTGCCCAACCCCTTCAACCTTTGTTCAAATGTTTTGTTCTCCATCCCTCTTATCATCCTTGTTGCCGTTCTCTGAACTTCCTCCAACTTGTCTTTATCATTCAGAACCGAACTGAATGTGCCCAGGCTGTTTGCTCTGCATAGCCTATCGTGCTCTATACTTGCTCTCTGGGTCGTGTGAACTGTGATTTGAATTCGGCAGCTTGACAGGGGAAATGCCTTGCCTTGAGCACAGAAAATCCAGCTCTGCAGCCACATAGGGTGTTTTCCGTCAAGTCGTTTTGAACAGTCTTTGGCAAACTGCTTTCTTTCTCCATCCGTCTTGTCCTTGTGTCTTTCCCTGTTGGAGATGATTTGCCTTCTTTACATGGTTGTTGTAATGATCACTGAGACCGCATGAATCCATTGCCTTGCCACATATTGTGTCTGTGGTGCAGATTCTGCAGCGATTAACCAGGGCCTGGCTTTAGGCTGTCTTTAAAGAACTCCTCACTTGGCAAAGATGATACTTGTGCAAGAGGGTGGACGGAGGGAGGTATCATGGAAGCCACTAATGTGTGCAGAAAAGGGATATGGGAGGATTATTAGAACTCCTATCCTTGCCAGTCTAAATGCCCAGTTCTGTCCCTGAGCTCTGCCTTCTTACTCTAAAAATTAAGCCTCAGGTGGCTAGGAATGTTATCTCTGAATCCATTTATTTTATAATTTTTACATCTCTTTTCTTGCAGTCAAGGCAACATGTAGTGGCCAAATGTGAAAAAAAAAACAGTATAATTCTTAAAATCTAATCCTTGCATTAAAAAGTTACAAGAGAAGCAGAAGTATCCAGGTGTTCTACAAAATAAGGGAGGTTTGCTCCTTTGCAAAAAGAAATTAGCAGGAATCTGCCCTGCGCCTGCTTTAGGACAGCTGTCCCAGAAGCCTGGATCGCTACCATAGATGTTGTGGCCATTTGCAAAAAAAACAGCTTGCCCTAGTGCCTGACCCACTAGCCTGGAGGTTCCACAGGTTTTCTTAGGAGGAGGGGCCTGAGGTCATGCAGTCTGGAACTTTAAAGAGCAGTGTCTTGAATTCAGCCAGGAATCCAGCTTGTGGCGGCATATTTGCAGCAAAATGGGCTGAACGTGCTCGGCCTCTTGGGAGGTAATGCTGGCATTTGGTGCCTGCTGAAGTTCTTGAATCATCTTCAAGGGCATTGCTTTGCAGAGCTGCTGAAAAGTTGGCTTTTTGCAGTCCTAAATTATTAAAGAGATCCAGCGTGATGTAACGGTCTGTGCGTTGGACTACGACCTTGGAGACAGGGCTCTGTTTCTCACTCAGCCGTGGAAACCCATTGGGTGACCTTGGGCGTTATCACGTGCTCTCAGCCCCAGAAAGCCGTGGGATAGAATTGCCATAAGTTGGAAACTACTTGAAGGCACACAACGACAACAGCGAAACTTATCGCAACAGGCATGAGAGATCCTGCCTTTGTGCAATGGAATGGCAGCCATACCTCCCCAAATATAGGCCCTGGATCTTTATTTCAAAACAGACTTTGATGTTCCCTTCCTTGACCACTCATTTTTGTAGACAGCTTTGTTTCCAGATGCATTTGCCTTGAAGGGTGACAGCGGAGTGGCAGAACCCTTGCTTTCCCTGGGGAAAATTCTCTGTTTGGTCCCTAGTTGTGAGAGGTTTCTGCCTGGGACCTTGGGGAGCCCCTGCCAGTCAGGGTCACATGGGGGGGTGGGCAAAATGTATCCGTGGCCCCTTGGCCCCTCGTGTGGCCCCAGTAGGCTTCAGTACCCTGTCCCCTCTTTCTGGCCAAAAAAAGGGCAAAATGCTTCTTGAAGCTTCCAGAGTGGTGGCGGTTCATATTTTAAACAAATTGAAGTCTTCCCTGTGCTATTTAGTGTTTTGTTTTGTTTTTCAATCAAAGCTGGCGGGCAGACTTTGGAGCATTTTTGGCATTCCATATAGCCACTGAGGAGGTCCCGGGGGCTGAGAATTACACCCCAGAAATGATACAATTGCAAATGATACTGAACTCCGTGGACAGCAATGTCAGAGTAGAAGCCCACTTCTCATGTGCGCGTGTGTCCATGCCCCATCTTTTTCTTTTCCTTAGACCTCTGCCTCCCTTGCTGTCTGTTCTTACCCATTTTTCTTCCCCTGCTCAGAGTAGCGTCTCATCTAGGGCTGGTATTCCCTAGTTTTTTATTTCAACTGGTCTCATGTCTCCCTGCTGCTTAAAGTGCTGGAAGGTCTGGAACTGTTTAAGCACGTTTTGCTCTCTCCAAGCTTTCACTGCCTGGTGCTGCTGCTGCTTCCTCTCATTTCCCAAACTTCTGTCTGGCTGCCAGGCTTGCAATGTGGCAGTGAGCAGCAGAAGGCCCTTGCAGCAGCCGGAGGAACCATGCCCAGGGCAACCTACTTTGGGTCTCATTTGGCTGAAAGGCCTTACTCGTTAGGGGAGGAAAAGACAGCCTCCTCCCACTGCCTTCCTGAAGTGGCTTAAGCTTAGGTTAAGAACCATCAAAACAGGGAAGGAGGGACACTGCCCTCCGGAGGCACTCCTTGAGTGAGATGTGGGCAAAAAAAAAAGATGACTCCTGGCCCCTCAGGACAGCAGGAGGATGGCTCCTTTGAAATTCTCTTGTGGCTTACCCTGCCACAGAGAAAATGAATCTGTAGGAGAAGTTCTTCCTTTTCTTTCTGAAATTGGATGGTGATGACGGTAGTGGCAAAAATGATCATAGTAGTAGTGACAGAAAACAACTGTGGTTCCAGTAGTATGACTGGTGTTCTGGGAGCAATTCCAACCGGATTGACAAAATATCTGAATGAAATAACGGCAGATAGGATCTCAGTAGCACAATTACAAAAAAGCACCCCTGCTCAAACATGCAGCATTTACCAACGACACCTCACTGATGCCTACACTCTTGAATAGAATCCACATTGCAATCATATGTAGTCCAAATTCAGGTCAGTAACACCTGGGAGACTGTGAAGCCACTGAATAGTAGTAATAGGTATATGGTCCCTGCAGGGTGATTGTGAAGTTGAGAGGAAGGATTGCCATGCAACTTTGTAGTGGGAGAGGCATAAGGGACCATAGAATTGTAGTGCTGGAAGAGACCCCAAGGGCCAATCCAGTCCAACTCCCTTCTGCCATGCAGGAATGTATCATCAGAGCATTCCAGACAGATGGCCATCCAGCCTCTGTTTGAAACCCTCCAAAGAAGGAGACTCCACCACACTCCTAGGCAGCAGTATATTCCACTGTCAAACTGCTCTTACCATCAGGAAGTTATTCCTAATGTTTAGGTGGAACCTCATTTCCTGTAGTTTGAAGCCATGGCTCTGTGTCCTCATTTCTGAAGCAGCAGAAAACAGGCTTGCTTCCTTTTCCATATGACATCCTTTCAAATATTTAAACATGGCTATCATGTCACCTCTGAAAACTTCTGTTCTCCAGGTAAACATACTCAGCTCTTTAAGCTGCTCCTCATAGGGCTTCTTGGTTTCCAAGCCTTTTACCATTTTGGTTGCCATCCTCTGAACCCGTTCCAAGGATAAGCTGTATGGTGGCCACATGCTTCCTCTCCACCCATCTTGTGTAAGAGAGCTGCTGGACTAATAGTCCAAGGGTGACTGTTACGTGCCAGCCAGCTGCGATAACAAAAAATACCATGGGAGGGGAGGGTGTAGGTGAAGGGCTGAGTTCCATCCTGGTTTGTTGGGGACAGGCTAGGCTGGTGTGGGACAGGAGCCAGCCAGGCAGGTCCGTTGTCCTTTTGCTTTTGGGCTGGTTTGTTTTGCACCCTTTTCTGTGTTCTGCAGCGTAGGACCTAATGTACTTGCATCCCAAGGCCAGCCTCGTCATTTTAGTGAGATTGAGTTTCTTTGGGTAGCTGACAGAACTGTGTTGCAAGGAGGTGACTGGAAGAAGTGGGGTCAGGGTGAGCTAAAAGCTCAGCTCCCTTAGGATCTTTGAGGGAATTTGACTCCCACTGCACATCAGCCACAGAAAGTATAGATTCTGTCATGAATTTTTTCGAACATTGATAGCAAGCATCTTCACAGAGAGAGCCTTTAAACTGTGTGAAGGCTGTGTAGTGAAATCACAAAAGCCAGGTTGGGTGCTATGAGGGGCTTCTTTTAACTGGCCTGGGAGTATTGCATTTCTGGTGGGGAGGGTGTGGCATGCAGGTGGATGCAACCCAGAAGAAAGTTTTGCAGAAGATGGGGTTGATCAAAGGAGAGCTTGCACTGTCCTCCACACATAAATGGTTGGGGGTGTGTGAACTCACTGGGCAAGAGCCCAGTGCTTTTCCTGGGTCCACTGTCTTGGCTCCTGAGCTCTGGGTGGGCCTGCAGAGACCAAGCTGCCTGGGCAGCAGTTAGTCCGAGTGTCCCCCCTGTACAAAGGCAGGATGCTTCTGGGTACCAGTGACAGGAGAATAACTGGCAGAAGAGGAGGCACTGCGTTCCTGCTTGCTTGTGAGGCCTGCCAGATGTGCTGGTGCTGGACTTTTATCAAGGGTGGGCAAGCTGTAGAGGCTTGGAGAACAAGGGGTCTCTGGCTGGCTGGCCATTAGTCCCACGTGTGAGAGACAGGTGGAATATTTGCATTTGGGCCTCTTGAGAATGGGGAGCTGGAGATCCCAGAGTGTTCTTAGGGAAAGAGCTGTTTGTAGTTTTGGCTCTGAGACTTGGCTGCCATTCTTTGCCACCAAACTCCTCAGCAGGCTTTCACGTATGCAAAATGTCACTCTCTTAACTGTGTTCCAAAGGCTTTTCTCTCCTGGCTCCGAGTAGGCTCCCCGCTTCATTAATAGTTATTTGCTGAGAGTCCCTCCGTTTGGTGGGGCCTGCTGTCAGGAGCAGGGGCGCAGTCCGGACGGAGATGGTGGCTTCCCTTTCTGGTGCAGAGTCACTGTGTCAGGGATCAGCCTAGGCCTGGTTTCCCTGCCTCCTCTCAGCAATTGTTGATCTGTGTCCTTGGAGAGAGGTGAGGGGGTGCCTAAGCCCAGAAGCAAGAGAGAGAAAACGAGTAATATTTAGAAAACAGTCTGAAAGATCCTGAAAAGTCAGCATTAAGGGACGGAATGCTCTCCCCTCTGCTTTCAGGCATTGAGTGCCTGGAATGCTAAACAGAAGCTCCCCCTTGCTGGCAGAATGGCATTGCACCGGTCCCCAAAGACAGAAGCAGCCAGAGGAAGCCATGTGTGATTTGTGCTAAAATGACAGTGGGGTATTTGCCTGTGACCTGCAAGGCCATGCTGTGCAGCATTTCTGCGCCTCTCCCAAAGAGGCCTTAAATTTCCTTGCATTGTGTTGTCCTTTTCAGTAGTTTGCTCTGTGAATCCTGCGCTGCTATCAGCGTTTAGCCAGTGGCGGAATGTTGCATATCATTTTCTCTCCATAGCAGTGGGATCAGACATGGTTGCATTTCTGCTGCATTTTCGATTTGACTGTGGTACTAGCACCTTCAGGTTGTTCTTCCTCTATGCCGTTAACAATATGAGGAGGAAGAGAGTGGGCCTACATGAGGAGGCCCACCTGTGCCATCATTTCCCTTACTGGCCACCGCCTCCAGTGTGTGTACAGATTTGGGGCACATCCCAAATAAGAGAAGCCTGTCAGACACAAAGAACTGGGTCCCTGCAGAGATACCCCCGGGGAGGGGCAGAGCCAGCATACTGGGACCCTCTCTTTTCTTGTGCACAAGTGAAGGGAGCTCCTGTTTCTTTCTTCTTGGCATCAGCCTGTTGGGCTCCTCGTTAGACCAGCGACCCTCATCAGCCACAGGGCCAAGCTCTGGAAGCCGTGGCACCTACGGTGGGCCCTCAGTATCTTCTGGGGTTTGATTCCGGGATCCCCCATGGATACCAAAATCCATGGATGCTCAAGTCCCATTATTATATACAGTGGCATTGTAAAATCATATCCCTAATGCAAAATGGTGACCAACTCAGTTGAGTGCCTGAGCATCCAGAGCCTGAGGATCTGTGAAATCCCAGCAGGGCATGCCTACACATCTGTGTAGTGCTCAGTGTGCAGCAAAATCATGATTTCCTTTGTGCAATTTTTTTTTCTAAATTTTGAGCCGTGGTTGGTTGAATCCATGGATGCAGAACCTGTGTGTGTGGAGGACAGACGTGCTTTGTATGAGGCAGGAACCTTCCTGCCTTGGAAGGCTCGGCAGGCTTGCTGGCTGGTTTCCCTCACGTAACGCTCTCCTTCTCGTCCAGGTGGAGGAGGAACTGCAGGAGCAAGAGTTCCTCGACCGCTGTTTCCAGGAGATGTTGGACGAGGAAGACCAGGACTGGTTCATCCCGGCCCGCGACCTGCCCCAGGGCATTGGGCAGCTTCAGCAGCAGCTGAATGGGCTCTCGGTCAATGACGGCACCCACAGCCACGTTTCGGAAGACATTTTGGTAAGCGATGGGAGAGAGAGAGAAGGGTGCTCTGTATCTCTCCTTTTGAGAAGGTGCCATCAAGCCCATGGGCGTGGTGAACATTTTGAGGTGGCAGGGCGTGGGCAAGGGTGGTACTTACTTACCCACTTCAGTTTTATATTATCCCTCTGCGTTATAAGTCCTACTTGAGACCAGTGCTGTTCTTTTGGGTTTTTGTCTATTTCACACGCACACACACTTAGCAGTTTAATAGAACAATGGAATAGTAGCCTTTTCAGATAAAAGCTATATTCTCTAAGGATACCATAATATTCAAATAGATTTGATAAAATTGCTGGAAGCAGGAAACAAATAATATTATTTATATTAATAAAGCATCCAGACATTTTGGCTTCTGGCTTCTTCAGTGATATTCACTGGCAGGGGAGACAGATATATTTAAAGAACTTTCAGGGCACTTTAACCAGATAGAAGTAAGATGGCAATAAATATGATTGATTAAGGTCAGTTTAAAACAGAAATTACATACTCTAACTGAAAAGAGGAAATTTTGCCTGGAGCAAAGTGAGCACCTTGCCAGGTAGGTGGCTGGCATCTCAGCATGGGCAGTGAGTGTCTGCCTGTGCTGGATGGGAATGATGCGTCTTATAGTCCAGCCGATCCATCAGGGCCTGATTGGGAAATCTCTGGTATTGGTTAGGACAAGTGTCTCAGTTCTGCTTAGAGAATGGTACCACTCTATTCTGCTTTGGTTAGACCTCATTTGGAATCCTGTGTCCAGTTCTGGGCACCTCAATTCAAGAACGTTAGTGACAAGCTGGAGCGTGTCCAGAGGAGGGCGACCAAAATTGTGATGAGCCTGGAAGCCATGAAGCCCTATGAGGAGCAGCTGAGGGAGCTAGGTGTGTTTAGTCTGCAGAAGAGAAGGTTAAGAGGGGACAGGATAGCCATGTTTAAATATTTGAAGGGATGTCATGTTGAGGAGGGAGCAGGCTTGTTCTCTACCGCTCCAGAGACTAGGACAAGGAGCAATGGATTCAAGCTGCAGGAAAGGAGATTCCACCTGAACCTCAGGAAGAACGAGGAAGAACTTCCTGAGGGTCGGAGCTGTCCGGCAGTAGAATATGCTGCTGCCTCAATGGATTGTGATGGTGTCTCCTTCTTTGAAGGTTTTTAAGCAGAGGCTGGATGGCCATCTGTCGGGAGTGCTTTGATGTGAGCTCCTGCATGGCAGAAGTGGGTTGGGACTGGGTGGCCCCTGGGGTCTCTTCCAACTCTATGATTCTATGCTTTCAATTGTTTTTGTAATCGGACTCATTTTGTTAGGGCCCACAACCTTTTAAGAATAACTTTTTAGAAAAGTTGTTTTTTAACAAAATGTATTATCACCAAGTAGATCGTGAAAAGAAGCAACGGTAAGCAGATAGCAGTGTCACTAGAGGAAAAGCAGTGGTGGAGGGTCGAAGAGCAAGGAGGCCGTCCAGGAGTCTGTTGCAGCCTACTGATTCTTCTCCCTGGCTTTCCTTCTCCTTTTTCAGAGCAAAAGCACCTTAAACCCTGACGCTAAGGAGTTCATCCCTGGAGTGAAGTACTGAACCTTCAGGAAAACTTCGCAGAGACATTTTCTTTTTTGCCCTGGATGGGTAGGGGGACGGGTGGGGGTGGGGGATCGGGAGGGAGGCAGGATCTGCAAGTTGTGGTGGAAAAGAGACTCTTCACGGGCAAATCGGTGGGCCCCTTAAGCTACTTAACCCCCTCTTTTCTTGCTGCCTCGGGACATTTTGGAAAAAAGAAAAACTGACAAAAAAACTCATACCCATCCCACAGGATGGGGGACGGAGCTGGACGGGGGCGCCTCCCACTTCGTTTTTTCTTTCCGTTAAACAGCACCAAGCCCGACCTGATCGCCAGCAGGGCGTTCTCCTCCTGCCTTCTCCCCCTTATCCGGCCGCCCTTTCTCTGAGTATGCTTTGGACACTTTGTCGGGGGGGGGGTGCTGCGGGGTGAGCAGAGGCACCTGGATCTCTCTTCTTGGTGGAAGTTTCCAAGCTTGGCAGGCCAGCTCCGCCCCCAGCCGGCCACGCGTCGCTGCCGGGTCGTCTTCTTCTGCTTCTCCTCCTGGCTGCGGAGCGGCCCCCTGCCTCTGCCCTCTTTCGCTCCGGCCAGTGAGAAATCCGGCGGGTGAGGTTGCTGCCTCGTGGGCTGCAAGCTTCCACTAATCCTCCGGGGGATGGGGACGGGGGACCCTGAGGCTCTAGGGAGCCTGCTTGGACCCCCAGCCCTTTCCTCAGTTGCAAGGTCATGGCTGCCTAGGGAGGCAGTGGTATCCCAGGAGGCGCAAGGGGCTGATCTTTGTGGGGTTTTTTTTTTTTTTTGGTGGGGGAGGCAAGGTGATCTTGGGCAAAGGACCTGTCATAAATAATTTCCCGTTCCTCCCTTTTTCCCCTTCCCTCCGTTCCCGTCGCTAAAGCATCATAATCGGGAATTGACGTCTTCACTTCTCCGCCCGACAGTGGCTCGATCCCAGACCAAGTGGGCGCGGAGAGGAGAAACGCACGGCTGTCCGGGTGTCGCTGAATTACATCTCACGTTGGTTCTAGTTAGTGGTGAGGGATGACAGGAGCTGCACTCCAGCCTCTCCCGGCAGGCCCCACCTTCCGGCTCCTGCCCTTGAAGATGACTCGCGATGGCCCTCCATTTGCCTCCGCCCAGTACCCCGGTCGCAAAGAGGTTCCGTGGCCGCGGCGGCCGGGAAGAAAAAAGGCACGGCGCCAACTAGGTCACGGGAGGCCGAGGCGGGGCCCCCGAGAGGGAGCGGAGCAGAAGTCCCGCCTAAGAGGCTTCCCTCTGCGGCCAGGGGCTGTTTCCTCCAGGAGCGCAGAGGAAGCTCTCCCCTGGGCTGAATCCTTTGGCTCTCGTGTGCTTAGCTCAGTTCCCAGGTCAGCCTTTTCTCTAAAGGTCTGGCTCAGGTTTTGTTTATTGGAAAAGAAAGCTCTTAGCTACACGCGGCCCCTCTTGGCCTACCCTGCACGTTCTCCCCCGGGTGGGCCGGGAGAGGCTTTCACGGCCTTTAACTGAGGGGGGGAGGGTGCAGAGGGAAATGTTTATTGCAGGGGTGGGGAAAAGGTGGCCTGCAGGTGCACCTGTGCTCCTGGATTCCACTTTTGGGACCCATCCCAAGTCTCCTGCCATTCCCTCCAGCTCTATGGAAATTTTTAATTGGTGGAGCGATCCTGTCCCACCAAAATTGCTCTAAGCGTGCAGATGCGCAAAAAGCTTTCCTCGGCCCCCAGGACCCCTCTCCCCTCAAGTCGCTTCCGGTTGCCGCTCTGGAGGTGAAAGGAGGTGCCTTGGCGTGCCGGACCGGGAGATCGCTCCCTCGCTCCCACAGTTGCGCGTAACCCCGTTACGCGACAGAGCCCGTGAGGGCTGGCGGCGGGTAGTCTTCTGCCAGGAGACAGAACAGGGCCAGGGAGGCCCGGTTCCTCATTGGCGCCGCTGGCCCCCTTAGGCGCCTTTAGGGCCCGTTTCTCCAGCCCTTCTGCTCCTTCCCAGTAGCAGCTCTGCACTCGAGAGAGAGCGGTGTAGAGGCACCGTGGAACCGGGCCGTTCGTAACTCGAGGCTGAGGACTGCCGCCAGGGCGACTTTCATGGACGCGCCTTCTCCTTCCCTTGGCTTCAAAACGCTGTCCTATTTAAGAGTCTTTAGAGGGGCTGTTAACTTTCTGCCGTTTCAGTGGATCGTGAGCCAAACCGAGGGGTGGTGCCTAAAGTGGTCCAGCCCCCAGGCTCAGCTCTGGGTAATAAAATTATAGCTAACCCCTTGGGCAATGGGGAACCTTCTCTCAGGGTCCCTCCAGTTCATCATGGTTGCTGACCATCCAAGTGAGGTTATGCACAGGCAGCTGGGTCCCAGAGCATGTGAAGACTGGGCCTGCTCCTCAAGCCACCCGGAAGCCCCTGGGCAGGGACAAAGCACTCACCCAGTCACCTTCCTCGGATTTCCTCCTCCCCTTTCTTCCTGCAGCGGGGCAAAGGATGGGAGGAAATTCTTTGCTGCAGTATGGGAACTGTTACTTTTTTTGCCTTGGATCTTTTTTCTTTTTTGAATGGGGAATTTGAAGTCCAGATGTATATTTTTCCCCTTGGCTATGTTACAGGCTTGTTACATGCCAGTGCCCTCTGGATGTTACTACAGCTCCCATCCTCAATGACCATGCTTGATGAGGTTATAATCTGAAATATTTGTGGGTGTTGCACTGAGGAAGTCTGAGTTACAGAATCTGCAGGACAAGTTGCCAGATCATAGGTCTGGGGCTGCCTCTCCCTCCCTTCTCTTTTCTTTCCCTAGCCTCCCCACCCCCCTTGCAGTCTCTGGTTTCTTTGGGAGGAAGTCTTTGCAATCACGTGCTGTCCATTTTTACAACAATGCATTCTTAAATAAATGGGTTTTGAGCTGGCTTGTGGATGTGCAGGCCTTTCTGGAATCTAAAGGCTGCCGTGTAGCCTGTGGCAAATTTATGTACTCTCCATCCAGGCTGTTGCATGAAAAAGACCCTGCCCCACATTGGCGACAGTGGCAGCAGAGGCTGCTTTCATCCAGCACTTTCCCATGAACGGAAGTACAGGTTGATGATCCCTTGTCTGAAATGCTTGGGACCAGAAGCATTACAAGTTTTGGAATAGCTGTATTTGTATACATAAAATGCAGTACTGTACTGGAGATCTCTGGGGAACCTGCAGACCTCCCATGTATGCAGAGCACCACAGCCACAGCTTCGCAGCCAGCGCTACGCTTGAATTCCTGCCATTTCACGGATCCTCGGCTCTCTCTCCAGTCTCACATCCTGTTCACTCACTACTTGTGTTGCATGTGAGATGGGAGGCTGGAGAGCAGGGAGGACCTGGCATCAGAAAGTTTTGGTTTTTGGATTTCCAGATTAGGGATGCTCAACCTGTACCACCTTCTAAAAAGCAACCTGATGGACTGTGGAGAATGACAGTGAAATCAGAGGAGCAGAACTGGCGAAAGCCAGGCACCAGCCCTCGCTGTGGTGCTGCTGAGAGCTCAGGCAGACAGGCATCATCATCCACAGGATTCTTCCATTTGGCCCAAGCATAGGCCGCAGGAAACTGTCTAAATCGGAGAGAAATCACTCTCATTTGGTACCTGTCTCCTCGACTTCCAGGCTGTGCCGTCTGTGGATCAACATGCTGGGGAATTGGCACTCCTGCACTTCTCTGTGGCAGCACCCCTGGGCGGGAGAGTTTGCCAAGGGTCTTTTTCTATTCCGTGTGATTTCTGGAACTGCCACAGAAACACAGCCTTGTTATCACGGTTGGTGCTTCTGCGAGCAGGACAGGCAAGAGGGGTCAGGCCCTCTTGCCTGGGGTGAAAGCAGAGACCTGATCTTGGAACCCTCAGGCAGTGTCCTCCTTCAGGACCACAGAAAAAGAGCGGAGGCGGTACCACGTACAGAGCTGTGTGCTGCTGGACCAGTCTTGCCTTTTATTAATGAATGCTAAGAAACATGCTCATACAAAAAGTCCCACATGATTCCTTCCAAAACAGAAAAGACAACAGCAACGTAAAAAATAACGAGGAATGACATGGGGGGGGGAGGGAGGGGGGGGAGGGAGGGATGGCCGGCCATCCCACCCCCCCAGCCCCCTTTGGCTCTAGGCAAAGGAGTGTGTGTAGAAGACGTCAACGTTGGCCGTGTAGTCCAGGGGCACAGCTTGCCCGATGTGCTTGGCTCCCAGGCTCGCCCCTCCCAGCGCCGACGACTGCTTCAGCTTCAAGAGGCTGAACTTGGAGAAGGCACTGCCAGGCTGCTCGCTGTGGGCCTGGTCAAGGACCCGCAGGAACCCTGGGAGAGAAAGAGCGTCAGCGGATGACTTGGATGGACGCGATAAGGTGCTTCCATTCAGTGCTCCTCCAGTGAGACTGAATGCTTGCACAGGCGTGCCCGGGGGGCCCCCTGAAGTTTGGGAAGGAGGGGGGTGTCATTGCCGAGCAGGCTGCTAGGTGACAGTGGCTCACGCAGCAGAACGAAGGTTGCAACCACCCCAAAATGCTGATTGGTAGGAAGGGAAGCTAACAAGGCTGGGAGGCAGAAGTTCTCTTTCTCCTCTCCCATCCTTATTAGGGCAAGAGCGCCATGTCAGCCTTTACTGACTGTTCAGTAATTCTGGGTGGGTGGGTGGCATTGGGACAGGACTCAAAAGCCGCTTAGCCTGAGCAGGGCACGGCAGAAAGGTCTCCTCTCCTTGCTTTGTCCTGAGGTTTAGAACATACTGCTCAACTGCCTTTTCTTAGCATCAGTCTGGGCCTTCCACACGCTCAGTACCAAGCAACACTAACAGAAGATAAGAATGTGGTTGGAGCAGGGGTGGGTATGGCATAGCTCTCCAGCCGTTGCTGGCCTTCGACTCCCATCAGCAACAGACTGCACAGCCAGGGGGGAGGAACGCTGGGAGTCACAGTCCAACAACATCTGCAGGGCCGCTCTATCCCCTGCCCTATCCCTGGCATTGTCTTGCCTTGCAGTGCTTGATTGTTCGAGAGGCCTCAAGCCCCACACCCGAGGCAGCCCTTAGAATAAGCCAGACAGGAAGGAAGCTGTGCCAGTACATGGCAAGCAAGTGACCGTACAAGGCCATTGCCTTGCGCAGCCAGCGTGCTGTTCTCTCCCCCCCCCACGCTGACCCCAACCTGCTGCTACTGCTCACCTTCTTTCATCATTTCCCAGCTGTTCCACACCGATCCGACGCACACAATGGGCAGCCCCAGCTCACCCTGGAAAAGGCTCTTGGGGAAGAAGCAGAGCAGCCGGTGAGGGTTTCCCCTTTACAGCCGCGATCCACCCACCTACCCTCCCACCCCACCACATGTTTCTTCCAGCAGATAAACTGGTGGCCCCTCCAGGGAACCCAAAGGAAAGCAGCCCTGTCTTACTGCCGACACCATGCTCAAGCGTTCTGCGACGAAAGCCTGGGCTTTACGGGACGGTGCCTCTGAGAGGATCAAAGAGGCAGGACTCAAAAGGTGTCTCTGGCTGCAAGAGAACAGCCTCCCTACAGCACTGGGTTATGCAACATGTCAGAACCACATTTTCATGCTTAATGGGCAACGGTGGGGGGTGGGGACAGGATGGAAATGGAGCCTCCGCTCAGCGCCACAGAGACAGGGATCCAGATCTGCAACTGCTTTCTCAGCAGCAGCACCAAAGCTTGTTTTGGGTCTCAGCAAGAGAAGTGGGCGCCTCTCCCAGACAGGCACGGTTATCCTTGGCCAAGCCAATTACAGTAGCCCCCCCCCCTTTATCCCTGGGGGCATGTTCCAAGATGCCTGTGGGAGCCTGAAACAGGATAGTAGCGGGACCAAGGCTTCACACTATCACATTATGAAGCCTCTATGGTTCTTGCGGCTGCATCAATAGGAGTATGGTGTCTAGATCGAGGGAGGTACCGGTACCACTCTACTCTGCTTTGGTTAGACCTCATCTTGAATCCTGTGTCCAGTTCTGGGCACCCCAATTCAAGAAGGACATGGTCAGGCTGGAGCAGGTCCAGAGGAGGGCGACCAAAATGGTGAGGGGCCTGGAAGCCAAGCCCTATGAGGATAGACTTAGAGAGCTGGGTATGTTCAGTCTGCAGAAGAGAAGGTTAAGAGGGGACATTATAGCCATGTTTAAATATTTGAAGGGATGCCATGTAGAGGAGGGAGAGGGCTTGTTTTCTGTTGCTCTAGAGACCAGGACAACGAGCAATGGATTCAAGCTGCAGGAAAGGAGATTCCACCTGAACCTCAGGAAGAACTTCCTGACGGTCAGGGCTGTCCGGCAGTGGAATATGCTGCCTCCATGGAGTGTGGTGGAGTCTCTTTCCTTGGAGGTTTTTAAGCAGAGGCTGGATGGCCATCTGTCGGGAATGCTTTGAGGGTGTTCCTGCATGGCAGAAGGGGGTTGGACTGGATGGCCCCTGGGGTCTCTTCCAACTCTACATTTCTATGATTCTATGATTTCCACTGGCACTGTTGGCAGAGTGGGGCTTAAAGGGGCAGACAAGGTGTGGGTGGCAGGACCCAGGGCATACAATATGCGTGTCATTGCCCAGACACTGGGAGACGTATTGGGGCAAAGAGAAAGAGGGAGGAAGGTGACTCTGTGAAGGACAAAGCTCCCTCCCTTTCTGCTGCTTCACAGACCGCCCCCAGGAATGGAGCGTTATCCTACGCTAACGGGCTCTCCAGCCAAAGTTCATTTCCTATGGCCGAGAGAAAACATCATCCCCGGCCCTTGGGATGTGCTTCTGGCTCAGCAGCTTCAATCTGTAATGGCGCAGTGCCGGGGCAACCCTAGCCCCCTGGATTATGAATTACCTTGTCAATTTTGGGCAGCACGGCAACGATGTGTCGCGCCAGGACTTCTCCAGCCTTGTTGAAAATGTGACGGCAAAGGGGGTCCCCCGCCTCGGCTCCTGCAGGAAGAAAGAGGGGGAGAGATCGCCAGTTTTGTTCACATCCTGCCCGTCAAATTGGGACCGTTGTGCTTTAGGCGTATCGTGAGAAGACGGGACTGATCAGAAAAGACAACAATTAGGAGGCAGGAGGAGAAGAGGAAGAGCGCATCATGGGCGGCGAGACTCCACCAAGGGAGCTACAGCCGCCCTGGGTTTGCAAGACCTGAGCAGAGCTCGCTCAGAGGGGTGCAGCAAACAAGAACAAGGCCGAGCCCCTCAAGGTGAGCTACAGGGTGCTTCACCTCCACCCTGTTTTCCCCTGTCGTTGGTCCAGGGTCATCCAAGAGGGATTTAAGACCTGATTCCCCCCACCACTAGTTTGGCGCGCAACATGTACTCTCAAGTGTTGGTTTTTCAAAAGCTGCAATCCTGTAGAATGAACCTATATTCACACAGGTAAGTGGTGGTTGTGTAGCGCAACCTATGTTGTATCTGTAAACTGGCTTGCCGTTTCCACAATTCCAGCCAATCAAAGGGTATCTGAAGGCATCCAGGGCGCACCATCCAAGAGCGTGCGACTGTATGCGCAACAGCTACGCTTGCAGAACTCCAGCAAACTGCATACAGACTTTACATCGTGGCCGTGGTGTGAGGGAAGCTACATGTGTCTGCAACACCAGCCAGCCCCCATTTCTGTGATCCCATGGGAAAATAAGAAGTCGGCCGAGCAAGATACGTGGCACATGGGCTCTGTTCTATAGGCGCAACAGCAGTGCCAGGCATTCCAGGCCGGCTGCCTTGCCCCAAGTCCATTTAATAAATTCAGGCAGTCCACTGGTAAGTGCTGAAAGGTGGAGGGTGATGGCCTGCAAGTCACCATCTTAAGATTTCCCGCAACGCCTTCGGCAGAGCATCATTCCAGGGTGCTGTGTGTAATTCAGATGGCAGCTCACAGACCTTCACGGGCAGCTGCTTAACATTAATTGAAATTTCACCTGCTTTGGGGGAAATTGCTCTGTTCCCAGGGCCAGGGATAAGCTGTTCTAGTTTTTAAAATGACGACACAGGTTTTCCTCTGCGTACCACAAGGTGGTGGTGTTGCGACGATCAGAACACCGTAGCAGCTTCTCTTATAGAAATGCTTTCCGTTTGAATAATTTTTCTCCACAGGAAAAACAAACACACATTCACAGCCCACATCTCTGGGTTTATGGGTGGGGAAAAGTGCTAGTTCCAAACAAATCAAGCCTAGTTTTTGTGGATTTGGGACAAGATTGACTTTGGACTGTTCCAAACTCAGAAATGATTCAGGACTGAAACAAAATTTACAATTCCTCTTAGCTTGAAAAATTGACCAAGCACATGTGAGAAGCTTTGTCCTTCCTGCTCATAAATATTGATGATTTGGGGGTTAAGAAAAAAAGGTTTCATTGCAGTCAAATGTATGAACATCTGGAGGAAGTCCAGCGTAGGTCAACTGCTGAGAAAATCTTCCCTCCTTCTGTAAGTTGAAACCAAACACAAGTGGAAAGGGCTCCAGTCTCCTGCCTCCGCTTTCTCACCCCCCCCCCAAGTGGTGGGATTCTTCTCTTTGCATAAAGATCCCACTTGTGTATCTTACATGCTTCTGTATTCTTGAGAGATTTTGCTACAGCTAATAAACATGCTTGGCCAGGCAGCAGGCCGAAGGAAAAGAGAAAATCCTCTTCACCTCGTTAACGGGTAGAAAGACTCGATCAAGGAAGCCACAATGGCTGCCCTCAGTCTGCAAGATCTGAGCAGGGCGACTGATAAAAGGGTGTCTGTCTCTCTCAGACAGCTGCGAGAAGTCAAAGTTGACAGCAGTTAACAACAATAATAAACATATACATTTTTCTTCCTAGTTTTGGAAAGGGTTTAAGCAAACCCATGGTGGTGGAAATCTGCCTTTGAAGTGGCTGAGCATTTCTACTTTTCTGTAAGAGCCAGAAAGCTGCAGGTCACAACCTGTGCACGCTGACAAAGCAGAACGGACACTCTGCAGTTGCGTGCTCAAAGATACAAGCGCTAATTTGCTTCCTTGCTTCCCTGCTTAATGGCCCATTGCTCAAGGTCAGTGAAAAAGTCACAGCCTTCCTGTATGCTCCAGGACTAGTTGGGGCTGTCCAGCAGCTGCAAGGAGTTTATTCTCTGGCCTGATCCTGAACAGTCGACATATGGCAACTAACAGAGGTCTCTCCAACCTTTCTCCACCAGAACCCTGGACCCCGGTGCCAGAGCAGTCCAATAGCAATATGCTTCTCGGGTGAAGCTTAGATAAGCTGCGTGGCTAGTAGGCATGCGGGCAGGCAGAGCAACACTCCTAAGTTCTGCTCCCAGCCAGGCCTCCCTTCCCTCTTTAACTCACCTTCAGCCAGCTTCTGGCAAAACCCTGCGAACTTGGATTTCTCAAAAGTCCTGTAGAGGTGAGTCAAAAGCCCCATCCTGTCGGAGACCTGGGGAAACAGAGGACACCAAAATCATTTGGGTGCTTTGTTGCCTGTCCAGTGTTTTCAATCCACAAGAAGGATCCCCAAAGGAACTTAAATCTCTGAATACGACAGACTGTAGGGACTTCCAGCCTGCTCCAGCTCTTCCTCCCAACATATAATAGTTGAGGTCTTGTGCTTGGGGAGTGCAGATCTTCACTCGCACAGTTAAACAGTGGTTGTGCTACAGTGCTCTACTGCTGAATACTAACATTATGAACCAACTATATCTGCAAATGTGAAATGACTGTTTCTTCCGTCCCAGTGAATCAAGCGGAATGCCAACGGCACTCCTGAGTCGTCACACACCAGCCGTGACAGCACAACTACACACAGCTGTGAACTGAATACGGACATTGCACTACGGCTGAAAAGAATACACCTGCAGGCATAAAGGATCTTAGGTGTGCATGAAACACCATCCGGATGTCAGCTTGGGCCTTCAAGTCTTTTCCAACTTATGGCGAGGGAGGGTTTACCAGTGCCTTCTTCTGAGGCGGAGAGGGTGTGACTTGCCCAAGGTCACCCAGAGGGTTTACAATACTGAGGCCATTTCCGCACCAGAGTGTTATAGCGCTATGATTCCACTTTCAACCTCCTATGGAATCCTGGGGTTTGCAGTTTTGGGAGGGGCCGCTGGCCCCTCCCGAAACTGCAAACCCCAGGATTCCATAGGAGGTTGAAAGTGGAATCATAGCGCTATAACACTCTGGTGTGGAAATGGCTTGAGAAAGGATTTGAGCTCTGTTCTCCAGAGTTGTCCAACACTCAAAACGCTGTGCCACAATGGCTCTCTCATTCTACCCCTCTGCAAAAGAGCAAAAACAAAACAGTTCTCTGGAGGTCTTTATAGCTGTCCCACTTGCCATTTAATCTCCCTTGTTCCCCTGACCGCTGGGTGCTCCTTCTTCCACCCACCCCCCAGACTCTATTCTTCCCATTCCTCCTCCTGCTTCAGAGCAAAGGGCTGCACACACAGCAGGCGAACAGGAAGGCTTGTGGGTATGGGGCGGGGGGTGTCCGTTCCGAAAAGGCCGAAATCACAGCAGCCCGTTCATTTGCTGCTTTCCCTTCTCACCCGCCTGTCACCTCATGGAGGAAACCTCAAAGCAGCTAACGTAAACAGAAAAAACTATACACGTATATCTATTGAAAACCACATACACAGCCGAGAAAAAGCAAAGCAGCTGCCAGAGTGATTCATTGCGGATGCGCACATGCCCATAAAAGCTAGCAGGCGCTATTAAAAAGCAGAAGAGGATGGACTTTGCCAGGTGCAGAAAAGGTAGTAATGCTGCCACTAACCGTCGATCTGCCAGCCAGGTGAGCCCCACACCTGGGCCGTCACGCAGGCAGCGTCTTAGCGCAACGGAGCAGGAGGACCTGAGGTGCAACTAGCAGAGAATGGGGCCCGGGAGAGGGACGGAGGGAGGCGCTTCTCTTCCTCCTCCGGTTTCAACTCGGGGCCAAACGGGCAACTGTGTTTACTCTGTCTATAATGCAGAGCAAGGCTAAATCTCCCGAACGGTGCAGTGAGCTGCAGCCCATGTTAAAAACCATGCCTTCGCTGACCCATGGTTTCTCCCTCTGAAGCCCTTCCTGCAACTTCCTGGTCCGCTGCCACAGGCCTGCCAGACTCCCAGACTCCTGTTTGGAGACTGGAACTAATTAAAGATGCTCCACAGATGGGGGTGCTCACATCTTGACACCTACAAAACGCTACAAAATGCTCCCTTGCTGGTTCCAGAAGCCACAAGTTCTTATAAAGGTAGGTGGAGCTGAGACACTCGGCACCTCCCAGCAGGAAGGTCTCCTGCTCAAACCCCACTGGAACAAAGAAGAAAAGCATGTGAGTGAACCATAGAATCACAGAGTTGGACGAGACCGCAATGGCCATCGAGTCCAACCCCCTGCCAGGTAGGAACAAACACTCAAAGCGCCCCCAGCAAACGTCCATCCAGCCTGTGCTTAAAAACCTCCTAAAAAGGTGACTCCACCACACTCCGAGGCAACGTATTCCACTGTCCAACGGCTCTCTTTTCCTGTGGTTTGAATCCACTGCCCCGTGTCCTGGTTTCTGGAGCAGCAGAAAACAAGCTTGCTCCATCCTCGACATGACATCCCTTCAAATATTAAAACATGGCTATCACGTCTCCTCTTAACCTTCTTTTTGTCACTGCACAGCAGTAAAGCTCTAGAGACGTGAAAAGATGTACTGTAAAGCGACACATGTTTCTGTGAGTGTCAGACAGGGTTGTGCTTTGACAGAGACAGTATTTTGGATCTGAAGAGAACTATGGATTTCAGAGGGACATAACCATTACTCAGAAGGGAGAACTAACTATGGCTCTAGGGAACTTAAAAGAATACTATATGGTTCTACTGTGTTCAATAAACCTATTCTTGTTGTTTTACAACTGCTTCTGTCTCTCTCTAGCAAGCCCGCACTGGAGTCGGGCCACATAAGGACACAGCCACAGCTCCATATATAAGGTAACAAGGGAGTACCCTGAAGTCCAGGAATCCAATCCCAATCTGGAGAAGAATTGAGTGGGGAAGCAAGGGAAGGGTGAGAGGAACGACTCCAAGGGCTGGAAATGCAGGACCAACCTGGGCAGAGCGATCTGTCACATATAGTTTACATCTCTCTGCTCCAAAGATGAAAAATTTGCAGGAATTATGAAACCATGGGAAATAAACCAGGGCTTTTTTGGGAATAAAAGAGGAAATTTCTGGAAAAATTGAAAAAAATGTGATGCTGGCACATTTTACAGATTGAAAGCTACTTTTGTTTCTTTAGGAACATGAAATGCACATAATACTACTGTGTTTGAGATATTAAAAGTACAGTTATTCAGAATATTATTACAACTAGCACTTAATTTCTTAAAATTTTATTTATTGGTTAATGAGCTAGAATGTCCTGAACTGTTAGAAAAGCTGACCTACAGGGAACTTCTTCAGTTCTGCCACTTTGAGGAGCAGAAAAGCAACAACAACAATAAAAACAGAAGAAAGTATCAGCACCAGAAGAGCAAAAAAATTATTTTTTCTCTACTCGTTCCTCATAGTTCTTACGAGATATAACACACTCATTCCCAGAAAAAGAACTCAGAGAAGGAAACCAAGACCAGGAAATGTAATGATCTGATACTGTACACAGTTTCACATAAAAGTTTTCCTTTTACGTAGCTTTAGAAAGGATTTGGGAGCAGTAAATATGTGAACACCTTGTATTAACTGTTTTATTCATACTGCTAAAAGAAAATAAATTGTCCATAATCCATTTCTGGGGGGAAAGAATGCAAATTTTTCCTGGAGTGCACATCTTCTGTCGGGCCTTCACGGTGACCCAGACTAACAGTAACCCTATCCAAAGGTTTTCTTGGCAAGATTTATTCAAAGGGGATCTGCTGTTGTGTTCCTCTAAGGATGAGAGAAACCCATGCCATTTCCGCACCAGCCTGTTACAGTGCTATTGTTCCACTTTCAACATCCTATGGAATCCTGGGGTTTGCAGTTTAGCGAGGGACCCCTCCCTCAAAGGCCCCTCCCTCAACTGCAAACCCCAGGATTCCATAGGATGTTGAAAGTGGAATAATAGCGCTATTAACAGTCTAGTGCGGAAATGGCCCCAGAGTCACCACTGGGCTTCCATGACTCAAGTGGGATTCACACACTGGTCTCATAGAATTGAAGTCCAGCACACAACCACTGGACCACACGTGCTTCTTTTCGCAACTTTTTTCACATTTCACAAGGTCTGAAAACCACGAAGCCCTACGAGAGACTTAGGGAGCTGGGCACGTTTAGCTTGGAAAAGCGAAGGTTAAGAGGGAATGTGACAGCCATGTTTAATTATCTTAAGGGATGTCGTATGTAGGATGGAGCAAGCCTGTTTTCTGCTGCTTCAGAGACTAGGACATGGAGGACTAGCATCAAACTGCAAGAAAAGAGATTCTACCTCAACATTAGGAAGAACTTCCTGCTGGTAAGAACATTTTGAGAGGGGAACACACTGCTGCTTGAAGGGAGTGTGGCGGAGTCTCCTCCTTTGGAGGTTTTTAAAGAGAAGTTAAATGGCCACCCATATGGAGTGCCTTGTGTTTCCTGCATGCCAGAATTGGAGTAGGTGGCCCTTGGGGTCTCTTCCGACTCTATCGTTCTAGGATTCTACCTCTATACCTCCTATTTTGGCTAACCCACAGACCTCTGTTCTATTCCCCAACGGTTGTCTCTGCGTCCCATCTCAGTGGGAAAAGTCACAAAACAGAACCAAACAATGCCGACAGGTTCTTTGGGATCAATGAGGAACAAACCTGAAAGTAGTCAAACATCGCTTGCTTGACGTAGCTGATATCATGAGGGGGCACTTCGAGGTTGTCCAAGCCATCAAACACAATCTTCACAGCCTGGTGGGCGATCCAGTAAGCTGAGGGACATCAGAAGAGGTGGTAAGACCTGGTGCTGTCATTGTCCGGGCCTCCAAGTGTCACTCGAAGGCCTGGCTCTGATCAAATTTCAGATTTCCAGGAAGGAACGGCGCACATCTTGGATGATCTTAAAGTCAGGGATGGTAGCAGCAGCCACGTCAGGAAGCCTTTAACGCACCTTAGTTCTGTCCAAAAAGCTGCTTGCGCCGCTACTTGGTGAAACTGGCTACTACGGGTTGAGCATCCCGTATCTGGAAATCCAAAAGGCTCTAAAAGTCCAAAACTTTTGAAAAGTGGAACACAGTCCTCTTCCCGTAGGAAACATGAGGGAATTATGGAGGGACACTTGGGAGCACACACACGCACTCCCAAACAAGCTGAGAAGGGGGGAAAAGGTGCCAACCTGACTGAGAGACTTTGCAAGCGGCACATGTGGTCCCAGTTAATTAATTAATTCCTTCATGTTTCCTACCAGAAGCAAGCAGAAGTACCGACAAAACAGCACACCCTGCGTTAAAAGAACGGCACACAGTCTCATTATGTATATGCAAATATTCCAAAACCTGAAAAAATCTGAAACACCTCTGGTCCCAAACATTTCAGATAAGGGATTCTCACCCTGTATTTGTAAAATACGAAAAGTCACGCTTTATGGACAGAACAGCGCAGGCACGTGGCTAGTCTCCCGCGCACAATGGATGAAGTGTATGTCCACCTCCCATTTGTGTGCAGGCATACCTCAGTTACCAAAGTGCCTTTTTACATCTATTCAACCTCCTCTTTCCTTCTCATCCTGTCTGGCTGGATATTTTTTAACAGCATCAGCAGTGGTGACGACGGTGAAGGAGGACGGGAGAAGTGAAGACTTCTGGACATTTTCCCAGCAAGAACGGCTCAGTTCTACACACGCCTGATGGAAGTTAAGCCCTAATGCAACAGCTTTCAGGCATGCAAAGCAGAGCTCAATTTGGTTATGTTTCTACCTACAAAATACGTACACTCAGCTGCATAAACATTTCAGTGCCTTTAGATTCCATCTGATCTCCTATCATGCATCAGAGCCAGAATGCACTGAAGAAAGTGCAGTGCATTTCCACTGATGATGTGCAGGGACACCCCAGCTCTTGCCTCTGATCAGCAACTGCAAACATGCCCAACGCTTGAGGGAAAGGGGTGGGGATTCCAGGCGCAGCTCTAGGATGGGGTGGGGAGACCTTGCAGGCTGCGTTTGGCTTCCGTGGTGGAGCTTCCGCATCCCTGAATTACAGGCTCCACTCAAAAGGGTTTCTGGAAGCTTCAAAGGAGCAGCAGGGTAAAGGTGGGCATCCACGTTTTCCTAAGAAACGGGGTGAGGAGAGTGTGACATACGGCCTCTAAGCACTCCCTGGACACACAAAAATTCCCTAAACGTTTTTTTAAAAAACCTGGGCCAATCTTCCCTCTGAATATAGTCCCAACCCACATGCACAAAGGGCGGCGTCACCTGCCCGTTCCCACAGAGGCCCGCAACACTCCCCCAAACGGGCGGGGGCTGACAGCGCCCGGAAAAGGGTGAGAGAACGGTAGCCGGATGTGATGTCCTGCCGATTAAACCGCCCCCGGGAGGCGGGGAGACGCAGCCACGGCCCCCGGGTGCTTCCCGCATCCCAGAACTCAGCTCTCGCGAGTCCAACCAAGGGCTCCCGCTGTCCCCGGCAAATAAGGGGAAAGCCCAGACCTCCGAGGAAAGCCGCCCTCCGCCCCTAATCCCGGCGCCAAGGTCCGCAGCCTCACCTGACCCCTCGTCCCCCATCAAGTGGCCCCATCCCCCACAGCTGATCTGGGAGCCGTCCGGGTTGATCAGCTTGCAGTTGGAGCCGGTTCCGGAGATGAGCACCACCCCACCTGCAGGGGAGAGCAGAGTGAGGAGTAAGCAGGCGAAGGCCAAGCGCGCCCACGGTCAAACGTTTCCTCCGTCCGGCGCAGCTCTCCTGCAAGACGGAGGAAACGCGAGATCCACGCAGTCTCCTGTTTCCCAAGACTTACGAAGGCTCGTGAAACGGCCCTCCCCGTCGGGCTGATGCGAGCTTTCCCTGAAGGCGAGATGTAAGTTAGGTGTATCTCTCCCCCAAACCCAGGTGTCACGAGCACTGCCACCATGCTCCTCCACCAGCACAGTGAATAACTGATGCACACCCCTTATTTTTCATGTCCTCCTAAGGCAGCGTTCTGTTAATGAGGTACATGTGTATAAGCCTCTTTTCGGAGAGGTTCAGTGGCTTATTCTCGCACTTTCTGCACTCCCCGCAAAACTTCCCTTGCAGCCAACAGCTGTCAAGCCCTGGGAGGGGCCACAGGCTGCTGCCGCCATGGCCCCTCCCAGTAGGCAGGAGAAGTAGAAGTTAATCAAGATGAGGAAGAAACAGCTGTTCTGGGCTCTAAGGGGAAGGGAAGGACAGTGCACTCCCTCTGTGAGTGTACTGTCATTTCTTCTTCCCTCTGAGCTGAGGCCACCTGCTGCCACCAATGGGGAGGAGAGGGGAAAGGGAAGCAATTCAGATGACTGAGAAGCAACTGGTCTGGGCTCCAACAAGGAGGGAAAGAAGGGTGTAAGGCATCTGTGAGCAAACCTTCCTTTCCTTCCCCCTCTAAGCCAAGACCAGCTGCCTTCTTAACATCTGAACTGCCTCCCCCTTTCCTCCCCTTCCTGCCGGTAAACTGCAGCCTCAAAGGCCCCTGCCAGAGCTTGACAGCTGTCATTTCAGGGGCAAGAAAAGGAACCACATTGGTAGAGCACTACGCTTTGCCTACCGGATGCAAGATCTCATCTTTAATTTCCCTGGGACCTTTACTTTCACAAACCTAAAGTGCAGGGGAGGGCTACTTTCTCTAGCATCCTTCTCCTTCCGCCCACCTTTCACTGCCATTTCTCAATCCCTCCAAGACCCAGAGGGAAAAGAAAGGGAAAGCACCCAGAAGCCTTCTTAGTAAGGCCAAATAGAAAAGGTCAAATCATTCCACCCCACACCTCTAGCCAATCAGAAGCTACAGACTGAGCCCAAATGCCTCTATTTCTAGCCTCTGTTTCAGAGGATGGAACAGGCAAAGCACATCTTGTCAAGAAAATACTGAAAGGATCAGAGCTGACATGAAGGCATGTAACAACGGCAAATATTTAATTCACTTCCTAGAAAGCAGAAGTTGTGCATGAAGTTGTGCACAAAGCCAGGAGGTTGTCAAAACTGGGAAGAGTCAGCAGGCCTGCAACCACATCAGAGGACAAGACAGTTGTCTCTCCACATTCGTGGAGGTCAGGGGCACAGGACACCCACGAAAATGGAAATATCTCTAGGCTGCCCCAACCAAATTTAATACACAAAAAAGTATGATCCATGGATTTAACCCACTAAGGATTCAGACGTACGGTACACAATACATTTGAATCCAGCCACCCATTTCCACCTTTGAGGCGACAGAGTTACTTTGAAGGACAGAAGTGGGCATCTGGTAGGGCTTCCTGCCATTTCCACTGCTTTTCTACATCATTTTTAATAGGGATGTCTAACCTCATGTTCGCAGTCTCTCACAGTCTCTCTAAGGTCATTTCTGCCCTTCACTGTTATAGTGCTATTATTCCACTTTCAATATCCTGTGGAATCCTGGGGTTTGTAGTTTACTGAGGCCAAAGAACTCTCTGGCTGAGAACTCTCAAGGCCTCTCCCTAAACTTCCACAGGATTCCACAGGAGATTGAAAATGGAATAATAGCACTATAGCAGTGTAGGGCAGACATGGCCTTAGTCTCATGAGAAGAAACCTTTAAGTCCATATTAAAAACGGTATAGGGCAGCAGTGCAGGTGGCAGCAAATAATCTATAAATAATCAACTCTGGAAAGTTAAATGAGTGGATGTAGAGGGACGACTGTACATGAAGACCATTTCCTGCATGGATACGATTTCATCACTCGGCGCTCTTACCGTGGTTGGTGGCGGTGGCCATGGCCCCGATGGCATCCGTAGTGATGTAGTAATTCTCACTCAGGCAGGGATAGCGAGCCTTCATCTCCTCCGTCAGCTTCTTGATGGCTTCCTTCTGCTCCCCTCCGCTCAGAGAGAGACCCTGCAGCAACAACTCTACGCCCATCAACATCCCCTCCAAGATACAGGTACCTCCCCCCACACACTTTTCCTCAGCTAATCTGTCCATGTTCTGCTGTTTCAACGCTTACAAATTACAGGCTAGTTCCATTAATTCAGTGAGGGGCCCACTCTTTCATCAGTTCTTGCCGACGCAGGCTCACCTGGGCTCGTACACACGCAGTCCCAAATCGTGCCTAGGGTAAGAGTGGACCCCTCGTAGAATAGCCGTTCAGGGGGGCTTTCATAGCAAGACTGTGGGTGCTTGAGGTGGTGGGTTGTTCTGAGCTAGAGTGGAGTTCTGCTTTGGCCGGACCTGGAATACTGTTCCCAAGTTCTGGGCATCACAATTCAAGAGGGATATGGACACGCTGGAACATGTCCAGAGGAGAGTGACCAACATGGTGAAAGGTCCGGAAAACATGAAACCCTATGAAGAGATGCTTTGGGAGCTGGGGATGTTTAGCCTGGAGAAGGGAAGGTTAAGAGAGGCCATGATAGCTATGGTTAAATACTTGAAGGGATGTCATATGGAAGATGGAGCAAGCTTGTTTCCTGCTGCTCCAGAGATTAGGACAGGTAGCAATGGTTTCAAACTACCTGGTTTCAAACTACAGGAAACCCCCAGTCTGCAGAAGAGAAGGTTAAGAGGGGACGTGATAGCCAGGTTTAAATATTTGAAGGGATGTCATGTCAAAGAGGCAGCAGGCTTGTTTCCCATTGCTCCAGAGCCCACCACAAGGAGCAATGGATTCAAGCTGCAGGAAAGGAGATTCCACCTGAACCTCAGGAAGAACCTCCTGATGCTCAGAGCTGTCCGGCAGTGGAATCTGCTGCCTCGGAGTGTGGTACAGTCTCCTTTTTTGGAGGTTTTTAAGCAGAGGCCGGATGGCCATCTGTTGAAGGGAGTGCTTTGATGGGGGTTCCTACAAGCAGGGGATTGGACTGGATGGCTCTTGTGGTCTCTTCCAACTCTATGATTCTACGATCCTAAAAGAATTCCATCTAAACATTAGGAAGAACTTCCTGACTGTGAAGGCAGTTCAGCAGTGGAATCCGCTGCTGTCTAGTCACAGCTGGGCTATCACAGCACAATGGATCATCCTGTGGATAGCGACAGGAGAGCTCTAAGAGAATCCTGCACGCAGAATTCTTACTCTATGCATGGCCATGTAGGATCTCAGGCAATGTTTGGAAGTGAATTCTTTTCCTCATTTTGGGCATCCTGATGAACTAGGTGGCCTACAATCCCAGCTTTCTTTTTCAAATGGACCCATCCCTTGACATGCATCATGTTTAAATATCTGAAAGGATGTCATATGGAAGACAGAGGAAGCTTGTTTTCTGCTGCTCCAGAGACTAGAAACAGAGCAGTGGCTTCAAACTATAGGAAAAGAGGTTCCACTTGGACATGAGGAAGAACTTCCTGACAGTAAGAGCACTTGGACAGTGGAAAATGCTCTTGTCTGGGAGCGGGCTGCAATCTCCTTCTTTGGGGCTTTGTAAACAGAGGCCGGACAGCCGTCTGTCGGGAGGGCTTTGTGTCTCCCCGCACGGCAGAACAGAGCTGGACTGGGTGGCCCTTGGGGCCTCTTCCAACTCTAGGATTCTACGATTCTAACATCTTGAGGAACGGCTGGATTCCCTGGAAGCAGGGCTGAACCTCACTGATCAACAGCATCGTTCCAAACGGACGACTCCATTCAGACATAACCAACAGCCTTCTCCCCACCCGTGCCCCTCCAGGTGGAGTTTCCCAAAATGCCACAGCTGGTCCAGAAGCCTCAGGTGGCTTCCAGGCCGGCAAGGGCACTTTCTTGGCGGCACGGAGGCACAGGGGGTGGCTACGAGGAGGGGACTCACCAGGGAACGGAGAGGAACCTGCAGATCAGCCCCCGCCTTCCCCTTGGCTTCGTTGACCATGGCGTTGATTCTTTCCAGACATTTTTCTGAGCCAACCAGCTGTTCACCAAGAAGAAGCAAATGAACAGGAATAACTTCAGTCACATACACAAAAATAAGGACTTGTAGAACTATTTGGTCTATTGCCTCAGCTTTCTGGATTAAAATTTTCTTGTGTGTGTGTGTATGTGTGTGTGTGTTATATTGTTGTTCTTGTTTGGCTTCAAGTTATTTCCACCTTATGGTGACCTCAATGATGGGGATTTCCTGGCAAGAGGGGGTCTGCCATTCCCTTCCTCTGAGGCTGAGACAATGTCACCCAGTGGGTCTCCATGGCTGAGTGGGGATTTGAACCTGGTCTCCAGGAGTCTTTGTCCAACACTCAAACACCACATCACAGTGGTTCTCTTACCTATTTACGCTACGGACAAAATGCGTGAAGAAATGTGTCCAACTACACTCTTGTCCTAACTCGAATCCAGGCCCCTGCCTCTTCCAAACTTCCTCAAAAGCTGGAGGTCCCTCCTTCCTCTGAGGCTTGTGAGTGAAAAAAAAGAGGGGATCTTTATAGCATTGCTACGCACGCCCTGGAGCATGGCACATACAGAGCACAGAAAAGTTGCCTTTTAGACTACAGTTCTCATAATCTTCCAGCCAGCGGGGCACGCGGTCATGCTGGGTGGAGCACTCTGGGAGCTGCAGTCCAAAAACGGACTTGCCTGTTTCTGCTTGTATTCCTGGGTGGGCTGCATAACGGAGCCCCTACGCCTACTTCCCCCTCCCCTCTCAGGGATTTTGTTTTGGTATCAAGCCAACAACATAGCATTACGGTTAGAGAACCCCTATTTAGATTTATTGGTCGCCTCACAAATTTGAAAAGCAGGTTCAGGTACAATAAGTGACATAAATGAAGGAATGCAGTTTAAGAGACTGGCTCTCTCCCACTTCGTAATGTGAAAATGTCTTTCAAGCACACACTGCCTACATTGAGGTTCAATACGGAAAAACAAAATGTGGTCAGTGCTAACTCTCCATTTGTATTTTCTGTCACGGATCAGAGCGGAGGGGCTTCGCCTACAAGGGGATGCCGCAAGGTCCAAGAAATACTTTTGCAGCATTTCAAAATGTGCTGTTGAGAACATTTCTTCAAAATGTCTGAGCAACACTTTAGGCTCTGCCCCAGTTAGATACAGGAGCCCCACTGCAGAGTGGCACTCAGGCCTGGTCTTCATTTTAAGCAAGGGCGGGCAAAGGGCAGCCGGTGGGCAGCAGGCCCCCCCCCCCAAGCCCATTTTTGCAGCCTTCAATATCCCCAGATCTTCTCTGAGCTGCATCTTTCTTCTGGCCTTAAAAGGATGAAGTCTGCTCCAGAAGTGGCCATTTTCTTTTTAAATGTGCAGCAGGTTCCTTCTTGTGCTGTTTAACACTATTAAAAAATTACAAGTTTTTCAAAAGCAGATACAGGTTGAGAGAGACACGAGAAACTGTGAAACGGCAAGAGCTGTCGATTCATGCTGCACACTTCACAGAACTTCATGAGTCTCTCCAGCCTCGTGTCTGGTTCATTCGCTATTTGCACTGTGTGTGAGATGCAAGACTGGAAGGAAATTGAGGACCTGAGAAATGAACGAGCAGGAGTGCTGCGGCTGCCACCCTGAAGGTGGAAGGGGGCAGCCGGTGACAAAAAGTTTCAGGCTTGGGGTTTTCAAATTTTGGGATTAGGGATGCTCAACCTGTAATGGATTTTCTTCCACTTCTGGTTTTTGTTTTTCTTTTCCTTCCTTCCCTCCTTCCTTCCGTCCTTCCTTCCTTCCTGTTTCACTGGCAGTCTGTGCAGCATCCAGAGAGGTGTGGAGCAAATAATTAGCTGCTGGACCCACTGAAGTTGGCCCCCTCCTTGCTTTTAAATAAGCCAGGAAACTGGCCCAGTGTCTGGTAACTCATCAAAATGGGATTTAGAAAGGCCATCCTGTTGAAGCGGTGAGAGACATCCTGCTTCAATGTATTGTTTTTCAATCGCCCTTTTTTTTTTTAAGAGTTTGGGGTTTGCAGTTTGAGGATGTTTCAGCTTATCCCACTCCTGGCTCCCACAATTTCAGTGCATGGGATGAGACTTGAAAAATTATACATTCTGGCCACACACACAGGCCTGGCCTGTCCAAGTGCTGTTTTCACTATGTGTGATGTCAAATTAAATTTGTTGTGATCTTTCCATTATTCAAGAGAGGTTTTTTTTAATTCAAGAAAGAACTTCCTGAGGGTAAGAGCAGTTCAACAGTGGAACTGCTGCTGCTACTTCACTGTAGCGTGGTTGAATCTCTTCCTTCTTGCAGATTTTGAAAGAGAAACTGGATGGCCATCTGCCAAAGAGAAGGCTCGGTTTGTGTCTTGCTGCGTGGCAGAATGGTGTTGGACTTGGGGGTCTCTTCCAACTCTAGGATTTTATGATTCTATGAAAACCCCGTTAGTGAATTGCAAAGATGCCTATCGTGACACCGGCAAGGATTTTCCAACGTGCATCAGGAATTTGAGGATCTTCTGATATGCACTGGGCACTTCTGATGGGGCCCAAAATCTATAATTCTGTACCACGGTGGACAAAGCGAGGATTCTTCGCCACGTCCTTTCCCACTCCCTTTGTGTCAAGGAGAGTTATTCTAGCACTGGTCCCCCCTTTTACTCTTTTTGAGGAGAGGGAAACAAAAATCCTTACCCAGTGGTTGGTACAGGGCCCTTCTGTCTCGGCCAGGATCTTGCCATCTTCTGATAGAAGCACCACCTTTGAGTGCGTTCCTCCTCTGCGGCAGGAGAGACGGGGGGAAAAAAAGGCAAAAATGAGGCAACCCAGAACCCAAGGTCATAAGTAAACAGTAAGACAGACTGCTTTTAAACTTACACATCTCAGCTGCCAGCCACGGCCTGGCATGGGGCATGCCCTGAATTTAAGCCTATCACGTCTAATGCAGCTAGCAAGAGGCTGGAATTCAAGGCAAGGCATGAGTTAACCCTCCACAGGGAATCCAAAAGAGAAAAAGCAAATACATAAGCTCAGGGCCATCCTCTGGCAAGTCTCCAGTGGGAGAGAGTTCCACAGTCCAAGCGGAACAGTGCAGTGCCTCTGTCTTGAATGCTAATCTCTGGAAATGAATTAACACAAATGATCCAAAGAGTCAACTGGGTGGAAAGCCTGGCACAAAATGGAACACAATTTCTTTTGTATATTTATGAGTTTTTACACAAAATTGCATAACACGAAACTGCATAAACATGAACTCTAACAAACATTTATAAGACAGACAAAAACTAATACTAAGATACTAAATGAAATAAAAACCTAAATAATAAACCTTAAAAATCCCTAAAACTTCAACTTGCTAATTTAAATAACTAAACAATACCATACTTATACACAAAAGGGCCCTGATCCCCTCCATCGAACTGTCATGAGAAAAGAACAGTAAGACCAAAAATGTTATTCTAACCATTACAGATCCAGCCGAGCAAAACTACTAACAGTCATACCCACAAATTATTATTGCCTCGTTTAGATTTTTTACTCTTTCCAAGTCTTTCAAAACATGCACCTTGAGGGGCATAAAAGAATCAAGGTACTGAATGCTTTTTAGACTAAGAAGACTTCTTGGAATATTCCCCCTACATGTTTTCAAAAACAGACCTTGGAAAAGGGTTTTTTTTTTGTACTATCAGTCTTAGAAACCTACAAGCAGTGAGGCCTCCCTGTACCCCCAGCATGGGATTCTGGGATTTATAGTCCAAAAAATAGTAACAAAGGCCACATTGGCTGTAAGTTTCTGGGTGGCCATGCTCAGTAAGGAATCCTGGGACTTCCCGTTTAAAATATAAAGCAACGCTGGTCTTGCAGACTGGGGGATTCTGGGAAACCACACTGTCTGGGGCACTCTGGGACTTATAGTCCAAACGAGGATTACAGCTCGACCATCCCTTATGCGGAAACCCGAAATATTTCATAATCTGCAACTGCCCACACTGGTGGCTGAGACAGTGACACTTGTGGTTTCTGATGGTTGAATGTACACTGATTTTGTTTCATGCACAAAATTATTAAAAAGGTATTAAAAACACCTTGAGAATTTGTGCATCAGGTGTATACAAAACATATTAATTTCATGTTTAGACATGACTCCCATCTCCTAGGTATCTCCTTATATTTGTTGTTGTGTGCGTTCTGACTTACGGTGACCCTAAGGCAAACCTATCACCGAGTTTTCTGGGGCTGAGAGTGTGTGACGTGCCCAAGATCACCCAGGGGATTTCCAAGGCTGAGTAACAAATCGAACCCTGGTCCCCGGGGTTGTAGTCCAAAGCTCAAACCACTATACCATACTGGTTTTATCTCATTATATACATATATGCAAATATAGGTATTCCAAAATCCGAAAAAAATCCAAAATACTTTCTGTTCCCCGGTGTTTTGGATAAGGCACGTTCAACCCGCATTCCCGAGTTCTGGTTAAGAGGTTATTCTCCTCTTTCCTTTCTGTTAACAAATTGCTCTCTGCCTGTAAAGAAAGGCTCCATAGGGGTCTCTTTCGCCACCACGCCAGCTTCCAAAAACTGCTTTGCTTGCACAGGGGAGAGAGAGGGGTAGCCGAAACTTTTAACTTCCCCCAGTTAAAAATAAACCGCCTTCCCGGCCTCAGGAGGAGGAAGCGGGCCCGAGGCACGCCAGGGCTGCCTTCCCCGTGACCAGCCGGGACGTCCCGAGGAGAATTCGCTTTTTATTTCCACGCCCAGCTCCCCCGCAAAAGGAAGAAAACGGTGGCGGCCGCGCACGCTTGGGACGCTCTCCTGACCCTCCGGGGCAACGAGCCCACACGTTTGCACAAGAGCGTGCGAGCGACCGTGACGCACGCCTGCAAGCAAGGTCTATTTCCCTCGAAACGCGCGGGTTTCTTCCCGGTTCCCCGTCGCCCGGCCGGGCTCACGGCATCCCGTCCCTCGCCCTGGCAACCGCGGCAGCTCCCGGCTGCTGTCGCCGTGGCAACCCCCAGGCAGCGGCCTACGAGTTGGGCCCGGAGGCCTGGGAAAAGCCCTCCGCCCGCCGTAACGACATCCCTTCATCTGAACGCTTCCGTTCATATTCCCTTCTCAAAGCGGCGGTCGGCCCACGGTGGCCCCCGATCCCAAAGAGCAACAGTCGGCGCCAGACGACGCCTCGCACCGAAGGACCCTGCCAGTTAAAATAATGGATCTCTGGGAACGGTTCTTGTGGTTGCCACAATAAAAACCAGAGGGGCTCCTGGACCTTTAAGAGCCGCATAAAAGCAAATATTTCAGCAGGTTTTCTTGCTAACCGGTTGGGTTAAATTCCCTCTTCTGCACCACCCTTAACAGGAACCAATGCCCGATTTTCACTTTGAAACCCTTTTCTGTTATTTTTGTTTTCTGTTCCAGGAAAACTGTAAGAGAGGAGCGCCTAACGCACCTAATTCTCTCCCATAAGCCACCCAGACAGAATTGATGAAGATTTTATGCATTCTCAAGGTTGCCAGAGTAACAATTGGAAAGGGCGCTTGGACCTTTTAATAAGTGTGTAAGAAGAGGGAATTTCAGCAGGTGTTACTATTACCCGATTGTGAGACAAGCAACGCTTGCGGAAATCCCCTTTTCCACACAAACATTAAAGGCACGGGAGCCCTCCCTGGTTTTCAATCCGGCGGCCCTGGTTCTCCCTTTTTGGGGACGTGCGCGGCTCACGCTGCTCCCAAGGCTGCAGGATGGACGGCCGAACCGTGGATACGGAATCCGTGGATATGGAGGGCGGACTGTATACGGAGGGCACTACTGGTTCTCTGACTCCATTTGGAGTTTTTGTGACCGAGACCAGCCAAACTTCTCTCGCTACAGTGCTACTCAGCGTTGTGGTCCCTGGACCGGTGCTAGTCCCAGAGCCCTTGGCAGCCGGTCTCTGGAGAGGAAAAGGAAGAAAAAATTGCCATCGGCATGCAGCTGGCCCCAGCACACTGGTAAAAAAACCAATTGCTGCTCCCCCCCCATCGGATAGCCTGAGAAACTCTGTCTACGAGAGTTCGCAACAACCACGATGTTGGAGTCAGGGGCTTTTATCGCTTCTAGCTCTAATTCTCTTGCTCGCCGTGTTGACCTTCTTTAAAGCCAGAAGCAAGGAGGGCAACAAACCAGGAACAAAGGAGGGATTTTTGTGCAAACGCATTTCATGATACCACCCAGACTGGTGAGATGCAAAAGCCACAATATTGTTCTTGTGTCAGGTTCCACGGTTATGATAGATGATTCTTGGTTGCATCAAGGGGAGTATGGTGTCTAGATCGAGGGAGGTAATGGTACCACTCTGTTCTGCATCGGTGAGGCGTCATTTGGAATCCTGTGTCCAGTTCTGGGCTCCTCAATTCAAGAAGGATATCGGCAAGCCGGAGCGTGTCCTGAGGAGGGCGACCAAAATGGTGAAGGGTCTGGAAGCCATGAAGCCCTATGAAGACCGGCTTAGGGAGCTGGGGATGGTTAGTCTGCAGAAGAGAAGGTTAAGAGGGGACATGATAGCCATGTTTAAATATTTGAAGGGATGTCATGTCGAGGAGGGGATGGGCTTGTTTTCCACTGTTCCCGAGACGAGGACAAGGAGCAATGGATTCAAGCTGCAGGAAAGGAGATTCCACTTGAACCTCGGGAAGAAATTCCTGACGGTCGGAGCTGTCTGGCAGTGGAACAGGCTGCCTCAATGGAGCGTAGTGGAGTGTCCTTCTTTGGAGGTTTTTAAGCAGATGCTGGCTGGCCATCTGTCAAAGGGAGTGCTTTGATGTGTGTTCCTGCATAGCAGGGGGTTGGACTGGATGACCCCTGTGGTCTCTTCCAACTCTATGATTCTATGATTCTATGACTGGCCACAACCCAACTTGAGATTTCCTGCCTACTTGCCACTGAGGTTAATGCCAGCCTGATGATCGTTCATGCTAGATCCCCTCCTCTCCTTCAGATCCTTCTGCCAGCTTCTCAAATTCCACAACATGAGCATTCATGTGCACAGGCCATCTGAGCAAAATATTGGCATTTGGGCAAGAATGGCTGGAATCCTGTTGGTGTCTTACACATGCATAAGTTCCCCTAAGGAAGTGGTTGGACATTTCTGTCCAAAGTGGAACATCTATATTCAGTTCTAGGTTACACAAACTGAATTGCACGTCTAATGCTGTTTGAACATGGTGAGGGGGGCAGGGCATACATGGATTCACAAGCACATTTGGTTGTGCATCCAGTTGCACCATCTAATGTCTTGCTTCGCTTGTGCAACACTGCCAATCAGCACAAGAACTGGTTTACATAATGCAACTGCAATGTAGTTTCTCAAACCTTGAGTCCAAGGGAATGGCTCCATCGCAGTGGGCAAAAGGAAATCTCAGCAAATATGTAAGCCAACAGTAAATAGGCACCACGGTCAAAGTCACTTTGGAGAGTGAACCTCCTCAGTTCAGGGTTCAAGAAGTATCAGACCAGATACCGATTCCATCTAAATATTAGGAAGAATTTCCTGAGGGTAAGAGCAGTTCCACAGTGGAATACACTGCTGCCTGGGAGTGTGTTGGAGTCTCCTTCTTTGGAAGTTTTTAAACAGAGGCTGGATGGCCATCTGTCAAAGGGACGTCTTGGATTGCGTCTTCCTGCGAGGCAGAAAGGAGTCGAACTGGATGGCCCTCGGGGTCTCTTCCAACCCTCCGATTCTATGATTCCTCCAAAATGGTAAAGAGGTGCACCGACATCCTTTGTTGGAGATTTTTGACAAGAGGCTCGGTGCTCATCTGTCAGGGACATTTTAGCTGTGGATTTCCTGCATTTGGCAAAGGTTAAGCCTAGCTGGCCCTTAAAGTCCCTTCCAGGTCTACCATTCTACGATGCTGTGCACACTAAAGACTCTGCAGCTTGGCAAAGCCCATTTAGATATTAACTCAGATGACAAATCACACAAACATCTGCCAAGCTGCCATTTCCAGCTTCACGCTAGATTTGGGCAAAATGGCACCCACTGAAGTGGAGAACATCAGCTAGTCAGAAATGTGGTCCGGCAAGATCCGCTTTGCAGATAACCCGGGTTCTTGACAGAGAAGAAAAATAGGCAGATCTGTTTAAAGCCCTCCAGCTCGTTCAGGCTGCCTGCTCAGTCAACCGGAGTCGTGCGATACAATCTCCCGGCAAAATCCCAGCAAGAGTGCAGCTGAGAAATATTAAGCCCACCTGAGCAGAAACTAGATGGGGAAGGCTCCATTTGTACCAGCAACGCTGCTGTAATTCAACAGCACACTTGCATTAGAGGGTTTTTTCCAAGCGGCTGCCTCTCCTCTTCTATTTATAGAACAGCCCCATTCTCAAGACATCTCTGCATTAATGCAATATAGAGATTTCCTTCTCCCTAAAACGTCATGATATTGGTTTTTTTTCCTACGCTTGTCCTTAATCGGAATACTAAGGAGAAGGGAAGAAGCATCCATTCCAGGGTGAGATTGAGTTGTCCCCAATAACAACAACACAGTAATTGAAAAATACAGGAACAGGGTTAAAAAAAAGTGTCCGAGGGTAACCAACAACAGACTGCTCATGAAACAGATTCATAAAGCTTCAAAAGTTGGGGAAAGACATCCATGCAGGACGAAAACACGGTTGCTGGCACACACCTGAAGTTCCTGTGAGTCAGTTGTCATTTTATGATAAATCTGCAAGCCTTAAGAGCTTCAGTGATTGCCAACGAAAAGCAACCTAGCTGGGATGCCACACAGGGAAACATGCTCTCAGGCTGCTGCATTCAGAGCACGAAGCTAAGTTGTTTTTTGTTACGTGTGTGAGATCTTTCTGGAAACATAAAATTATTTTCTTCAGTGTCAGAAGCAGAAGTGTTCCCAACAATCAGTCTAGACTGCTTCATATAACTGTAAACGGATAACTTCTTCTACTGAGACCCCCTACGTCACACACCAAAGCTATATCTGGCCCAGGGTGATAAAAGTACAGGATTTGTTTTAATTTAAACATTTAAAAAGAACATGCTTTAAATCCTATTTTATTGCTCTACGTCAGATTTCAAAAATTTTCCTTAAAAATCAATAAAAAAAGGGGCCTAGTTCAAAAATATCATTGTGAACACTAATTACAAACCTGATTATATTCTCTGAAACTGTTACCGTCAGTTCATGGAGACGGGAGACAAATCTGGCCAGCCCTACGTCACAATCCCTCTCTGCCTGCCTTTCTCTCTCAGCTTTGCCTCTCTCTAATTAAGTGCAACGATAGCAAAATTTAATGAACAGGCCATTTGAGGAGACGGAGGAGGTCTGACCAAAGAGAAGAACTCTGGATACAAATGCAAGTAGTTCCACTTTTTTAATGAACTGAAAATTAGTCCAGAAACAATTCAGAATAACCGCTGATGAAATCAACATCCCTGAATATATATGAAGGTGCGTATATTAAGCAATGATTACACAGTCCTCCCTCCACATTCGTGGGTTTGACCTCTGCAAATCTGATGATCCGTGAGGCATTTGTGTGCCTTCCTTCTCGCCTCCGGAGTCCTGCCTTCTGTTCCCTTGCTTTTTGCTCCAGGTGTAGAGAATACACCCCAAGGCAAAAGGCAAGGGAATGGGGGGGGGTGAAAGGCACACGTGTGCACACCTGCCTTTGCCGTGCATGGTGCTCCCCCTTTACATCTCCTTGCCCTTTCCCCAGGTGCAGAGAAGGCACGTGTGCCCACGCAAAAGGCCAAGGAGGGGAAGGGGGAGCCCCAGAAGGGAGCAGGAAGAGGAATACAGAAGGGGAGTTGTTATTAGCGGTTTTTCCGCTTATGCAAAGGTTCTGAGCCCTAAACCCTCATGAAAGTGGAGAGGCTACTATATATTTAAAAATGATGACCCAAGAGGATCTTCCTTGCCGGTGATTTCAATTATTTCATCCAAATAGAGTCCAAAATAGAGAAGCAATTTAAATCATGATTAAAAAATCATCTTGATTTAAATCAGATCAACCCCACATCTGGGTATTCCTAATTTCTTACAAAACCAATGTAGCAAAATTTGTCAGTTCTCAACTAAAGCAGACCAGATACAGTCAGTGCGGTGTATCCACAGATTCTGCATCCAAGAATTCAAACAAATACAATGTGAAAATATTTGGGGAAAAAATCCAAAAAGCAAACGACTGATTTTGCTATGCGCTGAACACTATGCTGAGGGTAAGCATATCCCGTCATAGCCTCCTTACAGTTTACAGATCCTCTGGTTCTCTCCATCACTCATTTGGGTTGTTTGCCATTTTACATAGGCACACATTTACTTCTTGTTATTGTTATATATCTTCAAGTTGCTTCTGACTTACAGAGACCCTAAGGCAAACCTATCAACACTAAGACAACTGTATACAACACGACATGAGCATCCATGGATTTTGTTATCCACAGTAGGTCCTGGAACCAAACCCCGCTGAACACTAAGGGCCCACTATATATCAACTGTTCGATGGTGAGTCAACACACAAGTAAATCCATTTGACTCAGTGCGCCTACTCTAGTCACAACTAAGCATATAATTCAGGACTGTGTTTTGCATCCCATAGAGCTCCTGCTGGATACAATCATCTCATGCCTCAAAAAAAGGCCAATTTCCTGGGCTGGCTATTTTTGCAGACGTGTTTTTGAGTGACTTGCAAAGGATGTCACATGTTTTGCCTCCAAATTTCAGGGCGTGTACAGATCCAGTTAGGAAACATTCCACAAGTTAACCACCGACGCAAAACCATTCTCCCAAACTGACCCTTAGAACTGCAGGGGAATGTTGATCTCGACACAGAGCCGTCAAGTTGTATAGGGTCTCATCTGTACCCTAAAGGCCAAATCCTGTGCGTGTCTTCTATTTTGTTGTTAACTGCCAGCAAGTCAACTTAAACTTATGGCAACCCTATGAATGAAAGAGCACCATCAACCTGTTATCAGCAGCTCCGATCAGGTCTTGCAAATTCAGGGCTGTCTTCCTTGATAAAGTCTAGCCACCTGTAATGTAGAATCACAGAATCATCGGGTTGGAGGAGGCCACAAGGGCCATCCGGTCCAACCCCATTCCGCCACGCAGGAAGACTCCATGAAAGCACTTCCAACAGATGGGCATCCAGTCTCCCTCTAAAAGCATCCAAAGACGGACATTCCACCACGCTCCAAGGCAGCAGTGAAACGCTCTTCCTGATTAGACGGAATCTGTTTTCCCGTAGTTTGAATCCATTGCTCTGTGTTCTGGTCTCTATAGCAGCAGAACACAAACTTGTTCCATCTCCCATATGACATCCGTTCAAATATTTGGCTATCATCTCACCTGGAAGGAATGGGAGGGAGATCGCAGGGGTGGTTTAGTCATGGTTTTTCCACTTCCACGAGGGTTCTGCACCCTGAAGGTTCTCCGCTCCAGGCTAAAGCTACACAACTCCCTAAGCTGCTCCTCACAGACACGCCTTCTAGGTCTTTCATCATTTGGTCGAGACGGCCTTCCTCTTCTCCTACTGCCTTCCACGTTACCAGGCATTACTGTCTTTTCTAGTGATGCACGTCTTCTCACGACGTGTCCAAAGTACAATGGCCTCAAGTTTAGTCATCGTAGCTTCTAGGAAGAATTCAGACTTCATTTGCTCCATTCATTCATTTCTTATTAGCAGTCCAGGGTATCCACAGAACTCTCCTCCAGCACCAAATTTCAAAGGAGTTGATTCTCTCCCTCTCAACTTTTTCACTAAGTTCCCCTACAAAAGCCGTTGTTGAAAAGTGGCATAATAGCGCCGCAACAGTCTAGTACGGAAATGGCCTCAGAAAGGACAGATTATACAAAACACACGGCTGCTCAGGCCTGGCCAGACTTCGGAAGGGTGGCGTTGGGAGACAGAAGTTAAGAATATCCATATGTCCCTTCCCCGCCCCCCCCCAAAAAACCAGCAAGTGGGGTGCACGCTTGCGTTCCGAGATCTTCCGGGGAGGCCCATTTCTCCGTCCTCCCGCCCCTACGGTGGAACGTGGGAGACGGAGCCTTCTCGGTGGCGGCCCCCGAGCTCCGAAAGCCCCTTCCCGGCCAGAGCAGGCTATCCTTTGGTAGGCAGGCAAGGGAGACCTCTCCGCTTCAGCAGGCCTTTGAGGAGGGGCTGCCTCAGGGGCTGGGTTTTCGGTTTACCGCCGCCCTCTTAGTCCTTTCGGTTTGCAAGAGGCCTTCCCTTCCCGATTGCACAATTGCATTTTCAGCTTTTGATTACGCTGTGGCTTCGCAGCCACGCTTGCTTGCATTGTCGCAAGCCACCCTGAGTCCCGGCCTGAGAAGACTGCGGCAGACAAATAAATATAAACCACAACAATAGCAACAATGGACCCAAGCCCACTTCCTAGAACAGCAACGGGGGACGCGTCCCCACGTGCTTAGCTTTTTCAATTCGCAGTCCGAAGCTCCGTGGGTCTGGCTGCCATCCCCAGCACCCCCGACCACCGGCTGCGGCGACTGTTGGAGCGTCAGGCCGACGGCATCCGGGGGGCACAAAGGGCCCACCCTATCCTGAGGGCCCAGGGGCCCAGGGCCCCTCTCCAGGCGCCCCCCCGGCCTCCAGGGGGCGCGCGTGGGGACGGGGCCTCTCGGGGGGCGGCTCCCCGCTTCCTCCCCGCCTCGCCCGCTCCGCTCCCAAGGCTCCTTCCCGCGGAGAGGGGAGGGCGCGCCCCTGCGCCCCGGCCCGGCCCGGCTTTCCGCTCCCCTCCTCCCTCTCCGCCCCAGGGTCGCTCGGGGCGCCCGCCCTCCTCCGCCCGGGGCCGGAAAGAGACGCGGAAGCAAAGCCCGGGCGCCGGCCCCGCCTGCAAACGGAGCCGCCGGCGCTGCGCCGGGGGCCCCCCAGGAGGAGGGGGACGGGCCCCTTCCTCCGCGGTTCCCGGGCTCCCCGCGGCGGCCGCCCCCTCGCCCCACCGCCGGCCTTTCCGAGGGGCGGCCCCCGGAGCTCCCCGCGGCGCCCCAGGGGGGCAGGGAGACGGCGGGGGGCCCCCTCCTCCTCCTCCGCGGAGCCTTTGGCGAGGTGCGGAGGGCGGCAGGCGCGCACGCGCCCCCCGGCCCGGTCGTCCCCGGCGGGGGAAGGGGGAAGCGGGCGGCGGCGGCCCCCGGCCCCCTCCCCAGCCACACGCGCCCGGGCAACAGGGCGGGGCGCGCCCAGGACCCCCGCGCCAGGCCCACTCACCCCTCCACGCCGCCGTAGAGCGCAGCCATCGAGCCTCCCGGAGCGATCGCCGCCGCCGCGCGGGAGGGGCTTGCCCGGGACCCGCCCCCCGGACGGACCGCCCCGGGACCGCCCCTGCCCGGACGCCGGACGCCGAGAGGCCCGGCCCGGGCGGCGGCCGGGGGGGGGCGCTTTGGCTGCGGGTGGCCACCGGCGCGGAGCCCCCCGCCCCGCAAAACTGGCCTGCCGTTGCGCGGGCCGGTGGGGAGGTGCGGGGGCCACACAGAAACGGAGAACGGTGTGCGTCAAACGCGGCTATTTCCGCACTAACCGGTTACAGCGCGACGATTCCACTGTCAACCTCCTCTGGAATTCTGGGGTTTGCAGTTTCGGGAGGGGCCTTTAGGATTCTCAGCCAGAAAGCTCTTTGGCCTCGGGAAACTACAAACCCCAAAATTCCACAGGATATGCTGACAGTGGAACAATAGCACTATAGTAGTGTAGTGGGATAAGGACACAAGTTCCTTGAAAGACCAGCATCGCTGGCAGTCTCAGCCCTCCGCACTTTTAAGATCCATAACAGAAGGCCACACTATAGACAATTTACATAACTTTGAAGTGGGTAACAAAGGCATCAGAATAAAGGTTTTCTATACTTGGGTCAGTCAGAAAATCAAAACGGAGACTGTGATCAAGAAGTCAGAAGACTTTGAAAGGTAGTTATGAAGGAATTAAACAGAAAAGGGTATTGGCAAGCTGGAACGTATCCAGAGGAGGGCAACCAACATGGTCAAAGGCCTGGAAAGCATGAAACCCTCTGAGGAGCAGCCAGGGGAGGTGGAGATGGTCAGCCTGGAGGAGAGAAGGTTAAGAGGGGACATGGTAGCTATGATTAAATATTTGAAAGGATGACATATGGAAGATGGAGCAAGCCTGTTTTCTGCTGCTCCAGAGACTAGGACATGGAGCAACAGCTTCAAACTAGGGGAGAAGAGATTCCATCTAAACATTAGGGATGGTAAGAGCAGTTTGACAATGGAATATGCAGCTGCCTCGATGGGGTGTGGTCGAATCTCCTTCTCTGGAGGGTTTTAAAGAAAGGCTGGATGGATGGATGGCTGTCAAAGGGAATCCTTTGGTGGTGTCTTCCTGCGTGGCAGAAGGGGGTTAGACTGGATGGTCCTTGGCGTCTCTTTCAGTTAGGATTCTAAGTCAGAAATAACTTGAAGGCATACAACAGCAACAATCAGGTTGCCCCCCAATCTCGTCTTCATCCACATGCCTAGCTCCATCAACCTATCCTCCTAGGTTTTGTTCTCCATACTTTACTGAACACTTAAAATGCACATTGCGCACGAAAAATAGCACACCCCATTGCACATCACTCCACCCTGGTCAGCCAAGGCCGAAGGCCTGTTTTGCAAGGCTGACATTAGGGGGCACCAGAGGTTAGTAAATGAAGGACTGATCGGCTGTTCTGGTTATATAAAGATCCCTTTAAGGCTTTAGGTTGCCCTTAAAATACTGCTGGAAGAGAAGGATGGAGGGAGAAATCCAGCAGTATTTTAAGGTTGCCCTTAAAATATTACTTGAAGAGAAGGAAGGAAGGACTCAGAAATCCTGGTGTGATGAGATGCTAACCAGCAGGGGGAAGGCTATGTCGAAGCACAGAAAAAAAATTTACAAAAATACTATTGAATTTAAAAGTAACTGAGAAGCAGACTGATTAAAAAAAAATCCGGTACCCATCTGTTAAAAAAGAAGTCACTTCCCTCCAAAGCCAACTGATTGCCTAAAACCTGCCTGAATACAGAAGTCTTTTGCCAGAGAGAAAGGCTATTTCTGCACTACACTCTTATAGCGCTATGATTCCACTTTCAACATCCTATGGAATCCTGGGGTTTGCAGATTAGAGAGGGGCCTTTGAGTTTACAGTTTGCCTTTGAGGCCCCTCCCTAAACTGCAAACCCCAGGATCCCATAGGATGTTGAAAGTGGAATCATAGCGCTATAACAGGCTAGTGCGGAAATGGCCTAACTCCCAGCAAGAAGATTAGGAAAATCCTCCTCCTGGAACCAAAATGCCTGGCCTTCACTTAGCAAAATACCCCGGCAGGCAGCTTCAGGGGCTGTAAGATATATTAAGATGGTTGAAATGGCCCCTACCAGAGGGCAGTGTGGGTTGCTGTTGTTTTTGTTATTACTATTACGATCATGTATTTATATAGCCCTGTTTATGTACATTTTGGAGAGTCAGTGTGGTGTAATCCCTGCTAGACCGTGGATGACCTTGGGTGCGTCATATGCTCTCAGCCCCAGAAAACCTGTGATAGTTTTGCCTTAAGGTTGCCATAAGTCGGCAACAATGCAACAACAAGAACGTACATTTTAATGCAGTCAAAAACAGTGGGTCCTGCCAAATGTGTTCAGTCTAAAATATTTCTATATACACACAAACACAAAGGGAAGGAATAATAATGCTGTACCAAAGGTTTGTAAAACATATAAAGAATACAATATAATAGAAAGGAAATTGTACATGTAGCCAAACTACAAAATTATGCAGTGTTAAACCAAAACTCCAAAAGCTTTTGAAAATAAGGTTTTTAACTGGGATCTGAAAACAATGAAGGAAGGAGCAGTCTGCAAATGTTCAGAGAGGCAGATACACATTTTTAACACTACAGCACTTAAAAATAGGCAAATTCTCCATAGTGTAAAGCCTGGGTGGGCAACTATTGGGGGGGCAGTAAGAAGACTGCAGAAGTCTATACCCCATGCATTAAAAAGAAAAAAATGTTGCCCCAGATTCTCTGAGGAGGCACAGAGATAAATCTCACCACTTGTTTGGCCTTCTCTGAACCATTTTTGGCTGAGGAGCAGCTTTTTACCCAACGGGAAGTGACCGTGAAATTGACTTCTTGGTTACTCCATGTAAGGAGGGGAAAAGGCCATTCCAAGACCTAAACAGGTCCAATGCTCCCCTAAATATGGCAAATTTCACCCCAACTCTCTTAGGGTCTTGGGGGACATTTGAAAATTCAGGCTTCCTTCAGTTATCTGACAGGTTAGGTTAGTGTCAGAAAATAGAATTGATTGAAAAGCAGAACCCGTGTACAGTATTGTGGGGAGCACGAGGGGCTTATGGAGGCTACTTGTTACCGACCTCATGTGTGTTGTTTGCAAAGTCTCTCAGCTGACTTGATGCCTTTCTCCCCCTTCTCGGTTCTTTTTGCAAGCAGTTCCAAGGGAGCCTCTGTAGGTTCAGCAGAAGAACTGATGAAGGAGAAGAACCCCTGGCCATGTCCACCCTACAGTTATGGTGCTGTTATTCCACTTTCATCCTCCTATGGAATCCTGGGGTTTGCAGTTTTGGGAGGGGCCTTTAGACTTCTCAGCCAGGGAAATCTTTGACCTCGGTAAACTGCACACCCCAGGATTCCATAGATGTTGAAAGTGGAATAAGAGCACTATAACAGTGTAGAGTGGAAATGGCCCCTGTGTTACCCTGACTTTTAGGGGTCCAGTGGGGGACACCTTGATTTGCTCCAAGTTCTAAAGGTTGCGGAAATTAGCGGAGCACTGGCATTAGCAAAACGAGGGGCAGGATAACTCAGCAGGATCTTTTACCCAACTTTACTGGGTCAGGCCAAGCAAAAAGCCGGACAAATGTACCAAATAAATGAATTTTATTAAATGAATATAGTATCACGCACCAACGCACTCACTCAGTCACGCACACAAGGCCTATTGAGAAGGGAAAGAGGTGAAAATGGATAGGGGATATAGCAAAGGGAATGTAGAGGTGGTGATATTGCACCTCTCCTGAAGTCTTTGGTCCAGGAAGCAGTGAGAAGAACGGAGCTCAGTGAAGAAACGGCTGAGGGGCTCACTCAACTAACAGAGTGCCGGTCTGCTAGCATGATGGGGAGTTATCTGAAGCAACTCTCAAAAACTAGGACTACTTATAGGGCAGAACGTACCTCGAGGGCAGGCTCTCTCCCAGGGAGAACGATGGTCACAACAAAGGAAGGAATGCCATACAATGGCAACTTGGTCGGTTGCATGATTGGATTATGCTGGGTTGCAAGTGTTCAGGGTTGCGGTTGCAAAGGGTTGCAGTGTAAGTTTATGTAGATGGACCTCGCCTTGTAGGATTTTCCAAAGTCAAGGTCGCTCAACCTGGGGAAAACCCAATAATCCCCTCAAGTTGGCTATTCTTGGCTGAGGATCCTTTATTTATGTGGATGTGTATAGCCTGAGGTCTCCTTGGGCTACGTGACTCGGGATTTTTCTGGTCTTGACCTGTTTTCGGCGGTTTGACCTCTTTGCCTACGTACCCACTTGGGCAACCTCTCTAGCATGACAGGTATATTTGATATTAAATTTATAGTCCCTGGGATAGGGTATGCCAGTGGGGTAACACCTGTCAAATTAATGGAACTTGTCCTTCATTTGGAAGCCTCAAAAGAGCAAATCACCGGACAACAGGGTGTCAAAAGGCGGGGGCTTCCTGTATGGGGGCCTAGTGTTAAAAAACGCACAGCTTGTGGGCCGCACTTTCCGCAGCTCTCTTTTGCAGCAAGCAAAAATATAAAGTCTTATCATTTTTTGGTCTTCCTATGGTATTCATACCATATGCAATCTTTCTGTATGCATATGGGAGAGAGTGGGAGAGGATGAAGCCAAGCCAAACCCTGGGTTCAGTGAGAAGCCTGGTGTCCCTAGAACACAGATCTGGAGCAGGGTGGTAAAAGGAAATGAGGGCTGAAAGAGGGGAGGGAGCCAAGTAGGGCTTTGAAGCATAAAGCAAGAAGCTTTTACTGACTCCTAAGAGGAATGGGTAGCCGCGAAGTGATATCAGAAGCGGAGTAACACGCTCAAAACGATGGGCCAAAAAAGATAATCTTAGCTGGTGACAGCCCTTGTGCACTCCCTTGCTGAGCGAAATGCATTCCAACTGGGATGGGTGGATTGGCACAGAGGGATATTAACAGCAAATCCTCACCCTAACGTTGGTGGATGAAGAGGATTTTCTATCCAACCTTTACGTTTCTCAAGGAACGTGTCAAATCTCCATGGGGATGGTACCCTCATGAACATCTCACAAAGGTGGTGCCATTCCTTTCTCAATCGGCTCTAGGAATGAATTTCTGTCTAGCAGGAAGGCAAGAAAAGGAAAGCAAGTGGTGGACTGTTTCTTGGCATCTGTGTTGGGTATGACCCCAACTGTCCCAATTAGGCAAGGAGAGTCCCAGTTAATCCTCTGCCATCTCACTTTTTCAGATGCTTTTAAAATGTCCCAGTTCCTCTCTCCTCCTCCTCACTTTCCCCTCTCATCCTCAGCTTAATTCCATTACTGAAAACTGATCTCAAAGCGCAAAGGTAGCCTGCTCTCAATTCAGAAGGCCGGAGAGCAGAAAGGTGGGCAGAACTTTGCCCTTCCTTGGAAGCTTGAGCAAAACAAACTGCTGCGGCCTCTCCCGGTCTGTGTGTCCTTCTTCAGTTAAAAACACATTGCTGTCTTGACCACATTCTGCCACATGGGTCCCAGGTTCCATCTGTGAAATGTTGGAGGGTAGGGTATTTTCTTTGCTTTGAGGCTGAAATTCTGATCTTGAGGTCAAGGATGGATGGATGGATGGATGGAGATAGATAGATAGATAGATAGATAGATAGATAGATAGATAGATAGATAGATCGATCAGCAGATAGACCGACTGATTGATTATGGGGACAATTTAGCCAGGCCTGGGACCTGTGCACCCCCCACCCCTCACCCTTGCCCTCTCGCCAGCCCGGTGCTGGACTGATTGCAGCCAGTGACCCAGCAACCTTGTTCGTTGGCGTGGGAGCTGGCCTGTGAAATGAGCTAAGTGCTTTTGACTTAATTGGTCCCAGGAATCCTGGGGCAGGGGGAATTCTCCTCTACAGTGTTGAATACAATGGGGAAGCCCACCCCCTATCCATAAATCTCAGATTTTGGTCCTGAAATCTCAGGTCCCGGGACGCTCCTGACCTAAGCCATTTCTGCACTAGACTGTTATAGCGCTATGATTCCACTTTCAACGTCCCATGGAATACTGGGGTTTGCAGTTGTGGGAGCCCCTCCCGAAACTGCAAACCTCAGGATTCCATGGGACGTTGAAAGTGGGATCATTGCGCTATAACAGTCTAGTGCGGAAACGGCCCTAGTAAGGTAACACCCTATGAGTTACTGCTTTGGCCCAGTGGGAATGCAGACCCTAAAAAAGGGGGTCTATACTTGCTGGTTGACTTCAGGAGAGGGCAAGCAGGGGCCGGAGAGGCGCTGCAGGGGTCAGGGCTAAGGATCAGGCCCTTTTCCCCTTGGGTAAAGTACTCTAGTCTCACCAGTGGGACTGCCTTTCCGCAGTGATGGGACTCCCAGGTTGGATGATGCCCAGTGAGGAACTGGGGAAGAGTGGTAGTGATTATGCTGAACGTACCACATGTAGGGCAGGTTTAGACTCAGAGGAAGGAGGTGTGAACGAAAACCAACAATTTAAGATATGCAGATGACCCCCTGCTACTAGCAGAAAATGGCAAAGACTTGGAATGATTACTGAAGAAAATCAAGGCAGAAAGGGCAACGGCAGGTTTACAGTTGAACATTAAGTAAATGAAACAATAACTACAGAAGATTTCCATAATTTTAGAGTAGATGATGGGGACAGTGAAATAGTTAAAGCTTTTCAATACCTTTGGCTCAGTCTTTAATCAGAATGGAGTATGGTGTCTAGATCGAGGGAGGTAATGGTACCACTCTATTCTGCATTGGTTAGGCCTCATCTGGAATCCTGCGTCCAGTTCTGGGCACCTCAGTTCAAGAAGGGTATCGACAAGCTGGAGCGTGTCCAGAGGAGGGCGACCAAAATGGTGGAGGGTCTGGAAGCCATGAAGCCCTATGAGGAGCGGCTGAGGGAGCCGGGGATGTTTAGTCTGCAGAAGAGAAGGTGAAGAGGGGACATGGGAGCCATGTTTAAATATTGGAAGGGATGTCATGCTGAGGAGGGAGCAGGCTTGTTCTCTACCGCTCCAGAGGCTAGGACAAGGAGCAATGGATTCAAGCTGCAGGAAAGGAGATTCCACCTGAACCTCAAGAAGAACTTCCTGATGGTCAGAGCTGTCTGGCAGTGGAATCTGCTGCTGCCTCAGTGGAGTGGGGTGGAGCCCCTTCCATCTTTGGAGGTTTTTAAGGAGAGGCTGGATGGTCATCTGTTGGGAATGCTTTGATGTGTGTTCCTGCATAGCAGGGGGTTGGAGTGGATGGCCCCTCAGATCTCTTCCAACTCTATGATTCTATGAATGGAGACTGCAGTCAAGAAATCAGGAAAAGGCTGGGACTTGGAAGGGCAGCTGTGAAGGAACAAGACAAGATCCTGCAGTATTGGTGTGGATTGTCCATGCCATCGTGTTTCCAGTTTCTACGTATGGTTGTGAAAGCTGGACAGTGAAGACAGCTGATAGGAAGAAAACCAGTTCCTGTGAAATGTGGTGCTGGAGGAGAGTTCTGAGGGTATCCTGAACTGCTAAAAAGACAAAGGAATGGGTCCGAGAGCAGAGAAGCCAAGATGGCTACACTGAGGCTGTTGTACTTTGGCCATATCATGGGGAAAAAGACCATGAATAACTAGAAAAGACAATAATGCTTGGCAAGGTAGAAGGCAATAAGAAAAGAGGAAGGTCGTAGTACAGATGGATAGACCCAACTAAAGAAGCCACAACCCTGAGTCTGCAAGACCTGAGCAGTCCCTCATCCATAGGGTCACCGTAAGTCAAAGGCACCTTGATGGCAGTTAACACCACCACCAAAGCCAGTAGTGGTATTTTTGGTTAGGTATTTAGGAGAGAACTAGGAGGGCAAATTCTTTGTGGTGTAATTTCTACATAGCATTTACAGCAATATATATAGAATATATATATGTAGAAATTACACCACAAAGATGCCACCTTGCCAAGCATTATATGGCTTATGGTAGCATTCCAGTTACTGCAATAGTGCTGAGTGGCACAGGCACTCGGTCCTGCGGCGTGGTGGATGGAGTCCAGAAGTGCGAAATGGCTGGCTGCTGAGATAAGCAATGCAGAAACTTTTGTCACAGAAGGACTTGCAGTCACCCGTGCTTAAAGGACAAGGGGATGCTCAGAGACGAAGAGCTTGTTCATCTTTTAGTGGAACATATGCTGCCTTCTGTCAGCAGAGCCCTTCCGCGTTTGGCACCGGGCACACGTGCCAGTCCTGCTGGCATGCCTGGTAAGGGAGGGAGGGAGGGAGGGAGAGCCTCCTTCTCTGTGGCCGGGCCTGGGATTTGGAATGTCGTTCCTGGGGAAGCTAGGCTATCCTCTTCTTTATTGCACCGAAAAAGAGATGGTAAACCACATCCTTCTGTCGTCAGGAAAATAATTTTTCATCAGACGGACCGTGTGCCTTCCAACTGCCCCGATTTGGCAGGAACAGTCCCAGTTAAACTTCCGCTGTCCTACTATTCTCACCTTAGGAGGCAGCAAGTAGAATAGGCTACCTCAGTGGAGTGTGGTGGAATCTCCTTTTTTTTGGAGGTTTTTAGGGAGGCTGGATGGCCATGGGTCAGGAGTGCTTGGATTGTGTCTTCCTGCACAGCAGGAAGGGACTAGGGATGGGACTAGATGGCCTTTGGGGTCTTTTCCAGCTCTAAGATTCTAGGATTCTATGAAAGCCACCAGACAGAACGCTAGTCAGCATCACTGTAAAAAGTTTTACTTGTTAACATGTTACATCCAAGTTCCAAGTCATTACATTTGGATAAACCTCACCTGTAGTAGTGCGTCCAGTTCTGGGCACCACAATTCAAGAAAGACATCGACAAACAGGAACACGTCCAGAGGACGTCAACCAAAATGGTAAAAAAGCCTGGAAACCGTGAAGCCCTCGGAGGAGCAGCTGAGGGAGCTGGGGACGTTTAGCCTGGAGAAGAGAAGGTGAAGAGGGGACGTGAGAGCCGTGTTTAAATAGTCAAAGGGATGTCATGTTGAAGACGGAGCAAGCGTGTTTTCTGCTGCTCCAGAGACTAGGACATGAAGCGATGGTTTCAAATGCCAGGAAAAGAGGTTCCATCTAAACACTGGGAAGAAGCGCCTGGCGGTAAGAGCAGGAATCTGGAATCTGCTGCCGCCTCAACGGAGTGTGATGGAATTTCCTTCTCTGAGGTTTCGAAAGAGAGGCTAGATGGCCATCTGTCAGGAGTGCTTTGATGGTTTCTTCCTGCACGGCGGAACAGGATTGGTCTCGGTGGTCCTTGGGGTTTCTTCCGACTCTGTGATTCTAGGATTTCATGAGCTCCGTTGCCTCCCTAAATTACAAGTCCTAGGACTCCACAGTATTCGGCTGTGGCACATAAAGTGGGATCAATGATTTACCGATGTAGCATGAAAGGACCCTTGGACCTCAGTCCTATTGTCAGTCCCAACTGGGGTAGAATCAATTAATTTTCTAGATTTGCCTATATTTTAGCTCACCATTCAGCAATTCATTCGGTGGATTTACTCCAGTTGAAGAGCCGGCGTGATGTGCAGTGGTATGAGTATTGGACGGTGACTCTGGAGAAGGGTTTGAATTGCTGCTAAGCTATAGAAACCCACTGGGTGACTCTGAGCAACTCACACTCTCTCAGCCTCAGAGAAAGGTAAAGGTAACCCTCGAAAACACTGTGATAGGTTTGCCTTAGGGTCACTATAAGTTGTGTTACCCTGATTTCTGGGGTCCCTTGGGTGACACCTCAGTGTGCTCCACGTGATGGGGAATGGAAACTAGCCAGAGCATGAGCGATAGCAATGCAAGAGGCAGGGTAACCTAGCGGGGTCTTTTACTCAGTTTTTACGGGGTCAGGCCAAGCCGAGAACCATACAAAAAATGTCCAATGAATGATTTTATTGAATGAAAGTCTCATGCGCCAACGCAATCACTCATGCACTCATTCAAGACCTATTAAGAAGCAAAAGAGAGGAAACTGGATAGGGGAATATTGAAAGGATGCACCTTTGTCCTGAAGTCCTTGGTCCGGGAAAAACAGTAGAGAAGTGGGGCTCAGCACAGAGAGGGCTGAGGGCATCACTCAACGTACAGAGAAACGGTCTGCTGGGATAACCGGGAGTGATCCAAAGAAGTGCTCAAAAACTGGGACTATTTGTAGGAGAAAAAGTACCTGGTGGGCTAATCCTTTCCCAGGGAGAACAATGGGTGTTGAAGTGATAACAAAGCTCCACCATGGTAATTTCCTTTGTGGGATGGGATTGCAAGGTGTTGCCAAAGTCTCAGGATCTTTGGCTGTGTTAGTTTGTGGTGTGACTTCATGTAAATGGTCCTCGCCTGACGGAATATTTGCTCAACCTGGGGCAGACACGCTAATCCCCTTAAGTCGGCATCTCAGGGCTGAGGACCCTTTGTTTATTGTGGGTTTACACATCTTGAGGTCTCCTGGGGCTATGTGACTGGGGATTTTACTGACCTGACCTGGTTTTCGGTCTCTCGACTGTGCCTGCCTACGCGCCCCTTCAGGGAACCTCTTATGGCGCGCAGAACCATATTTTAATATCAAAGTCGTAGACGCCGGGATAGGGTTTCTCCACCGAAGTAACAGTTGGAAACAACTTAAAGCGCACAAGAGCAAACTCCTGTTGGGACCAACTGATTGGCTTTCGTACATACAATTGCACACTACTGGATGCAGCATGAGTATCTCTCAATCCCTTCAACGTACCCTGGGATTGCAAAAACTGTGCATTATTCCCTATTGCACAAGCAGGCACGTGGCACAAGCACACCATGGGTTGTGCATTGTCCATATTCAGTAGAAGGGTGGTATCATACAGGCGCCACATAGAATCCTAGAGTTGGAAGGGGCCTCCTGGGCCGAGGAGTCCAACCCCCTGTTTAAGGCAGGATCTCCAACTAGAATATCCCCAGCGGGGAGCTGTCTAGCCTCTTTTTGAAGATGTCCAGAGTAAGAGACCCCACCAGTTCTCTAGGCTATTGGTTCCATTGCTGAACTGCTCTTAGCGTCAAGGAGATCCTTCTAAGGGTTCGGCTGAAATTTACCATCCTGTAACTTAAAATTGTTAGACCTGGTCCTCTCCTCCGGGGCAGCAGAGAACAGGCCTGCCCCGTCCTCCCCGTGGCAGCCCTTGACGTATTCAAAGACAGTCATCCTGTCACTCCTCAGTCTTCTCTTCACCAAGGTGAACATGCCCAGCTCCTTCAGCTTCTCCTATGTCGTCTCCTCCATCCTGTTTATCATCCTCGTTGCCCTTCTCTAAACCTGCTCCAATTTGTCTTATCTCCTCCTTAAAATGAACTGCCCAGAACTGAACACAGTACTCCTGAGCAGGCCTGACCAGTGCAGAATATAGTGGGACTACTACTTCCCTCAGCTTGGAAACTATGCTTCTGTGCTTCTAATCATTTGCCTTATTTGCTGCAGCATCACACTGTTGGCTCATGATCAACAATCCTAATGTCCTTTTCACATGTACTGTTGCTAAGCCAAGAAACCCCCATTGTATAAGTGTGCATTTGGTTTTTGTGGCCTAAATGTAGAATTTTGCCTTTGTCTCTGTTTAATTTCATTCTATTAGTTTCAGCCCAGTTTTCTGGTTTATCAAGGCTTTTCTTAACTCTGTTCCTATCTTGCCATGTATTAGCTGCCCCTTCCAGTTCTGATAAACTTGATAAAGATTCCCTCCACCCTGTCTTCTAAGTTGTTGATAAAGATATTGAAGCGCACTGGCCCGAGGACAGAACCCTGGGGCACGCCACTCGAGGCATCCTTCCATTTTGAAGCACAGCCGCTGACGCCAACTCCCTGAGCACAGTTTTCCAGCTAACTACAGATCCATTTGGCAGTATTTCCATTTATGTAAGTGCAGATTTACACCATGCAAGCACAATGTGGAGATTCAGTCGTTATTTGTAATGTTATGGACAATTAAGTCACTTTCTTTGGAGGTTTTTAAACAGAGGCTGGATGGCCATTGCTGGGGGCGCTTTGAGTGCGTCTTCCTGCCTGGCAGAAGGGGGTTGGACTCCATGGACATTGTAATCTCTTCCAACTCTATGGCCATTTCCGCACTAGGCTGTTATAGCGCTATGATTCCACTTTCAACATCCTCTGGAATCCTGGGGGTTGCAGTTTCGGGAGGGGCCGGCCGGCCCCTCCCGAAACTGCAACCCCCAGGATTCCAGAGGATGTTGAAAGTGGAATCATAGCGCTATAACAGCCTAGTGTGGAAATGGCCCATGATTCCGTGATTTAACAATAATCGTTGTGTATTTTTACCTCCTCTTGTTTTATTTTTCAAGAGTATGTTGAATCCCAGCTGTGGGGAAAGTCTGGATATAAAAATCAGTTTATCCTCACCTGTGTGAGAGAACAGAGAGAAATACGGCATCAGAAATAACTAAAAAGAGGAAAGAATGATAGGAGAGACCTCTTCACATTATATATTTATAGCACTTGGATCCCGCTTTAACTGCCATGAGTCCCTCCAAGGGAACATGGGATTGGTAGTTTTGGGAAGGACTTAGAATTCTCTGTTACAAAGTGCTAGTGCTAAAATTGGGGGGAGTACCGGCCGACTCTGTAGCAGAGAAGTCCACCAAACTACAGATCCCAGGATTCCACGGGGTCTAACCATGACAGCTAAAGTGGTATCAAACTGCTTGAATATTACTGTGTGGATGCATCTTCACTGACTGACATGTAGCCCTTGGGGAGCAAATAGGTGTCAAAGAGAGATGAGAGAGAAAGTGGAGTGAGGGTGGTGGTGAGGAAGACAGTTGAGGAGCAATTCCAGAAGAAGGTCCAAGGGGTCTCCACGGCGTTGCATCGGTTTCTTCTCATGCACCATGTCTTAATTAGGCCACGTAATGGTTCCAGGATGATTGTACTTGTGGAACTCTGCATAGATAAGCATGAACCTTAATCATCATCATCATCATCACCACCACCAAGATCTCTATGTGTTTGTTGCACAAGGCCCCCGACAGTGCAACTTCACGTATAAGCTTGCCGTGCCTTGGACATCCCTAAAATCCAGATGTTGAAGACAAGCCAGTGGAGCCCAGCCTCTCCTCAGGGCAGCCCTCAGTCCATGGTGGGTTCAGGTCTGTGTGTGCGCGTGTCTTTCTGTGTGTGTGTGTGTCTCTCTCTCTTTCTCATTCCAGGGCCCCACCATCCGGCTCTTGTCGCTTCCGATTTCGGTGACAGTCTTCTCCCATCGGCTTGCGCACGGGAGCCAAGGCAGGGCAGGGGTTAAGGGCATCGCCGCTGTGCAAGAACGTCAGGACTGGTGCGCGTGGGGTGAAGAGGAGAGCCCAGGCAGCCGCCTCGGCCGCCTGCCGCCGCCACTGAATTCTTCACCTCATTAACTCACTGAGCCCTCTGGCACCGGCCTGTCTGTCCGGTTGGATTGGAGAGGCAGGAGTTGCCGGGGGGAGGAGGAGGAGGAGGCAGGACAGAAAGTGGGGAGAGGAGGCCCCCAAGAAGAATCTCTCCAACCACCCCCACCCCCGTTCCACCTCCACCCATATTTTGGAGTCTGAACTTGGGACAAAGTTTCAGTGTGGTGCTGCAGAAGCCGGAGAGCAGGATGCTGAGGTGAGTCTCCTTGCCGGATGCTGGGACCTTCAGGGTGCTTTGGGTGGGTCGGTCCCCCTATTAAGTCCCCGCACAGTTTGGATCACTTGGGAATCCGATGATTCAGCGATGAATCGGATCATGGCTGAACTGTGAGCCGTGAAGGAAATCCAGTGGATCTAGGGGTGGAACTCTACACCCTGAAGGGATGGGTTCCGTACCTAAAACGTCCCTGCTCAATCCTTTTGAGGCTTGGTTTGAGAGAAACTACACCCAGGGAGAGTTCGTGGACTGCCTTTGGTGGCTCGTCCCACCGCTTACTTTTCCTAATTGGAAATTTCAAAGAGATGCCCAGGTGAGTCTCTTTCGGTATAAAGACAGGAAGGGGAAAGTGGTCTTGTGTCACCTTCACATCTAACCCAGTTCTTTCGGTGTAAACTTCCTTGGGCTGCAACAACTCACTGCCGACGCTGAAAGAAGCAAGTTAGTTTTAAAGTTGTCGCAAGACTCATTTTCCCATCACTTTTTGTATTTAAGAAGTTCAGTCTCTTCGAAGTTGAACATGAATCTGTATGGCTAAAATCTGGTTCTCGTTCATAGTGCGTAGGGCGATGCAGAATTAAGAAAGCTCACCTCTTCTCTTCCAGGATGCATCCTCTGGCTGGGTATGAAGAGGAGATACCGGAATCCTGAACTGTCCTCTGCTCCGTGTAGGACCGCGGGTGCACGCTTGCTCTCCCTGGCCGTTTCTGTGCCTAGACTTACAGATACGGTACGTACCAACTTTCTTGCCTGCATCTTGCACCCGACAGAATAAACTGGCCAGAACCAAAACTGGCATGAAGGACAACTATGTTCACCTTTGAAGTCATTTTGCTGAGTCCTAGTCCTCTGGAATTTGGGCTAGACAAGACTAAATGGGTCATGTGGGAGTCTGAAGAACTTTGACAGAGGAATATCGTTCCTTGGGACGTACGCATCCAGGTTTGGGTTTGTTTTTTTCTTTTCAGTTTCATTGTTGCTCTGATAAAATAGATTTGCAGAAAATGGCAGAATCCTGCCAACCAACTGTGGAAACTGTGGATGAACATATATCATAAGCAACCAAATTTTGACCTCAGTTTTCTGCAAAACCTTGTTTGTCCTCTCCCACTTTATTCTGACAGATTTTGATAATTGTTTCCACACCATTTCTTCACTTTTTGTTATTTCCCTGTTTCTCTGTACTCTAAACTATCCAGACCCTTCTGCTCTGTGCTCGTAAGAGTTTGTTGTAGTCCCACGATCACCCTTGCAGCTTTTAATCTAGGAATCCTTTTGGGAAATGTATCTCCTTCTAGGGCTACCCTCTGGCTTGGATGGAAGACCTTCCTCCCCAGATCCAGTTAAATCCTCTCTTCACGGCGATGCTGCTGATTCAGTCTAGCCAAGGCCTCGCACGCTCCTCACATTGGGATAGAACCAGCTCAGCACAAGGCTCGGATCTCTCCTTGAGGATTTTCCACGTGAAAATGGATGCCGGTATTAGAACCCGAGGAGGACGTTCGTAGAAGTTGGCCGTCCACTCACTGCACCTCTGTTCAGGGCGGGCAGAAGCAGAAGACGCTTGAACGGTCTCCGAAGAGCAAATGCCCAGGAAGGAGGCGGACGGGCGGACAGGCCGTTTCCTCCTTGGGATTCCCCACTTCGCCACCTGCGCAGACCGTGGGACGCCTGAGGTATGGCCTTTCCTTTTGCTTGCACGGAGAGGGGCTTCAGAGCTTTTGGGCCGTGCGATTCGGCATCCGTGATAGACGGGGAACTGCACAGGAGCGGGCCACCATGCGAATCTGAGGGCAACTCTTACATCCTAGGACCCTCTGAGGGCCACATGGACCACCACCCCACACGAAAAAAAAGTGGTGGGAAGTCTACCCCTGGTTCTCAAAAATAGGTATTTTTGATGTTAAATGGTATACAGAGGCTTTGAAAGAATATGCACGAGCTGGAATGTTTCCAGAGGTGGGTGATCAAAGTTGTCAAAGGCCTGGAAATCACGAGGAACAGCTTAGGGAGCTGGGTAGGTTTGTCCTGGAGAAGAGAAGGTTAAGAGGGGACATGACAACCGTGTTTAAATATTTGAAAGGATGTCCCGTGGAGGATGGAGCAAGCTTGTTTTCTGCCGCTCCAGAGACTAGGACGCTACGGAGCAATGGCTTCAAACTTCAGGAAAAGATGTTCCATCTGAATCTTAGGAAGAACTTCCTGATGGTAAGAGCAGTTCGACAGCGGACTGTGCTGTGGCCTAGGAGCGTGGTGGAGTCTCCTTCTCTGGAGGTTTTTAGATGGAGGCTGGACGGCCATCTGTCAGAGGGAGCCGTTTGATTGTGTTTTCCTGCCTGGCAGAAGGAGCTTGGACTGGACGGTCCTTGTGGTCTCTCCAACTATTCTGTGATTGTATGATTCTGTGAAACACATTTAAAAAGCAAATTGTTGCCTCTGGAAGTTTTCAGACGCTCCAGCTCACTCTCTTTTGGGGAGCAGAAAAAGATTGGTCTGGGGATTCTGGAGATGCCAAGGACCACAAAGCCATCCTGTGGGGGCCACGTGGAACTCCACGGCCACACGTTGCCTACCGTTCGTCCAATCTGATAGAACAATTCTGATTGAATTGTGTATGTGAGGCGGGACAGAGAACAGAAATAGATTTCTCGCTTCCACCAGCCAGTGTTTCAGCCTTTGCCTTGTCCCGCCTGCAAATTCATTGCCTTACTTCGGCCCACGAATGCTTCACCTACAAGGTGAGTGAGCAGACAGTGAACTCTGCTGTGTAACGCAACTGTGCGGGAACAAAGCTACGGGTATACGTGTGTGTTTGTGTGATGCGAGTTTACCTTAAAGCTGCCTGTCAACCTATGGTAACCCCATCAATTTTACAGGATTTTCTTAGGTAAGAAATCCTCAGAGGTGATTTTGCCAGTTTCTTCGTCTGAAATATAACCTATTGGCAGCGTGTTAGTCTGGATCTGCATGCAAAGGAATCTTGCAGCACCCTTGGGACTAGCTGAAAGAAAGACGTTGATAGCATAAACTTTTATAGACTGAGGCCATTTCTGCAGCAGAGTGTTATAGCGCTATTATTCCACGTGCAACATCCTATGGAATCCTGGGATTTGCAGTTTAGGGAGGGGTGTTTAGGATTCTCACCCTGAGAGCTCTTTGGCCTCAGTAAACTATAAATCCCAGAATTCCACAGGATATTGAAAGCGCACTGCAACAGTGTAGGACAGAAATGGCCAGAGTCTGATGTCTCCAGGATATTTAGGCCCCATATATGTGCCCATAATTATATACACACAAACACAAACATACACACACACACACTTATATACATATATATATATATACATATATATTTATATATGTGTATATAACCACTACAACATATATATATACATATATATATATACACAAATATATTTATATACGTGTATATAACCACTACAACATATATATATACATATACATACATACATACATAGGCACACACACACATATATGTTGTAGTGGTTTGAGCATTGGACTGCAACCCTGGAGACCTGGATGGGCCATGGAAACCCACTGTGTGACCTTAAGAGGGTCACACACTCTCAGCCCCAGAAAACCCCTTCATAGGTTCACCTTAGGGTTGCCATAAGTCGGAAACAACTTGAAGGCCCACAACAACATATAGGACCTTTCCACACCACGCTGTTGTAGTGCTCTTATTCCACTTTCAACATCCTGTGGAATCCTGCGGGGGGCCGGCTTGCAGCCCGCTGAGGCCCCAGCGCTCTCCGGCTGAGAATTCTCAAGGCCCCTCTCTAAACTGCAGACCCCAGCACTCCGGAGGAGGTAACTGCCTCACCAAGTACCAATTCCGAGAGTCCATGGGATGCACCCATGGCAGTTAAAGTAGCATCAAGCTGATGTTTTTAGGGTGCAGTGTGGAAGAAAACTGGGATATTTTGGGGGTGAGGAGTGAACAATGGAGAGACCGACCATGTTGGGAAAGGAAGGAAGTCCAAGGTGGTCGTTGGCTGGGAATGTAGCTGTGGGGATGGAGAAGGGGAAATGAGGGCATTGCCCCTTTGAATCAGAATTTCTGCCCCCCAGTGAAATTTTCTATATTTAGAGCTATTCTATTCACTGTGTTTACATTCCCTTGGGAATTTTCCCTGCCCTTTTTCTTTGAATGTTGTTGTTGTGTTCCATAAATAATTTCCAATCTATGGCAACGCTAAGGTGACCCTATTATGGGGTTTTCTGGGTGGTGTTCGTTCAAAGGGAGGCTCCTTTAGCTTCCTCTGATGCTGAGAGTATGTGACTTGCCCAAGAAGGGCGACCAAAATGGTGAAGGGTCTGGAAGCCATGGAGCCCTATGAGGACCTGCTTAGGGAGCTGGGTATGTTTAGCCTGGAGAAGAGAAGGTTAACAGGGGACATAATAGCCATGTTTAAATATTTGAAGGGTTGTCATGTCGAGGAGGGAGCGGGCTTGTTTTCTGCTGCTCAAGAGACTAGGACAAGGAGCAATGGATTCCAGCTGCAGGAAAGGAGATTCCACGTGAACCTCAGGGAGAACTTCCTGGTGGCCAGGGCTGTCCGGCAGGGGAATCCGCTGCTGCCTCCGTGGAGTGTGGCGGAGTCTCCTCCTTCCCTGGAGGTTTCTAAGCAGGGGCCGGATGGCCAGAATCTGTCCAGGGGAGGGCGTGGATTGTCTATTCCTGCCAGGCAGGAGGGGGCTGGACTGGAGGGCCCCGGGGGTCTCTTCCATCTCTAGGATTCTGAGATTCTACGAAGGCCAATGATGCCAGCAGAGCCCAGTTTGGGGAGGAGGGGGAAAAGAGGTGGACATGCAGCCAGCCCAGACTCAGGGATCCCGCATCCGCCCCTTCTCCTCCAGCCTCCGGTTCCCTCCGAAAAGCGAGCCCAGCCTGGCATCCCCCCCGGCGGGATTCGCCCTGCCCGCTACACCTGGCGCCCAAGGGAAGACTGCGCCTGCGCCTGGAGGCTCCATCCAGCCAGGTTTGCCTTAGGCTGGATGGCCATGCTTTGGCTTTGTGCTTTGGACACCTTGGACTTCCTTCCTTTCCCAACATGGTCGGTCTCTCCAGTGTTCACTCCTCACCCCCAAAATATTCCAGTTTTCTTCCACACTGCACCCTAAAAACATCAGCTTGATGCTACTTTAACTGCCATGGGTGCATCCCATGGACTCTCGGAATTGGTAGTTGGTGAGGTCGTGCTTTGATGGGTGTTCCTACACGGCAGAAGGGGGTTGGACTGGATGGCCCCTGCGGTCTCTTCCAACTCTGTGATTCTATGACGCTACGATTCAAGGACACCCAGTGGGTTTCCATGGCTGAGCAGGGATGCGAGCTCTAGTCTCCAGAGCTGTAGCCCAACACACAAACAACTACCCCCATTGGCTCTCTTTGGATGCCTCAGTTCGCTTTCTAAATGCTCAGCTGAAGCTACCGCAAAGCTGGACATTGCGGGAGGAAGGGAACATTTCATTAGGGGCTACAGCATTCTTATGGGGGGGCAGTCCCCTCATTTTGCCCCTGCCCTACTTGGCTACACCCCTGGATGCTGGCAAGTGGTGCTGGGGAGTGCCCCAAACACAGCTGCTGACACCGCCCCTCCGCGCAAGTGCCGAGAAGACGGGCGGGTCCATCCGATGCCCGTGGCATTTGGCTGGAAAGGGCTGGGGCGGGCGGGTTGGCGGAAGAAGGAAAAGCGCCATTTGAAGACACGGGGAAGTGAAGAAAGAGAGTTTCGTACCATTTGGTGATGGTGAAATGAGATGAAATTCTTTTAAAAGAGGGAGAATATAAATTGCCCTGGGAATTTTGACTGGCTGTGTTGAGCACGTGCTCTAGAGTTCTTTGTTCGACTCCACTCGGGTTGTGATGTTTTGTCTCATTTGATACCAGAGTGGAATATGAGTGGAGTCGGGCCAGGAGAGCTGAAGGTTTCTGAGGAACCATCCGTGGAACAGGCATCCAGAGAATGGAATAGCTTTCCTTGCTTTTGCGGTGACTTTGCCATGGATAGGAGTGGCGGGTACCACAAGCAACTGAAGACTAGCAGAATGGACCACGATGCCAAATTCTGGATTAGGACCAGTAATGCAGCGATGGAGAAATGGAACTGCAATATGCAAAGCTGGATGTTGTCTTTGGGTCTCGTCTCTGCTTCTTCTCGGCGTAGCCCTAGAAATGGGCCTTGGGAGCCAGAAAGGCTAATTGCTGCCCTCTTCTACTTTTTCTGCATTGGAGAGAGGAGAGGGAATGAGGCTGATCTTTGAAATGGGCTTTGTGATTTCTTTCCAACACAGAAAGGGAAGGATCTCGCAACATTTCATGGCCAAGATCCTGGATCCTGGATTTAGATTTTGAGCAGAAGAGATGCAAAATTTGGGAGACAAGTCTGCTGAGGATGAACCTAGGCTGTAAATGAGAAAACCGATGGAAGAAGACCAAATTGCAACCCCACCGTACTATGATTCAGAAAAAGGATAATCTCGTATCTGCAGAACAGGGTGCTTCCGAGCTTGGTAAGACTTTGCACGGGCCAGCAGGGACTTTGCCACTGGTCCTGCTTTGTTTTGGTGGTGGTTCTGGCCGTCGAGTTGTTTCAGATTTATAGCAACCCTAAGATGAACCTTTCACAAGCTTTTCTTGCCAAAATTTGTTCAGAGGTGGTTTGCCTCTGCCCTCCTCTGAGGCTGAGAGACTGAGACTCGCCCAAGGTTACCCAGTGGGTTTCCATGGCCAACTAGGAATTAGAACCCTGGGCCATTTCCGCACTAGCCTGTTATAGCGCGATGATTCCACTTTCAACATCCTCTGGAATCCTGGGGTCTGCAGTTTCGGGAGGGGCCAGCTGGGTGAGACAGCCCCTTAGTCTGCTTCATCTGGCTCTTCCTTTGCTCTAGATTATCAGTGTGCAAGCCAGCTGGCCCCTCCCGAAACTGCGAACCCCAGGATTCCAGAGGATGTTGAAAGTGGAATCATCGCGCTATAACAGGCTAGTGCGGAAATGGCCCTGGTCTCCAGACTTCTAGCTCAAACCACTGCACAACACTGTCCCTCATTTAAGCCCTTAGTCTCTTCTATTGTCCTTCTCCGAACCTGCTCCAACTTGTCCAGTTGTTGTTTCTGCCTGCCTGCAAATCATTTCCGACTCACAGCAACCCCAAGGCAAACCTATCATGGGGCTTTCTCTCGCTGACCTGGCTGCTCAAAGAATAAGAGGGATTAGAGTCTCATGTACCTGTGCAATATGTTTTTGGTTTGGAAAATATATTAGCAGCTTGACCAGATCTAGGCCTGTGGGAGTTCCGTGGACCGAAATCTCACGGGAAGGGGAATAGAAGACGAACAAGGTGCAAAATCTTAAAAAGCAATTTCTGAGGAGTGCTGAATTTGGAATATTTCTGGGGAGGTATCTGGATGTGTAGGGGAATGGTCTTGGGATGAAGGTTCTGCTTTTCAGCGTATCTTTCTTCCAGTTCCTTGGCTCTTTTTGTGTATGACGTGGGACCTGAAGGTTGTGACCCAAGACGTGATGCCTCCACAGCATTGCAGAGGGTGCTGGACTACTCCTCTTGGGTTGCACACTGATAATCTAGAGCAAAGGAAGAGCCAGCTGAAGCAGACCAAGGGGCTGTCTCACCCAGGATTTTCTTCCAGCGGCTAGCGGGATATTTCCAAGAAGCTCACAATACTGGCAGAATGGCAATAGTCCTTCCCCATTTTGGTGTCTAGATTTTGGCAATCACAGGTAGACTGCATTGGAACTGAGAAGCTATCAGTTTAGCTGTCATGGAACAAATAGCCATCAGCAGGCAGATATTTCATCTATTTTTTTTTTTTTTTTTACTAAAAAGCCACTTTAAAACTATCTCATGGCTTTTTTTCCAGACTGGTTTAAAAATGCATTTTGAGTTTTATAGGTTGCTGTCATCTCTGCATTGCTCATTCCATTCTTTTGGGGGACTCTTTGTAGCAATTTCTTTGGTCTTCATGAGGGTGCCTGCAATGGTTGTTTTAAAGAACAGAAAGCAAAGACAGAGCTTATAGTCTCAAGAGCAAATTTCTTCCTGTTTCTTTCTTCTTCTTCTTTTTTTTAAATTCTTAGGATGTTATAGCACAAAAGTGCCATTTCACTGATGCGCTATAACTCTAATGTAAACCCACCTCTTTTTAAAAAGAAGGAAAGGAATAGATGAGAATAGGATACATTGTTTTGACAAGTCTTGGGATTAAAAAGAAATCTACCCCGGGGCGGGAATAAAATGCTGCAGCTGGTGCCAAGAATTGCCAGAAAATACTTTATGACAAGAGAAATCTATTTTTGAATTTTAGAAAAACCTGTAGCAACAAATACCAGAAAATCCCAGCATGTTTGACCCATGTGGAGTAGCCCTATGCCAGCAAACATCACTCCTGGATTGGAGAGTGAGTCCCATCGATGGCATTTGGCTTGTTTAGAATCTGTTCCCCATCTGTTTCATTGAATGATCTTGGATTTTAGTTTTATGGAGTGGACGAATCTCTGTCCTTTTTCTCCTTTTTCTCCGTGGATTGTGTCTTCCTGCATGCAGAATGGGGTTGGACTGGATGACCCTTGGAGTGTCTTCCAGCTCTATAATTCTGTAATTCTATGAAAGCTTTTCATGCTCGGCATGGTTTCTAAAGGCCACTTTGTCTTTGGTGGTGCAGCTCTTCTCTCCAGCTTGGCAGCCCAAGCTCTCAAAGTCCTCCACGAATGTGCATATTGAAAATATTTGTCTCCATGGCATGAGGAAGCAAGATTTGGAAAGGCCTCTGACTAACCATACGAAGAAGGATCCAAAGAACAGATTTCTGGGAGAGTTCAGCTTGCATTTGATACTCCAGCATCATGTCAAAGGATTCCTGCAGTAAAGCAACTGTTGTTTGGATGCAGTACAGATGTGGAGTGAGTAGATTCACTCGATATGATGAGCAGTGGTGTGGGTGGAACTGAGGCAAGCCCTGTGTTTTTAACTGGACGTTGGAAAAAACTACTTTTCTGGCAACGGCAGAACTTCCTGACAGTCAGGGCTGTCCGGCAGTGGAATCTGCTGCCTGGGAGTGTGGTGGAGTCTCCTCCTTTGGAGGTTTCTAAGCAGAGGCTGGATGGCCATCTGTCGGGAGTGCTTTGAGGGTGTTCCTGCATGGCAGGGGGTTGGTCTGGATGGCCCCTGGGGTCTCCTCCAACTCTACATTTCTATGATTCTATGATTCTAGGATGAACTTTTAGCAGAGTTGTAGTCAAACGGGTAGTTTTTCCAAACTCTGTTTAAACAGCTTTGTTTTTCTGAGCTTCACTTTTAAAACTGAATGCCAGGTTGGTGAATGGGAAAACAACTTCCATCCATGACGTCTTCTTGGATTAGCATGCCAACCTGGTGTGTAGCACAGAGACCGGGCTGGATGAATCTGGAGGAGTTATAGTCAGCTTTCTCCACGCAGCAGCCAGGGAGACCGGGAGGCCAAGGAGGTGGAGTTGCCGTGGGCTATTGAGATTCCACCCCCCTGACCTGGGGCCTTATCCCACCCTTTTTCCCTGGGTTTGAGTGTCTGTGTCTGAAGCTGAGTGCCTGGGACAGATTACGGATGCTGTTAGATTCGGGTTTCCCTTCTTGAGCTAGCTCCTGATGGCGGAGGAACTGTCTAGAGTTCCGTTGTCATAGGCAGACCACCAGCTGATTGGGTTTAAACCAGCTGGGACACAGAACCTCAGCAGGGGTGGGGAACCCATTAAATGGTCCACCCCAAGAGGCTTATGGATCCAGATGGATTCCTGAAGGCTCTTGGGGAGTTTCCTGCTGCCCTGAGAGATGACTTCTGCCAAAGTCCTGCCCGACCCCTGGAATGGGGAACTGGCCAGGGGCCATTTCCACATGAGACTGTTATAGTGCTATGATTCCACTTGTAACATCCTATGGAATCCTGGGGTTTGCAGTTTCAGGAGGGGCCGGCCGGATTCCATAGGATGTTGAAAGTGGAATCATAGCGCTATAACAGTCTCGTGCGGAAATGGCCCTGGTTGGGACACCGTGTGCCTGTTCTCCCCACCATGCCTCAGCCCCTTTGCTACAGATACATACACACATATTTTGGTATTTGCGAGGGTCCTGTGTCCCTAACCCTACTGAAGGTGGAGGTCTGACTGTATCCTATGTATAACCACCATTACGAAGTCGGAAGTTAATGTAAACGTTCAGTTTTTAAATTACTATTCCAGCAAGTCTTTGATTGCTCAAGGAGACGCCGGGTCTTGCAGAACGGTGCTGTATTGTCTCTTATTTCTAATACTTTTTAAAAACTGATTTTAACTTTATGGATAGTTTATTTTTAACTTTTGATTTTTTTTGTCTGTTGTCTCTTTTAAATGTTGTAAGTTGCCTTGAGTTCCAGAGTGGGGAAAAGGTTGAATAGTTGAAGTAGTAGTAGCAGTAGCAGTAGTAGTAGTAGTAGTCGTAGTAATAATGATAATAATACCACCACCACCACCACTACCACCAATTTTTGGACTACAGTTCCCAAAATTCCGTACCAGCAAGCTTTGCTTTTAGGACTGGGTAGAATTGCAAAGCTAGAAGAATCTGGTTGTCAAACTTTTTCTTTTAATCCAAATGAAACAAACTATAGAAGCCGTATATCACAGTGGATCATAGGCAAAAGAGCTGAAACAAGGACATGCTCTCACCCAGGGAACGGATAGTGATTAATAATTTGTGTTTCAGTTTACCCACTGATTAATTAATTCATTAAATTCAGCTCGATGTGCATGATTAAAACAACTACTCTTAAGAAAAAGGAAGAAAGGGGAGGGAGGAAGGAGAGAGCAATCTTCTCTTATTGAGAATAAGACATTCCTGTCCTACAAGTGGCATTCCTTCTCTGTATAAGAGAAAACAAGAAGTGCCTCTTTTACGACCTTACCTGGAGAACTAGGTCCAGTTCTGGGCACCACAATTTAAGAAGGATATGGACAAGCTGGAACTCGGGACCAAAATGGTCAAAGCCATGCCGGAAACCATGCAGCCGTAGGAGGAGCAGTTGAAGGAACCGGGTGTGTTTAGCCTGGGAAAGAGAAGGTTAAGAGGAAACATGATAGCCATGTTTAAATATTTGAAGGGATGTCATATGGAGGGCGGAGCAAGCCCATTTTCTGCTGCTCCAGAGACTAGGAAATAGAGCAATGGCTTCAAACTTCCAGAAATGAGATTCCATCTGTGCATTAGGAAGAAGTTCCTGACAGTAAGAGCAGTTCCATAGTGGAATACGCTGCCTCAGTGCAGGGCGGAGGAGTCTCCTTCTTTGGAGGACTTAAAGCAAAGGCTGGATGGCCATCTGTTAGGAGCGTTTTGATTATGCCTTCCTCGTGGCAGAAGGGGGTTGGACTGGATGGCCCTTGGGGTCTCCTCCAACTCTATGAATCCATGACCATTTCTGCACTGGACTGTTATAGTGCGATGATTCCACTTTCAACATCCTATGGAATCCTGGGGTTTGCAGTTTAGGGAGGGGCCGCCTGGCCCCTCCCGAAACTGCAAACCCCAGGATTCCATAGGATGTTGAAAGTGGAATCATCGCACTATAACAGTCCAGTGCGGAAATGGCTCATGATTCTCTGATTTTGCGCTCACATCATTGACTCATGTTTAGCTTCCGGTCTACTAAGGCACCCAGATCCTCTTCATGTGTCCTGTTACCAAGCCAGGTATCACAGGTACCAAGCCAGGTATTTGTTGCGGTGGTTGTTTGCCTTCAAACCGTTTCTCACCCTAAGGCAAACCTGTCGTGGGGTTTTCTGAGGCCGTGTGGGTGTGAAGCACCTAACGTCAGCCCGTGGGCTTCCTTGGCCAAGCGAGGAATCGAACTCGGGTCTCCAGGATCATAGCGCAGTGCTCAGACCACTACATCACACTGGCTCCCAACCATACCTGTCCTATACCTGTGCATTTTGTTTCTTTCCCAGCCGACATACAATATTTTACTTTTCTCCTCTTTGAAATTCATTCGGTTAGCTTTGGTCCACCTTTCCGAGGAAGGTCCCGTCACACATCTTCTGTGTAGAATTTTGGGAGGAAGGAAGGAAAGAAGGAAGGAGGGAGGGAGAAAGAATGAAAGAGGTCAGTGGCCTTTGGGTCCTTCCGTCCCTGCCTCTCCACCGTCCGCCTCTTCTGTCCTGTGCCTTTCTCCTCCGAGTCATCAGAGGCACTGACCTTTCCCGCACGGCTCCTTGTCATCTCAGATAAGTCAGACGGCAATTGAATGTGACTCCCCGGCTTCGGGAGGCCACGCCGGGTGGGGCGGAGGCGGAGGGGGCTCCAGATGTGGCACGGGCCCCCGTTGCCTGGCGGGCATCTGCTGGCATGGGCTCAGCACGGGATGGGCCGGGACCCCAAACGTTTAGCTGGGCTAATGAACTGGCAGAGGGCCGAGATGCCCGTGTGTGTGTGTGAGAGAGAGAGAGAGAATGGGGAGAAAAATCTATCCTATTTTGGACACTGACAGCCTGTTCTGCATCTCAGCGGGCTGCCTACTCTCTGTATGTGTGTGACAGAGAGAAAGAGAGAGCGAAACGGGACGGGGGGACTAAACAGTCTGTTCCTATGACTGTGTGAGGTCCTCAGCTGACAGGATCTACGGTGCCCGGCTAGAGTGTCCGTTCGACGGAACAAATCAAAAGAATTTGGGCTCCATCGCAGTTGAAGGCCAAGACGCCTTGCATAATGTAAATTTCGTACTCGCATAATTTAAACCTACATTAGAGGGTGGTTGCGCCGCATTACCCAATGTGGCACAACCAAGGCTGCACACGCCCCTGTGATTATTTTTTGTTTCGCCTTGCAGCATGTTCTCCAACTGTCTTGGTTTGGCAGAGAAAATCCCAGAATCCTAGACTTATAGAGTTATAGAGTTGGAAGAAAACCCAAGGGTCATCCAGTCCAACTCCCCTTCTCTCATGCAGGAAGACACAATCCAAGTACTCTCTTTGACAGATGGCCATCCAGCCTCTCTTCTAAAACATCCAAAGGAGGATGTCTTGCCATGGAGGCAGCAGCAGATTCCACTGCCAAACAGCTCTAACCATCAGGAAGTTCTTCCTAATGTTTAGGTGGAATCTCTTTTTCTGCAGTTTGAAGCCATTGCTGCATGTCCTGGTCTCTGGAGCAGCAGAAAACAGGCTTGCTCCATCCTCCAGATGACATCTCTTCAAATATTCAAACATAGCTCTCATGTTACCTCTTAACCTTCTCTCCTCCAGGCTAAACATTCCCAGCCCCCTCAGCCACTCCTTACAGGGCTTCATGGTTTCTTGATTAATCCTCTTCTGTCCCACTCTTTCAGCTGCTTCAAAAATGTCCTAATTTCTCTCTCCTAATTCAGAGCTTGGCCAAGCTACTTTCTTGAACCGCAACACTCGGAATCCTCAAAGAAAAGTAAGCCTGGCGAGTCTCATACCCTCCCCTAGAGTGTCTCGATTTGGCAGGAAAGTCCTGATTAATGCTCCGCCATCCCACTTTGTCAGCTGCTTTAAACATATTCCAGTTTCTCTCTCCTCCTCCCACTTTCCTGCTTTGTCCTCACCCTACTTCAGTTGCTGCAAACTGAGTTCAAGGAGCAAAAGTTGTCTGCGCTCAGTTAAGCCGGTAGCCGGATGAGGAAAGGAGTGTGCTGAATCTTGCCGTTCCCAGATGGCTCAAGCAAAAGGAAATGTCTGCAGCCTCTCCTAGCTCATCTGCTTCCTCATTAATATCTTTTGCTATCTTGACCCACCTACTGATGTTGCGTCGTCACACGTGTCCCGGCTTTGGCCCTTTCTGCAGCTTACCTTTTTTTCGGCGCTGGGGTGCGGGAATCGCGCGAGCAGTCTCCAGCGAGAGGCCCTCGTGTCCCCACTGCTTCAGCTCTGCACGAACTGCCTGATCCTGAGCAGGTAGCTGGAGAGCCCCGCCTCTTCCTTCCGCAGTGCAGCCTGGGACTTTCCCAGGCTGCGCTGGGGCAGGAAGCGCGACCGCCGCGGCTCCGGAGGGTCCGCACGCACAGCAAGCGTGTGTGGGGCCCCGGAGCAATGTGCGATCGTGCACCATTTTCGGCTCAAAGCCGAACATGAAAAAGTGTGCGAGCGGCGCCTGCCCTGCCCTGGAGCGTCGTGCGACTGTGAGTGTGTTGTGCAGATCGCTCCTCACAATCGCGCGACGCTCCAGGCGCCCTTTCGCATGGCAAATGCCGTGCGAAAAGGGCCTTTCGTTTAGTTATGCAGCATTTAAGAACGTGCAGCTGCATGTGAAACGGTTACACCAATACAACTGCTCTTATGCAACGGAGAGTTAAATATGGCTGTTGTACAACAGCTGTATGGGCAACGTGACTTGCATATACAGTCTGCCCTCCACATTTGTTGGGATTAGGGGCACAGGGCCCTTGCAAAATTGGAAAAGCCACAACCATATTCAATACACACAAAAAAGGCAGGCAAGGGAAGTGGGTTCAATCCACCATAGATTCAAATGTACAGCGTATAATATCTTTGAATCTGTGGTTCGAGCAGGCCAGCTGCCCGGTTCTGCCCTTGAGGCACTGGAGTTCCTTCGCAAGGCAGAATCGGGCAGCCGGTGGGGCTTGCTGCTTCCTCTGCTGCTCTCTAAGCCGCTTTTAAAAGGCACTTACAAGCCTCACCTCATTTTCACAGCCTCTCACAGTCTCTCTCAGTTTCACCAGGCTTGCAAGAGACTGTGAATATGAGGCAAGACTTATAAGTCCCTATTAAAAATGGCACGGGGCAGCAGTAGAGGTGACAGCAAATAATCCACAAATAATCAAATCCGTAAATGTTAAATCCACAGCTGTGGAGAGCCAGTTGGATGTGTGACACCAACTGGATTCAAGCCATAAATAGATAGCAGAGAAAGCATAATGCTTGGGTGCTATTAAATTTACAGTGTGTGCACCGATCCTGTCAATGGGCACGGCTCTCTGGACAGCGAGTAGGTGCCTGCTGAGGTCCAAAAAAGGAACTTTCCCAAGATCCAAGCGGACGGCATGTTCTCCTGATAGATTGGTCCTAAAATCGTCTCTGTGTGAGCTGTTGCTGCACAAACTCTCCAGAGACTTAAGGGGAAATGTAGATTTATTCTGTACCGTCGGTGACATGAGATGCGGCAGACTAACGAAAGCAAAACAACACAGGTCTCTGTCCCCGTGGAATTTACAGTCTATATGTTGCCAAAGGTAAAGTGAAAAGGGTGGGAGGGAGAGAGCAAGGAAATAACCTTCTCAAGCAAATATTTCTGTTTTAATTTTCCTGCAGAAACAAAAAGAATTGAATTCTTTGTGAATGTTTCCACTTTTCTACAGTTATGCGGTACTTTGCCTGACTGCTTTAAGATCTCAGCAAAACTGTATGACGTCGGGCGCATCCAGACCAATTAAAAAAGACAAGACAGTCTCAGATTTTGTTCCTGTTCTTTACAGTTTTACTGTGGAGTTCCATACAGATTGGCCATTTCCGCACTAGACTGTTATAGTGCTGTTATTCTACTTTCAGCATCCTATGGAATCCTGCTCTCCAATCCCAGCTCTCCAACCTGTCAAGGTCATTTTGAAATTTTATCCTGTACTCTGGCGTATTAGCAATCCCTCCCAATTTGGTGTCATCTGCAAATCTGATCTGCCAAAGAGCTCTCCGGCTGAGAATTCTAAAGGCCCCTCCCTAAACTACAAAGCCCAGGACTCCATAGGATGTTGAAAGTGGAATAATAGCACCATCACAGGCTAGTGCAGAAATGGCCAGAGTCCGCTCCTTTTGGCCCCCTCCAGCTACGCCCTCGAGTCGCTCAGTTCTAACCTGGGCCATTTCCGCATGGGGCTGTTATAGCGCTATGGACGGCCGGACGGTACCTCCCAAAACTGCAAAGCCCAGGATTCCATAGGATGTTGAAAGTGGAATCATAGCGCTATAACAGTCCCGTGCGGAAATGGCCCTGGATCAGAAAACTGCCCCTTCTGTATCCACTCTGGGAAGTCTAGCTGGCTAAACGGTGTTTCTGCTGACATTGCAACCAGATACTGCTTTCTAGATTTTCTCAAGATTTTGAGAGGGGTACTGGGTGTGTTGCTGCGTCAGAAAAACAAAATGGAACAGATTTTTAATTGATGCCACTTAGGGTGTATGAGGTCATAGTAAACGAACGTGGTGGTGACGCTAAGGTTGCCAAGTGGCCTGGACATGGCGTGCGGTGCCACCAGACCTCATGCCAATGGCACGTTCGTTTCACTTGCTCGTTATTATACTTTCAGCTCCTCGTTTGCCAGCAGTTTTTAAGGGGGAGGGGACAGTAATTATATTTTATCTGCTCGGATCTAAAGGGAAGGGAGAGCTTGTTGTGCATCGGTGGACTCTGTCATTGAGTCAGTTTGCAAATGCAGGGCAATTAGCTGATTGGAGCTGGCAGGAAGGCCTGTCGTCTTTGCTCTGGCAAAGGAAGCAAGTCATTAAAAATGATCCCCGCTCCCATAATTGAGATTATTTCAGGGTTGCTTGCAATGATTTTTGTTTTGCTTTGGGTTTTTTTTTTCCCCTTTCTTTTTTCGGTCCATGGGAAAACCCTCAGTTTATGCAAAGTGAATGCCCAGATTGCAAGGCAGCTGTGCTTTTATTCATGATTAATAATCCTCGCCATTGGAGGAGGTGGATTTCCTTAGACCGCCTCCCCAAACATCTTTACAAATTGCAGACGAATCAGCCTCTTTAGATTCACATGTTAAATGCGCACATCCACCCCGAAAATCCTTTAATTTGATAGCTGGCCTTAAGCATTAAGAAAGTAATACAGTTTCACTGATGTTTTGCTGTTGTCATTACTGTTCTTATGCACCTTCGAGTTGTTACTGACATATGGCACACCTATCCTAGGATTTTCTTGGTAAGATCTGTTCAGAGAGAGTTTGTGGTGGCCTTCCTCTGAGGCTGAGAGAGAGTGACTTGCCCAGAGTGGGTTTTCATGGCTGGGTAGGGAATTTGAACCCTGGGGCCATAGTCTAATGCTCAAAACACTATACCACGCTGGCTCCGTGACGACCGTCTCCTAGAGGTTTTCTTGGAAAGATTAGTTGAGAGGAGGCTTGCCGCTGCCTTCCTCTGAGGCCGAGAGAGTGTGACTTCCTCAAAGTTACTCCAGTGGGTTTCCATGGCTGAGCAGAGGGGATTTGAACCTAATCTGGAGCCCTAGCGTAATTTTCAAACCCTGACACCACGCTGGCTCACCAAAAGCAGCCTATGATGACTTGTGTGACTTGTTGTGACCTCCTTGTAGGGTCTTCTTGGTCAGATTTATTCAGGGGACACCACTGCCTTCCTCTAAGGCTGAGAGAGTATGACTTGAGCAAGGTCACCCAGTGAGTTTCTATGGCTGAGCAGGAATTTAAACCCTGGCCTCCCGGAGTCCTAGCCCAACACTTAAAACATGACACTGGCCATTTCCGCACTAGACTGTCATAGTGCTATTATTCCACTTGCAACATCCTATGGAATCCTGGGGTTTGTAGTTTAGGGAGGGGCCTTTAGAATTCTCAGCCAGAAAGCTTTTTGGCCTTAGTAAACTACAAACCCCAGAATTCCGCAGGATGTTGAAAGTGGAATAATAGCACTATCACAGCGTAGTGCAGAAATGGCCTCAGTTCAAAGCGCCAGAGCAATTTGCACTAAATTATCTCAGCAGGGAGGAGAAGAGAGGGTAGGGTCTTGGCTTTCCCAGTAGGCTCAGGGAAAAGCAAACTGCTGCAGCCTCTCCGAGCTTGTCATAAAGTTGGCCGTCTTTGGAGGAGATGCTTAACCCCTTTATGTTCCTACAGCACTGACGGTTGATGATGCCACGCAAATAAAAAATAATTGCTATTGTCTATCGGAGGCTTCCTTCTGCGCCGTACAACGCAGGATAAAGAAAAAGCTAAGCGACACGCAGATGGAAGGGCTGTATGCGTGGGAAGGAGGAGACTGCCGTGCCCTCATGGCCTCCTGCCGAGCTCTTCCTTCCATGCAGAAAATCCAGCCGGCTGTGTTGATTTTGAACATTTGCCAGCCCCGCCTGAGGCGGCGGCAGAAAGTGAGTTAATCAACTGGAGGGGAGCTTTCCTCCGCTGACGGGCCACCAGAGTCAAGGACTGGGACAGAAAGCCTGCTCCACCAAACATGGGAATGCGTTTTACGTAGCCTGGCCCTCTCTAGGGGTCCGGCGTCCCCTGGGAGGCCCACGCAGGCATGGCGGTGCGGACGGCGTATCCGAATCCTTTGAGATGCCGGAAAAACCTCCGTGGGTGGAAACCGAACAAGACAGGTTGAAATGTCCAAGTTTGGGATTCCTTTACCTTGGCGTTTCAAAACGCTGGTTATGATGTAGGACCGTTCCACACTACACTGTTATTGTCGGGTAGCCCTCCATATTTTAGTTATGGGATAAGTAGTAGGAGTTAAGTAGCAGCTTCCTTGTAACAAGGTATGAGAACCAGAGACCGTTAGGTAAACAAAGCTAGGGATGTAGTGATAAGCGCAGCCAGGCTACACCGGAAACTTCAAGGTCTCTTGCGGGCGGGATGAAGTATTGTTACCGCCCTTGCTAGTCCGAGCTTCTGGGGTATAAAAGATATCCTTTGATATCGATAATTTGGCCTTCTGTCCTCCTCACGTGCTTGCGAGGCCCCCGGACAAGCACGCGCACAGGCTCGGCCAATAACCGCCGTAATATTCCAACACAATACAGGCAGGCCAGAAATAGCCGTCCCGCCGCTGTAGGAGACCTCCAGGCAAGTACTTTTACTATGCATGCACGCAGCTTACAAAAGACTCCCTGCCCCGAGCAGGCAGCTTGATTGGAAGAATCCTCATCTGCCCAGCACTCTGCGTTTGCATACCGGCTACCCTATTGACAATTGGGCTATAACTCAATCATTCAAATTCTGACCTTTCGGAGGCTTTGTCTCCAGCCCCAAACTCATTGTTTTCCCCAAGTACAGACTAGCCTGCGGCCACAATTTTCCCTATAAGAACCCCGGACTTTGAGCGCTTCCTCGGATCGCTCTTGGCTTCCGTCCCGCCTGGCTGTCGCTTTGTCCAGCGAGCCTTCCCCTCAGCTCCACGTGCGGAGATCCACGCTCCCCAGCTTCTCCGCTTCCGACCGGGCTTCGGGACAGGTGGAGCATCACCCAAACCAGCAATCCCTCTAAAAATCCCTCTATCCCACTCCAACCTTTATTTCCTTAGTTATCGGTGTGAGTGTGCTGCATACACTGTTTGATTGTGTTTTTAATAAAACAACATTTATTATTTCAACTTCTGCGTGCTCCTTGACTCGGCCTGACCCCGTAAACATAGGGTCCAAGATCTCGCTGCGTTACCCTCTCGCATTGCTAGCCGTGCTCTTGGCTAATTTCCCCAACTCATATAATTGAGAGCGCATTTAGGTGTCCCTCCCGGGACCCCCAGGAATCAGGGTAACAGTACTCCTTGCCCTTTATGTTTTGAATCTTGCTAATTGCCTCCAGTTCACTCATTGAAGTCCCGTACTATGTATCACACTCCTAATAAATAGAGTTTATGCACTGTTATATTTGTGCATGTGAATTCAGTTCCTGACAGTTATAGTGCTATTATTCCACTTTCAACCTGCTGTGGGATCTTGGGGTTTGCAGTTTGAAGAGGGCCTTTAGAACGCTTAGCCGGAGAGCTCCGTGGCCTCGGGAAACTACAAATCCCAGAATTCCACAGGAGGTTGAAAGAGGAATGATAGCACTATAACAGCGTAGGGCAGAAAGGCCCGGAGAATTCAAAGGACTGGTTGTGACCGAGAAAGCCCCCCTGCGGCTAAGGCCCAGGATGTCTGGGGGACTGTACTGCCCGTGTCTCGAGATCCTCCGTGGAGGCCCCCTTCTCAGTCCCCCATTCACAGGGATGACTGGTGGGGTTGGCCTCAGAAAAGCCATGGATTCCTTATCTATAGCAGCACCATGTTTACTCTCTCACTGCCTTGGCTCCGGCACATGCTAACTTCAGCAAGATAAGGCATGAGAAGGAGTCATGAAAATGTTTTATGAATAAGTGCAGGTTGCTGGGACCAGAATCTACACAGCCGAGAACACTCTCCCCCTGTGCTTTTGCTGATAAGATTTATGTTGCCTAATTGTCTCCGGGAATATTCTATGGGAATTTTTTATTGTCTTCGGTTTAGTTCGTGCGGGCTTCAGAATGCCTGCCTTGCTTCTTTTGAATGCACATAATCTGAGAGCAATCCATAAAGTCTTGTCCATCTTGCCTTCTTGCGGGGCAAAAGCCTGGGAAGATGGGGTGGTCACTTGGGGGTACAGCAGAGCTAACATTTCCATTTCTGCCCAAAACTAGGAACGTGGGAGACAGGACCTTCTCATTTCTCATTTACTTATTTTATTCAAGGTATCTCCACTTATTACCTCCCAGCCAACAAAGCCTCCTGAGGCAATGAAAAAATACAAGCAATTAAAACAGGGCAACTGTAGTTTGGAGCCGAAAACAAAAATGGACACACTGCAGTCTAAAAGTTGTCCTAAAATAACAGGGCTTCATGGCTTCCGGGGCTTTGACCACTGAAACGGTTAAAACAGAGCCATGTCTAACATTAAAGGCCATGTTGAACAGCGCCATTTTCACTGCCCACTGTAAGCTCAGAAGCAATGATTGTTTTATATCTAACATTTGTACAATGTAGGTTTTTCACCTGTATCTGTTTTAAATTTTATAAACTGCCTTGAGTCCTGCACTGGGAAAAAGGTGGGAAACCCACCACTGACAATAACTGTTCCCTCTTTTTTCCAAAGTTGTGTGAATTCTCTTGCCACCAAAATGACAAGGTTTCCTGGGACATCTCAGCTGCTTTGGAAATGTCAGGCCATTTCCTTCTAGACTGTTACAGCGCTATTATTCCACTTGCAACATCCTATGGAATCCTGGGGTTTGCAGTTTCGGGAGGGGCCGGCCAGCCCCTCCCGAAACTGCAAACCCCAGGATTCCATAGGATGTTGCAAGCGGAATAATAGCGCTATAACAGTCTGGAAGGAAATGGTCTCAGTTTCTCTGTTTCTTCTTCCCTCTTCCCCTTCAGTCCTGGCCTTACCTCAATTGCTGCAAACTGATTTCAAAGTGCAAAATTAATTCACGCTCAGTTGACTTGTGGAAGGAAAGGAGAGGATGGGACAGAAATGTGCCCTTCCCAGTAGGCTCAGGCAAAAGGAAGCCGCAGCAGCCTCTCTTAGTGCCTGTGTTCTTCCTCACTGATAACTTTTGCCATCTTGACCACGCTCTGGAGTTCCTTGGCCCCACGTCTCATGGTTTGCATCTGTGAAATGTTGGGGGCACGTTGGAAATGTCCTTCCCCTGACGTAAGTCGTTGTGAATCAAAGCCACCGTATCAGATGCAGGAACCCAACATCTTATCTAGCCGCGTGTAGGCCATTGCAGCACTATACTGTTACAGTGATATTATTCCACTTTGAACATCCTCTGAAATCCTTGGTTTGCAGTGCAGGGAGGGGCGTTTAGAATTCGCAGCCAGAGAGCTCTTTGGCCTCAGGAAGCTACAAACCCCAGAATTCCAGAGGAGGTAGAAAGTGGAATGATAGCACTATGACAGTGTGGTGCGGAAATGGCCGTAGTTTCTTTATGCCAGCACTTATACCCCTTTGGCTGTTCCACAATGGCCGTATTTACTTCACCGTCACCTAAGCAGGAGAACCAGCATGGTGTAGTGATTAGAACATAGGGCCAGGACTCTGGAGAGCAGGGTTCGATTTCCTGTTCAGCCATGGAAACCCACTGGGCGACCTTGGGCATGTCACATGCTCTCAGTCCCAGAAAACCCACGAGAAGGCTGCTGTCGGGTTGCCGTAAGTCGGAAACGCCTTGAAGGTACACAGCAATGGCGCAGATGTGCAGAGTTCTGCAAGGGTAAGAGTTGCATCTACCATTGCGCATCCTTAGGCCATTTCGGCACTACACTCTTATAGCACGATTGCTCCACTTTCAACATCCTATGGAATCCTGGGGTTTGCAGTTTAGGGAGGGGTGTGCACATTTACATCACATGAGCATTTGCTTGGTCTTCCTCCTCTCAAGGAAGAGGCATGTTGTGTGTGTGTGTGTGGGACTTTGTGTGCGCGCCTCTGTGTGTGTCTCTGTCTCAATCTCTCCCCCGTGTGAATGTGTTTGGAGAGAGGGAGGTGGGGTTTTTTTGCTAAGTGCTCTTGCAGCCAGAGCTTGATGCATTATTAATACCCTGAATGATCCTAACAACGACACCTGGGAATCCATTTAGGTCATAGAGCGGCACACCAGCTGCTCTCCAGAGAGGCCGAAGAGAACATCTCTGCCTGCTTCTTGTCGTTTAGGCTGGAAAAAGCAAGCTCTTCCATTTGTAGAGACATGATTCCCTTCACGATTTGGATTGTTAAATTCCAAATTATTTTGTTGTTCTTTTATTCATTGCTTAACACTTTAGAAGAGAGTATTTGTACATTTGGAATGGCAGCTGACCAACAGCCAAATTCAGAGCTTGGAAAAATTACTTTCTTGAACCACACAGACAAGTAATTCTGGGGAGTCTTATGCCGTCCAACTGTCCCAAGTTCTGATTACTGCACTGTCATGCCTCTTTCTCATTGGCATTTAAAATGTCCCAGTTTCTCTTTCCTCCTCCCACTCTCCCCCTTTCATCCTACCTTTTCTTCAAACTGACTTCAAAATGCAAAAATGGTTTACACAGAAGTAAATCAGGAGGGAGGAGAGGAGGGGAGGGTGTTCAAACTTGCCTTTCCCCGTAGGATCAGGAGAAGGCAAACCGCTGCAGCTTGTCTGTTTTTTTTTTTTTTTTTTTGCATTAACAACTTTTGCAACCTTAGTCATACTGGGATGTTGTTTGATCCCAATTTCTCTCTCCTCCTCCTCCCCACCCTGCTTCCCCCTCATATCCTCAGCTTATTTCAATTGCTGCAAACTGAGCTCTAAGTGCAAGGGTCATTTGCTCCCAATTAACTCGATGGGGGGGGGGCCGGAGAGGAGAGGGCAAAGTCTCCTACTTCCCAGGAGACTCAGGCAAAAGCAATTGGCCACAGCCTCTCCTAGCTTATGCATTCTCCCTCATTAATAACTTTTGCCACTGTGGCCACACATGTCCTGGTTTTCATCTGTGACATATCAGAGGCTGTGCAGGGATGACTCAGACAAGCAAGCCATGTCACGCGCGGCTGAGCCCCCCGTCCAGCAGCACCGGTCACAGCCCTATTCGCCTTTTCCTTCTGGTCGTATGTTTGTGTCTTGGTGGGTCTTCTCTGAAAGGCTGAGTGGGAAAGCCACGAGAGCCACCTGTATGGTGTCCGGATCGAGGGGAGTAACAGTGCCACTCTATTCTGCTTCGGTTAGATCTCATTTGGAATCCTGTGTCCAGTTCTGGGCACCTCAATTCAAGAAGGATGTCGACAAGCCGGAACGTGTCCAGAGGAGGGCGGCCAAAATGATGAATCACCTGGAAGCCACGAAGCCCTACGAGGAGCGGCTGAGGGAGCCGGGGATGTTTAGTCTGCGGAAGAGAAGGTTAAGAGGGGACACGATAGCCGTGTTTAAATATTTGAAGGGATGTCATGTCGAGGAGGGAGCGGGCTGCTTTTCCTCTGCTCCAGAGACCAGGACAAGAATTAGTGGATTCAAGCTGCAGGAAAGGAGATTCCACCTGAACCTCAGGAAGAACTTCCTGATGGTCGGAGCTGTCCGGCAGTTCAAAATGCTGTCTCCATGGAGCAGGGTGGAGTCTCCTCCTTTTTTGGAGGTTGTTAAGCAGAGGATGGGTGGCCATCTGTGAAAGGGAGGGCTTTGATGTGGGTTCCTGCATGGTGGAAGAGGGTTGGACTGGATGGCCCCTGGGGTCTCTTCCAATCTGGGATCCTATGAGTCTATGATTCATCCCTCCTGCCATCCAGCTGTGCTTACAGATGTGACACCTCCTGGACCCCGGCGCATTCCCTTCCGGCGCTAAGCTGCGCGTCAACTCTGGCGCACTCTCTCACCCGCCCGCCCCTCTCCCTGCTTGGGCTTCGTCTCCTCTTCATTAACACCCGTATTATCACTCTCTCCCTTGTCAGCTCCGCTCTCTGTGTCTTATCTGAACGCTTTGCCAGCCCCGGCTTGCAGAAGCTGTCAGAGAGGCGGCAAGATGCCCAAACTGCTGAGCTGATGAGCCCTTCAGCGTCCGTGGAGCGACGCTGCCCTGTCCTCCCGCTCGCCCCTGGTTTGCAGCGGTTCTCTCAGGAAAAACCAAGCGAGAGAGCAAAACCGCTGACTGCCTGTCCAAAGTTCCCGTGAGAGGAGACAGGTAGGAGCAAGGCCGGAGAGGAACAGATCAGCAAGGTCCTTTCTCTGTCGCCAACGCAGATGAAACTTCATTGGCTAGATTTTATGACTCTTTGGCCATTTCCGCACTAGACTGTTATAGTGCTATTATTCCACTTTCAACATCCTGTGGAATCCTGGGGTTTGCAGTTTAGGGAGGGGCCTTTAATGACGTGAACAGATATCAAAATGTCAAAAGTCACATGCAAAAGGACAATTAGATGTTAATGCCAATAAATTCAGGCTTTACAAACACCTAACGGAGACAGTCCACGATTACAAACGCATGACAGGATTAGAAGCATAACAGTAGTTCACATACGTGATAGTGGTTGTACAGGTCTTTAACACTCTCATTTTTTAACTTCTTCTCCCGTATGATTTTTAACACCTTTGCCTGAAGGTGAAGCCAGTGGAGCTTCAAAAGTCTGCATGGTGTATTTTGTGCATTTTTTGGTTGGCTTAAGAAAGGTATTGCTGTTTTGTGGATTTTGCATGTCACTGTCTTTAGCTGTATGGCCAGAATGTTTGCCTCTAGATAGCTCTTCAACACTCTCTCGGTCACCTTCCCTGTCCCTTTTCTTTGGAGGCTTAAACTCTAAATGCTCAACTGAAATATTAAGTTTCTGCAATGCTAGAAATTTGAGGCTGAAGAAAAATTTCAACGGGGAGGGAAAAATTATTATTTGTGGGGGGAATGTTCTCATATTGCCTTGCTGGTGGCTATATCCCTGTCTGTGGGTTAGTCCCATCTCGAGTGGACTCATACAGTCAACTGCTAAGTGATGAGTTAAGCCTTTTTTCTGCTGCTCCAGAGACTGGGACGCAAAGCAATGGCTTCGCTCTGCAGGAAGAGAGATTCTACCTAAATATTAGGAAGAACTTCCTGATGGTAATAGTCATTCAACAGTGGAATAAACTACTTTCTGAGAGTGTAGTGGAGTCTCCTTCTTTGGGGTCTTTTAAACAGAGGCTAGATGGCCGTCTGTCAAAGGGAGGGCTTTGATTTCCTGCATGGTAGAATGGGGTTGGACTGGATGGCCCCTGGGGGTCTCTTCCAACTCTAGGATTGTAGAATTCTATGAATCAACACAACGGTAAATCCAACTGACACACAGTGTTTCCTCTGGTTGGGGCTAACAGTAAGTTTTAGGCCAATAAATAAATAAATTCCTCCTCCTAGCCATTTTTTTTTCCCAGAAGGAAGCACAGAAAAACACTCTTTATATCCCTGCTCATCAAGATGAATGCTCAGCTTTGTTCCTTTCCTTTCTAGAGCGTTCCCCGGGCGAAGGTAAAAGGGTTGAAGCCTGCCAGCTTCAGATCTCACCCGTCTCTTCGAAAGGGGAAGAGAATATGCCGCGGAGGCCGGATGGTGTTCCTGAAGGGCCTCATCGTGTCAACACTCCAGCGCCACTAATGGAGGCCGGCAACCCACCTGCGCCGGGAGGTGTCATTGCCGGAGGCTCCCCTTGGCCCAACTGTGAGAAAGTGGGGTAACAGGATGAGCGACCATGTCCGCCCTGGGGATGGGAGCTGCCCGCTGTCTCTCGAGCCACGCGCTGGCTTTTCTGAAGTTCACACCTCCTGTGCAGCACAGAACTCTTCCTAATGGCACTGGGATCGAGGGAGTCCTCTCCATTCTGAGGTGTCAGGACAGGAGAAAGAAAGACCAAGAGGCTGAGTCTCGGAACTGCATTAGCAGCAAAGGTCCCGGAGGGTCCAGGAAGCGGAAAGGACGGTGCCGCTCTGCTGGTTCGATTCCTCCGGGCAAAGCGGACTGACTCTTCTCCATCCGAGAGGAAAGGACCAAACAAGATGGAGCACACCTGGGATGCTTGGCAGACACGTGCAGGGGCCGCTGAGAACAGCCGGCACTGCTGGAGGCCGAGGGTGCATAAGCCCAGCTTGGCAACGTTTACATTTTTGGACTTGTTTTGGGTCTGGATGGGGGATTCGGGAATTTGTAGTGAAAAAAAAAAGGGGTGTAACTTCCCCAAGCTCCCTGTTTCTTGTCCTCCCCACCTGTCCTGATTTGGCAGGAACAATCCTCTGTCATCCCACTTTTTCTGCTGCTTTCAGTATATCCCAGTTTCTGTCTTCTCTTCCTCAGCTTACTTCAGTTGCTGCAAAGTGGGTAATTGCAGAAGTAATCGGCAGAAGTGCAGAAGTAATTGGCACACCATTAACTCAGCAGAGGAGAGCAGCGGGCAGAGTCTTGCCCTTCCCAGCTGGCTCAGGCAAAAGCAGAATGCTGCGGCCTCTCCTAGCTTGGCTGTTCTCCCTCGTGAATAATTTTTGCCATTCGCACACATTCTGCGGTTGTTTGGTCACGCTTGTCCCAGGCCATTTCCGCCCTAGACTGTTGTAGTGCTATTATTCCACTTTGAACAGCCTATGGAATCCCAGGGTTTGCAGTTTAGGGAGGGGCCTCAAAGGCAAACCCCAGGATTCCATAGGATGTTGAAAGTGGAATAATAGCGCTATAACAGTCCAGTGCGGAAGTGGCCTTGGCTGCCAAGGTAACTTACAACCTTGTGAAGCTGAGGGTTCAGGGTGCGTGCCACGGCTTCCACAAGTGCATGACTTCTCTTCCCCATCTTCTAAGACAGCCATCTGTCCAAGGGAGGGCTTGGGTCGCGTCTTCTCTCATGGCAGAAGGAGGTAGGGCTGGATGGCCCCTGAGGTCTCTTCCAACTCTAGGCTTCTTGGATGGGTCTGATCTATTTGAGACTAACCCACTGGATTCCAGTCCCTTTCTCTCCCATCTTTACCTTTCAAAATATTCCAAATTCAGAACTTTTTGAAATCATAACCCATGTGCATAAACATGGTCAGAGATGGTTCTCCTCCCCAATGTCATAATGGTGGCTTTTGGGGTAGCTTCCAGGTGCGGTCATGATAGGATGGTGGGCAGTCAGATCATTAGCCAGGATAATCAAAACCGGAATCTTCACTTTCAGAGGTGGTGGTGGGGCATTACTTGGGATTCTCAGATGTTGGGACAAACCGGAGGAATGGGGAGGTGACAGCTATCTCCTTTCCGTTTAGATTTTGACCATCACCAAGGGCCCAGGTGACTTCCTCTCAAGGTCAAATGCTACACTTGATGGCAGTTGGATTGGATGAATCCTGGGTCCATTTGTGGCACCAGGGTTCAAGAAGAATAGTGATAAACTGGATATTGAATTCTGGGCTCAAGAAGGATCTTGACAAACTTGAACATGTCCAAGGAGGGCGACCAGGATGACAAAAATTCTGGAAACCAAGCCTTATGAGAAATGGCTGAGGGAGCCGGCTATGTTGTGCTTGCTTTCTGTATCTCCAGGGACTAGAATATAAACCAATGGATTCTAATTACAAGAAAAGAGGTTCCACCTAAACAATTAGGAAGAACTTTGTGACTCCAAGAGCAGTTTGAGAGTGGAATGACCTGCTTCAGAGGATCGTGGATTCTCCAACTTTGGAGGTCTTTAAACTTAGGGTAGATGGGCGTCTATCAGGACAGCCTGAGTTGTGTATTCCTGCACGGCAGAATGGGGTTGCACTAGATGGCCCTTTTGGTCCCTTCCAGCTCATTCTATGATCTCCTACACCTTGCCAGTTATTTCCCTGGTTTCCATTAGTTTGGGAACACAGGAAGCTACGGTGCCCTGAGTCCATCCAGCCCAATACTGTCAGCTCAGCCGTGGTTCTTTGGGGTCTCAGGCAGGGTTCTTTCCTTGACCTCCCTAGACCCCCCCAGTATTTCATGGGAGGGCTGCCATCTGCCTCCCTGTAGGACCTAGATGGACCTCAGCAAGCCAGGAGAGATAGGTCTACATCCTCCTGTAAGGCTCAACTGGAATAGACCCACTGGATCCATGGCATTTCCCTATGTGTTGACCTACCATTCAACAATAGAATCAATCAGTCTGCTGTAGTTGGGATTAAAGAACAGGATTCAGGGCGCAGGGACATAGGAAAGTACCTTAGACCGAATCAGATTGTTGGTTCATCGACCACAGTATTACCAGCTCTGACTGGCTGTCATAGTGCGCTTGCACGTTTTAAGGCAGAAGTCTGTTCTTATCTTTATTGGGAGACCCCAATCTTCCATCCTGGTGATCTTAATTCCATCCAAAGATTAACCAGCTCACACCCTGCTTAGCTTCCAAGAGGAGACAAGATTGGATATGTTCAAGGTAGTTCAATCAAAGCACGCCTGGAAGATGGCCGTCCAGCCTCTGCTTAAAAACCTCCAAAGAAGGAGGAGGCTCCACCGCACTCCACGGAGGCGGCAGCGAATTCCAGTGCTCAACAGCACTCACTGTCTGGAAATTCTTTCTAAAGTTGAAGTGAGGTCTCTTTTCCCATAGTTTGAATCCTTTGCTCTGTGTCCTAGTCTCTGGAGCAGCAGCAAACAAGCTTTCCCCATCTTCCATAGGAGATCCCTTCAAATATTTAAACATGGCTATCATGTCCCCTCTTAACCTTCTCATCTTCAGGCTAAACATCCCCAGCTCCCTAAGCCGCTCCTCCTTCAGGGTTTCCAGGCCTTCTACTATTTTGGTTGCCCTCCTCTGGACACCACGTTCCAGCTTATCAATATCGTTCTTGAAATCAGAACTGGACATAGCGTTTCAGGTGAGGTCTGACCAACTCAGAAGAGGGTGGGACTATCCCTTCCCTCGACCTAGATACTATGTCCCCATTGATGCAGCCCAGATTTGCATTGGCGTCTTTGGCTGCTTCCCTTCACCCCCCGGTGTCTTATCACTGTTGGAGGGGGGGTGTGGAATTGGCCCCTTGGAGCCTGGCCCCCCCAGCTCCCCCGGTTCATCTCCCATTTCTGTTGTTTTTTCTTTCCCAGCTTCGGCCCCGTCCAGCTCTTGTGTCCCAATCCCCAACCGCAGCACGTTCACGGTTCATAAAGCACGGGGAGGCTGAGCCGAAGTGACAGAGAAACCTTTAGTGGAACAAACGGGAATATAGTATCAAGCAAGGCTGACCGAGCCATGAACTGCATCCAAACACGGAGCAGATTATCGTCAACGAAAATAGCATGCAGTTCAGATCACTTATGTGTGAGCTACCAAATGCAGCTACCATGTCAGGGCGCATTAGGGTGTGGATGCGGAAAGAATGGCAACCCGGCATCGGCCCCGCACGTTTCCTGGGAGGCGCACGGCAAAGTTCACCCTGACAACAGCCCAACTTAGCTCAACTCGCTCCGCTGGGGACCTGAGCTTCGGGAATCCTCTTTTGAGACTGCAGCTCCTAGCGCTCTCTAGGCAGCATGGTAACTTTTCCAAGCTCTTTATCAGATGGCCACTGCTGCTCCCATTTGGGGCCTTGGGAGAGAAGCATCGGTGGGGGGAAATCCTTTGATATAATCCTGCGGTGTCTTACTCGTGTGCCAGCATCCCTACAGAAGAGCTTGCTTGTGTTCAGTTCAAGGTTGCAGAAACGAAGTTGCACACTCAGTGCTGTTGTGCATGGATGCACATTGCACACTGATGTGCATATAAATGAAATGCACAGACATAAGACGGGTGCCTATGCTGGCTTGACCATAGTATATGTGAAAGGGATCTAGGAGTCTTTGTAGACCACAAACTGAACATGAGCTGGCTGTGTGATGCAACAATGCAAGTCTAGGCCGCATCAATAGGAGTATGGTGTCTAGGTCAAGGGAAATAATAGTACCACTCTGTTCTGCTATTCTTCACCTGGAATGCTGTGTCCAGTTCTGGGCACCACAATTCAAAAAGGAATTGTGGACAAGCTGGAATGCGTCCAGAGGAGGCAACCAAAATGGTAGAAGGCCTGGAAACCATAAAACTCTATGAGGACAAGTTTAGGGAACTGGGGATGTTTAGCCTGGAGAAGAGACGGTTAAGAGGAGACGTGATAGCCGTATTTAAATATTTGAAGGGATGTCATATGAAAGGTGGGGCAAACTTGTTTTCTGCTGCTTCAGAGACCAGGACACGGAGCAAAGGATGCAAACTAGAGGGAAAGAGATTGCACCTAAACATTAGGAAGAACTTCCTGATGGGAAGAGCAGTTTGACAGGGGAATATGCTGCTGCCCCAGTGTAGTGTTGTGGAGTCTCCTCCTTTGGCCATCCAAGCCAAACCCATTCTGCCAGGCAGGAAGACACAATCAAAGCTCTCCCAAAAGATGGCCGTCCAGCCTGAGGCTGGACGGCCATCTTTCGGGAGAGCTTTGATTGTGTCTTCCTGCCTGGCAGAAAGGGCTTGGCTTGCATGGCCCTTGGAGCCTCTTCCAGCTCTATGATTCTATGATGTTACACCTTTATTTGTGTGTTCAGTTGCCCATCTGGTGTCTCCCTTTAGTTGTGTCATGTTCCCATTCAACATAAGGGTTGTGTAGCACCATCAGTGCATAACTTGAGCGTAGAGATTTATGCCATGCAACATCGATGCAGGATCTTGGCCATTGGGACCAGCCTGGGATGTCTGTGTGTCAACATGTGAAGCACACACACCAGTTCCCCTGCCCAGTTCCTACTGTCTCCGTCTTTGGAGCTTTTCAAACAGAGGCTGGATGGCCGTCTGTTGGGATGCTTTGATGTGTGTTCTTGCCTGGCAGGATGGGGCTGGACTGGATGGCCCCTGGGGTCTCTTCCAGCTTCTATGATTCTATGAGGGCTCCTAGCCTGGAACCGTGTTTTCCTCTCTCGTGACCCTTTTGCTGATCTTACATTGCGATCGCCTTGCTTCCTAAATGGTTGCTCTTCTTAAATGCTAAAAGCTCTAGAAATCACAGCGCAGCGACCAGAATAGAAGCCCCTGCCAAAACCACTTAGACTCTAAAAAAGGCCAGGCGTGGCACAGAAAAGGAGTGGGAGCCAAAGGGAAAGAAGAGAGCAGACACTAGTTGTCTTGAAATGGGGCCGGCTGCAACCGGAGGCATCGCCAAGATTTCATCTGGTACCAAGAACTGACCTATGACCCTGCAATAAGATAAGTTTTACTGGTGGTAAATGGACGCAGCAGGTGGTCTCCAGAAGAGAAGAGCGTAACTACCCTGCAGCTGATAGGACCCAGCATCCACTCCCTTGACCTGCTCCCAGCCACCAACTGCCAGGATAAAGCCAACCTATCTGGCAAGGCATCGGAAATAACAAACAAGCCCTTTGTATGCCACTGGACAATTAAGACCATTTGGCCGTGATGCTGACAAGGGCCATTTCCGCACTAGTCTGTTGTAGCGCTACGATTCCACTTTCAACATCCCATGGAATCCTGGGGTTTGCAGTTTAGGGAGAGGCCTTTAGGCCCCTCCCTAAACTGCAAATCCCAGGATTCCATGGGATGTTGAAAGTGGAATCGTAGCGCTATAACAGTCCAGTGCGGAAATGGCCAAGGACTCTGGAACCCATCTGACCGGTGAGCCGGGCTCAACTCACTACAGTAGTTTGGGTGTTTGTTATTTTTGTTGTAGTGTGCTTTCAAGTCATTTCTGACTTATGGCAACCCTAAGGTGAATCTGTTATGGAGGGTTTCTTGACAAGATTTGTTCAGAGGAGGTTTGCTTTTCCTTTCCTCTGAGGCTGAGAGAGTGTACCTTCCCCAAGGCCCTCCAGTGGGTGTCTATGGCTGAATGGGAACTTGAGTCTTGGTTTCCAGAGTCAGACCACTACACCACACTGGCCCCCTGCTGGTGTAGGTACATGCACTCAAAATATGATCATAGAATCCTAGAGTTGGAGAGACCCCGGGGGCCACTGAGTTCAACCCCCTCCTGTCATGCAGGAATACCTAATCAAGGCACCCCCAGCAAATGGCCATCCAGCCTCTGCTTAAAAACCTCCGGGGAAGGTGACCCCACCACACTCTGAGGCAGCAGCGTAACCCCCTGTTGAACGGCTTTTACTGTCAGGAAGTTCTTCCAGATTGCTCCATGGCATCCTAGTCTCTGGACCAGTAGAAAACAAGCTTGCCCCGTGTTCTTTCATATGACATTCCTTCGGATATTTAAACATGGCTGTCATGTCAGCTTTGAACCTTCTCTCCCCCGGGCTAAATGCACCCAGCTCTCTAAGCTGCTGTTCATTGCACTTCATGGTTTCCAGCCCCCCACTTTAAAAAAAAGTTTTCAAGAGGCCTCTCTCAGAACTAAAATTGTCCAGGGAGTGGTGCTCCCCCTCAATGTGTGGCAAAAAGGCTCCCACTCCCCTAGAAAACTTTTAGGGTGCATTTCTTTTTTCCATGGGAAAGTTTAAGTGTGCACAGGACTGCAGGCTTGGTCACTTCCAGATGAGGCTCTTAGGGTACCACTGTCCCCATTCACAAAATTTGATGGGGGCCAGCTATAATTGTCAGTTGCCCCACTGACCCTGGTGTTTTCCCACCGCCACTTCCATATTTTGATTTCCACAAAGAAGAAGAAAAAGCAGATAACATTAAACAACATCAATGGAATAGCTGCACATGCTGGCTTTGGGATTCAGGGAGTTTTTTTCCAAAACAGTAACTTTTACATGCTCTGACCCAATCTTCTCCCCCATGTGGAAAGCAAACCCATCCAAGAGAGTTTGTTATTACTCTTTTGGGGACAATCTGACCCCATAAGCAGGGTCTGTTTGTGCTGCACAAGGTATGCTGCACGAGGCCACACAGAAGCCCTGTGTGTGTGTGTTCCTTAACCAGAGGGTCACTGAGCACAACTATGGTTAATGTGCACACACCAAACACGAGTCCCATTACTGAGTATGCATAATTTCCTTTTTTAAAAAAAACATATTCAAAGAGCGATTGAACTCTGCAGCCGTCTGTGCAGCTCGACAGCTGTGGGAAAAGTTGCTCTGTGTGTGCATGCAGTGAGGCAGCTGTGCACAATCATGCCACATAAAAGGGTGTATGGCTTTGGCACAACACAGCTATGAACAACTTTGCAAGCATCTCCAGCCATGTGCTGAGCATGACAAGGGACATGCATAAACAACTTACAAGACATCTCCCACTGGCTTTTTTTTTTTTGACATATCAGTCACACGGTTGAGAAGTTGTGTGCACAGGCGCTCCATGTGTGCACAGATGCATTCTTTTTGATATGTGGATATCTGGCACCAAACACCACTGATGCTGGAAACCTTTTGGTGACTTATGGTAATGGAATTACCTTTTTCCAGCACTGTGCGAAGCCTCCTTGAGCAATGGTTTTGCTTCAGCTGCCCACTGGCCGCTGGATGGAGCTCCACTCCATCTGAGCCAAAAGGCCACCGACTGGCCATGGAAGTCACTGCGAAACCTCCCTGGCTTTCTGCGTAAGTATATTCACAGGACTCTGTGTTCCATCATCTTCACACAGGATCATGGTCTGGACTGCCAGCAGCCTCGATTGTTGGCATCTTTGCCTAGGGCAGGATATGCACGCATCCCATTTGGAATTCCTACCAGCAGCACACTGGGTCCATCCACCCTCTTTCCTATCACGCTATACGTTTAGCCGTAGCTCAGGGTGTTTTGTGTCCCACCTGAGGGTTGAGTTGAGTGCTACTCTCGCCATTCCGAACATTTCCTCATTCTGCAGCCGGTGTGAGCCTGAAGAGCTCCCTTGCGCAATCACATGGCTGGCAGCCATCACCAGCTCGATCTTCCTCCAGCGTCACACAGGAACTTCATCTTGTCTTCTTTTGTTGATGCGAGGAGGCATTTCCCTTTTTGCGGGGGATATTTTTGTGCAACCTTGCCCGTGCCAGTGTCTCCTGGACTTTGCTGTCGTACACGTACACAAAACGGAGGTGTGTTGGTTTGGCAGTGCTCTTTCAAATGCCCTGGAGCTGCCTGCAGGGTCTGGGATGGGGGGGCCAGGGCTGTGCTGGCCTCGGGCGGCTGCGCAGGCGCAGAGGGGGCAGGGGTTCAGAACACGGTCACCGCACACCAGCTCCAGGTCAGCCTGGTGACTTTGCGCCAGTGAGAGAAGTGCCACGCTGTGTTAATGTAAAGGGGGCTTCGAGGGCGCCTTGACATCTCCCGCCCTCCCTCCCCTTCTCAAGGTAAAAAAAAAAAATTAATAATAATTGCCAGGCTTCCCACAGATGCATGCCTCTTCCCCAAGACCAGTTGTTCTTAAGTGATTGTAATCTTTCCAGAAATGCAAGTATCAAGATCATTCACATATTGCATTGACAGCATCTGTCTATCTATACACTGCCTCAGTGGAGTGTGGTGGAGTCTCCTTCTTTGGAGATTTTTAAATAGAGGCTGGAGAGCCATCTGTCAAAGGGTGGCCTTTGATGGTGTCTTCCTGCATGGAGGAACGCGGTTGGACTGGATGGCCGCTGGGGTCTCTGGCAACTCTAGGATGCTGTGATTCTGTCTATATTCTCTCTCTCTTACACACACGCACACAGATCAGGCCGGGGTGAGAAACATACGGCCTTCCAGATGCTGTTGGACTGCAGCTCCCTGGATTCCTCATCATTCGCTATGCTGGTTAAGACTACTGGGAGTTGCAAACTAGCAACACCCGAAGGGCACGTAATTCCTACCCCTGACTGAGGCCCCTTCTGCAGGATGGTGTCCTCCCGGCATGGGGATGCAAGAGGAGTGGGACTGCAATGATGCTTCCACATGACATCATTGCAGTCCCGCCCTTCTTGCATTGCCAGCTGGTATGATTGCGAGGTATGTCATTGATGGAAAAACTCAGTCCGTGACCCCTGATCATGTGAGCCTTCCGTTGCAGCTGGACCCACAGAAGGGCTGGAAGTGTGATCACGCACTTCCTTCCCCACTGCAGCATGGGAAGAAAGTCAGTTGCAGTGCAGAAGGAAGGGGACCCCCACGCTCCCTTCCGCAGGCTGCCGGTCGCACGTGGAGACGAGTGCTGGGGACCCACTCCCATCCCAGCAGAGGTGCTGCTGGGATTGCGATGGGACAATGCGCGAGAGTGTCATCCTTCAGAAAGGACCTCAGGCTGAAATTCCTCTTCCCCAGTTGGAGAGCACAACATTGCACCAGTGGACTTGCTGGATTGCACAACCAACTGCAAAAACAGAGTGGTAAGGTTGTGCACTCTTCTTGCTGCACTGCAGTCTATCCAGCTTGCACCTGCTGCTAAAGATGGCACACTTGGAATGTCTCCGCTGGCATAACAAGGCTGCCCATCTCTGAAGACCTGACCACCCCGGCCCATCCTCTGGAAAAGTGCAACCTCTTGCATGCCTAAATGAGCACCAGCATAAAGCCACAAAAAGGTTCCAACTTTAGGTACCTGTGGTATTCTTTTAAGGACAAAATGGGACAAAGAAGGCAGGTGATTCTTTCCCGCAGTCTGGGCTGTGGCTGGAAAAGCCTGAGGAGGGGGAGCATTCCCTGTCTGGGGAGGCGTGTGGCTAGTGTCCAGTTGGCAAGTGAATTTCTGAGATCTGTGGACCCTCCGTGTACAACTTGGATCAGATGGATGCTTTGTCTGCCTTCAAGCCACTTCTGACTTATGGTGGCCCTAAGGCAAACCTATCTCAGAGTTCTCTTGCAAGATTGGTTCAGGTTGAGAGAATGTGACTTGTTGAAGGTCACCCGGAGGATCTCCATGGCTGAGCAGGGATACAAACCCTGGTCTCCAGAGTCTTAGGGCCTTTCCGCGCTACACTGTTATAATGCTATTATTCCAGTTTCAACATCCTGTGGAATCCTAGGGTTTGTATTTAAGGAAGGGGCCTCTAGAATTTTCCATTCTTTGGCCTCAGTAAACTACAGACCCCAGAATTCCACAGGAGGTTGGAAATGGAATAATAGCACTATAACAGTGTAGTGCGGAAAGGCCCGTAGTCCAACACCCAAACCAACTCAAAATAACACGGAGGAGGGCCACGGAAATGAGAGCTATTGGGATGCCTTCTTCAGCATCTCTGACCCGTGATAATTCATTGGAAACTCCTGGTCCAGAGCCAGTCTACCACGGAGCAGTCACACGCTGCCAGGGTATCCGCCAGGACGGATAATGGGGCAAGGAAATGATCTAATTACCTTCATGTCTTGCTTGTGGGTGTGCCAGACACACTCAGGTGCACCCTGGACAAGAGCTGCTGCATTAGGGTGACCCTTCATTTGATTTCTCTCTCTGTTCGGTGATTCTTCCGTTTGGAAGTTAGGCCATTTCCGCACGAGACTGTTATAGCGCTACGATTCCACTGTCAACATCCTATGGAATCCTGGGGTTTGCAGTTTCGGGAGGGGCCGGCCGGCCCCTCCCGAAACTGCAAACCCCAGGATTCCATAGGATGTTGACAGTGGAATCGTAGCGCTATAACAGTCTTGTGCGGAAATGGCCTTAGACTGCAGGCTTCTCAGGGCAGAGACCTGCCCCCTGGGTCTCCTATTCATCTGTATCGTTCCTACACCGCTCCAGTTGCTGCAAACACTGCTTCTGCAGCTGCTGATGACAGAAAAGAGGGGGATAACGGGTGGGAGATGGGAAGGAGGCTACTGTGTTGGTTCAGGTCCCGAGGGGAGTTCATTAGGTCAGCCTCTCTCCGGCTCGATCCCAGAAGGGGCCTCTCTGAATACGCGCACGCCATCTGTGGAGCAGGGCTGCTCCCACCTGCAAACCTGCACATGAGCAGAAACGCTGGTGTCTCCCGTCCTTGTTGCCTGCCTGCCTTGCAATTGCTGAAAACAGCGACGAAGTTACTCAAGGCAATGAAGAATCGACACTAATTGAGGCCGAGAGAGACCCTCCCTTTAGTCCACGGTCTGGTGCACCAAATGGTTTGGATGACCAGCAGCTGGTGTACGCAAAGAGCTGGGGGGGCTAAAAAAAACCCTTAATCGGAGCATCCCGCTTTTACCGGGGACAAATGCAGCAAAAGCAAACAAGGCAGCCGCTGCAAAATGATTTTGCCCCGCCGTTCAGCTGGTTTAGCTCCACAGCCAGATGGGTCAAAATCCACCTTACACCTGCATGTGTCTTTCTTCACTGTCACAGAGTTTGGTTTTCTATTCCACCTTCCACAACAAAAAAAACCCCACCCCCAGGCCTCATGGTCTTGCAGCAATAGCCCTCCCGAATGGCCATTCTACAGCTGGTGGAGAGGCTGGGGGCTGGAGAATCCTAGAATCACGGAGTTGGAAGAGACCCCAGGGGCCATCCAGTCCAACCCCCTGCCATGCAGGAACACCGGTCAAAGCATTCCCAACAGAGGGCCATCCAGCCTCTGCTTAAAAGCCTCCAAAGAAGGAGACTCCACCACACTCCATGGAGGCTGCAGATTCCACTGCCGGACAGCTCTGACCGTCAGGAAGTTCTTCCTGAGGTTCAAGTGGAATCTCCTTTCCTGCAGCTTGAATCCATTGCTCCTTGTCCTAGTCTCTGGAGCGGTAGAGAACAAGCCTGCTCCCTCCTCAACATGACATCCCTTCAAATATTTAAACATGGCTCTCATGTCCCCTCTTAACCTTCTCTTCTGCAGACTAAGCCTACCCAGCTCCCTCAACCACTCTTCATAGGGCTTCACGGCTTTCAGCCCCTCTACCATTTTGGTCGCCCTCCTCTGGACATGCTCCAGCTTGTCCAGATCCTTCTTGAATTGAGGCACCCAGATGAGAAGCATCTAGCTGGACCCCCACAGCCAGACGCAGACTGATAACATCGCCGCGCAGCAGGCAACAGCGGATGTTGGCAGGAGATTCCCTCAGGCTCCATCTGATTGCTGGGCACAGCCAGATACTTCCCCACCATGCCCACATTGGTCATGCAAAGGCTGTTTACAGCAAAACTGTCTGTGGTGAGCTGTAGTGGTGTTCCTATGATTTATGGTTTTTCTGGAGGCTAATGGTAGAGTCATTCACTTTCACAAACACACACACAAGCCAGAATTCTGTTGGTGAACCACCAATGTAGCTCTCATCATAAAAGGCCTGGATTTAAAAACAAAGGCCCAAACAGTTTTCTTAAAAGCAGCCTGTTCCCAACAAACTGAACAGGATATCCTGGGGTTTGCAGAATTAGCAATTGTCCAAGTTGTTTATTTTTAAGGTATAAATAAATAAGGTATAAATAAATATTAATGGTATAAACAGCAGGTGTATTGGATCGGTATCCAAGCAGGGATGCATCAGCACCATTGTTGATTACATCAGTGGCCTCACTTTCCTTTCATTCCTTTCATTAAGAGGGGACATGATAGCCATGTTTAAATATTTGAAGGGATGCCATGTAGAGGAGGGAGTGGGCTTGTTTTCTGCCGCTCCAGAGACTAGGACCAGGAGCAATGGATTCGAGCTGCAGGGAAGGAGATTCCACCCGAACCTCAGGAAGAACTTCCTGACAGTCAGGGCTGTCCGGCCGTGGAATCTGCTGCCTTGGAGTGTGGTGGAGTCTCCTTCCTTGGAGGTTTTTAAGCACAGGCTGGATGGCCATCTGTCGGGGGTGCTTTGAGGGTGTTCCTGCATGGCAGGGAGTTGGACTGGATGGCCCCTGGCGTCTCTCCCAACTGTACATTTCATGATTCTATACCTGAGAGCTCCAGGTTAGAAAAGCATTTTTGCAGAGGCTGTTGCAGTCCCACACAACGTCCACCAGAGGGAGCTCTCTAGCAAGAAACAGCTGGAAAGGAAACTACAGGAGGGGTTGGTTATAGCTGCCCATAAAACAAAGTCCAGGTACATTCAGGAGGCCAACAAAGTCTGCAAAATCCACCACAGTAGCTTTGAAGGCTTGAAGGGAAAGGAAAGAGGTGGCCTAGAAGTCATGGCATGGATGTTTAGCTTGGAAGGTTTGTTACAGAGGAAGATTCACAGAATCTTAGAATTGTAGAGTTGGAATTGTAGAGAATTGTAGAATTGTAGAGTTGCATGGTGGAACGGGGTTGGAGTGGATGGTCCTTGCTGGACCATCCAGGAGATTCCCTCAGCAAGGACCATCCACTCCAACCCTGTTCCACCATGCAAGAAGACACCATCCAAGCCCTCCCTTGGACAGATGGCCATCCAGTCTCCATTTTGGAAGCCTCCAAAGAAGGAGACTCTTATCACACTCACAGGCAGTGTACTCCACAGTGGAACTCCTCTTACTGTCAGGAAGTTCTTAATTTTTAGGTGGAATCGCTTTTCCTGAAGTTTGAAATCATTGCTCCATCTCCTAGGTCATTTCTGCACTGGACTGTTATAGCGCGATTATCCCACTTTCAATAGCCTATGGAATCCTGGGGTTTGCAGTTTCCCCTCCCGAAACTGCAAACCCCAGGATTCCATAGGCTGTTGAAAGTGAGATAATCGCGCTATAACAGTCCAGTGCGGAAATGGCTCTAGTCTGTAGAGCAGAAAGGAGGCATGCTCCATCTTAACACCAACTCCAAAAGTTGGTGCTTAAAAACCTCCAAAGAAGGAAAATGTGGTCTACTTGCTTCTAGAGAACCAGTGTGGTGTAGTGGTTTGAGCACCGGAGTGTGGCCTGGAGACCAGGGTTTGATTCCCACTTTAGCCATGGAAACCCACACAGAATCTCATGCCCAAAGAACCCCTGATAGGTTTGCCGTAGGGTTGCCATAAGTCAACTAACAACCCGAAGTCACATGAGAACAACAATTTCTAAGACCTAGGTTTTGGCCTTGAAATCAGGATATGCCACGGTCCCGACTTGGCAACCCTACACTCCATGGAGCAGCCCACCTCTCCAAACTGTGTTTCCTTTTATGTAGTACAAAACTGAGCGCTGCTTTATAGGAAGAATGCCACGAGTCTCTTAGGAAGCCTCAGGTTTGGAGATAAATTTAGGAACTGAGGTGTGCAAAGCATGCCAATAGGAACCAAAGCGGGCAGGTGTACCTTGTGCTGAAGGGAAATAAAATCTGAGGAAATCAAGTCCCTGTGTAAAATGACCAGGCTATTCGGGTCTAAACTGTCTGAAAAACTGCCTCTTCCCCATGAGCCTGCGCACACTCTAAAATCATTGAGGGAGATACTTCTCTCCATCCCACCACCTTTGCAGGTAGAGGGGATGCAAGACATGGCATGCTTAGTGGCCATTCCTGGATTCTGGAGTACCCTTCCTAGGGGGCAAAGACGGGCCCCTCCTTAGCCTCCTTCCCATGGGAGGTAAAGACCTTTTCACTGCAATGGATTTTGGGAAGTCAATGCCACCCAGGTTGTTTTAAATCTCCCTAAATATTCACTTGTTTCTTCTCGCCTTAGATCCCTTCACTGGCTACGAGTTTGGGCCAGGGCCTGTTTCAAACTTTTTGTCCTGGTTTTCAAGGCTTTGCGTTCTAACCTCCCTCCAGTACCTTGCGGCTTGGCTAGTAGGGTATGCTCCACCCAGGAATTTAAGATCTACAGGCAAAGCATTACTGCTTGTTCCACCAAGACACACAGAGCTCTGTCAAGGCTGCGAGCTTTTCGAGATCTGGCTCTGCATCTGCGGAAAGATCTTCCTTTCGACCTCCGGCTGGAGGAGGATCTCATCTGTTTTCCTAAAAGGCCGAAGACTTTCCTCTCTGATTCACTGGCTTAAGCCACTAGGGGCCTTTCTGCACTTCGCTGTTGTAGCGTTTATTATTCCACTTTCAACATCCTATGGAATCCCGGGACTTGCAGTTTAGGGAAAGGCCTTTAGAATTCTCAGCCAGAGAGCTCTTTGGCCTCAAGGAACTACAAATCCCAGAATTCCACAGGAGGTTGAAAGTTAAATAATAGCACGGGGTAGGGTAGAAAGACCCTGAGAGTCCACCAAACTCTCCTACACCATTAAACGGCTCTTACAGTAAAGCAGTTCCTCCTAATGTTTAGGTGGAAACTGTGAAGAACTCCTAAGTTCATATTCCTAAGAATCGAACCGGCCGGCCCCTCCCGAAACTGCAAACCCCAGGATTCCACAGGATGTTGCAGGTGGAATCATAGCGCTATAATAGTCTAGTGTGGAAATGGCTTATAACAGGCTAGTGTGGAAATGGCCGGAGACAGGGAGCAGATTTTGGAGACAGAGGCATAGGTGGGATAGAGCCAGGACAGGCAGGCAGAAGAAAGGACTCACTATGGTTTTTGGGGAGCTGTAAATGATCTAGCAGTTCAAGGGTTAGTATATTCCCTTCTTATGTCTTAATAAACTCCCACTGGTTTGTGTTTAGCGCTGTTGCTGTCTCTTCGTATTAAGTTTGACGGAGGGCCCGGTCGCGCTTACCGCAGCGAACCCACCAAAGCAACACAGCCACTGGTCCACAATGAGGGGCACACCTCGGGGCCCAGGTACCCAACCCAGAAAGGGACGAAAGCGGCGGGCGGGCAAAGTGAGTGACAGCAGCCCAGGGTTGGAACAAGCCGGTCTGTCACACCCATTCTTTACTAGGTCAGGTTTTATTGCTTTGTTTTACTGCCCCAGCCCAAGTGAAATGAACAGGATTGATCCAGTTCTGTTCTTGCACACACCTAATTGGACTAAACCAAAGAATTTTATTTAATTGTCCTGGGCTTGTCTCCCCAGATGAAAGCAGTCACGGGAAAAAGGGCTGAGCTTTGGTCATTGCCAGGTGCCGACGTGAAGGCCTGCAGCCAAAGCAAGCCCCTGAACGCCCCAGCTCCTGTCTGCTGCGTGGAAAGGGACCACCCCTGCCCCCCCTGCAAGGTGGACACGGTGATCAGCGGAAGCAACTCTTAACCTTCGGTCTGCAGCGAATGCAAGGCTGCGCATCCTGCTCCCTGCTCGATCCCGTCCCACGTGAGAGCGGCGCCGGTTTAGGGAGAAGCAGATTCACCCCGACATCTGTCACGGTCTCACTGCCCAGCCGCCTTTTAATTAAATGCGTTTCATGCTCCTTTACCTTTTCTAAATGGCAATTCCGGGGCCCTTGCCCTTCTTTTCCTGGAGGGAAATGCTACGATTGTCACAAATCGGACGGGGAAGACCCGTCTTCCGCGTCATCGCAGAACGCGAAGGAACATTTCCTCCGTGCCATCGAGCCCAAGAGGGGGCTGCCTCCACGGGTGACATTTGAGATACTCCGCGTAAGGTCATCTGCTGGGCCTCAGAGTCCTCCGGGGACCCAGAATTGGGAAGACGGGCACAGAGGGCCCAAGACATCTTCTTAACCAAAGCAGCTGCGACACATCCTACGAGAAGAGCACCCCGGAAAACCTCGCACCGTTGCAGAGGACGGCAGAACGCCGACTCTCCAACCTCGCAGAGTCTTTGGTTCTTCTGACAGCCATTCCCACGGCCAACTGGTTGCTTTTGTGTGTGTTTTGAATGTGTCTTGAAGAAATCAAACTAATATCATAGATCATAGAATCAAAGAATCACGGAGTTGGAAGAGACCCCAGGGGCCATCCAGTCCAACCCCCTGCTATGCAGGAACACCCATCAAAGCATTCCCGACAAATGGCCGTCCGGCCTCTGCTTAAAAACCTCCAAAGAAGGAGACTCCACCACACGCCATGGAGGCAGCAGCAGAAACACTGCCGGACAGCTCTGACAGTCAAAAAGTTCTTCCTGAGGTTCAGGCGGAATCTCCATTCCTGCAGCTGGAATCCATTGCTCCTTGTCCTAGTCTCTGGAGCAGCAGAAAACAAGCCCACTCCCTCCTCGACACGACATCCCTCCAAATATTTAAACATGACTCTCACGTCCCCTTCTCTTAACCTTCTCTTCTGCAGACTAAACATCCCCAGCTCCCTAAGTCGCTCCTCATAGGGCTTCATGGCTTCCAGACCCTTCACCATTTTGGTCGCCCTCCTCTGGACACGCTCCAGCTTGTCGACGTCCTTCTTGAATTGAGGTGCCCAGAACCGGACACAGGAGTATTCCAGACGAGGCCTAACCAAAGCAGACTAGAGTGCGACCATCGCCTCCCTCGATCCGGACTCCATCCTCCTCTTGATGCAACCAAGAATCGCGTTGGCTCTCTTGGCATCATCACCACCAATTCAGTCCCCAAGCAGCTTGCAACGTGAAAACAAAGCTAGGTTAAACGTTCCCAGTGTACAAAAATTAAAAGGTAATTAAGGTATCAAAAATCAAAACCAGCTAAACCATAAACCATTATGACAACAAGAACAAAATCGAAGCCCGGCACCCGTTTGCCTTGAGGCGTGGGTGTGGGTTTGTTCTCCTTTATCGGGCTGCGGGGTGGAAGCAGAGGCTGGAGAGCGCCCAGCGACCCGCACAGGAGAACCCCCGGCCCCCCGGCGAGGTGCTCGGTTGGTGGCGCTGACCGGTAAGGGGACAAAGGAGCACCGAGCACCTCCGGCCTGTGCGTGATCCGAAGGCTTTCTCCGGGGGCCGTTTGTAATGCGACTTCAGAATTGCTGGAACTGAAATTCCGAACGGGTTTGCTAGACAAGAAACGGCCGCTGGATAGACCAGTTTAGCAGAAAGCTGTCGCTGGTAACGGGATGTAACAAAGGGATAAAATAATTTGTTACATTATTTGCTGTGCTAGTCATTACTTTGTATTACTTTTAGTTACACTTGAGGGTACCAAGGCCCTTCAGGGCTATAAAGAGGCATGAAACTTGAACAGTCCCTGTCAAAATGCGTATTACGCCCAATAATGTGCGTTTGGTGTTACGAAGTAGGTTGCTGTTGAAATTCGGCTTCGCCGCAAGCCCCGTTACAAAAGGAACGAGCCGTTTCCTCGAGCACGTTACTAGTAACTCGTTACCAGGGCTCTCCGGGCGACGCACGCGCGGAGGAAGAAAAAGTCGCTCTTTAGCAGCACTTCCCCCTCCTGCCGGCAGAGGCCGCCACCGCGGCCGCTCGTCCTCCGGCACCTTCTCCTCTATGGCGCCTTCTCCAACCACTTCCTCTCCGGCCGGAAGTGGGGGCGGAGCCAGCCCCTGCCCGCGCCTCCGGGTGAGGCGAAGCGACGGCGGCGACGATGTGGTTCATGTACGCGCTGAGCTGGCTCGCGCTCCTCATCCAGGCCGCCTTCGTCACCCTCGGCATCGGTGAGTGGGGGCCCTCGGGACCCCGGCCCGCGCCGTCGCCCCCGCCTCCCCGCGGAGGATGGCCTCGCCCACCCCAGCCGGGCCGGCGCCAACCCTTCGGCCCCCTTCCCCTCAGCGCCGCCCCCCCCGCTTCCGGAGTCCCGGTGGTAGCGTCCCAAACCCCCTCGGCTCCGCCCCTCGGCTCCCCTCGATCCGCGGACTCTTCGGCCAACCAATGGGAGCGCCTCTGTCTTCTCATCCCTTTTTCTCCCCGAGCGGTGGTACTTTCCTCCGCGGTCGCCTTCTTTCGGTCTAGGAAGGGGGCGTGGCCCGGGAGGGGGCGTGGCCGGGGGACTCGCGGCTGGATGGAGCCTCCAGGCGCAGGCGCAGTCTTCCCTTGGGCGCCAGGTGTAGCGGGCAGGGCGAGTCCCGCCGGGGGGAATGCCAGGCTGGGCTCGCTGTTCGGAGGGAACCGGAGGCCGGAGGAGAAGGGGCGGCCGCGGGATCCCTGGGTCGGGCCGGCTGCGTGTCCCCCTCCGTTCCCCCTCCTCCCCAGACTGGCCTCTGCTGGCATCACTGGCCTTCGCAGAATCTCGGACTCCCAGAGCTGGAAGAGACCCCCCCGGGCCCTCCAGTCCAGCCCCCTCCTGCCCGGGAGGAGTAGGCGGTCCCCGCCCTCCCCTGGACAGACTCTGGCCGTCCGGCCCCTGCTTAGAAACCTCCAGGGAAGGAGGAGGCTCCACCACACTCCATGGAGGCGGCAGCGGGTCCCCCGGCCGGACAGCCCTGGCCGCCAGGAAGTTCTTCCTGAGGTTCAGGTGGAATCTCCTTTCCTGCAGCTGGAATCCATTGCTCCTTGTCCTGGTCTCTGGAGCGGCAGAAAACAAGCCCTCTCCCTCCTCTCCATGGCATCCCTTCAAATATTTAAGCATGGCTATCATGCCACCTCTTAGAATCACAGAATCATAGAAATGTAGAGTTGGAAGAGACCCCACGGGCCATCCAGTCCAACCCCCTGCCATGCAGGAACACCCTCAAAGCACTCCCGACAGACGGCCATCCAGCCTCTGCTTAAAAACCTCCAAAGAAGGAGACTCCACCACACTCCATTGAGGCAGCATATTCCACGGCCGGACAGCCCTGACCGTCAGGAAGTTCTTTCTGAGGTTCAGGTGGAATCTCCTTTCCTGCAGCTGGAATCCATTGCTCCTCGTCCTGGTCTCTGGAGCGGCAGAAAACAAGGCTGCTCCCTCCTCAACATGGCATCCCTTCAAATATTTAAACATGGCTATCATGTCCCCTCTTCACCTTCTCTTCTGCAGACTGAACATACCCAGCTCTCTAAGTCTGTCCTCATAGGGCTTGGCTTCCAGGCCCTTCACCATTTTGGTCACCCTCCTCTGGACCTGCTCCAGCCTGACCAGGTCCTTCTTGAACTGAGGTGCCCAGAACTGGACACAGTATTCAAGATGAGGTCTAACCAAAGCAGAGTAGAGTAGTACCGGTATCTCCCTTGATCTAGATACCACACTCCTGTTGATGCAGCCGGGAATCGCACTGGCTTTCTTGGCTGCCGCATCACACTGCTGACTCATGTTCAGCTTGTGATCTACCAAGACTCTTAGATCCCTTTCACACCTACTGTTATCCAGCCACGTGTCCCCCATCCTGTATTTGTGCCTTCCATTTTTTCTGCCGAAGTGTAGGACGTTACAGTTCTCTCTGTTGAAAGTCATTTTATTAGCTTTGGCCCAGCTCTCCAATCTGTCCAGGTCATTTTGAATTTTGATCCTGTCCTCTGGCATATTAGCCAGAACCTGGTGGCATAGAAGTGGCAGTGGGTTTATTACGCTATGATGTTTTAATAATGTTTGAGCAATGGCGGGGGTGCAGTTGATGACCACTGGCCATGAGAGTGAGACAGAGCCTCTGTTTTCAGAGCAGGACTTGGAAAAACTACTTATTGGTCTACAACTCCCCAAATTCCCCCAACCATGAGTCCCAGTCTTGGAGAAAAGATGTATAAAGTTATAAATAAAGTGGTGTAGAGCCCTGAAAACCATAAAGGCAGCAGGTCAACATCTGATCTTGGAAGCAAAGGAGGGTCTGTCCTGCTTACTATTTGGATGGGAGACCACCAGTTTATACCAGCTGCTGTAGGCTGTATTTCAACAGAAGGAGCTGGTAAAAAACATCTTTGAATATTCCTTGCCTAAGAAACCCTGTGAAATTCATGGGGTTGCCATAAATTGACTGGTCTCGAAGTGACACACAGACACAGATCTAGTGTGGTTTCAGCATTGACCTGTGACTCTGGAGACCGGGGTTTGAATCTCTGCTCGGCCGTGCAAGCCCCCTGAGTGACCTTGGGCAAGTCACACTCTCTCAGTCTTAGAGGAAGGCAAGGAGAGCAAACTCCTCTGAATGAAGCTGGCCAAGAAGACCCTCTGATAGGGCCACCAGAAGTTGGAAATGGCTTGAAGGTGTGCAGTAGCAACAAATGGGTATAAATGAAAGATTAAGGGTAAGGAAAAAGGGTATAAGAAAATTATGGCAGTGGTCGTTGCCTACCTCAGCAGTCAGGGATCGGTGGGTCTAGTGAGTGGTAGTTCAAAAATAACAGTAGAATTTATCTTTGGACTCTCAGTACGAGAAGTTGAAGTCTCCCGTTGAAAAACTGACACAACAGGTTTGCAGCTCAAGAAATGAACTCACGATGATCCCTTTATTACAGATCGGATTCCGTGTATTTACTTATCAGAAACAGAGATAATCTTGATCCACCCAGCTGCCACTTTGGCCTTTGGAATGACATCTGAACTTGTAGCCTAGAATGTGTATATATGTATATATTTTGCTAACGAATACTGCCAGGTTGTAAATTTTATTTATTTTATTTTGCTGTGTTGAATTTTAGGAGGTTACGTTACTTTCTATTAAAGTTTTTTAAAAAAACAGTTAAAAAAAGAAGTTTTAATATACAGTTAGATGGCCTTCCGCATATGCGGGTCTGACTTTTATGGGTTTATTTGCAGGTTGCTTCAACCCCCGTCCCGCCCCCAGATGCTCCTTCTCTCTTGGCAGCTTACATCAGGCTGCTCAAGGAAGGAGGTGGGCAAGAGGGAGGAAGTCCAGGGCCACCGTGCCAACTGACCCCCTTTCCGTCTTCTTTCCTTGACCTGGTTTGGACCCTGGGTGCACCCTCTCCCCACCATACTCCAGCCCCCTTTCCACAGACACGCACAGACATTTTGATATTTGAGATTTTCCCACTTTTACAAGAGTCCTGCACCCCCAATCCTAGCAAATGTGGAGGGCCAACTGTAAATGAGAAAGATTTGGAAAGCAAAATAGAGGTTACTCTCCTAGTCATGCAACAATTGACAAAACAAATGGCTGCGGAACAAAAGTATTTTGCCACTAGGTTTAAAGATGAATGGCCACAAAAACACTTCCTGCAGGGAAGACGTCTTGATATGATTTTTTTACAACAGCAACGGCTGTGTATTTGTTGCTCTGTAAACTGATTATGTGGGAACACTTGGAGGCAGAATGTTTTAAACTTGAGGTGGCAGATGCCTGCAAACTGGATATTTGGCCTCTGGACATGATGCCATGTGAGCGAGCAGAGAACTAGAAGCCACTAAAGCCACAAAGCCTTGGCATGCATTAGTGTAATTTTGTTCCTTTGTTGGAGTTCAAAAACCCGAGACTGCGTGGCCAGAAATGCTGCGTTTGTTGGCCTAATTCCACCCCACCTTTTTTTATTGGTTTTGTTTGTATCCAGTGATGTGAGTTTCCCAGAAAAGGTAGAGCTGGAGCTTTAATGTTATTTGATAGAACATTTGGTTTAAATATTATACTGGAACACATTCAAAACTTTATGTGGAAAATATTTAATTGAAATATTTGGCATGTTGTTAAAGATAATGGCATATCCTTCCCCTTACATTTAACAAAAATTGACTACACCTGAAAGAATGCTATTTTTTTTGCATTATTTTTGTAGTTTTATACACGACAAATTTGACAATAGGCAATACTCTGTAATACATCCAACACAGTACATAATACTGAACAATACATCTAACACAAAACTGCACCACACTGTAACCCTCCTTTCCACTTGCCCCCAAAAAGAAGGGATTAATATATGATTTTCCACACATCGAACTGAAGACTCAACTACAGATAACATTCTCTTCCTCTTTTAAACTTGATCTAGGTTAATCTCCTAGGTGTCTCTTATTTTTTTTTTAAAAAAGCATTATTTGAATATTAGCTATTAGGTAAAGATCACACACCTAAAGAGATCTATACTTGATATATCAGCAGTTTAACTTTCTTTTGATATGGTATAATGGTAACACCATCAGTTTCATGCACTCAGTTCCGGCACTAATCCCTCCCATTTTAGGTCGTCAGGGAACTGATTCAGTCCAACTAGTTGAACATTTTATTTCTCTAAAGGGTGGATGTGAGTCTGCAGACATTTTGTCTTGACTTCTTGTACTTGGGACAGATTGAAAAACAGGAGACTTTTTTGACATAGAAACAAGTGAATTCACTTGTTAGTCCATTCCTCAGAGCATTAGAGTTCGTGGATTTTTATCTCCTTAGAAAGACAACCAGAACTTCAAATCCTGTATTTACACCATCTAACATGCTTGATTGCAGTACAACAGCCCACACAACTTTAGATAAACTATGGTGGGGACTGCATATAAATATATGTGGTGTGGAAAATTTTATTAGAAAATATTCCACCCTACTTCTGTGTTTCCCAGAGTAATTCCCTTTTTGCTCTCCGTTCCAGCGGCTGGCTTATACTACTTGGCAGAGCTGATAGAAGAGTACACAGTAGCCACCAGCAGAATCATCAAGTACATGATTTGGGTAAGCTTGTCTCTGATGGCCTTGCAGCTAAACCCCTTGCTCTCTTTTGATGTTGTCTAGCTCAGCGCTTCTCAGACAATATTGCAGGGCGACCCAACTCCTTTTTTCACCAGTGTGCCAGTGACTAGGACCAGACACGGTGTCATTTGCTTTGACTGTTTCTTTCTTTTCGGGAAGCTTGCTGCAGACCAGCCGCTGATCACCTGCAGACTGGCACCAATTGTGGCCACTACTTTAAGTAGTACAGGTTGAGTATCCTGTATCTGCAATGCTTGGAACCAGAAGTGTTCCGTATTTCAGATTTTTTTGGATTTTGGAATTCCCATTTGGAATAGCGTTGCATTTCGTTTGTTCATTGCTTGTGTTGTGCGTGAGATGGGAGGCTGGAGAGAGACTGAGGATCTGTGAAATGGCATGAATCCAAGCAAAGTGCTTGGTGTGAATCCCTCCCTCCCGCTCTTTCACAGATCCTCAGTCTCTCTCTTTTTGCTGCTAGCCAGCCACTACTACCTTCGGGGCAGCTGCAGCGTTCCTCTGATCTGAAAGGTGAATGAGCAGGAGTAGCACAGCTGCCACCTTGAAGGTGGAAGTGGGCAGATTGTGGCAAAAAAGAGAGAGACCGAGGATATGAGAGATGAAGGAGCAGGAGTGCTGCAGCCACTGTATCGAAGGTGGAGGCGGGTGGCTGGCAGCAAAAAGTGCTGGTTTTTGGAGGTTTCTGGATTTCTGGATAAGGGAGGATCAATCTGTACTGATCTAGCTCTGGGATGCCCTGCTGACAGAGTGTGAGCCCAGAAGTCCCAGGATATGTGGGGCTTAACATGTGCTGGTGAAAGGTGGCATTCACCAACCCACATGTTTGGGATTGAGGAGGAGAGACCTCGTTAGCTGCTTAGGCCAGATGTTTAGAAGCTGGCTAGAAAGTCATGCATCAGAGCTTGAGAAATCGAGGGCTCTAGAAAGAGCTGTCTTGCTCTTCGTATATCTATGTTTGCCCAAGGAGTGAGGTTTCCTCTGGGTCCCTTGGGTGGAGGCTGTACCATGTGGGAGGACATGGGAGAGGGCCTTCTCTGTGTGGTGTCCCGGTTATGAAATACCCTCATTTTAGAGTCCTGATTGGCACCAACATTGGTATCATTCTGGCAAGAAGTCCACAAACATGGCTTTTTATGCCTTAGAGCGTACCTGATTTTATCCAGTTTGCTCTTGTGCTGTGATTGACACTCTTTCAGAGTGTTTCAGTTGATTTTAAATAATCTGCTTTTAAGTGGCAAATTATTTAATGTATATCTCGTCTTTTAAAATCACTGTTACAGGTTGAGTATCCCTTACTGAAAAATCTGAAGTGCTCCAAAACTTTCAAAAAGTGGAAGCCAGTCTTCTTCCTGTAGGGAACATGAGGGAATTAGAGAGGCTTGCTTGGGACCCTGCACGCTGAGAAGGAAAAAAAAAAAAGGGCACCTGGCCGATCGAGAGACTTTGCAAACAGTGTACCCATGTGCATGAGATCCCAAGGGAGCCTCTGTAATTCCCTTGCTTTCCTTACAAGAAGAAGGCAAGAGAAGTGACAAAAGAGCAGACTCTACTTTGAAGGAACAGTATATATTGTCATGATGAATATGCAAAATATTCCAAAATCCAAAAATGAAATCCGAAACACCTCTCATCCTAAGCATTTTGGATAAGGGATATTGAAACTGCATTCTTATTCAGGTTCTTAACTGATTTTATTGTACACCTCCCTGAGATCTTTGGCTATAAGCATGGCTATAAGCATTAAATAAATAAATACCAATGGGGGGAGTAAGGAGGACAACCCCTCTCCTGCTCCCCCTTGCTTCCTGTCTTCTCAGGGAGCCCTCCTAGCCAACTGCACTGTGGGGAGGTGTCTCTTTGGTTGCATTTGGTGAGGTCTTGACAAGAGAAATGGCTCCTCTCACTTTCTCTCATTTACAATCTATGATCGTGTGTATATCTGCATAACTCTGCTGGAGTCTTAGGGAAAGGACCTGTGACTATGCCTCTCCACTGACCTGGAAACAGCAAAAATCTTTTTGTTTAGTCAGGCCTTTGGCTGCTGTTGCAGAAGGGCCTGCCTTTAACAGGATCTGATACATCCTGTGATCCTGCCATTTGGAATGCTTTTTACTGATTTTGACATGATTGCCTATTTGTTTTTCTTTATCTTAAATAATTTTTATTAAGAATTTTTTTAAAAAGCATTAAGAGTAATAGATATTAGAAGGAAAAAGAAAAGATAGAAAACTAAAATAAAATAAAAATTGAAATTGCTGAACAAAGAGGAGGAGAGGGAAGAGTGACTTCCAATCTTCCTTTTGGCAGATATATGTGTGTGTATGTATATATGTGTATATATATGTGTGTGTGTATGTGTACCACTGTTTTTGTTTTTTAACATCTGCCACGTCCCTTGTTTTATTTTGCTTTACGTATACTGTAAGTTGTCCTGGGTCCCCTATTGGAAGAATGGTGGGGGATAGAAATTAAGTAAATAAGGCAAGAGAGACCACAGAGGAATCAAGCCGGCTGCTGCCTGAGAGCGAGGTGGGATTGGCTGTGCCTTCCTCTTGGTGTTCTGCTTCGATTTGCTGCGTGAGGATTGCTTCCTGTCTGTGTTCTCTCTCTCCCCCAGTTCTCCACAGCGGTGCTGGTGGGGCTCTACCTCTTTGAGCACTTTCCGGGCCTGATGATCGGCGTGGGCCTCTTTACCAACCTGGTTTACTTTGGATTACTGCAGACCTTCCCTTTCATCATGTTGACCTCTCCAAACTTCATACTCTCCTGCGGTAAGTGCCTGTGCGGGGAGGTTCCTTACACCCCAGTGGCAGGACAGAAATTTTGAACCTTGCTGGAACCTTGAGAAGCTCAGCTGTTGCTTTCTTACAGGGATGGATGCCTTGCCATCATGGGTGAGGAAAGAACCCACATTTTGTCAGACTTACGGGGCTGGGCACAGACTTGAGCACAAGATAAACTGGTAGTGTGGGGAGGCAGTTGAGGTGGGCATGATTGAAGCTGTGGCATGCCACTGGCAGCGATTTGGCAATATCACCCCCAGTACAGTGTGGGCTAGAAGGATGCCTCTTTCTTCAAAGCAAAACAGAATCTCTGAAAACTTGTTCTTGCATCAGATTTCATAGTCTGGGCTACAAACAATATTCAGTCAGCTTGTGGGGAGGGGCACAGCTGCTTGAAGGGGCTCTGTGTGTGTGTGTGTGTGTGTGTGTGTGTGTGTGTGTGTGTAGAAAATGCTGGAGAGACTGTTTTTCATCTGTCCATTTGCTTTCTCCTCTGGCAGTGCTGGTTGTGCTGAATCACTACCTGGCGTTCCAGTATTTTGCAGAAGAGTATTATCCGTTCTCAGAGGTAAGAAAGGTCATTCTGTATTTTCTGGGGCCAGGAGAAGACAGAGGAAAAGGTGCCAGCCCAAAGTTGAAAGTATTTTAATGTATTTGTTACCTATATCTTGCCCTTCTTTCCAAGGATTTGAAGGCAGCACGCACGATCTATTTGCCTGCACTTTCCTAACTGCTTAAGAGCTTCTTTGTTTTAAAAAAAGGATCAGCCCAGGAGTGTAGAATTATTACAGAAAGCCACATTTGAACAAACAGGCTACCCAACAAGGCAACCATGTCTTCCAGTGGCTGCTCTTAAGCATTGCTTTCTACAAACTAAAAGATGCCTGCAGCTCAGGAGGTGGAAGGTCTGCCCCATCCCCACATTTTCTCTGGCAGAAAGGGACCCCAGTCAGAAGTTCTCTCTCTAAGCAGGGGGTTACATTTTGACACCCGTGTTTTTAGAGCTAGGGCTTCAGTGAGGGTTTGCTTACTGGCTCGACCAGCTTCTGTTCTAGAATATAGAGCTGGAAGAGACCCTAAGAGCCATCCCGTCCAGCCCCCTTCTGCCATGCAGGAAGATACAATCAAAGCCCTTGCTTTGACAGACGGCCATCCAGCCTCTCTTTAAAAACCTCCAAAGAAAGAGACTCCACCACACTCCATTGACGCAGTAGCATATTCTACTGTCCAACTGCTCTTATCGCCAGGAAGTTCTTCCTAATGTTTAGGTGGAATCTCTTTTCCTCTAGGTTGAAACCACTGCTCTCTGTCCTGGTCTCTGGAGCAGCAGAAAACAAGCTTGCTCCATCTTCCATATGACATCCCTTCAAATATTTAAACATAGCTATCATGTCACCCCTTAACCTTCTCTTGTCCAGGCTGAACGTACCCAGCTCACTGAGCCACGCCTCATAGGGTTTCATGACTTCCAGGCCTTCGACTATTTTGGTCTCCCTCCTCTGGACACATCCCAGCGTGTCAATATCCTTCCTGAGCAGCGGTGCCCAGAACTGGACACAGGATTCCAGGCGGGGTCTGACCAAAGCAGAACCAAAGTTCCAATGAGGGAATTAAATTTTTTCTTTAACTAGTTCCAGTCAGCAGTCTGGCTGCAGCATTTTTGGATCTCTTGAACTTCCTGTGGCAGTTCAGTTAAAATTACACCTGGCCGCCTCCTAAACGGGTAGGACGTAAAAATTGTCCCCTAAATAAAGTAAATCAAAATCAGAAATGGTTTCTGATCTCTTCCAGCCTGCCCAAAATGTGTTAGTGTGCCTTGCTGCAGGGGTTAAAATTGACCCCTGGAGCAGCTGCCCACCTGTCTTGTGGAGCAGAGAGCAGACCTTCTAAGGGTCTTGCCGTTTGTCCATGTCAGTGTGCCGGACGGTTGAAACTCTGCCGGAAACAGAATTGCCTCTCTTTGGGCAAGAGCTGTGGGAGACACCGTCTGTTGCAGGAGTGAGGCAGAGTGGCTGGTGGTTTTGTCTTGACCCTTCTGTCCCTGTTTCCTCCACAGGTTCTTGCTTACTTTACCTTCTGTCTGTGGCTGATCCCCTTTGCCTTCTTTGTGTCTTTGTCAGCCGGGGAGAACGTGCTGCCTTCCACAGTGCAGCCCGGAGGTGAGCTCTAGAGGCCAGTCTTCGGCATCCGGGGTGATGGGGGAACTGACACAATCGGAGTGATGGTTTTGTCAGGGAATGGCAGATGGTGCCATGGAGGCCACATAGAATCACAAGATCACAGAGTTGGAAGAGACCCCAAGGGCCATCCAGTCTAACCCCATTCCGCCATGGAGGAATACATCATCAAAGCATTCCGGAAAGATGGCCACCCAGCCTCTGTTTAAAAGCCCTCAAAGAAGGAGACTCTCACACTTGAGGCCGCAGCATATTCCACTGTCAAACAGCTCCTACCATCAGGAAGTTCTTCCTAAGGTTTAGGTGGAATATCTTTTCCTTTAGTGTGAAGCCATTGCCCCATGCTGTCCTAGTCTCTGGAGCAACGGAAAACAAGCCTGTTCCCTCCTCAACATGACATCCCTTCAAATATTTAAACAAGGCTATCATGTCCTCTCTTAACCTTCTCTCCTCCAGGCTAAACATCCCCAGCTCCCTAAGCCGCTCCTCATAGGGTGTCATGACCAGAGGAGAGCCACCGGAATAGATGGGTTTGCCTAAGCATTCGCTCACCATTCAGCAAGGGATTCAGTGGGCCTTCTCTGCTTGGAATCACCAACAAGATTCCAGCCCTGTTTTACAGAACAAGGGGAACTATAGCTGACATCCTGTTCACTGATAGCCGAGCAAAACATTACACCAGGGTAGCTGCACTGAAATTAAGGGAGAGTGTTGTTGCGAAGTTTGTGATCCTGCTGCTGTGTGCTCTCTCGTGCAACAGCCAGTCCAGCTCCCCACCCGACACTAAGGACCTCACTTACAGAATCTTTTAGGCAGTCCCCCAGGCGCACACAATAGTTTACGCTGCTGTAGCAGCCACCTTGAATGTTCTAACGCTCTCCAAGTGAGTGTAGCCACTTCTGTAATGGCATTTTTGTTGGCATAAGGCCATAAAAAGATTCAGGCAGAGGCAGAGGGGCAGGTGAAGCAGGGGCTGGAAAAGTCTGCACACAGGCCAGTCTGATTAGGTTTTGTCTTCTTTTCTTTGTCCCCTCAGACGACGTGGTGTCAAACTACTTCACAAAAGGGAAGCGGGGAAAGCGCTCTGGCATCCTCGTCATCTTCTCCTTCATCAAGGAAGCCATCTTGCCAACCCGCCAAAAGATATATTGATCTTGCCTCCACACTTCCCCTTCTGTGACTTCTGTTCAGCCAAGCGCCATGCGAGGTTACCGGTCCTCAAAGTTCACCTCTCCCTCACGTCTCTCCGAGGGAGAAATGTTCGGGATGAACAAATTGCGAAATGCAGAGCCAAGCAACCACAGGCATTGACAGCCCACGCCCTGGCAGAATTGCTGCTTGGGCCACTCTGGGTTTTTTTGGATAGTTTTCTTGTGTGGAAGATGTGGTTCAAGAACCCTTCTAGAACATGGGATCCTGCAAGTTCTCTTTGCTTTCTGGATGGAGCTTGGGATAAGCTGCCATGGTTCCTGTTTAAAGCCAAAACATTTTTCCGAAAAGGTGCTTTCTCCACGGGCCTGTCTCTCCCTTGGTGTGAAGGCACTGGGGGTTTAATGGGACAGGGTTGCGCAGACTTACAGTCAAGGCCAGAGGGTTCTTTCCAGCTGTTTGCAGGGTGGAAGTCTGTGGAGAAGGAAGGGAGAGACTCAACCTCCATAAGCACTTCTTGCCCAACGCCTACCTGACTTTGGTGGAGAGATGGTCAGTTTGCCAATTCCTTCATCAGTCTTGGGCGATGTTTCCAGAGACACTTTGGTGATCAGCCTTCTGTGTAAATGAATCCTGGCTTTGGGGAACCAGGGATCTCTTCTTCCACCATTTGTACTGGAAGTCTCTACTTCAGGATGCTTGGGGGCAAGAGGAGTCTCTGCAGATACTTTTTTTTTTAAATTGGGCAATCTAGAGAGGATTATTTGCACAGGTTTCTTAGATCTCCACCTCTCCTTCAGTATTTGACTTGAATACATTGAAAACCCTGTTCAAAAATGAAGATTGCTGGCATATCCTCCTCTTGCGGAGGTTTTACCCACTTGGAACCTGCCACACAGAGTGAAAACCCAGCTGTATGAGGTACTGGAGAGCAAAGAGGCAAAGGCAGTGTGGCTGCTCACACAGAGATGACAGAAGAGGCTGCTGATGGGGACTGGCACGGAAAGGGCTTTTTGATTTTATTAGAGTGCAGAATCCAGTTCCCTTGGCATCTCGAGTCGGGCCAGTCATCTTCCTGCTCTGGATTCACAGACTAAGGAAGATGCTCCTCAGCAGCTGGGAGGTTCTGAACCCCTGCAACAGCAGGCAGATGATGCTGACACAATATCATTTTGTTCTTTCTTAAATTAATTGAAGTTTGGTTTTTGTTTTTAGCACACAAGTTCTGTGTTAATAAAGGTGTTAGGTGAAATTTGCCTTAAAAGCAAAAAGGTGAACAGCTCCTTCCGCTCTCCTGGGTGTCTCGTTGAAACCACAGCTCTGAGCTCTGAGGTGGCACATTGCGCAAAGCTGTGAGTAGAATACAGGCATCCCTTGCTTTTTGTCAACTTATCTTTGATGTTCTGCTCTTTCAGTACTGTTAGTTCAGCAAGGGCTCTGCTCTTCCATTGGTAGTTCTTCGTGCCTATGGAGGCTCAGTTGGGAGTGCTCGTGTGTGCATTGCTGCTTACAGAGTGCGGGGAAGGCACCAAGCCAGCAATGGACACTTGTTTGGGTCTGTGCTCACTGCTTGCAAAGCCTGTCAGTTGACTTGGCACCTTTCCCCCCATGAGCTTATTTTGGATCCCTCGCGCACAGCGTTTGCAAAGCTATCTCGGGAATATAGGTGCCATGCCGACTGGGAGACTTAACAAGCACACGCGGTCGGTCACTCCCAACTGAACCTCTGTAATTCCCTCACATTTTCTATAGGAAGGAGACGGGGTTCCACTTTTCGACCAATTTCTGATAGTGCTCCAGCCCTTAACCCATCCGATAAGTGAGGGATGCCTGCACTGAGAGGTGCGCCTGCTGGTGCTGCTGTTGCCCCATTGGTAAACCCTGTCCCGGGGTCTACAACTTTGATATAAAATATAATCTAATACACCAGAGAGGTCACCCGGCTGAGCACGTAGGCAGCAACGGTCGTACAGTCAGAAAACCAGGTCAGGCCAGTAAACTCCCCCGTCACGTAGCCACAGGAGACCTCAAGCTGTGCCAACCCATAGTGGACAAAAGGTCTTCAGCCTTTGAGGAGCCAACTTAAAGGGATTAAGGTGCTTTCCCACAAGTTGGGCACTGGTAGCAATAAAATCTTACCAGGCAAGGACTATCTACATAAACTGACACCGCAACTCAAAGTGGTGGAAGATCCTGCCACTTTGGTAACACCTTGTTATTTTCTAATATCAAAGGAGGTGCCAGTGTGGAGTTGTTTTTCCGTTGCCACCCTCTTTTGTTCTCCCTGGGAGAGGATTTGCCCTCAAGGTACATTTTCCCAACAAATAGTCCCTGTTTTTGGCTGGTTCTTTGGATAACTCCCAGTCATACCAACAGACCTTTCCTCCCGGCAGCCGAGTAATCCTCTCAATGTCGTTTCGCTGAGCTTTACTTCTTTCGCTGCTTTCTCGGACCAAAGACTTCAGGAAAAGGTGCAGTATCACCTTAACTACGAATCCTCTGATAGTCCCTTAAATTTCCACTCTTTGCCTTTCTATAGGGCTTGAATGCGTGTGGGAGTGAATGCGTGAGACTTCGGTTCAGTAAAGTCATTTATTGGATCTTTTTGTGTGGTTTTTGGCTTGGCCTGATCCCGTAAAAATTGGGTAAAAGATCTCGCTAGGTTACCCTGCCTCTTGTATTGCTATCGTTTGTGCTCTGTTGAGTTTACCTTCCCCATCAAGAGGAGCGCATTAAGGCGTCCCTCTGGGACCCCCAAAATTTCAGGGTAACACTGCACCTTCCAGCTCTGGCCGGAACATTGTGCAGAGAATGCTGGCGCCAGCCACGTGCAGACGGGATTGGGGCCAAGCCAAAAGAACAGGGAGGTTTCTGTGGCAAGGAGGGAAAGGCCCGGCTGAATCCGAACTTCCTTTCTTCAAGGCTTGGAAGATGGCCACCGTGTTCCCTTCTGAATCTGTAGTGTTGTTCAGGAGCTTCTGGGATGCCAGCTCGTAGATGAGGCACCTGAGCAGCTTAGTTCTCTCGCCCACCTGCAGCTCAGAGACTGTCACCACCCTCCTGTACTGCGTCCAGCCAGTCAGCGTCCTGCAGCAGAGCTTTACCCATTTCATCACCTGAGGCACACTGGGCTTTCTTGCTTGTGGGATGGGTTCACTGCCTGCGGAAGGTCCCATCTTAATCTCCCCAGCAGCTCTCAGGTCTCTACAAGGCTGGAAAAGAGCGAGAGTGTCTGCTCTGAGCAGATGGCAATGTGGGCAGACTCCCTGGTCTGTGCTCCGAAGGCATCTCTGTTACGGAGAGCCCGCGTTGGGAGACACCTGTCCACCGGGTCGCTGTGCCTCCGTTCTACTAAGTGCAGCAGAACGGCCTCCTCCCCAACAAGGCCATTGCTGTGTTGTTGAAGAGCAGGCAGATTAGCCAGGATGCATCCGGCCATTTTCCTGTAGTGGGAAATGCTGTGACAAGAGTCCACAGGAACTTCTGGCGTCCTTGGGAAGACCCTTGCAGATGAGGTCGTAACAGCAGATCCAGCTGCAGGAAAAGAGATTCAGAAATCCCTATGGAAAATGGCATAGGGCGGCAGCTGAAGCGGAGGGAAATAATCTGCGCAAAACCAAGTCCTCAGAAGTTAAATGTGTGAATGTGGAGGGAATGACCCTACAGGCCTTCACCAGCCACTTCCTGCCTCTAGGTTGGCCTTTATTTTTCTTATACAGGCATTGAACTCTTATATATACCTGCTATGTTGTTGTTGTTGTGTCCCTTCAAGTCCTTTTCTACCCATGGCGACCCTATCAGAGGGTGCTTCTCGGCAAGATTTACTCCGAGAGGGTTTCTCTCTGCTTTCCTCGGAGGCTGAGAGAGTATTGACTTCCAAAGGTCACGCGCTGGGTTTCCATGGCTGGGCAGGGATTTGAACCCTGGTCTTTAGAGGCGTAGTGCAGTGCTCAGACCCTGACACCATGGTGCCTCTGCACCTGGTACACCACTTTTCAAAGTGACAGCTGCGCCACTCTGTTCTGGTATAAAAAGGAAGGGGAAGGGAGAGAAGTCCAGTGACATTTTTAAAGACTGATTTATTCTCATTCGAAGAACCTCATCAGCCTGTTTTAGCCTGAGAAGACATAAAGGAATCCAGTAGCATCTTCGAGACTAACCGGGAAGCAGAAATTTCCACAAAATTTCACAAAAGCATATGCTAGAAATGTCTGCTTCCCAGTTGGGTCTCTGAGGTACTACTGGATTCCTCTGTGGTTTATTTCAGGCTGAGTTTTCACGGATTTCAACCCATTCTTCAGACACTGTACTATAGCAAGGCGTCCAAAGAAGGGGACTGAGAAGCTGTAAAGGTAAAACAAATGCCTCAAGTCCTGGAGGTGTCCCTAGATTCCTCCCTCTCCCGTTATTCTCTTTCTCACCCATGGGCTGTTTCCACTACGCTGCACTGACGGCCAGCTGGAGAGGCAGTGCGGTAGAGCGGCCGGGGTCTTTCTCACTGGGAAGCCGTGAGCTACTCGGCATTCCTCGACCCAACCTACCTCGCAAGGTTTTTGTGAGAATAAAGCACAGAAGATCACGTACGCCACTCCTGGGCTCCTGCAAAGAAGGTCAGGATGGAAATAGAAGAACCGTAGCATTATAGGAGTTGGAAGCGGTCTCCTGGGCTACTGAGTCCAGCGCTCTGTTCAATAAAAGATCTCCAGCAGGAGCATCCCTCGCAGACAACCTATCCAGCCTGTTTTGGAAGATCTCGAGAGAAAGAGACTGTACCATCTCTCTAGGCCATTGGTTCCACTGCCAAACCGCCCTTACTGTCAAGAAGTTCCTTCTAATGTTTAATCAAAATCTATCCTGTAACTTCAAACCATTAGACCTGGTCTTGCCCTCTGGGGTTGCTGTCCCCTTCTCAGCTCCTTCAACCTTTCCTCATATGTTTCATTTGCCACCCCTCTTGTCATCCTTGCTGCCCATTCTAAGATGGTCTCATGCGGTCCCACCGACAAGAACTGTGGGCTTGTTCTTTCAGTGAATGCCTGTAGGATCACGGAAGAGGTGGGGTGCAGACCCTGCCGTGTGGGCATTCTTTCCCAAGGTAACTCCGTGGCCCCCTGAACATATCACAATTCAACAGTTAATTGAGGGCTGGTTATTTCAGGACAACTGACTGCGTCAGCGATCGCCATAAGGACTTGGAATTCGCACCCTGTTCCAAAAATCTGAATATGCAGAGACTACCGAATTCCACGCCAGACTGATGTAATCTCGTGCTGGCTGTCCAACCTCTTGAACCCCCATTGCGCACTGAGTGAGGACGCTAGATTTCAAAAACTGCCGTTAACTGAGATGCTTTAATGCTCTCTTTGGTTCCTTATGTGCTCACAGCCAGTGTGGGGAAGATGTCCTGCCCAACAGATGAATCTCCCTCCAGCTTCTTGATGGGCGATCTCTGCCACTCTGCCCGTGCCATTGGGGCAGGGTATCTTTTTAAAAGAAAAAATTAATCCGGGTCATTTGGCGCACAGCCCAAGAGCACGTGAAAGAGTTAATTAGTCCTGATGGCTGCCAATTTTACTCAGGAGAGAGGAGGAGGAGGAGGAGGAGGCGGTCAAGGTCTCTTTGGCCCTGGCACAGCTTGAGTCCACCCTCGGGGAGAGCGCCGTGGGGTCTCCGTAGGTAGAGATGTGGGCCTTCAGCGTGCCCATGAAGGCAGGGTCCAGCGTCTGCCGTAAACTCACAGCCATCTGGTCTGTCCACTTATGTTCGGGGGCTGAGGATCGCTTGTGTTTCAAATTATAGAGGTGTGTGGGACGGAAATCCTTCGGGACCTCCAGGCGGGGGGGCCAGCTTTGGGGGAAGAGGCCCTTCTCCAAGACCTCAAAAGGCAGGTCAGGCACAAAGGGAGCCTTGCCCATGTTATCAACCTGGATCTCTGTCTCCCCAAAGGCATTCTTGAAGAGGAAGAGGAAGGAGGTGAAGTCCGGAACCGCAGCCTTCTCCGGGTCGACCCCCAACCGGATGGTGTTGGGCCGGAAAATGCGTGTGGATGGCTCAGAGGAAGGGTTGGTGCTGGCGTTCCACGGTTGTCGCCGCCGGATCTTTGGCAGCGTGTCAGGGACACTGGCCGGGATTGGCGTGGTGGGCGAAGCGACTGGGTTGATGATTCTTCCGGAAAAGTTCCGGAGAGACACGGACAGATGCCTCTTTTCCACAAAGGTCACGATACGATTGGAGAGGGGAGGCAAATGCTTTTTGGCCAGCCATTCTTGAAATGCCACGGCATTAGAGAAATCCACCTCCATCTGCAACAAAAAATGGAGAATCGGGGAAGTTTGGCAGTTTCTGAGGGAACACACTCCCTAATGCACCCTTCCTTAGACAGAACCTGAATCACTGACACTTCAAAACTCCCATTTATAATACCTGGTAACACTTTAATTTCTCTTCAGATTATATAAATCTTTTGCCTTTTAGTAATGCCTGGGGGGCTGTGAAGCTGAGAGATAATAGAGAATGTGTTTCTTCTGTAAGAGCTGTAACTCCAAGGCTATGAATATGTGGCCCTTGAAAATTCATATGCATACATATGTATACTAATTCATATGTATACCTTGAAAATTCATATGTATACATATGTGCACCTAGAAGTTGTTTGATTTTCAGTACCTGTTAATTAATTTTCGTTAATGTCAATGTATCCATGCATTTGAAATCTGTAGTGCCATCTTCAGTCACTAGATGGTGCACTTCCCTCCCTAGTGCATAGCTTTGCGGTTCATACAGGTTTTAACTAGAGGAAGCCGTCTGAAAGACAGCACTGTAGGCCTGCCCCCCCCCCACCTTCTCTCATGGTTTAAGGCAGCCCACTTCCTAAGGGGGCCCTGGCCAAGCTCCTCCTTAAGAAAGAGGGAAGGGCACGCTGCGTGGCACCAGGCATGCCTAGGGGTCCCTCTGTCTGTGGGTTCCCTCAGGCGTGACAGGCAGAAGGTGCCCATCAAAAGTTTCAGTTCATCCAAGCAAGGGCTATCCTATGCTGTGTGAATGTGGACGCTGTCACTTATGTGTCCATGTGTGCAACCAGAGTATGATGACAAATATTTCAAAAAATACCACGTTGTCCACCGTGCGCATCTCACCTCTGAGAGGTAAGAAGTTTCAGGGATCTAGAGTTTATTCAGGGTTCACCTTTCTCAATAGTAGGTCACTAGATGCTTAAGGCATTTTGTGATAATAAAGTTTCTGTACAGATTCATACAAGCTGAGGAAGCTCCACAGCACAAGCGCCACTGAGATTGCTGTCCCTCGCGGGATGTTCAGGGAAGCCACAAGCCTCCCAGGATTTCCTCGTCCCAGTTCCAGGGTGGAGTGACTTCCGACGACGCGCACAGATCTCGTTCTCTCATCTCCGAGGCTTGCGGGGATCCCGAAAAGGTCATTCAGACTAACCTCAAACCCACCATGCTATTAAATTCCCAGCTTAAATTCAGATCATTTCTCGCATCTCTAATGTGCCCTCCCACACTGCATAAATACTCATGAGGGTGGCCCAGGGCTGGGGTTGGTTACTAGCTGGAGTGTGGGTGACTGAAATAGCCACGGAGGGGACCTCTCTCTCCTGGAGCCAACCTGTGATGCCTCTGACCTGCTGCCGCCTGAGGAATTGTTCTCGCCTCATCTCACACTCCTCCTTGACTTCGTTCAGTCTGCGCATCTCCCGAGCCAAGTTCGCCTTGTCTGTTTTCCACATGGCACTGGCAAGGTATCTGTGGAGACACGAGGAATGGCCTTGAATGGGTGCGCAGACAACTGACTGCTGCTGCTGTTACCCTGCCTTTCCCACAAAATTAGGACTCAAACTGGCTAGCAGTTTAAAAGAACAATACAACTAAAGACAGAATTAAACCATTTACAGTGTTAAAAATAATTACACCCCGGTAGAAGAATAAAATGTAATTTTAAAAGATTTTAAAACAAACAGCAACTAAAACAATACAGCACCCTCCAGCCTATTCTTTGAAAATGTTCTGTCTGGATAAAAAGGTTTTAGCCTGCCGATGGAAGGAAACAAGGAGAGGGGTGTTCCGGTCCCCCTGGGAAGGGCGTTCCGGAGTCGAGGGGCAGCCACCGAGAAGGCCGTCTCCTGAATGCCCACCGGCTGCGCTTCCGATGGCGGTGGGACCGCAGAAGGGCCTCTCCTGACGAGCTCAGAGCTTGGGCCGGCGTGGACAGGGCGACACAGTCTGACCGGCAAACACCCCCGTGCTCATCAAACACCACAGAATTTTGCCCAAGAGCCTCAACTTCCTGCGGCGTTCGTTCCGGCAGCCCCCAGAACCGAAGCAAAGCCTGGGTGGCTACGGTGCGTGTATGAGATGATCGCTCGGCTGCAGAAAGGATGCCGTCAGGATCGGGCACGGGAAATGAGGTCCCTGTAGGGGACAACTGCTTATGCTATATACCGTAACGTCTCACGCGTATTCAAATTGGAATTCAGGACTACCCCGAGCAGAGTCTCTTTAAACGGGACTTGCTTCCGCCTGTTCCAAACTCAGGCTGTCGCTGAGAAAAAGCTTCCGGGCAAGCCTTCTGAGGCAGGTGGTGCCCCAGTCTCTTTCACACGGTGCAACGACAGGACTTTGATACCGCTTGAACTGCCATGGCTCCGTCTTACGGACTCCATGGATATGTAGTTTCATGAGACACAATTCTCCCTCCGCATTCACGGGTTAGGCTCTGGCCCCTCCCCGCCCGTTCTCCTCCTCCTATGCCCTTGTGTTTTGCTGGTGCGGAGAAAGAAGGAACGTCTGCTGAGGCGAAAGGAAAGGAAAGTGGCGGCGGTGGGGGGGGGACGGGGGGCTTGTGCTTTCCCTGTGCCCTCTGGAGCCCTCCCCTCCCGTTTCCTTGCCTCTGCCTTGTGCTGAAAACTTGCAGGAGGCAAAAAGAGAGGCAACGGAACGGCGGAAGATGCGTGCGCGCCCGCTTTCCCCCGTGCCCTCTGGAGCCCTCTCCTCCCGTTGCTGTGCCTCCGCAGTGGCGCTGAGGACGCGAGGCGACAGAAAACGGAGTGCTTTCCCCGTGCCCTCCAGAGCTCTCCCCTCCCATCTCCTTGCCCTGCTGCCCTGCGCTGAGAACTTCCTGAGAACCTGCGCCTAGGCAAAAGGTAAGGTCGTTGGGGGGCACGCACGTGCCTTCCTTCTCCCCTCCGGAGCTCCCCCCTCTCATGGAGAAGGAAGGATCCCAGGCCAGAGCCCCGGAAGGGAAGGGGAGGTGGAGCATTTGCACTAAGGACACATGTCCCGCAAGGGCAATTTGCCTGTGCGAGTTGTGCACCCACAACTGTGACGAAGACCACCCAACTTGTGGCTTGAAGCACACTGCAGGACAAGGTGGACGATGGTCTCCACGGTACCCTGGGGTGTCTCTTACCCGTAACGCCTTGACGCGGGCTACTCACTTAGCACAGGCTCTGTGGCCCCACATTCTGGACAGGTCGATGGGCTTCTGCCCCTCCATGTCCTTAGCGTGGACATCAGCCCCGGCCTCGATCAGAACCTTGACGCACTTTTCATGGCCCTCGCTTGCTGCCTTGTGAAGTGGAGTCACTCCACTTTGGTTCTGCCTGGAAAGTGTTTTATTCAGGGTTTTAGAAATTCATGCAAACTTGAACTCGGAGTGCATTCATTTAAAAAAAAAGTCATGAGATAAATTTATTCTAACGTGCTTCTCCCACTGTGAATAGTAAACAATTACTGCACGAGTGAAAAAAAAAAAAGACACCCAGAACCTAACTGCCCCCAAGAACTAAGGGGTCTGCACTCCTGCTGACTTTTAAATGCCTTCTGACTACAAGCTTCTGCAAGATTGAAATGGGTGGGGTGAGAATTAAAGGATGGAAGGAGGACTGCTCAGGGGGCAAAGACACGCTGGCCGAGAAGCAAGATCGGGGTCAGACAATCTGAATGCCTACTTGTGGAGTGACACACAGACTGTGTCGAATGGCAACACAGTGCAACACAATGCACATGAAAGACCTGGCAGGGATGTAGTGGCGAGGAGGAGGGCAAAATGACAGCACTGCCCCCATGAATGAAAATTCTGCTCCCCCATGAAATTTGCCTTCACTCCCAAATTTCTACCACTGTAGAGACACTGAAAATGGTTCACATCTGGAACCCCTCTTCTATTTGCTGTGCTCACATTCTAGAACTTTGTCCTTAGTTCTCCTAAAACTTTCTCCCCCCCCCCCACTATTCCCCCAGAGATCCTTCAATTTCCCTCGGAGACAGAGGGTTGCAGGTCAAGCCCCATTCTTGGGTTCTCTGAAACCAACGATGGAGGACACACAGCTTTTACAGTGTTGGCCACCATTTTATACAATCCCCTCCCCGGGGAAATGTGCGAGACAGGAATATATCGCTTCCAGCAATCTGGGGAAGAAAAGAATGAAGCTTCATTTCGCCTAAGGACTCTCATTCCCTGCTTTCCATTCATGGTGTCCTTTTTGAGATTTGTGGGTTTACTCCTGGTTTTGGTGTACGAAATGAATCCAGATTTGCTACAGGCTTTGGCTCTCTTGATACGGAAGACTGAGCTAGAAAGAGAACGAAATAAAGCAAGCCAGCCTCCCACGAGTAAGCCATGTCTTGTTCATCATACATGGACCACCCTCCCTCCCCGTGGCCGGTTGTGATGGGAAGCCCCCTCCCCGGTGCTTACACGTTGACTTTGGCCCCTTTGTGGATGAGGTACTGCAGGCACTCCAGCGCCATGGCCCCATTCTCCTTGGTCAGCACGAGGTGGATGGGCCGCCAGCCAGTCACGCTGGCCAGGTCCACGTTGGCACTATACTTCTCAACCAGCATCCGCATGCAGTCCAGGCGGCCGCGCAAAGCTGCGGTGTGAAGGGCAGAAAAACCCTGGCGCGGGTGAAAAAAGAGGGAAATGAGCTGTTCGTATTTTGTCTGAGCTAAAAATATTGCTTTCAGTGCACCGCAGCCTCTGTCCTGATCCCGCTGAAACTGGCCTGAGCACAGATGGGATGCCAAACTCCTGTCATCAGTGCTGAGAAATGAAAGCATTCCTTCCTCTATACAGGCACACCTCCGTTGACAAAGCCTCTCGTAGTGTAGCTACTTTTTACGGGTTTTTCACACTCACAAAGACCCCACCTTTCATCCTCATCCTCTGTCTAGCTGGAAGTTTTGTTTTTAATCCAGCATCTGCTTTGGTCACAGAATCATAGAAATGTGGAGTTGGAAGAGACCCCAGGGGCCATCCAGTCCAACCCCCTGCCATGCAGGAACACCCTCAAAGCACTCCCAACAGATGGCCCTCCAGCGTCTCCTTAAAAACCTCCAAGGAAGGAGACTCCACCACACTCTGAGGCAGCAGATTCCACTGCCGGACAGCCCTGACTGTCAGGAAGTTCTTCCTGAGGTTCAGGTGGAATCTCCTTTCCTGCAGCTTGAATCCATTGCTCCTTGTCCTGGTCTCTGGAGCAGCAGAAAACAAGCCCTCTCCTTCCTCTACATGGCATCCCTTCAAATATTTAAACATGGCTATCATGTCCCCTCTTAACCTTCTCTTCTGCAGACTGAACATACCCAGCTCTCTAAGTCTATCCTCATAGGGCATGGCTTCCAGGCCCTTCACCATTTTGGTCGCCCTCCTCTGGACCTGCTCCAGCCTGACCATGTCCTTCTTGAATTGGGGTGCCCAGAACTGGACACAGGATTCAAGATGAGGTCTAACCAAAGCAGGGTAGGGTGGTACCAGTACCTCCCTCGATCTGGATACCAAACTCCTATTGATGCAGCCGAGAATTGCGTTGGCTTTCTTGGCTGCCGCATCACACTGCTGACTCATGTTCAGCTTGTGGTCTATTAAGACTCCTAGATCCCTTTCACACATACTCCCATCCAGCCACGTGTCCCCCATCCGATATTTCTGCATTCCATTTTTTCTACCTAAGTGTAGGACCTTACACTTCTCTCTGTTGAATTCCATTTTGTTAGCTTTGGCCCAGCTCTCCAATCTATCCAGGTCATTTTCAATTTTGATCCTGTCCTCTGGCGTATTAGCAACCTCTCCCAATTTGGTCATGCCTCTCCTGGAATCCTGTGTCCAGTTCTGTGCACCACAATTCAGGAAGGATATTGACAAGCTGGAACGGGTCCAGAGGAAGGGGCCCAAAAGGATAAAAAGCCTGGAAACCATGAAGCCCTGTGAGGAGTGCCTTAGGGAGATGGAGATGTTTAGCCTGGTGGAGAGAAGGTGGACACGAAAGCCATGTTTAAATATTTGACGGGATGCCATATGGAGGACGGAGCAAGCCCGCTTTATGCTGCTCCAGAGACTGGGACACTACAGAGCCATGGCTCCAAACTACAGGAAAAGAGATTCCACGTAAATGTTTGGAAACACTTTCTGATGGTAAGAGCACTTTTGACATGGAATATGCAGCTGCCCCAGTGGAGTGTGGTGGTCTCCTCTTTTGGAGGTTTTTAAGCAGAGGCTGGATGGGAGGGGTTTGCTTGTGTCTTCCTGCCTGGCAGAAGGGGGTTGGACTGGGTGGCCCCTGGGGGTCTCTTTCAGCTCTGTGATTCTATCAGCACTGGGAGGATGGTGATGGAGGGCCGGTGGAACACAGACACTTAGTGCGGGGCTGCAGCAGTGTTTTTGCCACACACAATGAAGTAAAGCCTGAGCTAGGAAAGAATGGGATTCTATCCTAGCTGATCCTGCTGCAGCCGTGTGCGGACCTACAGCAGGCAAGGTAAACGGCAGCTGCCTCCAGAATCCCGCACTGAGCATGCGTAAGAACAAAACAGACAGGAAAGGGAACAGCAGATAAGCCTGCCTCTTTGGTTCCCCCAATAATTTTTAAACAAAGCATAGACCTTTATGTATGGCCATCATAATGGGAATGGTAAATGGAGGCTGGCGAAAGAAAGTCATCTCTGGATTCATTTTGGAAGATGCCTTCAGGCAGTCTCTAGAGGGTTCCGAATGTTTTTGTCTATTTCTGTAAGACTCACCCGATCTGGTTGTTTCCTTTCAAATGCACCTACTGTTAGATCTGGAAAAACGTTTGCTGAGACATGTTGAACTCTATCGCCATTTCCGCACTAGCCTGTTATAGCGCTACGATTCCACTTTCATCGTCCTATGGAATCCTGGGGTTTGCCGTTTCGGGAGGGGCCGGCCGGCCCCTCCCGAAACGGCAAACCCCAGGATTCCATAGGACGTTGAAAGTGGAATTGTAGCGCTATAACAGGCTAGTGCGGAAATGGCCTATGTGTGTGTGGTGGAGCGACCACACATGTTCTTTCCATGTTATTTCTACCTCTCGCACCAAATATTCTGTTAAAGACGTCATGCCCAGGAACGCATCTGCTGTGTTAACTGAGGTATACCTGTACAACTACAATACCTTTTGATATCCAGGGCTGTGGTTGAGAAACTACCTGATGAAAAAGAGTGGAACTTTATGTTCGTGAAGTTAGGCAGCCCTGCCTCACTAGAGAATTCTAATGGTAGGGCTGGGAAACATGTGGCCCTCCAGATCTTTTTGAACTGTAACTCCCCTCATCCCTGACCACTTGTTCTGGTGGCAGGAACTAATGGCAGTTAGCATCTAATACAGGGGTGGAGAACTGTGTCGAGGCCAATTTCCCTGCATCCCTGCATGGGCCGCATCCCTCTAGCAAGCCCAGATACCTCCATTTTCCTCTGCCATACCTCGCAACCTGGCAGCAGGAAGGGACATCGTATCACTTCCCGTTTCCATATTGAGAGGGACTGCAGAGGAAAACGAAGGTACTTGAGGGTAGTATGAGGTTCAGCGGTCCTTGCAGCAGAGGGTTATTTTTGTTTCCATTCTTTTGGGAGATTTTCTATCTGGTTTGGGGGCAAAAACTGGCTGAAAACTGTGCCATTTTTTAAAAAATCTGGGTGGCGGGGGTTGAGGGACTAGTGCAGGACTCAACGGGCCAAACAAATGGGATCCAGGGGTGGCACTGTACCTACCCCTGGTCTAATCTTTGGAAAGCCATACCTTCTTCACCTGTAAACCAGTTGTCGGATGCAAAAACTCCTCCTCCTCCCACCCCCACTTCAAACAGGTAACATGCAGAGGAAGGGCGTTTACGTTAATATCAGCTTGGGTCGGACTTTCGGTTTTTTGCAGACAGATCTGGAGCCAGGACACGTGTCCTGCGCTGGCCGCATAGTGCACTTCTTTGGATTTCAGGCTCCCTGACGGCTGTCTGCTTGTCTTGGAGAAACTGAACAAGAACACAGGCACAAGTGAAATCATTCCAGCTGTCCTTTCCAAACAGAGCCGTGGAACTGAAAGGAGGGTGGCACGGAAAGGCATTTGGAATGCAATGTGGAGGAGAGTTCTGCAGACACTACAGACCACCAAAGGACCCATACAGATGGGTCTGAGAGCAAAGCAAGCCTGAACAACCCCTGGAAGTGAAGGTGACCGAACTGGGGCCATTTCCGCACTAGACTGTTATAGCGCTATGATTCCACTTTCAACATCCTATGGAATCCTGGGGTTTGCGGTTCCGGGAGGGGCCAGCCGGCCCCTCCCGGAACCGCAAACCCCAGGATTCCATAGGATGTTGAAAGTGGAAGCATAGCGCTATAACAGTCTAGTGCAGAAATGGCTTGAGGCTGTTGTACTTTGGACACCTTGTGAAACAACAGCACTCATTGGAAAAGACAATAAAACTCAGGAAAGCAGAAGCTGGTGAGGGAAAAGGAAGACCCCATTACAGGCAGATAAACTCAATCATGGAAGGCACGGCCGTTGCCCCGAATTTGCAAAACTTGAGCAGGGCTGCTGATAACAGGGATTTCCTAAATCATAAAACAACAAAAACAACAAAGGGGGCAAGTTTTTTTTTTTCCAAAAACCAAAAAGGCAAAAGAACACCCCTCTTCATTTGGTTAAAATTATTATTTAATATAATCACCATTGGTATTAAACTTATTGACTAGTTGATCTTTGAGGCCCCTTTCTACTTTAGTGATCCCATCATTCCCTGTTGTATCACTGCCTATGCAGCCACAATGACATCCCTTCCCGCCCTCAGCACAAAAGAGAACTATTCACAAGTCAGCAGAATCAGAAAATATGTTTTGGAAAAGAACCTGACTGAAGGTGAGGAGGGCAGATGACTGAGGTGTGGACATGCTCAGCAGTGAGTGTAGGGGTGGGTATCCTGTAGGGCAGACCTTTCCAAATTTTTCATGTTGGTGACACGCTTTTTGGACACGCATCATTTCACGACACAGTAATTCAGTTTTACTAGCAAACTGGAGGTTAAATTAGCCCCTTATAAGAGATATGGACACACACATAAATTGTAATAATGAAACTATAAGAAACAAAATTCTTAATTGCAAACTTATCCATTTTAGGGGTAATTCAACTGCAATTTAAGTAACTAAGCATGAAAATAACAGCGCTAGCACTCCACTCCCACAGTGGGTCCTTCTTGGCCTGGGGCAGCAGCGAGGCACCTACACGCTGCAGCCGACACACTAACGTGCCACAACCCACAGTTTGGAAAGCTCTGCTGCGGCAGAGCCGTGGAAACCCACTGGGTGACTGTGGGCACGTCACACGCTCTCGGTCCCAGAAAACCCCGCGACAGCCTTCGGATCTCCGTGTCAGAAACGACTCGAAGGCTCGCGACAACGATCCCGGAAAAGGCAAACGAGAGAAGAGAGTCACAGAGATAAATCCTCGCTAAGTCCCTCCCGCCCCATTTCTTTTTACCAGCCCGTTCAAGATCTGTGTTCCAGAACTCCGGGCTTCTTTCCCAACTCAGGCTTTCCTCTTCCTCGGCTCAGCTTTACCCTTTTCCACACACTGCTCCACACTCTTGGAATTGCCCCTCCGAACACCTGCAGACTGCTCCTTCCCCATTATTTTCAAATCTCCGTTGAACACCTCCATGTGTTCAAAAGCTTTTGGAGTCTAAATTTAATATTCTTTTATAATTTTGTCCTGTTTGATTACGGGTACTTGTCAGTTCGCTTCATATTATATTGTAATTTTTGTATTTTATCTGGATAACTTGTTTTGCAATTGTACGGTACAGTTTTATTATTCCCTCCTTCCCTTCATGTTTGGGTGTATATACATATATTTTAGATTGTGCGTCTCGGGCAGGACCCACTGTTTTGGGTTGCTTTAGTTGCAAAGCATCATGTACACAGACAGCTCTATGAAAATAACAACGGGGGAAAAGGGGTAGACAGAAGCACTTAACTGGCTAGATGCACTGCTGATACACACTGGGACACTCCTTTTCGGCCTTCCAGGGGAGGGAAGTGCACATGATGCTTTGCAACTAAAGCAACCCAAAACAGTGGGTCCTGCCCGAGACACACAATCTAAAATATATGTATATACACCCAAACACAAAGGGAAGGAGGGAAAAATAAAACTGTACCATACAATTGCAAAGCCCATAGAAATCAATAGAAAAATCCAAGATTTTAAGGTACTTGGGATGGGGTGCGTGTACGTTCATCCCAAACGTTTGCAGCCATGAGAAAGGTGTGGCGCGTTTTGTTTTAAATACCCATGCCAATGCAAATTCAATTACATATGCGGTCCATTGCCTCCAGACCGCCAGTCAGGAGGGGCTGCTGGGCCAGGACAGAAGGGGCTCTGGTCAGGCCTGCGGGGTGGCCCACGCTCAAATAACGCAAGCCAGGCTTTGAGTGGCGGTGTGCCCACCAACCCTGCAGTGCTGGCCAGAGAGGCGACGCGGCGCATGGTACATGTGTCCGCAGTAAAAAAGAGTATAGACAAAACGGACAGTGTTTCCTGTCTTTGTCCCTGGTCTACTCTGCAGGGCCATTAAGAGATTCAGCACCCCGGACAGTTTAATTCACAGGTCTTGCCTGCTTCAACGTCTAAACTAAGGAAACTCCCTCTTTCTCTTTTTTGCATTAGCTTCACTAAAGTCCTCCGTTTGGAATTCTAGTCAACTTTCACGGTGGTTCTGGTCGTTCCTCCCTCGCCCTGCTCAAAACTATGCTGACATTAAGTGGCCGATGCCTAGGAGACTCTCAGCTTCCCAGCGCTCATTGTCCAATATTCCTGACACCTCACCGCTGAGCGGACGAACGTGGGATTCAGGGTTCATTCTTCATTTTGGACCGGAAGTTACTCGATTATCAACCACGTATCAGGACCCTAGTCCCGGGAAAGCAAATATTCTTAATATTCGCGCACATGCGCTGTATGCTGTACAAAATCATTGCTCCCCAACTTATTAAAAAAATTCTTCTTTCTCCAATAAGGTGTCTTTCTTTGCTCATGTGAGACGTAGAGCCTTTCCGCACTACACTGTTATAGCGCGATTATTCCACTTTCAACCTCCTATGGAATCCTGGGGTTTGCAGTTCCGGGAGGGGCCACCGGGCCCCTCCCGGAACTGCAAACCCCAGGATTCCATAGGAGGTTGAAAGTGGAATAATCGCGCTATAACAGTGTAGTGCGGAACGTGTCGTCGTTTTGGCTGCGTTCCTGAGGAGGGGGCCAAGGTTCGGGATCTTTCCAGGCTGGCTCAGTTCCACCCACAATCGCCTGGGCTACTCGGGGTGGTCCGCGCTGGCCTAATGTTTTGGGTTTGTCCCCACGTGGTTTTTTTAAATTATTATTATTATTATTATTATTATTATTATTATTATTATTATTATTACTTATTCAAGGGTGACCATTTACGGTGGGTCCAAGTCCCACCAGAGTCAACCTCGTGTTTGGATCCAAGGGTGACCGCTCACTGTGGGTTCGAGTCCCACCCGCGTGGCTGGAAATCCTAACCATTTTTTGAGCCGTGGGTTCAAGTCCCACTTGGCTTGGTGCCAATACATGACTAACGCTCCGTCTCTGCCTGGGGGCTTTCTTCGGGGAGGGGAGCAGTCTCCCCTTCCAAAAAAAAAAAAACCCGTTCTCTCCACCTGCGGCTTGAAGTGGTACAGCCCTTGCCCCCCAAATCAGGACTCTACCATCCCATTGCTGCCAGTAAGAAAAGCGGGGGAGTGGTGCTTCTCGCTCTACTGGCGAGGCGCCTGTTGCCATGGCAACCCCTGCTGGCCGCTCCCTCCTCCTCCCTCCCTCCCTCCCTCCCTGCTCCTCCTCCTCCTCGCCCGTCCGTCCTCACTGGCCTGCGGGCGCCCTCGGACAGACTGACGGCGCTGGCGGTGCCGACGCGCGGGACGCGGCGAGGGTTTCCCCGGCGCCGATTCCGGCGGCCTCCCTTGGGGCTCCCCATCGATCTCGGTCGGCTAAGGCGGGCAGGCCCTGAAGCGTTGCCACGGCAACGCCCGCTCTCGGCCTGGGGAGAACGCCGGGCGTGCGTGGTGACGTCCAGGGAAAGGGCGGAGCTAGTCGCGTATGCCCGCCCTGTCCTTCTAGTTGTCCAATCAGAGAAGGCGGAGCGGAAGCCTGGGGAGGTGGGTAAACCAACCGCAAGCTGTGTAACAGGGATGAGCGAAATGGTTTGTTAGTGCGTTGGGACTCCAACTCCCTGAAGCCTTGCCATAGTGGCCTGTGATGAGGGATTAAAGGAATTGTAGTCCCAACGCACCTAGCGTTCTCAGAAATGCCCCACTCCTTGATACAGAGAAGGAGTGGGAGTCATGGAGCCTTCCAGGTTGTGTTGGACTGCAGCTCACAGCATTCCTCATCACTGGCTGTGCTGATCAGGCCTGCTGGGAGTTGTAGTCTAAACGTATCAAGAGGCCCCAGAAATGCCCCAAGCCATACTCTAGAGCAGTGGTTCTTGACCTCTGGCCTGCCAGATGTTTGGGACTTCATTTCCCAGAATTCCTGACCATTGGCCAGGCTAGCTGAGGCTTCTGGGAGTTGAAGCCCAAAACATCTGGAGGACCAAAGGTTAAGAATCACTGCTCTAGACAACCAGTAGGATTTATATGGGCTTCCAGATGTTGTTGGACTGCAATTCACATCATTCCTCATCCCTGGCCACACGGGTTGGGATGCTGGGAGCTGCAGTCCTGCAATATCTGGAAAGTTGCCTGATTCCCACTGTTTGTGCTGCAGAGTAACTGGGGGATGATGCTTACTTAGGCAGGAAGACTGTGAGCACAATTCATTTTTCGTACTCTGCACACTTTTCCTGGGCTCAGAATTCCTTAGTTTTAAATTTCTTTCACATCAATGGTGGGTGTACAGCTGCCAGACTGAAAACTGGAGAGGGCTCCTGTACCTTTTATTTTTTTAAAAAGTAATTTTGTTAAGAATTTTCAGAGTACAATAAAAAAAAAGGAAAAGGAAGAGAAAGGAAAAAAGAAGGAAGAAAAGATATAGAAAGAAATACAAAACGGCATCTCTCAACAGATCTTCAGTCTTCCTGCATGGCTGGACAGGATGGCCTTTAGGGGTTGGACAGGATGGCCTTTACGGGTCTCTTCTAGGGCCATTTCTGCCCTAGGCTGTTATAGTGCCGTAATTCCGCTTTCAACATCCTATGGAATCCTGGGGTTTGCCTCAAAGGCCCCTCTCCAAACTGCAAACCCCAGGATTCGATAGGATATTGAAAGCGGAATCGTAGCACTATAACAGCCTGGTGCGGAAATGGCCTAGGATTCTAAGATTCTATGAGTCCAAACCTCAAGCCACATTTCACAGAGGAAAACCAGGAGAACCTGCTGGAAAGGGCAAGGCATCACTCTCCTCTTCCTCCACCCGCAAGTTATCCGAGTGTGAATTCCTTCGGCACTTCAGACCTAGTTTGCAGCCACGGGATGAGGTGGAAAGGGGCCCTCGGAGGCGGGGCGGCTTTCAGGCTCCTCCATCCTATTTCCCACTAAGGGTTCCAGGTACGGGAGAGACCCTCCTGCTGGTCTGAAGAGACGCTGCTCTTTGCTGCCACTGGGTCAGAACAAGACCCTTCTCCTCGAGGTGGCACGGCGACCCCGCGGCAGGCTTCGTGGAGTCCCCTGAGGACATAAAAGGGAGAGAGAAGCACTGAGGCGTCACCGGAGGTCTAGTGGGCAAGACATCTCGCTGGGGTACCGAAGATCCCAGCAAACACATTGTTTTCCTACCTGGTGGACTTTTCCTGGGACTCCCGGAGCGCTGATCGTTGGGAGGCGAGGTTCTCAGAAGCTCTCTCTCTGGAGTGGGATCAGCACCGCCTGCTGTGGTGTTTTGGGCTTCGCTGGAGGGGCTGCCTTCTGCAGGAAGGAGAGGTTGCTTTTGCGGGACCTGGGCTGGCGGCTGGCAGTCAACTATCCGTCGCCTCCTCTGCAGGATGGACTCCAGCTGGTTATCAGCCACCTTCTTCTGGCTGCGTTTCCGCCGACTTGACCTCCTGCTTGGCCTCTTCCTCGTACTCTGGACCCGAGAGCATTGGAAAAGACATTATCATCATCATCATCATCATCATCATCATCATCATCGCCATATTTAAATATTTGAAGGGATGTCACATTGAAGATGGAGCAAGCTTGTTTTCTGCTGCTCCAGAAACTAGGATGTGGAGCAATCGATTCAAAGTACAGGACAAGAGATTTCACCTAAACATCAGGAAGGACTTCCTGATGCTCAGAGCTGTCTGGAAGTGGAATCTGCTGCCTCCATGGAGTGTAGTGGAGTCTCCTCCTTCTTTGGAGATTTTTAAGCAGAGGCTGGGTGGCCGTCTGTGGGGAGCGCTTTGAGTGTTTTTTCCCGCACGGCAGGGGGTCAGAGGCAGATCTAGGGTGGGGCAACTGGGGCATGTGCCCTGGGTGCCAAAGTCAGGGGGGTGCAAAAAAGAGGAATCCCCCCTCGCCCCCGCCACTCGCCCCGCCAACCCCCACCCGCCACTGGCCCCACCCCCACTTCCGTTTGCCCTGCCCACTTCCGCCTGTCGCTCCCCATCCACCTCCATTTGCCCCTTCCCTGCCCACCGCCGGTCACCTCACCCACTTTCCGCAGCTCACCTCTCCCACTTCCGCCCGTACCTGCTCGCCCCCTCCGACCTCCCCTCGCCCCTCCCCTCGCCTCCTCCCCACCTGCCACCACTGCTCACCCCGCCCACTTCTGCTTGCCCCGCCCCCTCCACTTGCCCCTCCACGCCCACTCCCGCTGCTCGCCACGCCCACTTCCACCCGTTGCTCACCCTGCCCACCTCTGCTCGCCCCACCCACTTCTGCCACTCGCCCCGCCCACCTCCTCTCGCCCCGCCCCTTGCTCCGGGCACTGTTAAGGGTTGGTACGCCACTGCGGGGGGCTGGGTTCGGTGGTCATTGTGGTCTCTGCCGACTCTTATGGCCATTTCCGCATTACACTGTTATACTGCTATTATTCCACTTTCATCGTCCTATGGAATTCTGGGATTTGTAGTCTCCTGAGACCAAAGAGCTCGCTGGCTGAGAATTCTGAATGCGCCTACCTAAACTGCAAACCCCAGGATTCCATAGGATGTTGAAAGTGGAATAATAGCACTATAACAGCGTAGTGCAGAAATGGCCTATGTTTCTATGATTCTTTGACCAGTTTGGTAAAACGAGTACCCAGTTTGTTGGGGGCAGTTAGCTAACACATTGTAAACCGCTTAGAGAGCACTTAGCTGATAAGTGGCATAGAAACATACATGCTATGGCTATGCTATCATCATCATTACCATCATTATCACCATTATTTATATCCTGCTTTTTTTCCTGGAAAGGACTCAAAGTGGCTTAAAATAATTAAAAAAAAGCATGGTTAAAAAATCATGAAATACAAAAGTTAAAACATAAATTAAACAATCAAATAAGAATTAAACAAAGTTAAAATACGTAATTAGAAAAGAACCATTCATAAATTTCTAGAACGACCAGAATGCCTGAAGAATTCAGTTTCCTGAAGAATTTGAGAAATATTTTTGGACTGCAGCTCCAAAACTCACTTAGCTGGCTGTGAGATTCTAGCAACTCTTGTCTGAAAAGGAAAGTGTATCGATGGAACAATGGGAAAAGATGTCGATGGAGGGATTGAGTTATTCACTGTGTTACGATCTCAAAGAGAAGTTCTATAAAATGATGTCGGTCTATCGTGCCAGAGAAACTGTCTAGAATGTGTGAGGGTGTTTCAAATGTATGTTGGAAATGTGAAGAGCAAGAAGGGACATTTTACCATGTGTGGTGGCCCTGGAAAAAAGCTAAAAAGTTCTGGGCTCAGATACATACTTTGATGCAGCGTATCTTAAACGTCAGCATTCAATTAAAACCAGAACCTTTTCCCCCCTGGGACTTAAGGATGAACAGCCAGAAAAGAGCCGTGGGCGATCAGTCCAGTGTACGATCATGGCGACAAGACAGCTGAATGTACAAAGATGGAAGAATTCAATATTACCTACAAGGGAAGAACGGTTGTTGAAACTGACCTAGCTAGTGGAAATGGACAGATTATCTGATCTGATTACAGAAAAGTTGTTGGTGACATTTCTAAAAGACTGGAAACCTCTTATAGACTTTTAAAAATAACTTCTGATTTTGACAATTAGTAAGATTTGGTTATTGGAAGAAGTCAAAGACGTAGTTTTAGAGAGAGAAGTTTGATTATAAGGTATGTATGTATAACCACTGAGAAGCAATTTAGAAGCCACACTTTCTTTTGCTCTGTATGTTTTTCTATATCTTACTTTTCTTTCTGTTTTTTTTCCTTTCAAAGCTTTGGTCTCATCCTCCCAGCTCGGTCAGTTTGTGTCTCTGTGATTTTATGCTTTTATGATTTCTTTCAACTCAAGTCTGACTCCAGCTTCACCCCCCCCCCCAATAATATTAAATGCCTGATTTGTTGCATACTTACCTCTGCAGGAATTTAGGAAAGTTTCCTTGTTCAGAAATTTTAATCAAATATATTTTGTGTTCTACAAATCAAAGTTGACTCACATCGGGGTGATGAAATGCCTCATGCTACCATTTTACTACAGTAAATTTGGTATTATGAATTAATATACATTTGCCGTTTATGAAGGAGTGGAAGGTGGACAGTCAGGTACAACACTTGCGCAGAAAAAACACCCAGTAGCCAGGGGAGCCCTCCTTTGGTCCAGCAGGCTTCAGAGCAGGAAAAGGAGCTGGAGGAGAAGACCCCCGGCCCCCGAGAAAGGCGGAGGCTGCAATGTCTTGCTCAGAGCATCCCTTTCAGACAGAGCGAAAGGCTGCGTCCAAGGCATCAGGCAGGACACAGCTGTGAAATGCACTCCCTAAATATTACCTGAAACCAGGGCACTGGATGAGCCTGCTGCCTTTACAAGCGGGAAACTTCCTCCAGCCAAACTGCTGGATGCAACTTCAGTTCACCTCTTTTAAGTACTAGATTTATGTCTCTTGGACTGTTTGAGGACTCTGCAACTGCACTTCCCTAGACGCTGCTTCCATAACTTCTGGTTTTGGCACTTTGAATTCTTCTTTGGCATTGAGAGAAGGACAGAGACAAAAATATGGCCCATGGGCCACTTGTGGCCCTCACGGGGCCTCAAAGGGGCCTCGTCCCCACATCTGGAGAACTGAATAACGCTCTTGCGCTCAAATGACCAACAAAGCACCCCCAGAGACCCCAGGGCTGTTGTTGGTTGTTTTGCCATGACTGGAAATTTTTGGCAGGGAGGGAGATAGGCTCAGGCTTGCATGGACCTTTCTTCCTTTCCAGAATTAGAAATGACTGCCCGAAGTCATAGAGCCATAGAATCATGGCGTTGGAAGAGACCACGGGGACCATCCGGTCCAGTCCCCTGCCGTGCAGGACCAAGTGTGCCGTGCGAAGCCCCCCCAGTGCACGGCCCCTTCAGTGGTCACCCTGCAGCCCTTCCACATGCAGAGGCGGTGCTTACCAGCAGGTCCTGAAGCTCCGTCACGGTGCTCCTGCGCTTGCTGGCTGCGGCCGACTGCAGCGTGGGAAGACGCAGAGGAAGAACGCCATTAGTTATTTTATTTATTTTACAAGCCATTTATACTCTGATCTCTAGCTATAAAAGCTTCCAAAGCGGGCTGTGTATCAACCGATAGGAACAAGGCAGCCTTGTCGTGAGTTGTATTTGTGGGAGATCAGTTAAAACTTTATTACTTATTTATTACATTTGTATGCTTGCTTTCTCCCAGAGTGGGGCCCAAGGCAGCTTCCAAAACAGTTAAAAACAATTAAAAACATTTTTTGAAAAAAAGATATACAGTTATAAAAACACAAAATTTTAAAAACATATTTTGATAAATTAAAAGCCTACCTGCTTACATACTAAAAACCTGCTTAAATGAGGATGTTTTTGCATGCTGGCGAAAGAAGAGCAAGGAGGGGGCCAGCCATGCTTCCCAAGGAAGGGAGTTCCAGAGGGTGGGAGCAGCCACTGAGAAGGCCCTTTCAGAAAAGTCTAGGAACTGGGATTCTCATCTGTCCATTGCATTGTTGTGTGTGTGTGTTCAGGTTGTTTCCAACTTCTAGTGAGCCTAAGGTGAACCTGTCACAGGGTTTTCTTGGCAAGATTTGTTCGGGAAGGGGTTGCCTTTGCCTGAGGCTGAGAGAGTGTGACTTGCCCATTGGGTTTCTATAACCGTGTGAGAATTCGAACCCTGATCAGCAGCGTCTTCGACCAGTGCTCAGACCACTACACCACAGTGGGTCTCTCATCCATCCATCCTCCGTATTTATTATAATAAATCTAAAAGCATATAGAGAGCCAGCGTGATGTAGCGATTTGAGTGTCGGACTATGACTCTGGGAGACCATGGAAACCGACAGGGTGACCTTGGGCAAGTCACACTCTCTCAGCCTCGGAGGAAAGCAATGGCAAGTACCTTGTGAACAAATCTTGTGAAGAAAACCCAATGCTAGATTGGCCTTAGGGTCACCGTAATTCAGAAACAACTTGAACATCCTCTGAGGCTGAGAGAGTGGGACTTGCCCAAGATCACCCAGTGAGTTTCCGTGGCTGACGCTGGTCTCCAGAGTTGTATACTCAAACCACTAAACCATGTTGATAAGGCATAACCAGGCATGAAAACCCAAAGCAGAATACCCCAACATTTACCCAAACTGTCTGGGCATCTTGGAGGAGCCATTTCAGAGCAGGCTTGAGATATTTCCTGCACCGGTCAGCAAAGCTGGTTGGGACCCCGTGTCCATGGCCTCCTTTGCTTCCCGTTCCCCCAGCTCAGTTTTCTGACTTACTTTGGATGAGTCTCCAGGATTCCCCCTGGTGGGTCGCAGCACCACCCCGCTTTTGATCCGGGACATCATTTCTTCTACCGCCTTTGCTTTCATGTCATCTGTACTGGCGTCACCTGTCCGTAAGGAAAGGGACACGGATCAGTTCTGCTCTCTTGGTGAGGGCCTGGGCCGCTGAACGCCTCGGGCACGGAGCTAGTGGGAACTAGGCTGGCTAGGGAAGGAACTTAAAGCATCATAGAATGTGAAGGGGTCCTGGGGCTGTCTTGTCCAGCCCCCTGGCGGTGCAAGAATCCATGCAACTAAAGCACTCCTCGAGGGTGGCGGTGGCCTTTGAGGGGCCTCCCAAAACTGCAAACCCCAGGATCCCATTGGATGTTGAAAGTGGAATCATAGCGCTATAACAGTCCAGTGCGGAAATGGCCCGGGTTACCTTACCAAGGGATGGCCAGAGACGGTTTTAAAAAGGAATACCAAAGCTATGTTTGTTGAATCTCAGTAATAGAACACATTCACTCTTGAACAATCTATTCTGCCGTGGCTCCCCAGAACAGAGTCAGTTCTCCTGGACCGTGCAATCCAAATCTTATTCCTGGCAACCATCTCCTTCTCTGTCAAATCCACCCCCTGGCTCTACCAGCTCCAAGAGCCCCTGTGTTGTTGTTTGTTGTTGTTGTTGATTGTTGTTTAACATGCTTCTCGCCCTACAGGCCTCCTTCACAGCTCTCCCTGGGTTGCCCTCCGCCAGATCTGCCCGGCGCCTCCTCTGCAGTGACCATCCACCCTCTATGTAAAAACTTTTGGCGAAAGAGAGTCCACCCCTTCTTTTCCATTCCACGTTCAAGAAGCTCTTGCCATCTGAAAATTCTTCCTAATGTTTAATCAGAATCTCTTTCCTTGCAATTAGAATCATAGAATCATAGAACCATAGAGTTGGAAGAGACCCCAGGGGCCATCGAGTCCAACCCCCTGCCATGCAAGAACACCCATCAAAGCATTCCCAACAGACGGCCGCCCAGCCTCTGCTCAAAAGCCTCCAAAGAAGGAGGAGACCCCACCACACTCCATGGAGGCAGCAGCAGATCCACTGCCGGACAGCTCTGACAGTCAAGAAGTTCTTCCTGAGGTTCAGGTAGAATCTCCTTTCCTGCAGCTTGAATCCATCAGTCATTGTCCTAGGCCATTTCCGCACTACACTTTTATAGCGCGATTATTCCACTTTCTTCATCATCCTATGGAATCCTGGGGTTTGCAGTTTCGGGAGAGGCCGGCCAGCCCCTCCCGAAACTGCAAACCCCAGGATTCCATAGGATGTTGAAAGTGGAATAATCGCGCTATAAGAGTGTAGTGTGGAAATGGCCCCAGTCTCTGCAGCAGTAGAGAACAAGCCTGCTCCCTCCTCAACATGACATCCCTTCAAATATTTAAACACGGCTATCATGTCCCCTCTTCACCTTCTCTTCTGCAGACTAAACAGACTAAACCTATTGCTTCAAGTCCTACCCTCTGGAGCACTAAAAAACAAGCTTGCTCCATCTTCCATTAGGCACAAATTCAGATATTTAAAGATGACTGGCTGTTTTCCACATAGCTGTGGTCACATTTAACATAGGCCATTTCTGCCCTACACTGTTGTAGTGCGATTATTCCACTTCGAACCTCCTATGGAATCCTGGGGGTGTGTGTGTGCAGTTTAGGGGAGGGACATTTGGAATTCTCAGCCAGAGAGCCCTTTGGCCTCAGGAAACTACAAGCCCCAGAATTCCACAGGAGGTTGAAAGTGGAATAATAGCACTGTAACAGTGTAGTGCAGAAATGGCCATAGTTGCAGCTGGTGACTTTCATGTGAGCATCTGTGTAAATCTGTTCTGAGTTTTGGTCTAAACTTCAAATTAACCATCCAAGGTCCTGAATCTCTATCCCCCAAATAGATTTAGCCTTCTTTAATAGCTACTTTAAAGTTCAGACTAAAGCCCGGCTCATATTCACTGTTCCACTGGCACAGGAGTTGCCAGTTGTATATGTATATGTTAGGTATTACACATAACTTGGCAACAGCAGGAAATTCTAAATGGTTTCGGTGTTGGACCGTGCCTTTGGAGACCAGGATTCAGATATCTGCTCCGCTGTGGAAACCCACTGGGTGACCTTGGGTAAGTCACATTCTCTCAGCTTCAGAGGAGAACAGAAGCAAACTCTCTCAGAAAAAAAATTACCAAGAAAATCCCATGACAGGGTTACCTGAGGGTTGCTATAAGTTGCAAACCTCAGGATTCCATAGGATGTTGAAAGTGGAATAATAGCGCTATAACGGTCTCGTGCGGAAATGGCCTAGGTCATACGGTGGAATCTCTCTCCTTTATCCGCTTACCACGTTTCAAGGGCCGCGTTCCCTTCCTCTGTCTGAGGGCTCTTAGGGGGCTGCAAAATGAGATCACACAAAGCAAGTGAAATTTTATCCATTTGGCACCAATGAACCCAGCACAGAAGTAGTGATGTAGTTCAGAAAAGTATACACAAGTACTTTTTAGCAGAGAACCTAAGTCTGTCCCCAAACTACAAATCCCAAGAAGGAGCCAAGGCAGTTAAAGCAGTATCAGACTTCTATGATTCTGCAGTGTAGATAAACTCAGTATAGGGATGGGAAGAATATTTGAAAATCTAAGAAAAATGGTTGAAAAACATGTTTTTCCAATGTCGAGAGACCCTGGCAAGAAGAGTCCCAGACAGATGCACTGAGCAACTTATTTCGCACAAAATTTACAGTGGTTGTTTTGAGCAGAAAACAGAATTTTCTGAGCAGGAAAATTCCTATGCAGAAAATGTTTTCTGCACAGAAAAACAAAGATGTAATTGAGGATTTGTTAAGCGTAAAATTTTGCATGTGGCTGATGTGCATAGAAAACAGTGTTATCTGTGCAAAAAACCACAGCATTTTCTGTGTAGAAAATAATACTTCAGTGCAGAAGTAGTAATTCCTGCAAAGGAAATGTTGTTTTCTGTGCAAAAAATCTGGAAGCGGGGCTTTGTTCTGCGTAAAATGTATACGTGGTTAACCTGCAGGGAAGACAGTATTTCCTGCACAGGAATTAATGCTTCTGTGTTGGAATATTATTTTCCACACTGAAAATGCTGTTTGCCATGCAGAAAATGGTGGGGATTTTTTTGGTGAAAAACAACTATCTGTGAATTTTGTGCAGGAGAAGGCCTGAATTGCAACTAGCCTTCAAAAACCCTTTCGGCCCTTTCCTTCCTGCTGCAAGAAGGTCTTTAAAAACCATAGCCATTTCCGCACTGGACTGTTGTAGCGCTATTATTCCACTTTCAACAACCTATGGAATCCTGGGGTTTGCAGTTTCGGGAGGGGCCACGCGGCCCCTCCCGAAACTGCAAACCCCAGGATTCCATAGGATGTTGAAAGTGGAATAATAGCGCTACAACAGTCCAGTGCGGAAATGGCCCATGATGGGTTCTGGAGAGCTTGTAGGGTGGGGGGTACTTTTTTACACATTTGGGGACTCAGCATGCTTTAGGGGCAAAAATTGCCCGAAGATAATGCCAACATTATTTTTTTAAGTGGGGGTGGGGTAGGGGACTGCTGGAGGGCCTTGGGGGCCATAAATGTGGAGTTGGGGCCACATGTAGCCCCCATTGTGCCTACCCTGATTTATAGCAGGTCTCACTTACTTGATGGGGGCCGTGCAGCTTGGAGGAGGGGGTGGGGGTGGCGGGGGTGGCGGTGGCGGAGCTGTGGGGCAAGTTTCCTGAGTTGAGGTGGCTTCACTTCCCTTTGCTGCCTCTTCCATGGCTTTCACTGCAAGGAGAATGAGACCAGTTTCAGAACCCCAGCCGGGGAAGGGAGGTACTCCGTTTAAACAGAACCAAAACAGACAGAGCGAACAGGTATTCAGCAAGTTACAGTCAACCGTCATCAGAAGACTTGTCCAGAACTGGGGATTTTTGAAATCCAGACAGTCTGGATGGAACGGTTTTAGGTCAGGAGTTAAGAGTGCATAGCACTGATTGACCACCAGCTGAGTAGTCACCAGCAACCTGTTGGAAGCCATGAGGCGTCGATGCTTGTCTAAAGTGATTCGTGGGAAAGGGCAGTCTAGATAATGCCTGCCCTTTGTTTCTACCTCTCTGTATCTTTCTTTGGTTTACGCACTCAAACCTTTTGCTTCCTTCTTGCCTGCAAACTGCCTCTTTCTCTCAAGAAGTTGGTTGGTCTCTTGGTTTTCCCTTTATTTGGGAAGAAGCATCCCTGAGGCTCCAACCCAAACAAAGGATGCTACTTTATCCTCACACTTGACAGCCAGCTTTTAGGGGCTCTTCTAATCAAGTTTAGGTCAACTTCTTTTCTCTGTCTCCTTTACCATCTTGTGATGGATTTCTTGGGACAATAAACCTATGTTTCACTTCTTTTTTTAACTTTACAAGAGCATCCAGATTAATCACCCTTGTCTCCATCACAAGCCCGCATTGCACTGTCCCTGCTGTACTCTGCTGAATATAAATACCAATATTCCTACACAGTCTTCTTACCACCGTCCCGAAACTCTTTGACAATGTTTGTTCTCTGTTTTTTTAGAGGCCAGGCAAAAAGGGTGAATGAACAGACACATCTTAAGCTGTATTAACTTGCTAAATTTTTCATATGTTTGCCAACTCTTTAAGTCATTTGGTTCATAGTTTTAAATTCTGAATGATCTTAGACTCCTTAAATTGCTTTTGCTCATATGCAGCCCTGAGAGCCCATGATATTGGGTAGAATATAAATATTTTAATAAATACATAAATAAATGGGTAGATGTCCATAGTGCATTTTGGATAAGTGGAAAAAAGATCAATGCATAGGTAGATCCAGTGGATTAATGGTTCTATTCTAGTTGGGACTGCTAATAAGTTTGAAGACCATGTGAAATAGTTACACTTTGGAACTCTGCTTGTTCAACCATGAACTGAATGGCTCTGTCACTTAACACCCAAAAGAATAAAATTGCACGGTAAGGAATTTGCACAGGTGTAGGACAATGTAGCATAATAAAGCTGGATTAGATATGGAGGAAGGAGGTGTGAAAACTGGAGGAAGGAACATCATCTGTTTAAGATATGCAGATGATACCATACTACTAGCAGAAAAATAGCAGAGACTTGGGCCATTTCCGCACTACACTGTTATAGTGCTATTATTCCACTTTCAACATCCTATGGAATCCTGAGGTTTGCAGTTTAGGAAGGGGCATTTGGAATTCTCAGCCAGAGAGCTCTTTGGTCTCAGTAAACTGCAAATCCCAGAATTCCGCAGGATATTGTTAAAGTGGAATAATAGCACCATAACAGTGTAGGGCAGAAATGGCCTTAGAATGACTGCTGAAGACAATCAAGGAAGAAAGTGCCAAGGCAGGACTACAGTTAAACATTCAGAAAACATAACTAGAAAGTACATAGCTGATGAAGATATTAAAATAGTTAAGATTTTCCTTATCTTGGCTCAGTCATTAATCAGAATGGAGAGTGCAGTCAAGATATAAGAAGAAGACAATAACTTGCAAGGACAGCTATGAAGAAACCAGACAAGGTCCTACCGTGTCTAGATAGATCCTTGACTACTACAGTTAGGATTACCCATGCCATCTTATTTCCAGTTTCTATGTCTGGTTGTGAAAGCTGGACAGGGAAGAAAGCTGACAGGAAGTAAATCAACTCATTTGAAATATGGTGCTGGAAAAGAGTTCCGCAGATACCCTGGAAAGCTAAAAAGACAAACGAATGGGTCCAAGAGCAAATCAAGCCTGAACTCTCCCTAGAAGTGAAGATAACTAAGTTGAGACTTTCATATCTTGGACTTTTCACAAGAAGGCATGACCCACTAGGAAAGACAAACGATGCTTGGCAAGGTAGTAAGGAGTAGGTGGATGAGACTCATTCAAGGAAGCATTCAACGAAGATCCACCTAGGCATTGACCTGAGTATGCAGGACTGAGCAGAGATTGTGATGACAGAGTGACCTGAAAGTCTCTTCCAGAGGATCAAAGTTGACTTGAAAGCAATTCACAAAAACAACAACAGCACACCAATAGGACTTCATTCCAAATGCGGATGATGACGGAAACATTGGGAGGTTCACAAAGTGGCTGCTGGGAAAGAAGAAGCAAGCCACGCCTTTTCCCTTCCGTGCTGGGGACCCAGAGCAATTGCACCAGCTAAGTAGTCAACTATCTGTCCCTGGTTGTACGTACCTCTTTCTTCCAGCGCTGCGTTCTGCTCCTCCATTTGGAGAAGTCGCTTCCCCAGGCAAACTTTCTCCTCTTCAGCCCCTTCCAGGGCAGCCTGGAGCTTCTCCAGGTCTTGCAGTTGTGGCCGTTCGGCAAGCTGGGCCTCCAGATCCTCCACCTGGGGAACCAAGAGAGAAAGCGGTGATGTTCCTCCTCCATGCCCACCTGGACGCTTCTGGTGACTCCCGTTCCTCACAGCTGGTGCAGTTTTAAAAACCCTACAGGTTAGGTAAAATGCACAATTGTAGCTGCCCTGGCATCTCAAGAGAGAGGGAAGGGTATTAATTGAATAATTATTATCCTCTTATTATTATTTCCACTATGATGATTATTAAGTATTTAGGATAACTTTCTTCAGTGCACTCCAGTTATGTTGAACTACAGCTCCCACAACCCCTCAAAAGTAACATTCAGTGGCGGATGATGGGAGTTCTAACCCACCAGGAAGGTGCTGAATTGGGAAAGCTGCAGCGGGGACCTTCCCACAGTAGAACTGGCTTGTTGTTGTTGTTGTTCCCGTGTGCCTTCAAGATGGCCATTTCCGCACTAGAGTGTTATAGCGCTATGATTCCACTTTCCACATCCTATGGAATCCTGGGGTTTGCAGTTTCGGGAGGGGCCTTTGAGGGTTTAAGCCGTTGAGGCCCCTCCCGAAACTGCAAACCCCAGGATTCCAGAGGATGTTGAAAGTGGAATCATCGCGCTATAACAGGCTAGTGTGGAAATGGCACTAGAATTGCACTGGATTTTTTAGCTGCCTCATTCTGATCGTCTCCTTGCTGAGCCTTAGGCCAAGGGCCTCTGAACAAGAGACCGACGTAATGAATCTGGCCTGATTTGAGTTCAGACGATATCCGCAACGCCCTCACGGTCTTTCGTCAACCTTTCTTCTCCTGTCTCCTCTCTCACAATGAGCGGCCTGTCCTGTGAACGGGTTCACTCGTGCAGCCTGCTCACCCCGAACACCTCCCTCCCAAAGGGCCAGCGCTTTCTGCCCATTCGCTCACCTTGGTCTGGTATTCCTGCTTGGCTTCCTCCAGTGCCTGGGTCACCTTGGCCACTTCGTCCAGGGCTTGGAGAAGCTGGGCGTCCGGCCCCACGTTTTGCATTAGGATCATGCTCTGCCGGTTGGCTGCTTTCTGCTCCACCAGCATCTGCGTGAGACGGAGTGGGTGGGGAGCTCAGTGGTTAGAGTAAGCAACGGGCTGCAACAGTGCAGCCTGGAAAACACGCAGGAGACGCAGCCCGTTGGTGTACGTGGACTTCGCAGAGCAAGATGACGCCCTTTAATGTCATGGCTCCCTCCTATGATATCCTGGGAGCTGTAGTTTGGTGAGGTACTTAGAATTCTCTGCTAGAGAGCTTTAGTTCAGGGCCTTGCTGTAAGACCCTTTTTACCAGAGAATTCTAAGTGCCTCAGCAAACGGCAAATCCAGGATTTTGTAGGCATGGGAGCCATGGTCATTAAAATAGTATCAAAACATCTATAGCGGTGTAGTGATACCCTTGCTCTGTTTCTGGAGAGTCACATTTTTTCCTCTGGTTGCTAGCAGACATCAAAGTGAGGACACTGGACCACCCCTTTTATGGCATGGGGTGGCAAGAGGGCTGCCTGCCAAGTGGATAGCTGGGGCCATTTCTGTGGTCTTTGGAGTCTCAAAATCATTGGGCCTCCAAATACCTCTTTAGGGTACTTCCTACATTTCCCACCCACCCCCAGCCACTGTAGGCTCAGGAAAGGCCTTTTTTTTAATTTCCAACAGGAAAGGAAGGTGAATCAATGGTGAGGATATGTGTTTCCAGAGTTCCCTGGCAGGACCAACACCACCCCTTACCCTTTAACAGTTGCCCACCCGTGTTTTACGGGTTGCTATTGTTGGAAAATCCCAGCATCCTCTCCTCCCCACTCTCCTCATTTTAGAGCAAGAGGAACTTATATGGCAGCAATGTGGAGACTGGGACAGACTTCATCTGCTACTTTGCTGAAAGAAGGCTGATTCCTAACAGTTTTAGCTTTGATAGAATTTCCCCCCAAAAGTGCTAACTCCCTGGGAAGCTCTAATTCCCAACAGTTACATACAGTGGGAGGTTTGAATTTGGCTTAAGGAGCCTCCACCCTAAGGCAGCCTTGCAGAAGTTAGGATACCTTCAAGTATATACAACTAGCAGCCAAGCCTGCTCTGCTAAAAACTTTTAAAAATTCTTCTTCTTCTTTTTTTTAAAAAAGCAAACTATACAGATGCCTGGCCAAAAAGCATAACCTGGAGTCTGAAATTTAATTCCCTCTTCAGGAAGTACCACATACTCTGCAGCATTTCACAGTTGAAAAACTGAAGCATGTATGGCAAAGCAAAAACATAATGTGCTCAAGAAGACAAAAGTTATGAATGAGAAGGAGCAGACATACTAGGAGAAGCCGCAGCACTTTGCTTTTGCAAAAGCCTGGAGGAAAATGCAAGATGCTGCTCCATCTTCTCCTCTTCCTTCCCACCAGCTGAGTTTAATAAGTGTAAACTACTTTTGCATTTGAGCCAGCGTGATGTAGTGGTTTGAGTCACGGACTATGACCCTGGAGACCAGAGTTCGATTCCACGTTCGGCCATGGAAGCCCACTGGGTGACCTTGGGTGTGTCACAGACTCTCAGCCCCAACCCCCCCCCCCGATAGGTTCACCTTGGGGTTGCCATAAGTTGGAAAATGACTTGAAGCCACACAACAACTACTTTTGCATTTTGGACTCAGTTTTCAGTATCTGAGCTAAGTTGAGGACGAAGGAAGAAGGTGAGAGAAGGAGGGAGTGACTGGGACCTTTTAAAAACAGCCGAAAAGTGGGACAGCAGCGGAGCCATCAGGATTATCTCTGCCAAATCAGTACAGCTGCGCAGTGTGCACTTCTGGAACCCTGAACTGAACACATTCATCACACAAAGCCCTGAAAATGCAACCACAGGGGTAAGGGAACTGACACAGGTGGCCAATACCAACAGGATTCTGACCACAATTGGGCTGGGGTGGGTAGCAAGACACCCCTTGACCTCACACCTGGTGAGCAAAGGCCTCTGCTTTTTGCCTCAGCTCTTCCTCAAGATCCAGCTGCTGAGACACCTTGCTGTACTCCTCAGTGACCAGGCGGGATGCTGCAAAGCAAAGAGAACAGACAGGGAGGAGGGAGGGAGAGAGACCCACAAAACATGATAAAATCATAGAATCCCAGAGCTGGAAGAGACCCCAGGGGCCATCCAGTCCAACCCCCTTCTGCCATGCAGGAAGACACCATGCAAGCCCTCCCTTTAACAGACGGCCATCCAGCCTCTGCTTAAAAACCTCTAAAGAAGGAGGAGACTCCACCGCACTCCATAGCGGCAGCGGTGTGTTCCACTGTCAAACTGCTCTTGCTGTCCGGACATTCTTCCTAGGTCATTTCCGCACTAGCCTGTTACAGTGCTCTTATTCCACTTTCAACATCCTATGGAATCCTGGGGTTTGCAGTTCAGGGAGAGGCCTGAGGCCTCTCCCTGAACTGCAAACCCCAGGATTCCATAGGGCGTTGAAAGCGGAACAATAGGACTATAACAGGCTAATGTGGAAATGGCCCTAATGTTCAGTTGGTGCCCAATGGGGAGGCCAGCTTGTGAAAACTGGGAAAGCTTCATGAAGCTTCCAAGATGAGAGGTCATAAAACATGGAGCCACCAGGTGCAAAAGAGACTTTTTGATACTTGGAGAAATTTGAGAGATTTTAGGACTGATGTAGGCCTAGGGGAGGTGTCGCCTTCCTTTCCATCCCCAGGGATGCTTAGTTGTATGCTGGACAAACAGGTCCTGACTCCCAGCTTCCCGTCAACATCCCAAGACCCAGAACATCATCTGTATCATCGGTAGAATAGGAGTGTTTAGCCTGTTGCATTAGAGCTTATGTTCTTCCTAATCTCAGCTGAATATGGGTTAGACCTTGTAACTGCTTGTAAGTAATGTCTAAAAGAAGGGGACCTCACATACAAGACACCCTTCTGCTGATGGTAGATTGCTTATAATAAAAACTTCTCTTATAAGATGTCTTTTCCATCTCTATTCATGTTATCTTGCTTGTGCTCTCTCTCTCTCTCTCTCTCTCTCTCTGCCTATATATGTAGGATATGTAGGATCTTCTCCACTTAGAGGAGTGAGAGGGGACGTCTCTGCAAACTTGGAAAAAGCACAAGTTGAATCCCTCAGTAACTTCCCCGTAAGTCACTGAGTCTTGGGGTGCAAAACAACAGTGGGTGGTGGCAGCTGAAAGAATTCAGGGGTCCCCTTTCCTACTCAGGAGAAGAATACGGGGTTGAGCTCATGACAGGGTTTGAAAGCCATGCAGTGAAGAAGGCTGACAGAAAGAAAATCAACACATTTGAAATGTGGTGCTGGAGGAGAGTTCTGCAGATACCATGGACTGCCAAAAAGATGAATGAATGGATCCTAGACCAAATCAGGTTTTAGAGTAAATCAAATGTTTAATCAGGACTATCCCTGCCAATTTGGGACAGTTGGGGGTATTCTACATATGATCTCCAGGACCACAGTTGACTTCTCCGTGGCCTACAGTTCTTCCATACCATTGAGACAGAGCTGAAGGCCTGGGGGACAGGTAGAGACCTCCTGACCTCCAGCAACTGAGTGACGGGGGTCTCTTCCTCTCCTGACTCTGCTGCCAACTCACCTTGTCGGATCCTCTTCAAACTTTTCTCTCTCTGCTCCACCAACATCTGCAGGGACAGCTTCTCTGAGCGCTCCTCTTCCAGCTATCCACAAAGGAGAAGGATCACTCGTTTGCTTGCTTTAATTCCAATAATGCTTTGCATTTATACATCTGGCTTCTTCAAAATGTGCTACACCCATTACACTCAGGAATCTTTTTTTTTTTAAATTATTCATTTATAGCTCTCCTTTTTACCAAGAATATTATTCAAGGCGGCTTATTACTTATTTTAAAAAAATACACATTAACACTATATAAAACATCAATAAAAAGTGTAAATATACAAATTACTTTAAATAGCACTTGAAACAACTTGTAAAGTTAAGGCCATTAAGGTTCGCTAAAAGGCTGTCAGCAAAACAGCGCAACACACCATCCAAAGCACATCACTGTCCATTTCTAAAAGCTTGATGAAACTTTCTCTTTTGGAATAAAGCTCCCAGGGTCTCCCAACATGTCTGATAATTTGCTGTGCTGGTTTGGGGATTCTGGGACCTGCAATCCAAAACTGTAACTGCTCCAACTACTCCAACCTGATTGTCCCCTTGAGAACATTGGCATCACAAATGCCTTTTCTCCACTTTCACAATCGCTGCGGGGTGCTGGCCTGTATTACTAGTGGGGTGGCAGCAAATCCATTCTGGGTTTTCATCTGAACGTTAGCAAGGAATAAAGGGATCCCTGGGCACCTTTGGGACAAGCTGAGGAGAGGAAATTTGCAGCTTAAGCTTTTGTGGACTCAGACCCATTCCACACTGGACTGTTACAGCGCTATTATTCCACTTGCAACATCCTATGGAATCCTGGGGTTTGCAGTTTCGGGAGGGGCCGGCTGGCCCCTCCCGAAACTGCAAACCCCAGGATTCCATAGGATGTTGAAAGTGGAACAATAGCGCTATAATAGTCTAGTGCGGAAATGGCCTCAGTCCTTTTCATCAGAGCTATCCATGGTCCTGAAGTCTCTCACTCTACCCCTCAAAACAAATGCAACAAAACAAATGCAACAAAACCTTAGTTCCTCCAAGGTTCAAACTCAGAGCGGCTCCGCCACCCTCTGATTGCCATAGAAGCCATGAGCCGCCAAGATAGAGCCCGTGCCATCAATGCCAACTTTACAGTTCTGACTCAAACCCAGAGTTGATTTGCCAGCCTTCCATTGACACTGAAGCCACCAGCAATCAAGATAGGTCCAGTACCATGGGCAGCTCATTTAGAATTCTCCCCCCCCCCAACTTTTAAAGACGTTTTATTCTCAGATCCAGAACTGAGGCTACTAAATCTCTTCATTTATGGCAGGCGTGGGCGACTGCACTGCCTCAGGCTGCAAAATGGTTTAGGCCACACTTATTTTTTTTCCCTTTTTTTAATTATACCTATACCCACAGTCCTATTATTATACACATACATATACAAACATACATTCTTACGTATATTCTAACACTCTTACATCAGACTGTCCAGTTAATTGGATGTCCAACATTCCAAATTCCCAAATCTCAGCAATGATCATTGTGTTTAACTCATATCAAGACCCGGAGCAGATCTTGTCAGGGCACTCAGAGTGTGAGTGCAGTGTGGCCAGGAAACGTTTTTCTAAGTGGATGGAAGAATGAGGTGATGTCACCTTGAAGGCAGCTGTGAAGGGAACGCTTTGGCTAGCCTGCCTGGAAAGGTCTTGCTTCTGCACAGAGTACTCCACCTGAGGAGGCTGCCTGCTGTAAAAGCAATTGGGTCACTCCATATGGAGTGGGGGGTGGTTAAGCCCTTAAAAAAGGCTTAGGAGTGACTGTGTAATTTACCTTAGGTTCATGATGCTGTAAGGGCTATTTTTTGGATTGCATCTAGACACCTTTCGTCTGTTTCCCATTCGGCTGATTATTGTGCTTGACCATTTTATGCTTCTTGGCATGCGGCCAGAAGCCCTAACTTTTATCTCATGTGCTCTGTTGAATAAACGGCACTGAGACTTATTGTTTTGAGTCTGCAAGACTTTTTCTTTCCTGTCTGGAGCAACTGGCTGCAGCTGGGCATCACTTCCTGGTGAGCACTCTGCACATGGTCTGAGGTGCACACCTCACATTACCCTGACAGATCTGTCACCCTGCCACTCCTGTGGAAGCTACCGTCTGCCATTGCTCACAGGTCTCAGATGTGAATAGAGTATTGGAGGCTGTCTTACCCTTCTAGGGATAGACTTAAATATCCCAACAACCTGAGCCAATCCCCTACTTTGGCCCATGTCACAGGGCAGAAGGGCAGAAGGGCAGAAACCTGTGGCGACTTTCACTGCATGTAAGTTTTGCTTTGAGATTCAAGAGTGGAAATATTGGCCTTCCAGACGGGATGTGTGGGAGAAGAAGAGCCAGCATGGTGTAGAGATTTGAGCATTGGACGGTGGCTCTGGAGACTAGGGTTTGAGTCTCTGACCATGAAAACCTACTGGGCAACCTTGGGCCAGTCACATTGCTGCCCAACCCATGAAACAAAGAGACCACACACAGGATTTGGGTCGAGCTAGGGCAATTTATTAATGTATGTCTAATTAACATGAAGCTAGTAGTGAACCTGACCTTGAACTTGGGCTTGAATTTGGCCTTGACCTTGATTTTGAACTTGTGACCTGAGAAGGGGGGTCGACAGAACGGGAAGGCTAAGGCAAGGGTCACCTCCAGACCTCCTCCCCAGCCCCCCTTGGGCGAAGTACTGGGCCCCGAAGCCAATCCGTGAGGCTGGGTTAAAACTTCAGCCTGCTCTTTTCTGGAAGGCGAGCCCCCAAACTGCAACCCCCCCAGCTCACGACACCTCGGTAAGGGCAAGTCCTGGGCCCGCCCCAAGGACAGCATTTATCCTACACCAAAGGGTGCCATAGGTACTCACCAAAACTCTCAGACCCCCCCCCACCCGCCGTGGAGAAGTATTTAATACCTAGTTAAGACACCACCCTGTAAAGCCCATTGCCCAGTCCCTTGGCGCGGTGTATGGTAGGCGAACCACCTAATTCCTACCTGGCCCCAAAGCGACCAGTAATCTTACGCTGAAACCATAGGGTGGGAGGGTGCGTCGAGCAAACAAAGAGGTTGAGGAAGGGATGGCGCAGGCCTAAAAGGGGTCTGCAGACCCCGCCCCCTCCCCTTCCCACCACGCGACCCTTGTTGCACGGTGATTGCATGGTCTCTTCTCACGGGAGACCAGCAAAGGCGCCCCCCTGCCATGCGTGATCACGTGGGCGGGGGGAGATGAATTCTCTCGGCCTCAGAAGAAGGCAAAAGCAAGCCACCTCTGAAGAAATCTCGCCAAGAAAACCTTGTGATAGGTCCACCTTTGGGTCGTCAGAAGTCGGAAATGACTCGAAGGCACGCAACGGCAACAACGACACGGGGGGAGACTGAGGCTTGCAGAAGTCACGGTCAACTTTGGGGCCGCGCTTGCCTGCCCACCCGCAGCCATGAAGCCGACAAGTCCCGCCTGCAAGGACAGCCACCGTACCTCATCCTGAAGCTGTTGGACACGATCCTGGAGCTCCTTCACCTGCAGATTCAGCTCCTTCTTCTCTTCTAGCAGATGCGAAACCTTTGCTTGAAGGTCTTGGGGAAAAGAAGAGAAAGGAAAGGATGGCTGGAGGTGCCAAGCTGACTTTAAAGCAGGGGAGGCAACCGAATGGGGACAGAGGCCAGCTTCTCACCTGCAGGCCTCCCTGTGGGCTGCGCACCACCCCACCGCAAGCCCAAATATTTCTGTTGTCCTCTGCAGTCTCACTCAAAATAACAACTAGAAGTGATATCCTATCAATTCCTGTTACCATTTTGAGAGGTATTGCATAGGAAAATAAAGATTTTTTGGGGGGGGGCAGCACAGTATTTGGGGATACTTCTGGGAGTGGGAGTATTTCCATGCATTTAGGGGGCTATCGGCATGTTCTTGTCAAGTGCCTTCAAGTTGTTTCTGACTCATGACAACTCTAACATGACCCCCTCATGAGGTTTTCTTGGTAGGATTTGTTCAGGTGGGGTTTTCCACCCCTGTGTTCCTTTTGAGTGTGAGAGACTGACTGGAACTTGCTCAGGGTCACCCAGTGAATTTCCACTGGGGAACCTTCCCACGTGTAAGCCACGAATAGGTCTGCCAGTCATGCCCTTGGCCACATTTTGCAGGCCCTAAGACTGAGCCTCACTCTGGAAAACAGACCTGTGGGATGGATTCTTTGGTCCATAAAACAGCAGACAGCTCATTGGAGGCTCTGTTCATAATAAGTTGAGGGCTTGCAAAAGTTACTTGCTAGTCTGCAGCTCCCATAATCCTCTAGAGAGCATGCCGCCTACCAGAATATTTGCAGACTGCTCCTTCCGTGACTGTTTTTAAATCTCAGTTAAGGAGTTCCTTGTTTTCCAAGGCTTTTGGAATTTGACTTTAATCCTGTTTTATAATCTTATATATTTTGAGTCCACAAGACCTGAACAGGGCAACTTGCGGGTCTCTCATTCAAAGGGTTTCCATGAGTTATAGTCAACTTGGTGGCAGTTAAAAAGAACAATATTTTGATTGTATGCATTTGTCCGGTTAGTTTTATATTATATTGCATTAGTTTTGGAGTTCTGGATAATATGTTTTACAAAGGTATTGCATTAATTTTTCATTTGTCTTATTCCTTCCTTCCCCTTTATGTGTATGCGTATGTATATTTTAGACTGTGCCCCTTCAGCTGTCCGACCGTTTGTTGCTGTCGTTGTTCTAATTTATAATGCCCCATCTACCCTGGTGGCAATATATAAATTACTGATAATGGCTGGAACCCAGCTGGGGGCTTGTGTCTTAGTATGAGGACTCGTGTCTGTGGGAATTAGAACCAGGCAGTTCCACAATGTCTGCATCCACTCAAAGGCTGCCGTTATGCTATTACATAGGGGGAGCCATCAAAGTGATAAAGGCACATGGCAACCACTGTGCATTGGTCCTTCTATGCATCAGGACCTGGCTAGGGCAGTGGTGTAGGGATGGAGGGGCGACTGGAAGGTGCGCCCTCGGTGGCAGTTTTTTGGGGGTGCTGCCGCTCCTTGCCTGTCCTCCCCCATGCCCCATAGCCCCAGCCCGGCCCCTCTGCCCGCCCCCACCCCTTCTCCCCTCTGCGTGCTCCAAGCTGCACCGCCGGGCTAGAGAGTGCCAGTGTGCGTCTTTGCATCTTTGCAGTTCACCGACAGGGTTTCTTAGTGTCTCTGCTATGCAGCTGAGTATACGTAAAATTACTTATCATATACCACGAAAGAGGATTCCATCCAGTAATACAAGCTGAGTATCTAAAGTGCTTGAGACTGGAAATAGTTTGTATTTTGGAATACCTGTATTTGGATATACATAAAATACTGTACTGTACAGGAGATCTCCAGGGATCCAGCAAATGAATGAGGAGCACCACAGCTACTACACTGAAGGTAGAAGAGGGTGGCTGGTGGGCTTCCCAGCCATCTCCTGTACGGTGCTGAATTTATGTCTGAATGCAGGTATCAGGGCCCTTACATCCTTAGTCTCTCAGATCCTCAGTCCCTCTCCAACCCCGTATCTCATACACAACACAGCGAATAAATGAATGAGACACAAGGTTGGAAAGAGACACAGGGATCTGTGAAACGGCGGGAGGCTTAGATTCGCAGTGAGCGCTACATGAGGATCGCTACCATTTCACAAGGACACACATCTCTCTTCAGCCTCTCATTTGCCCCATACCTCTTTCATTTGCTACCGGTTGTGTACGAGATGTGAGGCTGGAGAGAGGCTGAGGATCTGAGGGCTGAATGGGCAGGAGCACCAAAGTCACTGCCTCGAAGGCTGAAGTCGGTGGCAAGTGACAGTTTCAGTTTTGGGAGGTTTTTATATTTTGGATTTCTAGATTAGGAGATGCTCAGCGTGTAACAATAACAACAGCAGCAGCAGCATCTATGTCTTGCCAGCAGGGAGTTTCTAGGCATTGTGGTATGAAAAAAAAAAGCCTCTTTTTTTCCCAAGCTATGTCCAAGCCTGGCTGCACTTTGCATTCTTGACTGCTCCTCTTCTGCCCATTGTTCCTAGAAGTCTAGCCATTCTCCAGGATCCCCTCCTCCTCATTCACCAACGACCTCCTTCTTTGAAGGCATTGGCTTTGAGCAGGAGAGTAAGGGACCCTCTGCCTCCAGCCCACCTTTGATTTGCTCCAGGTAGGGACACTCAGGATCCAGGGCCGATTCGGTGGCAATCTCCTCCCCAGCGTCCAGCGTCAGGAGGTCCCCCGGGAGGTGGCTGAGCATGGGCAGCAAGGCCGTGCTGATCCGCTTCAGCTTCTTATTTTCTCTGTTCACCTGTGGAAGTTGAGAGGGGAAGACTGGGTTGCAATCACAAGAAAAGAGATTCCACCTAAACAATGGGAAAGAACACTTTCAGCTGCTCTAGAGACTAGGAAACAGAGCAACAGCTTCAAAATAAAGGAAGAGAGACTTCACCTGAAGAGAAGGAAGAACTTCCTGACGGCCAGAGCTGTCCGGCAGTGGAATCTGCTGCTGCCTCCATGGAGTGTGGTGGAGTCTCCTCCTTCTTTGGAGGTTTTTAAACAGAGGCTGGAGGGTCGTCTGTTGGGAGGGCTTTGATTGTGTTTTTGTGCATGGCAGAAGGGGGTTGGACTGGAGGGCCCCTGGGGTCTGTTCCAATGCTGTCGTTCTGTGTATTCACTAAACAGCCCTTGACAGAGTTGCATTCAACCAACCGCGCTTACCTGAGCCGCATAGGCTTCTGCCTTCTCGCGGCAGGACTTTTCAATTTCATACTCAGCTTCCAGTGTGGATAATTCTGCCAGCAAAGCCTGAGAAGCTGGGAACAGAAAAGGAAGGAGGAAAATGATCAAAGGAAAAACCTTGCAGTGGGGGGCCACACCAAAGTTCTCCCAAACTTTTGAACATTATTTGTTATCCCTACTTTTCCCAAGAACTGAGACTCTAGATGGCTTGTGAGAATTAAAGCCGCTGCTGATAAAATACATATTGCTTACAAACATAAAGAAGGTTAAGATGATAGCTATGTTTAAGTATGTTGAAGATGGGGCAAGCTTGTTTTCTGCTGCTCCAGAGAGTAGGACACGGAACAATGGATTCAAATTACAGGAAAAGAGATTTCACCTAAACATCAGGAAGAACTTCCTGACAGTCAGAGCTGTTTGATGGTGGAATATGCTGCCTGGGAGTGTTGTAGAGTCTCTTTCTTTGGAGGTTTTTAAACAGAGGCTGGATGGCCATTTGCTGGGGGTGCTTTGAGCGTGCTTTCCTGCATGGCAGAAGGGGGTTGGACTGGAGGGCCCTTGGGATCTCTTCCAACCCTTCCAGTTGCAACACGTTATTCCCATCCTCAAGTAAGTTTATTTTCTGATTCAAAGACATTTTGGAACAATATGTTCCCTTCTCTTCTACCGGAGACCAAAACCTGCTCCTAGCTAAAAACAGTGAGCTGGGCTTAGCCCACCTGTACCATAAACGAGACATGGAAGAAAAGTCTGTGATTTGTTTAAACTGCAAATCCCAGGACAGCAGTTAAAGCTGAATCATAGTGCTATAACTGTGAAGTGTATATGGATCCAGTTAGCTGGGTTTTACCCAAATTCTGGGGCCATTCACCTAGTTTCCCTGGTGCTCCTTTCATTTCCACCACCGGTTAGTCCAGAAGCCGAACAACCAGCCACACTCCAAAACCTCACAAGGTCTCACCTTCTTCAATTTGGCTCAGCTTTTCCTTTACTTCATCCCTTTCCAGAAGAAGGGTCTCCTGCTAGAGAGTGAAGAGGAATTAACTTATAATAACTTACAATAACTCCCAATAAGAATTTGCCTCTCCCGTGGAATTTTCCTTCAGTCCTCAAATTTCTAGCACTGCAGAGAGTAAGACATTGAAATCCTTGCCCCTGTTCAACTCTTCTGTTTGCCATGTTGGCATTCCCTTGGTAATTTTGCCTGCCCCTTGCTTTCCATGCCGAAAATCTGTTTCTAAATGCTCAGCTGATTTTTTACGTCAATGCAATGCTAGAAATTGGGGGATGGAAGGAAAATTTCATGGAATGGGCAGAATTCTTATTTGTGGGCTAAATGCCCTCATTTAACCCCCTCCCCCATATAACTGCCATCCTGAAAAAGGAGGTTCTGTATGTGACTAATCCATCAGTCAGTCACTGGAATTGGCAGTTGGGTACCTTGACACTGGCTTCTTCTTCAGCATCATCTTTGTCCAGATCCGAGTCACTGCCAGATTCCAAAATGGCTGCAGAGGAACACAGGGAGAAAGTTGTCATAGACACACACCCTCCAGCATTTCAGAACTGAAAACTGGGACAAACGTGGCCAGGAAGTTTCAGAGTATGGTCAAGATGGGAAACTTTATCCATGAGGAAGATTGCACAAACTAGGAGAGAGTGCAGCGGTTTGCTTTTGTCTGAGCCTCCCGGGAAGGTCAAAATTCTTGTCCTCTCCTCACTCTTGAGTTAATTGGGAACAAACCACTTTGGCACTCTGGAATCCAACTCGCAGCAATGGAAGTCAGCTGCGGACAAAAGGAGAAAGTGGGAGGAGAGAAGGAAGCTGGGACATTTTCAAAGCAGCCGGGAAAGTGGGAGGGCAGAGGATTAATCAGGATTTTCCCTGCCAAATCAGGACAATTGGAGGGTGTATAACGATGCAGGCCTCCCTAGTGGATTGTGTCTACATGGGATGAGTGTGCAACTGCACAGGGACAGGGGCCACTTTATACTCGTCTGTTTTCCGTCCCCCACTGGGTCGCTCCAATATCACAAAAAAGATAAAACCAAGTGTCCAATTCCTTCCTTCCCTCATGGTTTGATTTCTGTTTCACTCTCTACCATTCTGTTTGCTTAAGTTGGCAAATGAAGCCCAGCCTCTGCATTTAGAGGCTAAAGTGCCACTTCTGTGGCAGTTCTGATGATTTGGAAATGGCAAAGAAATAAGTAATACTGCTACATACTTAAATAGCTTTAATTCTAGAGATTGCTTAATTGCACCATAAAAACATTGGCTGGAATACTGCGTCAGCTACTTAATTGAGTAGTTAGGTTTTTCAGTGCTATTAAACTGCTTTAACACATTGTTTGGTTCTAATACAATGTAATGAATTGACTGTAATTATTCTGTAATTTGATTGATTTTTAGCTATTGTCATTTCTGACAAACCCAGCTCCCAGTTCCTTATTTATGTGAAACTTAAATGCACAGTTTTGTGCATATAAGGAACTGCAAATTGAGAAGAGGGAACCAACTTCAGCAAGACTCTATAAAACATTTCAAAGGTCTCAAACGATACAGGAAATTTTTGTGGTCAGCTTATCAAAACACTTGCTCTGAGAAGCAGCCACCTTTGACGACAAAGGCTGCATTTTCTCATATGAATCTTTGCAGACTTTGAGATCATGGAGTCACAGAATCCTAAGACTGGAAGATGTCTCAGGGGCCATCCAGTCCAACCTACTGCTCAATGCAGAATTTCCAGCTAGAACATCCCCAGCAGGGAGCTGTCCAGCCTCTTTTTGAAGATATTGGGGGAAGGAGATCCCGTCACCACCTCTCCAGGCAATGGGTTCCATTGCTGAACTGCTCTCATTGTCAAGAGGTTCCTTCTAATATTCAACTGAAGTCTAGCTTCAGACCATTAGATCCGGTCCTACCCTCTAGGGCCATTTCCGCACTAGCCTGTCACAGTGCTATTATTCCACTTTCAACATCCTATGGAATCCTGGGGTTTGCAGTTTAGGGAGGGGCCTCAAAGGCTAGTGTGGAAATGGCCATAGTCAGCAAAAAGCAGGCCTTCCCGTCCTCCTCTTCTCTTCACCATGCTGATCCTGCCCAGCTCCTTCAATCTCTCCTCATATGTTTTGTTCTCCATCCTTCTTTGTTGCTCTCTCTAAACCTCCTTCAACCTGACTTCATGGAAGGCCCTTCTCTCAGTCCCGTTATCCTCACAGATATATCTGACGGGAATACGAGGGACACGACCTTCTCGGTGGGTACACCTAAGACCTGGAACTCCATTCCTAGAGAAGCTAAGGTAACTCCGTTCCTTGAAGGCATTTTTAGTCCCAGCCTTCTTTATGGGAAAGGACTATTTAATAGTACACCTAACTACTTTCACCAAGAATCATGATTGTGACATTGACTGCGCCACAATTCTGCATCAGGAGACCTAAGTACAAGGTGTAGCTATAATAGTGTCCTATCCAACTTCTCTCCTCCGAACCCACCTTTGCTCAGCTGCAGCCACCCAAACTTGGCAATTTTGTGGCTGGTGGAGAGTGGGGGGAACGACGGACAAGCGTCCGGTTATGTTCCCATAGCTGGATGGAGAGCAATGTTCTGCAGATGGACACAGAGCCCTGGAGTTCACTGAAGATCCTGGTTGCTCTGGGTTCAGACACGGGAACAAAGCTGGGCGCTCGCCTGTTGCTCCCCCTGCTCCCCAGTGACAAGGAAATGGCTGAGGGGAGGATTCAGGTGAGAATGGGTGGGTTTGGGGGAGATTTTTTCATTGTGGGGTCAGCAGTGAATTCTGCAATGATCAAAGCAGTGTTATTGAAACCATAATAGCTCAACAACAGGAATCCTGACATTCCCCCTTCGAGCAAATAAATAAATCTAATTTTAATTATTTTTATGCTTTCTTACTCCCCCCCAACAGTGGACATGTGTATGCACGGCTCTGTGTGTGTTTGTGTGTATAGACACATACAATAAACCTTCCTTAAATATGGGCTGATATATATAGATATATAGAAATATATACACATACACTTATTGTTGTTGTTATGTGACTTCAAGTTGTTTCCAACCTACGGCAACCTGAGACAAACCCTAAGGTATACCTATCATAGGTTTTTCTGGGGCTGAGAGTGTGTGATACACCCAAGGTCACTCAGTCGGTTTCCATGGCCAACTGGAAAGTCAAACCCTGGTCTCCAGGTTCGTAGTCCAATGCTCAAGCCACGACACTACACTGGCTTTCATGCATCTTTGTTGTTGTGTGCTCTGAAGCTGTTTCTGAATTATGGTGACCTCTCATAGGGTTTTCTGGGGCTGAGAGTGTGTGATGAGCCCAGGGTCACGCAGTGGGTTTCCATGGTCGAGTGGAGAATCGAACTCTGGTCTCCAGGATTGTAGTCCAATGCTCAAATGCTGGCTGTCTCATATATATATGTGCACATATACACATGCACGCTGACACATGGACGCATACATATACGTACATAACTGCCCATACAGAAGGAATATTTTCTCCCCAAAGGCTACTCTGCTGCCTTATTGTGCTGCGGAGGTGATCCTGCTTATTGAATTTGACTCCAGGATCCGAATTAAAAATGAGCTCAGGAGATTCAGCAAAATAAATTTTACTGCTCCAGGGACCAGAACCCGTGCCCTTAACCATCTGGGAACAAGACGCCTGCCTTTCTGTGACTTTCAGCCTTTTTCTTTTCAAACCGTTGGGTCACTCCTGGCAGATTCTCCTCCCTTACCTGCAAGTGGGCTGAAAATGTCCTCTGGAGGCTCCATGGAAGCAGGGGAGTCTCTGGACTGGCAGCCGGCGGGCAGATGTCAGTCACTCCTTCTTTGCCGTGTCCTGCTCTTTGCCTCCCCTGGCTACTGCAAGAAAAGGGGCTGGACTTCTCCCATGTCAAACAAGAAGTGAAACTTCTGTTTCTTCCCCCTTGCTGGAGGCCTGCTGTGCTTAGCTGTGGTTTCCCCAACTCTCCTACAAAAAGATGCATTTCGTATAAAGTGCAAGAAATCTCTTTGGTAAACGCCAGGAAGTAGTCACCAGCAATTCACACCCCCCAGGTTTCAGACAGTGAGACCCAGCATGTTGGAGAGGTTTGAGGGTTGGGTCGTGACTCTGCTTCGGTTCCCTGGTTGGCCATGGAAACCCCCTGGGTGACCTTGGGTGGGTCACACAGTCTCAGCCCCAGAAAACCCCACCACAGGGTCACCTTAGCGTTGCTATAAATGGGAAATGACTTGAAGACACACAACAACAACAGCAAGGTTTCAAACAAGATCCCATACTTTGTGTGCTTTGCTATTCTAGCATTGGAGCTCAGAAAAAAATATCTTTTAGACTACAAAAATCCCACAGTCTTCCAGCCAGAAGCATTGCTGGGAGTTGTAGTCCAAAAAGATGGCATCCCCAAATCTGTGCTCTTAGCCAGTGCTGTGGTAACCCCGTGAATTATTGGTTTGGCCCGGTGGGTGAGGAGACCCGAAGGAAGGGGCTGTGCTCGCTGGTGAAGTTCGGAAGGAGAGCGGGAGCCGTGGTCAGGGCAAAGGATCAGGCCTCTTTCGTCTTGAATCAGGCTGTGAGATATTCAGTCGCGTATTTAGGAGGGAACAAAGAGGATTTAATGTCTATATGCTGTACTATATTCCATGCAAAGTATAGATGTAGAATATAGAGTCGGCCTTCTGCGTTTGCAGGTTTGACTTTCCCGGACTTGATTATTTGCCTGCCTCACCTCAAGCACGTCTTTTCTGGGGAAACCTTCCCTCTCGGTGGCTCCAGTCGGGCCACGCAGCCCTTCAAAAACCTGCCCCTGGTTCCCTTCCTGCTCCTCCACCGGCTGTTGCTGGCCAGCCCAGGACTGCAGCCTGATTCCTCAGCACCAGCCCCAACCACATACAAACAGAAACTCTCTCACACAAAAGCACTCCCCAGTTCCCCGGGCTCTAATTCCTAAAGTGTAGTTTTGAACATGTTTAACAATGTATTTATGCCCCGTGTTAGGCATTCTAATGACTTCTTCTAGTTTCGAAGGAGAGAGGGCTGAGAGAACAACATTCGCTGGCTTTTCATGGGTACCCTGGAAAAGTTACCTTCTGGACTACAGTTACCAGAACATCCCAGATAGCATTTGGACCATGTCAGCTGAAAGGTTCTAGAAGCTGAATGCCTTTCCCAAAGAGGTGATTTTCCCAACCTTTGGCTCTAATTGGAATACCAGTGAGCTTAAAGAAAGAATCCAGTGGCTATTGCAAGGTGATTTGCAGGATTTGCATTGACTGTAGGATTTCCAGGGAGGAGGAGAGGGAGAGAAATGCGGTGGCAGGTAGGGATTCTATGCCAGTCTTGCAACGAATCAATGCCAGGTTTATTCTAGCGGTTCTCAACCTTTTCCTTACCACAGACCCCCTTTATACATATTTGGTTGCCACAGAACACCAAGACTTAACTCAAGATCTGAAACCCTGAAGTGCATCAAATATATGGATTTCTTAAGAACATTCTCAACACGGCTACAGAATTCTGGGAAGCAATAGACGTCCTGAGAAGGTGGTGGCACAACGTGGATGATAGTAGAGTTTGGTGCAGCTGTGAAGGCCACTTCTGGCCTTATGCGCGGTAGCGAGAAATGTCGTGTCCTTTCTCTTAGCCATTCAGCCTCACCCACTTGCACGTTCTCACCATGTGCAAAAATTGCAAGTGCTGAGTTCATTTTTGCTATCAGTAACTTTTGAAGAGTTTGAGATATTGTAAAGAAACTTTGAACAAATGATTTCTATCACGAACAAAAGACTCTTGCTCCTTGAGATCAATGTATGACCAACTGTCTGTCTGTCTATCTGCCTGCCTTCCTTTCTTCCTTTCTTTCTTAACTATGGCCATTTCCGCACTAGCCTGTTATAGCGCGATGATTCCACTTTCAACGTCCTCTGGAATCCTGGGGTTTGCAGTTTCGGGAGGGGCCGGCCGGGAAAAATGGGAAAATGTACCTGGAAGGCTAATCCTTTCCTGGGGAGAACAATAGGTTGAGGAGCTAAAACAAAGCTCCAAAATGTTCACGTCCTTTGCATGATTAGGAGAACAAAGCTCCAAAATGCCAAAGTTCCTCATATGATTGGATTTTGCCGGGGTTGTCAAAAGCCGCGGCGGTGTGTAAATCGTCCTCGCTTGATGGGCCGTTTGTCAGGAGCGCTAATCCTGTCAAGCTGGCTTCTCGGGGCAGAGGACCCTTTGTGTAATTTAAAGTGTGCATGTCTGGAGGGCTCCTGGGGCTACGTGACAAATTATTTACTGGTCTGACCGGGTTTTTCCTGATTTCGGCCGTACGGCCACACCTGCCTGCGTGCTCGTCCGGGGAACCCTCTCAGGCACGTGGAAATATTTTTGATATTAGATATTAAATTGTAGACCCCGGGAGAGGGTCAATCTAGCACAGTAACATTGCCTTAGGTTTGCCAAAATCAGAAATTACTTGAAAATACGCAGCAACAAATGAGTTTAATAGTGTTTTTACGTTATTTTGCAGTGACGTATTTGGGGGTTAATGTTCAGTAGGTGTGGGCGTGTGCATGCACGCCTGCCTTTGAGTGACCTATCTGCTTACTGAGCTAAATTTAATTTCTTGTAAAATGCAAAGGGTTTGCAAGGGAATAGGAAGTGAAAGAAAAAACTGTGTATATAAGTGAGCTGAGCTTCAGAGTGTAGGGAGAAGATGTTTTTTGTTGGGTGGGAGTGGGAGAGCTGGCAGAAAGCTGGAAGCAGGAGCTGAGCTGAAGCTACAGAAAGAGAGAATTTAAGGGCAATTGAAATGAAGCAGAAGGGAGAAGAGAGGAGGCAGAGCAGAGTGGTCAGAAGGCCAAGAAGAAGGAACCCAGGAAAGGAGCCAGAATAGCCAGAGTGTGGGCCTTGATCTGTAGGAAAACAGTTTTGGGAGAAAAGCTTGTCAAGCTGGCCTCTGCAAAGACTGGCTTGTCTGAGGTCTGAGAGGAGGAGAACAGGACAAGTGTAGGCCCTGCATTTTGCTCAGCTGGGACTTATTGTTTAAAAAGTTTAAAAAACCTTTATTTTAAAAGGATCTAATTGTGAAGTCAAACAAAAGGGGTTTTTTTTATTTATTTTTTTACTGTTTGTTGTTTTTCTGTTGGATTAGTAAACCCTTTTTAAAAAGTTGCCATCCCTATGGCTTGCAGTGCTTGGCTGCCCAGCCCGTGCCTAAAGCCACTCTACCAAAAACAGAAATTTGTGGAATTAAAAATTTGTGGAATTAAAAGTCTGGGGCTGTGTCAGTGGAAACACCCTCACAACTAAAGGCATCCACCTGGCGGCAGTGGAAGGGTTCCTGCCCTCATGCAATGGACTCTGGACCCTCTTTTCAACTAGTCTGTCACTCCCCATCAAGAGAGAAGGCTGAGTCGGTCCATGATACGAGTCTGGAGATCAGTGTAAGCGTTGGAACAAGGAAACCACGCCAATAGGAGCCCAACGGTGTAGGTTTGCCTTGTGCTAGAGGGAGCCAAACCCCAGGAAATCAAGTCCCGCGTAAAACAACCTGAAATCATTTTGTGTCACCCAGGTTAGGGAGGTCTAAGCTGTTTGAAAGATTGCATTGTCCCCTATGCACCTGCCTGAGCTCCAAAATGATCAAGGAGGGCGTTTCACTCAATCTAAGCACCTTCGTAGGCGTGTTTACTGGGGACACAAGGCGGGGCCTGTGCCGTGGCTGCTCCCAGACTCTGGCACTCTCTCCCTAGGCAGGCTGGGCTGGCTCCCTCCTTTTGCTGGCAGGTGGCGATCTTTTTATTCCAGAACTTTCCGGGAACTGGTTATTTTGCAAGAAAGATTTGATGGTATGAAATAAAACTATGGAGTTTGTGATGGGAAATCTGTCAAACTGTAGTTGAAACATGATGGGTCATGCAGTGTTAAAGGCTATGCTAAATTCAGCCTGGCAGTCTGAAGTTAAAAATCTTTGAAGATAAAATGAATGCTCTGTTGTTCATTCTATATTCTGGGAATATTTGCCGTAGATTTTGGAATGCACTAAGACCTAGAGCACTGATAAGGAGAAGATCAAATCGAATACAAAAGGAACTTGTATAGACAGCTGCAAAAAAACTGATACATGATGGCTGGAGAAAACAAAAGCAATTTGTCATCTGCTGAAGATTAGAAAACTAGAAGCTGCCCTAAAAATAGAATTGAGCATGCATGCATGCGTATAGGAAAATAGTCACTGAGATATTAAGTAGCATGTAGCCAAATGTGCATGTCCAACTTTTAACCAATGAAAAGTTGCTAACGTTACTGCCCTGGCTAGTCCGAGCTTTGGGGATATTAAAAGATATCCTTTTTGATATCACAATTCGGCTGCACTTCTCTATTCCCCTCCACGTGTTTGCGAGGCCACCGGACAAGCACGTAAACAAGCTCGGCCATTAATTGCCGTAATATTCAAACAACAATACAGGCAGGCCAGGAATAGCTGACTCGTTGCTTTAGGAGACCTCCAGGCAAGTACTCTAATGAAGTCTGCACGCCATTTACAAAAGAGCCTCTGCCCCGCGATGGCAGCTTGATGGGTAAACTAAGCAATACCCAAGTACTCTGCGTCTGCATACTGGCTACTCTATTGAGAACCTCTGCGATAACTCAATCATTCGGATTCTGACCTTTCGGAGGCTTTGTCTCCAACTCCAAATCTATTGTTTCCCCCCAAGTACGGCATAGCCCGCAGTCACACTTCTCCTTATAAAAACCCTGGATTCCGAGACCTTCCTCGGAACGCTCCCGAGTTTCATCCCGCTTTGCTGCCGCTTTGCTTGGCGAGCCTCCCCTCGGCTCCACGCGCTGGGTTACATTGCACCCCAGCTTCGCTCTCTATTTTTCCGGGCTTCAGGACAGGTGAAGTATCACCCCAACCAGCAACTCCTCTAAAAATCCCTCTGTACCACTCCAACCTTTATTTTTTTAGTTATCTTCTGTGAGTGTGTTGCATACACTGTTTTGCTTGTGTTTAATAAAAATATCATTTATTATTTCAACTTCTGTGTGCTCCTTGACTCGGCCTGACCCCGTAGACATATGGTTCAAGATCTCGCTACGTTACCCTGCCTCTCGTAACGCTAAGCAGTGCTCTGAGCTAATTTTCCCCACTTTTAGTTGAGCACATTTTGGTGTCCCTCCCGGGACCCCCAGTACACAGGGTAACACTAACCTGTATCTCTGGGAAAAACAAAGATTGTATAAATACTAACTGGAAAATATGCTTGAGGCCGGCTTTGCTCTGTGTTACTATTTGTTACTGCCCTGGCTAGTCCGAGCTTTGGGATATTAAAAGATATCCTCTTGATATCATAATTCCGTTCACTTCTCTATTCCCTTCCACGTGCTTGTGAGGCCATCGGACAAGCACGTAAACAAGCTCGGCCGTTAATAGCCGTAATATTCAAACAACAATACAGGCAGGCCAGAAATAGCTGACTCACTGCTTTAGGAGACCTCCCGGCAAGTACTCTAATCAGGTGTGCACGCAACCTACAAAAGAGCCTCTGCCCCGCGCTGGCAGCTTGATGGGTAAACTAAGCAATATCCAAGTACTCTGCGTCTGCATACTGGCTACTCTATTGAGAACCGCTACGATAACTCACTCATTCAGATTCTGACCTTTCGGAGGCTTTGTCTCCAACTCCAAATCTATTGTTTTCCCCCAAGTACGGCATAGCCTGCGGTCACACTTCTCCTTATAAAAACCCTGGATTCCGAGACCTTCCTTGGATCGCTCCCGAGTTCCATCCCGCCTTGCTGCCGCTTCGCTTGGCGAGCCTCCCCTCGGCTCCACGCGCTGGGCTACATCGCACCCCAGCTTCGCTCTCTATTTTTCCGGGCTTTGGGACAGGTGAAGTATCACCCCAACCAGCAACCCCTCTAAAAATCCCTCTATACCACTCCAACCTTTATTTTCTTCAGTTATCATGCGTGAGTGTGTCGCATACACTGTTTTGCTTGTATTTAATAAACATCATTTCTTATTTCAACCTCTGTGTTCTCCTTGACTCGACCCGACCCCGTAGACATAGGGTTCAAGATCTCGCTACGTTACCCTGCCTCTCGTAACGCTAAGCAGTCCTCCGAGCTAATTTTCCCCACCTTTAGTTGAGCACATTTTGGTGTCCCTCCCGGGACCCCCAGTTCACAGGGTAACATATTCCTGGCTGGTGCAATTGTGCAATTGAAACAATAAAGAGCTTCTTTCTTTTTTTACTCAAGACTTCTGAATTGAATATTGGCTCCGTAGCTCGAGGGCAGGGGGTGACTTGTGGCAACAGGTTTGTATGTGTGGTTGTGTGTGTGCACTCTATACCAATTTCATTCTTTGCCTTTAAATCAACATTTTAAACAGTGTTAATTCTTCAGATGGTTTGCTTCTATTTTGAGCATAACTTTAAAAATGTTTTCAGCCACATGCTCAGTTTTTTAAATCAGAAGCCATCTTGCAAGTGAGGTATAGATAAAGCAATGGATGGACCGATTTTGCGGGGACATTAACCGGTGGAACAGGTGGTGGATGAGGAAGCGTTCTCCAGCCGCCATTTTGGGAAGGCTCAATACTGGCTGAAAATTTAACATCCTTCTTTGGAAGTGTTTCACTTTTTTATTTCAAATCGGGACACCACACGCAATCAACATGTTTTACAATAATAGACAGACAGATGATGGAATTTTCTGGGGGCTGCTAAGCAGAGGAGAAGAACCAGAAATGATGAAGAGGTCTCAGAAGAAAACATGGGTAGATCAGGGAAACATATCCAGGGGCGGCAGTGTTGGCCATGCAGCAAAATACAACAAAACCCAAAATCCACAAGCAGTGATACCTTTACTGGGACAGCTCCAAAGCAAAAAATGCATCATGCAAACTTCCAAAGCTCCACTAAGCTTCTTCATTAGGGAAAGGTGTTAAAAATCATACAGGAGAAAGATGGTGACAATGGTAGAGTAAAACAGAAGGAGAGGAAAGAATAAGATGTAACAGGCTGTGAGAAGTGAAAGAGAAGATGGATTCTTATTTTGTGCAAATTCAAGCTCTAACGTTGGAGGGAATATTGAGCAATATAAGATTTACACTGGCCACTGAAGAAGACTGCTAGTCAAAATGTGTCCGGCTTTTGTTTAAAAGAAGAATCAGATGAGACCCTGGGACCTCTATTTTTCTTTCAAAAAATGATTTATACCCTCTGGACCTTCTCCCATCCTGCTATTTATAGTGTGGACTGTGCAGTGTTTATTTAATAATTGATTATGTCAGTGATTTATTACATTGGTTATAAACCTTTACAATACACACACACACACATAGTTTATACTCCTACCCTAACTCGGCTTACTTGACTATGGCCATTTCCACACTACATTCTTATAGTGCCATTATTCCACTTTCAACATCCTATGGAATCCTGGGGTTTGAGGCCTCTCCCTAAACTGCAAACCCCAGGATTCCATAAGATGTTGAAAGTGGAAAAACGGCACTATAAGAGTGTAGTGCAGAAATGGCCAATGTAACAGGCCCACAGTCTGTCATGTTGTTGCTATTTTTCTCCTCCCTGATCTCTAACATCTTTGCCTGATGAAGAAAGCAGTGAAGCTTTGAAAACTTGCACAATATATATTTTACGCTTTGGAGCTGGCCCACTAAAAGTACGGCTGCTTGTGGGTTTTGTGCCTGGGGCGGGATCTGGATGCTGTGCTCTACTGAAGGGTGATGGAGGCTCTCCTCACGCGTAGACCTCAGAGAGCAGTGTCAGAGCCCTGGGCAGCCTTCGCCTCCCGGGGGTAGTATTCCGACAGGATGTTCTCTGGGATCCGTTTCAGCAGCTCTTTGGGGAAAATTCGGAGCAGCTGCCAGCCAATGTCCAGCGACTCAAAGATTGTCCGGTTCTCATACGCTCCTGGGAGGAAGAGATAGCATGCAAGTACGTTAGGGGGCCATTGCTAAAACAATGTAAAATAAAACGAAAGATATTTGCTTCTTTCTAAGTAAAAACATTTCTTTATCATCCTGCAGGTTCCCAGGGCTACTTAGGTGTTGCACAGTATATTAAAAACCAACAAAATAGTTCTTTAAAAACAAGCCAAATGCAGGGTTGGAACCTGGTTGGTGTCACACACCCATATAAGTTCTCTCACACATGTGGTTATGCTTTTTAAGGCCATGGTATAGCATCGAGTTTATACTTGCAATAAGTGCAGTTTTGCCTCTGCAAACTTGTACTGAATGCAGAGGCTACAGATCCGACCGTAAAACTGAACCACTTCTGTAGAGGAACAAATACATGTGGATGACACCAACAGGATCCCAGCCTGTATTTCCACGGATGCAACTTAGAATTGCATCACTCTTGTTACCTGCAAGGTCACATCTCAAAGTTGGAGGGAAACCCTCCATTGCCTAGCTCTTCCCCTTGCCTGGTTCCTTTGAAAGCTGAGCTCATAAGAAAACTTCTTTAAGCAATTGCCTTTCCTCCTTTGGGTTTTTCTTCCTCATCAGAATAGTTTTTGACTGTGGGCCTTCAGGGGCCTACTTTGCAGAAACTCGTACATATTTTGAACTCACTTCTTTTTGACACCGAGGATTGATGGTCTCTGCATAAAATTGCCTTGGGGCAAGGATGAGCAAAGTACAGCCCTGGAATCCCACTATTGTGGTCTTTCAAATGCCAACCCTCATTTAAAAAAAAAATTACAGGTGGAATATCCCTTATCTGAAATGCTTGGGACTAGAACTGTTCCATATTTTGGATTGTTTTTTTTTTCAGATTTTGGAATAGCTGTAATAGCATATGCATATAGAATGAGACATATTGAAGACGGGACCCAAGCCTAAATACTGATTGTTTCCCCCTCAAACTCTGCACCAGGATTCTCATTTTGTGTAAGTAAAGACAAAGAACAGAACCAGAGGAGAGGGGGTGTGTGACACAGCCTGGGGGCGTGGCTAACCTGAGTGGCAGAGCAGCCCTAGCAACAGGTTGCCATGTAACCAAAGCGGCTCTGTGTGAGCGAAAGCCAGCCCATTAGTGAGAGGGAGGGGATGAGGTTTGAGAGGAGAAGGCCTATATATAAGGCACAGTGATCTGGATTTTTTGGATTCTTTCAGTGATATTTCCAGAGAGAGAGAGAGAGAGAATGAGAGCTGTCAGGAATCTCTCCCTGCCGAGCCACAGCCAGCAAGGGAAGAAGGAGGTCAGGAATACTTCCAGGGAGAGTCCGAATATACCAAACACTAGGAAAATGCAAGCTGAGCCAGGTCAAGGTCCAGTCCAAAGCCAGGTCAAGGTCCAGTCCAAAGGAGGCAGAGATCCATCCAAAGGGTTTCAGGGAGGAGGAGACACGAAGATCGTGAGGGCTTGCTAATAATTTGCTGCAAGCAAGGAGCAGCCATGCCAGCAGACTTAAATAGCCCCTGTGAACAACTGCTGCTTGTTCTTGTTTCCTCAGCCTAGTCCATGCAGCCTCCCTCTGGGCAGCCCATTTCAGCCTTCCGCGTGATTGAGGGCCGATGGGCACAGCTGGCTGCAACTCCTCTGCCTCACTACTGGTTCCCTCTCCGTCATGAGCTGGCCGGGGCAACTCTGTCTCTGTTTGACCTTCCAGTGCAGGAGATGTTTGCAGGTTGACTTGCTCACTCACTGGCTCAGTCCTTGGCACAGTCAGTTGCTCCTCGATCTCAGAGGCATCATCTATCCCACTCACTGGCTCGGTCCCAGGCACAATCAGTTGCTCCTCAATCACACTGGCATCATCTATCACAAGAGCTCTCAAACGTGGAACAGATTTGCCATCCCACTGATATGGAAGCCTCCATTCAGAGTTCCCCTGCAAGTTTCTGCCCAGCCTACCTTGTGCAATGAACTGCTTCTCAAACTTCTGCAGAAACTCCAGGTAGAGAAGGTCATCGGCTGAGAGGGCTTCCTCTCCAACCACCGCTTTCATGGCTTGGACATCCTTGCCGATAGCGTAACAGGCATACTGGGGAAGAGGAAAGCAGAGGAAGGGAAGGGCTGAGAGAGGCCTAGGTGAGGAAGGGACACCTGCCCGTGGAGGTACCTCTTAGGGTTGCCAGATTTTCTTTCTTTCTTTTTTTATCAATTTTTTTTCAAAAAACTTTAAACACAAAAAACACAAACACCAATCAAGACAATACATCTAAGAAAAAGAAGAAAAGAAACCCATTTAAACTAAAAAATACACACAGTATTACACCTTTTGAACAAAAACAACACATATTTAAACTAAACTAACAATTTAACTACACTAAACAAACAAACAAAAAGACTACAACTAATCAAAAGTGGTTCCCACACTTGTTGCACTTATGTAAATGTATTTAACTTAGAGTCATTGCTTAAAATTACTATTAAATTTGTTGCTTATTATACTCATAAACTATTTTAAATTCTACGTTTCTTAGATTTCTGTTACGGAACAAGTATCAAACATTGTTAGCCAATACAAAATATTATTACTTAATTCCATAGACCATTAATCTATTAATCTATTAAATCTATTACCTCTGTTAAACTAACCATGCCTATATTCCGACAAGGTGCAAATAAGTCGACTCGGAAAGGATCCCAAATTTCCTCCAAATGTTGAAAAACTTCTTGGTTTAGGGCCCATTCGCCTGTCTCCTGAGATAATTTCCCTGTTTGTTCAGGTCACCCTTGAGGTAAGTGGCTCATAGTGCTTTGAGATTCACTTCCACACATTTCAATATTCTGGGGGATTCCTGAACTAGCAGTCCCAAACAGACACCACTCTGGTTGCAAATGTAAACTTTCACTGTGGAGTTGTCCATTATCAATTCCGCACTAGGCTGTTATAGCGCGATGATTCCACTTTCAACATCCTATGGAATCCTGGGGTTTGCAGTTTCGGGAGGGGCCGGCCGGCCCCTCCCGAAACTGCAAACCCCGGGATTCCATAGGATGTTGAAAGTGGAATCATCGCGCTATAACTGTCTAGTGCGGAAATGGCCTTACACATGTCTGCCCCTCGAGGAACCTTTGCTAACTTGAGGAGAACTCACCTCCAGGAGACTTATACAGGTACTTCAGCCCTTGACAGTGCTTGCTAAGCCTGGTAGTCTCCCAACCAAGTACTAACCAGAACTGACCCCACTTAGCTTCCAAGACCAGACAGGATCTGGGGCCTTTAAGGTATTAGCCCTTGGTAAATAATAATTATTGTTGCATTAGCAGGTAAAAATAGAAAGAGGATAGCAACAAAAAAAATCCTAATGGACTAAGCAAGAAACAGGATCAGCATGCGGATTGCAGGCATCTTTGCAAAGAGATGTGAAAGCAAAGACCATTTCCACAGTAGGCTGTTATAATGCTATTATTGACTTTCAACCTCCTATGGAATCTGTCGAGGCCCCTCTCAAAACTGCAAACCCCAGGATTCCATAGGAAGTTGAAAGTAGAATAATAGTGCTATAACAGTCTAGTGCGGAGATGGCCAAGTTCTGTACCCAGCTTCTAAGGACTTCAAATGCTGCTTTGTGGGGGGAAGAGGGGAAGATCTCTCCAAAAGAGAAACCAACCATTGGATGGTGGGCTAGAGGAGAAGCTTTGTTCTCGGCCCAAAGGCATCTATGGCCCTTTCCGCACGAGGCGAGTGAATCGCTCCGTGCCGTTAGTTACCAGTTCTTCTTGGCTCGAAGCAATGCGGACTTTCCTTTAAGCCCTTCCACAGGGCTCCTCTGTTTGTTCCAGGGCGATGCGGAGCAGTGTGAGGTCTTTAGATCCGCACTGGTGAGTCTTACAAAATGGTGGCTTCCGGTGGATTGTGGGTCCAGACCAACCGCTGAAGCCGGCCACGCCCACAGCCCGCCCTCCGCTGATCGCAGGCTTGGTGCGAATCGGTGCATCTGCACGACTGAGCAGGAACGAAACGGCGCGCTCTGGAAAATTGAAAGACCGTTTTTTCCCGGTCTTCACATGGCGTGCTGGAGGACCACTTGGGGGCGTTTTGGATCGGACTTAGGTGCGGAACTAAGGTAAATAGTCTGAACCTAGTCCGATCCAAGGTGCGGACGACCTCCATGACAGGACGCCTTGGCCCGTCTTAACTTCCTCGTGCGGAAAGGGCCTATAATGGGGGACTCTTTCCATGGAAGATCAAGTCTTGCTTACCAGTTGGTTGGAGACATCGCCGTGGTCCTTTCTGGTCATGCCTTCCCCAATAGCTGACTTCATCAGGCGGGAGAGAGATGGGAGGACGTTTATGGGAGGGTAGATCTGAAGGCCAGGAAGAGCAGAACAACAGGCAACATATCAGTATTTGGAAATATTCTCTCTTCATGTGCAATTGAACAGAGCTGCCTTCTCCAAACTGGCAGGGGAACAAAAGGGAGGAATCTCAGAACATGAGAAGCCATAATAGAAAGGGCTGCAACTAAATCTAACTGTATATGCTTGTAGCTGTCGATGCGTGCCTTCCTTCTGACTTATGGGGACCCTAAGGCAAACCTATCACCAAGCTCTCCATCAGACATGCTCATATAGCTTTTGGGGAGCATTTTTAATTCCTTATGTGTGGTTCTTTATATTGCTTTTCCCCACACTGCTGCCTTCTGAGATGCATCACACTACAGATCTCATCATCCACAATGGGTATGCTGGCTGGGGGTGATAGAAACCATATTTCAACATATCCTGAGAGTGCAAAGCTGGAGAAGGCAAGAGGAGAGCGTTAGATGAAAGAGGAAGAATCCAGGACAAAATTTCGTGTGAGTAACTCCCAGGTTGGTGGAGGAATGTCTGAAGACACCAGACCTGGGAGTCATCAGGCAGGGAGAAGAATGCACCACCCCTCTTCTCAGCTGTGAGGCGACCCCAGGTGGGGATCAGGGCCAAAAATGTGAAGCAAATCCAGGGCAACTTACCTGTCTGTTGTGCAGTTGTCTGTCCACATAAATTTGTCCTTCAGTGATGAAGCCAGTCAAGTCAGGAATAGGGTGAGTGATGTCTGTGCAAAACAAAACCAGGCAGGTGTTATTAGCAGTCTGTAGGCAAGCATACATTGCAAGGTACCTTGTGGGGCTCCCATAGGAAGTACATAATCTGGAGAAGGCAACTGTTGAAGTCTGGGGGCCACAGTAGCCCACCAGGAGACCTTGGAGGGCTATGTCCTTGCTGCACTTCCCACCTGCATAAAAAGGGTGGGTTTGGGCATTTTCACCACATCTGCCCAGGACTTTTAAGCCCGCAAGAAGCCTTTTTACAACTGTAAAACACCTGGGGCCCACAAAAACAGCCCTGGGGGCAATGAAAACAACCCTAAGGGCCACACATGGCCCACGATCTGCATTTTGCACACTCCTGGCATATCCTGTAGCCACATGCATTGGAAACCTTGTTTAAGAGTGTACGGAGTGCTACCTAGCTATAGCAATTTGCACTACTGTAAATGTCACGGCTCCATCCTATGGAATCCAGGGTTCTGTAGTTTAGAGAGGGTACTTAGAGGTTTCTACTGAAGACCTCTAGTGCTGTAGTTCAGAGGAGTGTGTCAGGAGTTCCCTGCAGCTTCTCCTTCTCCTCCAGGACTTCCCAGTAGAGGGTTTCCCCTTCAGCTGTGGTGAGCTCGGATGTGAAAGTTCCGGGCCGCACAAAGCCACACCCCTGGGCTGGACCCCATTCACAACAGGACTTCTTGAAAGTCTTCCGTATAGAATGCCAAAAAAAGGAACCGAAATTTGTTTTCATAGGCTCTGGTTCCCATTTCTTGGTACTGTGATCAAGGGGTAAATCCTGTCAAAAGAGAAACTTCTTTTTTCCAGATGGGTGGGAAAACGTGGCCCTCCAGAGGTTGTTGGACTGCTGCAGGGGTGTAGCTACAGGCGAGGGGGAGAAGGGAATAAGGGCATTGGCCCTTGCCGATAAGAATTCTGCCCTCCCTTAAAGTTTTCCTTCAGTCCCCAAACTCAAAACTTCAGCTGAGCATTTAGACATGCAGTTTCAACATCTAAAGGAAAAGAGAAGGCAAAGTGTCCAAGAGGAGGTAGACACAGTAAACAGAAGAGTTTCCAGTGTGAATGATTTTCAAGGCTTCACTCTGGCATGCTAGAAATTTGGGGACTGAAGGACATTTCATTGGTGAGACAGAATTCTTATGGGGGACACAATGCCTTTATTATTATCTCCTGTATCTATATCCCTAGCATGCAGGTTCCATCATCCTTAGCAATGCCAGGGGTGTGAGGGACGATGACAATGGCAGTCCAACTGGTGGGGGCAGAATTCTTATTTTGGGGAGGGGCAATGACCTCATTCTGTTCTCCTCCCCCATAGCCACATCCCTGTGGAGCCCTGGAGCCTTCCGCTCCAGGGCTCCACAGACAGTAAGAGTGCCAAGTTAGGAAGACACCACATGCTTGGAAGGCCTTTCACAGAATGAAAGAATCCTTGAGCTAGAAGAGCTTGTTTTCCGTTGCTCCAAAGGCTAGGTCATGGAGCAATAGCTTCAAACTCTAGGAAGACAGATTCCACCTAAACATGGGGGAGAACTTCCTGATGGTAAGAGCAGTTCGACAGTAGAATTTTCTGCTGCCTCCATGGAGTGTGGTGGAGTCTCCTTCTTTGGAGGTTTGTAAACAGAGGCTGGATGGCCATCTGTTGAAGGGAGTGGTTGGATCTTCCTTCCTAGAAGAATGGAGTTGGACTGAATGGCAGTGGGAGAGCTTGGAGTGTGTGGAGGGGGCACAGGAAGGGGGCATGGCGATGGTGCACGGGTGTGGCCAGGATGCGGGGCCATGGCCGCGGTTCATGGGGGTGTGGCCATGGTGCACAGGGGCGTGGCTATGAGCTGGGATGCCTCAAACACATTGCCACCGGGGGCAAACCGGCCCCATCGCTCTCCCCGTCACTACACAACTGCTGAATGGCCCTTGGGGTCTCTTCCAACTCTATGAATCTTTGGTTCTATATTTTTGCTGGGTGCAACCTTATATTGGCCAATAGCATCTCACCTTTGGAAATTATAGGATCATAGAGCTGGAAGAGACCACAAGGGCCATTGAGTTCAGCCCCCTGCTGGACAGTGGAACCAACAGTCGAGAGATGTGGGGGGGTCTCCTTTTCTGGGCTCTCTCAAAAAGAGCCTGGACAGCTCTCTGCTGGGGGTGCTTTAGCTGGAGATCCTGCACTGAGCAATGGGTTGGACTCACTGGCCCACGAGGCGCCTTCCAACTCTATGATTCTACACTAAGCAGGCACAATGGAGGATCTCAGCTATGGTTTTATTAAAGATTTTCCTAAGCTTCAGCATCTAAAATCTGTCATTTCTCTTCTCTCTCTCTCTCTCTCATTTATATTCTATCTATCCGTCCATCTATCCATCCGTCCACCCATCCTTCCAGCCAGGGCCCCTCTCAGGCAGTTGGCAACTCAGATAATGAAACACCCCCTTCCCTGACTGGTCCCTCCCTCCTCACCATCATTGGGCATTGTCAGGATGGGAATCTGGGTGATGGATCCGTTTCTACCTTCCACACGCCCCGCACGCTCATAGATGGTTGCCAGATCGGTGTACATGTAGCCCGGAAACCCCCTTCGTCCAGGGACTTCCTCTCTGGCAGCTGAGACCTGGAGAGGAAAGCACAAGAAGAGGGCGTTATGGGGCCTCAGCCCTTCTCCTGGCCTCTCTGCGGGTGAGAGCCAGCTAAAATTGGCAGTCTCAGTTTCCCACCCCAATGCGGGAAGCAGGGCCTGTTCCCAAGCCTCTGGTCGTCAGAGTGAGAGGAAGGAATCCCAAGCCAGAGATTGAAAGAACATTAAAAAAAAAATTGAATAACAGAATTAAAATGGCTCTCCTGAATGTCAGTAAAACCTGACAAGGACAATCTTGGGCAGACAAGAACCCTTGCAGCTCAAGGCTTATTCTGTGCCAAAAAAATGCATGCAGAGCCTCTTCACAGAAACTGTGCAGGTTTTCTGCACAGAAAAATAACTTTTTCTGCAACAAAATAAAACAAAAAAACAGGAACAAAACACCCACTTATGTATTTTTGCAGAATAATTTCTGTCCTCAAAAACTGCAGTTTTCGAGGGCCTTCTCACAGCGTGAATTAAAACGGTAAAATGAATCATTCTTGCCCACGAGAAAGAAATTGACATATTTATATCACTATGGTCATTTCTGCACTGGACTGTTATAGTGCTATTATTCCACTTGCAACATCCTATGGAATCCTGGGGTTTGCAATTTTGGGAGGGGCCGACTATAACAGTTCAATGTGGAAATGGCCAAAGTCAGGGCAAGAGAGAGCCAGCAGGGTTAGTGGTCTGAGCACTGGAGACCAGGGTTTGAATCCTTGCTCAGCCACGGAAACCCAGTGGGTGACCTTGGTGACGTCACACACTCTCTCAGCCTCAAAGGAAGGCAAAGGCAAACCCCTCTGGACAAATCTTGCCAAGAAAACCCCGTGACAGGGTCACCTTAGAGTTGCCATAAGTTACCAAAAACTTGGAGGCACACAACAACAGTGTCAGGGCAAGAACACTGTTTTAAACAATGTGTGTATGTATATATATTGTCCTCCTTTGTTAGACTTTGTTGTTTGGATTTTTCTTTTTTTGGAATTGCACGCTTTCTGAAACTCTGATTGATTTGGTGCTCAAAGTAGCTTGTTTAATGATGCCACCTGAGGCTGCCTTTTTGTGACATCATGCCTATGATGTCACCAGGGCCTGCTTCCTCTGACATCACAAGACATTGCATCCCTAGGACTCAGATTTTGACCCAGAAACCTGAGGGCCTGGGAGAGTCCTGACCTGCCAACTCAAGGTTCTGTGATCAGTTATGAAAACATAAAGCTTAGCCCTGCAACGGACCTCTCTCAGGGCCTCAGCGTAGGAACTCATGTCCGTCAAGATCACGAGGACGTGCTTCTCACACTGGTAGGCCAGAAACTCTGCTGTGGTCAGGGCCAGGCGTGGCGTAATGATGCGCTCGATCCTGTGGGAGACAGAAGGGCAGCAGGAAATGATTAAACACTTGTCCAAATGTCCAGTCCTTGCCCCACCTCCTGGCCAGTATTGCTACTACACAGGAAGGTGTTAAAAAACCTGTGAAGAAAATTCATTCTTAGAATAGAACCATAGAACCCAGAAGAGTCTTTGTCTTGTTAGCAGCTGTACATTTCTGTGCTTTGATATGGTTTAACTGGCAGATATATTTAAGTGGCACAAAATATAAATTACATATGTTTATGCCTGGAAATACCATGTGAAAGAAAGAGACTCTGGCTGGGACTAGGTCAGAGATGACCTCAACAAGCCCAGGCCATAAGAATTAGCCAAGATGCCTGACTTAATCCTATCAACTGCCCAACCTCAGAAAACAACAAGGTGCCCAGGTGCAGAGGCAAGGACTCCTGCCACGTGCATTTCCTACTGAAGCCTGGCCCAGAAACCCCACTCAACCAAGATGTTGAAACAATCAGTCCACTCCAGATCCCTTTTATTTACTCTGCCAGAAAGCAATTAATTCACACCCCTTCAAGGAGGAAAACAGATTTGATCACTGGTTATGTACTGCCCTTAGACACACAAGTCTAAGCCACATTGCAGCTTCTTCACTACTTCACTGCTCTTCTGGACTGGTAATTATAACCACAAACCCTCAGCCTCTCTATCCACAATTTTCCTTCCCTTTTACCTTCAGTTAGCTCTTGTGTGGATGTTTGACTGTTTATTACTTGTGTGCATGCATGAGTGAATTCCCCTCATAAAACCCATTTTTAGCTTACTTTTGAATCTCTGCCTGGTTCTTTTCCTGCATGAGCCTGTAAACATTGATAGAAAGGTCTCGCTAAGTTGTCCCCTCTCAATAGTCTCCTGATTTTGAGCTAATTCATTCCTCACTTTTGTATGGAGGTACTGGCATTGCGGGGTGGCCCTTGTGACACCTATGTTTTGGGGTAACAGCCTGTTTGGCCATCCAGCCTCTGTTTAAAAACGTCCAAAAGGTTAAGATCCTTATTATTCAGGCCTTGGGCTGATTTTAATCATATGGCAGAATAGTGTCCAAAGAGGCGTGCTTCTGTTTTGAATCTATATATTTTTAATCAATTCAGGCTGCAGGAAAGGAGATTCCACTTGAACCTCAGGAAGAACTTCCTGATGGTCAGAGCTGTCTGGCAGTGGAATATGTTGCTACCTGAATGAAGTGTGGTGGAGTCTCCTTCTTTGGAGGCTTTTGAGCAGAGGCTGGGCGGCCGTCTGTTGGGAATGCTTTGATGGGTGTTCTTGCATGGCAGGGGGTTGGACTCGATGGCCCCTGGGGTCTCTTCCAACTCTATGGTTCTATGATTCTATGATTCTAATTGCAAGGAAAGAGATTCTGATTAAACATTAGGAAGAATTTTCAGATGGCAAGAGCTTCTTGAACGTGGAATGGAAAAGAAGGGGTGGACTCTCTTTCACCAAAAGTTTTTACATAGAGGGTGGCCCCTGGCATCTCTTCCAACTCTATGATTCTATGATTCATGTTTCAAATGTATTTTAGAACTGTTTTTTCCTACAGTAGTCCCCCTTTATCTGCTTTCCATGGTTTCTGCTACCCGCAGGGCAAAAACATCAAATGGAACATTTCAGAAATAAACAATCCATAAGTTTTAAATTGCACGGCATCCTGAGTAGCATGATGAAATCTTATGTGTACTACTAAATCCCGCCTGGGATGTGAACTATCCCTTTGTCCAGCGTACCTGCGCTGTATACATTACCTGTCCAATAGCCACTTGGTAGCCATCCTCATTATCAGATCAACTGCCGTGAGAGTGCAGTGCTTCTGTTCAAGCAACCCTTATTTTATTTGTATATGTTTTATTTATGGGTACCTACATATGTGTATGAAAAAACATACTATATGCATACTGCTATATGCATTTTAAATAGTAGGAGCCAGTGTTGGACAAGGGCTCTGGGAAACCAACCTGGGCCATTTCCGCACTACACTCTTATAGCGCGACTATTCCACTTTCAACATCCTATGGAATCCTGGGGTTTGCAGTTTCGGGAGGGGCCGGCTGGCCCCTCCCGAAACAGCAAACCCCAGGATTCCATAGGATGCTGAAAGTGGAATAATCGCGCTATAAGAACGACTTGAAGGCACACAACAGCAATAACAACAACACAATTAAACAGAGTGTGTTTATGTGCCTTCAAGTTACTTGTTGATTTATGGAAATCTCATGAATGTCATACCGTTTTCTTAGAGGAAGAATCCTCAGAGGTGATTTTGCCCGGTCTTTCCTCTGAAATCTAGTCTACAGCATCTGGAATTCACTGGTGGTCTCCCATCCAAGTACTAACCAGGCCCGACTCTGCTTAGCTTCCAAGACCAGATGGGATCGTGTGCCTTTAGGGTATTTAGGCTCATCTTAAACAGTATTGATGATGAATTGGACCCAAGGTGGCTTAAAAACGTAAAATAACAGTTGACATAAATATATATCATTACAAAAGTTAAAAAAAAATTAAACATCAACTTTAGACGGTATTGATGTTGAACTGTATTTTTTAAACTTTTGTTTCCAACTCTTCTCCCATTGCTCCAAAGCAATAGATTCACCAAGATTCTGAGACCACTTAATCATGGAGTCTTTGACTGTTTCTTCTTCCCTCTGCCGAAGTATCAGATCTTTGTATAGTTTTGACATTGGCGTTATACCATTATTCCGATAGAAAACTACATGACTGGAATATGTCAATCTAATACTATCTTGTACTTTATATACTCTTGTATCTTTGTTGCTTTTCCTTTTTTCTTCTGCTTTTTTTTCTTTTCCCTGCCTCAATAAAAATTATATAAAAAAAACTTTTGTAATGGTATATATTTATCTAAACTGTTTTAAATTTTGCAAGCCAGCCTAGAACCCTTAGCAGGAAAAAGGTGGGAGATAAACTGGATAAAATGAAATGAATAAGCAAGCAAGCAAGCTCCAGGTGGTTTTGAAAAATGTGAGGGGAAAGGAATCATAGAATCATAGAAATGTGGAGTTGGAAGAGACTCCACGGGCCACCCAGTCCAACCCCCTGCCATGCAGGAACACCCTCAAAGCACTCCCAACAGATGGTCGTCCAGCCTCTGCTTAGAAACCTCCAAGGAAGGAGACTCCACCACACTCCGAGGCAGCAGATTCCACGGCCGGACAGCCCTGACCGTCAGGAAGTTCTTCCTGAGGTTCAGGTGGAATCTCCTTTCCTGCAGCTTGAATCCATTGCTCCTTGTCCTGGTCTCTGGAGTGGCAGAAAACAAGCCCGCTCCTTCCTCAACATGGCATCCCTTCAAAGATTTAAACATGGCTATCGTGTCCCCTCTGAACCTTCTCTTCTGCAGACTAAACATACCCAGCTCTCTAGGTCTATCCTCATAGGGCTTGGCTTCCAGGCCCCTCACCATTTTGGTTGCTTTGATTGTTTATTCCTGCATGACAGAGACCCATTCCACACTGGACCGTTACAGCGCTATTAGAAGACAAAACAGATCTACCCCAGCCTCAGCCAACAGCACGAGTAAGTGGTTGCTGAGCCCCCTCCCCTTGCGTTGCAGACACCCTCCCAAGGAGACGGGGGCCATTAACTCACGTGGGGTCGTTGGCCAGGTTGAGGAAGAGACAGACGTTCTCCATGGAGCCATTTTCCTCAAAGTCTGACTTGAAAAAACGGGCTGTTTCCATGTTCACCTACCGGCCAAAGAAAAGGAAGAAGCAACATCTTTCTTAGGTAAAGTCGTGGATAAGGTCAGTATCTAGGTCTGTAGTGGATATAGCCCCAGGCCAATGGGTTTTACAATCCTTGTTAGCATCGTGGCCAAATGTTAACACCTGTCTACGGGCAAAAGAAAGGTTATGGCGTGGGCTCAGCCAGATAGTTTCTTCATTAATCTTGGGGGTTAATCATCCCCACTTAAATTTCCCTTGGATTTCTTGGATCTTGTGGGAGAGGACTTTTGGAATCGTAGAGTTAGAAGAGACCCCAACAGCCATCTAGTCCAACCCCCTTCTGCCAGGCAGGGAGACACCATCAAAGCGTTCCCGACAGACGGCCGTCCGGCCTCCATTGTCGTGGTCAAAGAGAGAGAGGCAGCTGGGAACAGACCAGGGGCACAAATATTCCTTTTAGCAACCTGCTTGTGCTCTCCTCACAGTCATTAGGATGAGACGGGGTCACACCTGAGCAGTTCTGTTTCCTTTCTTTGGTTCTGCCCGATATAAGCCCGAGAGGACATGCAGGTTTTGACTGCGGCCATTTCCACACTAGATTGTTGTAGCACTATTATTCCACTTTCAACAGCCTATGGAATCCTGGGGTTTGCAGTTTCGGGAGGGGCCGGCTGGCCCCTCCCGAAACTGCAAACCCCAGGATTCCATAGGCTGTTGAAAGTGGAATAATAGCCCTATAACAGTGTAGGAGGAAATGGCCCTAGTATAGAAGGCATGGCCTCTGCCACTAGGCAGATGGGTTTTAGAGTGCCTCTTGGCATCACAGGTAAACATTAACAGATGTCCAGTGGCAATAAAGAATTAATTCGTACTCAGTAGGCCCTATGAGATGGTTTTGCTTTGGCCTGGATGTCCAAGGCTGGAAAAAAGACTGGCAGCTGGGAAAGGACCATAGATGTAAACTTCCCTGTTATTAAATTGTTTGTACTGTTCTTGTAGCTAATGGGAATTGAGACGGATGACGGTGTCCCTTTCCTATGACATTTTTCCTTTGCAAAACAAACAAAATGTCTTAGCACATTTGCAGATCTTTGCAGCCAGTCAGCGAACGTACGGTGGGTTTTGCAACCATCAGCCAATGTGTGGTTAGCTGCAAAATTGGCTGGTTTAGACTGCTGCCTGTAATGCTACCCAGCAGCTGTTCACAACATCCTTTCCCTGGTGGGTCTCTCACATTCTGATTCTGCATGTTCAAAAATGTAGAAGAAAAAACAAATCCTGTGAACAATGATGTAGTGGTCAGTGCTGACAAGCAAGGGTTCACCAAAGCAATCCTCATAAGCAGTCCTTCCCCTGGAAAGCCCCAAAACACAGATAGATGTGTTGATCGGCAAGCCATTTTCATTTCCACCAGGGACAGGTCTTCTGTAAAGTTAATGGGTCTTAATTGTCAATTTAAGACCAAACCAGCCTCCCAAATACTCAACATTGCAACAGGGACAGCTCAGAATAGTATACCGCTGCTGGCAAAATTCACTCCCTCTGCCATCTGCAGCTACCTTGAAGACTGCAGCTGAACCCAGAGAGAATAGGAATGATGTCATCATCTCTAACCATGATGTCATCATCTCTTCTGATCAAAAACCTCTCAGGGCTCTAAAAACATGAACCCCTGGCCCTGCTACACCACTTCCTCTGAGCAAGTCAAAAAGACTCAAACTTCCCCACAGTCTGGTTCAAATGAGGATGAATCCCCACGGGGCACATTCAGACAACAACCTCGTTGTGCATTCAGCAGTGTTGAGCATTGCATCTGCACACTGTGGCTGTTGAATGCGCATGGTACGCCGTGGTCGCGCCATGCACACAGTCGTTAGCTTGTGTCACACAATGTTGCTATTATGCACGGCAGTTGTGTAGTGCTGGTGTAACATACCTCTGCGCATGGATAACTACACTGGCCTCATGGTTAATCCTAGAGCTGGAAGAGACCAGCGGGGCCATCCAGGCCAACCCCGTTCTAGAGGCCATTTCCGCACTGGACTGTTATAGCGCTATTATTCCTCTTGCAACATCCTATGGAATCCTGGGGTTTGCAGTTTCGGGAGGGGCCGGCCGGCCCCTCCCGAAACTGCAAACCCCAGGATTCCATAGGATGTTGCAAGAGGAATAATAGCGCTATAACAGTCCAGTGTGGAATGGGTCTCTCTCATGCAGGAATAAACAATCAAAGCACTCCTGACAGAGGGCCATCCAGCATCTGTTTGAAAAACCCCAAAGGTTTTGCACTATGCTAAGGAGATGCTGGATTGCGGCTTTCATGTGTTTTGAGCACAGGGGGAGAGGTGTGCCAAAGATGTTCCTCACTCAGGTTATCGTTCCCCCCAGGGCTCAGAATTTGGAAAGTTCCTTTTAAGAATAATTAAGTCTTGCTCCTTGTAGCAGCGTGTGAAGAAGAACTGGTGGCAGTGGAGGAAACAAGTAACTTGTTACGTCATTTGTTGCATTACCGCTCGTTCCTTGCTGATCGCTTTCTGTTGCTTTCTGTTCCAGACGAGGGCTCCCGTCAATTGGGAGGCACCCAAGGGGCCGTGGCGGGGAGCTGGCTGCAAGAGCAGGACTGGCCACTAGGGGGGGGCACGGGGCTGCCGGTTTGCTGCCCACCAGATGCTCAAAGACCATGGGGGGAGAGGGGAGAAGTGAAAGAAAAAAAAAGGGGAGGGGAGGTGGAATCTTCCACATCGTGCCAGACCAGCTGCTGTCCCTGAGCATCCCCCTAGGGCAGGGGTGGGCAACCCTGGAAGGCTAGGGGGAGTCATTAGCCCCTCCTCCGCAGAATACCCAGGAGGACTGCATCTCGAGTACAGAAGAAAACAGCAGAAAAATCAAATTTTGCTCCCCAATGCCCCCCTGAGACATGGAGGCATCCTCGCCATGTTTTTGGGTCCCTAGCAAGCATTCGTGGGCAATTATTTTAATGGCTATTTTTCAAAAAACCCTGGGGTGCCTCCAGATGCAGTGGAAATGCTCCCCACCACCCCAGGGGTCCTTTTAGAGCATTTGAGCCCCTAGTATTTTTTTTTTTGTTTATTTTTTTGGGGGGGAAAGTGGCCCATTGGACCTTGAGAGGTGCAAAAATGTTCTAGAGCAGGGACAGGAAAAATCGAAGATAGAGAAGTGGGAAAACGCAGCCCCCAGGGATGTTTTTGTGGCCCTCAACCCCTCCAAAATCCTCAGGCTGATCTTTTTCTGACCAAAGAAAGAAAGAAAAAGAAAAGAGCTTGGGTTGCTTTTCCTGGAAGCCTCTGGGTACAACAATAGATCTTTTATACGGATTGTGAGGCTTCCCTGTATCTGTTGAACATCAAAAACACCCATTTTTGAGAACCAAGAATGGACTTTTGGCCATTTCAAGTTTTTTGCTGTATTTTTCGGTAATCCAGAAGGTCCCTCAGGGCATATAAGTGGCCCTCGGACCTGCAGCAGTTGCCCAGCCGGTTCAAGAGGATGATGTAGAGATGGACATAACCCACAAGGCTATTTTGGCTAACCCTTGCAGCTTGGAACTTATTCTGCACAAAAGTCACACACAGGCCATTTCCACACTACACTGTTACAGTGCTATTATTCCTCTTTCAACATCTTCTTTCAACTTAAAACATTAGCTGACCATTTAGAAAGAGAGTTTAGACTTGCAAAGCAAGGGGCAGACAAAATAACTAACAGAATACCAAAATAGCAAACAGAAAAGTTTGAGGTATGAATGCATTTCTAGGTCTTAAGGCCTTTCTGCACTACACTGCCATAGTGCTCTTATTCCACTTTCAACTTCCGATGGAATCCTAGGATTCACAGTTTAGGGAAGGGCCTTTAGAATTCTCAGCCAGGGAGCTCTTGGACCTCAGGAAACTACAAACCCTGGAATTCCACAAGATGTTGAAAGTGGAATAATAGCACTAGAACAGGGTAGGGCGGAAATGGTCATGGTTGTTTCACACAGAAAACAAAATTTTCTGCGCAGGAAACAACTTTTTCCCATACAGAATATAATACTTCTATGCATAAATATTTTCTTTAAAAAGGCATTGAGAAATTTTAGTAATTTTCTTCACACTGATTATGTGTAACTCAGGACTTATTCTTTGCAGAATTCGTGCATGGTTGTTTTGGACACAGAAGGGCATTTTCTGTACAGAAAACAGCATGTTCTATGCAGAAAATTCTCTTTCATGTGCAAGACAACAATTTGCGAATTTTGTGCACAATAAGACGTACATTGTGAATTTCATTTGAAAGCTGCACTGTGAAGGAAATTACTAAAATTTTGCATTGCTTTTTGCAAGAAGAAAATCAATCAAGAATTACTGGATTTCCTGCATCTGCATTTAAGGCACCATTCTGCAATTCTTGGTTCACCAAGCTTTTTAAAATTATTATTTTTGCAATGTTTTTTAGAGATGTTGCTACAGCGACTCACCCCCATGGCTGCAAAGACAATGGCAAAGTTGTCCTCATGATAATCCATGACGTCTTTGGACTTCTTCACCAGGCCCGCCTGCCTGCAGATCTGTGCTGCAATCTGAATTGAGAAAGAAAAGGTTGAAAAGGGGACTCTGTCTCTTGCAGGGGCCCCAGAAGAGGGAAACAGGCAGTGGCGACTCATGAATCCCATGATAATGGAGTGGTGAATCCACTTTGGGTTTTAATCTGAATTTTAAAGGAGGAATCCAAAGTGCTGAACTCCTATTTCCCCCAGCAAAAAGGGTCCAGCCCCTCAGATGCCTTATCAACAGTTTGGACTAAAACTTAGAATGGATTCACTGACCCACCCATAAATGTTACCAGCTACCCCAAAGGAAGGTGTCAGCAACGTGGGAAGGATCCAACCCTGGGATCAAAATTCAGTTCAAGGCAGCCCTGCCCCACCTAGGGAGTGAGTGGGACTCTACCTGGGGGGGTAGAGGAATCTCACACTCATAAGGTTGGAAGGATCCACAAGGTCCATCCAGCTCAACGCCATTCTGCCATGCAGGAAGACACAAGCAAAACATGCCTGAAAGATGCCTGTCCAACCCCTATTTAAAGACCTCCAAAGATGGAAAGTCCGTCTCCTATCCCTGAGGCATTCCACTGTTGAACAGCTCTCACACTAAAAAAAGTTCTTCCTAATGTTTAGAGGGAATCTCTTTTCTTTTCACTTGGGTTCATGTCCAAGGCCCCTTCCACACCTTGACGATTTCCATCACTGTCCCGTCATGATGCCGGCAGTGCCGCTGCTGGGATGGGAATGGGACCTGAACGCTCCCCTTTGCACCGGCCGGCTGCCTGCAGAAGGGTAACGCGGGAGACACTCTCCTTCCTTCCGCAGCGTGCCCATGCTGCACCGGGGAAGGAAGCATGTAGATCATTTCCACATAGCTGTCAGCAACGGGAGCATTGCTTGATCAAGGACCATTGCTGGATTATTTCTGGTAATGGAATATCCCACAATTGCAATGGGTGGGGACGCACCGGCAGCGGGACCATGACGATGTCGAGCAAAAGCACAACTCAGGAACTGGCGGCAATACGTCCCTGTCACAGGACAGCAGCATCGTGTGGAAATGGTCCTGGTCTCTGGAGCAGGAGAAAACAAGCCTGGGCTGTCTTCTGCATGACATCGCTTCAGATGTTTAATGATACCTATCTTTAGGCAGAATCCTTGTGTGTCCATTTCCTTCCACTTATTCCTCCACTGACAGAGGGGGAAGAACAAGGGCGTCCCTGTTCACCAACAAATCTTAGCACAAATGGAGTCCGTGCAAAACTCCCCTCTCACCTTCCATTCCTGATTTCACGTAGTCAAGAGAGGCCATCTACCAGATTGGAAACCATTTATGGACTTCTTGAGCAATAAGAATACAAACGATGCAATAATTTGTGGGTAGAACTGTAAGCAGTTTTGCCTAAGTGGAACTGTAATGGCAGCACGATATTATCTTGCCTGCTTTTCATTTTTGGGCGGTATGGCGCCAGAACCCTTTTGTGCATTAATGTATTTGTATTGTACTCTTTAGGTGCTTCCTTGTCTATATTAACTGGTTAGTAAGTCAATGTTTTAACCCACTAATGCAGATAACTAAAAAACTGAACAATAATATAATATATTAGTTGGCCAGTAAGTCAATGTCTTAACCCTCTGGGAGACCTTGGGCACATCACAAACTCTCAGCCTCAGAAAACCCCACGATGGGTTCACTTTAGGGTCGCCATAAGTTGGAAATGACATGAAGGCACAGAACAACAACAACAACCGCTTTAGGGATTTTTAAAAGTTTGTTGTTTAGTATTTTATTTTGTTTAATGTGTTAACATTATTTTGTGTCTATGCTAGAAACGTTTATTGGAATTCAAGTTAATGTAATTTTGCGTAAAGACTGTTAAATAAATACACAAAGAAAGAGGGAGGGAGGGAGCACCTATCACACCAGGCTGTGCGAGTTTATCATATTCACTTTCCTCTGTCGCTCCTGATTTGTCAGAGTGTGTTTTCCAGCCGATTACATCCCTCTGTATGCGCGTGGGGGTGCGTGTGGGTTTTTGTTTGTGCAGGCAACATGCGTCGGTAGCTGTTGTCGAGGAACAAAAATGGGTACATTTCCTTCCTGGCCGCACACCCCTGCCCTCTCCTTCGACGTGTTCACAGACCAGCTTTGATGTTTCAGGCTCGTCAAAGGGCAAGCAAGGGAATCAAGGTGGCGGCTGCAAACCAAGCCGCGGCAGGCTCGCCTTTCAGCTGAGATGCTGAAATGGACGTTTCCAGAACAACAACCGGGGCTTCCGGCTTCCTTGGATAGCTCCACGCACAGTGGGAAGACTTTGCACCCGTACTTTCAGAGCTCCACGCTGACTTTCAAAGGTGATCAGAGGGGGGCAAAAAGACACTGAGATCCTGACATTTTGTGTGGACCACAGCTGAAGCCCAGAAACGAGAGGCTGAATATCCCTCGTCTGAAATACAGAACCAGAAGTGTTCCGTATTTGAGATTATTTTGGATTTTGGAATACAGTGCCTTTTTTGCAATAGCCTCACATCTCATTCATTTTCGACTTCCACCTCACTTGAGGCTGGAGTGAGCCTAAGGCCATTTCAACACTACCCTGTTTTAGTGTGATTATTCCACTTTCAACCTCCTATGGCATCCTGGGGTTTGTAGTTCAGGGAGGGACCTTTAGAATTATCAGCCAGGGAGCTCTTTGGCCTCGGGAAACTACAAACCCCAGAATTCCACAGGAGATTGAAAGTGGAACAATAGCACTATTACAATGTTGTGCAGAAATGGCCTAAGGGTCTGCAAAATCGTGGGAATCCAAGCTTATCACTCAGTGCAAATCCATGCCTCCCACCATTTCACAGATCCTCGGCATCTTTCTTTTTGCTGCCAGCTTCCCACCCCCAGCCTTGGGGTGACTGCTGCAGTGCTCCTCCTGGTCTTTCTCTCAGATCCTCAGTCTCACTCTTTTTGCCCCAGCTGCTCACTTTTGACAAAACCAAAAAAGTTTTGGTAGCAAAAAGTTTTAATTTTTAGAGGTTTTCGGATTTCAGATTTCCAGATAAGGGAGGCCCAACCTGTAAACATCACTGATCAGCCCTGAAAAGGTGTGAAGATCTTTTTAAAGGGACAAGAGTGCCTCTGTGGAAGTACAGAGTGCTTTTGTTCCAGCTGGGATTTAAAGGTAGAAATTTTGTTGGTCAGACGCTGCCTCTATAAGACAGGCCAGAGGTCTAGCAATTACACTTTTGGAAATTAACCAATGTTACGTGGTCAACAAATCAGAAGAGATCTTGTCTTCATTTTGCATTGCAAAGGACTATGGAATTTGGATGCAGAGAGCCTCAAACACAAAACCCAGCTTTTCACCTGATTTCCTTACAGGACGGCTGAATGCACCTCCACCTGGTGAGGTCTGGTACTCAATTTTTACCCAAGAGCCTGAATGCTTTGGTCATTTCATCACTACACTGTTATTGTGCTCTTATTCCACTTTCAGCCATGGTGCATTGATGCCACAGAACATGGATGCATGCACATATTGGCTAGTGCATTCAGATTTGGTATCTTGGTTCAGTTGCATGGCATGGCCATCCAACACAAGGGTTGTGTAGCATAATTAATGTGTAACTCTGTGTGTGGAAAGTCACATTATGCAGCCCTGATGTAGGATCTCAGACATCATTTAGGAGTTCAGAGGTAATCAGTAGCTCAATATCGTAAAATTTAAGTCTACTTGAATCATTGCATAACAAAACATGACTGTGGGGAAAGTAAAATGTTCTGACTGTCTGGATGAAAGTTGCTTTAGAAAGCTGGGGATTCATTTCAGAATCATTTCCAAGTCTCTGAAAGAAATATTATCCTCTCTGCAGTCAAAGGTCGCTGATCTGAATGGAGTAAAATCATGACCGGAGGAGTAGATAGAAACAAGCCCTCATATGTTAGTGTATATAGAATCATAGAATCATAGGGTTGGAAGAGACCCCAGGGGCCATCGAGTTCAACCCCCTGCTATGCAGGAACACCCATCAAAGCACTCCCAACAGACGGCCACCCAGCCTCTGCTTAAAGGCATATGTGTATGGCCATTTCTGCACTAGACTGTTATAGTGCTATTATTCCACTTGCAACAATTATTCCACTTCCTTTGAGGCCCCTCCCTAAACTGCAAACTCCAGGATTCCATAGGAGGTCGAAAGTGGAATAAGAGAACTATAACAATCTAGTGTAGAAATGGCCTATGTGTTTGTAAGACATACCTCATTGTGGGGGAGCCCTGCAGCCGAGAAGATTGGGATCTTTTGTCCCCTGGCAATGCTGTTCATGACATCAATGGGTGAAATTCCAGTCTGGATCATCTCTTCAGGGTAAATCCGTCCATGGGGATTAATTGGCTGCCCTGGAGAAAGAAGGCAGCAAATGGGAACAAGGGATCTGTTGGGCCAGGGAAAACTGACCCACTCTCTCAATCAGCATTCCCTCAGCTGAAAATGTGCTGGATCACAACTCCCATCATCCACTCTGTTGGGCGGGAGGTTCATGGAGCTGTGGCTCAGCATATCTGGAGGGCACCTGTTTGGGGAAGGCTGGATTAAGTCTAAGGAGCAACGGATGTTTGGTTGTCAACTGATACCAGTTGGGCATATAGATACTTCACCATACCTGCTTGGTATAAATGCTATACGGCTGCTTCCAAGTCAAATGCAGTCCTTTGGAAAAGTTCCTTTGTTGGACTATGGCTGCCTGAATCCCCAGCCAGCAGGGTCATTGGGGAATTTTGTAAGCCATTGTCCCCAAAAAATTAATATTTTTTCAAGTTCTGGTTAAACGCAGGGTTGATACTTTTTCTGACAGGGGTTCTAGTGCCAGAAATTGTTAAAGTGGACTATAGAACTTTAGTCCAAAAGAGTAACTTTCATGAATTCCCTATGGACATATGAATGTGGAAGTGGACCCCCTCTGCCTCCAATTTCTTTTGTGTTGCCGCAGTTTCTAACTTGGAATCAACATGCTAGAGCAGGGCCATTTCCACATCTCCGGCCCCTCCCTAAACGGCAAACCCCAGGATTCCACTGGATGTTGAAAGTGGAATCATAGCGCTATAACAATCTCGTGCGGAAATGGCCCAGGAAAAGGGAATTGTGCACCATGGGCCACCTGCAGCCACTGAGTTCCACTTCTGTGGCCCCTGAACTCTCCCTCAATTCGTTGATCCCCATTTTATTTTTATTATTCTGTGCAATTTTGGGGAAAATACATGCCCCAACATCTACTGAAACCATAGACCAGTCGTTCTCCTCCCCAGCCCCAACTCCCATCCCTCTTTGCTGCCACTGAGAACTGGCCAAAAACTGGTTGCCAGAAAGGATGTGACATCACTTCCTCCTTCTCCTATCTCCATGGATGACCCTAGAAGCTTTGCCTAGGGGGGCGGGGTGGGCTTACCATTGATGTCCAAGTAGTCCTCAGCCATCACGGCTGGCCCTCTGTCAATCGGCTTAGCGGAACCATTGAAGACTCGGCCTGCAAGGAGGAAAGGAGAAACCCACATGATAGCCTGCAGTCAGGGCCTTGGTGTAACAGAGAACAGGAGAAAGTGTGTCTATAGGGGTGGGAGAGGGGTCAGGGCAGTGAACTGTGGATATTTGACCGGATTGCATCAAATAATGCAGATAGAAAAGGCTGTCTCGTTCAGTTTCCTAACTTAAATTAGGATCAGAGCTTGAGAAGATTAAGATGTTGGACTACAACTCCCAGAATCCCATTACCAGCATGGCCAGTGGCTATCATACCTTAGGATCATAGGAATCCTAGAGTTGGAAGACATCCAAGGGCCATCCAGTCCAACCCCCTTCTGCCATGCACTCCCGACAGATGGCCATCCAGACTCTTTTTAAAAACCTCCAAAGAAGGAGACTCCACCACACTTCCAGGCAGCCTTTTCCACTGTAGAACTTTTCTAACCCTCAGGAAGTTCTTCCTGAGGTTTAGGTGGAATCTCTTTTCCTGTAGCGTGAATCCATTGCTCAGTGTCCTAGTCTCTGGAGCAGCAGGAAACAAGCTTGCTCCATCTTCCATATGACATCCCTTCACATATGTCAGCGTGGCTATCATAAAGACCAGGGTTCAATTCGCTCTCAGCCACTGGGTAATCTTGGATGTGTCACACCTTCTCAGCCCCAGAAAATCCCATGATAAGTTTGCCTTAGGGTTTCCATAAGTTGGAAATGACTTGAGGACACACAACAATGTCAACAACAATATATCCCCTCTTAATCTTCTCTTCTCCAGGCTAAATGTACCAGCTCCCTCAGCTGCTCCTCATAGGGCTTCATGGTTTCCAGGCCTTCCACCACTTTGGTCACCCTCTTCTGGAAACATTCCACCTTATGCACATCATTTCTTAATTGTGGTATCCAGAACTAGAGACAAGATTCCAGGTTGAGTCTGACTAAAGCAGAACAGAGTGGGACTATTGCTTCCCTCAACCTCCTGGCTGACCTCCTACATTGTATTTGTACGGTGTAAATCCACGCTCGCATTGTTCCAGGGTGGTTGCACTACACCACTCTGCTGCTGAAGCCAACACTGTGCAATCAATGGTGCATCTGCCACTGTGCATGCTTTTTCTCCCTTTCTACAACGCAGAATAATGCACAGTGGCTGTTTCTGTAATCCCGGGGAATCAAGTGGCACTCAAGGAGAGTTATGCATGCTCCAAGAAAGTGCTGCTGCATGGCTGAGATCGTAAGGGTTATTCTCACTTTGAGCAGACTCAGTGAATCAGTTGTCAGACAGTGAATGAACAGCTATGTAAATCCAACTGATCTGGAGGCTCTGCTGACTGGAGGCATGAGGGTTCCTCTTGCCAGGCTGGCCCCTCAGTTCTACCCCTGAGGTTCTGTCACTCTCCTTCCCCCTTTCCCCCCTTAGTCCCTTCTGGGACTGGATACTTGGGCCCTGCCTGAGATGGTAGAGTGAATGTTGACAAACATTTTAGGTCCAGGCTGTCAGAAAGACCATATCTCCCTGAGTCTACCTGGGTTTTAAGAACATTGGGGGAGAGCTTTCTCTTAGTCGCACCATCATCACAGGTACAGCTGGTGAGGAACTGGGAGAAACCCTTCTCAGCTCCCAGGCTACCAAACTCTCTTCCAAGAGGGGCTCACTTGGCCTTCTCCCTACTCTCCTTCCACTGGCAGGCCAAGACCTTCCTATTTAAGCCTGGATTAGTTGAGCATTTGGATGAATCCTGCAAAGGTGAGGTGATGAGACACCAAAGATTTCTTGGTATCCAGACCAGAGCTAGGATAACATTTCACAGAATCATCGAATCTTAGAGTAGGAAGCTCTACAAGGGCCATCTAGTCCAACCTCCTGCCATGCAGGAAGACACAACTAAAGCGCTCCTGAGAGATACCCATACAACCTCTGCTCAAAGATCTCCAAAGATGTAGATTTCATCACCCTGCAAGGCAATCTATTCCACTGTTGAACACCATTTACAGTTAAAAAAAAAATTCTTCCTAATGTTGAGGTGGAATCTCTTTTCTTCTGATTTGAATCCACTGGTTCACATACTAGTCTCTGGAGTAGTAGAAAGCAAGTTTGCTCTTTCAACATGACAACTTTTCAGATGTTTAAAAATGGCTATTATGTCACCTCTCAGTCTTGTCTTCTCCAAGCTAAACATATCCAGTTCTCTAAGTCACTCCTCATAAGCTCTGGTTTCTCAGCATCAGACCAGAACTAGGAAACTGTTTCTTGGCATCCAAACTCAGAACTCAAAATTTTTGGTTAAAATCCAAACAGAAGTGAGGAAATCATTTCTTGGCATCCAAATCATTTCAGAAATGGGAAACCATCCAACCCCAAACTAGGAAACTGTTTCTCAGCATCCAAACAGAGCTCAGAAATAGTTTTATAGGGAACCATTGCTTGATATCCAGACTGGAACTAGGAAAACATAGATTCATAGAGTTGAAAGAGACCCCAGGGGCCATCCAGTCCAACCCCCTTCTGCCATGCAAGAACACACAGCAAAGCACTCCCGACAGATGGCCATCCAGCCTCTGTTTAAAAACCTCCAAAGAAGGAGGAGACTCCACCACACTCCAAGGCAGTATCTTCCACTGCTGGACAGCTCTGACCATCAGGAAGTTCTTCCTGAGGTTCAGGTAGAATCTCCTTTCCTGAAGTTTGAATCCATTGCTCCTTGTCCTGGTCTGGAGCAGCGGAAAAAAGCCCTCTCCCTCCTCAACATGACGTCTTTTCAAATATTTAAACATGACTCTCATGTCCCCTCTTAACCTTCTCTTCTGCAGACTAAACTTCCCCAGCTCCCTAAGCCACTCCTCATAGGGCATGGCTTCCAAACCCTCCACCATTTTGGTCTCAGCATCTGAACCAGCAGCCCTACTGGCTTGGAGGATTCTGGGAGCTGTTATCCCAAAAAACTCACTTTCTTCAGCTCCTAGGTGAGCCCAAGCTCAAGATAGCACCAGGTTGCCCCACGCTGAGCCTTTTCCTTGGGTGGCCAAGTTAACCTTTCCACCAAAGATCCATCTCGTTCTCTCTTGAGCCTCCTTGAGCACCCCACTCTCCGCCCGGCCCCTCTTGTTATAGATTGGTTATCAGTCACTACCAGGAACAAATCAATACAGCTGCACTTGCCCTCCTTCCCCTCCCCCTCCCTGGCATAGGCCCCCCGATAGGCGACTTTCTTCCGGTCCTTTAAGAGGGACAGCAGAAAAGCATTGTCGTTGTCACAGCAGATGAAGATCAATGCTGAGATGGAAATGGGAAGAAAGAGGCATGGACCATGAAAGGCCAGTAACCTTGGTATTCACCACGACGCATTCTATTTGTCTTAGACACACATGACTGAAGCACAAAAAAGGAGGGGAAAGAAGAGAGGGAGAGAGAGAGAGAGAGAGAGAGAAAGAAAGAAAGAAAGAAAGAAAGAAAGAAAGAAAGAAAGAAAGAAAGAAAGAAAGAAAGGGGAGACCTTTCAAAGCACCTGCACAAAAACAAGGCCACATCTTGGTAAGTGGCAACTTAGTGGCCTGGCTCTCTCCACAACACCTTATGCACACAAACAGACAGAGGTTGGAAACCTGTTGGTGTACCCCAACTAGAGCAGAGCCATCCAATCCGTCATTTACTGGTAAGTCAACACGTAGGTCAATCCCACAGATGCCATGGCTACGATCTATTTGGGACTAACAAAAGGACTGAAGCCAGACATGGCCCATATTCTTGACGATGATGATTTTTCTCTCTCTCCGTCTGTTGTGAGCTCTCAGGGCAGCATACAATTAAAACAATATGAGCAAATAAAAATAACTGGTTTTGCTGAGTGCATCATAGGACTTGGTAAAGTGGAAGCCAGTAGGAAAAGGGGGAGATTGACTCCAACAAGGAAGTTATGGCTGCTGCCCTTACTATGCAAGGACTGAGCTGAGCAGTTGAGTACAAGGAGTCTTGAAAAGTCCCTCATTTGGAGGGTCACCAGAAGCTGAAGTCAACTTGTAAGGTACGACGCTTGGGCAGAAAAAATGAAGTGCACCAAGATAGATATAGACTGGATGACACCTGGCTTGACCACAGTCCATGTAAAAGGAATCTAGGCGTCTAGGCATCTTGGTAGACCACAAGCTGAACATGAATCAGCAGTGTGATGTAGCAGCCAAGAAAGCCAACGCAATTCTTGGATGCATCAATAGGAGAATGGTGTCTAGGTCAAGGGAAGTAACAGTACCACTCTATTCTGCTTTGGTCAGAACCCACCTGGAATCCTGTGTTCAGTTCTGGGCACCACATTCCAGGAAGGATACTGCCAAGTTAGAAGGTTGTCCAGAGGAGGGCAACCAAAATGATGGAAAGCTTGGAAACCAGGTAGCCCTATGAGGAGCGGCTGAGGGAGCCGGGGATGCTTAACCTGGAGAAGAGAAGGCTAAGAGGTAAAAAGCTATCTTTAAATATTTGAAAGGGTGTCATGTGGAAGATGAAGCAACCTTGTTTTCTGTTCCTCTGGAGACTAGGACATGGAGCAATGGCTTCAAGTTACAGGAAAAGGGATTCCATCTAAACGTCAGGTAGAACCTCCTGATGGTAAGAGCAATTCAACAGTGGAATATGCTGCTGCCTCAGTGGAGGCTGTTGGAGACTCCTTCTCTGGAGGCTTTTTGAACAGAAGTTAGATGGCCATCTGTCAAAGGAAGTGCATTGACAGTATCTTCCTGCATGGCAGAAGGGGTTTGGTCTTGATGGCCCTTGGAGTCTCTTCCAATTTTGGGATTCTATAATTCTAAGAAGAAGTAACATTTCTGAAATTTGAGAGCCATGTTTGGTAGCCCCTTCAACATTCAGATTAAAAGCCTGAAGTGGATTCTCTATCCCACCAACACAGCCACCACCGGCCACCATTCCAGTCTCTGGCAGGCCTTTGAACTTCCTGCTTTCATCTTCTTTGTTGAAGCCACCTCTCCCACTCCAAACTACTCCCCCCTTCCTCCCCTTTTGCAGCTGGGTTCCCTCGCATTTCATTCTGCAAACAAAGCAGCAGAAGGACACCATCAGGACTCATTCGCTCTCCATCCATCTCCGCGCTTAATGGGACGTACCTAGCATGTCCTCTGAAACAGGTGTGCGGAGAATGTCCCCCGTGAACTCACAAGAGGTCTTCTGAGCATCGATCCCAGATGTCCCTTCGAACACCTGCAAAAAGGGCGAGGGAGGGGGGAGGAGAAGGTCAATTACTGGCAATTAGGGAGGATTAGCAGCAAATGAGGCCAGGCAGGTTCAGATGGGAAGGGAATGGGAATGAAATTCTCTCTCTCTCTGCCTGTGGGATTTGCACTTTGGAGAAAGTTCACCACTCAGAGGAAAAGCAAAGATACTTCGCGCTTCCTTTTTCTCCCTTTTTCCAATCTTGTAGCCCAGCCATCTGCAGCCTCCTGAAGCATGTTGGGCTACAATTCCCATCCTCAAAAAAAAAAAGACTTAAAGCCACTAAAGCCCAAACAACAGGATGAAACAGCTGGCTTAGTGTATAAAATGTACATCCATTAGTAAACTCAACAGTTGGGTCAATCCTAAAGAGACCAAAGTCTATGTTCAAGCTTGTGAAACACAGAGAGAATTTTGTACAGAGATTTTTCTTCCCCCTTACCTTTTTTTTTGTAAATTTCTGGCTGGCCTAATAATTACCACAAGACCATTTCTGGAATTTGTCTTATGATCAAAGCACAGTTACACTTGTATTCTTAAAAACTCAACAAATGTAAGCACAAATCAGAATATATTAGCACTCATCAATACATTATGTATGAAAAATAAACTTAAAAAGGTGAAGTCCATCAGATTTATAATTAGCTCTGCAGAAAATAATATAGGAAGCCCCCATCTTTCTAAGCCTTGTTATCTGGCGTTGCTCTTCTGATGCTTCCAAATTAAGGACAAATTCCATTCATTTTACAGGGGTTCTGTTCTGCCATCAGCAATTCTTGCCTACCGAGGCTCACCTGGAACCACTCACGCCCAGGCGCTGCTTACAAAGTGAGCTGAGACGGAGGAAAAGGTGCCGAGCAGCTGAGAAATCTTTCAGGCAGCACGTGCACAGTGGGTCCCAGGTGAGCCTCCCTAAGTCCTTTCATCCCTACCGTACAGGACATGAGTTCCGCTTCTCAACCAGTTCTGTTTTCTAACAGTGTGCTCTGGTCCCTAACCCAAGTAGGGGAAGCCTGTATGATTTCAGCATATGTAAAGGAAATGGATCATTCATTAATAAATAATGTACAAAAATTAGAAGTGCAATGAGATTTTGGTAAGCCTTGTTTGATTTTTAATCTTCTTCAGACTTCAAATATCCTCTTTCCCAGTGGAAACAGCTAACAAACACATGATGCGTCAGATCTTTCCACCAGTAATATACTGCTAATGCCAGGAAGGCAAGGCCATAACCGCACTACACTGTTACAGTGCTATTATCCCACTTTCAGCATCCTGTGGAATCCTGGGGTTTGCCGTTGAGGGAGGGGCCTGTAGAATTCTCAGCCAGAGAGCTCTTGGGCCTCAGGAAACTACAAACCCCAGAATTCCATAGGAGGTTGAAAGTAGGATAATAGCACTAGAACAGCCTAGTGCAGAAATGGCCTAAATGTGTGGGACCTGCACTTCTCAAGGTTCAGCAATGTTCTGTATTGATGAATATATTACTTTTTTTAAAAAAAAAGGTATACATAATCTGGTCCTCTTTATATTACGGATTACCACTTATTTGGAGTATGGTAGAGTTTCCTTCTTTTGAGATTTTTAATCAGGGGCCGGATGGCCATCTGTTGGGAATACTTTGATGGTATCTTCCTGCAGGGCAGAAAGGGGTTGGACTGGATGGCCCTTGGGGTTTCTTCTAGCTCTAGGATTCTAGGAGTCGACGGTTTAAGATTTTCAGTGGAGGGTTCTTCTCAGGCCATTTCCAGACTAGACTGTTATAGCGCTATTATTCCACTTTCCACACTCTATGGAATCCTAGGCTTTGCAGTTTAGGGAGGGGCCTCAAAGGCCATCCTCAAAGGCCCCTCCCTAAACGCAAACCCCAGGATTCCATAGGATGTTGAAAGTGGAACAATAGCGCTATAACAGTCTAGTCTGGAAATGGCCTCAGTCCCACCACCATACCAGGGGCAGCTACTGAAGACCTGGGAGAGAGTTTTCCCAATAGCTGCTCCCAGACTCTGGAACTGGCTGCCAAGGGAAGCTCCCTTGGCCCCTTTCCTCTGCTTTGTCTGCTGGCAGGACAAGATCTTCCTATCTAAACAGACCTTCAGTTTTAAAACTGGCTGGAGTAGCAGAATGGATAGATTTTAATACACTTTTCATTGGTTGAAGCTAATGTTTTATTTAAGAGGGTTGTACTAAATTCTTTTCAAATTTTTGTATTCCAGGTTGTTTTTAGCTGCATTGTTTCAATGTATGGTGTGAGCCACTTTGGGTCTCATATGGGAGAAAAGTAGGAGATTTAATTAATTTAATTAATTAATTCATTCATTAATTAAATGGGAAACTTCTCAGTGGTAGCACCCTGGCTGATGAATACTCTCTGCAGAGAAGCTTTCTTGCCACCCATGCTTGGGTCTCTTTTGCACCAAGTGAAGACTTTTTCATACATCATCTGCTCGGTTTTAACAAATCTGTTGGCACTGCATAGATTTTTAGAGTCTTGTGGTCCCTACTGTTTATTCTATTTTGATTTTATTCTGCAGCCATTTTAGTTCGTTCATACTTTTTCTTCTTCCTTTTTGTATTTGTAGTTTTTATTTTAAAAAAATGGCAATAAAAATGAGAAAGAGAGTTCCTTTTTTGCACTACAACTCTCACTATCCTCCAGCCAAGGAGATTCTGGGAGTCGCAATCCCCCAAAAAGGAACTTTCTCAAGGTCTTTCTCAAGCTTTGGGCACCATCGGTGGGCAAAAGAAGAGCCTCAAATCATCTGCTGAAGGCAAACGGCGGCTCTGTAGGCAGTTAGCGTGAGTTTAAAAAAAGAGACTCTCATGAGTGCACACTGTCCCCCCTCCTTCCCCACTGAAGGACCCCCCCCCCAACTTGTCCCTACCCTCTCTGTTCTTTGATCAGAATAATATTTGACACCCTTTGAAGGTCTTGACCTCCGGACCGGCACCTTAATTAGATCCCGGTGGCCCCTACGGCCAAAGCAGGTTCACACATCTGCCAGCTGTTGGCCCACCAGGCCGGGGGCCGGAGAAGGGTGTGGGGAGCAGGAGTAAGCCCCCGAGGCATCAGTCAAGCTTCCCTCCACCTCCTAAGCGGCTTCTTCTGCTCCTGAGGCCAGGGAGGGCTGCTGACTCCCTAATAGGATTAGGAAGGTGCTGCAGAGGTCTCCGTGGTATTAGGGGAGTGGGGCTCAACCACTGGCCAGCAGAGGTCGCCCTCGGGTCAGCTCGCTCACCTTAAGAGGAGGACAAAGAGGAGGAGGAGGAGGACTGGAGAGGTCCAGGCCAGTCCGGGAGAGCAGGCATCCCGGATGATTACAGAGGACAGCCAGCTGGTCGGGCCATGTTCAGAGGCAAGGTGGCCCCCTGGTCGCCTGCTGGCCTCCCCACCTCCATGCAGGCACCCTTCCAAGGAGGAAGCAGTGGAATCTGCTGCTGCCTCAAAGGAGTATGTGGAGTCTCCTTCTCTGGAGGTTTTAAAGAGAGAATGCACGACCACTTGCTGGGGATGCTCTGAGAGTGTGTGCCTGCATGGCAGAAGAGGGTTGGACTCAATGGCCCTTGTGGTCTCTTCCAGCTCGACAGTTCTATGAATCCTAGAATCCTAGAGCTGGAGCAGACCCCATGGGCCATCCAGTCCGACCCTCTTCAGCCACTGAGGAAGACACGAGCAAAGCAATCCCAACAGGTGGCCATCCAGCCTCTGTTTAAGAACCTCCAAAGATGGAGACTCCAACACACTCCCAGGTAGTGCATTTCACTGTCAAACTGCTTGTACTGTCACGAAGTTCTTCCTAATCTTTAGGTGAATCTCCTTTCCTAAAGTTTGAAGCCATTGGTCTGTGTCCTAGTTTCACGAGCAGCAGAAACAAGCTTGCTTCATCGTCCACGTGACATCCTTTCAAATATTTAAAGGTTACTATCATGTCTCCTCTTAACTTCTTCTTCTCCAGGCAAAACACCCCCAGGCCCCTAAGCCACTCCTCACAGGGCTTCATGGTTTCCAGGCCTCTTACCATTGTGGTTGCTGTCCTCGAGACATGTTCCAGCTTCTTAATATCCTTGATACACAGGCCAGCCTTATTGTTCTAAGTGTGACACCTACTCCCAGGGCCCACCAGACGGGAGTAAAGCTACTTACAGAATAGGGTTGACTACACCTCCCAGAATCCACAGCCACTTGCCCAGGCAGGGTGGCCCAAGCTCTAAGTCCAAAGTATTCCAATAGCAGGCTTACCTTCAAGAGATACCCTCTCCTGGCCTCCTCAGTCCCACAGATGAAGCTGCTGTGAGCTCACGTAATGCGCACAAACATTTCTGATGACCAGTGTGTGTACATGTGTGTGCAGGGGGAGGAGGTCAGTCACGGTGTGTTGACAAAGCGCTGAGTGAAAACAGGCTGCTTCTCGAGACCTTCACCCGTCCGCCCGCCGCAGCCTTTTCATAGATTAAGCTGCTGTGAGGTCATGGAAGACTCATAAACATTCGACCACAGGGGGTGTGTGTGGAGAGAAAGGTTCATTGCACACAGACGAAACTAAAGATTAGAAATTTTCCTTTAAAAAGTTCCTTGTGGGTTTGGAGAGTTTTAGTCCAGATAAGGAAATTATCCAAGCTCTGAACAGAATGGTGAGGCTCTTCTAGAAATTTCATTTGGCCGGAAGATAAACTGAGATGAACAACAACTTTTTAGAAATTTGCTCCTACTATCCAAAGTGCTGAACTCTTTGGAGAAGGGAACTCCTTTAAAGTCTTAGATATCTCCTTTAAAGGTTGGCCTAAAGCCCAGGGAAGCTTCACTGCTCCGCTGACATGGAAGCCATCAGCCACCACAAGGTATGTAAAGGTAGATCCTGGGGCAAGCTGAATTCTGGCAAAGGTTCCTGCTGTGACGGAACAGCACCCTTGAGGCCCAAGGTCAGCTTGAGGCCTGAGTACCCAATCCAAGAAGGGGGCTAAGGGAGGGGCGGGCAAGGGGGACCAGGAGCCCAGGGTTGGAACTGTGGGGCCAACCTTGCACGGGAATCCATCACAAGGGCTAACCTGCTATAGTGAACTCTCCCCTTCTGTAATCTAGCTGTATAGAGGAATATCCTCTCTTTTCTTTGCTGTTCTGGACCTGCACTTGAGCTTTTGATCCATGGGACCATCCTGGTTTCCTGAAATTTCACCCGATGCCAGGCCAGCTTCAATTTGCTTTGCTGAGTTTAATCTCAGTATCTTTCTCACTGGCACATTCGTCCATTATATATTCATGGCCGCCGTAGTTCCAAGCACGTGCGCTGGCAAGATGCTGCCAGCTTGTAAATCTGCCCTGGTGACTCAACGCTGACCCTGTGCTGGCACTTCAGAAACATTAAAGATTAACTGCCGTCCTCTGCGCTGACATCTTAGAGCCTCGCTGAGCCTCTGCATTCTGAAGAGGCCAGAAACAAAGGTGGCCATCTAATCCACCCTGACCTGGGAGAAAGACACACTGAAAGGCCTGGGGAAAAGAAAAACCATGAAGCCCTACGAGGAGTGGCTCAGGGAAGTGGGTATGCTTAGCCTGCAGAAAAGAAGGTTAAGAGGGGACGTGAGAGCCAAGTGGAGTTTGTGCATGCCATGCTATTGTGCATGTGGGTGGATGCCCACATGCATTCGGTTTTGCAGATGCTGCCGCTTGGCACAATGGTTGCATGGCACGGTTAACGTGCCACCCTGCAAAAGAGACTGACGCCGTGCCGCCGTGAAGCAGGATCTCAGCCAGAGGTTTTTTCAGAAGCCGGGCACATACCCGTGTCTTTCCTCCACTCCCTCGGTCTCCCTTTTCCCAGACCGTAGAGAGTTACTCTGAAGAATACGTAGTTATTTTTCCAAGACACCACCCCAAACCTATTTATTTATTTGCTTATTTTCACTTTTCGAGATTCAAGATTGCAACAAACATAGCTCAAAATTAACAACATAAATTAAAAATAGAATTAAACTATCAGAAAAATTACAACCTGTTAAAAACATAAGAAGCAAATAGAGGATCCAGTGCATTACATAAGGCCCCTTCCCCACGGAGCAATCAGTACCCCGAGGTCTGCCGAAGAAAGGTCTTTACCTTTCCATGGAAAAATAGCAAGGAAGGTACCCATCCAACCTCTGTGGGAAAGGGGTTCCAGAGGACATTGGGAACAAACATCAAGAAGGCCCCATCTCCCCTGTTCCCACCAGATATGCCTGTGAAGATGGTAGGACAGAGAGAAGGGCCTCCTACAACAGATATGAAAACACGGCTAAAAGTCCTTCAGGTGACCCAGACCATCATAGTTACTTTTATAGTCAGGAAATTTTTGAAAACGGTTAACTTTTGTTGCTTTTTCAAAAAGAACAGAATATTATAAAGCTGAGAACCTTTGGTACAAAAGACACTGAATCAGGGGCAGCTGGTGGATCCCATGTCAGAGAAGGCAGTGAATCTGCTCTGGGTTTTAGTCTGAACTTTAAAAGAGCTATGCAAGGTGCTGAAACTCTTTTGGGGATAGAGGCCAGAAATTTGGGCAGTTCCCTTAAAGTTTTGACTAAAATCCTGATGGACTCATCACCCTATTGACATGGACCAGTTTTCAGGGGACCTAAGCAGAAACCACCCCTTTAATTAAATTTAAATTTAAATTTAAATTAAAGCAACTTTGTTGTTGTTTTGTGACTTCAAGTCATTTCTGACTGATGGTGACCTTAAGATAAACCTATCAGGGTGTTTTCTTGGCAAGATTTGTTGAGAGGGTGTTTACCTTTGCCTTCCTCTGAAGCTGAGAAAGTGTGACTTGACCAAGATCACCCACTGGGTTTCCATGGCTGAGCAAGGATTTGAACTCTGGCCTCCAACGTTCAAACCACTACACAACAGTGGCTCATTTATAAATACCCCACAAAAGAAGTGATGTTATCACTTGCTTCATTAAAATTGTAATACAACTTAGACCATTTCTGCACTAGGCTGTTATAGCGCTATTATTCCACTTTCAACATCCTATGGAATCCTGGGCTTTGCAGTTTAGGGAGGGGCCACATGGCCCCTCCCTAAACTGCAAACCCCAGGATTCCATAGGATGTTGAAAGTGGAATAATAGTGCTATAACTGTCTGGTGCAGAAATGGCCTTAGTTATGCCTTAGTTATTGCAAACAGGAAATAATTGCATATAATTCCACTGTATGCAGTGTTATTTGCAAGCTTTGCATTCCTCACTTGTCAAATGGAAGTTTTACATGTTTCCCTTGCAAGATTATATACGGAAGATAGTCAAAACTATTAGAATTTTGCACATTAAAAGAGCTTCATCAGTGGTGACCAATTTCTAGCTGTTGTCAAAATGTTCAAGAGTTCAAACTTGATATTCAGCCTGCTCTCTGTTACCCACCTGGACAATCGCTTTTGTCCCAGACACTTCCAGCACCTGCCCGCTTCGCTTTGTACCATTCGGAAGGGTAAAGTTCACAATCTCAGCATACTGGGCAAACTGCAAGGAAAAAAGACAAGCCATGGTACGAAAAACACCAGGAGGGCCCGGTTGTCACAACTTCCTCAAAGACCTGAAAAAGATTCTAGTTTTTTCCCCGGTACTTTATTTAACTGTATAAACGTTCCAAATTAATCACATATAAGCATATAGGCATACCTTGATATATCCAAATAACCAGTTCTCCTGTTAGCCAATAATATACAATGCTTAAATAATGTATCTAACGTTATTTAACATAATAACTTTATGGCCTGTATATTGTAAATAAAGAAATAAGTTTTCCTTTTGGGAGTATAAAGGAAAACTTGTTTATTTATTTATTTACAAAATAAGAGCGATTTCCGCATGAGACTGTTATAGCGCTATTATTTCACTTTCGACATCCTATGGAATCCTGGGGTTTGCAGTTTCGGGAGGGGCCACTTGGCCCCTCCCGAAACTGCAAACCCCAGGATTCCATAGGATGTCGAAAATGAAATAATAGCGCTATAACAGTCTCGTGTGGAAATGGCCACACTTCCTACATTATTTAGTTTGCTTTAGTGTTGTTATAGCAACCAGTTAATTATGATTAATTCTTATAACAATGAGTTTAACCAGTTTAGTCTTTCAACACAATAACTAATGATTCTAGTTTTTCACAATAGAAAAGTTTGAACTGCAGCTAAAACCCGCGCCCGTGTGTCCTGCACTGCTTGTGCCTTTTAAGGGCTCTTGTGCCTTTTATTAAACACTGACTGTTTGCAGGTTCAAACGTTTTCATTTGCTTCCTGTGGAGTGGATTGCTGCTGAAACATTCATGGTTAACAGCATGTTAAGTTTGCCTTAATTTGCCTCTCTTAACTGGTCTTTCTCATAAATCCTACAGTTGGAAGGGACTGCAAGGGGCATCTAGTCTAATCGCCTGCCATGCAGGAATACCCAACCAGTGCACCCTTGAAAAACGAGCATCCAGCCTCTTTTTAAGGATCTTTTAAAAAAAAGAGAGTCCACCAGCCCTTTGCTGGATCTTGTTCAATGAGAGTGTGTGACACGCTCAAGATCACCCAGTGCGTTGCCATGGATAAGTGGAGAATCCATCCCTGGTCTCCAAGGTGGTCGTCCAATGCTCAAACCATGACCCTATGCTGGCTCCTATTGTTACTCCACCTAACCCAATAATGCCTGCACGGACTGGCAGCTGCAGTTCTCCAGGGCTTCAGGGCAAAATTCATTTTCCAGCCCTGCTTGATGATCCCCTGGCATTCCCACCTGGTGGTCTCTTGTTGAATTTAATACATTCATTTGTTCATTCAATCAATGTATAACCCATCTTTCTCCCATTAAGGAACCCAAGGCAGCTTACAAAATTTAAAAGATAAGTTGGCTAAAATATACATTTACAAATGCTTTTTTAAAAAAAAATTAAGCAACAATACTATTAAAAGCAGATAGTTAAAGAATATATCTAAAGTGTAATTAAGACAAACGGGATAAAAATGCATCATGCCACTCTGAACACTTTACAGCTGCAGTGGTCAGGCCTCGTCTGGAGTATGTCGTTGAGCTCTGGGTGCCTTGCTTTGAGAAGGAGAGAGAACAAGTTGGAGCTGGTTCAGAGAAGGACAACATGGATGACAGGAGGAATGGAGGGCAAAATGTATGAGGAAAGGCTGAGGGATTTACGCATATTCAGCTTGGTGAAGAGAAAACCGAGTGACATGACTGCGCACTTTGAATATCTAAAGGGGGCATATCTGTTCTCTGCTGCCCCAGAGGGGAGGACCAGGTCTAATGGTTCAAAGTTAGATTTCAACTGAACGGTAGAAGGAACATCTTGACCATAAGAGTGGTTTGGCAATGGAGCCAATTACCTAGAGAGGTAGGGGGGTCTCTTTCTCTGGACGTCTTCAAAAAGAGGCTGGACAAGCTCCCTGCTGGGGATGCTGTACCTGGAGATCCCGCACTGAGCATTCAGTTGGACTCAATGGCCCATGAGGCCCCTTCCAACTCTATGATTCTATGATTCTAGTTTAAATATCAATCAAAAGCCTGGCCAATTAAGAAAGTTGTAACCTGCCAGTTGAAAGAGCATGGAGGAAGCTAACTTGACCTTCCATGGAAGGGTGTTCCACAGCCTGGCGACAGCTACTAAGAAGGCCCTCTCCTCTGTCCTCACCAACCATGCCTATGAGATAATAGAACTGAAAGAAAGCCCTCCCCTGAAGACCTTAGAACTGGGGCCAACTTGTATGGGGAAAAAAGGTTGTTCAGATAGTTTGGACCCAAACAGTGTATGGCTTTAGAGGTCATAACCAGCACTTTGAATTCTGTGGACTAACTCTGTCCTGCAGAACTGAAGGACTAACCAGGACCTGGTGATGTCCCACGGGTGATGTTAACAAGGGAAAGCATCTGGTTATGGCATGAAGTATGGTGCCTTCAGCATCAACCACAGCTGCCCAGAGAATGCCACAAAAGTAAAAAGAAACACCAAGGGCATTTCTGCCCCACACTGTTGTAGTGCTATTATTCCACTGTCAACATCCTGTGGAATCCTGGGGTTTGTAGTTTCCTGAGGCCAAAGAGCTCTCTGGTTGGGAATTATAAAGGCCCCTCCCTGAACTGCAAAGCCCAGGATTCCAGAGGAGGTTGAAAGTGGAATAATAGCACTATAACAGTATAGTATGGAAATGGCCCAACTCTAACATATGAGAAAAATACAGACTCCCATACTTTATAAGACATTGCTCTCACCCTGAAATTCCTCTCCTTCAGCCTGAGGAGAAGAAGGGTCAGGCCCAACACTCTTTAGCTCCTAAAATAAGGTGGTATGAGATGTGTTAGTGATGTTGAAATCTTATGCACCCAAGGTGGGACAAGTATAGAATCATAGACTCTTAAGAGTTGGAAGCAACCACAATGGCCATCTAGTTCAACTTCATCCTATGCAAGCATATACAACCAAAGCATTCCTGAAAGATATCCATGCAACCTCTGTTTGAAGACCTCCAAAGATAGAGAGTCCACAACCATCCATGGCCATCTATTCCACTGTTGAACAGCTCTTACACTCAATAAGATCTTCCTAATATTCAGGTGAAACTCTCCTCTTAATCCATTTGGTTCAAACTGTTACCCTGTATTCTGGGGGTCCCGGGAGGGACACCTAAATAACCTTGCAATTACACAAATCGGGGGAAATTAGTCGAGAGGACTGGCTGGCAGAACGAGAGGCAGGGTAACGCAGCGGAATCTTGTAACCCGGTGTTTACGGGGTCAGGCCAAGTCAAGAAGCAGACCGGTTTGAAAGGAATTAATGATCTTTATTAAATGCAGGCACACAATGTAAGCAACACAAGCACGCAGATAACTAAGGAAAATAAAGGTGTGAGTAAGATAGCAGGGTTTTCAGAGGGATAGTCGGTTCGGGTGATACGAAACCTGTCCTGAAGTCCGGAAGAAAATGGAGAACGTAGCTGGGGTTCGATGAATCTCAGCACGTGGAGCTGAGGGGAAGCTCGCCAAGCGATGCGGCAGCCAGGCGGTCTGGAACTCGGGAGCGATCCGAGGAAGCGCTCAAAGTCAGGGGTTTTTATAAGGAGAATTGTGACCGCAGGCTAGGTCAGACTTTGGGAAAACAATAGATTTGGGGCTGGAGACAAATCCTCCGAAAGGTCAGAATTTGAATGATGGAGTTAGAGCCAAATTGTCAATAGGATAGCCGGTATGCAAACACGGAGTACTTGAGCGTTGTATAGTCCGATCATCAAACTGCCAGCGCGGGGCAGAGGATCTTTTGAGAGTTGCTCCCATACCTAATGGAGGTACTTGCCTTGAGGTCTCCTAAAGCTGCGAGTCAGCTATTTCTGGCCTGCCTGTATTGTTTTGGAATATTACGGCGATTATCGGCCGAGCCTGTGTGCGTGCTTGTCCGGGGGCCTCGCAAGCACGTGGAAGGGATATGTGAAGCCGAATTATCGATATCAAAAGATATCTTTTAATATCCCCCAAAGCTCGGGCTAGCCAGGGCAGTAACAAAACTCTGGTCTCTGGGGCAGCAGAAAACAAGCTTGCTCCATCTTCTGCCTGACACCCCTTCAGATATTTCAAGACAGCTACCACGTCACCTGGGAGCCGGCATGCTTTAGTGGTTTGAGCACTGGACTATGAGTCTGGAAAGCAGGATTCAAATCCTCACTTGGTCATGGAATGCCACTGGCAGATCTTGGGCAAGCGTACTCTCTCAGCATCAGAGGAAGGCAAAGGTGAAGCCCCCTGAACTAATCTTGCCAAGAAAGGGTTGCCCTAGGGTCTCCAGAAGTTGGAAATATCTTGAAGGAACACAATGACAAACCATGTCACCTTTCAGTCTTCTATTTCCAAGCCAAACATCTTCTGCTCCCTAAGCTGCTCCTCATACGGATTGGTTTCCACAACGTTTAGCATCTTGGTTGCCCTTCTCTGGACGTGTTCCAGCTTGTCAATATCCTCGAAGAGAGGTGCTCAGAGGTGAGCACACGAGACCAGCTCCTCGGGACTTCCTCTCACTCCTCCAGCATCTTCTTTGTGAACGTGCTTCTTCTCTGCTGAGCCTGTACTTTGGACCTTAAGCCTACTTGCTAAAGACGCAGGTTTGCAGTGGGGAAAAAATCTCTTGTGATCCGGCTCTTTAATTGATCTTATTAATCCCCTGCCTGCGCATATCAGAATGAAAGGCCCTACAGAGACTATGCATTGTGTTGGCCAGTACCCGACAAAGCCTTGAGTGTGCTTTAATGCGCCTCGGAAGAGGGCATTGTGTATGGGTGTGGAATGCCTGGTCTTTCCTTGGCGGCCTTCCAGCCCAACTCGCGGACCTGTCAAGCCGAGGCCAGAAATTAGGTCCATTCTGCATTCCTACTGCTTTTCACTCTGAGTCTAAACAGATTTATTTGGAAGTAAGTCTCCTTGATTTTAATGGAATTTATTCCCATGTAAGCATGCTCGCCTGGCATTCGTTCCACTGCATGCCGTTAGGATCCCTCGTGGCAATCAGTGGAGATTAGCTATGAGAAGCTCAATGAAACCTCCATGAGCAGAGGCAGCTTACCTCGCCCTGCCAGGGTCCACAACAGACGGGCCTGACAATTCCCTTTTAACACTTCTCAAGAGGCAGTTAGCTTCTGGCAGCAACAAGGTCTGACCACCTTTGAGCTTAGAAAAGTTAAATTTCTGGACTTATGCTCTTGAGAACCCAACACTCAGATAGCGTGCCTTCAACTCACATCCTAACACCAAATGCACCAATTAATCAACCTAACAGCTAATCTCATTTATATTTACAGCAGCAGCCACTGAAGTGGCTGGTGCCTTTCATGCCAATTGGATGGGTAATCATTCTAGATGTTAGTTGGAATTTTAAAAGAGGTACCAGAAGTTCTGAACCTTTGTTGTTGTGCACCTTCCAGTTGTTTCTGACTTGTGGCAACTCTAAGGTGAGCCTATCACGGGGTTGTCTGGGGGCTGAGAGTGTGTTATGCGCCCAAGATCACCTGGTGGGTTTCCATGGCCAAGTGGGAATCGAACCCTGGTCTCCAGCTTCGTAATTCAATGCTCAAACCACTAGACCACACTGGCTCCAAAACAGGTTCAGCCAGAATATATGTTCACCTTGGGTAGACCCTTTAAAGTTCAGACTAAAACCTGGAACACAGTCATTCCCTCCCACCAGGATGGAAGTTACTAACTGCCAATGGCAACAGCCCTGTTATTCTCACCACCCAGACTCACCTGGAATTGTGCCTTCTCTTGAAAAAGGAACTATGGCTAGATCTAGGCTAAAATCATATCTTGCTGTCCGTAATATCCAGCTCTTTGCACTCACTCCAAAACAGGGGTGGGCCATTTGCCACCCTCCTTTGGCCTGCAAGCCCAGGTAGCCCATAGGCAGCATAGCCAATGGTGAGGGATGCTGGAAGTTATAGTTCAACAACACTCAGAGGCCCAAAATGACTCACCCCAGCTGCAAATGCTATCTGTCCCAAACCTCCTGGAACTTTGTTCTAAGACATGGACTCTTTTTGCTCCAAAGAAATTTAAGGATACCATGAGTCCAATAAATCATAGAATCCTGGAGTTGGAAGAGACCACAAGGGCCATCCAATCCAACCTGCCATGCAGGAATACAAATTCAAAGCACTCCCAGCAGATTGCTGTCCAGCCTCTGTTTAAAAACCTCCAAAGAAAGAGGAGACTCCACCACACTCCCAGGTAGCAGCATATTCCATTCTTAAACTGCTCTTACCATTAGGAAGTTCCTCCTAATGTTCAGCTGGAATCTATTTCCTTGTAGCCTGAAGCCATTGCTCCATGTCCTAGTATCCGGAGCAGCAGAGAACAAGCTTGCCCCATCCTCCATATGACATCCTTTCAAATATTCAAACATGGCTATCATGTCACCTTTTAGCCTTCTCTTCTCCAGGCTAAACATACCCAGCAACCTAAGATGCTCCTCATACAGATTCGTGAATGTCCAGGCCTTCTACCATTTTGGTTGTCCTCCTCTGGACATGTTCCAGCTTGTCAATGCCCTTCTAGAACCGTGGTGATCGGAACTGGACACAGGATTCCAGGTGAGGTTTAACCAATGGGAGTTCCTAATGCTACAGTTTGCATAGGCCATTTCCGCACTAGACTGTTATGGCGCTATTATTCCACTTTCAACATCCTATGGAATCCTGGGGTTTGCAGTTAGGGAGGGGCTGTCCAACCTCCTGGACCTGCCACAGTTGCCAATTCTTGCTGTAGGCCCTAGAGTTGGAAAGGAGTAGAGGGCCTAAAGCAAGAAAAATAGTTGTGTTTGATTGGGCTATGAGCCTGGAAAACTGATGTACAATTGATGTTTGCCTACAAAAAAAAAAAAAAAAAAAACCTGGGAAATTTAATCTGTTTTTCAGAGGAGTGAATCTCTTTGGCCACAAGGGGTCACCCTTCCAAACAGTTCTGACTTTTCCTGCCTAGTAATATTGAAAAGTGACGGCTAAGCCCAGATAGTTGAGATGTTCATCAGAGGAACAGACAATCTCATAAGGAGGTGGAACTGTCCTTCAATGGATGTTTCTAAAAAAAAAAAGGTTGGAAGGCCACCTCTCATGGATACTTGGGCTTTGCATCTCTTGCACTAGATGGCCCTTTGGGGTTCTTTCCAACTCTATATTTCCATGAATATGATTCCAGGTTCTGTTTGGCATAAGATTTTGTGGATTTCAATCCATTACCTCAAATGCATTTCATAAAGTGGGCTGAAACCTGTCTCAATGTCCCAGAACAACAGCTGGAGACTTGCTGGGCCTCCCCTCTATGTCTCCTTGTCTTTTGCAAGTGAAATGAGCCGTTAGCAGTAATGTATTTAAGTCTTTTACACCAAGTCTCAAGTTTCTACTTCAAGTCTCAAGTCAAGTCTCAAGTCCTTGAAGATACTTTCAAGTCAAGTCCCAAGTCAAGTCTCCAGTCTGGAAGACAACTTTATACCCCAACCAAAATTCCAGAATTATTGGATAGAGAGAAATAAATTCAGTTTCAACAATTTAAGCAGCTCTCCACATCTGCAATTTTGGCATCTGCAGCTTCGGAAGTGGGGAACAGGATACTATCTTACTCCCCATTACTGAAGAGTCAAATGCTTTAGAAGGAAGGATCCTTCCTCCTCAAGCCTGTTGTCTAACACATTTGTTGTACCCCTCTGAGAAATGTACATTCTGGGGGCAGGTCTTGTCTTCTGTTCTTAGGAAACATTTTAGAAGGCTCCTCCGATATGCAGTGGGGACAGGTTGCTGAGCAGACCTCAAGCCCACTTCAGGCCCATTGCCTAGCCCTTTTGCTGTTCCCGTCTGAGAAATGCACCCACATTTTGGGCTTGCGATTGCCATGTGCCCAGTAGGCAAAAAGAGACGGAGGTGTTGTTCAAAGTCGTAAGGTTTCTGGATGAATGGATTATGTTGCTGAACCAAGGGCATCAAGTCAGTCAGTAAAAATATACAAGTCTTGAGTTGAGTTGGTGCATCATTTATGGCTCAGTTGAGTCACTAAAGTGACTTAAGTCTGACTTGAGTCCGAGTCTATCGACTTGAGCCTATGTCGCTGGCAGTGAGCAAGCCTGGCAATCTTTGTTCTAAACACAGAATTGAAGTCCCCATGATTGACATTTTAGGCTTTCATTCCATCATATGCAGCCCTCCTCTATTTTTCTTTTTTTAAAAAAAATGAAATTGCAGTTAAAAACCACAATGCTTGTCACTTACCTTAACATTGTCCAGTACCACTAGCGGTCCATTCACTCCGCACACGGTCCAGTAGGCTGTGGAAAGAAATGGCAGGAGGGAATGAGGTTGAGTTATTCAGCCTCTGTCATCACAATTTATTTTATTTTCTCCCATTTTGTTTTACATCTAAATCCTGCCTTTCTCCCATGTAGGACCCAAGGAAGCTTGCAATCTGAACTGAACTGGACTGAAGCAGAATGCAGCTGCAATAGTAGCAGTAGCAGTAGTAGTAGTAGTAATAATAATAATAATAATTTTTATTAGTATTATTCTTACCCAGCTCTCCCCATGAATCGAGGCAGAGAACAACAGATTAACACCTAAACTCAGTTAAAAACAGAACATCAGTTTAAAATCAATAGTTAAAAGCAGGTTAAGCTTTACCAGAGCATTCATGCCCTATCATTGACTGCCTGGTGCTTTATATTAATAACCATAACAATCTGAAATGCAAAGGAACGGTTCGAGATGAATAGTTTTCACTTGCTGCTTGCTTAGCAATTTCCATTATGGCTTAATAACTGGGGTTTAATGATTGGCTAAAATATCTGTAATGTGCTCCTGTGATTTGCTACATGTGCTGCATGCTGTTGCTAGGTAGATTTCCCAGAACCGCTATAAATTGTAAGGTGTTTGTTTGCTCCAGTGCTCAGGTTGAATTCTGACATCCAGGCAGCCATGTTGTTCAATAACCTGCTGTCTTTAATTTTCTCATGCCACCATTCCTGAACCCAAACGGGGGACAGGTGGGGATGATTTTCCTTATACATCCTCAGAGCTATATAACAACCAGGACAGGTTCTTGTTGCTACAAAGATTCATCATCTAAGGCCATTTCCGCACTAGACTGTTATAGTGCTATCATTCCACTTTCAACATCCTATGGAATCCTGGGGTTTCCAATTTAGGGAAGGGCCTTTGAGGGTGGCCTTTGAGTCCCCTCCCTAAGCTGCAAACCCCAGGATTCTATAGGATGTTGAAAGTAGAACGATAGCACTCTAACAGTCTAGTGCAGAAATGGCCTAAATTTCAACAGTGTGATACGGGAAGGGAAACGGAGGAGGACGGAGAAGGCAGAAACCCATACAAGCAAATGCAGACAGATTTGCATGTGTTTCGGCTGGAGACAGGAAGTCAGGGAGAGTTAAGAAATGAAAGAAGTTTCACAAGTTGACTTGGAGGACAGGAGAAACGGGTGGAGATCAACCATGGGCAAACTCCAGATGTTACCTCAAAAAGTGGGTGACTCAGGGGTTCCCCCGTGACACCAGTATCTCCATGTGACTGAGGGGCATTTATTAGCTCAAAATTAGGATGCCTGTGAGAGTGGGGGTAACTTAATGAGATCTTTCCACTCAGTTTATGGGGTCCTTGCAGGAAAGAACCAGCCAGAGAGCTTCAATCGTACACAAAAAATATGTTTTATTGAGAGAAATTCGCACAAGCATGCAAAGATCCAAGTGCTCACACAAGCATACAAGGACTAGCCGAAGGAAAAGAGAGGAGAGTGTGATAGAGCATTTGCAGAGTTGAGACTATAATTAACAGCCCAGAGAGCAGTGATGAGAGCAGCGACTTGGCTTAGGTAGACGCCTAAGGACAGTTCTCCTTCGGGAATCAGACGGACAGTGTGGCGTTCAGAAATCTAGAGACTGCACTGGACAGCCGGAAATCAGGGGTTCTTATACCCAAAAAATAGCCTTCAGGTGTCAGTGTGAATTGCTTTCCCAGCCAAGTGGACAATGGGAGTTGCAACACAAACAATGAAGTCTGGAGAGAGCTAATGATCTTAGTGTTCAGGTGGCAAAAGGATAATGGTTGTTGTAATAGCTGAGTATTGTGGAGAGGTGGGGGAACAATAGGGAAATGTTCAGGTGTTTTGAGTCATGGTTAAGATAATCACGATTTGGCGGGAATTTCTCCTTTAAGCTCTGAGGAGTCTGGCTTACAGTCTTTTAAGCCTATTTTCCCAAGAGGGTCCATGCTATTCGCCTGAAAATGACTTGGTTCCTGCCTAAGAGGTAGGTGTGTCTGACCTGACTTGCAATGTCTCGTTTACAGTCAATAATCTGCCTCTTCCAGCATGACCTTTCCATCACCTCAGGTATCATTTATATCAATGCCAATTAAATAATATTTGCCAATTAAACCATGCCAATCATGCGGGTGCACAATGCCAAAACCTTGGGAAAGTCCCCTCTTTTTGGACTGCAATTGGGTTGCCAGGTCAGGACTTGCTCAGACTCTGAGAGTTCAGGGTCAAAACTTGAGACCTATGGACAACTCTTTGAGATGTCCCAGGTGATGTTACATGTGGTTGCCCCTGGTGATACCATTAAGCATGATATACTGAGCACTAACCACAGTTGTACAGTGTATGCCATTCAAATAAAAAATGCCAAGTCTAAGAAACGAGGAAAATGGATGTCCACGCTCTTTTCAAGGTGGCACCGTTGCCCTGAGACTCTTCCCTATGGCCTGAGAACGGAGAAGAAGGGCCACACCAGAACCCCTCAGCCACGATTGCCATTGGGTGTCATAGCCCAGTTTCCAGTCTCTGGGAACATCAACCCAAGGGGCAAGGCATCCAAATACGCCTAAAATAATATGGTCCCCTTTCCTCAATGATGCCCTCTTTAATCTTCATCAAAGCTGGCACATGGGGAATCTGTTCATTCCTGTACCAGCTGAAAGGGCCTGGCAAGCTCCTCTCTTTCGCTGAACGGGAGTCGGTAGGTGCAACTTCCAAGTCATTCTTGAGCTATTGTTGTTGACAAATACAGCCCAGGCATGTAAAATGCACCTGAAGGCAATGCAGATCTTCATTTATTTCATCCCTGTGTGCAAGAATGAAAAAAATTCAGCCACTATCTTCGTGCTGTGTAGGAATATGAAAATTTCTGTGCAATTTTTCAAGTTTGGGACTTTGTTGTGGAAAATTCATCTGTGCAAACTGTGCAATGTTATGAAATTTGTACAGATACTTTGATTCCAGCACTGAAAAATATGCAAGCGGTTTCCCTGCCTGTGGTCACTGCACATACGCATGTCTGAGATTCTAGGTTGTGTTTGCATCGTGTAAATCTACACATGTGTAGCAGAGTGGTGGTTGCACTATGCAACCTTTCTGCTGACCTGTGCAACCCAATGTGTTTGTTATTTCTGCAGTTGCAGTGAATTCAGTGGGGCACTGAAGACACTACTGAACAGCTACATACCAACCAAGAATGTCCACCAACATGGCTGGAATCCTGTAAGTGAGTGCCAGCTAGAGCAGAATAGATACCGAAAAGCACGTATTTTGAATCAGCAGAAGAAGGAGACTGTTCTCCACCTGCTTATTCATGGTCTAAATTTATTCTTAAAAAAAAAAAAGCCCAACATGTTTTGGCCTGTACCTAAACTCTATAGTCCCTGAAGAAAAACCAATCAGTTTACATACAGGCCGAAATGCATTGGGTTTTTTAAAAGAATAAATTTAGACCATCAATAAGCACATGGAAACCAGTCTCTTTTTTCCTGCTGATGCCAACCAAAATAGACCCATTCAATCAGCTACTGAAAGGTGAGTCAACACATAGGTAAATCTGATGGATTCATTGGTTCTGCTCCAGAGGGGAATAACAACAGGATTTAGATGTATGTGAATTAGTTGCACTCTGCCTATGCAACTATGAACAAAAGATGTCTGTTGCACGATAACCAAAAAATGCAACTGCATGTGTAAGGGGGTTTATTAAGATGTAGGACACCAACAAGATTATGGCCGTTATTTCTGTACAGGAATGAGTGTATTTTGCACAACCTGTATGTCTTGTGCCCAACAGAATTTTTTTCCGACGTTGCAAAATCTACACGAATTTTTGCACAAGTGAATTTTCCCTAACAGAATCCCAAAGTTCATGCAATCTTGTAACTGGTCTCCCTTTCCTCAGTGAGGTGTCTCGCAACGTCCTTTTTCACTCAGAATGGAAATATTAAAGAATATTTGCCATAGCCCTAGGGGCAGTGTGTTTCACATGATCTTTAAGTGGGGGGGGGGACCACTTTGGGCTCCATTGTTTGGTTTAGTTTTGAAATCTCGACTTTTTTGCTTCGTTCTCAAACCCCAGCGGCATCCCAGAGACTGCTGTGTCGCCCATCAACAGCCACCGATGGCTTCCTGAGCGCGGGACATGTCCCCCCCCGGGGAGCACCTCCCTTCTTTCTTGCCCCCCCTCGCCATCCCCTGCCGTGGGGCTGGTCCACGTTGTCGTCCGGTAGCGTCAACTCCATTAAGCCTGACACGTACGGCCACCATTTCTGTAAAGGTCGTAACCTACCCAGCCGGCCTCTGCGAGGCGGGCCTCCTTGAGCCTCACACATCTGTGCGCTGGGGCCTAGCTTGCCCCCGCTGTGAGGGGACAAGAGGGCAGGAGGACGGAGGTTTTCCGTGTGTCCTAAATATCCTTCTTTTGTTGGCTGTCAGAGTTTCCTGTTGCTTCTGGAAAAGGAGGAGTAGATTCCCTCCTGTCCACCCTCCATTTTAAACACGCACACAGACACACACAGACACACCAAAACAACGGCCATGTTGTTTTCCTTTTTGGAAAAAAGATAGCGCTGTCCTGGTCCAGGCTGGCAACCCTTTTTCCGGGTTGTGACGGGGCCTCTCTCACCATCGCTTGTACCATATTGCTCTGGCTTACTCCTCTGCACTGCCACGCTATTCCACCGTTGGGTGAATTGCCCAGTGTGCAATTAACGTGGGATTACAGCTCCTCGTCACCCCCAGCACACACACACACACACACACACACACACACATACGCACATCTTGAGCTGTGCCGAGAATCCTGCTGACATCATTTGCCGTGACAGCGGAGTGACTGGGTGAAAGGTTAGCTTAGCACGTTTCAAAATGTCACCGTGTGGCCTCTGCCGTGGAAATCCGCAGATCGAGACAAAAAGAGAAATAAAGGCGGGCCCAGGGTGGAGCGGAGCAGCACGGTCTGGGAGCTTTGGTCTGGGGATTTGAGCCAGTCCAGAGCAGGACCCTAAGTGAGAAGCTTTCCTAAGCTCCTGGAAATCTTGAGAGATGGGAAATAGGGAAGAAATCCTTTTCCTACCGGATGAGAGCAGAGATCTAGCCAGCGGCCAGCTGCATGTCACATTTAGGTGCACACTCAAAGATACTCTGCTCTTGCAAACGGAGGCGCCCTTTATGTGGGGACAGAGCCCTTTATGTCCCTTTATGCGGGGACAAAGTGCATGCTCTGAGTGCTAGGCTAGGATTCAGGAGGCTAGGGCTCCGATCCCCACTTGGCCATGAAAACCCACCGGCTGAATTTCAGGAGGTGACAGTCTCTCAGCCTCAGAGGAGGGCAAGGGTGGCAAGCCCCCTCTGAAGAAATCTGGCTCAGAAAGGCCCACGACAGTTTCGCCTTTGGGTCGCAAAAAGTTGGAAACAACTTTGAAGGCACGCAGCATCAACAACACTTAGCAACTTCTGCAAATTTCATCCTCTCCTCCATTTTTTAAAAAAGGCCATCTACTGAATGTCACCCATCTGAAACCAATGAACTCCTACAAGAGATTATATTTAATGTCACAACATGATGGCTTACTTAAATGGGCATCATTTTCAGTGTTTTTCTTCTTCCATATTATTATTATTATTATTGTTATTATTATTATTATTATTTTTCCCAGGTTTGGACTCAAAGCAGCTTACAGTTAAAAAGACATAGTTAAAACTCATAGAATGCGAAACCGAAAACATAATTAAACAATTGAAAGGATCGAAACAGTGGGCCTTTCCTCCGTACACTGTTATAGTGCTATTATTCCACTTTCAACCTCCTGTGGAATTCTGGGGTTTGTCGTTTAGGGAGGCCAAGGAGCTCTCTGGCTGAGAATTCGAAAGGCCCCTCCCTAAATTGCAAACCCCAGGATTCCACGGGACGCTAAACGTGGAATAAGAGCACTGTAACAGTGTAGTGCAGAAATGGCTGGTGTTAAAATACATAATTAAAAACTCAGATATTCATCAGGAACACAACATCCAGCACATTCTATCAGACAGACCACGTATAATCATACATTGAACACCTGTCTGAATAAAAATGTCTTCACCTGATTGCAGAAGGATGGCGGAAGGATAGAAGAGTAGTAGAGATGTTGCCAGTCTAATTTCCCTGGCAAGGGAACCCACAGCCTAATAATTTATAACATATTTATAATAAATAAAGATGATGATGATGATGATGATGATGATGATGATGATGATGATGATGATAGCTACAGGGAGCACACAACTCCCTTGTTGCAACAGCTCCACTGGCTGCCGGTCCATTTCCGGGCACAATTCAAAGTACCGGTTTTGACCTACGAAGCCCTTTACAGCTTGGGCCAGGATTGTTTGAAGGACTGTATCTCCCTGTATAAAGCAAGGAGAACTTAAAGATCATCCAGAGAGGCTCTTCTGTGTCCCACCACTTTCTCAGGGCCGTTTGGTGGGATCGAGATTGGTGGCTGCTCCCAGACTTTGGAACTCCCTCCCTGGCAAGGCAGGAACGGCACCAATCCTTGCTCTTCTTCTGTTGGTAGGTCGAATATAACTCTAGAACAGGGATGGGGAAATGGCAATCCTAGGTGCCCAGGCTGGTTTTTTTTTTTAAGGCTCCTACCCCCTGAGTTGTCCAGAAAATTTTTTTACTTGCCAAAGGAAGTGTGAATTATCATTCATCGAAGCATCCAGAACCAGCGACTAGGACAAGGAGCAATGGATTCAAGCTGCAGGAAAGGAGATTCCACCTGAACCTCAGGAAGAACTTCCTGACGGTCAGAGCTGTCCGGTAGTGGAATCGGCTGCTGCCTCCATGGAGTGTGGTGGAGTCTCCTTCTTTGGAGGTTTTTAAGGAGAGGCTGGATGGCCATCCGTCGGGAGGGCTTTGATGGGTGTTCCTGCATAGCAGGGGGTTGGACTCGATGGCCCCGGGGGTCTCTTCCGACTCTAGGATTCTATGATTCTATCCTCTGGAAACTGGGCTGGCCCCCTCCTTGCTCTCCTTTTACCAGCAGGCAAGAACTCTTCTTTCCAAGCAGGCTTTTCATATGTGAGCAGGGGAGCTTTTAATTTATCAAGCTGTTTTTGAAAACTGTTGTAGGTCTTTATCATTTTTATATGTTTTTAATTGTTTTAAATGGATTTTTCATGTTTTAACTTTGTTTTGGAAGTTGTCTTGGGTCCCACTCTGGGAGAAAAGGTGGCATATAAATATAATTAATAGATAGATAGATAGATAGATAGATAGATAGACAGACAGACAGACAGACAGACAGACGGACAGAGAGGGCCTTTCCACACTACACTGTAATAGTGCTATTATTTCACTTTCAACATCCTTAGGGGAATTCGAGGATTTGTAGTTTACTGAGGCCCAAGAGCAATTTGGCTGAGAATTCTAAATGTCCCTCCCTAAACTGCAAGTCCCAGAATTCCACAGGAGGTTGAAAGTGGAATAATAGCACTATAACAGTATAGGGTGGAAATGGCCATAGACGGATGGATAGATAGGTAGGTAGGTAGATAGGTAGGTGAATAGATCGGCTGGGATCCTTTAGATTAGTCTCAATTAGAACAGACCCATCAAAACAATTATTGAATAGTGGGTCAACACATGTGTAAATCCAACTGACTCCATGAGTCTACTCTAATGGGGCTAATTGTAGAGTTTAGGTCTTTATTTTATGATGAAGGAATGTAAGGTGAAGGGAAAGGGGGGCAGGAGGTGAGGGGGAAGATCTGCCACCGGAAAACAGCAATCCAGATCATTAAGGAGCTGAATTGCTCTGGAAAAAAAAAGAAAGGAGAGGGTCTTTCAGCCCCTCTCTTGCTGGGGCAGGGTGGGTGGGCCGGGGTGGGTGGGGGTTTCTTTGCAGAGGTGAAGGGAGTCAGGGGGCGAGGGGGGGAAAAGGTGGATGAAAAGCTGTGGGCCCTGACTGTTGATTCTGCGAATTAGGGGAGGAAAGAAAGAAAGAGAAAAAGTGTGTGTGTGTGTGTGTGTGTGTGTGTCACACACTCTGACACGCACACAGAGGCCTTTGAGGGCCCAGCCTCTGTCCACCCTCCTCCTCCTCCCTCAGATTCACAGCTCCCATCATTGGCAATCTGAATTAACCCTGACAATTGTGTACTATTAACTCCCATGGGGCAGGGTGAAGTGGGGGGGCAGGCAGGAGAGGGGGCAGGCGGGGGCCCCGCGAGGAGCGGAGGAAATTGACCGTGCTGACAAAGGGGATAACCAGCCCAACGACACCCAACTCACTAATTGCTTCCAGTCCGCGGCCACCCCCCCTTCCCTTCCCCCGGCATCTGCTGGGTGGATCCCCCTTCTCAGAGGGGCTTAAGGGCTCCTCTGCAAAGTGCAGCCTTCCCCCCTCTCTCTCTCTACCCTCTAAAGGCCCACTCCAGGGCCCCTTTTTTGCAATAGTGCCAAGGTGCAAGCAGGGATAGCTGTTGCCTGGTTGCATGGACTTATTAGAAACAGAAGCACAGGATGGGTTCCTTGCATTCTTTTCAGTCAGCCCTTCCTTCCTTCCTTCCTTCCTTCCTTCCTTCCTTCCTTCCTTCCTTCCTCTTACTGTCAGGAAGTTTTTGATGTTCCATCAAATATGAAAACATGGCTATCATGTCCCCTCTTAACCTTCACTTCTCCAGGAAGAACACACCCTAAATCCTCTCCTCACAAGGCATGGTTTGCAGGCCTTCTACCATTTTGGTCCCCCTCCTCTGGACATATTCCAGCTTGTCCATATCCTTCCTGAACTGTGGTGCCCAGAACTGGACGCGGTATTCTAAGTGGGGTCTGACCAAAGCAGAACAGAGTGGTGCCATTGCTCCCTTCAACCTTGACACTAGACTCCCTCGATTAGATGCCTTTTGTGCTATTATAACACACTCTATGCGGGGATGACTTTGGAAACATTTTAGAAACACCAGCAGAAATAAGGAGCCGCAGCCAGACCGTAAACTCGAGCTGGTCACAGGGAACATTCAACTCACTGACTACAACAGCTTCGTGGAGTCCTGGTCTGTTTCCAAGCACAATCCAAAGTGCTGGTTGTAAAGCCCTTTGCAACCACTGTCCAGGCTATCTTGATGGCTGTTATCACCCGACTTCAAGCTTCCCGCATTCTGAGATGCTCAGGAGAGGCCCTTCTTTCATGGCCACCATCTTCTTAGACATGATTATTGGAGAAGTGTGACAGGGCCTTCTCAGCAGCTGCCCCTACGTGCTGGATTTGCTTCTCAGGGAGACTAGGATGTTCCGCCGCCTCGCCACATTTGCTCTCCTTCTGCTACCATGGAAAAGTTTATGGGAATTGCAGGGTTTTTTTTTTAAAAGAAAGGGCTTTTATAAAGGTGCTGCAATTTGTACTGCTTTTAAAGGTGCTCCCCCCCCCCATTTTTAATCGTTTTGAGTTATATTCTTTTTAGTATTGTTACCAGCTAAATTCCATTTTAATCTTGCCTTTTAGGTATGTTTTAATTATATTGTACTTGTCTGAGTTTGCAAGTAGCCTTCATTCTCAGTTATTTAGGGAAAGGCGGAGGAAAGATGATGATGCCAACAAAAAGACTATGCAACTACAAACATGTCAAAATAGGAAGTTCCATCAATGAGCTGTCAAGTCCTTTTTCTTTTAAATCTGCTTGAATAGCAATGGATCCAGCTCAAAATCAGAAGAGCAGGGGATTTACATTGAGGTGACATTACAAAGTTCTCATAGGTCCTGTTTACAAATATTTCAGATACTAAACACACCACTTGCGAACACAACAAAACCTTTGCAGATTTTGCAAACCTATATGTGTGTGTGGAGGAGCGGACTGGTGCAATTGCCCTTCCTTGGCGGGCAGCATTATTCTTTCAAGCCCCCATCTTGTCCTGGGGTGTTTAATTACCCCTCCATACCATGTGGCCCATTGGCCAGAGAGAGTGAACCCCATGTTCTCCAGTCTTCCGCCCCATATCGGACCAGGATTTCCTTTCTCACCTCCTTCTCAAGCAGCATACACTAACACACTTCAGCCCCACTGATTTCAATGGGGCTCAAGGACACTTTGCATTCTCTGTTTGCTAAAGCCTCTTGTCACACACACAATGAGCAAGGAGTTGGAGAACATCTTGAGGTTCCCATGTCCCTTGCGGAGTGGGGGCTAAATCCACCAGCAAGTTCTTCATTGCAAAATGTCTTTCTGCTGCGCCGAATCCTTTCTTTTCCCTTCTCTGAAGTAGCATGCTCCAGGAAGAGCGTGGACAAGTTACTGCTGCGGACTATGGCTCAAGCATCACAGCCACTGACTTGGAAATTCCTGGAGATATATAGGCCACTTTCGCACTACACTCTTATAGCGTGATTATTCCACTTCCAGAGGCTGGCCCCTCCCTAAACTGCAAACCCCAGGATTCTGTAGGATGTTGAAAGTGGAATAATTGTGCTATAAGAGTGTAGTGCGGAAATGGCCATAGTCCAAAAGGGTACTTTTTCTAGCTGTGGCTCTCGGGCAAGTTAGTTCTTGTGACAGGGGCATAAATCCTTGGGATACCTCCCTCAGAGAAATACATATTTGCAGTTTTCAACTTAGTCTGTGCAAAAATTGCATTGCACAGAAAACAGCATTTTCTACACAGGAAATAATATATCTGCAAGGAAATAATAATTTTTATGCTCAAAATGTTATTTTTGGCACAAAAAAAATATTGTGTAGCGGGGGAGTTATTCTGCACAAAATTCACTCTTTTTTTTTTCAGGGCAGAAAACAGCAATTTCTGCCCCGGAAACAGTATTTCTGTGCAAAAATGCTGTATCCCATGTAGAAAATAGTGTTTTCAGCACCAAAAGGGGTGGATTTTGTGCAAAATAAGTCCCAAAGTGTGAAACTTCTCACCCGTCTGTCATTCTCCTCACCAGGGTTTCGCAACACTCAGGAAAAACATTTTTAAAAGTATTTTCCAAATATTTTCAAATACTTTTCTCCACTCCCACACTTTTGATATGGGGCTAGGCACACAGGGAACACCTTGTTTTGTATACAAGCGTTGCACCACTGAGCGAAAATCCAAACACGTTGAGTGAGGGTTCCCATGCAAGCTGGTGAATCCCTTCCAGGATCCCTTCCAGTTTTCAGTCTGAACTCTTCACGGATCTGACTAAGGTGCTAACCCAATTTCCAAAACAGTACTTTCAGCACCTTGGATAGATCCTTTAAAGTTCAGATTGAAGCACAGAGCAGATTTGCAATCATCTGCTGACCTTTGCTGCCTTTGGGCCCGAAAGTGAGTCAGTCCTGGCTGTCTGGACAGAGACAGCGCAAAGTGGGAGACGGTACCCAGAGAGCCAGAAGACTGAAGGAGTCAAATAGGACTTCGACGTCTGGCAAAGTCACCAAGTGGCCAACTGACTGTTGGCTTCTGTTGCCTCTTAGAGGTGTTGTGAGGATAAACTGGATCAACACATGCTACCCTGAGCTCCTTTTTTGCACAAAGACAGGGAAGCAGGATTTATCCTATGCATTTTCCCTACTGCATCATCATCATCATCATTTTTTTTAGATTTATTGTTTATCAGTTGTAGCAAAAAATACAAACGAACTAATCTATAACCACAAAAAAATAGAGAGCAGAAGAAAAGAAGCAAACCACACACAAACAAACGTTATACATGTATAACTAGGACTAAAACTCAGCTAAACTAAATCAAACGAAACTAAGATGAAAACATAACACAACTCATTACTAAAAGAATCAACTCTTATGTTCAACGCACCCCTGACTACCCCAAATTATGCTCTACTAACTAACATGCAAAGGAATTCTGATTCCCCACCCATCCATAGCAACTGTTATGAAAAGGAAAAATCAATTAATATCCTGTATCTTATTCTGCCACTGCAGATCTAAATGCATTCAACTTACTAGAATTACTAATAAACATAAGAAGAAGGGAGTTCCTTCAGTGAGATAAGAGAGGGCGGCGAGCATATTAGATTTGGTCTGCTTTTCTCTCAAGAAGAAAAGACAAAGGAGAGACCAAACTAATACTGAGTTAGGTCGAAAGGTTTGACCTACACTTGGTAAAATAAGTCTATGTGTGGAAGGAAAGCCAAAAGCCTATTAACCTAGGGCAGTGTTTGCCTGTGAATGGGGACATGATAGGGGATATGATAGCCATGTTTAAATATTTGAAGTGATGTCATGTTGTAGATGGAGCAGTCTTGCTTTCTGCTGCTCCAGAGACTAGGACAAGGAGCAATGGATTCAAGCTGAAGGAAAGGAGATTCCACCTGAACCACAGGAAAACCTCCTGATGGTCAGAGCTGTCCAGCAGTGGAATCTGCTGTTGCCTCCATGGAGTGCGGTGGACTCTCCTCCTGCTTTGGAGGTCTTTAAGCAGAGGCTGGGTGGCCATCTGTCGGGAGGGCTTTGATGGTATCTTCCTGCATGGCAGAAGGGGGTTGGACTGGATGGCCCCTGGGGTCTCTTCCAACTCTACAATTCTATGACTATATGGAAGTTCTGTGCACATAGAAATTACTGATTTGCCCAATAACTTTTCCTTGTTTGCCGTTTTAAATAGATTCACATATTATTTTTATTTTAAAAAAAGAATTACTAATAACCATAGATTATTACATTAGACATCTTATTGCTAAAAAAATCCATAACGCTCTCCAGTCTTCTATAACAACAACAACAAGATTTCCCTACCTTTTTCCAGTCAAAGCACTGTATGTATGAAGACTAAAACAGATTCAGGCTTAGCGTTCCAATCCTATAAAAATTAAAAATGTACTTAAACTAGTACAGTGGCCCCTTGAGTTTCATGAGGGTTCGGGGTGCAGAACCTGCGCGAAAGTTAAAAAAAAAAAAGGAAATGTCTCCCCTCCCTGCCCAAGTGAGTGCTCCTCTTCCCATTGTTTTCCAGAGTCCCCCCCCCCGCCCCAATTCACTTGCATTTTCCCCCCGGGGGCGCTGCCTTCCTTCCAGATGTCCAGGCAACCACCAATCTAATGGGAGGGGGCATCCGTGCCCCTGGGGAAGGCATGCTCAGGCCTTCTGTGTGTGCAGGGCTGCCTCTTGCCATTCGTTTGCCTTTTGCCCGGCTCCGTGGAAGGAAGACGCACATGCCTGGGCAAAAGCGAGGGGGGCTGGAGGCGGAGGACGCCGGGGAGGCAAGCGAGCGCCCCACGGAGAGTCAAATTTGTGAGGGTTAAACCTGGCCATTTGGATGGAGGACTGCAACAGAATCAAAAGCAGTGAAAAGCAAGGCCATTACAAAGAAAACAACATATAAACAGTACGGTACATCCTGAAAAGCCTCTTTCCCCCTGAGCAGTCCGCCCTCAAAGGGCTGCAAGAAACAAGAAGGTCTTCTCCTCCCTGTGAAGGGATCGCAAGGAGGGCACCCGTCTGGCCCCCCCGGGAGGAAGTTCTGGGGCCTGGGGGGCAGCCACAGAAAAGCCCTGTCTCCAGCGTGTTTCTAAGGGTGGCAGGACAGAGAGAAGGCCTCCCCAGAAGAGCTCCCCAGAAGGGCTCAAAGAGCTCAAAAAAGAGCTCAGACAGGTTCATATGGGAGAATGATAACACCATCAGATAACTTGGACGCAAGGAATATAGGGTGCTCTAAGTTATAACTAGGAGTTTGAATTCTGACCAGAAATAGACTGACGACCTGTGAAGCTGCTGCAGCAAGGGAGCTATGTCGAATCACCGAACGCTAGAGTTGGAAGAGAGCCCAGTGGCCATTCACTTCAACCCAATTCTACCATGCAGGAAGACGCCATCAAAGCATTCACTCTGACAGATGGCCATCCAGCCTTTGCTTAAAAACCTCCCAAGGAGGAGACTCCACCACACTCCCAGGTATCTGCATATTCCACTGGCAAACTGCTCTTACCATCCGCAATTTCTTCCTAAGGCTTATATGGAATCTCTTTTCCTGCAGTTTGGAGTCATTGCTCTGTGTCCTAGTCTTGGGAGCAGCAGAAAACAAGTTAGCCCCATTTTCCACATGACATACCTTCAAACATTTAAACACGGCTATCGTGTGCCTTCTTAACCTTCTCTTCTCCAGGTTAAACCTACCCAGCTCCCTAAGCTGCTCCTCATAGGGCTTCATGGTTTCCAGGCCTTTGACCATTTCCACCCATCTCCTCTGGACACATGGTCCCTGTAGAATCATAGAACTGGAGGGAACTACACGGGCCATCCGGCCCGGCCTTCTGCCGTGCAGGAATGCACAACTGAAGCACTGGTGAAAGCAAGCGGTCCGAGGAAGATGAGCCCAGAACCCTGCACTGTCCAGTCCATTCCACTGTCAAACAGCTTTTATAGGGGGAAAAAAATCAGTTCCTAATGGTAGAATCTCCTTCCCTGTTAATTGAATCCATTGGCTGGTGTTCTAATCTCTGGAGCAGCAGAAAGCAGTCCTGGTTTTTAGTTGTATTGTGCTTTTAGACTGGGTGCTGTTTGAGTCCCAATTTTCAGGAAAAAGTGAGATACAATAGTAATACTAATACTAATGCTAATACTAATAGCAGCAGCAGCACGCTTTCCTGTGATTGCTCCATCCGATGTCTGCAGAGCGGTCCCAAACTTTTCCGATGGTCCCTGGCGGGCCGGGTTGTCCGACATCCCCTTCCCGCTCCGTCTCTTATGCAACCTGCCCATTGTGCGATGTGTCAGTTTGTGCAGCACTGTCAAACACGTCGGGCCCGTCCGAGCCGAGCCCGGCTTGTGAAAGGCCCAGTGGGGGCCTGCGCGCTATGCCACTAATTAGGCCCTGCAGCGGAGGGTTCCCATACACACCTGCACGGTCATGTGACTTTGACGGGCGCAAACGGGGGGGGGGGACGAGGCACAGAATGACGGCTCCACCCAAGCGTGAACCCCAGAGAGCTGGACGGCAGGGGAAAAAAACCCATTTAAAACATAACGTCGTGCAGACGGTTGCATTTCCAGGCCAACACAAATGTTCTTGGTGTGTCCGATTTTGGGGGTGGGAGTCCCTGCCACATGCCAGCGTCTGACTGTGATGAAATTCCTGGTTGGTCTTTCTGGAGCAGCCGTCTCGAACTGAGTGGAGGAAGCATTTGGAAGCACCGCTCCCATCTTTAGCCGTTCTTGGGCCAAGCGCTTTGCAATCTTTTGGTGGGTGGGGAGGATTGGGTATGTTTTTTAATGTTTTTAATGTAATTAAAGCATTATTGTTGTTCGCCGCCTCGATCCATCTGGAGAGGCAGGATAGAAATAATTTTTATTTTTATTATTATTACTACTATTATTATTATTATTATTATGTTATTTTTTATCAAATTAGTATATAAAAAGAACATAGTATTGATGTGTAACTATAATATATATGTAGATAAATAAATAATAAAAACATACAATCAAAGATACATATTTGAATGATACAATAAACTAGTTTTTTCCTTCCTTCTTTCCCCTCCTAAGATACAGACAGCTTAAATGTGTGCGTTATCGTACTTCTGTAGTTTCTCTAATTGTCCATTCCTAATATTCTTCCTAAAATCATAGTTGTTTTCTATGTTTATAATTCTATGTTTCACATGATATCAATATTACAATTGCATTCTACGGCCATTTCCGCACTAGCTTGTTATAGTGCTATTATTCCACTTTCAACATCTTATAGAATCCTGAGGTTTCCAGTTTAGGGATGGGCCTCAAAAGGGCCCCCCCCTTAAATTGCAAACCCCAGGATTCCATAAGATGTTGAAAATGGAATAATAGCACTATAACTATAACCAGCTAGTGTGGAAATGGCCTATAAGTTATATCTTGTTACCTCTTATCTTATCATTATCCTGGCTTGTTACGGCTTGTCATGTCTAAAGAGCTATCCTTTGCCTGTTTATTTATGAAGAAAAGTCACTATAGGCTTTGCAATCTTTTATTGCCCTTGGTTGTCCCACAATGACTTTGCAAGGCAGGCCAGCCCAGATCTTGGAAGCATTGATTTTGGATTCCCATTCTCGACAATTGGCTGAGGGATTCTTGGAGTTGTTTTCCAAAAAAAGTAATTTTTCCCCCAGGGCTGGGCCTAGAATAATAGAATCTTAGAGCTGGAAGAAACTCCTGAGGCCATCCAGTCCAACCCCCTTCTACCAAGCAGGAAGACACCATCAAAGCACTCCCTTGGATAGATGGCCATCCAGCTTCTTTTTAAAGACCTCCAGTGAAGGAGACTCCACCACCCTTCGTGGCAGCCTATTAAACTCTCTAAGAGATCTTACTGTTGAGATGTTTCTAATAACATTTAGGTGGAATCTCTGTTCTTCTAATGTGAATCCATTGGTTCAAGTTCTTGTCTCCAGAGGAGGAGGAAACAAGCTGGCCCCATCTTCTGAATGACATCCCTTCAGATGTATTAAAATGGCTATAGAGGCACCTCTTAGTCATCTCTTGCCCAGGCTAAACATCCCCAGCTCCCTAGGTTGTTCCTCACATGGCTTTGTTTCCAGGCCTTTGATCATCTTGTTCTCCCTTCTCTGGACATCTCCTGGCTCATCAATATCCTTCTGCTTTGCTGCCCAGAACTGGACACCTTTGCTCTGGTCCTATTTCACAGAGGGGGAGCTTTTGGGATGGGGAACATGTCCCCAGGATGAAATCACGAACCTGGAGCTATACGCAGAGTGAGTTGGGCCTCTACCCGCAGGGAGATCATAGAATCCTAGAGTTGGGAGAGACCCCAGGGGCCATCCAGCCCAGCCCCTTCTGCTATGCAGGAACCCACATCAAAGCACTCCTGACAGATGGCCGTCCAGCCTCTGCTTAAAAACCTCCAAAGAAGGAGGAGACTCCACCACCCTCCATGGAGGCGGCAGCAGATTCCACCGCCGGACAGCTCTGTCCGTCAGGAAGTTCTTCCTGAGGTTCAGGTGGAATCTCCTTTCCTGCAGCTGGAATCCATTGCTCCTTGTCTTAGTCTCCGGAGCAGTGGAAAACAAGCCTGCTCCCTCCTTGACATAACATCCCTTCATATATGTAAACATGGCTACCATGTCCCCTCTTAACCTTCTCTTCTGCAGACTAACCATCTCCAGCTCCCTCAGCCGCCCCTCACGGGGCTTCGTGGCTTCCAGACCCTCCGCCATTTTGGTCGCCCTCCTCTGGACACACTCTGGACAGATGGGGTTTGGAGCCTTCCTAGATTCATGGCAAAATCTTACCAGCTGTTCAGTAGTATAGAGAGGGTTAGTTGTGTATTAGTGACTTTGTTTTGATACTTTTTGACATTAGCCAGGCAGTCTGAGAATGAGCTAAGAGAGGAAGGCTAAGAATGGACTGGGGAAGTGATTTTTTTCTCTGTTGCTAACCTACAGTTCTCATAGACACTCTGGGCTACACTCCAAATTTTAAAGAAGTTCCCCCAAAAGGGGTGGGCTATTTGGGGAACAGGGTTCCACATGTTGGATAGCTCTTTTCAGACTAAAAGCTGGAGGGGATTTGCCACGCCCCTGATGTGAAGTTCACTGACTACCGCGGCTCAGAAGCAGGCCCTGCTGTGTTCCTTGGAGCTTACTCTCAGATAAAAGGATCGATGATTATGCCCTTAACTGACCTAAAAAGAATAGCCCAAAGGCCCTGATCTTGAGAGCTCAGAAGGCCCAGAAGGTCCCTGTTTTTGGCTGAGAGAGGAAGACTTTTTGTGCTCAGGATTCATTGCCTCTGAGCTTTGCACTCTCTAACCACAGACGTTGGCAGAGGTTGCCCAGAACAGCACTAATCCCGGCCACCCACAGGCAGAGAGCTAGAAAATGTGTTTATGCATCAACATGACCGTGTCTCCCAAAGCCAAAAGCCAGGCCTGGACAGCTTTCAAGGAGAAAGGATGCTAGCACGCCAGCTCAGTGCTACGATGTCAGGAGAGCTCTGGACTGGAAATGTGGCAAGCGGCATATTCCCACTGTGCCACCTGCCGTGGCCCACTGGTGTAGAGCCAGCCTTCTCTGAAAGCAGCCTACCCTCGTTCACCTGGATACGCTCGAATAGCAAATGACAAAGGGCTATATCGCACCAGCCTGTCGTCTCACAGCAACTGCATTGTTTAAGCAAAAGGAAACATGCCAGTATGGAAACAATCACTTCCACACCTGCCACACCTTCTCAGCAACAGCGCTATGGTGCGCTTTCCCACAGCCAGGCTTTCACACTGCCTCACTGACTCTTCTTTCTTCCCCTTGTCCACCCTGAGTAGCACACGCATGCTGTTTTATGTTTTTCTGCAATTGTGCAATTTTGCTCCTTCTGGTAAGGTGAGTTACACTTGCCATTTTGCACTGCCAGAATATAAGGACTGCGGCAGAAAGAAACGTTTGCACCAGAAGCAATAGTTGAACGGCAGCAATCTTGGTGCCATTAATTGTTTTTTCCATCCATGAAAAGATCTTATCCAATAATGGTTGAAATGCAATGCAACAATGGGAGAGCCACAACGTCATGTGATGAAGAAAAATCAAACATGGAGTTAGGATGGTGCAATAAAGCAACACCCCTGTCGTGTGATACAGCTCAAAGTGACTGACTGATCCAGTATAGCAATACAGCTGCAGTCACCCAGTGGCTTTGCTGTATGTTGCCAAGGATTCTGGTTTGCAAACCAGAAGGCAAGCGTGTGGGGGCAATGCCACCAGGAGTTGGTGAAGCAGAGGGCAGGGTTACCAGAAGAAGAACCGAGGGATCACCAAATATCTACACAAGAATCCTATGTGGATGTTTGGTGATCCCTTGGTCCCCTTCTTTACACATAGGATATTTCCCCTATGGAAGCGGCTGGACATTTCGGCCGCATGTGAAATGCCCACCTTCAGATCAAGGTTGTGAAAATAGAGTAGCACATGTGGGGTCAGAGTGTATGTGGTTGTGCAGTGTGTATTGACGCACACTGAAGCACAGAGATGAGCATGGATGCACATTTCATTGTGCATTTAATTTTACATTTGAACCATAGAATCCTGTAGCTGGAGGAGACCCTAAGGTCCATCCCACCCAACCCTATTCTGCCTTGCAAGAAGACACCATCGAAGCATTTATTTATTTCTATGCCTCTTTTTTCTCAGGTTGGGACTCAAAGCAACTTACAACACATTGAAACACACATTCTTACAAATCCACAAGATAAAAAAGTTGAAACAAGCTTAAGCAATCGCAAAATTAAAACCAGATTTAAAAGCATATATCCTTAAACATGCATGCATATACCAGTGCAATCATTAGCAAGATCCAGCACATTATTTCGATGGGACTGGCCTTATAAAGTCAATCATCAAATGCCTATTGAAACAGACAACTCTTTACTTGTCTGTGAAAAGAAAGTAGGGAGAGTGCCAGTCTAACTTTTCTGGGGGCAGCCGTGGAGAAGGCCCTGCTGTCCCATGTTCCCCTCTCAGATGTACCTGTGTGGGTGGCGGAAGAGAGAGAAGAGCCTGCCCAGCAGATCTGAAAGCACAGGCTGGTTCATGAGGGATAACATGGTCCTTCAGATAACTTGGACCTGAACCATACAGGGCTTTATAGGTCAAAAACAGCACATAGAATCGTGCATGGAAATACACCAGTAGCAGGGCGGTGCCCCATCTGCTTAAACGGCAGAGCCACTCTTGGCTCCAAGGCAAAACCTCACATGTGCAGGAACCCACTGCAACTGTCTATACACTGCAATGGTGCAATGCGATGGTAAGTTACTGTTATGCACTACAGTTCCCAGAATTCCCTTGGCAGTCACCCTGGCTGAGAGATTCGAGGAGCTATAGCCCACAAATGTAACTTTCTTAGCTCTGCTGGGGTAGTTTGCCCTAGGCTAGCTCCTACGGGAATCACCTCTCCACCGTCACTTCGGACAAAGTTTAATCTCATCTGTGTAACCTGCACACTATATAGGTTGAGTGTCCCTTATCTGAAATGCCCAAGACCAGAAAGTGTTCGGGGTTTTGGATTTTTTTCAGATTTGGAAGACCTGTATTGGCACCTACGTACATAATGAGATATCTTGGAGATGGGATCCAAGTCTAAACACAAAATCCATTTATGCTTCATATACACCTTAGGCACATAGCCTGAAGGTAATTTTATACAATACTTTTTACAATTTTGCGCATGAAACAATGTGTGTGCACACTGAGCCAACAGAAAGGTGTCACTATCTCAGCCAGCCACGTGGACAATTCTGGATTTTGGAGTATTTTGGATTTCCAGATAAGGCATGCTCAACCTCTAATTTCCCATCCTGGCATTGGAGTGCTGCGCCACTTTTATTTCAAAAAAGAAATCACCTTATCTCAAAAATATAAACGAATACGTTTAACACACCAACGCAGACACACACCGAACGTGAAGAAGAGGTTGGCATCTCTCCAGAACAGGTTGCAGTTGACAAGATTTCTTCCCACAGCGTGCGGGTGTCTGTGGCTGTTTCTGCACTACGCTGTTATAGTGCTATTATTCCACTTTCAGCATCCCGTGGAATCCTGGGGATTCCAGTTTAGGGAGGGGCATTTTAGACTTCTCAGCCAGAGAGCTCTTGGGCCTCAGGAAACTGCAAACCCCAGAGTTGCAGAGGATGTCGAAAGCGGGAACAATAGCGCTATAACGTTGTAGCGCGGAAGCTGCCCGCGGTGCAGAGAAGCCGCCGTCCCGCGGTTCCCGGCTTGCGTTCCTTGAGGGCGGTCCGATGAAAGGCGGCGAGGGAGCCGTGGCCGCCTCTCCCTCCGCTCTGCTGTCCTGCATGCCCGGCTGCCTTTCGCCGGCCCCCCCCCCGGCCCGGCCCGGCCCTCCCCCCCTCTGCCCCCCGCCCCCCCGCCGGGGCGAGCTTAGCGGCGGCGTGGTGTGAAAGGCGGTCCTTGAGGCCGGGGAGGCGGGGGGGGCTGCAGTTGGAGAGACACATTCTGACACCGCGGTCGCCCCCTGACCTCGCCGTGCCTGTGCCCATTAGGAACAGTGTGTGCCTTCACGCCTGGCAGAAGCGGGGTCCTGGGGGTTAGGCGGGGGGGGGCCCGAACAGGAGAGGGAGGGGAGGCAGGCGGGGAGGGGGGGGAGAGAGTCTGCCGCTTCTTCCTCTTCCACCCATGTGCAAGCCTTGCTTCGCCCCCCTTTCGCTCCCCTCCTCTGCAAGATTTTCTATTGCTGTTATTGATTTATTTAAACACAGGGTGTTCCCCCGCCAAAAACGCTGTGTGCATCCTTCGACAGCTAAGGATAGCTATGGTGATCATTTGGAGGTTAAGTAAATACATTTGTATTGAAGAATGAGTGTGATAGTAATGCTTTTACCAGACTTACGAATTCTGTCTGAAATTACAATTCTAGGCAAGGTGTTCAAAGGGTCATCCCTGCACAGCAGGGCTCCGCTCGCGTTGCTGAAGCACAGAGCTGCAAACCACACTTAAAGTTGTAAAATCTTGTGATTTCCCCACACTTCTCTATTATCAGAATCTTTAATCCTGTTAAGGGTGTGTACATTTGGGGGAAAAACTTTATAAAAAACAAACAGAATTACAAGCTGTTGAGGGTGTATAAGTACATGCTGTACTTATACCCTGCCCTTTACCTTAGCCTCAGGGGGAGCACACACCAAAGTCTATTCTAGTCATTTAAAACAGCAGGAGTAATTTTAAATAAGCGAAGGACAATGTCTTTCATTTACTGTCTCTGTTTATCTCTTCTTTTGCTACCTTTCCCTGGTCAATACACCATTCCTAATTTACTCTATCCCCCTCAGATTTGAGAAAGGTGCATTTTTCAACTGCGAATCCCAGCGTCCCCCACCCAGCATAGGCGTGGCGGGAGTTGTAGCCCCCCAATGTTATAATTCCAAAATTTGGCTTTGAAAAAAAGTTCAGAGGGTGGGTTTACACCGTTCAACATGCTGTTCAGTCTGTCTTCTTCACACAGAGTACTTATAGCACTGTAATCGCTGTAATTCCACTTTAACTGCCACTGCTCCGTCCTATGGAACTGTGGGTCAGCCGTCCTAGAGCTCTCCGTCTGAGAATTCTAAGCACCCTTCCCTAAGCTACAAATCCCAGGATTCTATAGAATGGAACCATGGCACTTAAAGTGGAATGACAGTGCTCTCGCTGCATTGCATGCTCTGGAAGGACCCCAATTCTGCTTGCAAAATAGATCCACTGAATAGCTCCACTCATCAAAGAGAACAATTAATTAAAATCTAGTGTTGGGTTGTGCCTTTATCTCCCGCAAGGACTGTGGCCTTGTTGAACCCTGTGTGCCAGTTCAGCTTTTCTTTTCACGTCAAGTAAAAGTGCAACTGATTTCTGCACTAGCCTGCTATAGTGCTATTATTCCACTTTCAACACCCTATGGAATCCTGGGGTTTGAGGCCCCTCCCGAAACTGCAAACCCCAGGATTCCATAGGATGTTGAAAGTGGAATAATCGTGCTATAAGAATGTAGTGTGGAAATGGCCACATAAACAAGGAAAAGGGAATTGTTGAAAAGTTTTTGCAGAAAAGGAAGAGCTGAGGAGAAAATCCAGGAGGTGTGACTTCCCTCCTCTCCCTCCAGTCCTAAAAACATCCAGTTCGCCCAGGTCATTGAGCGATGGTGCCTTTGTGGAAAAACACCAACTCTCCTCCTTTGTGATTTTAGACGCTGCTGCTTGGTGTTGTTTTGGTTAATAATAAAACTCTAAGAGCTAACCAGAAGGTGTGGGTTCAGGCAGGGCTGAGGTCGGCTTGAGCTGTTTGTTGCCTGCCGGACGGAGGTCCTGCACAGGCTGGAGCTGCGATCCAGACCTTGGTCAAGGTCATCCGGGAATTTTGTCAAAGAAAAGGCAGAATCTCTGCATTGTAGCTGCATGCCCTGGCATGCATCTCTCCTACCCTCCACCATTTCGCAGATGAAAACTGTGACACATGTGGCCAAGCAATATCAGGTCAGAAGTGATTTATGAGGAAGAACACTCAAGCAAAGAGAGGCGGCTGCAGTTTGCTTTTAGGTTCCTGGGAAGGGCAAGATTCTGCCCCCTCTTCCCCTCTCCCCCTTGCTGGGTTAGTGGGGTAAATATGAGTGTTGCCCTTTGAACCCAGTTTTCAAGGAAGATGAGGAGGAAAGTGGGAGGAAAAGAGAGAAAATGGGGTATTTTAAAAGCAGCTGAAAAGGTGGGGTGACAGAGGATTAATCTGGACCACCCTTGCCAAATTGGGACCGTCTGAAGGTCCAATTTCCCCGGTTTTTTCACAGTCGTAGAATTGGAAGATAACCATCTGGTTCGACCCCTTCCCTGAAGGAATACACAACAAAAGCCCTCCAATTTATGTTTAAAAAACTTCTTTAAACAAGAAAGGTGTGTATTTCACATGCACGGGTGAATAAACACATGTGTGTCATTGCAAACAGGCAGGAAAATGAAAGCAAACAGCCACAGATCACTCAGAGATATAAGGATATGTTGAATCCCACAAGGAGAGGATCTGTTCGTACCAACAGATCAACGGAGTGGCCATATGCATTGCTGGTTTGCTTTTCTGAGTGATATCCCAAGTTGAGATTCTGTTTTGTGAGCACGGAATCGGGAGCGGGGAGATTTTCCAACTGCACAATTTCCCAATTTTCCACCAAGGAGATTTTCTAATCGCACAAACTCCTATCAGACATTAAAATGTGCCTCACACTTTTTTAAAAAAATCAAACATAAAGTGTGCTTTTTTTGCTTGCTTCCACCTTATATTGGAAGCAGTTTTTTCCCATCTAACATTCAGGAATAATTCATTTGTGAATCTGACTCAGTTGAGTGTTTGCTTGCCCCCACTGCCTCACTGAATCTCCGCTGCTAAGACGCTCAGGGGTTTTCTATTTTCAGAATAATTCTTGAATACTGTGAGAGGCTTCTGCATGCTCATGTGGTTCTAAAATTCCATTCCAATGCCTGCCTTTATGCATTTTGCATTTTTTCCTCCTTTTTTTACAACCTGCATATCGATCAACTTTCCAACTGCACAGTTTTTCCAACTGCACATTTTTTCCCTAAATTATACAATTTTGTGTCAAATTTCATACTTAAAAAACACACCCTCTCACATGTTTCCCGGGACACAGTCGCAGGCCAGCTACAAGTTGTAGCACACCCACATAAATGTTTTGCTCACACAACATGCGTGTGTCCAGATGGCAAGGCTCTCAGATGGCCTCTGCCTTTTAAGTTAGGAATGTTGGTTGGGCATGGGGAGTCCCAAAGTTTCGATTCGGGTCGAGATGGGCCATCCGAACACATCTTGGCAACCTGTTGAAGACTTCCCAATGACGCCAGGACACAAAGTACTCTTTTCTTTCTCCTTTTGTTTTCCTCATTTTTTGCAAAGTATCTCTGCATAGAACCAGAAACTTTTCCACTTAAGCAATTAAGCACATAGGCACAGCAAGCACAAAAGAACAAGGCAATGGATGTTAAAGGTACACACGCCATTCACAGCTACAATTTTTAACAGTCTGTGCAACCAGGCATCATATATTGCCATTTTAAATTTTTCTCATTTGCAAAAATGCAGGAAAATCCATTCGGAAAACATGCAAAGTCTCTTCAAGATCCCACCACAAAAGAAATCACCATCTTGTGATGAGAAGAAACTATTTTGCATTTCTTTTTAATTCTAATGATGAATAAAATCAGGATTCCTTACTCTGAAGCGTTGCCTAGACAGGAGAGGCTAATGAAGAAAATCTTCTTCCTCCTCTGTCAAAACAACAGCAAATCCACCTTCTCCATAAAGATACAAGAGTCAACATACTGTTGAAATTTGAGTGTTGGACTAAGGCCGTTTCCACAAGAGACTATTATAGCCGGCCCCTCCCGAAACTGCAAACCCCAGGATTCCATAGGATGTTGAAAGTGGAATCATAGCGCTATAACAGTCTCGTGCAGAAATGGCCTAAGACTCTGGAGAGCAGGGTTCAAATCCCCGTTCACCCATAGAAACACGCTGGGTGACTTTGGGCAAGTCACACTCTCTCATCCTCAGGGGAAGGCAAAGGCAAACCTCTTTTGAACAAATCTTGCCAAGAAAACCTCTTGATGGCTTCCCTTTAGGGTCACCATTGATCGGAAAGAACTTCGAGATACACAACGACAGCAAAACAAAGGCATAGAATCTTTCTAGTCCCTGTGAAGCTGTTGATGCCATTTCCTGTCAACTTGCATTCCGCCAGAAGAAAACATGCCATCTCTCCGCTCTCCTCTGAACAGAAGGTGCCAGGTTTCCAGTGGCTAGGATTTAGGACTTTGGGCAACCTGGGAGCTACTGCTGATGGGACTTCACAGCACCGTCCCCTCATCCGGTCTAGTTTTCAAAAGGAGTCCTGTCTCTTGGTGTAACTTAGCAGGAGGGGATGAGGGAAGAGCCATAATTAAGGAAGGAGGCAAAGAGCGTGACGAAGAAGGGCTGGAACCTTGACATCTGGAGCAATTCCACACTAGTTAATCATAGCACTGTGATTTTGCTTTAGCTGCCATGTCTTCCTCCTGTGGAATCGTGGGGCTTGTAGTTGCCCTCCGATAGAGTTGCTCTCTGATTGAGAACTCCATGCACTTGCAAAACTGCAAATCCCAGAATGCCACAGGATGGAACTGCTGCAGTTGAAGTGAAATCGTAGAACTATAACTGTATAATATGAAAAGGCTCTTAGAGAGTTCAAGATGGGATTCTGACTTCGGGTTAGGCTTATTTGACAACAAAAGCTGTCTAAATGTGAAGTCTTCCTCAATTTAAACCCAGGGGTGTAGCCAAGGAAGGGGTCCCCCTCAATGAGAATTCTGCCCCCAAATGCAATTTCCTTCTGTCCCCAAATTGTGGCAGAAAGTAAGACATTTAAAGTCATTCGCACCTAAGCCTGCCTATGTGCTGTGTTTGTGTTCCCTCGGTCCCTTTGCCTGCTGCCCCTTTTCTTGGGATGTTTAAACTCCTAAAACGCTCGACTGAAGTTTTAAGTTACTGCAATGCTAGAAATTTTGGGGTTGAAGGAAAATTTCACTAAGGGGGTAGATTTCTCATTTGGGGGCCAACATCCCCATTTTACCCTCCCCTGTAGCTACGCTGCTGTTTTTCTTTTACGGCATCATGTCAAAGGATGCAAATTTAGCAAAAGTGACGATAGCTTCTCAGGCAGAGAGCAAGGCAACCCTCCCCGGGCCCCGTACTCACTCAGCCTTGGGTGTGTGATATAGTCCCTGGTTGCCGCTAGCAGGTGTTCCCGGGCCCTGGCCAGAGCCTCTGGGTGCCCATTAATTCTGATTTCGACCTTGGTAGCCATCTCCTTGGAAGAGTCCCGGGGAATACAGGCACTCGGAAGAGCCCAGCCAGGGAGTTTTTATACCGGCTCTGTCTGACTGATTCTGGTTACGGTGCTTTGCCCTGCCTTCCTGTGTGTTGTGTGTCCTTGCACACAGGGGGAAAAAGAGCTGTTGTCTGTAAACTCTCAGGCAGTTGCAGCTTTGGGGCTGTGAGTTGGAAAAATCTCACCTCCTCTGGAGGCCGCATGCCATTTCCAAAGTGACAGATTACTTCGGTTTAAGTCATACTCTCACGGCGGCATCAGTTTGCCAAACAAAGGAGAGCCACGGCCTTGTTTTGCCTTCCTTGATGAGAAGGGAAGGGCCTGTCCTGTGATGCTCCGCACCGCCTAAGGCAGGCTGGAGGCCGCTGAATTTGGACAGCAGTGTGGTCTAAGGGTTGGAGTGAGGGACCGAGGGCTCTAACACACCATGATCCCACTTCAGCTGCCATGGCAACATCCTGTGGAATTCTGGGGACTGGAGTTTAGTGAGGTGCAAGAGCTTTCTGGTTGAGAATACTAAATGCCCCTCCCTAAACTGCAGATCCCAAGATCCATATGATGCTGCCATGGCAGTTAAAGTGGAATCGTAGTGCGTCAGGGCCCTGAGACTCACTCAGAGAAGGGGCCTTGCAGTCTCCATTGAGCCATAAAATTCATAGGGTGGCTGTGGGCTGATCACTCTTTTCCTCTGCCTGATGTAATGCATAGATTGGAAGTAAGTTATTCACTGGTATTTGTGTTTCCAGAATGCTCCAAATACCATTCCGGACGCAGAAAAGCACAGCCAGTGCAGTGTAGTGGTTAGAATGATGGACTGATGTTTGTGAGATCCAGGCTCGAGTCTTCCCCAAACCATGAGACATACTAGGTGGCCTTGGACGAGTCACTCTTCTTTCTCTTGATGCACAGCCTACCTCACAGGGTTGTGGTGGTGGTAAATTGGCAAGCAGAGCATCCATGTACCCTGCTTTTACCTTTTGGGAGGAGAGTCAGAACATAAATGGAACAAACCGTCCCATAATGGGCACTCTAGCCAACTCATTCCGGGGATAGGATTCAGCACCTTGGACAACTCTTTTAAAGAGTTCAGACTAAAACCCAGAGCAGATTCACACTCCCATTATGCGCCACTGTTGTCCACCAGCAGTGGGCAGGACTTCAGCACTCTTTTAAACTTCATAATAAAATTCAGATCAGATCTCCCACTTGCTGATATGGGAGCCTTCAGGCATTGTTGCTTGCTAGATTATTTGTTTTAAAACTAATAAATAAACGATTTTAAAAAAAGAAAAGAATAGCACCTGAAATGTGCAGTCTCATTCTCCTGCCCCAGACCCACAACCCCTATCGTGCTGCTTTTTTTGCACAACCTCACCCAAGAACGTGTTTTGCCTTCAGATTGCTGTCTGTTTGCACTGTCAACATTCTCCACATTTAATTATGTTGTCAGAAGACGGCGCTGAAAGAGTTTCCTCCTTAAAATCCCAGCTCTGCCACTGTTTCTGGATGTATTCTGTGTTTCTTTCTTGAATTAGAATCTCATCCCACTGTTTCCCATTACAGAATTCAAGCAGGATAAGATCTTTCTTTCCGCTGCACATTTGTAGCGCTACGATCCCACTTTAACAACGAAAGAGATTCCACTTAAATGTTAGGAAGAATTGTTTACTGTAAGAGCGGTTTGACAGTGGAATATGCAGCTGCCTCAATGGAGAGTCGTGGAGTCTCCTGTTTTGGAAGTTTTTAAACAGAGGCTGGATGGAACATTTTTTCTGGGGAAAAAACAGCTTCAGGAAAAAAGAAAATAGAAAAAAACTTTCTTTTTTTCTGAATCTTCCCATCTCCTCCCCAAGTCCCCTCCCTGGCTTTCACACCTCTATTCTGCAGTGCTCAGAAGAGTTCTATTTTTGGACTACAGATGCCTGAATGAGTCTGGGATGGTTGGTGGATTCTGGGAACTGTAGTCCAAGCTCTTAATATCTGTAGCACAGCAAACCTATTCCTTAGCAACTGGTGGCTACAAAGCTCTCCGGGAATCACCTCCAGCCCTAACCTTAGGCAGAATGAAGCAACTGCCTCAAGCAGAAGATTTAATTTTTTGAGTAATGTAATGTTGGCAGGTAGTTCCCTTATCAGTGGGGCAGATTTTAAACTAGAGGTTTAGCCTAAAGCTTAAAATATCCAAAGGACTAAACCTATTTTGAGGTTAGTGTTCAGCTCTTTCAAGTTCAGACTAAAACCTGGAGCAGATTCACTGCCCCACTGCCATCTCTCTCCCAGTTCTCGAAATATTTTGAGATGATTTTTTTTAAAAAAATTATGCCATTCTCTTTTCTGTCCCTTTCACCCATAATACAAAGAAATATAATGTGATGGAAAAATAACAAGTAGCATAACGAGTTACTCAGCAAGTTCATTTTTCAAAACCATAACAATTTGTGGCAAGGAATGGCAAGAATTATTGTCAACAACTAATGGCAATTGTAAGAATTAATGGCAAAAAACATTGCAAGAAGTCATGGGAATCAATGACATTTTTATAAAGGGATGTTCCAAACTCTGAAGGAGACAGTCTTCCAGAGAAATACATCCATGTCTCTGATCATCTTCTGCATTTAAGTTAATCTAATAGGCTTCCTTAGATGTCATGGCATAGTGGTTTGTTGGACTAGAACTCCAAGAGACCAGGGTTCGAATCCCTGCTTGGCTGTGGTGATCTTGTGTAAGTTGTTCCCTCTCAGCCTCACAGGAAGGCAAAGGCAATCCTCCTATGAATAATTTTTTTTGAATCGCCGTGATTTTGTGGTCTGAGTGTTAGACTCAGAATCAAACAAGGTTTGAATCCCAGCTGAGCTCTGGAAATCCCTGGGTGATCTTGGGCAAGTCACACTCTCTCAACCTCAAAGAAAGAAAGTGGAAACACCTTCTGGGAATATATTGCGAGAGCCAGTTTAATGGCTTGAGTGCCGGACTGGGACTTTGGAAGCTCAGGGTTCAAGTCCACACTCAGTCCTGGAAGCCGTCTGGCTGACCTTGGGCAAGTCACACTCTCTCAGTCTTAGAGGAAGACAGGCACTCCTAATCTGATTAAATCTTGCCAAGAAAGCCCTAGGAGTTGCCATAAATCAGAGTGGACCTCAGGGCACACAACAAAAAAAGACAACCAGTGTAGTGTTGTAGTTTGAATTATGGACTGGGACTGAGGGAGACTTGTTCAGCTGTGAAAACCCACTAGGCCATCTTGGGCAAGTCACACTCTCTCAGCCTTAGAGGGAGGTAACAGCAAATCTCTTCTGAAGAAATCTTGCATCGATTTTTTTCTTTCCATTACAGTTGGTATGAGAGGATCAGAGTTCTCCTGTGTTTTAGTTAGTGCTGAGAGGATGTGTTTAGTGTAATAGATTAGCTCTTTTAGTAATAGGTTTTGCAGTTATGTCTTAGTTTTAGTTTAATTTAATTTAGTTTAGTTTAGCTTTAGTTCTAGATACAATCATAGAATGCTATGAGTTGGAAGAGACCCCCAGGGCCCCCCAGTCCAGCCCCTTTCTGCCTTGCGGGAAGGCACAATCCAAGCCCTCCCTTGGACAGATGGCCCTCCAGCCTCTGCTTAAAAACCTCCAAAGAAGGAGGAGACTCCACCACACTCCACTCAGGCGGCAGCATTCTCCACTGTCGAACAGCTCTTACTGTCAGGAAGTTCTTCCTAATGTTTAGACACAATCTATTTTCCTGAAGTTTGAAGTCATTGCTTTGTGTCCTAGTCTCCTGAGGAGCAGAAAACAGGCTTGCTCCATCCTCCATATGACATCCCTTCAAATATTTAAACATGGATATCATGTTGCCTAACTTTCACTTCTCCAGGCTAAACATACTCAGCTTGCTTACACATATATTGTTTATGTATAGTTTATTTCTTTTTCCTTTGTTCCCTTTTTTTTCTCTGTAGTTCTGGACTAGTCCCTTTGTTTGTTTCTCCGCACTAAAACCAATAAATAGCCAATCAAAGAAGAAATCTTGTCATGAAAATCAGAAGTAGCATGGTGCAATGGTTTGAACACGGACCTAGGGCATTTCCGCACTATACTGTTCTAGCGCTGTTATTCCACTTCCAACCTCCTACGGAATCCTGGGGTTTGCGGTTTAGGGAGAGGCATTGAGAATTCTCTGCCAGAGAGCTCTTTGGCCTCAATAAACTACAAACCCCAGAATTCCACAGGATGTGCAATAATAGCACTTTAACACTGTAGGGTGGAAATGGGCTAGGACCCCATGGGACCGGAGTTCAAATCCCTCCTCAGCCACACAGAACTGCTGGGTCCCCATTCGCTCAGCCTCAAAGAAAAGGAAGCGGAAAACCTCCTCAGAACAAATCCCCCCCTCCAAAAAAAAAAATTCCTTGGGGAGGGTTGCTCAAGTCAGAGTCGGCCTGAAGGCCCCTGACAACACAAGCTTGCTTCTTAAGAGATTTCCCCAAACTGCTTAAACTGCAGAGCCTGGGTCTCGTCTGAGTGTTTGTTTTCTTCTCGGTTTCTCCTAGGCTAAAAGCCAGCCCCGGGGGGACCGGCTGCCCCCTTCCCCCCGCGGCGGCTTCTCCTTCCACGAGCAGCGGCACCCCTCGCCCTCCTCCCTGCCCCGGGGGCCGTAACGCGCCTTCCAGGGCTCGAGCATTAGCCCCCGGACACAGCCAGGGGATCGAGCGCCAGACGGGGCTTCGCTTTTAGCACCTTCGGCGGCGGGCTGCGCCGTTCTGCTCGAGCCGGCTCCGGAGAAGGGGCGGACATCCAGCGGCCCGCTCGGCCGTGCTGCAGCCCGACCCCCTGGCTGGGCTGCCTTCCCGTCCTCAGCCACGGCGTCCCACTAAGTGGCTCGGAAGTACCGCGTTGCCCTCCCGGCTCGGTCCCGAGGGGGGACGTTGCAGACATCACAAGCGCTCAGGTCTCGTTCTGGTTCCTGTTAAATGGCAGCCTCTGTTTCCCTCCTTGGGTTCCTTCCCCCACCCTCGCAAACCACCAAAGGGCCGCACCTGAGAGGTTCGAGGGCAGCCTGCAAGGTTTTTCCGCGGAGCAGGTGGTGGCTGGATACAAAGAGCCTCCTCTTTGGTGAGTTAAAAATTCATAGAACGGCCGGGCAAGGATGGGCGAAGAATACTTTCTCCTCTCCCCCAGCTCCAGAGCAGGGCCATCTCTGCACTAGGCTATTATAGTGCTACTGTTCCACTTCCAACATCCTATGGAATCCTGGGGTTTGCAGTTTAGGGAGGGGCCTTTGGGGATGACCTTTGAGGCCCCTCCCTAAACTGCAAACCCCAGGATTCCACAGGATGTTGAAAGTGGAATAATAGCGGTATAACAGTCTAGTGTGGAAATGGCCCAGGAAATATCATTAATTATTATTATGTCAAATGTATGTTGGGGTGAGTAAAGAGAAGGATCCAGGATAAGGTTGTATCTTTCAGTTGGAGACAAAATAAAAGCGTTCCTCTTCAAATAAGAATTCTGCCCCCCCTCCAAATGAATGTTTCTTCAGTTCCCAAATCATTCACTCCTAGAGTTCTCGTACTTGCTGTTTCTGCATTTCCTTGATCGCTTCAGCTGTTCCAGTTTCTTTGGATGCCTAAGCTGCGCTTCTAAATGCTCACCTGAAGTTTGAAATCACTGCTAGGAACGCTAGGGACTGAAGGAAAATTTCGTGGGGAGGGAACTCTTATTTGGGGGAAGCGACGCTCTCATCTTGCCCTACCTGTAGCTACATGTCTGGTGGCAAGCTTCTACGGAGTGAAAATTTAATTGCCCGGGAGACTTCATTGTGCCAAAGAGAAATGAAGCGGCTCCTCATCTGTTCTGCACATTACAGAATCGTGATAAGGAGAGACACCAAGATCATATGCCATTTCCGCACTACGCTGTTATAGTGCTATTATTCCACTTTCAACATCCTATGGAATGCTGGGATTTGCAGTTTAGGGAGGGGCATTGACAATTCTCAGCCAGAGGGCTCTTTGGCCTCCATAAACTACAAGCCCCAGAATTCCACAGGTTGTTGAGCATCAGGTATGTGGGGAAAGCCAATGACGTGTCATGAATCCGGCTCTTGCCCGCTCCAGCACTTTTTTCTCACCTGCCTGGTCGGAGCGGCCACATGAAGGAGGAGGCAGGGCTCCTGTATCTTTAATAGCTGAAGAGAAGACAGAATCCCTGTACCTGTAATATTTGAACGGGAAGATCAGTCTCCTGTATTTTTAACAGATGAACAAGAGGCCAGGGCTCCTGTGCCTTTAACAGATAAAAAGGAGGACAGTGCCCCCAAACCTTTCATATTTGACAAGATAGGGCTGCCGTACCTTTAATATTTGAAAGGGAAGATAGAGATTCCGTATCTCAATAGATACAGAATATAATAATAATAAGAGCCAGTGTTGCCCCCTTGGTAAACCCTGTCCCGGGGTCTACAACTTTTATATAAAATCAGAAGAGAAGGTTGAGAGGGGACATGAGAGCCATGTTTAAATATTTGAAGGGATGCCATGTAGAGGAGGGAGAGGGCTTGTTTTCTGCCGCTCCAGAGACCAGGACAAGGAGCAATGGACTCAAGCTGCAGGAAAGGAGATTCCACCTGAACCTCAGGAAGAACTTCCTGACAGTCAGGGCTGTCCGGCAGTGGAATATGAATGGAGTGTGGTGGAGTCTCCTTCTTTGGAGGTTTTTAGGCAGAGGCTGGATGGCCATCTGTCAGGAGGGCTTTGAGGGTGTTCCTGCATGGGTGAAAGGGGTTGGACTGGGGTCTCTTCCAACTCTACATTTCTATGATTCTGTGATTCAATCTAACCCACCAGAGAGGTCACCCGGATGAGCACGTAGGCAACAACAGTCGTACGATCGAAAGAACCAGGTCAGGTCAGTAAACTCCCCAGTCAAGTAGCCACAGGAGACCTCAAGCTGTGCCAACCCACGGTGGACAAAAGATCCTCAGCCTTTAAGGAGCCAACTTGAAGGGAGTAAGAATTGCCCCACAAAGTTGGGCACTGGAAGCAATAAAATCTTATCAGGCAAAATCCATCTACATAAACTCACACCGCAGCCCAAAGCGTCGGAAGATCCTGGTACTCGGGTAACACCTAGTTATCTTCCAATATCAAAGAAGGTGCAGGTGTGAAGTTGTTTTCCGTTGCTGTCCCCTTTGTTCTCCCCGGGAGAGGATTTGCCCTCAAGGTAAATTTTTCCTACAAATAGTCCCCGTTTTTGACTAGTTCTTGGGATACCTCCCGGTCGTACCAACTGACCGGTCCCCCCTCTCGATAGCCACGTGATCCCCTCAGCGTCACTCCGCTGAATTCCTTTTCTTTCGCTGCTTCCCGGACCAAGGACTTCAGGAAAAGGTGCAGTATCACCCAAACTACGAATCCTTCAACAATCTCTCTATCTTATTTCCACTCTTTATTTCTTTTAGCTCTTGAATGTGTGTGTGAGTGTTTGCATTGGTGAGAGCTATTACTCTTTAATAAAGTCATTCATTGGACCTTTTTGTGTGATTTCTGACTAGGCCTGACCCCGTAAAAACTGGGTAAAAGATCTTGCTAGGTTACCCTGCCTCCCGCATTGCTGTTGCTTGTGCTCCGTTGAGCTTACTTTCCCCATCACTTGGAGCATATCGAGGTGTCCCTCTGGGACCCCCACATTTCCAGGGTAACACCAGCATAGCGAAGTGGTCTGAGTGTTGGATTATGACCCTGGACACCAGGGTTTGATTCCCTGCTTGGTCGTGGAAACCCACTGAGTTGGGCACATCACACCCTCTCAGCCTCAGAAAAACCCATGATAGTTTCACCTTAGAGTTGTCATAGGTTGGAAACGACTTGAAGGCACACAACAAGAGCCATCTTTAATAGTTGAAAAGGCAGGGCTCCTGTGTCTTTAACAGTGGGAAAGGAGGCTAGGGGCCTCTGTACCTTTAATAGTCGCAAAGGGAGATTGGGCTTCTGTACCTTTGATAGGTGAACAAGAGGTCAAGACTTCTGTAATTTTAATAGCAAAACAGGAGGACCGGGCCTGTGTGCCTTTAACAGCTGTGGGGAAGATGTGATTTTCAGTCAGTGGGTAACTTGCATGGCAAGCAACATTTGCTGAAAATTCCCTCTTCTGCACAACCATTAAATGTACAGGAGCCCTGCCTTTTTTCCACAGGGCTATCCCAGCAACGAGTCATCCCTCCCTCCCAAACCGCTGGGCAGAAGCAAAGCATAAACAAGATGAGAAGCAAAGCGTAAACAAAGAGCCAGTCTTTTATCTGGCTTTGGTTGAAAGCGTGAGTGGGTGGAGGGGACTCTTAGGACTGTACACTCAGAGAGTGTTTTGTGGAAGGGCTCAGTGTATGTATGCGTGTGAGTCAGTGATATAACAGCTACACCATAATTTGAGGTATGTCTTCTACATGCGTAGGTTCCTCTAAAGAAGCAGTTGCGCATTTTTGTCTGATGTGAAATGTCAAGGCTGCAGAAGTGGAGTTACCCATAGGGTGCTAGTGTGCATACCTGTGCAATGTGCATGGATGTGCATTGCACATAGATGCATGCATAGATGGATATGCACATTTCATTGTGTCGTTGCACATTTGATGTCTTGGTTCAGCCATATTCAACACAAATCTACACCGAATTAATGCTTCACTTCACTTGTAGAGATTTAGAATCATAGAACGCTAGAAATGGATGAAGCCCCAAGGGTCATCCAGTCCAACCCCCTTCTGCTATGCAGGAAGACACCATCAAAGCCCTCCCTTTGAGAGATGGCCATCCAGCCACTCTTCAAAAACCTCCAAAGAAGAAGACTCCACCGCACTCCATTGAGGCAGTAGCCTGGAGAAGAGAAGCTTAAGAGGAAGTATGATAGCCATGTTTAAATACTTGAAGGGATTTCCTATGACAGATGGGGCAAGCTTGCCTTCTGCTGCTCCAGAGACTGGGATGTGGAGCAATGGATTCAAACTCCAGGAAAAGGAGATTCCATCTAAACATTAGGAAGAACTTCCTAATGGTAAGAGCAGTTTGACCACGGAATAGGCTGCTGCCTGAGAGTTGGTGGAGTCTCCATCTTCGGAGGTTTTTAAACAGAAGCTGGATGGCCATTTGTCAAAGGGAGTGCTTTGATTGCATGGCAGAAGAGAGTTGGACTGAATGGCCCTTGGAGTCTCTTCTAGGTCTAGGATTATGTTATCCTATCAACCGGGTGCTCCTTCCTTCCTTCCTTCCTTCCTTCCTTCCTTCCTTCCTTCCTTCCTTCCTTCCTTCCTTCCTTCCTTCCTTCCCTCCTTCCCTCCTTTCTTTCTTTCCTTGCAGAAAATGCACATCTGTAAATCATCTGCATCAATATTTGTATTTTTAATGTCTCTTCAAATTTCCAATTTTATTGCTTTTTATTTGGCTTTTAGGTTTTTTCAGTAATAAAGCAAAATTAAATGTGACAGTAAAGCCGTACAATTGATCCACCACCCTTTTAACAGTACTCATCTGTACGTCTACTCATATATAAACCTGTGTTTTTCTGTGACCAGAACACTGAAAAGAATGCAGTGCTGGCACCGATGAATTCCAAATTGGGGTGCCACCACAAAGATGTCCCTCTCTTTCACTGACGGTTGAGTTCTTCTCTTACAGAAGGCACAAAATAGGGGTCCCAGTCTGTTGATTTTAAAGTACAGGGTGTACATTGGAATAGAAGAAGGTGCTCTTTTGGATGTCTGGGGCCCTAGGTGTTTAGAACTTCAGGGCATCATTGAACTGAGCTCAGCAGTAAGTGAGCTGCTCATATCTGTCCTTGAGAACCAAAGTAATGTGGGCAAACAAACCCAAATCCTTGTAGCTGAATTCTGTCCTGGAGCTTCTGAACTGTCTTCAAGGACAACCCCACAGAAAACACATGGTAATAGTCCAACTTGGAACATTTCCGCATGACACTCTTATAGCACGATGATTCCACTTTCAACCTCCTATGGAATCCTGGGGTTTGCAGTTTAGGGAGGGGCCTTTGAGGGGTCTTTGAAGCCCCTCCCTAAATTGCAAACCGCAGGATTCCATAGGATGTTGAAAGTGGAATAATAGTGCTATAACAGTCTAGTGTGGAAATTACTTCTGTCTTGTGAGAACTGTACCATGGGCTTCTTTGGATCTCTTTGTCTGGTTACTCAAGGGTTTCCTCACACATTTGGCTTGGAATGACTTTTTCTGCTCCAACCTACTGTGTCCAAAAGAGTCCACAGTGGACTACATTTCCCAGCATCCCCCACCCAAGCAGATCTGCTCTGAACTTGGAAAGATGATGTTCTTGAACTAATATTCCAGAGGAGCTGTCCTCCAAAATCCAGCAAGAGAGGGATGTTCACAGCTGCTGAAAACAGAAGCAGAGCCTGGCCTGAAGGCTGGTTGACCAACTAGAGTAGATCCTTTGATTCAATGGAACTCGCCTATGTGTTGACTCACTATTCAGCCACTGAGTCCATGCATTGGCTCTGCTTGGGGCTATCAATGGGATTCAGCCATGTGTGTGCATGCATGTGTTACCCCAGCAACTATTCCTCTCTCTTGTTGATTGATATCAAAGCTTGGGGAAGTGACTTTGTTGAACTTCTAATCCCAGGATCATCTAGCAGCTGAAGCCAACCAGGTCCATTCTGAGCTTGGAAAAGTTGGGATTTTGGATTACAACTCTCAGAATCCTCCAGCCAACTGATTATATATCAACAACTGAGAAAGTTACTTTCTTAGACTGCAGCTGCCAGCAGAAGCCAAACCTTCATTCTGAACTTGGAAAAGTTTGGGTTTGGGACTACACCTTCCAGAATCCACCAGCCAGCTGTGCAGCTGGTGGATTCTGGAAGCTGTAGTCCAAAGCTGTAATTTGTCCAGGCTCTGATTTAGATCAATTTTTAATACAAAAGACAAAGGAACAGGGAGGTGTTGGCAGGAACTCCAGCATCTGATCAGGATCCCTTCATAGGGAGAGATCTCTGGAGGGGGATCGCGGGGTGGAATTCATTATTTTTCCACTTTTGTGAACGTTCTGCACCCCTAACCCTCATGAATGTGGAGGGGATACTGTATTCTCTTTCAAAATCCACATCAGTTTGGCAACAGTTTGACTCTAGGTGGCCCATTCTCATTTTCAAACCAATTTAAACCAGATTAAATCCAAGTTAAACTGTGTTGGAAAGGAAAATCTTCAGTGAGGACACACTGGAAATCAGAAGCTCTTCTTTTTTAATGTTTCGTTTTGCACTTTGTTTCTGCTTACCTCTGCCTATTTGTGCTCTTTGTATCTTCTTTGACCAGCTTCCTTGCTGAATTTAATGCATTTTTTTAAAAAAAATTAATACTAAAAACAGTCCAGGAAAAGGACTAAATGACGAGATCAGTATTGAGTAGCCCTCAACCAAGCAGAAGTAAAGCAGTAATCCATTTGGGAGTGCTGACTGCCTTGATTCCCTGCTTTAAGCCCCCCTGAACCAAGGATTCTGGGATATCCAGTTGAATGCCTGGGGTATAGCACAGAAAGAAGCTGCTTTATGCTGAATCAGACCTTTGGACATCCATCTAGCCCCCAACTGGGTAAAGTGTGGCCCACAGGCGGCATGGGGCCTCCAGAATCTTTCCATGGCCCACCCAGGAGATAAATTTTTTGTTCCAAAATTCTCCTGAATGCCCAATCGGCAATATGGGGGGGGTGGTATTTCTGCCATGTTTTTTGGCCTGTCCCAGGACCAGGCCTAAGCAAATTACAGCTCTGGACTACAGCTCCCAGAATTCAGAATACAGCTCTGGACTATAGCACCCAGAATCCAAAATGCTTTTTGGAAAGAAGTGGACTTCTTTCTGCTCACTTCCTGTTGTTTAAAAGGCCTGTCCTGGGCCAAAGATGGACCGTGACAGGAGTCTAAAAACACAGCAAAAATGCCCCAACATGTGGGGGAATTTGGGAGCAAAAAAAGTGGTTATCTGCAGGAGGTAGACCCCTCAGCCTTTCACAGTTTGTCCACTCCAACCTAGCCTAACACAACTAACTCTGACTGGCAGTCTGATTCTCTCCTTAGGGTTTCTTTTGGGCAGGATTCTTTCCAAACCTTCCCTGAAGATTCCTGGTCTTTCCTCCATGTGGACTTCCACCCCAATACTTACCTGTTTAGCTTCTGAAATCAGCTGAGGCTAAGTATGTTCAGACCACAAGCTGAACATGAGTCAGCAGTGTGATACAGCAGCTAAAAAAGCCAATGTGTTTCTAGGCTGCATCAATAGAAATATAGCATCTAGGTCAAGAGGAGTGACAGTACCACTCTATTCTGCTTTGGTCAGACCCCACCTGGAATCCTGTGTCCAGTTCAGGAAGGAGATTGACAAGGTGGAAAGTGTCCAGAGGAGGGCAACCAAAATGGTAGAAGGCCTCCTCATGAAGCCCTATGAGGAGCAGCTTAGGGAGCTGAGGACATTTAGTCTGGAGAAGACAAGATGAAGAAGTGATGTGAGAACTACACTTAAATATTTGAAAGGATGTCATATGGAAAATGGAACAAGCCTGTTTTCTGCTCTTCCAGAGACTGGGACATGGAGTGATGGATTCAACCTACAGGAAAAGAGATTCCACCTAAACATGAAGACAAAATTCCTGAACGTAAGGGCTGTTTGATAGTGGAATACGCTGCTGGCTCAGAGTTTGGCAGAGTCTCCTCCTTCTTTGGAGGTTTTTACACAGAAGCTGGATGGCCATCTGTCAGGGATGCTTTCTGGTGTCTCCCTGCATGGCAGACAAGGGTTAGACTGGATGACCTTTGGAGTCTCTTCTAACTCTATGATTCTAGGATTGTGTATTTCTTTTCCATTCATTTGTTTCCATTTCCTTCCAAGTCTGTAGGGTAGTGTATTTATTTTGGACTCTTAGTCTAAATATTAACAGAACTACTCAGTTTGCTGAACTGTGGCCTCCCTAGATATTCAGCACCTTGGATAGCTCCTTTGAAGTTTGTAGTAAAATCTAGAACAGATAACATCCAGGGATATTTTTTTGCCCTTGTGGAGGATTATTCCATTGCATGACCTTTTACTTGCAGATTTATGCTAATGAAATGCTGGTTCGCAATAGAACATCTTATTGTTGTGCTGGGATACTCTTTTTTTTAAAGGACTGCAACTCCCAGAATCCCCTAGGCATCCCAGATGTAATTTATCTCAAAGGAGTATCTGTCCTTACAGTCAGTGGTGGCTAATGGATTCCATGCCAGTGGGACAGTGGACCGTCTCCAAGTTTTGGACCAAAGGCAGCTATCTAACATGGGAAACTCTACAACTTAGAGTCCAATCGGCAAAGGTGCAGTTGTGGTGTGGAAGTTTGGACATACAGCGGATAGGGAGGCAAGCAGAGCCAAGAAGGGAAGATGCTGCCTTTGGCTAGGCCAGGCTATTTCTCCGCGTAACTCAGCTGCGGCTGGCAGGTGTGCTCCAGATTCTTAAACAGAAACACATCTTTCTCCTCACCTGTGCCCTGTTGATCGTTCCAATTGGAAATGCCTGGGGTTGCACACAGGAATGTCTGTGTTCCTCTCCTACCAAACTGTGCTCATTCTTGAGCTGCGGAGATTCTTGTCAATTGGCTGCATAAATTCAGATGCATCTACAGTAGTTCCCTCCCTTATCCATGGTTTCACTTTCTGTAGTTTCAATTTACCACGGTCCAAAAACATTACATGGGAAATTGCAGAATCAAGCTGCATAGGAGGCTTCTATGTGGAAGAAGAGGCAGGAGTTTAGCTGGCTTCCTGGGAATGAGCCCTTCGGAACCCAGGAGCTCTTGAGAAGAGAGAGCAAGAGAGGAGAGGAGTTTGGTGGAGGGGACAGCAAAAGGAGAGGTGTTCCAATATCCCTGGAGAATACTTGGGGGAGTGTTTTGAAGTGCTATAGTGGGGCCAGCTGGCCCTGTGAAAACCACAGCTCCTCCAGACAGGGTCCAGGCGCCTCTGTCCTCTTCCCTCACAGTCTCACCTTCCTCCCTCCCATCCTTTGGCCCAGTCTGTCCCCATATGTGAGGGCATCCCTATGGCCTGCTCCCGTACCTTGCCTGCCGGCCTGGCAGCCTGCCCACCACTGAACTGCCCCTCTGGCACCACCACCACCGGAAACAGCTCTAGCATTGCTGGAGGCAGCCCACTGGCTTCAGAGGGATCTTAGAGAGTTGCAAGAGACTTAAAGAAAGGCTTTGATAACTTTGTTGTATAGGGTTTGGTACTATCTGTGGTTTGAGGCATGGGCAGGAGGTCTTCAAAGGTACCCCCTGGGGATAAAGAGGGAACTACTGTGTACTTGGAATGCTACCAAGAGCATTCAGGACTTGGGAGTGTGTGTGCAGTGCTTCTTGTGCTCAGACAGCTCCAAACAGGGGTGGGAACCATCTCAGGTCCTGCAGATTTTGGTGGACCACGGCTCCCAGCATTTATTGGCTGTGATAGCTAGGGCTGCTGGGAGATGCAGTCCAGTAACATCTGGAGAGCTACACACCTCTGGCTCCTGGCTTAGAAGAAGGTCCCTTATACCCTTTTGGGGTGCAGAAGCATGACGGAGGAAAGGAGCCCCAATTCCCAGACCGTTGCAGCCGTCACGGCACAAGACAGAACAGCGGGGAAATAAGAGTGAATGGTTTTAGCTATTTTCTTCTCACTGTGAAAATGTCTTCAGGAGCTGTTCTGTTTCTGAAGACTATTTGCAGGTCAAGACTTATTTGAAAAAAGTCCTTGCGTAGTTGTTTCATGCACAAAACAGCATATTTTTGTGTGCAGGAAGCATTTTCTGGGAACTAAGTAATATTTCTCCAGAGATATGACTTTATCTGTGCAAAGGTATTATTCTCTTTGCAGAAAAAAATGCTGGTTTCTGGGCAAAACAGCCAATCAATAATTTTAGGCAGAATAAGTCTTGACCTCCAAAGATTTTCTGTTCTTCCCATCAGGGTTTTTTGACGTGCAAGAAACACATTTCTTTTTCCAACTGTTTTTTGAATATTTTCAAATATTCTTCCCACTCCTGGAGAGCAGCCCTGCTATGCTGGCCTCCAAAATGCAGCTGAGGGCCACCCTCTCCCCCCCCAGATGGCGTGGCACTCCCAGTGTGAGGGAAGGGTGGCACCTCTGGGGATGATGGGAGATGTAGTCCAGCACATCACCCGCAGCTCTCTTCCCCCTCCCCGCTTCCTGACGTACCCTCCAGTGAACCACCTCACACCAGGGCTTGTCTGCAGTTGGTCATTTAATTTCCGTGAAAGGAACCCACACTCACACTCACTCTCTCACACACACACAGGCTCACGTCACAAGTTTTGTCATGGACATTTGGTAAACCGTCTTTGCAGTCCCACTGGCGAACAAGAAGCCCCACATGGGGGGGGGGTAGGAGGGCAAGATCCGGCGTGAAGGGGAGGAGGAAGGGAGGGGAGGACGTGGGACGTTCCTTTGACACTCCGTTTGTTTAATTATTATAATTATTATTTTAGTTATTATTATCGTCGCCATCTTTGTCACCAGGAGGGCCAGGGCCACTGTCACGGGGGCTTAAGGGCCGGACTTCTTGCTGGGGAGCGCGCCGTCTTTCCTCTCCAGCCGCATGTAAGGCTCGAAGGCAGAGGTGGCGCCCAGTCCGTAGCCGCCGGGCAAATCGTGGAGGCCGCCCAGGATCGGGCCACCAAAGCACAGCGGGGTGGCCGGGAGCCGTGGTGAGGCCGAGGAGGCCAGCAAGGGCACCTGCAAGCTGAAAGCCCCAGTCCCGGGCGGGCTGTCCCCGCTGCTGAGGCTGGGCGAGGTGGTCTCCGAGGGGCCCAAGGAGGAGCGGTGGTTCCCGGAGGCCGAGGAGGAGGGCGACGACGAAGAGCCGAGGGGGTTCGAAGGGGGGGAGAGCAAGGCCGGCGGGGCCGGGACCGAGAGGAGCCGCCCTTGCTCCAGGAGCCGCAGGATGTTACAGGTGGCGAAGGACTCGGAGGACGAGGAGGACGAGCGCTTCTCGGAGTCGCGGCTCTGGTCCTTCTTCTGCTTGGTGCGCCGGTTCTGGAACCAGACCTTCACCTGGAGGAGAAAAGAGGAGAGAAGAGGTGGTTCAGCCAGGCTGCACGGCTCTCATCCTGCTGCTCTGCGATGCGCAAGGAGGTTCCCACGGCAGTGAGGTACGGCGGTCTGAGTGTTGAGCTAGGACTCTCAGAGGCCCGGGTTCGAATCTCGCTCAGCCGCAAAAACCCATCCTCTCTTAAGGTTGCGGACTTTGCCCAAGCTGCCAAACTGTTGTGGATTTTGAAAGAGAATACAGTATCCCCTCCACATTCATGAGGGTTAGGGGTGGAGAACGTTCACAAGAGTGGGAAAATAATGAATTCCACCCCCGCGATCCCCCTCCAGAGATCCCCTTCCCACGCTTTTGCCTCTGGCCCCAGCATCGGGAGGTGGGGGAGAAAAAACAACACAGTAAAGGGCTGATGGGTGCTTTCCCCTCAGAGGGAGAAGAGCACAGGTTTTCCCTTCTAGTTACTTCCAGCAACCATCTTGAAAAGGGAGGGGTAAAAGGCGAAAGATTTATATGATCTGAAGAGAAACCGGAGTATAAAGGCCCGCAAGAAACAAGAAGGTCTTCTCCTCCCTATGAAGGGATCGCAAGGAGGGCACCAGCCTAACCTCTCTGGAAGGAAGTTCTGGGGCCTAGGGGGCAGCCACAGAAAAGGCCGGTCTCCTGGTCAACTTGACCGTTGGGAAGCAAGTTGGAAGATGACTCAGAAATTTACTGTGGCACAAAATTTGGAAGGAAATTATTTTAAGATATTCCATAGATGGTACATGGTGCCCAATAAACTTAAAAAAATTTAGAACACGGGCACAGGAGAATGTTGGAAATGCCACACAGAGGCGGGTACGTTTTACCATCTATGGTGGACATGCCCAAAAGCCAAAGACTACTGGTCCAGAATTCACAAAACAATTGAAGAAATTCTTCAGATAGACTTGGCAAAATCTCCAGAATTTTTCTTGTTAAATATGCTTCACGAGATTGATCATACACTTTGTGAGAAACATTGGAGGATGTTACTATATATGGTAACTTCTGCTAGAACTGAGTACGCAAAATGGTGGAAAAAAGAAGACACGCCCAAGACAGAACAATGGCTCTACAACCTAGCAGAAATAAAAATGGCAGACACTCTAACTCAAAGAATAAAGAGAAGATCAGATGATAATGTTATCAATGAATGGGCTCCCTTCAACAATTACCTTCAACAATTATCTCCAAAATTTAAACTAGAGGCTAGCCGACATAGAAAACTATAGTGAATAAATAGATTAAACTAAGAAGAAAACACGAAACTATACTTGATAAAGGGTATAAGAAATACTATCTGACGATTTAGAAAATGCGATATACAGAATACTTATTTATTAATTTTAATCGGGACAACTTATACAATTTGGTAGTACTGCTATGCAATATCTGTCAAAACATACAGGTCTTAGGAAGGGACAGAGGAAGATTGTGAAGATATGTATAATTGTTTAGCTTGAGTTTATAACTGTTACCATGGTTTAACGGATTATGTATTTTTATTTGTTTTACTTTTTTTTGGAAAAAATAATAAAAAAGAAAAGAAAAGGGAGGGGTAGAAGCAAAGAGACAATCTGACCAATCAGCAGCCATTACACAGCAGAAAGTGCAGCCACATGGGGGAGAGGACACGCCTCCAGCAGTGGAAAGGGGCTTTGCTCACCCAAAAGGAGAAAACAGCCATTTTAAACACAAGCCTGGTAAGCCTGGGGTGACCAATGCAAATGAATGGGAGGAAGAAAATGGGAGGGAGGAGGCAAGCACGTGCCTCGTGAATAATCAAATTCATGAAGGTCAAACCCATTCACATAGAGGGAGGACTGTAAAATGAGAATAGGAATATGAGAAGAGGAATAATATGAGAATAAGAAAGATAGAATAAGCAGAAAGTCAATGGAATAAAGAATAATGTTAAGAAATAGAAGAAATGGCAAAAGTACAATCATAAACCCAACAAAAGGAAAGTTGGGAGTGTAGCTTTATGAGAAAGTTTAAAATGGAAGTTAGAAAGGTCAGATTAGAGTTGAGGACCTGGTAAATCCAAAATAAGTAATATTTCAAATGTCAGCTTAATGCTACTCAAATAAGGTAGGATTATACTAAGCGAGATAAAGGTTGAAACCAATTCAAATGAGATTATTTTCCTTTTATAATGTACAGAATTTAGAAGAAAATAATTCAAATGCTTATCAGTGATTTTATTTGTATAATTATAGCCAGGAATATATGTCTGTGGTTATTTTTTATTCTTTTTTGGTAATAAAAATATCTATTTTAAAAAAGACAGACCAACTGAAGATTTTCTGAAAGACTAGAAGCTGTTTATGGATAATTTTTTGAGCAATATGAAACTTAAGGATGTAATAATCTGTGACTACACTTACCAGCAATGCTAGTCAAGTCTAGCTAGATCTCTAATGGTAGAACAAGACACTTTCTATTCATCCGATGTTTCATTTTCATTACAGTTTGTGTGTAGGAGGATCAAAGTTCTTTTATGTCATTGTTATTTAGTGATTAGTTAGACTGTGTTAACAGATCAGTGTTTTAGTAAGGTATTTCAGTTTAGCTTGGTTTTAGTTTTGGCTATACCTATATATTGTTTATATATAGGTTTTTTTTCCTTTTCTCCCCTGTGTATTGATTATCCTGTTGTGAATCAGGACGTCTTTATTAAAATTAGTAAAATATGAATTTTTCAAACAAACACCACACACACACACACACACACACAAACCACTTTCAGCCTCAGAGGAAAGCGGTGCTGGAAGATCTGGGCCATTTCTGCACTAGACTGTTATGGTGCTATTGTTCCACTTTCAATATCCTGTAGGAATCCTGAGGTTTGCAGTTTAGGGAGGGACTTTTAGAATTCTCAGCCAGAGAGCTCTTTGGCCTCAGTAAACTGCAAACCCCAGAATTCCACAGGGTGTTAAAAGTGGAATAATAGCACTATAACAGTGTAGTGCAGAAGGGCCCAGAAGAGTCTGGGGGCATTTCCGCACTAGTCTGTTATAGTGCTCTTATTCCACTTGCAACATCCTATGGAATCCTGGCCACTCCCGAAACTGCAAACCTCAGGATTACATAGGATGTTGAAAGTGGAATAAGAGCACTATAACAGTCTAGTGCGGAAATGGCCTTAATCTCCAGCTGCCAGAATCCCTCTGACTGTATTTTAAAAAAGGGAAATTTCCTAGGGTGATTGATGAAGGGCCGAACGAAGGGCCTATTGCACAGATCTTTAAAGCTAGACAGTGAAGGCAGTGAAGAAAGAAATCATCTTATTTGAAATGTGGTGCCAGAGGAGGGTCCTGCAGATACCCTGGATTGCCGAAAAGACAAATAAATGGATCTTGGAGCAAATCAGGCCTGAACTCTCTCTAGAAGCCCAGATGACTAAACTGAGGCTGTTGTACCTTGGCCATATCCTGAGAAGACAGGACTTCATTAGACAAGACAGCAGTGCTGGGAAAGGTGGAAAGCAAGAGGAAAAAAGAGAAGAAAGAAAACTCCAGGCAGATTTGATTAAGGAAGCCACAGCTGCCCTGAATTTGCAAGAGATGGGCAGGGCAGTGGATGATCAAGTCTCTTGGAGGCTTCTCTTTTGCAGAGTTGCCGTTACGTCGAAGTTGACATGATAGCAAATAACGAGAACAGCAAAACTCTGAGACTAGATCTCAACCAATGTTATCATTATTTTAAAAGGATCTGGCTCTTTGAAGGAAAATTTAACAGTATTTTCTTCCATCACCAGCAAGGGAAAAAAACCACACCATCATTTCCAGCAGATTCTCCTTTCTCCTGCAAAACACTTGTTATTGCTCTTAATGGCATCCCTGAGGGTTCTCCGTTCCGTCTCAGACGAGTCCAGGCGTCTGGCGACAAAAGGGAATCGTCTCTGTGTCAGAAAGCGGGAGCTCTGCGGTGTCTCCTTGCTGAGCCCAGAGTGGCCGCGACACGCCCAGGAACGAGTTTGTGTGTTAAGGCTGCCACTGGCTTGGAATTTATAATGCTATAAATAGGGCGTCGATGACACTAATCTATGTGGGTCAATAAAGCGTAAAGAGGATTGCGAGTGACTCCTGGAACAAGGAATGACGCCGGGGACAGGAGGAGGAGGAGGAGATGCCCTGGTGGCAGGGAGGGCAGGAGATGGAGAAGGAGGAGGAGAGATATGGAGAGGTGCAAAATAACAGGCTCTGAAGACTCAGCCTACATTTCAAATGGACGGGGTCACCGCTGAGGACAAGCAGGCAAACAAACAAATCAGCTGGGTGTCACAGGCAGTGGCTAAACCAAGGCTGCAGCCAAGCCCCGCAGAGAGAGAACGAGGCCAAGGAAAGCATCAGCCGGGAGGCTTCCCGGAAATCAGCGCCTGGACCGGCTTCTGCATTCCTCGGGATGAAGGGGAGGAATCTCAGGATGAGACAATTGTCTTGAAAAGAATGTGCATGGGTATGTGTTTCTGAGCCTTTCTGCAGTACACTGTTATGGTGCTATTATTCCACTTTCAACCTCCTATGGAATCCTGGGGCTTGCAGTTTAGGGAAGGGCCTTTCGAATCCTCAGCCAGAGGGCTCTTTGGCCTCAGGAAACTACAAACCCCAGAATACAACAGGAGGTTGAAAGTGGAATGATACCACTATAACAGTGTAGGGTGGAAATGGCCACAGCGTATCTATTTCGGTTACTCTTAAGAAACAACAGTCTCCTGGGATGAGACCCAAGGTGGTTTACAACAAATTAAAACAAAATACAGTTGAAATCATATTACATAAAACTGTTTTTAAAAATAAGGAAACAATGTTATCAAAATCAAAAAGTTTAAAACGCATTTAAAAGCTAAAAGCACAGTACATTGCACGGAAAGCACCCTTCTGCCATGCGATTTAAGCACCGAAAGACCTGGCTTGGCAAAAAGGTCTTTGCCTGCCTGCAGAAAGAGTGCAGGAGGGCTCCACTGAACCTCCAGTGGGAAGGAGTTCCACAGCCTCAGGCAGACCCTTGTGTCCTTCTGTGCTGCTGTTTCTCCTTGTGTGTGCGTTTGTGCATGTGCGTTAGCTTCACAGTAGAAAACCAGAAAGCACCAGTTTTCTGCAGAGACCTTTCCACAATATGCCAAAAGTTCAGCGCTTGCCTTCTCCTTGGGCTGAAGGCAAGAATTCTCGTGGGGGGCTTGTGACTTTCTCAAGGACAACAAGACAGTGAGAGCAAGATTCTGTCACAGCACCAAATGAACAACAGTGGGTTGGTGTTCTTCTTGCTGCTGCACAAAGATGGGGACTTTGCTATCATGGCCGTTTCCACACTAGCTTGTTATAGCGCTATGATTCCACTTTCAACATCCTATGGAATCCTGGGGTTTGCAGTTTCGGGAGGGGCCGGCTGGCCCCTCCCGAAACTGCAAACCCCAGGATTCCATAGGATGTTGAAAGTGGAATCATAGCGCTGTAACAGCCTCATGCGGAAATGGCTATGGAAAAGCCAAGACATTATTATCCTGCTTAATTGCAATTTATTTGCCTCCTGTGAAGCTCCTAACATTGGGAATTTATATAATGTGTACATCATTTTCTAAGCAACGCTCTCATCCTGAGATTCCATCCCGCTCACGCTGAGGACCAGAGAAGAGGAGCTTGGAATCCTCCTGGAACCATAGTCTTGAAAAATGTAAGGTTCCTCCGCTTTGAGAAGGGGTCATAGTCATTCCACCTGGGCTTGGGAGGGAAAGATGTATTTCTGACCATTGGCTTGGTCCCTGCTTGGCCACTAATGGTCCCTCTGTGTCTCTCTCGTGGGAATCAAGATTCGGATGCGTGCATTGCCGTCTGGCTTGGCCCCTCTGTCCCGAGGACAGCTCGAGCTGGGAGGCTTGGCACACGCAGCCGGGTGGCAGGCTCCATTCTTGGCTTGGCTTCACACATCTGGTAGCCCCTGTGTTGGCTTCTCCTTCTCCCCCCATCCCATCCTCCTCCTTTTCTTCTGCCCCACAGTTTCTTATCCACAGAAAGGAAAGCGGGTTGGGTGGTTCCCCGCGTCTCCTCGACATCTTGGCAGCAGAAAATCCTATTGGACCGCATTGTTTCGAGGCAGGCTGGCCTCCTCTGGTTTGGTGTGTTTTGTGCTGACAAAAGTAGGGTTTGTTTGAGCGTGGGTTGTGTTGTTGTTGACACTGTATTTTTGTTTTTAAATGCCTTGTCAGACAGAGAGGACTTAATTAGCCATTGAGAGGAATGGCACAGACAGGCTGGGCCTATAATTATTTCCCATCAGGCAAAAGCTCTCCTTCCCCTGCTCCATCTCTCACCCACCTCTGATTCTTCCATCTGTCCCTTCCTCTGTATTAAATGCGTCTGGATGAAGGAATAAAACCACATCCAGCCATTGCAGAGGGGGAAATGAGCCAGCGGTGGCAGGCGGGCATGTGTAGCTCTGCAACGACCTCCCCATCACACCAAAGACACACACAGACAGGCAGGCTCAATCCATTTTCTTTGCATTGGGGGAGCCACGAGGACTGCCGCGGCAACCACTTCAAACAGCGCCAGCTGTTATTGCAGGCCTCGTACGTCCCTCCTTTTTCACTGAGTTTTGAAAGACTAGATTTATATGAGCAGGAGCACTCAAAGGAAGTGTTTCAGGGGCATAGTAATGGGGTAGGGAGGGCATTGCACTTCCTCAAAGAATTTTGCCCTCTGAAATGAAATTTTCCTTTGGTCTCCAAATTTCTGGCATGGCAGGAACCTAAAAATTTGAGACACACGGTTTAGGCACCCCAGGAAAAGGGGGAGGCAAAGATGCCAAGGGAGTGCCGAGACAGCAAGTAGAAGAGTTCTGGGTGGGAACAATTTCAAAATAACGTCTCTATCTTGCTGCAATGCTATAAATTTGGAGACTGAAGAAATACGTCCTTTGGGGCAGTGGAGTTCTTATTTGGAGGGGGCAGTGCCCTCATTTTGCTGTCCCCCCATAACTACACCCTGTTAAGTGTTTGCTTGAGCCCTAAATGTTTGTGCGTCTGTGCTCTCAAGTCCCCTGTTGATTTATGGCAGTCCCAGGAATTCCATAGGGTTTTCTTAGGCAACAAATCCTCAGAGGTGGTTTTGCCAGTTCCTTCCTCTGAAATACAGCCTCCAGCACCTGGTATTTATTGGTGGTCTCCCTCCCAAGTACTAACCAGGGCTGACGCTGCTTAGCTTCCCAGATCAGAAGGGATCTGGTGCCTTCAGGGTGCTCAGACAGGCTCGATCTCTAAATACAGCCCTTCGATTCTGTCATTTGCTGCAAGAGAATATGGGGACCTACCAGCTCTGAGATGCTTTTTTCTGCTGAGATGCTTTTTTCCTGCTCTCGGCCACCTGTTGCAGCTGCTTACCACCAACACAGCTTATCTTATAGCAGGGCCACGTATGGCGAGCCCACGCCAGACCAACTCTTGAAGGACCAGGCATTCTGCAGCCAGGTCCAGCTCGGAATGCCGGCTCTCGGAAGCCTAGTTTCAAGATGGCTATTCTGCCCGCCTCTCCCACTGCCTGCCCCAGTGCCCCCGGGGCTCGGGAAAGGGCCGTCCAGGTCAAAGGGCACTGCTCCTCGGGAAAGTTGAGTCCCAGCGGAGGGGTGTAGCAGGGGGAGCGTAAAGGAAGATGCGTGAGGGAGAAGAAAAAGATGAAGAACAAACAAACAAAAAAGTCCCTGCAGCACTTGACCTGACTGTGGAAGCTCACTTACAGCATTTTTGTCTAGAACAGGAGTGCGAATTGTGGAGGCCTCCAGAAGTTGTCAAACTGAAGCACTGCAAAGGAAGACAAATGGATTGTGTGTGTGTGTGTGTGTGTGTGTGTGTGTGTGTGGTGTTAGTTGCAGTTTTCTGTTTTGTTTTTAATCCAAACAATGTTTCTGTTCTCCCAGATAATTTTCTAGCCATTTCTGCCATCAGCTGCAACATATTCTTCCCAACCTGGCACAGGTTTCTTTGGAATTCTGAGAAAGATAGGTATAATACGTTCCATTAAGCGAATAGCTTGCGATCGTGACAGGTGGAGACAGGACGGCAGTGGGATCATGACAGTGTTGTGTGAGAGCACAACTCACAAACCACTGCCTTCCCGTCCCCATTGGGGGATAGCCATGCCACGTGGAAACGGCCTAAGACTTCCAGTTCAGCAACGGATTTGGAAGCTTGCGCTTGTGTTATGTGTCTTGAATTGGACCCCAACTTATGGCAATCTCATCTCATAGCTCCTTGCTGTGAAACCTTCTTGGATTCTCTTCAAGCTTGGAAAAATTACCCTTTTCTGGACCGATATGTCACTGATAGGTGGTATAATAATGTACCTACATAACTATATCTGACATATTGTTACATGTAGGTCATTAACAAGCAAATCAACAGCACTTCTCCCATATTTGACCTGGATCCCAGAAGGATGCAGTTAATCACTAGAAATATATACTGTATACTGAAGTTATTAATAAACGGAACCGAGAAACATAAGCAAAACGTTTAGGCTTCAGTCTTGTTCAGTTACTGGATCCCTTTCACGTGTGCTGTGATCAAGCCAGGTGCCACCTATCTTATATCTGCGCATTTCATTCTTTTTCTGCCCAAGTTTAGCACTTTCTAACTTCTCCCTGTTGGAATTCATTTTCTTAGTTTTGGCCGAGCAGTCTAATCTGTTAAGGTCATTTTGAATTCTGATTCTGTCCTCTGGAGTGTTAGCTACCCCTCTTAATTTGGTGCCACCTGCAAATTTGATAAGAAGGGCCACTGTTCCCTCATCCAGGGAATTGATAAAGATGTCGGATAGCACCGGGCCCAGGACAGAACCCCGTGGCACCCCACGAGTTACTTCTATCCACAATGGTATTATCTGCAACTCCTGGAACACCAGATATGCTCGCTGATGAGTTTCTGAGAGTCACAGTCCAAAGAGAGTGATGTCTCCATGCTCTAGATTCTTTCCCCCAATTTTCTCTCCGACATCCTTTCTCCAACTGTCTTCCTGCTCTCTCTTTCTGTGTTACACAGCCAGTCAGAAACATTCGCCTGCAGGCGCTGCCCAGCTACTGGAACTGACAGGCCCGGGATGAATCGAGGCTGCTGCTTGGCAGGAATCCCAAATGCCAGGAACAAACAGAGCTGACGGAGCCACCTGGCGAAAGAGTCCCCGTTACAATTTACTTCCTCCCTCTGCCCTGCAAGTGACCTCGCTGAGCAGGTTCATCAGTTCTCCTTGGCTTCCAGTTCTTTCTGGCTGTGGCCAGGAGCCATGTACTCTCCCCTGGCCTTCATGCCAGAAGTCACATTAGGGCTGACTGCTATTTATCCAAAGACTGTGATGGCAGAAGAGCTTGGGGCAAAAAATGAGTTTCTAGATTACAGCTTCTGGGGGCTGGTGTCCTACATGGGAGATGTGGAGCATAAATCTCCACATGTGGAGCTGTGCATTAATTGTACTATACAACCCCTGTGTTGCATGGCAATCTTGTGCCACCGAACTAAGACACCAAGTGCACAAGGAAATGGCGCATGGACACCCATGCGCAAGGCACACTGGTGTGCGTGTGCATTCATGGACAAAGGGCAATGCACATCCATGCCTAGACTGCATCCATGTGCAGGGTCACACCATGCAAAACTCTGCTTTTGCATCCTTGAACTGAATGTGGACAAAATGGCAAACAGCCTGGAAACCATGAAATCCTATGAGGCTTAGGGAGCTGGGATATGTTTAGCCTGGAGAACAGAAGCTTAAGGGGACATCAAAGTCATGCTTAAATATTTGAAAGGCTGTCTTATGGAAGAAGCCTGTTTTCTGCTGCTTCAGAGACTAGGATATGGAGCAATGGCTTCAAACTACAGGAAAAAAGATTTCACCTAAACATTAGGAAGAAGTTCCCGGTGGTAAGAGCAGTTCAGCAGTGGAATCTGCTGCTGCCTGGGAGTGTAGTGGAGTCGCCCTCGTTGGAGGTTTTTAAACAGAGGCTGGACGGCCATCTGTTGAGAGTGCTTCGGTTATGTCTTCCTTCATGGCAAAACTGCACCCCCAGGATTCCATAGGATGTTGAAAGTGGAATCATGGCGCTATAACAAGCTAGTGCGGAAATGGCCTCTGCCTCACCACTTTCACAGGTGCCTCTGAAAGGAATATGGAAGGGCTTGCCTTCCTTCCACAGGTGGGTGAAGCCCTTTTTCCTTTAACAGGCCTTGGAGGACGGCCTGCTCAAGGGGAACGGGCCTTGCACAATGTGCTGGACTGCCTATTGATTGTTTTCTTTGTAATGGATATGTTTCTAATTGGTTTTAATTTTATTGACGGTTTAATTACCTAGCTGACTTGTGTATGAACAGAGCCTGCTTGAATCCTGGACTGAGCTAATAGTGGTGATTATCTGAAGGCAAAGTAAATACATTTATGTTGAAGAATCAATGTTATAATAATGACTTAATCAGAGCTACAAACTCCATCTTAATTTTACATAAGGAGTTCAGATTGTTGGCCCTGTGCAGCAATGTACTGCTCGCATTGTCACACACAGCTGCAAACCTCACTTAACATTTCTCTTGTAATTTTGTGACACTTCTCTATTATTGGAATCTTGAATCTTGAGAAAAATTGCAAAAAATAAATTAAAAAACTCCAGAATTATAAGCTGTTAAGTGTGTGTACAGTTTTTGGGACACCCTGTATATTAACAATAGCAACAACAGTGGCAATTTTCTGTTAATTTTCCTCCTTATCTGTTGTCTAGAGATTCATTGCTTCTATGGCCAAGTCTCCAGCCTATTAGTACTTCTAATCAGAGTAGATCCGAGAGAGACAGGTCATATAGTGCTTTCGGCATCAGACTAGGAATCTTAGGACCAGGGTTCAAATCCCTGCTCTGCCATGGAAATCCACTGGGTGACCTTGCGAAAGTCACACTCTCCCAGCCTCAGAGGAGGGCAAAAGGCAAACCCCTCTCTGAATGAATCTTACCGAGAAGAGTCTGAGAAAGTTTCACCTTAGGGGCCATTTCCGCACTAGACTGATCTTCCGCTTGACTTCTTTTCCGATAATTAAAGATGGCCCTCGTGTCACTTCTCAGTCTTCTCCAAGCTAAGCCGACACAACTCCATAAGTCATCCCTGTCTTGTCTTGCTTTGTTTTTTGGCCTCTCCTGGAACTAAAATGGCCAAGGTCCCCTCCCTTCAAAACATGGGAGGGATTGAGGTCTGGGCCAAAATATACTTCAAATTTTTTTTTTTTCATTTTGGGAGCTCCTCAAAAACAGCCTTTTGGGGCCATTTGCAGCCCACTTCTAGTCTCAATGCCCGTTGTCTATGTATTTCTGCATGAAAGTACTTCCTTTGCATGTATTTTGTTACGGCAAAGAGCAGCGTTCACCACGCATGTGTGCCTTTTTGCAATGCAAAATGTGCCTTCATTTTGTTTCTTCCTGGTGCTAATGAATAGTTAATAACTATTACAGTGATTAATTTTTTACAGCACTTTCTTAATTGCAAACTATAAATAGACAGTGCCAACAGCAGAAGAACATGGCTTCATAGTCTCACAAGCCAAGCCAGGTGCCTTATGTCATCTCGCACTTCCTTCTGGTTGGGTATCGCTCTCTCTGGGGCATTTAGTTCACCGAGGTCTCTCCCGACATCTGTTACATGATCTTTTTTTAGTGGCAAAGCCAGCGACTGAACTTGGGGCCTTCAGCAGAGAGCACTATTGTGCGAACGTCAACCCTATGAATTATTGGTTTGACTCAGCAGGCAGGGACGCCCAAAGGAAAGGTCTGTATTTGCTGGCTGAGTTCAAAAAGACAGGCAGAGCTGGAGGGAAGATGAAGTTGCCAGGGCTATGGATCAGGCCCTTCTCACCTCAGAAAAGGTTATGGGATTTCCAGTTTTGTATGCATTTAGGAGAAAAGGGCCTAAATACCCTAAAGGCACCAGATCCCATCTGATCTCGGGAGCTAAGCAGGGTCTACCCTGGTTAGTTCTTGGATGGGAGGCCACCAACGAATTCCAGGTGCTGTAGGCTGTATTTGAGAGGAAAGAACTGGCAAAACCACCTCGGCAGGATTCTTGGCCTAAGAAAATCCTGTTAAATTCACAGAGTCTCCAAAAGTTGACGAGCAACTTGATGGCATATGCACACACATTTAGGAGAGAATAAAAGGGGGGAATTCTTTGTAGTAGAATTTCTGTAAGACACCTACTTCTATTTTGTATTTTTTAAAAAATTTATAGCTTTTAGGTTGTGTCCAAATGTTGCAATACTACTGAGTAGCACAGGCTTAAGAATCCTGCAATCTGGTCCTTCCACTGGCACCTCACTGGGTGCGTAGAACTTTTGGGAGAACGTATCTGAGTGACCTCAAGTGTGTCACACACTCTCAGCCCCAGAAAACATCATAATAGGGTTGACTTAGGGTCGCCATAAGTCAGAAATGACTTGAAGGCACACAGCAACAACGATGTGTGTTAAATATATAATGTGTCATATTGTTACTAAATATGCATTGTGATTGTATTTGCAAGATTCGGTTATAATGGGCCCCATAGAAACCAGAAAGAGATACACTGCCATGGAACTATGGCCTTTAAAAACATAATGGAAGCCTGCTGGAGGAAGCCAAAGGCTGATTGACTTCAATATTCTGTTCACAGAATGGCCAACCAGTTGACTATGGAAAGCCCACCAGTGTGGGATATGAGAACAATTACAACCTCCATCTTGACTTTCCCTGCAAGCGATGCATACAAGAGGATACTACCTCTAGTACTAAAGCTGGTACATAGCTACCTTGTTAACTTTCCATCCCTATAGGAAATGGGATACCAAGAAACCAGGATGAGATTCTACCTCTTGTCTGTGTAGAATAAATGTATACTCAAGTAGTTGCACAGTTTAAGCTATACCACCCTTCTGCTGAATGCACAACTAATGGTGGATCTGCTAGTGTGTTGCTTATTGTCCCACGCTCCAATGAAGAATGCACCGTGGCTGTTTCTTCAACCCCAGTGAATGCAGTGGCACACTGAAGGCAAGGACAAAGAGCCATGCACAAACCAAGAATGTGCACGTGCATGGCTAGAATCTTGCTGGTGACTCTCAGCCAGAAGAGACCTATGGAGCCAGGGGTTGAATGGGGAGTCACCAGGTAGGTAAGGAGGTTACCACACAACACAGGCAAATTGCAGGATAATAGCATCTTTGGCTGGGACTTAGCACATGACGTGGTTCCTCTTCTGTTGTTCTCCCAGTGAGAGACTGCTTGGAAAGCATTTCTTTTACAAAGGAAGTCATTAACGGATTGTGTGTGTGTGTGTGTGTTTGTAAAAGATATGTTTTCCCACCAGGAAAATAACAGAAGAAGAATGATGTCATGTGATCAGTCCCAGCCAAAGAAATTATTACCCTTCTGCTACTGTGATTAACCTGACTGATGTGATAAGCTCATAAATCTAACTGATTTATAATTTATAATATAATATAATATAATATAATTTTATATTTAAATTAAATTAAATTTATTTTAATTTAATAAATTTTTATTTTTAATTTAATTTAATAAATTTAATAAATTTAATTTAAATTATAATAATATAATATAATATAATTTATAATGATTTAGTGTAGTTGGGACTAACAGTGGGATCTGGGTCCAAATGAAAGGGTTATATCTGTGGGCTTCCCCGACACCACCAAGAGCTGAATGCGTCCATTCCACAACGGCTAGAAAAGTACAACTGGCTTTGCAAGGGAACTTACATGATGAGTGTAGAACACCAAGGAATTCCACTCCAGAAAAAGGTTTCTTTTGATCCAACTCATTTGTGAAAGGATTCCCCTCCCTCCCCTCCTTTTTTTAAAAAGAACCCCTTCTCTGCTCCTTATATCAGCAGCTTGCTACTTTTTTCTCTCTCTGGGGCCCACGTCTCATTGTTAGTTCCGATTAGAATAAAACCGTGGAATCAACGGCATTTACCTATCTGTTAACTCACCCTTCCGCAATCGATTCAGTGGGCCTACTCCAGCTGGGACTAAAACCATGGCCATTTCTGCACTACACTGTTATAGAGCTATTATTCCACTTTCAACCGCCTATAGAATCCTGGGGTTTGCAGCTTAGGGAGAGGCATTCAGAAGTCCCAGCCAGAGAGGTCTTTGGCCTCAGTAAACTACAAAATTCCCAAAATTCCCAGAATTCCACAGGAGGCTGAAAGTGGGATGATAGCACTATAACAGCGTGGGCTGAAATGGCTCATGATTCTAGCCTGGGAGTGTTAAACCAGACTGGGGCTGGCATCCTGTTGGTGTTTCAAGCACATCTAAGGCCACTTCCGCACTAGACTGTTATAGCGCTATTATTCCACTTGCAACATCCTATGGAATCCTGGGGTTTGCAGTTTCGGGAGGGGCCAACTGGCCCCTCCCGAAACTGCAAACCCCAGGATTCCATAGGATGTTGCAAGTGGAATAATAGCGCTATAACAGTCTAGTGCAGAAATGGCCTAAGTGTGTTGAAGGAACTGGATTTACCACTTCTGAGAACTCATTGGAGGCCTGGAAACCATGAAGCCCTCTGAGGAGTGTCGTAGGGAGCTGGGGATGTCCGGCCTGGAGAAGAGGAGGTGAAGAGGTGGCATGATAGCCGTGCTTAAATATTTGAAGGGATGTCACATGGAAGATGGAGCAAGCCTGTTTTCTGCTGTTCCAGAATCACGGACAGGGAGCTGTAGATTCAAACTGCGGGAAAAGAGATTCCACCTAAACATTAGGAAGAACTTCCTGATGGTAAGAGTCATTCGACAGTGGAACCTGCTGCTGCCTTAATGGAGCGTGGTGGAGTCTCCTTCTTTGGAGGTTTTGAAACAGAGTCTGGATGGCCATCTGCAACGAAGGGAGTGCTTTGAGTGTGTCTTCCTGCCTGGCAGAAGGGCATTGGACTGGATGGCCCTTGTGGTCTCTTCCAACTCTAGGATTCTATGATTCTGTTCCTTACCTAAGAAAACCCTGTGACATTCATAGAGTCGCCATACGGCAACCAGTCACGTGGATACGCACACAGGTTCCTTCGTACCTGCAGTGGTACATTTTTGACCACAGCATAATATCTGTGCTCAGTTCACTGCTGTGCAAGGGAGTGTCCCAGGTGTAACTGTTGCACACGCAGCTCTGCATGCTTGGATGGGGCACCCCTGTAACGGAGCACTTGAGTCACCGGGACTGTGGAAGCAGCAAGCACAGCCACAGGTGTGCAGCTGGTTGGACAGCGTTGTTATTCAGCAGGAGAGTGGTGTCATGAGACCACCACTAAATTACCTGAGCGTGGATTTGTATCATGTAAGCACCATGGAGGATCCTGGACCACGGACCTGGAAGCTCCCCCCATTCCTGGCCGCTTTATGAAAGCTCCGACAGGTGAGGTGGTGGCCATGGTCCTCATCCACAGGTGCTCCCCTCCCTTACCTGCGTCTCCGAGAGGTTAAGCTGCCTGGCGAGCTCCGTCCTCTCCCTTCCCACGACGTACTGGCATCGCTGGAACTCCAGCTCCAACCGGTAGAGCTGCTCGGCGGTGAAGGAGGTCCGGGTTCTCTTGGGCCGGTCGAGGTCCAAGCCTTTGGGAAGGACGATCTCCCGGATGGTCCCTTTGGCATCTGAGGACAACCAGAAAGACAGAGACTTCATTCCCAGGTTGGGCTTCCCCCACAGGGGAAACAAAGAGACCATGGCTTGAATTCCCCTTGGTCAGTCCAACTGGAGTAGACCGGTGGAATCCATTGTTGACTGGTGAGTCAACACATAGGTAGAGCCCATGACTTGTATGGGTCTACTTTGGTTGGGACTCACCAGGGAAGTTATTTCACAAAGTGGGTCAAAATGATTCAAGAGGTAGGTAAATATCTGAGCCGGCATCGTGTAGCAGTTTGAGTGCTAGGCTAGGACGTTTGGAAGACCAGGGTTCAGATCTCTGCTCAGCCATGGAAACTCACCAAGTGGACCTTGGGCAAGTCCCACTCTCTCAGCCTCAGGAGGAAGGCAATGGCAAACCCACTTTGAAGAAATCTCGAAAGTCAGTGTGGTATAGTGGTAGGGGTGCTGGACTAGGATTTGGGAAGACTGGGGCTCAAATGCCCTTTCAGCCTTGGAAACCCACTGGGTGACCTGGGGCAAGTCACACTCTCTCAGCCTCAGAAGGGCAATGGTGGCAACCCAGTTCTGAACAAATATCGCCAAGAAAAAACCCTGAGATAGGTTCACATTAGGGTTGCCATAAGTCAGAAGCAACTTGAAGGCACAACACAGTGACAACAATGTAGGCAAATCCCACGGGGATCACTGGGGAGGGGGGTTATCTGTGGTTTTTCCAGTTTCACAAGAGTTCTGTGTCCCAAACCCCTGCAAAAGCGGAGTGGCCGCTGTATTTCTTTCTATATCATACTTTTCTTTCTTTATTTCTTTTTATTTCTTTTTTTTTTAATTTGTAGTTTTTACTGCATTTGGAAAAACTTTAAATAAAATTTTTTTTAAAAAAAATTATTGCCATGATTGCATCAGAGGTGTCACAATGGGTGGGGCAAAATGAAGCGATTGCCTCTGCAAAATAAGAATTCTGCCCCTGAATGAAATGTTCCATCATCCCAAAATTCTAGCATTGTAGTAAGGTAAAACTTCAGTTAAGCATTGAAGAAATGGAGTTGAAACATCCACGGCAAAGGGATCAAGGGAATGCAGACATGGAAAAGAGAAGAATGTTGTGTGAGCGATTTTCAAGTTCTTTGCACTCTCGGCAAAGCTAGAAATTTGGGGACTGAGTAGAAGTTCTATTTGGGAGGTAAGAAATTTCCTCATTTTTTCACCTTCCCCATTGCTACACCTCTGGCTGCCTCTTTTAATTTATTTTTTAAAATAAGTTTTATTAAGAATTTTTTAATATATGCTCTAAGAATTACAGAGATTTTAGAAAGGAGAGAAAAGACAGAAAACTGAAATATAATTAAATATGATAAAGTACACGGAGAAATAGTGAAAGAGGAAAGGGAAAGGAAGGAAGGAGCTGGCTTCTGATCTTCCCTTTGGTGGTTATATATGCATATAGTTATTCATACTCCTTTCTCTCCAAAATTACAACATATTTCCTTTTTTGACAACCTCTTCTTCCTAATCATCAAAACCCAAAGTTACCAAGTCATTTTTTTCTCTTTTTGCAAAAAGTCAAAAAGAGATTTCCAGTCTTTAAGAAATCTCAGTAACTGCCTGTCTCTAATCAAAGCAGATAATATGTCCATTTTTGCTAAATCTATCGGTTTCAACAACCATTCCTCCACAGCGAGTGGTGCTGAATTCTTCCATTTTCACACACACAACAATCTTGCAGGCTTCCGGCTAACTCTTCTGGAATCCTGGGTGAGTTACTAGAGCTCTCTGGCAGAAAATACGACCTCAAAAATCGACAAAAACCAGCGTGGTGTAGGGCTGCGAATGTTCAACATGAACTCCAGGAGACCAGAGTTCGAATTCCTGCTCGTCCAGGGAACCCACCAGGTGGAGCTTGAGCAATTCCCACTCTCTCAGCCTCAGAGGAAGGCAATCCCCTCCGAAGAAATGATGATAGGTTTGCTTTAGGGTCACTGTAAGTCGGAAGCAACTTGAAGGCACCCAACAAGAACAGCAGTAAGAACATGAAACTGCAATATTTCACGAGACCACGGCAGATCGAGTGGAATTAAATGCTATGGTTGTGCAGCACAAAAGGGCCCACGATGTATTTTGAGGCACGACTCAGGATCTTCCGCCTTGCAGGCAAATTTGCCAGATGAAGTTTTCATCTCATTTCAAAAAGCTACATTAAGGTTGTCATGGGAAAAACAACAGGACGTGGCAACAACGCTGCAGTCACCCTGTTCGTTGTAGAGGGAGGCTTTGCCAGCACAAGAAGTTGTGTGAAACTAGGGTAACGCCAGGCCCAGGACGCCATTTATGTAGCTCGACAGTTTCCTCCAGTAACATCTTGCTGTGTATAAAACAACTCCAGACGTGGAGGTGATGCATGTGGTTTCTGTCTTGGTACCTTATGAAAGGCATTTTTTTTGTGTACAATTTTTATTGAAAGTTTGTCCCAAAAATACCCCCCCCCACACACACACACTTCCATGCTTACGTCTTCCAGTTGATTTTGCTTCTTTCCATTCCATTACAAACATAATTTCCATCTTACAGAGAGAAGAACAATTACATTATTTCTTCTTTGATTTCTTATACATTTATATCCTTACCCAATCCAATACTCCTTTCCATTCTTTCTCAAAGTTCCGGATAGATTTATTCTTCAAAGAAAATGCTAACTTTTCCATCTCTGTCATATCCAGAACTTTTAACTTCCATTCTTCTACATCAATATGCTTCTTTTCTTTTCAGTGCTGCGCATACGATGAAAGGCATTATTGATTGCAGCTTCAGTACTATCTACCTACCTACCTATCTACCTATCTACTTACCTATCTATTTGTCTGGGATGTACCTAGAGAGGCAGCCAAAACAAGGGCGTTTTTCTCAGTTCAGAATTCTGACCTCCCGATGAAATTTCCCTTTAGCCCTTAAATTTCTAGCATTGAAGAGAATGAGATACTGAATTCTATTCCATAAATAGGACTCTGCTTTTACTTCTGTTGGCATTGCCTTTGTCACTTTGCTGACCCTTTCCTTTGGGAGCCTAAATTGTTTTTCTGTGCGTCTGCCTGAAGTTTCAGGGTACTTTGTTGTGTCCCTTCAAGTTATTTCCGACTTACAAAGAACCTCGGGCGAACCTATTATGGACCTATTATGGAGTTTTCGGGGCTGAGAGTATGTGGCCTGCCAAGGTCATCCAGTGGGTTTCTATGGCCAAGCGGAGAATCAAACCCTGGGCTCCAGGGTTGGAGCCCAGTGCTCAGACCATCACACTGTGCTATAAATGTGGAGGCTGAAGGAAAATTTCATTTGGGGAGGCAGAGTTCTTACTGGGGAAGTAAACGCCCTCATTTTTGCCCCCTTTTCCTAGGCTACATCTCTGTCTTCTTCCCCTTAATCAGGGCTCCACTTACAACATTGAAACAAATGCAACACTACTATGAACACACAAAGCATTGTCCTGAAAATGTAATTAAATGATCAACCGCATTTAAATAAAGCTAAAGCATGCATTTAAAAAATGAAAACAGTGCTATGCTTTTTGAAAAACAATTAAATGGTAGCATATTATTCTTTTCTTTCTTCTAACAGCCTTTGAGAAAAGCCACTGTCGTTAACTGGCTGAAATAAGTTGGACATTTTCAGGGAATAAAAGCCTTTTTCCACATCTGAGGACTCAGGCTGAAAGCCTACTGTCACTCTTAACTAAAGCAGGCTTGTTGAACTGATGGAAAGGTGATGAATCAACACTATTGTGAATTCTATTAATTCAGTGGGTTTACTCTGATCGGGGGTCTCAGTCCTTCTTTTTTCATCGGGTTCCAGTTTCAATGGTTTCTGTCAGATATGAGCCAATCCTGAGGCAGAGAGAGGGGCTGGTGAGGTCATCATCCCACCCACTTTGCCATGACCTGCACCCACAGAGCTAGCACCGCTGAAAGTGTTTCTCAGAACAGTTGCTCCGGGACTCATGGAATCATGGTTGGAAGAGACCCCCAAGGGCCATCCAGTCCAACCCCATTCTGGAATACAGAATAAAAGCATTTCTGGCAGGTGGCCATCCAGCCTCTTTTTAAAAACCACCAAAGAAAGAGACTTCACCATGCTCCAAGGCATGTACTCTGCTGTCAAACCGTTCTTACCATTAAGAAGTTCTTCCCAACATTTAAATATTTGAAGCGATGTCATGTCAAGGAGGGAGCGGGCTTATTTTCTGCTGCTCCAGAGACTAGGACAAGGAGCAATGGATTCAAACTACAGGAAAAGAGATTCCACCTGAACCTCAGGAAGAACTTACTGATGGTCAGAGCTATCCGGCAGTGGAATATGCTGCCTTGGGAGTCTCCTTCTTTGGAGGTTTTTAAGCATCTGGCCATCTGTTGGGAATGCTTTGAGGCGTCTTCCTGCATGGCAGAAGGGGGTTGGACTGGATGGCCCCTGGGGTCCCTTCCAACTCTCTGATTCAGGTGGAATCTCTTTCCCTGAAGTTTGAAGCCATTGCTCTGCGTCCCAGTCTCTGGACCAGCAGAAAAGGAGCTTGCCCCATCTTCACCATGACTTGCCCTCCAAAATGTCCATTGACAGATTCCAGAATTCCGAACCTGAATCTATTTTGGTGCAGGGAACCAGAGGAGCACTGCCCATAGAAAAAAGCTGGATTGCAATTCCTCAAAACCCCTTCTCTTCCTCCCAGTCAGCATCACTACTCAACCACGCTGACTGAAGACTTTTGGGAGTCTAAGCCCCCCCAAATCCTCCCCCCAACATTTTCCAAGCTTTTAGCATAAGTGCTACGGGGCAAAGGGAGAACTACATTCAATGCTTGTCATGATCTCTATGGAGATGGGGTCTGGGGATGATAGCCATTGTAGTTTAACACATCTGGAAGTTATGGACACAAAGGACCCCTTCCTACTAACGACTCCTCACATCAAACAGCCCAGGAGAGTCACTTTGGATTGAAAAAGACAAGAAAGAGCAAGAAGGAAAAAAAGTGTGAATCAGGTCTCAGGGCTCCTTTTTCTCTAATGCAAGAGGGGAAAGATCCCACCTGAATCTGAGTCAGACAGAAGAGGGGCTGAGACGTGGGTGAAAGTGGACACAGGTGGGCCTGGGGGAGGCTCGGTCTGGAGAGGCCTCGGGGGCAAAGGGACACCCAGTGGCAGACAGGACACACCGCGAGGCCAATTGCAAGCGCCTTCAGACATGTAGGACCTCCCTGAAGGGCTGAAATAATCGTAACTATTACTTAACTAAGGCCATTTCTGCACTAGACTGTTATAGCACTATGATTCCACTTGCAACATCCTATGGAATCCTGGGGTTTGCAGTTTCGGGAGGGGCCGGCCGGCCCCTCCCGAAACTGCAAACCCCAGGATTCCATAGGATGTTGCAGGTGGAATCATAGTGCTATAACAGTCTAGTGTGGAGATGGCCTAAGAATTTAATTCAGATTTCCTTAAGAAACCTGTTTTGGTTCAAGAATATGTTGTGACACTCTAGAATGGCTTGCTTATGAGCATGCCCCTGGCATCCTTTTGGTGTTTTACGCACGGTGTCGTGATTTGAGCACTGAGCTACAGCCCCGTAGACCGGAGTTTGATTCCCTGCTCAGCGATGGAAACCTGCTGGGCGACCCTGGGGTCAAGCACATAGTCTCAGCCCCAGAAAACCCCGTGACAGGTTTGCCTTTTGGATCATAGAATCCTTGGGCCATCCGGTCCAACCCCGTTCCGCCGTGCAGGAACGCGCGCTCAAAGCACGCCCGGCAAATGGCCATCCTGCCTCTGTTCAGGGCCACCGTGAGTCAGAAATGATTTGAAGGGACACGGCAACACCAAAACAGCCGGTGTGGTGTCGTGAGCTGGTCGGGAGCTCAGACTCCGGAGACCGGGGTACCCTTCGGAGCGTTCCTCGCCTAAGAAAGCCCCACGAAATCTTTGGGCTCACCCTAAAGTCAACGGGCAAGCTGAAGGCACAGACCCACAGAGCAAGCCAGCATGGACTATGACTCTGGAGACCAGAGTTCAAATCCCCACTCAGCCAAAGAAACCCACTGGCTGACCTTGGACAAGTCACACTCTCTCAGCCTCAGAGGGAGCCAAAGGCAAACCTCCTCTGAAGAAATCTTGCCGAGAAAAGTCCACGATAGGATCCCCATATAAGCCAGAAGCAAAATTGGAAGAGAGACGGCAGCAACATTTTTTCCCCCGAAAGACAGCACTCACTCGAAAGCATTTGAAAGTATTTAACTAATCACAAGCAAGAATCGTATTTGCTCAAAAATGAATGGAACAGGAGATGCCCCAACTAAATGATTGAAAAACGTTAAATAGGATGGAAATGGAAAAGCCTACGATTCTGGTAAAAGGGGAAACATTACAAGATTTTGAGAAAGAATGAGAAGTAATTACTAAATACGTTACTAAAAGATGTTTAAACGCCTGATAAATTGAACTATAATAATATTTGTATTTGAGCCAAAAAAAATTTTGATTTTTGTATCGTGATAAGAGAATATATGATGAAATACTTAAGATTAACAGAAGTTTTGTATACAATTTTTTTCTCAATGAAAAGGAGATGCCATTAGACATATTTATAAAGATTATTTCAAAGTTTTAAAAATGTATAAATGGAACGTATCTACGTAGGAGGAAGATGGAAGGATGTGTAAATATTTGTATTTTGTTAAATGAAGAGTCTATATATTTGATTTTTTGTAATGAAATTCTTAAGATTAATAGTAGAAGTCTCGTGCAGAATTTTTTTTCTTAGTAAGAGAAGATGTTATTAAACATATTCATAAAGACTATTTCAAAGCTTTAAAAATGTATACATGGAATGTATATACAAAGGGGAAGGATGGAAGGATGTGTAAATATTTTTATTTTATTAAATAAAGAATGTATATATTTGATTTTATTTATATAATAAAATTATTTTTTAAAAAATGAAAGTAACATTTTTCCTTTTCATTACAGTAGATATGTGGGGATCAGAATTCCTTTGTATGTTAGTGTGGTGTACTTAGGATGTGGTTAATCTAAAGAGATAAGTCTTTTGGTAACGGGTTGTGTTTTTATGTTTTTGTTTAAGTTTAGCCTGATTTAGTTCAGTTTAGTTTTAGTCCTGGCTATATGTGTGCAATATTTGTTTGTGTGTAATTTTCTTCTTATCTTCTGTACTTTCCCCTCCACAGTGGTTATGGATTGCTTTGTTTTTATCTTCTGGTAAAAGTAATAGCATTAATTCATAATAGTATTCAAGATATACTGTGGAGAATTAAAAAGACCGCACCTGCCATAAAAGACCCTTCTACCAGTCACTAGCCAAAAGCTTGCCACCAACCGGGGGTCAGAGAAGGGAACAGACTAGCCTCTTGTGGGAGGGAGTTCCACAGGCTAGAGGCCTTTCCGTACTACGCTATTATAGTGCTATAATTGCACTTTCGATATCCTTAGGGGAATTCTGGGATTTGCAGTTCACTGAGGCCCAAGAGCTCTCTGGCTGAGAATGCTAAAGGCTCCTTCCTGAACTGCAAACCCCAGGAGTCCGTAAGAGGTGGAAAGTGGAATAATAGCACTATAACAGTGGCCATTTCCGCACTATACTGTTATAGCGCTATTGTTCCACTTGCAACATCCTATGGAATCCTGGGGTTTGCAGTTTGGGAGGAGCCGGCCGGCCCCTCCCGAAACTGCAAACCGCAGGATTCCATAGGATGTTGAAAGTGGAACAATTGCGCTATAAGAGTGTAGTGTGGAAATGGCCAGTGTGGTGTGGAAAGGCCCTAGGAGCAACCACCGATAAGGCCCTACAGACAGGCCTATCATGGTGCTAGGACTGGAGGGAAAGCCCTCCCTGAAAGATCTTAAATTTCTTCAAACTTTCTTGATATCAAAGGGAAGGGAATGTATTTAAAGCCGAGCGAAAACAATATCCAGTGTGAATTCTGCAAGAACTGGAACCCTCTTTCCTTCCATTTAGAATTAAACCGATCTCAGGACAGAGAGGGAAGGAGGGGCAAGACCTTTGGAAGATCAGAGTTCAGTACCAGAAACCAAGCCTTTCTCCTGCGTCCCACCGAGATTCCCACTGACCCGCTTCCGTGCAGATCGTGTACCTCCGAGGCCACGAAGAGCTGCTGACGGTGCAGTCCCATTCACGTCAACAGAGGCGACTTCCCCATGAGTGTGTCAGGGAGGGGATGGCCATCAGCGGGCAAAGGCAGTCCCTTGGGCTGGCCTGGAAACCGATCGGGAATGGTGCAACTCCCACACAATAAACTTGGCTTCAGATCCTATAGGGCATAACTTTAAGCTCCCAAAATCATGTTTAAACATCTGAAAAGATGTCATATGGGAGATGGAGCAAGGTTGTTTTCTGCTGCTCCGGGGATTAGAACACATTGGCACATATGTAGAGGAGGGTGACCAAAATAAGCAAAGGCTTGGAAACCATGCAACCCTCTGGGGAGCGGCTTAGGGAGCCGGCCCCTCCCGAAACTGCAAACCCCAGGATTCCATAGGATGTTGAAAGCGGAATCATAGAGCCATAACAGTCTCTTGCGGAAATGGCCAAAGGCTGCACAGTCATCTGTTGGGAATGCTTTCATTGTTTCTTCCTGCATGGCAGAATGGGGTTGGACTGGATGGCCCCTGGGGTCTCTCCCAGCTCTAGGATTCTAGATGACGTTGTCACTATCTTTAAATATTTAGGCGGAACTCAGTGATTCTATGAAAGCTACATCCAGGTTGGGCAATTCCACCTCATAAGGGAATTGCAACATTGTGCAAGCAAACCAAATTCACATGTGTATAAGCAAGTGCACTGCACTCCTATGTGCATACATGCACAACCATGTGCAATGCATGTGCACACTAGTGTGCAATGAAGAACTTGGTGCAGTGGGGCCATGTGAGCAACTTTGATCCTGAATATAGTTGTTCTGCACTGGACAGAATTGTCTGACCACTTCCATGGGGAGCTTCTGGGCGCAAAAGACCCCAGCAGGACTTGAGCCTGCCTGCATCCTCGTCTCCCTGTTGTCCAGTGGCAGTTGGTGGCTTCCAAGTCATCGGGGAGGTGAATCCACTCCAGGTTTTAGACTGCACTTTTCAAGGAGCTATCCAAGGTCCTGAAGCCTATCTCCAAACGTGGGTTCATCACACTGGATAGCTCCTGTAAAGTTCAGATTAAACCCAGGAACTGATTCACACCACCTACTGACGTGGGAGTCGCCAGCTGCCACACGAGGGGAGCAGATAGCATTGGGCATAAAGCAAAGAGTCCAAGCCATTTCTGAGAGCATATATCAATGGACCATGACAGGGGAGTAGGATGTCATGTCAGCAAAACATCAGTAAAAAAACAGCAATAACACTATCCTGTTTTCAGAACACCACCCAAAAACTGAAAACCTTCTAGATAAATTGTAAATTGACCATTGCAGTTTTGCATAGTTTGTTAAATCTACACCACCATCCACACAAATAATTCAATATCCAAAGCTGGACGTTTGATTCCTCAGCTTTGCCCTGTCTCTCTAGATGCAACTCGTGCCAATTTTGATATTCTTCTTAAGCTGCAATCATGGCTGGGGGAGACTCCAGACCGAGGAAGTGGAGCATAAATTTACACTCACAGAGGTCAGCAGAGGTTGTGCAATGCTGCCTTGCTATTGGACTGTGACATGGCACAATCTAATGGGCATGTGCAATGCACAAACACACATTGCACAACCAGGTGCGTGTACATCTATGTACAATCTGCAACGATGCAAAATGGTGCCACGTGCAGAACTTGTCCCCTCCAATATTGAACGGAAGACGGCCATTCCACATCAGATGAAAACGCCTTCTGCCTCTGTCAGGGATCTTATACATGTTTATAGGTGTATCCACACCACACAACTGTATCAGTTTCATGCCACTTTAATTGTTCTGGCACCATGCTATGGAATCCTGAGATCTGTAGTTTTGTGAGATACTAAGAATTGTCTTTCAGAGTCCTCAGTTGATGTTGTTCAAAGGGAGGATTTCTTTTTTTTTAACAGTATTTTTATTAAAACATATTTTAGATATGTAAAACATCATACAGAGGATTACAAAACCAGGTAATAAACAAACCAAAATAACTAAACCACTACTAACAAATCTAAAACTACCTAAACTGCACACAATTAAACTAAGCTAAAAAGGGACTACAAATATATAAATGCATTAGAGCATTTAAAGTCATTGGTGTCCCATATAGTGACCCTAAAGTGAACCTATCATGAGACTCTCTTGGCAAGATTTGTTCAGAGAGGGTTTCTCTCTGCTTTTCTCTGGGGATGAGAGAGTGTGACTTGCCCAAAACCACCCTGGAGGTTTCCATGGCTGAACAGGGGCCATTTCTGCACTACACTCTTATAGCGCGATTTTTCCACTTTCAACATCCTATGGAATCCCGGGGTTTGCAGTTTAGGGAGGGGCCGGAAACCCCAGGATTCCATAGGATGTTGGAGGTGGAATAATCGCGCTATAAGAGTGTAGTGTGGAAATGGCCAGGGATCTGAAGGCAGGTCTCCAGAATCATAGTCCAACACTCAAAATTCAACATCAGGCTCTTTCTCAAAGAAAGAGAGAGAGAGAGAGATTTCAAACATCCTTCCTTGTCTTTTGGCCAAATAATTGGAAACAACAGTGCATACATTAGCAGTTTTTATTTTTCTATTAAGTTTCAAGGAAATAACAACAAAGACAAAAAAGAATAAACTATTGTGAAAGATTATTTGGAGTGAAAATTATTATTTTGTATGACAGCCACAGCCAGAATAACTTTAGCACAAACGTGGAAAAAAGAAACTATCCCCTTGATATCTGATTGGGAGATTACATTATTTGATATGATGCAAATGGACACATTAGGATATGCTTTAAGAGGGGAAAAATTCCAAAAAAATTGTCATGGAATGGGACAAGGTTATAATATTTTTTAAGAACATCTAGGGAGATATCAAGATGGCAAATGTCGATTGTTCATTGTTGGAATGGAAAAATGAAACTATCTAAGACGTAAGATGATCAGATAGTTTTAGGATCAGGCTCCAAGTTTGCTTTGCATAGATTCTTTTAAGTTATAAATCACAAACTGCAGAGAATAGGCTTTATAGAACAATTAAAACGTTCCTCAATGGGAGGAAGTCAGTGTATAAGATGTGTGATTATGAAGAGAAAATGAGAAGGAGAATACTGCTGACTATAAATCATAATTTAAGAATCAATATTTAATCATATTGCTACTTTGTTATGTTGCATCATCTCTCTTTTCTTGGATTATTTGGACAAGTGAGAAATACTTTTGTACAATTTCTGTGTAAAATTTTTAATAAAAATAATATATAAAAAGCAATATGGAAAATATTTGTGGAAAAGGCTTGTAACAAAGAAGGGAAGTGTCACACCTCCAAAAGAAGAATTACAATTTTGGAAAGCAGAGTAAGCTGAAATATAATTGGATCTGGGAACGGGTTCACATTTAGGGTTAAAGTTTATGGTTAATAACTGGATCGTATACAGTATTAGCAACAGGTTAAATATAATTGAAAAGAATAGATTTAAGAATGAAATTACTATAGCAATAATGAGTATAAGGGGAACGAGATTTAGATACACGGAACAAAAATATATAATCGATACAATATATAATATGTTGAATAAGTATATGATGATAAAGGATCTGGAGAGAAATAATAATGTAAGCTATTTGTGTTGTAATTTTTCTCTTTTTCATGTGGTGTTTTTGCTTTATTCTGTTATGTATTGTTCCTTTTTCTTTATAATAATAAAAAAATTTAAAAAAGAATACATAAAAAAAGAATAAGCAATATTATCTATAACTAAAATCACAAAAATTTAAGCAAATAAAGAGAAAAAGTCCTTCCAAACAGCATATCAAAAGTTACATATAACAACCTTATTTCAGCCTCTCTGATTCACCTACTAGACTATACGCTTCTTTCTGTTATCACTGAGGCCATTTCCGCACTAGCCTGTTACAGTGCTATTATTCCGCTTTCAACCTCCTATGGAATCCTGGGGTTTGTAGTTTAGGGAGGGGCCTTTGAGGGTGGCCTTTGAAGATGCTCCCTAAACTGCAAACCCCAGGATTCCAAAGGATGTTGAAAGTGGAATAATGGCACTACAACAGGCTAGTGTGGAAATGGCCTAAATTACTAATAACCAAATCCAACAGCAACCAAACCGTCTTTATCTCTCCTCAAAAAGTCCAGAGGGGCTTTCCATTCTTCAAGGAGTCTTTCTAAATACCCGTCCTGAATAAAAATAGTGGATTTGTCCGTCCCATCGGCCAAGCCTCTCTGTTTTGCCACCCGCTCGTTCGTGGCTGGTATTGCCACGTCTTTCCACTTCTGTGCATAACCTCCATTTCGCTGCAGTGATCATATTTTGCTGTCCTCTTCCATGACCTTTTTCTAATCGTATGCACAACGCACACACGTGAGATGGCACAGCAATGCTTCACCTGCTCTCTCACATCCACGGAAAATCCTTCACACAAAGGGATTTTCTGCAAAGGACCACGAAGCACGTTTGTCTGTTTCGGTCTTACGCCAAGACAAAAACAGTTTATAGAAAGGCAAGGAATCCATGTCTTAAACTTCAAGCCACCGGTCTACTGTCTTTGCTTCTCTAGGCAATGTCTCAAGGCAACTGAGAATTTAAAGGCAAGCAAAAGGAATAACAGCAAGCAGCAGAAGGACAGGGAGTTGAAATTCCACAGGAAGCAGTTCCTTCCAGCAAAAGTATTTTGCACAATGACAGTTCAAATCTTTTAACAAATTCCTACAGGGAGACTTTGAAGGTGAGGATGTTTGGAGGATGTGTTAGAAGGTATCAGAGCAAAATCCAGGACGCCTCCTGGCAAGCAAGGTGCATGCAACCCAAAGCAGGAGTCAAAAAGCTCAGAAAAAGAAAAATCCAGATGCAGCTATGCTCAAGCATACAATCCAAGACAGGAAAAAAATCATATAAAATCTAAAACAGCTTCTTCAGCCATCAGGAAAAGACTTTAGGCTGTGATAGAAAACAAACCAAACAGGGAGAGGACTGAGCTCGGAAAAATTGCTTGGGGAGACTACGGCTCCCAGAATCCCCGGCCAGCCAGGCTAGTTTGCAAATCCTCCCTGCTCTTGGCTTTGACTGTCCCCAGTTTAGAGGTGGGGACTCTAACCGTTTTCAGTCCGGGCTACGCAGAGTGAAGCAGGAGGAAAGCTCCACCACCTCAGGGCTAGAAGATTATAAATCCACGGTTTTGTTACTGTGGTTGTTACGTGTCTTCAAGTCATTTCGAATCCATGACAACGCTAAGGTGAACCTCTCAAGGGCTTTTCTGGGGCTGAGAGTTTATTGATGTGTCCAAGGTCGCTCAGCGGGTTTCCACGGCCCAGCGGGAAACTGAGCTCTGGTCTCCAGGATCCCAGTCCAATGCTCAAACCACGGCACCGCAGTGGGCTCTCCAATCCGCGGTAGAAGGCTTTGTTTTCTGGAGCTTGGGAAAGTTACCTTTTGGGCTCCCGCTCTCCGATTTCCCAGCACTCATGTTGGATAGCAGATTCTGAGGGCTGGCTGATATTATTATAGAATCACGGAACCATAGGCCACTTCCGTACTAGACTGTTGTAGCGCTATGATTCCACTTTCAACCTCCTATGGAATCCTGGGGTTTGCAGTTTCGGGAGGGGCCGGCCGGCCCCTCCCGAAACTGCAAACCCCAGGATTCCATAGGAGGTTGAAAGTGGAATCATAGCGCTACAACACTCTAGTACGGAAGTGGCCCCTGTCTTTGGAGGGGGGATTCAGACTCTTACCCCCTGCGGTCTTAGTCCAGCACTTGGATGACTACATTATACTCGCTCTCAACCGTGCGCACTATCCTTGTGCTCATAAACCTATAAGCTTTCTTGGTGAAGGACCGTTCAGTCAAACCCGACAAGCAACCACACCAAATTGGTCCATGTACTTGGCTTCACTGATGCTGCGAAAGCCAGTGTTCAGGCCAAATATCCTTGAGAGATAACAGCACACAAAGAGGAAATGTTGGCTTTTGGGAGCAGAAAACAGAACAGCACCGAAATAGGGCAGGGGTGGGCCAAAATTGCCCATCTTGGGCTCAATTTTCTGCACGTGGAACCCTCCAAAGCTTACCAAAAAAGCTAAACAGCAACCACCATCTCAAGCACACAAGTTGCAGAAGTCCATTCTTGCTTTTGAAAAAAAAGATAATTTTTTATCTATGTTAAACTGTGTGAGAAAGAAACTGGCTCAAACCTTTTCAAAATATGACTTCTTCTTTTTTTTGGTCCTAGAGGGTTTTAGAAGAAATAATTTATCTTTGCTTTTCTTGTTAAAAAATGGTGATTTGGTGTCCATGAAAGCATTCTTTATAACAATGAGTAAAGTCAGTATTGTTCTCTGCCATTGTCCATGTTCACTGGGAGATTCAGGGAGGTTTAGTCCAAAAAAGGAACTTTCCCAAGCTCTGAAGAAAATTCCTTGCCTAAGGCAAGGCAAAGGATTCCCAAGGAATCAACCAAGGAAATTGAGATTTATATCTCAATCTATTCAATTGATTTAATTGACATCGCCATCATTTTGAAATGTCCACTTTGTATAATTCTAGTGGCTATTTAAAAAAAAAAATTAAAAAAAATCTAAACTGCAAACCCCAGAGTTCCACAGGATGTTCAAAGTGGGATAATAGCGCTGTAACACTCTAGTGCGGAAATGGAATATGTCTTTTCTTATAAGTTTCTATCTTTCAATGTAGAAAAAAAATCAGAAGATATACAAACAGAAAGAAAGAAAAAGTAAAAAGAAAGATAGTAAAGAAAAAACAAGAGTAGCAAAGAACAATGAAAAAAAGAATTTACATTTGACTTCCAATTTTCCTAATGATGGTTATACATAACTACATAAAGATACTTCTCTGATTGTAAATACCATTCATGTACTTCTACTGCTTATATTTTCCAAATATAAAAGTTATCAAAACCGGCAGTTAATGTATTACTCTTTTTAACTTGCAAAAAGCCATTTAAAGGTTTCCAGTCTTTAAAAAGGACTCACCAGTGATTTATCTCTAATAAATATTGTTAATTTGACCACTTTGGCTAAGTTTGTCGGCTACCATTGCAAGAGTACCATGATTATAAATGTGAATACGAAACAGTTATGAGGTTGTAACTCTAGCTTATGAGATCCCAACTGCCTAACAGAGTTCCTTCTAAAATTATAACAAATTAGAATCAATACAGCGGACAAGGCACTTCAGATGAGATCCCGTATTAATTGTATGCATTAACTGCCGTACGCAACCCTTGCTTCAAATGGCAACACGGAACAGCTCAACCGAGACATCAAGTGTGCAATCCAATGTGCACCCGTGTGCAACTATCTCCTTACACAACCAAATGTGGCTCCATGCCCAATGACATCACATGCGCAACCTTGACCTGAATGTGGACGTCCCACATAGGACAAAAATATCCAACCGCTTCCAACTTATGGCAGCTCTAAGATAAACCTATCATGGGGTTTTCTTGATAAGACTTATTAATCGGAGGTTTTCCTTGGTCTCCCTCCGAGGCTGAGAGAGTGTGAGTTGCCCAAGGTCACCGAGTAGGTTTCCATGGTTAAGTGGGGATCCAAACCCTGGTCCCCCTGAATTCAACTAGGCTATTCAGACACTATACCCTGCTGGTTATAGCACACAGCGCACAGCAAATATACATGAGTGCAGATTTACACTTAAGCAGGCAAGAAACAGAACTGCAGCCAGTAAACTCATTCTTCTCAGAATAAAAGTAAAAATAATTTTCCGAGCTCTTCATGCCAGTTTCCTTGCACAGGTGAAATGCAGAACAAGGAAAGTGATTCGTGTGACACAATGTTTGTTTCAAGCCCATGTTCCATCCTGGCATTTACATCATGGAGACAATTTTTTTTTCCTCTTTGGGAAATTGGAATTGATACTTATCATTTCCAGATTCAGTTTGGAAGCGCTTCCATTCCTTTGGGGGATATTTTATGCGGGGGGGGGGACCAAAGGAATAAGGAATTGCCAAAGCCTGGCACACCGTTCAGGGCCATTTTGAGAGATTTCTGGGTGGAAAATCCCCCGGGGGGGGTATTTCTTAGGCATAAAAGGCTTTGAGAGCGCTCTGGGGCTCTGAAGCAGCTAAAAAATTGAGCAAGGAGGGGTGGTGGTGCTTTCCCACCCACATTTTATAGAGCACCATAGTCTGGGCTGGCAGCAGCAAGCAGCCAAGGAGAGTTCTGCAGTTACAGTTGGCCTTCCACGGAAACACATTGACGAGATACTTTGATTCAGAGAATATTAAAGATTAATGTACAGCTAAAACCAGAACTGTTCCTTTGGGTATTTATGGATGATCAGCCGGAAAAGAACCATGGGAGAATATTTCAGTATATGATCACAGCAGCGAGATTGTTACGTGCCCAAAAATGGAGGAATCCAGAAATGCCTACGGTGGAAGAATGCCGGTTAAAATAGAATGAGTTAGCTGAGATGGATACATTATTGAGTTTGATTAGAGAAAAATCATTAGAAGAAAACTTAGATGCACTTTTTGAGGAAAAAACAAAATGACTTAATAATAGCTTACTTTGAGAATTAATGAGTTGGCTTGCAGAAAAAGTGGGGGAGTAAGTTCTTAGAGGAGACCCAGCATGGCTCAGAAATGACTTGAAATTATGAGGTTCTATGATTCGATGATTCTATGAACAATATAGTGCTGAAAACAAGGCTGGAAGTCATCTATTTGCATTTCCATTTTTTTCTATAGATATACTTTCTTTCTTTCTCTTTTGTTTTAGTTTTCTACTTCTCCTTTTCATTTTTCCTCTGCTGTTTTGTTTAAAAATGTTATTGCACTGAGAAAATTAGGAAGAGGAGGAGGAACACATTGGAGGGATGCTTTGACTTGGAACAGGTGCTATTCCTTTCAGGACCACCCTGTACATACAACAATAAATTATTTGTTAAAACCACCGTATATGGAATATGGAGGCTACCCATACTAGCATAGAAGGAAACCACTCATGCATCCATATTTTTTCCTTCTTTTTGCAGTTAGAGATTCACAAAATTGTGAACAGATGTGCGTACAGCAGGGAGGAGGGATGTTGGGGAAATTCTTGTCCATCCCAGATTAACTGAAAGCAAACACTCTTTATAAAAACAGGTTCTCCAGTATAGATTTTCAAGAAGATTCCACAATGAGTTGAATTTTTGGGGGAAAAATATGCCCTTTTCATTATTTGCTTCAACAGCTGCCTGAGCAATTGCGATTTTATCTCCCAGATTTGAGACCTTCATTAATCTCCAAAACAATTTTAGTTCATACTGGCTTCCATAAAGGGATGCATTATTAACTTAAGTTCCATTAGATTCCATGAGTCGACCTAAATATAGCTGAGTCGGGATCTAACTGGAGATCAATAGTATTCTCCTTTGGTGAAAGCTTGAAATCTTTTGGATTTGCTGGTCCAGCAGAGCAGGAACTCTTGAAAGTATATCTCCTTACATATGCTTTTTCTGCCCATTTTATGGATTTCTTTGAGAGGCACTGATGGTTCCTTTCCTCCAAATGCAATCACTTGCTTACCACTGTGTACATCAGTTGTCAGGTACAGATAAATGTACAAAAATATATATTGCTTCTGCGGAAAAGGCTTGTTGCCCATGCAAGATGTGGAACTGCAGAGCTGAGGAGCTCATCTGATAGAGGTTTTTGTTTCAGTTCATTGCTCTATTTTTGAAGGGAGGGCACGTAGAAGATGGAGCGAGTTTGTTTTCTTCTGCTCCAGAGACTAGAACACAAATCAATGGATTCAAATCATAAAAATAGAGAAGTTCCATCTAAACATTAGGAAGAACTTTTGACATTAAGAGCTATCTGATGTGGAATGAACAGCCTCGGAGGGTAATGGGGAGGCTGGTGGCCATTTCTTGGTGGTCCTTTAGCTGTGCCGTGGTTTGAACCAGATGTTGCTTGTGGTGTCTTCCAACTCTATGATTCCACATAAATATTACAATTATAAGAAATAAGAAAATTACATTATGTTGTTATTGTTCTCACTCTGTGTCTTCAAGTTGACTCTGGCTTTTGGTAACCCTATCCTAAGGTATTTTTTGGTAAGCTTTACCCAGAGAAGGTTTACCATTGCCTTTCTCTGGGGTCAAGAGAAGGGGACTTGCCCAAGGTCACCCAGTCAGTTTCCATGGCTGAGTTTTGATTTCAACCCTGGCTTCTCTGAGTCCTAGTCCTCACCTCACCTGGAACACTATGTCCAGTTCTGGGCACCACAATTCAAGACAGATGTTGACAAGCTGGAGCGCAAGCTGGAGGGCAAGCAAAGTGGTAAAAGGCCCGGAAACCACGAAATCCTCGGAGGAGCGGCTGAGGGAGCTGGGGATGCTTAGCCGGAGAAGAGAGGGTTAAGAGGGGACAGGATAGCCACGTTTAAATATTTGAAGAGATGTCATATAGAAGGTGAAACAGGCTTGTTTTTGTTGGGAATTAAGAGTTTCCCGGGGTGTTAGCCCTATTGGGAAATTCTATGGAAGCTAAAAATGTAAGGATTCAGCCTCCTTTTAGCAGAGCAGCAGAAAAAGCATGCCCAAATTTCTGTGTGGCTTTCCTGATCTAAAACTGACTAAGAAGACAAAACAAACACAGGCAATTTCAGGTTACAAACTGGAAAAGTTTACTAATGGCTTCTACATTTACATATACATTGGAGAACCTACATCCTAACTAGCTAATGAATAGCAGTAGCTTCATTCTTAACATCTTCTTCTGATGGAGATGCGCAGCATGGTTGCAGAGGAGGAAGAGGGAGCAAAAATGGAGGAGAAGAGAGAGAGAGATCTGAGAAGGGGTCTCTTCCTTTTATAAGACCGGTGACCCAAGTCTGGGTTACATAATCTGATCACCTGAGCACCAAAGGTATTTATGATCATGCAATTAAATGACGCAAAGGCAAACGATGGAGCTTTGGCATGCAAAAGAGAAAGGAAGCCCCGTGCTAGCTGTGCCCACTTGCTCTAAGAACAAGATGCGAGGGGGGGAGAGAGAGAATGCTGGAATTTTTCCGACAGTTTTCTGCTGCTCCAAAGACAAGGACATGGAGCAAAAGCTTCAAACATGAGGAAAAGAGATTCCACCTAAACTTCAGGAAGAATTTTCTGACAGTAAGAGCAGTTTGACACTCAAGCCACTACACCATACTGGGTCCAATTTGGAAAAAGAAATCCTCAGAGGAGATTTGCCCTTGCCTTCCTCTGAGGCTGAGAGAGTGGGCTTGCACAAACCCAGTGGGCTTCCATGGTTGAAGCAGGGGTTTGAGGCCTGGTCTCCCGGCGTCCTAGTTCAAAACTCAAGCCCTTACACCACACTGGTTCTCCCCCACACATTATACACACCTTAAAAACAGTTCTGGAGTTTTCTGTGGGCATTTTTCTCAACAGTCCACCCTAAACACATGGACTTAGCAGTCATTTGCATCCACGGCACTGGATGCGCATCCAACAAAAACAGTAGTTGAAAAAAATTATCATGCCCAGAGATGAAATAAATATTTCCTCAACAAACAAATGAATAACAAGTGTGCGTGAAATTTAATGGAGGGATAAGTATATACTTACTTTCCCGGGCAAACTTGACTCCGGGGCTCATACAGACGTTAGGTCTGAACCTCCAGACTCACAAGGCATCACCATTTATGCTCTTAATAACTGAAATGGTTTGCTGCATGAATCCGCCCAGGCTTCCATACAAGGTACACAATGGAAAAGCAAACCCCTGTGGGTAACACCAATTTACACCATTTTATGTGCTTGCAAAATGCTTTCCGTCTTCCCTTTGTGTCTGTAATTGAGACCAATGCCTGGCAAAATGCAAAAAAATTAAACTAAGAGGAAAGAAGGAAGAAAGGGAGGCAATTTCTGCACTAGACTATTATAGTGCTATTCTTCCACTTTTAACATCCTATGGAATCCTGGGGTTTGCAGTTTAGGGAGGGGCCTCAAAGGCCATCCTCAAAGGCCCCTCCCTATACTGCAAACCCCAGGATTCCATAGGCTGTTGAAAGTGGAATAATAGCACTATAAGAATGTAGTGCAGAAATGTTAGAAAGAAGGAAGGCAGGCAGGCAGGCAGGCAGGTCAACCGGCCAACACTTCTAGATGTGTTAGACAACTGTGTCCACTATCTTTATTTAGCCTGGCTATGAATGGAAAATGCAATACCAACAGATCTGGAGCCCACCACCTAGATTAAGAAAGGCTGGACTTTATGCAACGGAATTAGGATTGCTGCACAAGAATAGTGCACAACTCCTGCACAGTTCCATTTCTCTGAGTAGGTTCAGAGTGAGAGAATCCTGCAGTACTCATTTCAGGTTGCTATTTTACACTATTGTGTGTGTTCGAGTCATCTCCAACTTATGAAGACCCTAAGGTGGACTTATTGTGAGTTTTCTTGGCGAGAATTGTTCAGGATTTTTTTGGCAACATGTTCAGTTTATATAAAAGGAAAACCATTACAACTCTTAGGACAGCCCTGTTTAAATATTTGAAAGGATGTCAGATGAAGGATGGATCACGCGTTCTTCTGCAGTTCCAGAGACTAGTGATATTTCCACACTAGACTGTTATAGCGTGATTATTCCACTTTCAACATCCTATGGCATCCTGGGGTTTGCAGTTTAGGAAGGGGCCTTCCATAAGATGTTGGAAGTGGAATAATAGTGCTATAAAAGTCTAGTGTGGAAATGGCATGGGACAGTATACAGCAATGGCTTCAAACTTCAGGAAAAGAGACTCCATCTATGTATTAGAAGGATTTCCTGATGATAAAAGCATTTCCACATATATGCTGTCTTGTAGCTGATAGCCCCCTTTTTAAAAAGGTTTTTAAAGAGAGGCTGCGCGGCCCTCTATCCGAGGGAGGGCTTTGATGGGGTCTTCCTGCATGGCAGAAGGGGGTTGGACTGAGACTCTCTTCCAGTTCTGTGCTTCTATCTCTCCTAGTTCCATGAAGAAGTTACAATTTTCTGGCAGAGAGCTCTAGCAATTCACCCAGCTTAGTACCTCAAGCACCATTCCAGAACAAGGCTCTCCCAAAGGAAGGTAATTCCTCAGGCCATTTCTGCCTTGCATTGTCAGAGGGCTATGGTACCACTTACAACCTCCTGTGGAATTCTGGGGTTTGTAGTTTCCTGAGACCAAACAGCTCTCTGGGAGAGAATCCTAAATGCCCCTCCCTAAACTGCAGACCCCAGGATGCCATAGCATGTTGAAAGTGGAATAATAGCACTAGAACAGTGCAGTGCGGAAACGGCCTGTCATTTTCATCTGAAATATTGCTCCAACCGCTACGTTGTGAGCCCATCATCTCTTTCCTTGCTGGGAGGTCACAGGGAAACATCATCTCTAGCTTTTATCCCTATTTATCCTAACATTATCAGCCTCCCTCTCACTGAAAAACCAATACTGGATTTTCTATAAGTCGGTGGATCCCAAAGACCTTTACAAGGGAGACATAATTTAATTATTAGCGAGAACTCTTTGGTTCCCGCAAGCACTGTGGATACCTGGTGAGAGCTGCTTTTGAAAACTCAAAAGTCCTTCCTCCCCTGCAAGACATATTTTCGCCTTTCACTCCTCTTTTTCCAGGTCTATGATAATCCCTCGCTGCTGTGATGACCATTCTCCAGCCATTACTGACACGCTGGGCCTCACTAAAATCTGTAAAACGCAGGATTGTCGGGCCATTTCCGCACTAGCTTGTTATAGTGCTCTTATTCCGCTTTCAACCTCCTATGGAATCCTGGGGTTTGCAGTTTAGGGAGGGGCCTCAAAGGCCACCCTCAAAGGCCCCTCCCTCCCTAACCTGCAAACCCCAGGATTGCATAGGAGGTTGCAAGTGGAATAAGAGCACTATAACTATGCAGTGGGAAAGCAACCCAAAAGTCAACCACTGAACCATCTGGAAGTGTAGGGAGTTTTCCCGGTAAAAAGGGGGAAAGATGCTCTTATGCGGAGCTCCGGCGAGGGGGTGAAATTGGATAAATTCTGTTTTGGCAACCCAAGAAATCGATGCCAAGATACAAAATCAAGCAAAGGCGAAGGGTAGGGGTTTGGGAATACTGGCAGCTTACCGCCCACAACCAAAGCTGGGAAGGAAGGAAGGAAGGAAGGAAGGAAGGAAGGAAGGAAGGAAGGAAGGAAGGAAGGAAGGAAGTCCTTTCCGACTTAGGGCAGCCCTAACGCGAATCTCTCCGGGGCTTTGCTTGGCAAGGTTTGTTCGACGGGCGGCTGTGCCTTTGCCTTCCTCTGAGGCTGAGAGAGTGAGACTCGCCCGATGAAGCTCCGCCAGGGCTGGGCGGAAATTCCAGCACTCAAACCGTGCTACTTTTCTTGGCGAGAACCAGAGGAAACTCCTGTTTAAAAACAGCGCTGAATTATTGTTGAACACTTTGGGAGCACTAAAAACCTGAGCGCAACTGTATGGGAAATGTCCCACACACCTTAATGCGCGACCATCGCCCTCGAAGGCTATTTCCGCGCTAGCCTGTTATAGCGCTATAATTCCATTTTCAACATCCTATGGAATCCCGGGGTTTGCAGCCTCAAAGGCCCCTCCCTAAACTGCAAATCCCAGGATTCCATAGGATGTTGAAAGTGGAATGATAGCGCTATAACAGGCTAGTGCGGAAATGGCCAAGCTAAGTCCTTCCCGCTCCAGAGCAGTTGGAGGACCCAGGGAGAAGGGACGGAAAGCCCCTCACCTCAAGCCCCCGACGCCCAGCCTCGTGGATGATGGGATTTCCTCCAAATTTGGGAAGCTCCTGCGGTACACTGGGCTCTCCAGTGGTCCCACTGAGCTGAACTGGGAATCCCCGCCCAGCCCTGGAGGAGATTTCTCTGGCGGGTCCCACTCTCTCAGCCTCAGAGGAAGGCAAAGGTAACCTCGCACTGCCAAGAAAACCCCGGGATAGGATCGCCTTAGGGTCGCTGTAGATAGGAAAGGACTTGAAGGCGCAACCACGAGAATCCTGCAAAACCTCAACCCTCGCACGAACCCACTAAAAGGACTTGGAGGCACACGACAACAACAAGTGCTTTAACTTATATTCTGAGCCGCCCTGGAACCGATGGTGGGACTGTTGAGGAAGAAGAAGAGGGGTGGGCCGAGGGGGTCTCTCTTTGACGTCTGCCCACCCACCCACCAACCCCCGGTCATACAAAGTTCAGGGCCTAAATCCAACTCCTTAACTGCTGTGACAGAGTAGACTGATTGACCTAATGGGATTTACGTACGTGTTGACCTAACCACTCTCCAGTCACGGAATGGGGCTGCCCTTATGGGGCGGAGCAACTCAGTTCCGGCCCTCTCGTTCATCAAAAGGGGGAAGCGGGATTTTACAGCCCACTAGAGGTTTGGGACGACTGCTCCCAGCATCCCTTGCCATTAGCTTGGACGATGGGAGCTATAGCTCCCCCAGGAGGCTGCAGAAATCAACCTTCTTTTCTCGCCCCCGAAAAAGACACACAACAACCAGGTCTCATTTTGCTCCCCTTTGGTTAGAGGAAGGGAACCTGGTGGGTGTTGTTTTTTTCCGGCTCGGATATCTGTGTGTGCGGTTTTTTTTTTTCCCTGTGGGAAAGAAAGAAGACAATAAAATGGCCGGGGTAAGGAGAGAAAAGAGGATTGAGCGCAGTTCGAAGCGCGGGAACTTAGCTGTAAAGTCCATCGAGCTCGATGGGACTTCTTGCTTTGCAAGTCTCTTTTATGGAGCCCCTTTCGGCACCTAAGGCGCATCCCGACGCCTCGCCTGCCAGCCATGCCTTTCCCGGGCCCAACTCGGAGGAGAGGGGTCGTGTGAAACCGAGATCCCGGACCAACTCGTTCCCGCTTCGCCAGGGCACGAGGTCACGCCAGTTTGGAAAGGAAGGTACTGGTAGCCCTCAAAACCAGGGGAAGGCCTGCTGCTTCCCCCACTCCTTTCGGGAAGAGGGCAGGAGAGCTCCCCTCGGATCGTGGCCTCTCCCCCAGAGTCCCGGGAAGAGCTCTTTGCGCTTGCTTTCGAGTAAAGCCAGGGCCGTTCCAAGGCAGCCGCGCCTAGGGCGCTTCCTTGCCCAAGAGGTTTCGCTCCTGAGCCAAAAGCAGGCGCACGTGCGAATGCGAGGCTCTGCTCCGAAGGAGCCAAGCGAGGCGGGGGGATGTTTTTCCTTTCGTGTTTGAGGCCTAGATTCCCTTCCTCTGCCTGCCCCTTCTGTTTTGGGTAAAGCATTTCTTTGGGAAGGTTGCTATTTGCAAGAGAGCCAGAGCGGGGAGGGAGGGACTAATAGCTGGCCACCGCCCTCCCTCTCGCCGTCCCCTCTTTCTTTGGGGACACAAAAGACGCCGACCGGGGCCTGCCAGGCCGGCAGCAGCGAAGGGCGCCAGAGGGGAACCTCAGGGCCGGGGGCGAGGACGCGGTGCGGATGGTGGAGTTTGAAAGCGGCTCATCCAAGCGCTTCCTAAGACGCGGAAGGAACGCCAACGGGGCCGCTGAGGATTCCTTGCTTTAAAAGCCCCAGGAAATTCGCGGGGTTGCCCGGGGTCCGCGAGCCGCGTGAAGGCGCCCGCGCACAAAAAGAGCCAGCGTGGGGTGGTGGCTGGACGATGATTCTCGAGAGAGGGGTTCAATTCACCCACCGACTGATTTTAGGCACTCTCTCAGCCTTTGAGGAAGGCAAAGGCAAACCCGCTCTGAACACATCTGGCCAGGAAAACTCCGCGGCATGTTCCCCTTAGGGTCGCCGCGAGTCAGAAAAGAGTTACAGGCGCACCACCAGAATAACACACACACACACACACACACACACACACACACACACACACACACAAAACGGGAAACATGGCCACTAGCCTCTCTTTCTCCCCTTCCGCGGCTCCGCTTAAAAAAGTTGCGCGTTCCTACTATTTCTGGGAAATCTCTGGAACTTACCTGGTCTGGGCTTATCTTGCATTTTAAAAATTTGGCTTAAAAAAACAACAACCAGAAAAACCAAACCAAACCCCTGAACGTGGATGGAGCAATTTAATCCGTAACAAAAGGAGGTAACGAGATCAGTAACGTGTGTTTAAGCGACAATGTTTATTTTTCCTTCCTGTCTTTAAAAAAAATGCACGAAAATGTCATCATCTGAGACAGGAGGTTTGCCAAGCGGAGGCCCGGCAGCAGACGGGGGAAGGTGGCGCTTCTGTCTGCCCTCACCCGGGGGGCCACGGGGGAGATTTTGCCCGCTGGCAGAGACCCAGCCGAAACCTTCCCGAGGCCGGGTCCCTCGCTTCAGGCGGAGCGTTCGGGAAGGGCTCCTCTCGAGTCACACGACGGGGGAGCGCGCGTTGGAAAGCGGATTTTCTCCCCTTACAAACGGGGGTCATTTCCGCACTAGCCTGTTATAGCGCTATGAGTCCACTTTCAACATTCTATGGAATCCTGGGGTTTGGAGTTTAGAGAGGGCCCTTTGAGGGACCCCAGGGTTCCATAGGACGTCGAAAGGGGAATAATAGTGCTATAACAGGCTAGTGCGGAAATGGCCGGAGAGTCTCATAGGACCGGAAATCCTGGGCCCCCTTGAATTGGGTGTGGATCTGTCGAGTTCATCTCGGTCCTGAACCTCAGAACAAGCCCCACGGAAGAGCTGAAGAAGTTCTGGCCCAGGAAGGAAGGATCTTGCCCCGTTCCGCGTGCCCGTCTTCTCCCAGGCTCGTTTCCCCTCCCCTTCTTTCCCGTTTCCTCTTCCGCCTGCGCCCGGCTTTCCAAGCAGCGGCCCCCAGGTCCAGAACTGTTTTCTATTAAGATTACCTCCCCCCACTCCTTGTCTTTCAAGGACCCCCTTACAACCCCTATTTGTTTCCACACCTTTACGTAGAGGGGAATAGCGCAAGTCATCAATTTCCTTTTTATTGCTATATCGATTGGCTTGTACGGCATTTTAGCAAGAAAATTATAATTTAGGATTCTAGAAATTTGTCGTTTTAAGCTGGTGAAGTTGTGGTTTTTTAAAAAAACGTGAAATTTGAAGTCCCTCGTTTTCATGTGAGCCGCCTTCTCCTCTTATGAGGAAGGGCGGGTGTAAATTAAATTATTAAGTAATCGCTTTTAAAACCCGTGTTAATTTCCCCTGGTCAGCGTCTCCATGGCGAGAAACGAGAACGGTCCTTTTTCGAGTGACCCTGAATTCCATTCCTCTCCTCTGCCGTCCCCCTTGTTCTCTGTGGATATCCGGACTGCATTTAAAGCGCATCGATACTTGGCTAAAAGTAGAAATAGAATAAAATAGATTGGGCAGAGCTGAGAGACCCCCGATGAGTTTATGAGCGGGACCCTCGTCCGGATCTTTTCGGGGTCTGCAGGCTCCAACCCATCGAAAACTGATGCGCGTTAGGATGTGTTCGAAGCGTCTTAACGAGACAGAGAGGCGACTCTCTTTAGATACCTTCTAGGGTGTATTTAAGTGGAAATATTTAAGGGAAATGTTCCGTAGAAGTGGAAATCTTTGAACATGAAGGTGGAACTTGAAAACCACTGGAAAACTATTTGCGAGAAAAGCGGTGGGCCTTCTGGCCGCCTTGGATTTTTAAAATCTCACAGACATCCAGTCAAGGGTGGGAGGACTTTCGCTTTCTTTTTAAACTTTTGTGTGATGCAAATTTGTTGGCTGGATCTGTTCTAAGTTTTGTAAGTCATACTTGCTTCTTGGACAAGGGGTCGATTATATTACTAACGTTAATATTTCCCTCAGGGATTCTCAACCTGGCTCATCTTCCTACTCGGAAGCCGCGTCTGGGGCTGATGGGACTTGTAGTCCAGTCCATCTGGAGCACACCCCCCCCCCCAAGGCTGCCTGGGAAAGAGGGTGGCTGACAACGCGTCAGTGATTTTTTTAAGAATTATTTTTAAATCACGTCTCTTGGAAGTAAAGCCGCGGTGCCATTTAAGCGAGCTAGAAATGGCCCTAAAGGCCGCTGCCCCCCCCCATCTTGTCTGTCAGGGTCACGGTAGGCTGCCCCCCACCCAAATTGGTCAGAGAGAGGGGAGAGGCGCCCCGGGAAATCGGGGGGTCCCTGCGCCCCGGCATCAGGCTTCCTGGAAGCGTTTGGCCCCTTTTCCAGAGGAATCAGTTTAAGGGAAAAGGAGAGGTGCAAATCTACAGGGTGTCTCCAAAAATATATAGATCTTTTGTTCTTGTTGTGGGACTTTAAGCGGTTTCCGACTTACGGCGACCCTATGGGGTTTTTTTCTGGGGCTGAGAGTGTGTGACGCGCCCAAGGTCACCCAGTGGGTTTCCACAGGCGAGCGGGAAATCCGGCGCACAAACAACTACAGCACGCTGGCTCGTGTACACCCTCAGGAGTTTATAATCCTGGATGTATTTTTTTTTTTAGTAATTTATAATTCTGGATTTTTATTCCCAAAAAAATATGCACACCCATAATAGGATTAATGTATATACCAATAGTAGAGAACTGTGGCGAAATCGCCAGAGAAACTTTAAGTGAGGTTTGCGGTTCTGTTCTTCGACGATGCGTGCAGCGCATTGCTGCGCAGGGAGGGCAATTTGAACACCTTGCACAAGATTATTTTCCGCACTAGACTGTCCTAGCGCGATTATTCCACTTGCAAGATCCTATGGAATCCTGGGGTTTGCAGTTTAGGGAGGGGCTCGCTGGCCCCTCCCGAAACTGCAAACCCCAGGATCCATAGGATCTTGCGAGTGGAATAATCGCGCTATAAGAATGTAGTGCCGAAATGGCCATAAATTGACGATGGAATTCCGAACTCGGATTAAATCATTACCGTAACATTTATTCTTCAATATCAATGTATTTACTTAACCTTCGAACGATCACCATAGATACTATTGACTATATATATATTTTAGGACACGCTGTATTTTTATTATGATTGCGGTTATCATTTAGCCAGATCTGGGCCGGAATGGAAAGGAGGGATCGCTTTTTAAAAATCGCCATGGAACGCAGATTTGCCAAATCGCTCCTTCCTTTTCTCCTTTTCCCCCCTCCAGCGGCCCTGGCACACCGATCCCAGAACTGGTCAGGCCGAAGCCTTGAGGTCCGAGGGCCTGATCCTTCTCCCTTCCTCCCTGGGAGCCCCGCCGGGGACGAAGCGGCTTCGAGGCCGGTTTCCTCTCGGGGCGCCCGCCCGGGCTGCCGTCTGGACGGTCGGGAGGCGAAACGGCCGCCGCCTAGCTCCGCAAGGCGCAGCTGCGCCGGTGGAAGAAAAGGACCCGGCCAGCGCGATCCTAAAGGCCATGGTCCGAGAGCCACACCCACGGGGCGGAAGGGGCCTCCAATTCGGAAGAGACGGGGATAGGATGGCGCTGCGCCTGCGCCCGGCTCGCGCGCGGATATTTTTACCTGGCGGGCAGGCCTTCCCGGTTGTTACGGCGGCACTTGGAAAGGGCGAGGGCGCGCGCGTGTTTGCGGATAAATATACAGACACACACAGGGAGAGACATCCCTGCGCAGACGCACCTGGAAAACCGTATGCGTTGCCTCTGCGTCTATGTTAATTTCTTTTTTTTTAAACTGCGGTGGTTGTTTAATGCTTTAGGGTGGCTTTTAACTGGTTGTAATTTACGATGGCTTGACATTTCCGCACGACACCCTTATAGCGCGATGATTCCACTTTGAACCTCCTATGGAATCCTGGGGTTTGCAGTTCCGGGAGGGGCCGGCCGGCCCCTCCCGGAACTGCAAACCCCAGGATTCCATAGGAGGTTCAAAGTGGAATCATCGCGCTATAAGGGTGTCGTGCGGAAAATCGTTTTTCAGCCGCGGATGTTTAACGTTGTGGGTTTTGTGCTTTGAGCGTTTTCGCTGTTGGAAGCCACCCTGAGGGCCAAACTGGAACGAAGACGGGCTATAAGGATGATTGAGGATGATGGCTGGAACGCTGTTGGTAAAATCCGTCGATTGAAAGAGCCTGCGCGAATAAGATTTCGCAACAGAACTCAGTAACAAGTTAGCTTATATTACTGCTTATTATATATTATTTTATATGTGTCTTTTGCGTGCGTGTGTGTGTGATTTATACCCAAACGAACAGCAGTTCCAACAAGCTGGTTCTGGATGGGACGCCGTGAATCGCTAAATATTCATATTTATTAGGGTGATTGACCAAGAGAACTGTTCGGATGTATCAGCAGCGCTAATAGATGCTAACGTATTTCAATTGCTCTGTTTGCTAACAGAGACGGATAGGTGCCTAAGAGTGCGCCCGTGTGTGTATAGCCACAGAGAGAATTTGCCTTTGTAATAATACATAACTCCAAGATAGTTAGAGAGACATACAGAGATTAAAAATCACAAGGAGTGGTATCACAAATTTGCAGAAGGAGGAATAAGTTCTGGAAAGCACCTATAATGAGTCAGCAGGAAAGCAAGAGACTAGGCTCCACGTGCTTATAGATGGTCCAAATTTTATTCTTTAATAAAATAAACCAATGCATTTCGACCTGTTTATAAATTGCTTGGCCTTCTTCAGGGGCTATATTAAAAACAAACACAAATGTGTATGTGTGTATCAGTATAAAGGAACAATACGCAGCAACTCAAGAAATTTCTGTTGGATTTGTGGTGTGTATATGATTTGGTATATGAATAGTGTGTTTTGATATATGAAGTTGACACACGTTATATATGTGTGCTGTTCCTTTATACAATACTGACACACACATTTGTGGTTTTTTTTTAATATAGCCAAGCAATTTATAAAGAGTCCGAAACGCCCTGGGCTTTTTTAAAAGAATAAAACTTGCACCACGTATATGCACGTAGAGTGTAGTCTCTTTCTTTCCTGCTGAATCACAACTTTGTAGCTTGGACTTGTTTTAAAACCGTTTCCACACAGAGACAGACAGAGACTCTCTTCCGCACTAGAGTGTTATAGCGCTACGATTCCACTTTCAACGTCCTATGGAATCCTGGGGTTTGCAGTTTCGGGAGGGGCCGGCCGGCCGACCCCTCCCGAAACTGCAAACCCCAGGATTCCATAGGACGTTGAAAGTGGAATCGTAGCGGTATAACACTCTAGTGTGGAAATGCACACAGATTGCGTGATTCTGTGTAACTGAAGGTATTTTCATTCAGAATGAAGAAGCCAACAAGAGCTGTACACGCATACTTCACGGGTACAGGGGTTTTGTTTTTTTTTGGAGGGTGGGCAAGGCCAGGCCTTCTCCTTAGCTGCCTCTGAGCCCAGGAACTCCTTCCCCAAAAGGGCCAGGACAGGCCGCTCCCTCCAGTATTTCCACCCGCAGTTGCAACTTTAAAAAAAATAAAATTCCGAAAAGCTTTTAGAACTGACCGCTTTTAACAAAAGGGTTTTTAAGAGGGTGCTGTAGTGTTTTAAATTGCGTTTTAACTGCTTTTTATCGCTTTGTTGGTTTAAATTGTTTTTTATGTGCTTGATAGAACCATCGGCAGCCGGAAGAGACCCCCAGAGACCCCCAGTCCAACCCTATCCTCCAATGGACGAAGACTCCATCCAAGCCCTTCTTTGGACAGATGGCCACCCAGCCTCCCTTTAAAAACCTCCAAAGAAGGAGAAGACGCCACCACACTCTGTTGAGACAGCAGGAGAATCCACTGTCAAATGGCTCCTACCATCAGGAAGTTCTTCCTAAGGTTTAGGTGGAATCTCTTTTCCTGAAGTCTGAATCCATTGCTCCTTGCCCCAGTCTCTGGAGCAGCAGAAAACAATCTAGCTCCACCCAATGGTTTAGTCCTATTTTTAACGTTGATCTTTTGGATATTTTGACCATATTACAATCGTTTAATTGGTAAGCAGGTTTGAGTCTCAATCTTGGGGGAAAAGATGGGATACGAATAAAGAAAATAATAGTAATCACAAACTTATCAAGAAACAGAAGGAAAGAAAGATCCGTCTTCGCCAGTGTGACATTAAATCGCAGCCAGAACATTGGAGGAAAAAAAAAAAACTCGACCAAATTTGAACGTGAAAAAAATGAGAGAAAGAGACAGAAAGTGGTCAGCAATTTTGAACAGAAAAACAAAACATTAAAATATATGTTAAATTAAATATTAAATTAAAATATATTGTTTTTCTTTGGAGGAGCGGAAACCGCAAACTCTGTGGGGAAAACAGGAAAAGGGGAATGAAGTCAACCTCCTTCTCAGACATTTCCTTCTGGTCGCGCGGGCCTTGCGCAAGAGAACTTCTCCCCTTTGAATTTTAAGGCCTTCAACCCCCTTCTCCCCCCAAATCTTCTTGTGGGGGGGGACCTCTCCCGATAACGAATTATTGGGCACGTTGAGACCCCCAGCCCCTCCCTTCCAACGTCAGTAAGCCGTTCCTCCTCCCCCCACCACGCCAAAGAAAATATTTCCTCCGATAGTTATGATAAATTAAAAATGAAGCGTTGCCATGGCGAATGTCAAGCCACATTGCAGGGAGGAAAAAAAAAACCGGCCCGACTTTTAACAGTTTTAACAGCAAAAGAATACACGTTGCCCCCCGACCGCCCCAACACACCGGGCTTGACTGTGGCACTCGGGGCCCAAGGAAGAAGAAAATTCAGCATTTGGAAAGAAAAAAAAATTATCCGCTCGTTCCCCTTTTAAGTACTGCTAAAAATAAAAATTCAGCTCCAGTTTCGAGGCTGAGTATCCGCAGCCCGGTGGGGATCCTGGACTTCTACCCACTAGAGAGCTCAACCCCTCGGAAAGAAACCGGCTCTGCCTCCGAGCGAATGGGCCCGATTCAGCAAGGAAGATTCCCCACCGGCAGGCACGGCCTCGGGCGTTTTCAACGGGGAAAGCGATTTCGGGTGGATCGCGCCCAGGGCCCTCCGGGAAGGCAAGGGGGCCTCCTCTTAGAAAGAGGCCCCGACCCTCCTGTGCGCTGTCCCCCGCGGTCTCCCCGTTTCTCCACACCAACCCGGGGGAAACCGACACCCGCGCAAACGCCCCACCCACCCAAGGAAGGAAGCAGAAAACGGCGGAGAAAGAAGAAAGAGGAACGTGTGACGGGGATTAGACGGAGAAGGAAATTCCAGGCCGGATTTCTGGAAGAAAAAGAAAGAAAGGAGGACTGGCGGCGGTTTTCTGCGCAAAAAACGCTGCTCCTCTTTACACGTCCCTTGTAACGGGGCTGGGGGGGGGGAATAGTCCGAAGGCGGCTTGGGGAGGATGAGTACGGTTCACACGACAACGCAACGACACCCCCAGCCACCTCGGGCGATTGGGTTGGGGGGCGAAGTGTGGGAAGGCCGGGGCCCCCTGGAAATGGGGCGCTCCCCCCTTCGGCCGGGCCGGCGGGCGGGCGAGAGGGGGCCGGAGGAAGGCCACCCCTGTCCCCCAAAAGCAGAGGACGAGGGGCGGCCACGAGGGGCCGGAACAGCTGCAGCGCAGTCCGGCGGGTGGGGTGGGGTCTACGGGGTCCATATCCATCCCTAAAACCAGATAGGACAAGAGGGCGGCAAAGAGAGGATCACACCTTAGGGCATAATCTCGCTCGCTCTCTCGACCTATGGCTACCTGTCCACAGAGGTATGGAATACCAAGATGCGCCCATCTGAAACCTGTGCGCGCGAGAGAGCCCAACATCGTACACTGTGATCTATCCAGCGACCTACCTGTCTGTCCACAGATACAGGCACATAAGATTCCTCTATAATACCGTACAAGACCTATCTACCTACCTATCTACTGCTATCCATCTATAAATACATGTATACCTAAGCGTATGTCATATCTATCCGTAATACCATCCGCCATGATCTATCCATCCACGGATACATGGCATGTGAGGCAGATCTGTCCACAAAACAACACGTACCGTTATCCATCCGGCATAGAAGATCGGTCTCTTTCTTTCTAACGCCGTCTACCATTATCTGGGGGCCCTTTACTTCAATCGGCCAGGGCCGGACTGGTGAGGGTCGCCCAAAGGACCTTCTCGTCCGCAGCCCCCCGGCCGTGGAATGACCGGCCGGAAGAGGCTCCGCGGCGGAACGCGCTGCCCGCATTTTAAAAAGTGCTAAGGACCCATCTCTGCCGATAGGCCTACCCAGTCTAATTTGAACTGTTAATTTTAAACTGATGCATTTTAAATTGTTTCATGTGTTTTCAGCGTATTTTAATCTGCGATGGGTTTTTAGTTGTATTTTCATTTATGTTGTACCCCGTCTCCCACCTTGGGGAGAGACGGGTAAGAAATTAAATAAATAAATAAATGTAATAATTGTTGCTGCTATTGATGTTATCATCATCTACTAGTATCTGTCTAAAGATATATGTCACATAACGTATATCTATCTCTAACAAAATGTACCATTATCCATCAATGGCTATCTATCCACGGCTTTCTGTCTCTATCGGTAATACCATGTGCCCATATAAAACCATGCACGTGCGCGTGTGCTACCCCTCCTATGTACCTGGATGTACCTGCAAACTGACCCGGCCGAGAAAAGCAGCAGATGAACCCCGGTTGGTTTTCAGCTGAGCTTACACATCTCTGCTTTCAATTAATTTAATTAAATCTATTTCGGTTTTACGGAACCGTTCTGAGATCCACTGGCAAGCAATGATGTGCGGGCCTTGCATTCAGCTGTACAGACACACAGATACATAATACATAAATAGATAAATATATAGATATATGTATGCATGTATATACATACACGCACACCCACATACGTCCATGCCTCCCATACTTATACGTGAGAGTGATTAACAAACAAAACTGCATAAATAAATTAGGGAAACGTTCCAGCTTCTGCCTTCTTCAGTTGCCCAAAATAAAAGTGCTTTATTTGCTTGTGTGTGTGTGTGTGTGTGTGTGTCTACACACATATATGTATGATACAAACGGGTGCGCATGTCCATATATAGACATATAAATATATAGACATGTTTGCCTGTTTTCAATAATTTTTCGTAGCCCCTTTCCATTTCTACGCTGCTGAGTTGGTTTATTTAAGTGTTTTACACATCACACAGACACCGCCTATGTACACACAGAATTTTCCCTCTCACTTGTTCCCGTTTTCCTGCCTCCTTCTGCGAGTCGAGGTCTCCCCCCGCAAACAGCGCTGCAGCATTTTGTTGCCCACACCCGCACCCGGGGCCTTCTGGCTCTGTCTCCGCGCCCACACAATTTCGCCGCATCCCTAACTCTCCCTCCGTTCCTTTCTCTCTCTCTCTCTCTATGTGGGTGTCTACACCTCTGTTTTCCACCCCTCTCTTCAATCCGTTTCCATTGGGCGGCGTTCCTGCTGGGGGCTCCGGATTCCACCCGCAAAGGCGGCTTTGCTCGCCCGTCTGCCCCCGGCCCAATCCCGCGCCCGGCCGCCGTCCCTCTGGCCAGAAGCCTCCCTCTCCCCGGTTGGGCCCCGGGCGAGCCTCCATTTTGTGCCGGCGCGGGGGCGTTTTCCGAAGGGAAAATGGAGGGAACGCCCTCGTTTCCTGAAAGGGACCGGAGGCCTTTCCCGAGGTGTCCCGGCTCCGGATCAGCTACTCCAGTAGGGAGGCGAGCAGGAGGGGAAATTCGAAGCAGAAGGAGGCCCGGGGACGTCCAGGCCCGACGCCTCGGCCTGGGGGTCTTAAAACGACCCTCGAATCCGTTTCCCCTCCGTTAGAGGCAATGGGGCCAGAAATCTACATTGTTAGAAAAATCAGTATTTTTTTTTCACACGTTTGGTTATTTATTTGGTATTTATTTCTCTGGGTCTGGAAGCCGGCGTAAGCCCGCCTCGCCTCCCTCCTGGGAGTACGACCCACCGAGAAAGGCCTTCTCCCGAGCAAGCTGCCCCGAAAAACCGAGGCCGCAGCCGTTGCCTCGAGGGCAAGTCCTCTCTGGAAAGACACCACCCGAAAAGAGATCCACCGCCTTCCGGATTTTGGGAGCCGGGTGACAGGGAGACGCCTTGGGTGACATGTTTGCAACATGGAAATCACGTTTTTTCATTGTTGTTGTTGTTGTTACTATTATTATTATTATTATTACTACTACTACTACTACTACTACCACTACCACTACTACTACTACTACTACTACTACTACTATTATTATTATTATTATTATTATTATTATTATTATTATTTCAAACTGCAATTTTGTTCCGAGCGGGCGGGTTAGGCCGCTGAAAAGGGGTTGGTTGGTTGGTCAACCGAAGGCCCGCTCCCACGACCCAAAAGCCAGTGATTAGATATTTGCGTAATTTTCATTAAACCGCCTGGAGCTTCCGCGTGCGTGGGAGGGGCTTTTAGAGCCCCCCTACCTTGGGTGACGCACCATCGGGACAGAAGTAAATCCCGATCACGCTCCTCTGACGTATTTGGGGTTGGCGGTCTGTCTTTCTTTCTTTCTTTTTAAAACTTGAACAAGGAGGGTGAAACCACCCGAAATCCTTGGACCCAGAAGGATCGGGTCCGATCCAGCGCTCTGGGGAGAGGGCGACGGAAGCCCGCTGGCCTCTCCCAAGCGCCTAGCCCTCCGGCCGCATTCTGGCCCCTAATTCGGCTTCCCTTCTCTTCGCTAACGCGGATTTCAGCTCCTCCTTTTTCCTCTCTCATGCTGCCGTCTAAGGAACGGTCTCTTTCAGGGACCCCGGAATTGTGCGTAAGAGTGTGTGTGTGTGGGGTCCCAACATTGGCAGTCAGGTCGTTATTAATTTTAACCTCCTTAAAATATATTTTTTACAAAGCAATCCAAACAAAGAATGCATCGCCTTATTTTTTTTTTTTAATGGACTCATGGGGGGCACAAAAACGGCCTAGGTGGGCTGGCATCCCGCCCGTGGGTCACCCCCGCACGAAAATAACCGCCAACGACAGCGGAAACGGAAATCAACCCGGTTCCCAGAAAAGCAGCAGCAAAATAAGAGATGGGATGTTGCAGAGTTTAGTAAGTAAAACCAAGCCAAGAAAACATCGCGGGAGACCCGATGAAGTGGGAGGCAAGGCACCTCTAAAGCTTCCAGGCCCAAAAGCCGTGAAGACGGGTTGGAAGAAATGAGTTCGCACGCCCCACGCCGGCCGAGGAAAATGCAAACGCGTGTCTTTCTACCAAGCTGCGAGGAGCCAAGAACCAGGCGTCGGGCTCCCTCCCGGGGAGAACAAATTGCGACCATCCCTCGACAGGAAGAGCCTAGCGAGGAGCCCCCTGTGTCTTTGGGGGCCCCCTCCACGCCAGCCTTGGAGACCTGGGCTCGATTCCCCTTCGTTCGGCCGGAGAAACGCACCGGGTGACAGCCCCCAGAAAATAGGGTCGCCTTAGGGTCGCCATAAGCCGGGAAGCACTTGGGAGCGCACAACACCACGCAACCGTTTTTTCAATGTCGCCTACCCGCCAGTAAGAGAAATGGCAGGCGGCCTGGAACACTGCCGGGCGAGCTCAACCGCAGCCTCTCTCTCCGTCTTTCTCACTGCTGGACATTGTCTGCACTTCGGCTGGGGGATTCCCGAGGAAGCCCAACTCCACAGGAGTCTTCGTGGTCTAATTTTGCTGGGTCGTTATTTCCGCACGGCACTCTTATAGCTCGATTATTCCACTTTCAACATCCTATGGAATCCTGGGGTTTGCAGTTTAGGGAGAAGCCGTCCCTAAACTGCAAACCCCAGGATTCCATAGGAACTTGAAAGTGGAATAATCGGGCTATAAGGGTGTCGTGCCGAAATAACGATCCCTCTTTGGCGGTGAGGGTCTTAGCTGCCCTCCTTCCACTCTCTGTACCGATGTAGGTGTCTCTCGGGCCATTTCCGCACCTGGCCGGGCCCCTCCCTAAACTGCAAACCCCAGGATTCCATAGGATCTTGAAAGTGGAATAATAGCGCTATAACAGTCTCGTGCGGAAATGGCCCGAGACAGCGTTGAACCACGACCCTGGGGAGCAGGGTTGGGTTCGCCTTTGCTCGGCCACGGAAACCCACCGGGTGACCTTGGGCGCGTCACACACTCAGCCCCCAGAACACCCGTGATAGGGTCGCCTTAGGGTCGCCGTGAATCAGAAGGGACCCGAAGGCACAAAACGACAATCACCACCTCGTGATCTCCACGACTTGCCCCCCAGCGGGCCTGAGAAGGAACTGGGTGGGCGTGCAGCCTCGCCCCCCGCAACGTGGCTGCACGTCTTGGCTCCGCAAGAGCCTCCCGGGCAAGGAAGGGAAGGAGCTGGCGGTGTGTGTGTGTGTGTTGTCACTGGCCCCGTGGCCTCCGGATGACCCTGGCACACAACGTATCTGGTGCGTCGCTCGGAGCTCGGCTTGGACAGCGAGCCCGACTCTGGACAGACCCGCGTCTGAGGGCAACACGCGCGGCCCCGCCTTGCCAAGCGGGCGCTCCTGCCCTGCGTCCCTCTTCCCTCCCCGCGGGGAGACGCCTCCCTTTCCGGGCACGCGGCCCCGCGGGAACACCGCCGCGCCTTCCCGGGCCGAAGCGGGCCGGGATGAGCCTGGATGCGGGGCGAGGCCTCCGCTGCCGGGCCTGGGCGAGGCCCGGTCGCAGAATCAGGTCACCCTCCGAAAAGCAGCCCCCGGGCGAGAGGGAGGGAGGGAGGGACGGCCTTTCCCCTCGGAAAGATGGGTTTTGGTAGGGAGATGGAAACGGAGGGGGGGGGATGGTGATTTTCTATTTTTTAAGGAGTCGTTGCAGATTTCTCATTAACGAAGAAGGAAGGAAGGACGGAAGGGTGGGTGTTCGAGCGTGGTAAAGAAAGAGAAAAATTGGGCTAGAGGACCCCTTTTTAGAGAAGATAAAGGCCAGAAGAAACCCAGGGACCAGGAAAGAAAAGGAGGTCGCCTGGCTGCGGATAGCCATTTCCAAAACGCAACTCGGACAACACAATCCTCCCTCTAAAATTTACACAGCTGACCCTGGAAAACCTCTTTCTTTGTCCGAGAATAGGCCAGAACACGCTAAAGGCACCAGATCCGGTCTGATCTTGGAAGCTAAGCAGGGTCAGCCCTGGTCAGTAGTTGGATGGGGAGACCGCCAACAAGCACCAGGTGCTGTAAGCCAGAGAAAAGAAGTGGCAAAGCCACCTCTGAGGATTCCTGGCCTAAGAAAACCCTACGGAAATTCCTGGGGTCGCCATAAACTAACAGGCGACTTGAAGGCACATAGGAGCGCGCGCACACCTCCCCCCCCCCCGACACGGATGTGGGAGAAGAGCGATGGGGAAAGATACAACTTGCCGAGATTTGGACTCTCTCCCTTCTTAACTCGCTCACTTCCGGGCCAAAGCGCCCTCCCCGAAGGTTTCCTGCCCTCCCAAGCGCGTGATCCCCCCCCCCCCAAATCACTGGAGGACTTGAGATGCCCTTCACAAGCCGATCCTAGAAATGTCTACTCGGGAGTAAGTCCCACCACCCTCAAGGGAGATTGCTCCCCGAATCTAGGCCTTCGGCTTCCTTCGGCCCTCCGTCTTGCCGACGAAGCAGGCGAGGCGAAGGCCAGAGCGGTGGATAGGCTCGAAGGCCCCGTGTTTTGCTCGCCCACCCGGGCCCGACAGGACTTTAGCAAAGACACGAAGAACCCGTTCCGCCGCCGGGTCAAAGCAGCGCCGAAAACAGACCGAAAATAGGGATTCAATGGTGGAAGAAGGCGACTGAAACCCTCGGGTCGAAGGTGGACCTTCGACGGGCACCAGGCAATTGGAAGCAGAGATTTCTTAAAAGGCCTGGTATTAAAAGGTCTCGGCATTAAGAAACTGTCAAATCTACCGGCTTTTGCCTTCCTCGATGACGTCCGCTGGAACGTCACCGACGTTCCGAGAAGATCCCGCTCGAGACCGTCCACGCGCGCCCAGATTCGGTGGATACCTTTGCACCGATGCACAGATATCTCTGTATTCTTCTGGGATCCAGGTCCTAATGGACAAAGAGTCCTCTCCCCTTGGGATACTGAACATACGTGTGCATACACAAAAATAAACACAAACACGCAGAAGTACGTATACATATATACATGCATGCATACACACACACACACACACACACACACACATATATGACAAAATTCCAGGACACTGAGTTAGATATAGCTATATCAGTATAGATTTATTTATCTATATATCCGCCCCGGGATATAGATACATTTCTCTATAGACATACAGAGAGAGAGAGAGAGAGAGAGAGAGAGATAAACACAGAAATATAGGAAATTAAAAAGCAAAACAACAACATTTCTCTCAAGCTTGCCCCGGATCCTAGAAGAATACAGGCTCCGTGTGTGTGTGATTATCAAACAGAACTAAACAATATAAAATGAGCAAAACATTTCGGCTTCGGCCTTAAAAATCTCCGCGGGTGATTTAAGTTCTAAGCGAAAACGGAGCCGTTGCCGTATTTAACTATTTTAGGCATCGCTATCTCTCTCCAGCAGCATCCTTTGGGGCTCCAAGTTGTGCTGGAAAATAACGCTGCTCGCTCGCTTTATTTCACTGTTGCATCCGTGTCCGTTATCCCTCTGCCTGCCTGCTTGTCTATGGGGGTCACTGGCAGGGAAGAAGGAATCTCTCCCGAGTTCCTCGGGGGCACCCACCGCTGTCGAACTGTGTCTCCAGGCTCGCCCACGAGGATCCGTGGCAGGTCCCCACGCCCACCGAGGCCTGGGTGCGTTTGGCCCCTTCGGTTCTGCGCCCCCTGAGCCGAGGCGTGGCAGGATGCGGGCCGACCTGGTCCCTTCCTCTCCTTGAAGAGTACAAATCAGTCGGGGCCCTACTAAGAAAACCCCGAAACTCGCTCCCAAGAAAGCCTGTTTTTCGGAGCGGGCCCAGAACTTTGGGAGGGAAGAAGGCGTTCTTCGTGCCGCGTTCTCCAGGCAAAGAGGAGTCGCCCTAAAGGCCCAAAGACCGGGAGTTTTTTGTCACGTTAAACGCATTAGCCACCCGTCCCCCTACCTTTTGCCTCGTTGGCCAGATCCCTTTTGCCAGGGAAGGTCGGGGTGGGGGGAATAAAAGACAGAGAAATGGGGAGTCCTGCAATTATTCTCGGGGAGGTGACCTTGGAGGGGGCCGCGCCCAAGGCTGGTAGGGAGAAAAGAGGCCCCGAGGGAGAGAGAACAGGCCCACGCCGTTAAAAGAGACGCCCCGGTGGACGTTTTCCTTCTGGGCAGAAAGGGCCGCAGGTAGAGTCGCCTCCCCTGGTTGAGTGGGCCCAACGAAAGCTATCGCTGCTTGTGGGTTTCGGGGTTTGTTGTATTTTGCTGTGCAGCGCGCCCTACCCAGAGACTGAGGGACGAAATCTTTGCCAGCTGTTAGTACCAGCACTGCAGGGCTACGGGCCTCCTCGGAGTCGAGACGGAGCGGCCGCCTTCCAGCCTCTTCGCGTTTGCCTTCTTGCCCGCTCGTTCCGCCCTTCCTTCCTTCGTCCCCCGGGGCCCGCGTCGCCTTCTCCGCGGCCCGCACGACGGCCCCGGCCCCCAAGACCGCCAGCATCCAGCGGGGCCTCGCTTTCCCTTTCCCGTCCCCCTCTGAAATTACGCGTTTTGTGTGGCTGTGTGCTTGTGTGTGTGAGTGAAAGAGGGAGCGAAAGGGACAAAGACGCGAGGACGACTAGGAAGCCGCGTTTCGTGGAAGCGCGAGACGCGTTGAGAGCCGCTTTCTCGGTTCTTTCGCCTCTTCCGCCGTTGCAAAGCAGACTTTTACAAATTAAAAATTTAAACTCAAACTAGCAAAAAACCCTCCCGAGGAGAAGCTGGTTCCGTGGCAGGCCCTCCTCGCCTTCGGTATTTCGCCTTCCCGTTGGAAATATTCTCTCTCCTTTCCAACGGCGGCTTTGTTGCGATATGTGTGTGCGCGAAGAGAGTTCCCGTACTACTTTGTGTGTGCGTGCGTGCGTGTTCGTGGATCCAAGAAGGGCCGTTTTGGTCCACCTTGGGCCTTAAACCTCAGCGACGCCTCGACAATGGCACCGGCAACCCGGGCCGGAGGCTCGTAGCCGGTTTCTAGGCCTTGTCCCTGACGAAGGACGGGTTTCCCACCTTCCTTACTCACGAGGAACGATGAGGGTAATTTTAAAAAATAAAACCAGGGAGCCCAGAGGGTATCTGCCAGGACACCCTCCCACGCCTGAGTTTCTCTGCCGGCGAGGCGGCTTCGGAGGCGGCGGCGGCGGCGCGATCGTCGGCTATAGAACCGGTCCAGGAAGGCGCCAAGATTCGAAGCGAGGCGGCTCCGAATTGGGAGAAGAACCAGCTACGAAGGCTGAGCCGGCAGGACGGACCTAGATCTCTGAAGGATCTACCATGGAGGCGAAGGAAAGCCGGAATGCCCGGGCCCAAGGTGGGCGAACGGCGACCGAGAGCGGCTATAAGGCCCCGGAGACAAACAGCAAATCCTGCCTGCCTATTTCTCCGAGCCGTTCCGCAGCTTCTTGAGAGGATGAAAGAAAATTTTACTTTAAAAAATGAGAAGAAAGAGAGGGAAAGAAAGAGGCAAAGGGGAGGGGGTCGCCTTACAAGCGAAAAGAACCAAAGGTCAGGAAAACGGGGAGGACAGCGTTAGGGCCGAACGAAAGCGCAGGAGGCGACAAGGTGCGGGCAGACACGGCTTCCCATTCCACCGCGGCATCCTAAAACGACAACAATAACAGCAACGCAAGGAAGAGGCCAAACAAGAGCGAGGCAGCTGCGGGATCGGAGCGGACAGGGAGGGGAGAGAGAGCCGAACCCCAAAGCGACCAGGGTGGGGAGCCAGGCAGATCCCGCCGGGCCCTGCCCGGCCTCTGCCCTCAGTCCAAGCCCGGTCCCAACGCCAGGAGACCCAACCAAGGCCGCGAAGCCCCCGGGGCCCTCCCGCCGGGTCAAGGGGTCGCCGGCTCTTGCTGGGCTTCTTCCAGGGCCTTCCAGCCCGGATCTATCCCTAGGTTATGCCTCGATGCCACGGGGAGCGCTGTAAATACAGATAATAATATGCGGCACCGGAATGGGGGGGGGAACAGATTAGGGAAGACTAATCGTCTGGACTGGGTTTGCCTTTCCAGACTCCTAGAGGGGCGGAAAATTCTTCACCTTTAAACAAAACAAAACTCAGCGCCGCCAGAAACTTGAAATACACTGTTCCTCTGAGCCCACACAGAGTACCCTCAGCCCTGGCCTCCGCGAAGAGCTTGAATTTCGCCCCAGGCTCTCGGGGAATCCAGATTTTGCTCTGGAGAGAGTTTGCTCCCAGGTCGGCTCAGAATCACAGCCTCCGAATATTCTACAAAGGGAAAGAAAGGCGGGGTGTTCCCCCTTCCTCCCCTCCCCAGGCATCCCCACACCTCACCCTTGCCGAGCCCCTTCTAGGGAGCCCCACGAGCCCCACCCTCAAGCCTTGGGGCCCGGGAGGGCCCTCGGGGACGGGGGAGACCCAGAGAGACGTCGCCCGCCCCTTCCTTTCCTTCCGAAGCGGAGCGCTACTAGAGACGGGGGGAGGGAGGAGGGCGGAGGGGGGAGAGAGGGAGAAAATAGCGTTTGACTTAGTGATGCTGCCGTGACGCGATTTCCCTGCGACAACTGTTTGTGAGCCGGGGCAGCCACCTGGAATCATTTCTACACGCACACGCAGAGTACAGAAACACACCAGCTCGCGCACACGCACGCCCTGGCCCACGCACGTGCGCGCCCGCTGGGCTCCGCGGAGGAGAGCGCCCCGCGGGAAGGCCGGGCGGAGGGGGGGCGCGGGTGGGAGAAAGAGATGCCGCCGAGAGGGCGCACCTGGCCCTCCCCGGCAAAAACAAGAGGGGGGAAGAAGACCCCCCAGTCCCTGTGCTCCTTGAGAAACCCCCTCCTCTCCCCTCCCGCGAAAAACGCCCCGGGTCACAGAAACATTTCAATCCCGCCATCACATGGAGAAGGGGAAATATTGCGAGGAGGCTTCTCACGCCGCTTTTTATTCCCCCCCACACACCGTTACTCAGAGAGAGGGAGGGAGGGAGGAAGGGGGCATATTGGGAGAGGAGGTAACGGGGAGCAGTTGCGGGGAGTGGAAGGTGAAGCGTTCGAGGCGGGGGTGGGGAAGAAGTGGCTGAAGAGGGCCTGCGGTGGGGGGGCAGGGGTAGAAACTTAGGGGGCCGACCGCCCCCCCGCAAGCCAGGGGATGGGGAGAGGAAAGGCAGGCAGGTCAGCCTCCAAGCAGCAGGAAGGGTTGGTAGTTGCGGGGGGCGATGAAGAAGCCAAAGGGAAGGCAGAATTCGGGGGCCGGGGGCGGTGGGGTGAGGGTAGGGAGAGACAGAAGGGTCGAGTCAAGGGCGGGGGGCAGTTCAGAAAGAGAGGCGGCGAGTGTGGGGAAGGAGTGCGTGGGGAAGGGTGGGAGCGTAGGTGGGGAGGGGGAGTAGGGCATTGGGGCGGGAAGGTCGAAAGAAAGGGACCAAGAAAGAAAGAGACCCTTTTCTTGAGGGGGGGCGCGGAGAGGCGAGGGTCGCGGAAAAGAGCGGCAGGGCGAAGACGGAGGAGGGGTGGGCAGCGCCAAGGGTCCCACGGGGGCGGGAGGAGAGGAAGAGGTGTAGGGTTCCTAACCCCAGGGAGACAAGCGGTGGGGCTCCGACGGGGGGAGGCGGGGGGGGGAGAAGGGGCTGGAGCGCGGCGGCTAAGCCCTCGGGGGTGGTGGGGCCCCTCCTCCGGGGCCCTCTTACCTCGCACCAGGATCCGGCGGCAGTAGTCCGCCTCGCCCGCCGTGCTTTGGGTCTCCGTCTCCGAGCCGCAGTCCTTGGACGAGCCGGGGCTGGTGGCCGAGGTCCCCGCCGCCAGCTCCTTGATGCCGCCGCCGCCGCCGGCTGTGGTTCCGGCGGCGCCTCCGCGCAACTTTGCGCTCTCCGCTGGGGGTGGCGCCCTTCCTCCTCCTGCGCCTCCTTCGCCGCGGCTCTCCTGGCCGGCGCGGTCTCGATCCGGCCGGCCGCCGCCGCCGCCGCCGCCGGGGTCTCCGAGGAGGAGGGCGGCGCCGGGCCGTCCAGCCTCGCTCCCGGCATCGCTCATGCCTGGGAGGAGCACCCCGGGGGGACGGAACATCCGCGGGCCTCGCCCCTCCAGAGCTTCGCCTCCGCGCACCCCTCGGGCGCTCCCCGCCACCCGCGTGGGGCCCCGGTCAGCAGCCGGGGGCCCGGAAGCCCAGCGCGGGGGTCAGCCAGGCGGGCAGCATGGTGAGTGTCCGACCGTCGAGCCGAAAGGGCGAGGGCCTCCGGAGACCCTTCTCCCTGGAGACCCGGACCCCTCCCTCTTCTCCCACCCCCGGCTAAAATCTGTGCAGGCGAACGGAAAGTGTTCAAAAATCCTGAGGAGGGGAGTTCCTCTGGACTCCTTCCCTTGCAGGAGGCGCCGCGCAGGGATAACCAGCGCGTTAAAAACTTTCCCTGTCCGGACCGGGGCTTTGGCTCTTCCCGAGCTCCATCGGTCCGCGCTCCTCTTCCCGCCCGCCGGCCCCCTCCTCGCTCAGGCACCCCGGGCCAAACTTCCCCGGCCCGGCCTGGCGGCGGGAGCCCCTCGCCGCGGTCGCCCCATCGCTCCCTGCCGAAGCCGCCCGGGCTCTTGCTCTCCCGCGCCGCCTCTGCCTCGCGCCCGCCCGCCGATCCCGCTGGCTGGCTCGCTCGCTCTGCCTCTCCGTCCCTCTCTGATGAGCCAAAGCCTTAAAAAAAAGGAAAGCTCAAACGACCAGGCGCCAGACCGGAGCGCCTTCCCTCCCTCGCTGCCTCGCTCGCTCGCTCGCTCGCCCTGTCCTCGCTCTCTCTGCTTCCCTCCCTCGCTCCCTCCCCCTGCTTTTCCCTTTCCTGCTCCGCTTCCTCCCAGGTTGGACAGCTCCGCGGCCGAGCGAGGCGTCTTGGGCAACGTGGGTGGACCGAATTTAGGCGAGGGCGGGGGAGGAGGAGGAGGAGGAGGAGGCAGGAAGGCAGCCCATAATTTCTCCCTCGCCGCCCTTCCACCCACCTCTTCCCTTCCTTCTCTCTCTCTCTCGTGAGGATTCCCGATTTGAGATGCGCGTTGAAGAGGATGCTTTTAGCTCTCGCGCTCTCTCTCTGCAGCCTCCTATGGCGGGGTGGGGGGTGGGGCAAGGGGGGAGGGGGAGCGTGCCCGCGCCGGGGGGAAGAAGGAGCCAGTCGCCCCCCCCCCGGCCCCGCCGCCGCCGCCGCCGCCGCGATGGCAGGGAAAGCGCCGTTTCAAACGGACTGGCGGCCACAGACGTAATTTCCTGCCTCTCGCGCGCCAGTCCCTCGCCATTCACTGGCAAACAAAGAGTCGCCCCTCGGCTCCCGGCACTTTCTCGGCCCCCTCCCGCCTACACACACACACACACACACACACACACACACACGCCGGGGGGGGGAAGCAAACATACACACACCTCGCTTTAGACTTTAGGAAAGAACCACTGCACAGGCGACCAGCAGCAAAGGTTGGAAAATAACAATCCCAACGACGCTGGTGCCCCGGAGTCCGACCCGGTCGCCCTGATTGCGACATTCTCGGAGAGAATCCGAATCGCGGAGGCTCCCAGCCTCCAGCCGGCCTCACCTGGGAGGCGGTGAAAGCCAGATCACGGGCAGAGAGGGAATAAAGGCAACGGGAAGCGTAACCGCGGCCACCGGGATGGTTAGGTTAACGCCGGCGGCAGCGTCGGGGGGCTCGGGCGGGGTCGCGCTGGTTCTGTTGTGAGCGTCTGGGGGGAACAGGGGTGTGGGGAGGGAGATAGAGATGTCTGCCCGCCCCAGTCAGGTGTCTCCCAGCGGCAAAGTTTTCTGGCAGTTCCTGGAGCCGATTTCAGCCTGGGAGGCGCGCCGGTTCCCCCCCTTCGAGCGTCCGTTCTCCCAGTATCGAACCGACTCAGAGCAGGAAGGGCTGACCGAGCGCGGATCGGGAAGGCTGGTCCCCCCAAGGCGTGCGAGGGGGTCTTCGTCTTCCTGCCCGAAGGGCGTCAAGGAAGCCTCCTCTAGGGGGGCAGGTCGGCGCTTCGGTGGGGTCTTGGTGGCAGGGAAGCGTCTCGCCGTCCCCGCATCCGCGCCATCCCGCAGGAGGAGACCCCCTTCGCGGCGGCGTTGCTCCAGAGGCCTCGGAGAGGAGGGAACGGGAAGAGGGGGCGTGAAACCGGGACCTGGAGAGAAAAGAAGGCGGGGGACTTTGGGAAAAGGGAAGCCACCTCGCAGGGAGAAGAAGAGGGAAGGAAAGGAAGGCGGGGGCCGAGGCGAGGAGGGTTGAATGCGCACTTATTTGGCCGGGGAGCCGGTGGGCTTGCGTCTCCCTGACCCTCGGAAGCACCCCTGTTTTGCGCTTCCCCGTTCTTCCGCCTCCCACCATCTTTCGCGACCTCTTGCCCTGCTCCCTGTGGATCCACCCGAGCCGGCCCTGCTTTCTCGTGTCTTTATCTCTCGTGGGTTTGGGGGCCTGACCTTGGCGGAGCGGGGGCTGGCGCTGCTCCCCGGTCTCTTTCCCCCCCCCACCACCCGAGCGATTTGTCTTTCTGGGGCGGGGGGACGATGGATAAGGGAACCGGGCCTGGTGGTAGTGACAGAAGAAATAACCGTAATGGCGCCGCCGGGCCTCTTACTTACTTTTTTTTTTTTTAAGCGCGCTGTTGGGAATTATTTCCACGGACAGCGTGAAAAAATTTTTGCTGCCTCGGTGTCGCCCGTCCTTCCGAACCCGTGGCCCGCCATACCCACGGCACTCCTGACCATGAGTACTGGGCAGAGGAATCTGGAAAGGGAGCCTCGTGTTTTTTAAGGCGACGCTGGGCAGGTCGCGTTAGTTGGATCGGGGCCTCTCTGGCTTTCTGCCTCGCAGGCTCGGGATCGAGATGTTCTTTATGCCCTGCGTCCGGGGGCCTCCCACTCAGTTCACCCTGGAATCCTGCCCCTCGTTGTTACGCAGCGTCCAAGTTGGCTTCCACTTTTGGCGACCCTCTGAAGGAAGGGACCTCTAAAAGTCTCTCTCAGCCTGCTCATCCCAAAGCTGGCAAACTCCGGCAGCCGGGGCTTCCTTGCCTGGATCAAGCTCTGCCTTTGTTTACTCCAAAGTAAACCCCGCTGGACTTCTCCCGGGCTGCTTAGGTCCAAGTGGCCCAAAACCTCCCTCCAAACGGGCTTCTGGGGGTGTCGTTGCTGGACTCGGGGAAGCAAACAGGCCTCCCAAGACGGAGGCCTCGCCCTGGCCTAGGAAAGGCTTCTGAAAGGCTCCCGGAGGCGACTGCGGGGCGAGTTGCTTTCACCGGTGGCCGCCTCACTTTAGAAAGCCCTCGCCTAATTTTTTTTCCTCCGTGGGAGCCTGAGCGGGACGGGAAGGAGGGAGGCGCGGATTGCAACCCCCTGTGCCCCGTGGAGGAAGTCCAGAGTTTTGGGAGTAGGGGGGTCTTCTTCGGAAGAAGCCCCCCGCAATGGAAGAGGAGGGACTTCTGCGGGGTTTGGGGTGTGGATTGCCCCCCTCCCCGCGCAGAGAAAGAGAAGGAAGGAAGGAGGGAATAAACGAAGGAAGGAAGGAAGGAAGGAAGGAAGGAAGGAAGGAAGGAAGGAGGAAGGAAGGAGAGAGAGTTGGAGGACGAGCCTGTAATCATCTACTTGAAATCTGGCTTCGTCCACCAGTGTCCAGCACTGTGGCTTTCAATTCCCTGTTGATCGCCTTGGGTTTCCAACCAGTCCGTTTCTCGAAGCCCACTGAAGCCAGCGAGAGGGGCCACTGGTGAGGTCTCTCCGTCCTTGGGGCGGGGGTCCTGGAGGGGCAGCCTTCACAGCCGGGGGACTTAACCCGACCCAGGAGGAAGTTCTCCTGCGCAGCCCCCGCGGTGGCCAACCGGTTCGGGGCCACGCTCCTGGTCCTTTCCTGCTGGGCGATCAAGGGGAGGAAGAGGTGAGGGGATTGCGCAAGAGACTTTCGGACTGGATTTTCGGGAGCGGAAGACCTGAATTTTCCCAGACGTAGTTTGCAGCATCCGAACTCTGCATTTTCAACAGTTTTCTCCAATTCGGTTTGTTCCTGCCTGTCTTTGCTTGTCAGGATTTGGAAGGAAGAAAGGAAGAGGGAGGCGAAGAAAGAGCATCTACTTCCGTTCAGCCTACCCATAAAGAGAAGGATTTAGGAACTGTTTTGGAAAAGTTGTACAGGGAAAAGAAATCTCTGCCTAACGCCCAGCCAACAAATAAATGCAAGAGATCTATAAACCCTGACACGCGCACAAAAACAGTAATTGTTAAATGCCAATTTAAAAGACGTTTTAAAATTCTCTTCTAATTCCAAAGTTAGTTCTGTGGTCCCACTTGGCTCCATTTCGTTGCAGCCCACTTGTTGGACTTTGGGGCAAAACCGGGGCAAAACGGCAATCCGCGCGGGTCCTACAGAGGAACGGAAGTGCGAGGGAGGCGGTTGGGGAGACGGAAGACGAAAGAAACAGAAATCGGTTGAGGCAGGGGTCAGATTTTATTAGTCAAGGAAGACGTCCAGATACAAGCTAGCTGCTTCTTTGGCAGGTTAAAAAAAATAAGTAGCAAGTTAAACAATTTTAAAAATCGAAGAAGTCCCCGAGGAGGCGAAAGGAGAGCGACTCAGCCTGGCCATCCTCCCCGCTTCTGGCCGGAGGTCAACATTTGATCTCTGTTGTAGTCTTGGTCATTTGCAGGAACTTCAGCCAGACTGACCTAAATCTGGAGTGACTCCCGATTCCGAGGGAGCTTGCACGACTTAAGGTTGAAAGGGCACTCGACCGGACTCCCCATTCTGCCTCCCTCCACCCCCAAAACTCCTGGTTCCTAAAATTGTTCGTGGGGGCAGAACAACGTCAGCAAAACAACGCGGGCGACATTTGAACGCGGGGGAGACCGACAGAATGTACACGTGCACTTAAACGTTCAGACATTCGGTCTTCTTCGGCTGAGGCTTATGAGTTGTGATATCTCTCTTTTATCTCCTTATTCCTTATTGGTGTCACGTTTAGAACTTCCTAATAGGTAACTGAGAGCCGTACACACAGTAATGTAATTTTACACTGCCTAATACTTGGAGTAAATTTTAACAAAATTATAGTGACGCAGAAACACGTATTCACACGGGTCTGTCACATTCCTCCCTCCCTCCTTTCTACCTTCCAACGTTAAAGAACCCTGACACTGAAATGTGAAGTCATTAGGGAGTGAATCCGGATTCTGAAGGCTGTAATTTTTTTTTTCCTGACGCTGATTGGTTTCACGCAGCTCCCAGGCGGCACTGGCTAGAGTTTTGAAGCGTCACTGATCGGATTCTGCTGAGCGGTCTCAGAGTCACGGGGGTCTTCTGGGATAACATGGTGGCACCTTTCGGGCACCGTCGCTTCTTGGAATGTTGCTCGCTGTGGCGGTTTCATTCAGGTTTCTTCCAGTCCCTTTCGAATTGCCCTCAGAGCTCCTCTCACGGTGTAGGAACCATTATTGTTCTGCCCGTGATTATTTTTATGGCAATACTTTGCTTTATATTAGGTGCGCGGTGGATATATTTTTAATCACGTTTTCAATAAGTTTATTGTTGTTGCGTGCCGGTCAAGTCGTTTTCTACCCTAAGGCGAAGCTATCTCGGGGTTTTCTGGGGCTGAGAGTGCGTGATGTGCCCAAGGTCGGCCAGTGGGTTTCCACGGCCGAGGGGAGAATAAAACCTTGCTCTCCACGGCCGTAGTTCCAACCCTCAAACCACTACAGCACTCTGGCTTTCTTGAATATGTTTTAAAGGTTGTAACTTGGCGTTTTAATACAATGGCTTACTGGGTTCTTAAAAAAAACCCTACTTGGTTTGTTCTGGTTTTTCTAGGTGCACTTTTTTGTAAGCCGCCTTAGGCCCCGTGTCCCGAGAAAGGCGGAATAGTACCTGGGTGGATGGATGGATGGACTAGCGAGGAAATGGCCATTATTACAGTATTATTATTACGCTCTTCAGTCACCATCGTGCAATATAATTACAACGCCTCTCTTTCTAAGTGAACCCAAACGGGTCGGGACACATCTCGGGAGCGGAGCTGGATATCAGGTCCTCCCTCCGTCCCCGACCGCATCGTGGAGGGAACGTTGGCCGAGGTGGCCGCGCCCGGTCCTCGATCGGGGACCTCTCCCTCCCTGCTCCCAGGGGCCTTGGGAAGCTCTCGGTCTCTTTCCTGGCCCTGCATTTGCCCCAATATTTGCACCCGCGTTTCCTTCCGGTTCCCCCCTCCTCTTGGCTTCAGGCCCTGCCTTCTTGGGCCACGGAGACGCCTTTCACCAACCGCCCCCGGAGGCCTTGCCCCTGGTTGTTCCACAGCTCCGCTCGCCTCCGTTTTCTCCTCTCCGTCCTTTCAGCTTCTGGGTCCGACTGGTAAACTGGAGCGCCCTTCTCTCCTCCGGCGGGCCGGGGATTCCTCGAGGAAAATGTTAAAAAGGAGAGAGGGAGGGAGGGAAATAGACGCAGTTTAAGGCGAACTGGGTTGTATTTTGCTCTGAGCTTTCGTGGATGTAAACTCGCGTCTTCGGATGCGTACATCTTGGGGAAAATGAGAAAGGAGGAACGAGCCTTAGGCCATTTCCGCGCTCGACTGTTATAGCGCTATTATTCCACTTTCAACCTCCTATGGAATCCTGGGGTTTGCAGTTTAGGGAGGACCCTCAAAGGCCAGCCTCAAAAGCCCCTCCCTAAACTGCAAACCCCAGGATTCCATAGGATGTTGAAAGTGGAATAAGAGCACTGTAACAGTCTAGCGCAGAAATGGCTTCGGACGGCCGGGAACCGCAGGATCTCGGCTGAGTCTCAATGCCACCCCGAGTATGCGTGCCTTCCAGTCACCCGTCGGCCTATGGCGAGTCCATGAATTTTTCGTAGGGTTTTCTTAGGCGAGGAATTCTCAGCGGTTGTTTTCCCCTTCCTTCCTCTGAAACACAACCTAGGGCACCTGGCATTATCTGGCGGTGTCCCATCCAAGTACTAACCAGGGCTGACCCTGCTTAGTTTCGAAGATCGGACGGTACCTTTAAGTAGTTGAGGCCCCCGAACGTTGCTGTTGTTGTGTGTCCTCAAGTGGCTTCCGACTTAGGGCCACCCTAAAGCGAACCTATCGGGGTTTTCTGGGGCTGAGAGTGTGTGAGGCGCCCGGGGTCACCCAGTGGGATTCCATGCGGAGCGGGGAGTCGACCCCTGCTCTCCAGAGCCCTGATCCAACGCTCAGGCCTCTACACCACACTAGCTGTCTACCTAAATCTGCCTGCTTGACCCGTTGGACATCTGTTCGTACGGTCGTTGCAGAGGAGTCCGAGCATCTGGTGTCGGAGCGGGGCCCGTTCTTGGCGTCCTGGATCTCCCTCCCCGGAATCCTACGGGTGGGCCCCAGCTGGAGCAGAGCAGACCTGTTGAAAACACTGCCCGAGGTGGCGAGTCAACGAAGAGGATTCCAGCCACGGGCTGATAGGTTTCGCTCCGTGTATCTGTGCGCCTTCACGTCTCCTGTGGGTTTACGGCAACCCGGTAGTTTTCACAGGGTTTTCTCAGGCCAGGAATACTCAGAGGTGGTTTTTCCCTGGCTCTCCGCGGGGCTTAGCCCACAGCTCCTCACAATATCCCGCGTGTCTCTTTTGATTTCAGAGGAAGGGGCTGGCAAAACCTCCCCTGAGGATTCCTTGCCTAAGAAAACCCTATGGGGTCGCCTCAAGCGGACAGGACCCCTGAAGACACACGGCGGGGTTTTTGTGATCCACACCTTCAAATAAAATAAAATCGGATCAGACCCCGGCCAGTGAAGACTGTCCCCCGGTTTCGCTCGGTGCCCGACCGCATCCCGCCGCCCCACGATGCACTCGAAATTCAGCCCCAACTAGGCCACCTTCCGAGTCCCACGGAGCGTCGGGCCCCCTGTAACGACCTTCCCACCATCCCTCCCCGGCCCCGAGAAGGAGCAACGGGGGAAGGAACGCCGGCGGCGCGCTCGTCAACGGCCCTTCCTTCTCGACGCGTTTCCTTTCCTGGACGGGAAGGGTCCCTCCCGCTGAGCAGGACGGGCCTCTTAGCACTCCGAAAGCACTTTGTTTGTTTGTTTGTTTGTTGACTCGACACGTGCTTGGAGCAGTCTCGGGCCCTTTTCTTGGAAACTGGCTGGCGTCCGAAGGGCGGGATTTCCGGAGCGGGAATTTGGGGAAACGAAAATCCCGTTCATAGGAAGAAGGCGAAGCCGCTGCTGGATCGCAGGGCGCGCCGCGCAAAAGCAGGGTCCCGTCTAGGCCTCGGAGGAACCCCATCCAGAAGAACTGCGCTCCGTGACGGGCAACGGAGGCACTCCTGAGTGGATGGCATCCGAAGCCTCTGGCATGACGGCTGTGGTCGCTGCTGCTGTTGCGTGCCCTCGAGTTTTGTGTTTGATGTTTCATTTGTAGTTGGAAAATATCTTGGGTCCTGTACGGGTAGAAAGGCGGCATACAAAAATAAATAAATAAATAAATAAATAAATAAATAAATAATGGTTTCCGACTAACAGAGACCCTAACATGGAGTTTCCTTGGCAAGATTTGTTCAGAAGGGGTTGGCCTTTGCCTCCCTCTGAGGCTGAGAGAGTGTGACTCGACCGAGGTCAGCCGGTGGGCTGAGCGGAGGATTCGAACCCTTCTCCAGAGCCATAGTCGAAAGCTTAAACCACGGGGGTGGGCCGCTCAAATGAAGGCATTCCCATTCAGTAAGAATTCTCCCCCCTCCCCAAGCGAAATGTTCCTTCAGTCCTCAAATTTCTAAAGTTGCCGGAAGGGAGACTGAAAACCGTCCACGCTGGGTTCTTTCCCGTTGGTCGCCTTCGTCACTGCTTGCAAAGTATCCCTCAATTCCGTGGAAGGAGAGTGGTGCGACGGGGCAAGGAGCGGCGGGCGCAGGGGCGGGGACCCCGTCGGTTGCCCGGGGCCAGCGGAAAGGTGGCCGTAGCACGACCGCTGGGCAAACAAACACACCCGCGTCAACGGACGGGAGGCAACCGCAGCTCAGAACCTCAGCAAAGGAATTTTTCTCTCTCTCCCCAGATTCCTAGCACTGCGGAGTAGAGAGGGAGAGCCTGAAAATCTTCCCCAGGGAGAGAGAATTTCTCTTCTGTTTGCTGCATTGCCGGGCCATTGCGCCCGGCCCGTTTCTTGGGATGCCTAAATTCCATTTCTAAACCCTCAACAGAAGTTGTCAGAGGAGCAGCTCTGTCAAGCCTCTCGCAGCATAAAAGGAAGGAAAACGGCGTGGCTCGGTCCGTGAAAAGGACTTTGCAGCACCTTGCTTTCTATTTCCGCATGAGCGTTTGTGCTATAAACCCACTTCTCTTCGGATGCAGGACCCAGTGGTATTAAGGCATAAAATGTATATTTGCACAGTTTTGAGAATGAGATAGGATCCGGAAGGCTGCAGATCATGTCCCTTGACCTACATTTTCCAAGGGTTGGCCGAGGTGATACAGGACTTTCAGGTCTTTACTGCGGTCCGCTGGCTTTGCTGTGTGAAACTGATAAATCGGCTTACTAAAAGTCACTTTCCATGAGTTCAAAACTCTATCGAAGACGATTCCTTTTGATATAAGTACAGTAGCAAGAACTCTTGTATGAATTTTTACACACACACACACACACACACACACACACACACAGTGCACCAAGAAGTCATTGTGTTCATTTCTCTGCTAATGGTTTGGAATTTGTGGATGTAATTCAGATTTCTTTAAAACCACAAAGCGTCAAGTTTCTGCAAAACTAGCAGCGGGGGGAGTAAGGACAATTTTATTTACGGGAGGAGAAGTCTTATTTGGGGTGTGCAATGCCCACCTTTTGTACACCCGCTCCGTAAAGGCACCCCTACAAGGGCAGCGCCCCAGGCGTCCTCCGCGACCTCCTTCCTCGGCCCGCGCGGGGATTCTCCCAGAAGCCGTCCACGCAAGAACGAGACCAAGACCCCTCGGGATGGATGGCACGCATCGAGGCCACGCGCAATCACGCACATTTGGAGGGAGCCTTCAGGTTCTGTCGGGCTTCCTCGGTCCCCCCCCCCCACCCGCTCCCACCCCTGGGACTAACGTGCTAAATAGGAGAAAAAAGAGAAAGCGTAGGAATGCAGGCGGCTCAGAGGCCAGGAGGAGAAATACGGAAATCTGTTGTCTCCAAATCCCCTTTTTTCTTTTAAAGCGGTGGATGTTGAAAAATCACTAGACAAGCGCGACCCCACGCTTAGATGTCTGCACCTTCCCCTCTTTAGTTAAAAGCACCCACGCACGTCAGCATGTCTCTGTGTAGGTTCAACTAGCGAGACCAACAAAAATCCAGAGTCGGAGACGGAGGTGGGAAGAGAAAGGTAATTTCCGCACTAGCCTGTTACAGTGCTATTATTCCACTTTCTACCTCCTAGACAGCTGGACAGCCCCTCCCTAAACTACAAACCCCAGGATTCCATAGGAGGTTGAAAGTCGAATTTCCACACTACACCGTTCTAGTGTTATTATCCCACCTTCAACCTCCTATGGAATCCTGGGGTTTGCAGGAGCCCCCACCCGCTCCATTTCCCCCTAAGCCGCTCAGCTGGGGCTTGGGCCATATTATCTCCGAGGTCGCTGCTTTCCGGCATCCGGGTGCTGGGTTGAGGCTTCCGTTCGGAAAAAAAGAGCCGCTGACACATAGACCTTTGGGTATGGAATGTGTGAGCAGACGGTAATAACAAGAACAACAATAATGCAGTTGCAAGTAGATTATGAGAAGAATAAACAGAATAAAACTTTTGTTATGGTCATAGACCGGCACAGGTAAAAAGGTAAAAATACAGAAAAGGAAGATAAAAACACAGGTTAAAGACAGTATTTGAAATTCCCCTTCCGGTTGCACAGTTCCCCTATAAGAAGACACTGGCCATTTCCTCACTAGACTGTTATAGCGCTATTATTCCACTGCAACGTTGACGTGGGTCCAAGAAACATCCTATGGAATCCTCGGGTTGGCAGTTTCTGGAGGGACCGGCTGGACGCGCCCTTGGTATTTACGCAAGAGGGTGGAATAAGGCTGAGGCCGATGTCCCAGCAGTGTGAACACCGGAGTAGCACATGCTCTGCTGTTTCTGTTTGGCTGGAGCCACAGGGCCACAGTCTGTCTGAGAAGGGGGTCTTCTTGTATCCAATTATGGGCTGGTAAAGGCACCACCAAGGATAGCCGGAGCATACCCTGGTTTGGACTTGGGTGGGAGATCGCTGGCGAATACCAGGATTTGGAGGGTCCTTTGCAGAGGAAAAAGGATCTGGCGAAACCACCTGTGAGGATTCCTTGCTTCAGAAAACCCCCAAAATTTAGTGGGGCCGCCATAAGTCCACAGGCGATTTGAAGGCGCTTACACACACACACACAAGGGCCATTTCTGCACTAGGCTATTACAATGCTATTATTCCCCTTTTATCCTCTTGTGGAATTCTGGGGTTTGTAGTTCACCGAGGCCAAAGAGCTCTCTGGCTGAGAACTCTCAAGGCCTCTCCCTAAACTGCAAACCCCAGGATTCCACAGGAGGTTGAAAGTGGAACAATAGCGCTATAACAGTGTAGGGCAGACATAGCCACTGTGAGACAATAAATCATACCGCAAGACCGCGACTATAAGAAACGCCACGATAAAGAATATGGAAAATTGGGGAAGAACATACATAAGAATAACACAGAGGCAGTGCGGTGTAAAAGTTTGAGCGCTGGAGGGCGATTTTGGGGAGAAGGGTACCCACTCATTCATGGAAACCCATTGGGTGACCTTGGGCAAGTCCCACTCTCTCAGCTTCAGAGGAGGGCAAAGGCAAACCCCTTCGGGCCGAATCTTGCCAAGGAAACCCCGTGTTAGGTTCATCTTAGAGTCATCCCTAGTGAAGACAGCCCACCACTGAGAAGGAAAGGAAGCCCCGGAGGGCCATGGTGTCTTGGAATCCCTGCCAAAAAGACCCTCTCTCCAGAACCTGTGGAACAATCAGCCTGAAGCAAAATAACACGAAGAACCCAAATCGGTGAAACAATTTTTTAAAGCACTTTAAAACTCCAGGCCCCTCCCTAAACTGCAAATCTCAGGAGTCCATAGGATGTTGAAAGTGAAATAATAGCACTGTAACAGGCTAGGGCGGAAATGGCCCCAGAAAGCGAAAAGATTATGGAAGAGCCGGACCTAAGGACGGGGTTTCGGCACTTCGGTGGAAAGAAGCGCCGCCGCAGTTCCCAGGGGCCTGAGAAGAGCAGGATATAAATAAAAGTTAATAAAGATAGTAACGACAACAGCAACAGTTCCATCACACAGGCCAACTGAAACACAAGCAAATTGCTTCCTCCCATCCCGGGACTACACAAGTGTATATCCTCTGTCTCCCTTCCATGCCCCCAGATCCTCTGAAGATGCCAGCCACAGATGCAGGCGAAAGGTCAGGAGAAAATACTAACAGAACAGGGCCTCAAAGCCCGGAAAACCCACAGCAACCTATGGATTCAGGCTGTGAAAGCCTTCGACTTTACACCAAGAGGGAGACATCCTGGCCTCCGTGAGGGAAGGAGATCCGAATTCTGGAGCCACCACCCAGAAGGCCCCTCTCCCTTGGCCCCACCTGGGCAGGTGGTGGGAGAGAGGGAAGGAAGGGAGGGTCTCTCCCGTAGACCTTCAAGGCCGAACAGGCTCCAGGAGGGAGAGAGGGCCCCCCAGATATTTACCCCTTCCTCTTTCTGGATCTCAGCCCCCTCCACCCCCCCTTCACTGGGGTCTCTGGAGACCAGTCCGGAGCACTTGAGGAAGTGCCTTGGGACCCCGGAAAGCCGAAGTTGAAATAGGCATTTGAGTCTAAAGAAAACTTTCCCTGTTTTCTATTTTCCCGTTTTCCTAAGCTGAGGGCGGGGTGGGGGGGGCTAACGGCGATGATGATGACGATGATGATGATGATGATGTTTAATTTCTTCCCTGCCGTCTCCCTATGAGCATTTGTTGTTGCCTGCCTTCAAGTACTTTCCCTAAGGTGAAGTGATCGCATGGGCCATTTCCGCACTAGAGAGTTACAGCGCTATTATTCCACTTTCAACATCCTGTGGAATCCTGGAGTTTGCAGTTTGGGGGGGGGGGCGGCCCGTTCCTTCAGAGGAGGAGCAGAGCAAGAATGGGCCTGTTGGGAATTAGAGTTTCCCAGGGTGTTAGCCCTATTGGGAAATTCTATGAAAGCTAAAACTGCAAGGAATCAGCCTTCTTTACCAGAGTAGCAGAGAAAGCATGCCCAGATTTCTGTGTGGCTTTCCTGAACTGAAACTGACTGAGAAAACAAAACAAAGGCAGGCAGTTTCAGATTACAAGCTTAGCAAAGTTTACTAATGGCTTCTACATTTACATACCCATTGGGGAACCTACCTCCTAACTAGCTAATGAATAGTAGTAGCTTCCTTCTTAACTCACCATCTTCTGATAGAGATGCAAAGCATGGTTGGAGAGGAAGAAGAGGGAGCAAAAATGGAAGAGAAGAGAGAGAGAGATCTGAGAAGAGGTATCTTTCTTTTATAGGACTGATGACTCACTCAGCAATCCTGGGTCACCTGATCTGATCACCTGAACACGGAAGGTATTCATGCAATTAAATGACACAAAGGCAAACGGTGGAGCTTTGACAGGCAAAAGAGAAAGGCAGTCTGACCCCAGCTATGCCGGCTTGCTCTAAAAACAAGTTGAGGGGGGGAGAGAATGCTGGAATTCTTCCAACAGGGCCACTCTTTTCAGGGCTGGCCTAGGCGGAGAGGACCTTCCCGGCTCCCAGTCCCGAAAATTTTCTGAGGATCACGGCACCGAACCTACCAGGGCCCTGCCAAGAACCCAAGAAGATCTCTCCCCCGTTACATCTCCCCCTTTAGTCTCCCTACTGCGTTTTTCCCACCCCTAGACGAACATCTGGAGGGACACGAGGAAAAGCCAGCTTGGCTCCGAAAGTCCTTTTAAGGAGGGACGGTGGGACACGAGAATCTCTCCGTTTATTCGGTCGGGAGGAATTAATTTTGCAAAGAGATTTTTGGGAAAAAAAACCCTATTTATTTACATATCTATCAATCTATTTTAGGCACCACAAATACGTGTGCCTCTGCTTGCCCCGTTCAGTTTGGCACCCAGGCGAAGGCTTCTGGGTTTGGAGAGAAAAGAATTGTGGCATCTTGGCCTAGCCGGCGGGGATTAACGGAAATCCGTTTGACGTTATGATATTAAAATGTTTCCGTCCTGAAAGCGGATGAGGAAGGACGGAAATTATCAGCCTGCTGTACATTTTTTTAAAAAAAATTGTACAGAAGGTACAACAGACAATTCTCAAAGAAATAAATATTTTATTGGTATTAGTATTAGTATTCCACTCAGAGCAACTTTCCACAGGATTGAAAGGCGATCTGCTTCGTCTGGAGATGGAATCTCCCCCTGGGTGGAAAGTCAAAGTGCGCCCTTGCCTGTGCGTAAATCCAGAGGCTTCAATTGATTTCGTTCCGAATAAACCACGAGGGATTACGATTGCGCCGTGAGTTGGGGTTGAGAGCCTTGAGCTCGGCTTCTCCGTCCACGTCGCAGGACAATCCTATGTGTGTCTACAGCGAAGTAAATCCCGTGGAGCTCAGTGGGTCTTGGTCTCCGGGAAAGACTGCGACCTCGCTGGGTTTGGACCAATTTAATTCCAGAATGAGACGTCTTCCAGTCCGGTTTACCTTCCTCAGCTGAGCCTTTCGTCTTGGTCTGTAGGCTGTGTGTTCGTCTGTCCGCTTGTGGCGATCCCATGAATTTCATAGGATCTTCTTAGGCCAGGAATACTCAGAGGTGGTTTGGCCAGGTTCCGTCTCTGACACTCTACAGGGCCTGACAGTCCCTGGTGGTCTCCCATCCAAGTACTAACCAGTACTTACCCTACTTAGCTTCCAAGATCAGACGGGATCTGGTTCCTCTAGGATATTTAGTCTCAATAGAGTTATTTATATTGGGGGCGTGATCCAGGGGAGGGTCTCCCATGGGGCGTTTCTATGACGGTGCCCCACCTCTACTCAGTTCAGCCAGGGGCCGGAAGCACTCCAGTGCTGGATCGGGGCTTTGGAGTCCCCGTCAAACTGTTGGAAATGAGAGTTTCTCAGGGTGTTAGCCCTACAGGGAAATTCTATGGAAGCTAAAACTGTCAGGATTCAGCCTCCCTTTTAGCAGAGTAGCAGAAGAAACATGTCTAAATTTGTGTATGGCTTTTCTGATCTCAAACTGACTGAAGAAACAAAACAAATGCAGGCAGCTTCAGATTACAAACTTAGAAAAGTTTACTAATGGCTTCTATATTTACATATGTATTGGGGAGCCTACAACCTAACCAGCTAATGAATAGTAGTAGCTTCGGTCTTAACTCACCATCTGCTGATGGAGATGCCAAGCATGGTCGGAGAGGAGGAAGGGGGAGCAAAAATGGAGGAGAGAGAGAGAGCTGAGAGGGGTCTCTTTCTTTTATAAGACCGATGACCCAAGCAACTGTCCTGGGTCACATGATCTGATCACCTGAACACCAAAGGTATTTAGGATCATGCAATTAAATGACAGAAAGGCAAATGGTGGAGCTTTGGCATGCAAAAGAGAAAGGAAACCCTATGCCAGCCAGGCCCACTTGCTCTAAGAACAAGATGGGGGGAGAGAGAATGCTGGGATTTTCCCAACACAAACTCACTGGGTGACCTTGGACGAGTCCCTCTCTCTGTCCGTCCTGCCGTGTAGGGTTGTTGTGAGGGGGGAAGGACACTTATGTAACTGCCTCTTGCGCTCCTGGGAGAAAAGGTGGAATGTACATTCAAAATTTAACTAAAATACGCGAATTAAACTTCGAGAAAGCAAAGCAGCAACGAGCCGGGGGGCTGGGCATGACCGTGGAGGTCGGTGTTCCTGAATCAGCCACTTCCTTTTTTCATTTTATTTCTGCTTCGTGGACTCGGGACGACCGTGTTTAGGAGCCTCAGCTCCCCGTCTGTAAAACGGGAATGAGAAGGGCCAGCCTCACCGGGTCGTGGTGAGAGAAACGGCGGAACCTTTTTGCCCCGTGAGGGCGCGGCGAGGACTTTGGAGGGCGAGGCCGAAACCCCATTCGCCCAAGGTTCTCCTTCCGACGGAGGGGGCCTACAGTTCCCCAGAAGTTACAACAGGAACGAGGAACTTCTTCTGTCCGTTCTTCCAGCAGCAGCAACAGGCAGCGGGCGCCACCTTATCTGGGAAGATGGAAGTTGCCGTCAGGTTTCAGCAACTCGACTCCCGGGGTTGAAAATGCTCGCGGTCCTAAGCCTGCCTTCTTAAAGGGATGTTCCATTGAAGTCGACGGGAGCTATTCCTGAGTCAACCAGGTTGCTCCCAGACTTGTCGACATTACCGTGAAAGAACCTAAGGAGGCTTCCTTGGGGACAAGACTCAGAAAGACTCTTTGGCTCAACTTAGGGTTACAAAAAACTTAGGTGCCTGAGGAGGAGGAATTGTTCAGGTTGTTCAGAAGCCTTCAACAGGCTTCGGAGGTACACAAAAAATTCAGGGATCATCGAAGTTGGGAAACATCTTCTATACCTCGGATTAATCATGAATGACAAGGAAGACTGGGGCCAAGAATTCGGAAAAAGGCTAGGGCTTGGGAGGGCGGCTATGACTGAACTAAGGCAAGATCTTGAAGTGGAAAGAGGTATGGTGCAACACCAAAGTCGGCACTGTCCATGCCATGGTATTTCCGACGTCTGTGTATGGTTTGAGGACTGGACCATGGAGAAAGTTGAGAGGAAGGGAATCAATTCATGTGGAATGTGGCGCTGGAGAAGAGGTCTACGGATACCTTGGGCTGCTGAAAAGACAAATAAACGGGTCCTGGAGCAAATCAAGTCTGAATTCGGCCTAGAAGCAAAGATGACTAAACTGAGGCTGTCCTACTTTGGCCATATCATGAGAAGACCTGACTCCCTAGGAAAGACGTTACTGCTTGGCGAGGTGGAAAAGAGGGAGGCCCATTGCAGGTGGAAGGGCTCCATCAGGAAGGAAGGGCTGCCCTGAGTCGGAATCCTGGAGTTTGCAGTTTAGGGAGGGCCTCGAGGCCCCTCCCTAAACTGCAAACCCCAGGGTTCCAAAGGATGTTGAAAGTGGAATAAGAGCACTATAAGAGTCTAGTGAGGAAATGGCCTCTGTGTGTGTGTGCGCCTTCAAGTCGCCCGTCGATTTCCGGCGACCCCACGAATTTTATAGTGTTTTTTTTAAGGCGAGGAATATGCAGAATTTTTTCCTCCCCGTTTCTTCCTTGTCCGGCAAAGATAAATTCCAAAGAGACTTTTTTATTGAGTTTATACCCCTCCTTTCTCCCTAAATAGGATTCCAGGGCCGATTCAAGGCAATTCCTCCTTGGTTGGGTTTGTTGACGCCGGATATCGGTTGGCGGGCGCAACGGTGCCGGGGCCTCCGTCGCGGCTCTTCTTCCTCGTTTCCCGCCTTGGCCTTCCCTTTCGGCCAAGGACTTCTGCCCGGCTCTTTAGTCGGAGAGGAAAGTGGGGAAGAGAGCGCCTCTTGCCCCATAGAAAATACGCAAGGGACCTTCACGGTGGGGATAAGGGGGCGGGCGGTTAAGCTATCGGTCGAAAGGAGAGAAAAAAAGACAGGCAAAACCAGTGTTAAATACCAATACCGGCTTAATATCAAAGTCTATAAAACAACGAGTGCAAAAGGCAGAAGGGCTCGATCTTCCGGGAGAACATCTCGGGTGTCTCCATCGAGTAACAGGAGGAGACACGATTCGGTAGGAAACGCGCAACGAGGAGAGATGCAATCTTCCTGTGGACCGTCGTGACGGATCGGGCCCGCGACTGGGGTCCGAATCGGGCTTCCTTGGAAGAAAACCCACCTGACACTGTTGGGATCTGCTCCCTCTCGGTTACCAAAAGCCTCTGGCCGAGTATCTGCTTCTCCCGAAGTCTTTTTATGTCTGAACAATCTCGCCCCCCGCCCCGCACTCCGCTTCCTTCCATCTAGGGGAAAATTTTTAGCAGAATTGGCGTTGGCGGGATGGCAAAGGAGGGCCGGGGAAAGACGGGCCTTTGGGGCTGGCTTGCTGCGGTGCACCGACTGTAAACCATGCCATACACGAAGCCTGGGTCGAGGAAGCCGGGGATCCTTCACTAGGTCGTCCTGCCGCAGCCTTCCGGCCCTCCCCGCGCTGGGCGAGCTCAACCGCAGCTTCTTCCAGGGTGCACGAACGGCAAAGCAGAGAGAAACGGGGGAGGCGGATAATCCTGCCTGGCTAACTAACCCGGCACAGTTTAAAAGAAAGAGAGAAAAAGACATAGATCTGTAAGCTCGGCCTCCAAAATAGAAGTCATAAGAAAAGTTCATCCCTTGGTGCATTTTGGAAGCTTTCAAAGGGACTCTAGCAGGAGCAAAATATTTGTATTTACTTATGGAAGGCTGACTTGGCCTTTTCTCCTTTCACACGGGCTCAGTGTTAAGTTTAATAAAACCTGCCGAACTGCTCTTTTTTCTGAGTGGTTTCCACCTCCAGGGCCAGGTCTCCCGTTCAGGAACGAATGTCCAGGAGAGCGTCGGTTTTCTTGGAGGGAGCTCCGCCTGTGAGCGCCCCACCGGTCTAGGACCGCTAAGCAACTCGGTAGTCCCTTCGGCCAGGGTTCGCCGACTCTGAACTTTCCAGCGACCACGGGAGAAGAAAGGCAGACAGCGGAAATACAAAACACATGCACACACAGACAGAGGCACACAGGAGGAAAACAGCCAGCAAGGACCTTCCGAACGGCGCGACTTCACGGGTTTGCTCACACGCTCGGTGAGATCTCGTAGGTCTTGCGGGAGCTTTCCTTCTGTATACACCCGTAACAACTTATAATTCTGTATATTTTATTTTTTGCATCCCCCCAAAAAATGCACACCCCATAACAGGAGTCAAGATTCCAATAGTAGAGGAGTGTGGCGAAATTACAAGAGTATTTTAAAAAGTGAGGTTTGCAGCTCCGTGCGTCGATATTTCGAGCAGCGCTTTGCTGCGCGGGGGCGACAGTTTGAACACCTGGCATCGAATTGTAATTTAAGAAGGAATTTGTAACTCTGATTAAATCATTATTGCAACGTTTATTCTTCCACTTGAACGTGTTTACTTAGCCTTCAATTAATCGTCATCGCTACGATTAGGTGTTAGCAGGATGTGTACAAAACCCAGCGAGAGGCTGGCCTTACAGTCGCCCTAACTCTGAAGTAACTTGAAGGGACACAACGACAGCAACATGGGGGAGGGGGCTGTATTTTGATCCCTCTTCTTTTGAGACCCAGGGCTAAGTCGCCCACCCCTCCCTCAGACCCGCCCCGCCCCACCTCTTTGCTTGACCCCTGCGGTGGTCCGTGGCAGAGAAAGGGGGTCCCGCACGCAGCTGACCACGGACTCCCAAGGCCAGGAAGGAAAAGGCGTTCGCAGTCCGAAATATGTTAAACCGGACCAGCGCCAGGGCAAAGCCGGTCCGACGGTTAACGTGGGAGACACCACAGCGTGATTTCCTCTTCAGAAATCTTTAAAATCCAGGGCACGGTTTGTCCCTGCAAAGAGCTTCCTATCTTCTTCTGTGGGCTTCCCCCTTCGAAATACTAACCTCGTACAAGGAGAGCCAAAGAACAACGGAGTGTTGGAACAGGACTCCGGGAGATCAGTTTGAACACCTGGCTCGTCCATGGAAACCGCCTGGGTGGCCTCTTGGCAAGTCACACTCTCTCTGCCTCAGAGGAAAGCAAAGGCAAACCCCCTCTGAACAAATCTTGCCAAGAAAACTCCATGATGGGTTCAACCCCCCTGGACGAGGGGAGAAAACACAGCGGGCCCAGGGGCTGAGGCGCCCTCGCGGCACCCTGACAGTCTCCGGGGTGAGGGGTAGGGCGCCACGGATGTAGGCTTGGACGATATGGGACCTCGGCACGGGAACGCCGCCACGTGAGGGGGGAACACGAGGCGCCCCTCAAATAAGAATTCCGCCTCCCCACGAAGTTTTCCTTCAGTCCCCAAATTTCCACCACTGCAGACAGTGGGAGTCTGAAAATGGCTCCCACTAGAAAAAAACCAATTCGATTTTAGGGTGCATGGAGAGGTGGATAGTGCCTAGGGGGAGGAAAGTAAGAGCACCACCCATTCTGCGTTTGGAATCCTGCGTCCAGTTCTGAGCACCTCAGTTCAAGAAGGATATGGCCAAGCTGGAGCGTGTCCAGAGGAGGGTGGCCAAAATGGTGGAGGGTCTGGAAACCGTGAAGCCCTCTGAGGAGCGTGGGGGTGTTTAGTCTGCAGAAGGGAAGGTTAAGAGGGGACAGGAGAGCCGTGGTTAAATATTGGAAGGGATGTCATACGGAAGATGGGGCAAGCTTGTTTTCTGTTGCTCCAGAGACCAGGACACTATGGAGCAATAGCTTCGGACGACAGGAAAAAGATTCCATCTAAACCTTAGGAAGAACTTCCTGAGGGTAAGAGCAATTCGACAGTGGAATCTGCTGCCTGGGAATGCGGTGGAGTCTCCTCCTTCTTTGGAGGTTTTCCAACAGAGGCCGGGTGGTTACCTGTCAAAGGGAGTGCTTGGGTTGTGTCTTCCTGCCTCCGGGATGGGGTTGGACTGGGTGGTCCCTGCGGTCTCTTCCAGCTCTAGGATTCTATGAATCTAGAATTCCCCTTCCACCCGCCGGGTCGCCATTCCCTGAGTCACTCTGCCTGCTCCTTTGCTTTGCGCGCCTACGATATTTCCAAAGGCGAACTGAAGCCTGACTTTCCTGTCAGGCTAGCCATTTGGAGAAGGAAGGAAAGTTTCATGGGAGGGGGCCCGAATTCCCGTTGCTCTTTTTCCTTTCGCTGTGGCTACTCCCCGATCTCCTGTCTTGTCTTGTAATGCGAACTGCTCCAGTAGGGTTTAGATTTTGTTAATATACATCTCGCCTTTTCCTTCCTCTCTTCCCCGAGGCGAGTCGCTTTCCCACTTTTATTTCTGACTTTTAACAGGCAAAGCTCCAATACCCTTTACACGAGGGTGATGAGGAGGAAGGGAAAACTTTGCGGGCTTCGCGCGTGACTGCAGGGAGGGGAAAGCTTCCCCCGTCCCCGGTTTCCCCCAAGAGGCCCGCCGGGCCCGGGCGGGCGGGAAGGTCTCCGGCGCAAAGCTTCCTGCGGGGCAGGGACGAGGAGCGCCCGCCGCCATTCGAGTTCCCTCCCGAGGCTGAGCTTCTCCGGGGGATAGTTCCTTAAAACCCAGGTAGCCTTTCTAAGGAAGGAAGCGGCGCGGGGCTTTAGGATCGGGGCTCGAGGAAAAAACCAGAGAGCTTGAACCATTGCGCCGCCCGGCAGCCTCCAACGCCGCCACTCCCGGGCCGTTTTCACACTGGACTGCTATAGTGCCATTATTCCACTTTCAACATCCTATGGATTCCATGGGAACTTGAAAGTGGAATAATAGCACTATAGCAGTCAGATGCAGGAACGGCCCCGGTGCGCACAGGGATCGCTCTCCTAAACAGGAAAAGGAGGAGGGACGTCGGGCCTGTTTGCCAAGGGAGGCGGGGGCGCTAATCCAGCCTCGATCCCGAGGCCCCTCCCTGCCTTCCCCCCTGCTGCCGCCCTTAATAGAGGAGGAGGAGGAGGAGGAGGAGGAGGAAGTGCCACCTGGCCGCTCCACCCCCGCAGCGCCGCCACCCCCAGGCCAGGAGGAGGGCAGCCCCACTCGGGGTTGTCCAGAGGACACGGCCGGCCAGCGGCCCCCTCCCTCCCCCTCCGCCCCACCAGGCCGCTTAAGTGGCTCTCGGGCGGCTTCTCCCGCAGAAAGACCCCGGTGAACTTTTGCTCCCAGAAGGAGGGAGGGAGGGAGGGAGGGAAGGAGGCCCCTCCCCGCCCGTGGCTGAGCTTGGCCTCGCCCGTTCGGCCACCGCCGGGGGACCCCGCGTGGACTTTCGGGCCTAAAGCGAGAGGAGGAGATGCTGTTGGACTACAACTCCCAGCATCCTTCGCAGTTGGCTCTGCCGGCTAGGGCGCTGGGGGAGTCGTGGTCCAATAAACGTCCGGAAGACGCAAAAAACCCTTTCTGGTGTCTTCTTCCTCCGCAGATTTGTATCTTTCCTCTTTATATTGGATCTCTTTTAAAAGGTTTTAATTCTAGAGCTGTATTTTTAAGTTTATTAAAAAACTCTAAAACACGTACAAACAAGACAAAAGCAAAAAGAAAAAGACACCAACAAATTAGAAACAACAGATAGGTATAAAAGTCTATCAAAGGGAAGAAATACAAACCAGAGATACTAAACCATAAATACTAAACTAAACTAAAGAACAATAAATATTTTTAAAAAATAGGTCACAGCTTTCCTAAGGCAGAGTACAGACAACACTACAAGTTTTCAAAGAAAGCTTCTCTCGTCAGGTGCATGTCCTTCAGACACTTCCAACGCTATTCTTCCCGAAATACTGGATACTGAATTCTAGGGTCAATATACTACAGGTTTCTTTTCTTGCAAAAATGTTATTGAAGGTTGCCAGCCAGTCAAGTCTAGATATTTTTAATGGGCTTTTAAAAATAACTGCTGACGTGTTGTTACTTCTCTTTCTCTTTTAAAGTTACCTGCCTCAGGCCACCTGGGTCCCAACATTGGGCAAAGGCGGATAATAACAACACCCTGTCTCGTGTCTCAACCAAAGGCGCCTGTGCTGCTGTAGGACCAACGGAAAGCCTTCTCCTGAGAGTCTTAGAATTCAAAAGGGTCACTGTCCTTCGCTGATTGCATGTGCCCTGAAGTTGCTTTCAGCTTAGGGCAAATCTCTCACAGGGTTTTCTTGACAAGTGTAATTCAGAAGGAATTTGTCACAGTTGCCTTCTTCTGAGCCTATGAGAGTGTGACTCACCCAAGATCACAAGTCAGTTTCCATGGCTGAGCAGGGATCCAAACTCTGGTCTCCCAAATCCCTAGTCCAACACCATGCTAGCTGTCCTCCATCTATCCCACCAACCTTGAACATTTATTTTATTTTTATTGATTTCGTTGGTATGCCACCTTTTTTCCCAGAGTGGGGCACAAGGTGCTTCCCAGAGAGAGTCATATGAAAAAACCCACACCACATAAAACCATCAGAAATAATTTAAAACATATACACGTGTTTGTTTGTTTGTTTAAAAAGATAAAGACAACTTTGGATAGCTCCTTTAAAGTCTTGAATAAAGTCCAGAGCGGATTCATTGCACCTCTTTGAGGGAAGCCACTGACCACCCTTCTTCTAAACTGGGGAGAAATACAGAATCCTAGAGTTGGAAGAGACCCCGGGGGCCATCCAGTCCAGCCCCCTTCTGCCATGCAGAAATGCACAACCAAAGCCTTCCCTTTGAAAGATGGCCACCCAGCCTCTGCTTAAAAACCTGTAAGGAAGGAGGAGACTCCACCACACTCCATGGAGGCAGCAGCAGATTCCACTGCCGGACAGCTCTGACCCTCAGGAAGTTCTTCCTGAGGTTCAGGTGGAATCTCCTTTCCTGCAGCTGGAATCCATTGCTCCTTGTCCTGGTCTCTGGAGCAGTGGAAAACAAGCTTGCCCCATCCTCTATGACATCCCTTCAACTATTTTTAAATATTTATCTATCACCTCCACTCTTAATCTTCTCTTCTCCAGGCTAAACCTAGCCACCTCCCTAAGCCTCTCTTCATAGGGCTTCATGGTTTCCAGGCCTTCTACCATTTTGCTCTCCCTCCTCCGGACTCCTTCATGCTTGCCAATATCCTTCCTGAACTATGGTGCCAGTTACTGGACACAGTATCCCAGGTGAGGTCTGACCAAAATAGAATCCAGTGGTAGTATTACTTCCCTTAACCTGGACACAAACCTACTGATGCAGCCCAGAATTGCAAAGAAGCTCCAAGGAAGAGGGGTGGTCCAAGACCTTCTTACTCAGTCCATTCCGCTGTCTGTCACATCACCCTTCCCATCTGGAAGTTCTTCCTAATGCTGAGCTCACCTTTCCTGTGTTGGAATTCACCTGCCCGGCTCCCTTTCTCTCCTTGCTTTACAGGTGTGTTGGGGAACTTGGGTCATTTCCGCAGGAGACTGTTATAGCACTATTATTCCAGTTTCAACATCCTACGGAATCCTGGGGTTTGCAGTCCTGCAATCCTGCAAACCCCAGGATTCTGTAGGACGTTGAAAGTGGAATAATAGTGCTATAACAGTCTCCTGCGGAAATGGCCCAAGCAAATTCTTTCCACCCCCCTTTCTTATACGTTTGTTTTTCTTGCAATATGTTTTTGCTATATTAACTGCTTTTAAAATTTAAGATTATGTAAATTAATGGTTTTAATATAACTGTTTGTTTTTAACTTTGTACAACTTCATATCAGGGACACTCTAACCCGCCTTGAATCCTACATTGGGAGAAAGGTAGGATATAAATAGAAACAAACAAACGGTATCTGTTACATTAAGAAATTTAGATCCTGCCTCTTCAGACTCTACTCCTTAATGCTTTCTTCAGCACAACAACCCTGGGAGGCAGACTGAAAAATACCCTGACTGGCCAGGGCTCAGCCAATGGGTTTGGTGGCCAAGTGAGGCTTTGAACTGGGGGGGCTCCACAGTTCTAGTTGGGGGGCTCTCTAGATATTGTTCTCCAACTCCCATTATAGGTAGCCAAGTCAGCAGGTGCTACAGAATGCTGGGAGTAGCAGTTCAACAACATCTGGAGAATCCCAGGAAGTCCGCTGTTACCCAACTCCCATCATCTACAGCCAAGACAGCAGGTTGGTGCAGAATGCTGGGTGTTGGAGTCCAGCAGCATCTGGAGAACCTCAGGAAGTCCATAGTTGCTGTAACCACTAGGCCACATTTGCTTCCTGAAGGAGGAAAAGAGGACTGGCCGCCACACCTGGTCCGAATTGAAAAGAGGCGTTCTCACAGTTCATACCTCCTCCATCCGGAGCAAACTTCCTTGGAAATGATTTCTACAAAAATTCGGGAAGATTGGTTGGGAGGCGGCGGCCAAGTAGAGAGGAGGTGTGGGCCGAGAGGTTTAGAATCGAATTTCACGCCCCCCTTCCGTAACTCTTTGGGGGACTCCGCCTAGATCCCCACCTCCCAGCGAACCAGGGGGCTGGATCCAATTTTAAGTTTCTCTCGCAGGATAAATTTGCTTCCGCGGCACTGCCAGGCTCCAGTTAGAGCTCGAGGGAGTTACTTTAGGGGACTGTAAGTCCCATCATCCCCAAGACTGTGCCTGGCAGTGGTTGGAACAAAATCGGGACTGGGAAAAGTTACTTGGGAGGGGTGCAACTCTCGGACTCCTCCAGCAAGAGCGCCTAGCACTTCCTGGCTCTAAACCGCATCTTGGAAAAGTTACTTTTTTTCGGGCCACAGCTCTCAGAATCCTCCAGCGGCGCCTCACCTGGAGCTTGTTGGCTCTGAAACTTGGGAAAGTTCCTTTTTTTTCTTTTTTCTTTCCCAGATCACAGCGCTGGGAAAACTTCAGCACGAGCCCCTGGAGTCTGTTGGATCTAAACTGGAGCCCGGAAAAGTGACTTGTAGAGCTATAACTCTGCGCTACTCCCAAGCAGCTACGTGCGCGGTAAGTGAAGTTCTCCTCTACAGACGTCCTGCTCCGTTTCTCCTAAACTCTGAATTTCTTTCGTACCGCGGTTGCCCTTCACTCTTTGCGCAGGGTATACCTTGGGAGGGAACTCTGGAAGGGCTTGGAGCCTAACAGGGGAACCGTGGAGGGGGTGGCGGTTAAGAACCTTCAGGCCGAGTCGACTTACGCTGACCCTCGAAATGGGAGACTTCCAAGAGTCATAGAATAACGGAAGAGACCCCCAGGGCCTCCAGTCCAACCCCCTTCTGCCAGGCAGGAAGACACAATCAAAGCCGTCCCTAGGACAGATGGCTCTCCAGCTTCTCTTTAAAAATCCCCTCCAAAGAAGGGGACTCCAGCACCCTCCATTGAAGCAGCAGCAGATTCCACTGTCAAACTGCCCTTCCCGTCAGGAAATTCTTCCTAAGTTTTAGCTGGAATCTTTCTTCCTGAAGCCATTGCTCCATAGTGTCCTAGTCTATGGGGCAGAACAAAGCAAGCTTGCCTTTCTCCAAATATTTACGCATGGCTCTCATCTACACCTTCTGCTCTCCAGGCTAAACGAACCCAGCTCCTTCAGTCTTCATGGCTTCCAGGCAGTCTGGCTCGTCAACTGCCCTGCCTGCGAAGGGGGAGCAGCTGGGACACCCTCCCACCCTCCCTCCCTCCCTCCCTCCACCCATCTGCAATGCCTCCCACTTTCCCCGGGATTATTCTCTTTCCCAAGAAGCCCTGTCATCTCACGACATGTCCAAAGTAGGATAGCCCCGGTTTCGTCGTTTGGCCTGTTAGCAGAAGTTGAGACCTGATTTTCGCTAGGAACCTTTTATTTGTCTTTTTTTGGCAATCCGGGGTATCTGCGGGAGGCTCCTCCAGGGCCATGTTTTAAAAGGACTGGTTCTCTTCCCGGCCTCTTTCTTCTCTGTCCGGCTATCAAAAGCAAAGACAGAAATCGAAAATAGGACGGCCTGGACGGTTCTGAGATTTAATGATTTATCTGTATATTGGAGGATCTTACCGAGTCTGCCTTTCCGAGTCTGGGGCCGTTTCCTCACTAGACTGTTCTACCGATATTGTTCCACTTTCAACATCCTATGGAATCCTGGGGTTTGCAATTTAGGGAGGGTCCTTTGGAATTCTCAGCCAGAGAGCTCTTTGGCCTCAGTGAACTACAAACCCCAGGATTCCACAGGAGGATGAAAGTGTATAACAGTCTAGTGTGGAGATGTCCTGGGTCTTATTTCTTGACTACAGTCTCCATTTTGATTTACGAGTGAGACATCATACAGAAAAAAAATACTTATCTGTTTCGATATCTCGCTTAGCTGGTTTAAATTAATGTATGTCGTCCATGGTCGATATGCTTGTTTTCTCAATATTCCGCTCTGATCCCGCTTTGGCACTTTCTAGCACGGTTGGGTTTTCTGGAGGAGATTTCTTCCGAACACTCCGTTTACCATTCCCCTTCTTGGAGGCTGAGAGAGTGGGACTTGCTCACAATCTCCCAGAGGGTTTCCACAGCATGTGATGGATTTTTATTGACCCTTAGTACTCTTTTGAAAACCTGGCAACACTAGCTCTGGGACATTTGGGACATTTCCTCACGAGACTGTTATGGAGCTATGATTCCACTTTCTTTCTTTTTTTTTTAATTTTTTTTTATTAAAATATAAATTTTATTATTAATTACATTTAACATGAAAAAAAATAACATTCCACTTTCAACATCCTATGGAATCCTGGGGTTTGCAATCTGCAGTTATGGCCCCTCCCTAAACTGCAAACCCCAGGATTCTATCGGATGTTGAAAGTGGAATCATAGCGCCCTAACAGTCTCGTGCGGAAATGGCCCTCGTCGCGCCTTGAATTGCGAAGAGCCCAGTTCCCTGATAAGGGCTGCAGCCCCCTGAGCACAAATTTGCACTCTGTCCCCGCTGTTGCAGGATCTCAACCGCAGTCTGGACGCACAGAATTAGGGGCGCGAAAGAAAACCGAGATTCCAAAGGCTTTGATTCTCTTTGCTTAAACAGGCTCCAGTTGCTGATGTTATTTTGTGACTTCAAGTCAATTCCTGAGTTCTGTGGTGAGCCTAAGGCGAACCTATCGCGGGGTTTTCTCGGCAAGGTTTGTTCGGAGGGGGTTTGCTCTGAAGCTGAGAGAGCGTGACTTGTCCACGTTCAGCCAGTGGGTTTCCGCGGCCGAGCGAGGATCCGAACCCTGGTCCCCCCGAGCCTTATTCCGGCATTCAAACCATCAGCCGCCACGGGAGGAAAGGCAGCCGCCTGGCTCCCGTTGTTCCCCCAGTGAAGAGCGGGAGACCCCCGGAGTCAACGGACATTTGGTGGGTCCGCACGTGGAGGTCCGCCTAGTGGATGGAAGGGCTCTGCTCTAATTGGGGCTCACCCCAGGGTCCCCAGGGGTCTTTTCTCCCAACGGTCACCTCCAGGGCAGACGCCTGGCCGTCCGCGATCAAAGGGAAGAGGTCGTCTCCACCGAGGTCCCCCGGGCGGAACGGCGGTCCGGGGTTCAAGTTAAAGTCCCGACACGGAAGAGAAGGGGCCGAGGGCGGGACCAGCTGGGCGGAAGGACCCGGGACAATGCAGAAGCCGGGCCGGGGGAGAGACAGAGGAACCGGTCTTGCGAGACGGGGCCAGCGACGCGGTCGGATTCAGCCGCCGAATCGGGGAAGGAGAAGGGAAGGGGCCCGGGCCGGGAAGGGTCTCGGCCCCAGGAGGCATCCCTTATTGTGGGGCTGCGACGCCGGCAGGACTCGAAGGTCAAAGCGAGGGCTTCGCCCCTCGAATAAGAATTCCGGCCCCCTCCCCCACGAAATTTTCCTTCCGTCCCCCAATTTCTAGAACTGCAGGGCGTCGGAGGCTGGAAATCATTTCGCTCCTAGAACTCTTGTCCTTCCTGCGAGAGGCTAAAACCTCTTTATTCAAACAGGCTTTTAAAACCAAGTTTTCAAAGAAGGGATTCGGGCCTGCTGTGCCGCTTCGATTGTCAGTTTTAAGAGGCATTTTTTTTATCTTTTAAATTATATTTTATTCTTTCATGGATGCATAGTTGTTTTAACACCCTAAATAGTATAATTCTGTTTTAATAGTCGCTTTTTGTATGTTTTAAATTGCACGGTTCTTTTAATATGCACGCTTGGGAAGCTACACTGGTTTCTCCATTAGGCAAAAGTATTAAAAATCCTACACGGAAACGAAAAAAAAAATGACGATCTAAGAGTCACAGGCCTGCATTTGGTCAAGATGTTGTTTTTGTTGTTGTGTCTTAAGATGGAACTGTTAAATTTACTGTGTTCACCTTCCCCTTGGTCACTATAGTATATGCTTTCTCTTTATTATATTTGTTATTTTATTCATGTATTTTTTGTGTGTGTCTTTAGGTCATTTCTAATTTGTGACACACTTAAGGATTTATGGTGACCCAAAGGCAGACCTATCACGGTTTTTCTGGGGCTGAGAGTGTGTGAGGTCACCCAGGCCAGTGGGTTTCCATGGCCAAGCAGGGAATTGAACCCAGAGGTCCATAATCCAGAGCTCAACCACTACACCATGCCGGCTCTCCTCGCGTGTATCCTGCCTTAATGGCCTAAATACCCTAAAGGCTGGAGATCCCCATCTGATCTTGCAAGCCAAGCAGGGTCAGCCCTGATTAGGACTTGGATGGGTGACTGCCCAATGAATACTGTAGGCTAAATTTCACAAAAAGGAACTGTTGGAAAAAAGTCCAGCATTCCCCCACCCCCATCTTATTTTAGGGCAAGCGGAGCTTAGAGGGCATAGGGTTCTTTTCCTTTGCATGCCTTTGCATGCCAAAGCCTTCTCACTTCTGTGTCTTTGTGTCATTTGAATGCATGATCTTGGTGTTGAGATGACCAAATCATGTGACCCAGGACAGTTCTTAGGGTCATCATTCTTAAAAGAGAACCCTCTTCTCAGATCTCTCTCTTTTCTCCTCCATTTTGACTTCTACTTTCTTCTCTCCCACCATGCTTCACATTTCTATCAAGAAGATGGTGAGTTAGGAACAAAGCTGCTACCTTACCTTCATTAGTTAGTTAGGATGTAGGTTCCCCAATGCATATGTAAATGTAAAAGCCATCAGTAAACTTTTCTAAGTTTGTAACCTGAAACAGCCTGCCTCGTTTTGTTTTCTCAGTCAGTTTCAGTTCAGGGGAGCCACACAGAAATCTAGGCATGCTTTTTCTACTCTGCTAGAAGAAGGCCTTACAGTTTTAAGCTTCCATAGAATTTCCCAAAAAGGGCTAACACCCTGGGAAACGCTAAATCCCAACAGGAACTTGCAAAACCATCCTCTGAGGATTCCTTGCCTAAGAAAACCCTGGGAAATTGCAGCAAGAACATTGTTTGCTCACACTTGGAAATGGACTGAAGCACCCACCACAGAAGAATGGATTGTTAAGGTTGCAGAGTTGGCCCAAATCATCAAACTAGCCTCAGTTTTAAAAGATAAGCCAAACTGAAGATTTTTTGAAAGACTGGAAACTATTTATGGACATTGTGAGCAATAAGAAATCTGTCTGGGGCTATGCTCACTTGTAATTCTAGTAGGAGTATTTAGTTGAATCTGTAATGGTAGAATAATATATTTTTCCTTTTTAATTTTTTTTCTTTCACTATAGTTTGGCAGGAGGGGAGTCAGAATCCTTCTGAGTTTTAGTTAGTGTTCTGTGTTTTAGTATGGTGTGTTAATTTTAATTTTTTCTTTTCTTCTTTTTGTTTTTTCCCCTCTTTTCCTGAAGGTATATTACTTTGATTGTGAATTAGATTCTGTTAAAATTAACAAATAGCTTTTTTCCAAAAAAGAAAACCCTAAGAGATTTATGGGGTCTCCATAAGATGACAGGTGACTTGAATGCACATCTACACCTTTATCTTTCCTTTTCCACAATAATGGGACTCAAAGGAGCTTACAGCTTGCATCAGTAAAAAATCGTAGAGTCATAGAAATGTAGAGTTGGAAGAGACCCCAGGGGCCATCCAGTCCAACCCCCTGCCATGCAGGAACACCCTCAAAACACTCCCGACAGGTGGCCGTCCAGCCTCTGCTTAAAAACCTCCAAGGAAGGAGACTCCACCACACTCCATGGAGGCAGCAGCCGATTCCACCGCCGGACAGCCCTGACTGTCAGGAAGTTCTTCCTGAGGTTCAGGTGGAATCTCCTTTCCTGCAGCTTGAATCCATTGCTCCTTGTCCTGGTCTCTGGAGCAGCAGAAAACAAGCCCTCTCCCTCCTCTACATGGCATCCCTTCAAATATTTAAACATGGCTCTCATGTCCCCTCTTAACCTTCTCTTCTGCAGACTGAACATACCCAGCTCTCTAAGTCTGTCCTCATAGGGCTTGGCTTCCAGGTCTCTCATATAAATATGAAAGCAGTTTATAAAAATATAAATATGAAAGCAGTTAAATAATCTGCACCTTTAAAACTGTTTAAAATGCACTGAAGGACAGAATATTCCTTTTGAAAAGTTAACACAGCAGGACACCATTAAAAGCCCATCCTAGCCTGAGTGGGGAATTGTTCTAGACTTTCCCCAGGCAGGCAGTTCCAAAGCCTGGGAGCAGCCCCTGAGAAGACAGTGGCCATTTCCGCACTACAGTCTTACAGCGTGATGATTCCACTTTCAACCTCCTATGGAATCCTGGGGTTTGCAGTTTCGGGAGGGGCCGGACGGCCCCTCCCGAAACTGCAAACCCCAGGATTCCGTAGGAGGTTGAAAGTGGAATCATCACACTTTAAGACTGTAGTGCGGAAATGGCCACTGTCTTCAACATTCCCACTAAACAATCCTGAAAAGGTGGTGGGACAGAGCCCATCTCAATGTTCAGTGGAAGTTTAAAGAGATACCAAAGTTAGAAATCGGAGGGGCTACCAGAAAATGTAATGGGGTGATTCTTATGGAGGGCAATGTCCTCATTTCCCCCCCAGCTATACCCTGGGGGAGGTCACTCATTCAAGGGCCCACCTGTGCAAAGGTCATTTGTATATGTATTTTGTTCTTGTTATTAACAACTTTATTTATATCCCACCTTCCCCCCAAAACTGGAAGTCAAAGACCCAGAACCTTGCTCTGAACTTTACAAGTTAAGACGAGTGTTGGACAAGGATTCCGGAGACCAGGGTTTGATTCCCCGCTCAGCCATGGATGTCACACACTCTCAGCCCCATGATAGGTTCACTTTAGGGTTACCTTAAGACAGAAATACCTTGAAGGTATGCAACAACAGTATTTAAAAACATTAAAGGTCAACATCCAAACAGAATTAGGCTATTAACAATATCAGAACAGTCTAAAGCATCCACTTAAAAGAGATAAACAGCAGTGAATTTAACATTTAAAAGAAGTTAGAATTTAAAACAAGGCAGCAACTTCTTTAAAGCCCTTTCTTTAAAAGCCTCCACATCTCATAAGCCAAATTTAAAAAAAAAAAGTCTTTGCTGCCAGTGGAAGGATTTGCAAAGAGGGAACTCTTGAAGCTTGCCTAGGAAGGGAGTTTCAGAGCTGAGGGGCAGCCAGCGAAAAGGCCCTGCCTTGCGTCTTTTACCAGTAAGGTCTAGGAAGGTGGCCAGACTGAGAAAGGGACCCTTCCAGAGGATCTGGGGCGGGGGTCAGATACTCTGGACTTGAGCCACACAAGGCTTTAAAGGTCATCCACAGCACTGCAAACTGTACCTGGAAACAGACCAGAACTGAGCAGAGCTGCTGCAACAAGGGAAGTTATTTGATTCCTGCCACTAGCCCCACTCTGATGGCAATGCTCTGGTTTTAAAAATTGTTGACTGGATTGAGGCTAGAGCCAGCCTAGTGTAATGGTTGAACATTGGACTGCAAGTCTCAAAAATAGGGTTTGAATCCCCACTTGGCCATGGAAATCCACTGGGTGACGTTAGGCAAGTCACACACTCTCAGCCTCAAAGAAAGGCAAAGGCAAACCCCCTCTAAACAAATCTTGCCAAGAAAATCCCATGATAGATTTGCCATAAACTGGAAACAACTGTGAGGCACACAACGACAATGAGACTGAGGCTGTTGTGCTTTGGACATATCATGAGACCGCATGGCTCACTGGAAAAATCAATAATGCAGAAGGCAGTAGGAAACAGAGGGAGCCCTCATGACAGGTAGACAGACTCCATTAAGCAGCCGGTGGTTTCTGCTCTGAGTTTGCAAGGTCTGAGGAGGCTCGTTGGGCACAGGGCCTCTTGGAAGTCTCTCTTTCAGACACTTGTAAGTTGAAGTCGACTTGACAGCAAATAAACAACAACAAAGGTCTACAGCACACTTATTTTGTAGGGTCTTTCCAGAAGGGGGGGTGGGCAAAGAGCACCGCCCTGCAAATCATTCATCTTGCTTTAGAAGTAAAAGAACAACAACACAGTTCCCTGCCCTCAGGTTAGTTGTGGTTGTTAATGGCCATCCAGTCAACTTTGACCTATGATGACCCTATGGATGAGAGGACACCCCCCTGTCCAAGTCACCCTCAACCACCCTACTCGGGTCTTGCAGATTCTGGGACACGTCTTCCTTGATTGAGTCTATCCATCTGTAATGTGGTCTAATGCCTCTTTTCCAACTGGCTTCCACCTTCCAAAGCATTTTGCCTTTTCTAGTGAACCAGGTCTTCTCGCCATGTATCCAAAGTGCAACAGCCCCAATTCAGTCATTCTTGGCTTCTAGGGAGAGTTCAGGCCTGATTTGCTCCAGAACCCATTGCTTTGCCTCTTTAGTCATCCAGAGTATCCGTACAACTCCCCTCCAGCACCACATTTCAAATCAGTTGATTTTCCTCCTATCAGCTTTCTTTATTGTCCAGTTTTCATAACCATACCTAGAAACTGGAAATACGATGGCAGGGACGATCCTAACTTTAATATTCAATGACATATCTTGACACTTCGGGATTTTATCTAGTTCCTTAACTGCCTATAGCAGCAGTGGCAGTTGGGAGGGAGAGTAGAGCCTTTCTTCTGCTCCTGGGCCTAGGCCTGGTGGAGCTGTGCCTTCCCTGCCTTCTCTCTGTCTGAGGCCCTGGCAGTGGCCGCTGGGATGGAGGGCAGAGCCTTTCTTCTGCTCCTGGGCCCAGCTGGAGGAGGACCTCCCCTCCCTAAAGCAACATCCCCAAATGGCTCTTCTTCCCAACCGGAAACGGTCTTTCCTCACTTCCTGGTCTGAGGTTTTAAATATGTTCGGCAGAATGGCCCAGGGGCAGGAGACTGGACTGTAGACCACCTCACTTGTTTAGCCCTGGAGAAGAAGCGCCAAAAGAAGGAAAAAGGAGAAGGGAGAGAGAGGATGGAGAGATTGCTTTAGGGATGCACTGGGACTGCAGTCTCTTCTTCCCTTAATTAGGAGTCAGCCCCACTGATTTCACACGGAGGGGAACCTGAGCAGGGCTGCAGCTTGGACCTCTCTGCTAAGGCCCAGCTCCTGAAGCGGCATAAATGCGCCCTAGAAAGGGGCCAATTTAGCTCTGACCGAAACCAGACTGAAAGAGCGCTCTGCGCTGCCACCGCTCTTCCTTCCCACCCGCGGCCTCTTTTGCTTCATTCGTGGCTGCTTTCTGGCGCATTCACTCCATTTCCTCCCTCAGCAAAAAAAAAAAAAAAAAATCCCCCCTGGGTGCTCACCCCCCTCCAGGGCCCGCGCAGGCGCAGGCGCGCGCTAGGTGCTGCGGTAACTTTCCGAGTCCTTTTGCTCCGGGGCTTTTCTTCTTCACGCGTCTGCTCGCGTTTGTCCCTGCTCTGTCTCCCTCTCTGATTGTTTCGTCCCCCGCTTCCTGGTCATCTGGGGCTGTGAGTCCGCTCCTGGTTTAACTCTGAACTTTAAAAGCAGGAGGAAAAATCGCCTTTGTAACTTCCTATACCGAAAGACACAGAAAGCATCCCCGACGCCCCTCCACCGCCCCCCCCGCTTTTAAAAGAAAAAGAGCCCTTAAAAAGACCCCCGTCTGCGTTTTGGAAAAGGTCGCTGTCGGCCCGGGGCTCTTTCTTTTGCCCCCGACGTCCTTCTTTAGTCAGCGTTCGGGGTGCATTGCCCGCTCGCCTCCTGCCTTTCCTCCTCCATCTCCAACGCGGAAGGAGGGGTCACCCGAGCGTCACAACAGCCCGGCAAGGTAGTTCAGGGCCGAGAACCGCCAAGCCCCGCCTTCTAGCCACTGCGCAGTTGTCTCCTCGAGCTCGAATCATCCCGAAGGATGGGTCCCTTCCTGCCCTTTCCGGATGCAACGAAGTCGGGGGAATGACTGGCGCTTCTGAATGCGCCGACACGCATTCTTAGAACACAGGAAACGAGGCAGTCCCGCTCCCTGCATCAAAACCGTTCGCCGCCGCGTCGGAGAAGCAGCTCGGCAGGCAGCTCCCGACGTTTAGAGCAATCGAGGGGGAAGCTGGAGATGCACGTGTGAAAGCACCCCCAGCCCTTAGCGGCTCCTCAGCATTGGGGAGTCAGGTTATTTCTTCTCTTCTGTCACCTTTTCAGACTCAATTAAAAAAAATGAAGAGATTGCAAGAAAGGGGGGGATTGTGAGAGTCGTTCATCTGTCCCCCCCTTGGCACCCAGTGTCAGGACCTCCTCTTGTCTCGCCGCGATGGCGTCAAATGAAGGCCCCCCCTCAGATGCCCTCGGGGTTCTTCTGCGAGACTTTGCTCGCCAGATCCCACCACTGGAGCCCACCGCCCGGAATGGCCGCCGCCGCCGCAGCCACAGAACTCCACCCCCCCCGTAACGCCCAGGTAAAGTTCAGAGAGGCAGGCGTGCATAACGCAAAAACGATTTACTTAACGATTTACTCCACGTGGCTGGATGGCAGTACGTGTGAAAGGGATCTGGGAGTCTTCATAGACCACAAGCTGAACATGAGTCAGCAGTGTAATGCTGCAGCCAAGAAAGCCAATGCAATTCTGGGCTGCATCAATAGGAGTATGGTGTCTAGATCGAGGGAGGTACTGGTACCACTCTACTCTGCTTTGGTTAGACCTCATCTTGAATACTGTGTCCAGTTCTGGGCACCCCAATTCAAGAAGGACAGGGTCAAGCTGGAGCAGGTCCAGAGGAGGGCGACCAAAATGGTGAGAGGCCTGGAAGCCAAGCCCTACAAGGATAGACTTAGAGAGCTGGGTATGTTCAGTCTGCAGAAGAGAAGGTTACGAGGGTACATGAGAGCCATGTTTAAATATTTGAAGGGATGCTATGTAGAGGAGGGAGAGGGTTTGTTTTCTGCTGCTCCAGAGACCAGGACAAGGAGCAATGGATTCAAGCTGCAGGAAAGGAGATTCCACCTGAACCTCAGGAAGAACTTCCTGACGGTCAGGGCTGTCTGGCAGTGGGTTCTGCTGCCACGATGGAGTGTGGTGGAGTCTCCTTCTTTGGAGGTTTTTAAGCAGAGGCTGGATGGCCATCTGTCCGGAGTGCTTTGAGGGTGTTCCTGCATGGCAGAACAGGGTTGGACTGGATGGCCCGTGTGGTCTCTTCCAACTCTACATTTCTATGATTCTATGATTCTATGATTCTAAGACATCTAACTACTGACTGACCCTAACGGACTCCCATCTTTCATTCCTAATCCTAACTGACCCGCGTCTAACCAGCCTCTGTCTTTCGCCCCAGTTAATGTCTACCTCTGACCCTCACATCTCTAACTCCTACCCCTCACTGCCCTGCCCACCAGGCTTTTAAGATCCTGTGGAACTTTTCAGCCAATTGCCGGCCCCTTTCACTTTCCCATACTCTCACCCTCCACGCACAAATACACACACACCAGATCATTTGCATTTACTGTAGAGAGCTGTACTCTACCTTAATTTCTCTTATCAACACAGCAACATTTCAAACGCCATTTCCGCACGAGACTACTAGAGCGCTATGATTCCAGTTGCAACATCCTATGGAATCCTGGGGTTTGCGGTTTCGGAAGGGGCCGGCCGGCCGGCCCCTCCCGAAACCGCAAACCCCAGGATTCCATAGGATGTTGCAACTGGAATCATAGCGCTCTAGCAGTCTAGTTTAAACCTAATATTCAATGTTCCGGTGTTATCACCGACCAAACACGAACCTCCTGGGTCTGCGAGCGCAAATGTAACGCAAAATCCCAGCAGCGAGGACAGAGTCCGAACTAAGGGCAGCCGGAGAGGGGGCACGCTTTGTATTTATTTGCACTTTGGAGGGGAGTACAATTCATCCAAATATCTCGCTAAAAAAACCCCAAAGAGCTAGGAAAAGATCCAGCGCGGAACACTTTGGAATCCAGTGGTGGAGAGATGTCCTGTACATTTACTCGGAGGGAAGTTCTATTGATTTCAATGGGACTGGGGTGAACATCGCTCGCAATGACGCCCTACCGAAAAGTAAGCCGCATTCAACACGCGGGGATTTACTTCCGAGTAAACCTGCCCAGAACTGCAGCGGGAAAACAAGGCGGCTTTCGAGCAGCGTAACATCTCACTTCGTGTGGAGGAGGAGGACTTTGGGTTATTTATTAATTTGATGTCTTGTTTACTATTCATTAACTTGAAGTATTGATTAGATGCTTTTCTGTCCACCGGGGACCTCAGAGAGGTGCATTAAATAGATAGGTGGGTGTGCAAGTCTATGTGTGTTGTGTGGCATTATTTAAGAATGGATTAAAACGCGTTTTAAAAGCCAATTTTAAAACCAAAGGCAAGGCAATATAACACGGTTTTGACCGCTGGCCCCGAGCCTAAAGGGGAAGAAAAATAGAACCAGTCCGAAATTATTAATAATAATAAGGCAGTTGCGTATAGGCTGTTCTAATACGATGGAACAACAACAAAAAGGATGAAATAGTATTTTTAAAATACGGTAATAATTCCCTTCCACACAACATTGATTATGGCGGGGGGTGCCTTTAATTTCCAGAGGTACCTCAAAATGAAGGAGACGCCTCTTGAAAAGCGGTGGAAGCATCATAACTCAAAAATGGGGTTAGCTGAAACGACTAGGGAGGAGTGCGCATGCTCCCGAGATCCCAAAATTTTATAACAGCGGCGGAATGGAAGCCTAAGGAAGGAGAAAAGTGATGCGCGATTATTCCTTCCAGTCGCGTGTGGACTTAGGGCGGCCCCCTGAATTTCCTAGGATTTTCTTAGGCAAGGAAGTGGTTTTGCCAAATCCTTCCTCTGAAATACAGCCTCCAGCCCCGGGGATTCCTTGGTGCTCTCCCATCCAAGCACTCTCCAGGGCTGGCCCTGCTTGGCTTCCAAGATGAAAGGGGGATCTGGTGCCTTCAGGGTATTTAGGCCCGGTAGGGACAAAGGTTGTCGCTTGCCTCCAAGTCGTTTCCGAGTGATGGAGACCCTCAGGCAAACCTGTGACGGAGTTTTCTGGGGCTGAGAGTGTGTGACCCGCCCCAGGTCACCCACTGGATTTCCATGGCTGAGCAAAGGGGAATCGAACCCCAGTCTCCGGCGACCGTAGTCTAACGCTCAAAGCACTACATCGCACTGGCCCTTTGGGGACAAATGTACCCCACCCTAAAATTCAACACCTCCTCCCTCCACCGAGGGCTTCTGGAAGGCTGAGCATGCTCAGTTGCCCAGGAACGTTGAGGGGCCGCGGGACAAGCAAAGCGGGAGGCAGAAAGGGCAACCGAGATTTAGAAGCTGCTCCGAGGAGGCTGAAGGTGGCTCCTTAGTCCCGGGTCCTTGCTTCTGCAAGTATTAGAAACAAAGGCACTCTCCAGGCAAACAAGACCAACCAGCTTCAGCCTCATCCGCCTGTCAGCAGGCAGAGCTTTCCACCGCGGTTTACAAATCATAGCAAGGAAAACGCAAGGGTAAAGTCGCAATATAAATGTAAAATGATAGTATAGTAATAACAATGATTTTAAAAAAACAATAAAAATGATAAAACAAGAACAACTACTACTGGATCATGGGGGTCCTACCTTTCCACGTGGGTTGCTTCTTATTGGCGCTACTGTGCCCTGTGTTAGCATCTGGTCCTGCCTCCCAGGCTCTCTTCTCCCTTCCTGCCGTGGGGCAGAGTCTATTTATGTTCCCATGTTTAGCCCGTTCCCCTCCCAGTGAGTACCCTGGAGTGCCATCTCAATCGCCTTAAAATACAGTAGGGGGACAGGTTACTTCCAGGCCGAAGTGCTTTGTTGGGGAGGAAACTATCCACAGACCTTAATAACTGTGCCCAAGCCCTGCCAGGGTCCAACAGCTTGGGTGGTGTTTACTCCGAAGTAAGTCCCACTGAATTCAAGGGGATTCGCTCCCCACCAAAGGAGGGTCTATTGTGTAGCGAAAGGGAACTGGGGTCCTTTCACACCACAAAGCTACAGCGCTACGGTTCCACTTTAAGTGTCAGGGCCTCATCCTATGGAGTCCTGGGATTAACAGTTTGAGGAGGCACCAGAGCCCCTGGCTGAGAATTCTCAATGCCCCTATCAAATCCTACAATTAGGGCAATAAAAATGGGATCAGAAGCTATATTTGTGTCTCATGGAAGAGCTCATACTCCGAAGCACAGGTGGGGCCCCGTCACGCTACACATTGAGAGAGTGACGATTCCACTATAATTGCCATGATTCCATCCTACACAATCCTGGGATTTGTAGTTTGGTGAGGCACACTTAGAATTCTCAGCAGGAGAGCTGTAGTGCACGGCCAAACCAGGAATCCAAGGATGATGGCGCCAGGGCAGTTTAGGTGGACCTCTGGCCTATATTGCTAAAAGGGCCCCCCAGAGAGAGTTGTAGGCAATGGGAGGCATTCCCAATTGTGGGCAAGGAGTAAGTGGGTACAGCGGGGGATCCAACCCTCCTGAGTCCAAGAGCGCAGGGACTGCACCTTCAGCCTGTCCCTGAGAAAGGTGGTCCTCCATCTGGAGAGACAAGATTTTTTTCCTTTCCCTTTCTCCTCTCTGCTATTGGAAGCAATTGTTATTGTTGTGCACCTTAAAGTCGCTTCCGACTCATGGCAAACCTATCACGGTGTTTTCTGGGGCTGAGAGTGTGTGGCACACCCAAAGTCATCCAGTGGGTTTCCACGGCCAGGCGGGGAATCAAACCCTGGTCTCCAGGGTTGTACTCTGAGGCTCAAACTGCTACATCACTGCTGGCTCTGTTGAAGGCAATAAAGGCTCACTACTTTGGGTTCAGAGATTTCAGCCATTTCTGCACTAGACTGTTACAGTGCTATTATTCCACTTCCATCATCCTATGGAATTCTGATGTTTTCAGTTTAGAGACGGTCCTCAAAGGCCATAGGATAGTGAAAGTGGAATAATAGCACTATAACAGTCTAGTGCAGAAATGGCCTCCATCTCTTAAACCCTAGCAAAAAACTTCCTGATGGAAAGAGCAGTTTGATGGTGGCACCCGTGGTGCCATAGGAAGGAAGCAGACTCTGCTTCCTGGGAGGTTTGTGAGCAGAGGTTGGATGCCCACCTTCCAGCACACTTTAGACCCCTGCACCCTCTGTGTCCCTTGGAGGTCCAGATGTCCCTTGGAGGTCCCTTCCAACTCTACAATTATCCTTCTCTACCTTCTTCTCCTGCTTTTGCCCCAGTCCAGGGATTTGGGGCAGCTTATAAAAGTTCCAACAGAAACTGCTCAAAGTACACAGCTGAAGAAAGTTAAAATACAATTAAGCTATCAATAGAATTCAAAGCAACTAAAAATATACTCGTTTTAAGGGGACCCCCCCCCCAAATTTAGACAATCCAGCCCACTCAGGGGGGCTCTTTCTCCCTAATCCACCAGCCCTTAAAGGCCTCCTAAAAATAACAAGAACAACAGATGAAAGTCATAGCAAGATGGTATAGAATACCACAACAGTTATCATACATTATTAAAAACGTATCACCTGCCTGTTGGCATGGATGTGGGAGTAAAGAAACACATATTCATATGTGGTGGGAGTGTGCCAAGGTGCAAAGTTTTTGGAAGGAAATAGAATGAGGAATACATAAAATAATTGGGGGTGGGAGAATTCAGTTAAATAAAGAAATATGTATAACTTGTAAGGTTAGGAATATAAGATCAAAGAAGGAATAAAATATTTAATTAAACAATTATAGCAGCACAAGCAGTAATTGCATATAGATGGAAAGAAAAAGAAAGATAGAATCATAATGGATGGGTGCTGTACATATGGAAATATATGATGCTTGATTATATAATGGAAAAAGAAGGATATATTTTGGTCAAAGGAAAGGGGAGGTTTGGTTGTTCAGGAAAGGGAGGGGTATGAGAAAGTAACCGAAATAGTTAAAATGATTTTCCACAAGTGAAAAAAGGAAACTAATAAGATATACCATTCCCTGGGTGGGCGGGGACAAAAAAGAATGAAATATTGTATGTATATGAGTGGTTTGTTAAATGTTAGGTATACTGTTATAATATGGTATGTATAACTTTTTGTTTTGTAAGATATTTTACATTAATAAACTCATATATATATATATATATGTTTATTAATGTGTGTGTGTATATATATATATATGTTTATATATTTTATATACATATAAATTCATATATATATATATATATATATGAGTTTATATGTATATAAAATATATAAACACACACACACACACACATATATATGAGTTATATGAGTCTATATACTCATATATGTATAAGTCTACAGACCTCCCGAAACTAAAGTGTCCGTAGGAAGGGGGTTCCAGAGCCTGGGAGCCGCCCTCTGTCTCGGCTCTGCTCTTTGCTTCAAATGCCCCTGGGAGGGGGCGAGGACAGCCAGAAGGGGAAGGGTTAGCCTTCAAAGAAGGCACGGCCTTGCTCCCGATTTCCTTACCCCAGCGTGCCGCGAGAGAGTACAGAAGATTCGTTCCCTGTCTTCTCTCTGCATGTTTGTCCTTTGGTGGAAACCAGAAATTGAGGCGGGACAGTTCCCGGCTAGACTCTGCAGAAAGGGTGCCCTGGGTCTCCCTGGTGATCAAACCTTCCTTTTTTTAAAAAAAAAAAATACCCAAGACTATTCTATTCTCCTGAATATTTTACTTTATTCCACTTTAATAGAGTCGGGGTGGAGAGGCATTGAAAACTCATCATCCGTATTCACCTGGGTGGTGGGGTGGCGTCTGGAATTTTCGTACAAGGAAGAGGCTGGGAATAAGAAACCACTTTCAGCCTATTTCTGTTTTACTGCTGCAGGGGCGGAGGGGGTGGAAGAGGGGGCAAAGTTTGATAACGACCCCCCCACGGAAGGACGCCTCGTCGCCTGAGCAAATCTGCTCCGGTGTCGCTCCCCAGGGAAAGAGGAACGGTTTGGGAATCTTGGGATAAGAGAGCAAGGAAGTAAAAGGACCGAAAGCGGGAGAGGGGGGAGGAGGGCGCCGGTAGACGTGTCGGGTACGGGTGAACGTAGGGCGGGCTTTGATCCTGGATCCCCCCCTCCCGCTCCCCCTCCCTTCAGTTGACAATTGGGCAAAGCTTCTTCTGGGCAAAATCGGCTTCTTTTTATGGGGGGGTCGTTTTGCTCTAAACCCGAAAGGGGAGCGGGTGTTGAGGGGGGAATGCGCCCTCCTCGCCAACGGAGAGCCTCGGCAATGAACGCGGGGAGGGTCAGAGAATCTTGCAGCTCGAAGGGGCCGCAGAGGCCATCCAGTCCAACCCCCTTCTGCCAGGCAGGGAAACGCAACTAACGTGCTCCTGAAAGATGCCCATCCAGCCTCTGAAGGAGGACTTTCCCCCCAGCCTCGGGTAGAGGAAAGCTTGAGCGGTACCATCCCGCGAGCAAACCCCGTGTTCCCTGGGCCCTCGAGGTGGGGCAGAGACGCGCAGGATTTGGCGCATCTTCTGCGCAGTTCAAGGAGCCGGGAGGTTTCCCTTCCGGCAGGGGAGAGGAAAAGGGGGTGACGAATAGGGGGCCTGACATTTCTCCCCGAGTCCCACGCCGGGGACCCCCCAGGGCCTCCTCCTGCCTCCTTTCGGGGGCCCCTGTTGGAGGGGTGAAGGGGGCGCGCGGAATTCCTATTCCTTATTATTTCCAAAAGCTAAAAGACAGCCTTCCCATTTTGAGCGACCTCCTCCCCGCTTTCTGGAGGGAGGAAATATTTCTCCCCATGCTTTCGGCTCTGTCGGTAATCATCTTGGAAAAAGACACTTTCGACTACTAAAGAAGTTACATTTCCCAAGTCTGGACTCCAATAAAACCCCTTTAAAAAAAAAAAAGGTGAGTTTGAAACTTGGCATGGAAAAATCAGGAGACTTTTTTCCCCCAAGTCGGGCTCCGCGGAGCGCACGCCCGAGCCCTTTCTTTTCCTCCGCGCGTTACCGTCCTCCCTTCTCCGCAACCAAAAATTCTCGTTGTCCGTCTCCTCAACCCCCGCGGTCTCCTCCGTCCCCTCTTCTGCGGCTTCGGGGCTTGACCCTTTGGGGAATCCTGGCTGAATGTCTGTTGAAAGGATGGGTCGTTGAAAGAAAGAAGTATGCTAGCTTTGACTGTGGGGAGGGGGACCGGGTCTGGGGGCGCGCTCCGAGGGCCGTTCTGGTTGAAAGCCGGACAGGAATGCAAGGGGGGAAGGAGGAAGAAAAGGCGAGAGAAAGGAGGTCGGAGGGTGCGCGTGTGTGTGCGTGCGTGCGTGTTCTTTATTCACAGTCTAAGGCCATTTCCTCACTGGCCGGTTATAGCGCTATGATTCCACGTTCAACATCCTATGGAATCCTGGGGTTTGCGGTTTCGGGAGGGGCCGGCCGGCCCCTCCCGAAACCGCAAACCCCAGGATTCCATAGGATGTTGAACGTGGAATCATAGCGCTATAACCGGCCAGTGAGGAAGCGGCCAAAGAATAGGATGGCTCCTTTTGGGGGGAAGCTGGGGCGTCGCTGTCAGTCCCTGCGAGTGTGGCTAAAACTGACCCATGAACCTTTAAGCCGTGACAAGGTGGGGGAGCGAAGGGGGAAATTCCCCGCGGGGAGGGTCGGGAGAGGGACCTTGCGGACAGGCTGAGGAACGAGAAAAGACATCCCGGGCAAAAATGTTCGGAAAAGAAAACCGGAGTGGGGCCTTGCGACCTTTCATGGATCCGCACCCAAAATATTATGGCAAGAAAGATGACCTTTCCAGGCTCCCTCCCAAGCTTGGTGCGGCTTAGCCTGACGAAGAGCTCCGGAGGAGTCAACAGCTGCCCGGTTTTCTTGCGGAGGACGTTTTGGAAACAGGAGAGGCGTGGTCCCCTGAAGGTCGCCTTCCTCCAGAGTGATTTCTTTTTTCAACTGCGTGAAATCCTGGAGGCGGGAGAGGACGACGCCTTTCCAAAGGATTTTGCGCATCCCCAGCGCGGGTTAACCCGCCGGGAGACTGAGAACCTTTTCACCCTACCCTGTTCTAGTGCTATTGTTCCACTTTCACCATCCTGTGGGATTCTGGGGGGCTTTGTAGTTTCCTGAGGCAGAAGACTCTCTGGCCGGGAAGTTTAAAGGCTCTTCCCTAAACTGCAAGTCCCAGGATTCCAGAGGAAGGTGGAAGAGGGATAATAGCACTGTTACAGTCTAGTGCAGAAAGGACCGGAAAAAAAAAAGGAAAACACGAAGTGAGAGGCTGGAGTCCTGCGAAGGAATCCTATGAAGACTGAAAGTCGACGCGGGGGCGCGACCAAAGACGCCCCTGCAGAAAAGAGGGGAAAGGGACTCCCTCGAGTCAGACTCCCCCTTCTCTGCCCAGGCTCCCTTTTCGCAGCCCCTCCCCGCCCTGTCCGGGAAGGGCTTTGGGACTGGGGGGTTGCCCCCTTCTTCCCTCGACACCCCCCCCCAGGAGGAGGAAGAGGGGGCGGCGGCGGCAGCGACCGAGCCTGGGGACGGGACGGGACGAGACGGGGCGGGGCGGGGCGGGGCCTGACGGCAGGTGTTCGTCCCGCGGCGTCCGCACAGGCGGCCCCTTGTTCGCCTTTGATGAAAGGCCGCTTTGAGCGGCTGTTGACAAACAAGGGCGGCCGCCTCCTCCCCTGGCGGGCCTGGGAGGGACGGAGGGAAGCCGAGTGCGCAGGCGCGGGAGGGGAACGCGTAGGGCCGCGCCCGCGGAGCCTATTATCAATGTTATATAATGATATTCTATAAAATATATATATTTATACATCTGTATAATATTTAATGTATATACACTGATATCATATAATTTATTATACAGTATATACTATCATTATTACAACATATTATTATATAATATTAATTGTATTTATTATAAAAATAAAATGTATTCTACAACGTTATAATTATTATGATTTATTCTTCCTCTTATCATTATTATTCTCAGCTTGCCCTCAAGTGGTCTTAGGGCGAGCCCAGGAGTTTTTCAAAGGGTTTGCTGAGGCCAGGAATCTTCAGAGATGGTTTTGCCAGTTCCTTCTCCTGAAATACGGGTCTACGGCACCTGGGATTTATTGGTTGTCCCCCATCAAATTGAGAACCAGTCCCGTCCCTGTTTAGCTTCCAAGCTCAGGCAAGATCCGGTGCTTTTAGGGACTTTAGGCGGGTTGCAACAGTTAAAAGAGACACGGCTGACAAAATAGACTAGGAGCCAAAGTTAAAAATGCAACTAGACTAGCCCTAACGTTTGTTGCTGTTGCAAGTCCTTTCCAATTTATGGCGACCCCAAGGCGAACCTGTCACGAAGTTCTCCTGGCGACGTTCGTTCAGAGGGGGTTTGCCTTTGCCTTCCTCTGGGGCTGAGAAAGTGTGACCTGCCCAAGGTCACCCCGTGGGTTTCCTACAGAGGAGTTCCGGAAGAGCAATCCTCTCCAACGGTCAGTCTTTGAAGTCCTGTTGGAATAATTAAAAAAATAAGTCTTTCCCTTCCTGCGGAAAAATAGCGGGGCGGGCGCCGGTCTCACCTCTCCGGGAAGGGAGCTCTGGAGCCCGGGAGCTGCCGCCGCCACCAAGAAGGCCGCGCCGAGCCGGCGCCTGAATAGCGCGGCCGGCCTAACTGCCCCCGGCCTCGGAAGGAGGGCGAGGGCACTTTGAGAAGGAGAGGCAAGGCCCGGAGAAGAGCAGGCGCCTCCGGAGCCATTTCTGCACGAGACTGTTATAGCGCTATGATTCCACTTTCAACATCCTATGCAATCCTGGAGTTTGCAGTTTCGGCAGGCCGGAGACGGGAGGAGGATGGCCTTGGAGGATGGCCTTTGGGGCCCCTCCCTAAACTGCAAACTCCAGGATTCCACAGGATCTTGAAAGTGGAATTAAAGCACTATAACAGTCTCCTGCGGAAATAGCCTGAGTTTTTAATGCCAGGTGTTGTTTCTGTTTTGTTATATTTTACAGGTGTTTTTTTTTTAAACTGCCTTTAACCTGCATTTTTAACAAGTGTTTTTTTTAAAACCAGAAATGTGATTTGATTGTTTTTTAACTTTTGTACTGAAGGTTTTCAATCGTGTTGTGATTTTAAAAGGTTGTAGGCGGCCTTGGATCCCACCTTGGGAGAAAGGCGGGATATGAACTGGATAAATGGATAGGTGGACAGAAGGAGGAGGGCAAAAGTCGAGTCTTGTGACACCTCTGTGTATTTTACTTGTTTATTTTCACGCGAGCTTTCGTGGACCCCAGACAAGCTTCTTGCTCAGATGCCCTGACGGAGTGGTACAGGCGTGCCCGCCCTGTGCGCAATTGCGCATTTAGGCGACTAACCAATGCCATCACGCAGATGGCTGCACGGCTATAATACTCGCTGCGCGTGCCCGTTTAGCTCTGCATTCCTGTATGGACGGCTGTACAGTAAGTACCGTCGTCTAGTAGATGCCTGAAACCGAGTCCATTTCCGCACTAGGCTGTTAGGGTGCTCTTATCCCACTTCCAACATCCTATGGAATCCTGGGGTTTGCACTTTAGGGAAGGGCCTCAAAGGCCGCTCCCTAAACTGCAAACCCCAGGATTCCATACGATGTTGGAAGTGGAATAAGAGCGCACTAACAGCCTAGTGCGGAGACGGCGAGCCTGAGCCCTACCTGAGGCTGGAGCATCAGAGCCCACCCCCGCATCCCAGGATCCCGGGCAGCTCAGGAGAAAATCGGGAATCAAAATCGTCTTAAGGCTCCTCCTCCACCCAGCCCCAGCCCCATCCCTTCGTTTCACGCCAAACGGATTAGCAGGGCTGCTTTCCTAAAAGGTGCTGTTCTAATATCTGAATAGGAACAGGGCCTCCTTCTGGGGCGAACTCCAAAGAGCCGAGGTGGCCCAGCGGTTTGGGCCCTGGGCTACGACTCTGGGCGACCAGGCTTCGAATCCTCACCGGGGGACCTTGGGCAGGTCACACTCTCTCAACCTCAGAGGAAGGCAAAGGCAAAACGCCCTTTGACGTAATCTTGCCGACAAAACCCCGTGACAGATTCCTTTTAGGGTCGCCCTAGGTCAGAAGACACACAACAAGGCAAGCCCCAGCCAGAGAGTGTGCCTGCTGAAATCAACGGGGAAGGCAAGACCTCCGGACTGCCTCGGTTCAATGGGACCGCGGGGCGGGAGGGGGCCGGCTGGCAAAGGGATTTGGTACGTTCCATTTTAGTGGCTGTAAGAGCTGGGGCCGGGCAGAGAGAATATGGAAAAGGTGGGATTTAGAAGGAAGTGGAGGCGAACGATACAGGCCCTCCACCAGTCTGGGAATATATCTATGTATTGGAGGGACCCAAAGACAAGGAAGGCGGCACTTCTAGCTGGAGACAGGAGGTAGTCCCTGGATTTTTTGGGGGGTGGGGGGTGGGGAAGAGAGATCCTCCTCTTGGTCCCTGTTGGGTGGGAACGGGACAGACAGGGCCGTCTCAGGGGCTGCCCCCCCTCAGGTCTTTTCTGCTCCCACCGGCTTTTGATATCGTGCGGTTTTCCTACATTTCCCCCACTTTCTACCATTTAAAACACTTTGTACTTTATTTATTTATTTCTTTTTGAAAAACAAACTTTATAGCCTTGTTTGAAAGCGTTGTAATGCTGACGGTGGTTCAACTACATTTGAACACGAATCTTTCATATATACTTGTGTTTTTATGAATGGTTTTAGGTGCATTATTTTTAATTTTCATAAGCTGCTGTGAATTCTGTGGGGTGGGGAGAGCAGACTCCAGATGAATAAAAATAGCAAAAATTCTTCCTAAGAATCATTATTATTACCGGGAATCATTACTGTTATTTGGATTGACGATGGGGAAATTTTCGAGATCCTCCTCTTAACCTTAGTACTGTATATAGAGTTTAATTCTATTTTAACGTTCACTTTTTGTAAGTTTTTTAAAATTGTGAACCCCTCGGAGCCCCAATTTTGGGCGGGAAAAGCAGGATTTTAGTAAGTATAAAGACGACGATGGTAGCAGCAATCTAAGAGGGCCCAAATCCAGCTAATTTAAGCTGAGTTTTGACTGGGAAAAAGGAAAGCTCTGTTTCGGCCCTTCTTCCTTGGATGAACGGCTGTAAAAAAATGCCCGTTGGGTGGGAGGGAGGGAAGGAAGAAAGAAAAGAGGAAGCCAAGGAGGAAGGCAGTCAGAAAAGACCCCTTTGTTGCTCGGCCACGGAAAGGTCACGAAAAGGAAGGCAAACACGATCTCGTATTCCTTCAGAAACATTTGGAACCAGGGGCAAGATTTGCCCCACCCGCGGCCGGCATCCTATTGTTTCTTCCCTCCCGAGGAGGGCCTGCCTTTGGGACTCTCCCTTCCACGATGGAGCCCATGGGTCTACTCGAGTGCGCAGCAACTAAAAAGAAACTCCGGTCGGTATTTTCCTATTCTTAATTTGCATTTATTTATTCAACGTATATACCCAGCCCTTTCCCCGGCCAAGGGGCCCAGAGTGACTTGGAACACTTTAAAAATAAGAATTTAGTTAAAATGTTATCTTACAGTAGACTATGTATTTGAAAATCCCACAATTAAACAACAGTTCTGTTCGGAGCAGAGTCAAAACAATTTAAAATAAACCTTCTGGCGTTTCTTTGTTCAGCCCCAGTCCCTGTAAGAAGCAGATTGCCAGCAGGAATATGTTGGTATAGATGCATAGATCGCCATTTGTGGTTGTCCAAATGTGTAGGCTGACCGTTGAAACTGAAAGATGTTATGTCAAAAAAAAAAAAAAATACGTGCACCTAATTGAAAACATACAAGGTAAAAAGAAAGGAAAAAAGAAACAGGTCAAAAAGAAAGGTAAAAAGAAACATGCAAGGTAAAACATACAAAGTAAAAAGAAAATCTCCTTTTACTGGTCAAAGGAGAAAGAAGAGTTGAAAAGAATGATGAAGGCATTTCGGTTCTCAATGTTTTAGCGGATTTTCTTTCTCTTCCCGCCAACTCTATTTTCAGCGGGGAAGGAACCGATGGCTCCCGAGGCAAAAGAGACGGACAGTGTCCCCCAAACCCGATTCCCCCTCCTTTAAAAAAGAGATAGGATGTTGAAAGTGGAATAGCGCTGTAACAGTCTAGTGCGGAAATGGCCCTAGATTTGGAAGAGACAAGGTCCATCCAGCCCAACCCTGTTCTCCCAGGCTCTCCTGCTGTTTACCCATTATTATTATTATTATTATTATTATTATTATTATTATTATTGCTGCTGCTGCTGCTGCTGCTACTACTGCTACTACTACTACTACTACTACTATTATTATTATTATTATTATTACAACAACAATATCCTATGGAACCCTAGGGTTTGCAGTTCCCTCCCTAAATTGCAAACCCCAGGATTCCACAGGATGTGAATAATAGCGCTATCACAGTCCAGTGCAGAAGCGTGCCTTCAGCTTTTTCCTTTCGAAATCAACCTTCGCAGAAGTTTTTCCTTCTCCTACTCGTGTGTGTGTGTGTGTGTGTGTGTGTGTGTGTGTGTGTGTATTTTCAAATATAATTTATTCTTATATATTAAAATGTTTGTAACACCAGAGCTCAGGGTGGCATACAAGACAAAAACGACAAGAACAGATTAAAATAGTAAAAATAGAATTAAGTGGAATAAAACTCACTGGACGGCTTAAGAAATTGAAACAAGTTGTTGCAGGTCTTGGAATCTTTGTTCTTCGTAGTTTTGGCTTTTTGTTGTTATAACGAATTTCCGAGTTGGAGGGAGATTTCTGCGTAAGCGGGGAAATTTAATAATAAAGTATGGAGCTACTGAGTGCAGAGAAGCTTCACTGGGAATCGTTGGAGGGAAAATTGGTTCCTCATTCCCAGTTCGCTACTCAGGAGAAATTGGAAACGTGGCCAGATTGGAATAATGAATAAAAACCGGGGTGTAAAGCTGCCTCCGCCCGGACTCCGGACTTCAGAAAATACCTAGTCTCTCATGTGGCCGAAATCGTTGGGAAACGCGACCTTTCAAAATAATATATATATTATTTTGAAAGGTCGCGTTTATATATTTATATATTTATATATATTTATATATATATAAATAAATATAAATATATAAAATGTATATCTCTATTTGCAGCTTTAACTAGCCAAATTTCTTCCTGCAAATAAGGAAGCGGGAAGAAGGAAATAACGTTTTGCTCAGTGATCATTTTGCAGGGAAGAAGCAAACCAGGGGCCGCCTGACGCGGGGAAGGGGATGCCTCCTTGAACGCCGGCTCTCGTTACAACGTCCCTTCCCTATTTACATTCCCGAAAGGAGTCCTCCTGATGTTGAGAGTGGAGCCCTACGCCCACGCATCTGTGGAAAAGCCCCACGGCAGCCGAGGACGGACAAAGCGGGTTGCGCTGTGAGTGGAACCGAGAAAGCAATCTTCCTCTCATCCATCCATCCATCTGCCTATCTATTCAAAACGAACCTTATAACTTGGTGGCTCAGGGCTTTCTAGCCGAATATGCCAAGGCCCCGGCCGCGGTCCTGTTTCCACTGACTTCTAGTGGGGCTTACTTCCGAGTAGACCGACAAAGGTCCGCCCGCTGCTCAGCAGCCAATGCAGCCTTCTCAACAAAGCCGCTGCTCCTCCTAAGGGGCCTGAAAGGTCTGCGTCGCCCCAAGTCCGTTATTTTTATTTCAAGACCAACGACCTCCGCCGTTTTTCCGGCAACGTTATTCTTTTCGCTGTCGTTCCGGCGCCGTTCTTCCGCGCTCCGCTTAGCGACCGCGATTCAGGAACGACGGGAGGGAGGGACGATCGAGGGCGGGAGGAGAGGAACACGGAGGAGGAAGGGCAGCCCGGTCCGCCGCAGGGGAAGCAAGCCGTTCTCTCTTCTTGGATCGGGGCCGCCCCTCTCCTCCGGCGCGCAACGCAGGAAACCGGAAGAAAACCAAGCCGCCTAGCAAAGCGCTGGGGGACCGTCCGATTTTCTTTCTGAAAACCCAGTTCGGATTTAGAAGCTCTGGTGTTGGTTTGCACCGAAATTTTGATCGATCGGTCAACGGATCCCTAAGCGCTTACTCTGAAAAGAAGGCCCAGGATCTGGCTGCGCGCAGCTTCGTTTGTTCGGAGTGGGCTTGCTCACGAGAAGGCCCCACGGGATTTGTTGCCGGAGGGCCTCGACCCTGAAAAGAAATGGTTCGAATCGGGACCCCGATCGCGGAGTTTCATTGGAAGAGCTGCGTCTTCTTGTTCCATCTGGCTGCGCGGGATCCAGTGCTACGCTTTGAAGAAGTCGGAGATGAAACCATTAATTAAAAAAAAAAAAAAAAACAGGAAGGATCAGGAAGGAGGGAGCGCCAGTCTGCTAGGATGAGAAGACCCAGGGTGGAAAACTGACCAGCCAGGCAGGGAGAAAAGAGGCAACCGAGATCAGGATCCCGCCAAGGCGAAAGAAAGCTCCTTTTCCCAAGATCCAAGGAGAAAAAGAGCAAGAGAGAGAGAAAAAAGGTGAGGCGGCAGGGCCTTCCCGGGGGCCACCAAAGCGAGGTGACCGCTACGGACTGGAGCTCTCCGGCGGATCGAGTCCCGGGTCCTGCTGCTCAGAAGGAAAGGGCTCCGGGACTTCTCCAGCTCCAGGAGCGCAGCTTCGGAAGGGCGGAGCGAATTATTGGGGGGGGGTTACCAGAGACCCCCGTTCCGACCTTGTGGGTTACCCATCCATCATTCGCATTTTGGGAGACAACAGAGGCCCGGTTTGGCTCACACAAGAGCGGTGGGGGGGGGGACAGGGTCAAGGATTTGCGGGGTTCGTGAAGAGACCCCCTACCTAGCCCTCCCCCCAGTCCTTGGGCGGAAGGAAGGCCAGCTGACGTCATCACTTCCCGCGTGGGAATAAATGCTAGCCAAAACCGAGAAAGAAGCCCTGAATCCCGGCGGGAGGGGGCCGTGTCGGGGGCATCTCCCTTGCGCAACATCCACGGCCAGGAAGACTCCCCTGGTTGGATGGCGCGCAGGGCCTGCGCAGGAGAACTGCCACTAAGATTGTGCTCTGCGGAGGACAAGGAATGAAATTCTTTCCTTTCAGCTGAAACCTTCCCTCTCTGCCTATTTATCCATCTGTCACAGCGACTTCAGCTAAGAAAACCAAGGTGTGTCTGCACTGGCCTTGTTATGTCAGTTTCATGGCACTTTAAGAGTCAGGGCTCCCCGTCCCCGCAAAGGAATCCTGGGACTGGGCTTTTGGAGAGTTACTAGCCTTCTCGGCTAGAGAACGCCAGGGCTTATTTTCCTGAACTACAACTCCCAGGATTCCCTAGGATGGAGTCCTAAGGGTGAAAAGGCTATCAGTGGGGATGCATCTGAAGGCAATGGGGGGAAGTGTGTTAGCTACTCTGTGCAGGCCATCCTCACGGTCCTCCTCCTCCTCCGTCAAAAATAGTAATAGTAATAGTAGTAATAATAATAATAAATAGACAAGGAGGAAGAAGAAAATGAAAATTGATTTCAGCCATAAGCCACACATTTTTGCAAAGATTATAATGATGCCCATGACCCCAGAATGCTTCTAAGTATCAAAAGGGCAGCTGGGAAAATTCATTTTTCTTTCCAGCTGAGGTGGGAGTTGCAGCTGAACTCAGAGGAACTGAGCATCCAAGAGCTCATAGGCCATTTCCACACTAGGTTGTTATAGTGCGATTATTCCACTTCCAACCTCCTGTGGAATCCTGGGGTTTGTAGTTTCCTGAGGCCCAAGAGCTCTCTGGTTGAGAATTCTCAAGGCCCCTCCCTAAACTGCAAATCCCAGGATGCCATAAGAGGTTGAAAGTGGACTAATTGCACTATAAGTGTAGTGTGGAAATGACCATAATCCTGTCTCATCCAAAAGTTCTGGGACTCTGACCCCATGAGCCCGAGCTTCACAACATCACTGCTTACAAGTTTCACAGGAACAACATGGCCTGGATGGACAGCCAGGATGCCAGGGTGGTGTACGGAGGAGTACAGGATCGGACTGGAATTTGGGAGATCCAGATACCCCCAATAAGTTATGAAACTCACAAAGTAGCTTAGACCCAGTTGCTCTCTTGCAGCCTGGCCTACCTCACAGGGGTATTGTTTTGAGGACAGAGAAGAAGAGAGCCATGTATGCCAGTGAACTCACAGAAGGAAAAGCAGGCTATGAATGTAACTCGTAAATGTCTCTTGCTACCTTGCAGCTTCTAGAGCTCACCAGGAAACTTTCAGGAGGAATGCAAGAAACCTAGGCATGTGCAGAGTGCTTGTCTTGCGCAGATGGAGTCCTACTCCAAGGCCACTCACGCTCATCTGGGTCTGCGAGTGGAGATAAACCTAAATAAGTATGGGATTTTTAAAAAATAAAATACAATAACAAAACAGGAAGTCTAGATACTGTGTGTTTAGTTGTCCCAGCAATTCTTGATGTTATTTGAAATCCAGGTTATACCTTGGAGAACTGAATCCATCCAAGTCTGAACTGTCTTTCTGCACTAGACTGTTATACTGCTATTATTCCACTTCCAACATCCTATGGAATCCTGGGGTTTGCAGTTTAGGGAGAGGCCTTTGAGGGGGCCTTTGAGGCCGCTCCCTAAATTGCAAACCTCAAGATTCCATAGGATGTTGAAAGTGGAATAATAGCACTATAACAGGCTAGTGCGGAAATGGCCTCAAGTGCTCTTTCTCCTCAACTCCACCCCAAGGCTCTGACTGGGCAGGCCTGCAGACTCCAAAGTCAAGATAGTCCCTCTTCCCTGCTTGTTTTGCAACCTTACAGAATCACCGGCCATTTCCGCACTAGCCTGTTGTAGCGCTATGATTCTACTTGCAACATCCTATGGAATCCTGGGGTTTGCAGTTTAGCGAGGGACTTTTAGAATTCTCAGCTGGAGAGCCCTTTGGCCTCAGTAAACTGCAAACCCCAGAATTCCACAGGGTGTTAAAAGTGGAATAATAGCACTATAACAGTGTAGTGCAGAAGGGCCCAGAAGAATCTAGGGGCATTTCCACACTAGACTGTTATAGTGCTCTTATTCCACTTGCAACATCTTATGGAATCCTGGCCCCTCCGGAAACTGCAAAGCCCAGGATTCCATAGGATGTTGCAAGTGGAATCATAGCTCTATAACAGGCTAGTGCGGAAATGGCCACAGAGTTGGAAGGAACCCCCGAAGAGGTATCTAGACCAACCCTTGGCCGCTGCAAGTAATTCACAGCTAAAGCATCCTTTGCAGGTGGCCATCCAACCTCTGTTTTAAAGACACCTTTGAAGAAGACCCACTCTCTTCCAAAGGGGTCTGCTCTGCTGCTGGAAAGCTCTTCACCCTCAGAAAATTTCTCTTCATGTTTACTCACAATCCCCTCTGTTGTCAATTGAATCCATTGCCTGATGAAGATGTCATGAAGATGTCCACATCATTTCCTTTGCATTTTGTGTGTGTGCCTTCAAGTTGCCTGTTGACTTATGGCAACCTCATGAATTTCATAGGGTTTTTTAAGGCAAGGAACACTCAGAGGTGGTTTTGTCAGTTCCTACCTCTGAAATCTAGCCTACAGCACCTGGGATTCACTGGTGCTCTCCCATCCAAGTACTAATGAGGGCTGACCCTGCTTAACTTCCAAGATCAGACAGGATCTGGAGCCTGTAGGGCGCTTATGCCCTAGTGTTCCTATATATTGGGTGGGCTTTTATGAAGGCATTACTTGAGTGTGGGCTTTGGAATGCATTCGGGGAGGGATACCTGAGAACCAACCTAATGTAGTGATTTGAGCATTGGACTATTATTCCGGAGACCAGGGGTCAAGTCCCCACTTGGCCTTTAAAACCTGCTGTGCAACCTTGGGCAAGTCACTCTCTCTCAGTCTCAGAAGATGGCATGGGCAAAACCCCTCCGAACAAATCTTGCCAGGAAAAGAAACCATTATGGGTTTGCCATAGATTTGCCATAAATGCCATAAGTCAGAAACAACTTAGAGGTACACAATAACAACCATTCACCTTAGAATTGAAGCAAAGAAGTCAAAGCCTTCAGAATGTCAGTTCTGTTATGCTCAGAGGGTTGCACCCTTTATCAAGGAATTGTGGTCTTCTACAACTCAAGGCACAACCAAATGTCCATGAGCTAGTGTTGCCAGGTTTTCAAATTAACAACAAGGGACAGTCAGAAATTCATGACAGGTAGAATTTAAAGTCGGGAAGCAGCTATTAACAAGTTTGTATTCCACCTAAATACCAAATGAAGGAATTGATCTGAATTAGCGCAGCTGTATATTTCTCTGCAAAATTATCATACTGTCCTTAAATTGCATGACACACACATATCTGCCTTTATGAAGGCCCATGCCCCCAAACTACAGGATTTTTGGACATCTTGCTCAGTTCTATGTGAAAGAAAAAGCCTTCCAACTCTCACACAGGGGTGGCTGTTGTGTGATTTCAAGTCATTTCTGCCTTATGATGGTGCTACAGCAAACTTATCACAGGGTTTTCTTGGCGGAATTTATTCAGAGGGGGTTTTCCATTTCCTTCCACTGAGGCTGAGAGGGTGTGAGTTGCCATAGGTCTCCCAGTAGGTTTCCACGGCTAAGCAGGAATTTGGACCCTGGTCTCTCACCAACCACTACACTACACCGGCTCTCTTCAAATAGGAGAAATCCCACAAAATAAGGGACACCTGGCCATTACCGCACTGGCATACCCTATCCCGGGGACCATAAATTTGATATCAAATATGCCCACCATGCCAGAGAGGTTGCCCAGGTGGGCACGTAGGCAAAGAGGTCAAACAACTGAAACCAGGTCAAGACCAGAAAAATCCCCAGTCACATAGCCCAAGGAGACCTCAGGCGATACACATCCCCATAAACAAAGGGTCCGCAGCCAAGAGCGGCCAACTTGAGGGGATTAGCGTGTTTTCCCCAGGCTGAGCACCTTTGACTCTGGAAAATCCTAGAAGGTGAGGTCCATCTAGATAAACCAATGGTGAAACCCTGCACGACCACGACCCTACACACCAGCAACCCAGCATAAACCGATCACGCAAACGACCAAGCTGCCGTTATTTGGCATTCCTTCCTTTGTCGTGGCCATCGTTCTTCCTGGGAGAGGGCCTGCTCTCGGGGTACCTTCTGCCCTATAAGTAGTCCCAGTTTTTAAGGGTCTCTTCGGAGAGCTCCCCGCCACGCTAGCAGACCGGTGCTCTGTTAGTTGAGTGATCCCCTCAGCCGTCTCTTCGCTGAGCTCCGTCCTTCTCGCCGCTTCCCGGACTGAAGACTTCAGGATAGGTGCGGTATCACCTATTCTACATTTCCTTTGCTATATCCCCTATCCGTTTTTCACCTCTTTTCCTTCTCAGTAGGCCTTGTGTGTGTGAGTGAGTGAGTGCGTTGGTGTGTGGTGCTATATTCATTTAACAAAATTCATTTATTTGATATGTTTGTCTGGCTTTTTGCTTGGCCTGACCACGTAAAGTTGAGTAAAAGATCCTGCTGGGTTACCGTGCCCCTCGTTTTGCTAATGCCAGTGCTCCGCTGATTTCCCCAACCTTTATAACTTGGAGCGAACCAAGGTGTCCCCCACGGGAGCCCCAGAAGTCAGGGTAACGTGGCAATCCCCAACATGAACAATTTTCCCTTTAATAGCCGCATAGGTATAGGTAATTTCAGCAGGTGTTGCTTGTCACACAAGCAGGTCATAAGCAACACCTGCTGAAATTTCCTTATCTGCAGAACCATTAAAGTTACAAGAGCTGTGTCTAGTTTCCAGTCCAGCAGCTCGAGACAAGGGCCATTTTCACACCCTGCAATGGACCGGAATTCTCACTGAGGTCAGGAAACACCCCCAGATTAAGCCACTAAGCGTAAAATCCCCTCTACCCAATCAGGTGTCTAGATAAACCTTACAAATATCAGATTTATTCCAGCAGGAGCTGGGGGAGGGAGCACTCTCCACTTTTTCTGGATGGAGGAAGCAGGTTGACACGGACTCATACCTTTGGTCCACTTAACTCAATATTGACAGCTCTGATTGGCAGCAGCTGCAGCGGAATGCGAGGCCGGCTCAGGCAGGATTTTTTTCAGACCCCTTCCTGGAGACCCTGGGTCTTTTTTCTGGGTGGTCTCCCAGGCAGGGACTAAACCAAGCCTGATTGTGCTGAGTTATCTGAGAGAGAAATCATGATGATGATGATGACCATATTATTGCAGAAATTCAGCAGGATCAGGCAAGGAAGATGACAATGATGGTGATGATAGCAGAATAATAATAATAATAATAATAATAATAATAATAATAATAATAATAAGTTTAAACAACTATAACTAAATAAACATAATAATAATAATAATAATAATATACTAATAGATAATAATAATAATAAAAACAATAGTTTAAACAACTATAACAAAATAAACATAATAATAATATAGTAATAGATAATAATAATAAACAATAGTTTAAACAACTGTAACTAATAATAATAATAGATTAATAGATTGTTGTTGTTGTTGTTATTGTTACTATTAATTTTATTTATTACCCACCTTTTCCCAAGGCTTGAGGGCTTTTCCCAAGGCTTGAGGGAGGATACAGAATATACAGAATATAGAACTAAAAATCATAATTAAGATACACTAAAACACAGAATGATTAATACAATATACTATGATTAAAATATACCATTATTAAAAGTACAATTAAAGTACAGTTAAAAATGCAATTAAAAGTACAATTAAAAGCAATTAAAAATGCAATTAAAAATAGACTGGGTAGGCCTTATTATTCCATATCCCAACATTTCTCCAGTTTGGGATTCAAAGAAGCCCACAACAGTTAAAACTCCGGAGTTAAAAAATTCACAGTGTATACAAAAATTAAAAAGCAAATAGACTATCGAATACATAAATACCAGTTTTATTTAATGGTAGCATAAGATGAGGGATATTAATCAATTTTTCCTTTTCGTTACAGTAGGTTTGGGGGAGGATTATGGTTTCTTTGTGTGCTAGTCTAGTGCAGTACAGTTAAACCTTGTTGAGCGTAAGAGATGTGTCTTTAATAACGGGCTCTGTTACTATGTTTTTGTTTTAGTCTAGCTTGATCTAGTTTAGTTTTTGTCCTTGTTATACCTGGTTAATGTTTGTTTGCATATGGTTTGCTTCTTTTCTTTTGTTTCTATTTTTTTTTCCTGTGGTGATGGATTGCTTTGATTATATCTTCTGTTAAAACTAATAAACACTAAATCCTTTTTTTAAAAAATAAAACTATAGTTATCCCTCCACATTTGCTAGGGTTAGGGGCACAGGGCCCCCAGGAAAGTGGAAAAACCATGAATAACTCTAAGCCCTCCCAAACCACATTTAGCACACAAAAAAGTACATTCACCCTATTCACCCCGCTGTGGATTCCTTTGGGGCACCGGGGTTCCTTCCCAAGGCAGAAGTGGGGGGCTGGTGGGGCGTAAACTGCCACCCCCACGGCTGCCGCACACCACTTTTAATAGGGACTTAACAAGCCTCGTTTGCAGTTTCTCCGTCTCACGAGGCTTGCAGTCCCTATTAAAAATGGCCCAGGGAGGCAGCAGAGGCAGCAGCAAATAATCCGTGAATAATCAAATCTGCAAAAGTGACACCCGCAAATGTGGAGGGCTGACTGTAGTTAAAAACACAAACCAATACAAATCCAGAATAGAAAAATATGGCGTGCTGTAGAAAGTCCTTTTCCCTCTTAAAAAAAGTTCTCCAGTGCCCGTGGAAGCAAGATCTCCACCAGCCCACAGAGGATAGCAAAGAGGGTACTAGTCTAAACTCTTTGGGAAGGAAGTTCCAGAGCTTGGGAGCAGCCACTGAGAAGACTAAGTCTCCCATGTTCCCAACAGATATACCCGTCAGGGTGGTGGGACAGAGAGAAGGGCTTCCCCAGCAGAGCTCAAAGCACGGGCAGCCTCAAAAGGAGAGTATGGTCCTTCGAATAAGCAAATGAAAGGAGATTAGGAGCATAGAGGCGTGAGACCCTTACACTGACTCAGACTCTTGGGGGCATATCACCATAGCCCTAAGGCAAACCTAATAGGAGTTTTTGTGTGGGCTGAGAGTGTGTGTACACCCAGTCACCCAGTGGGTTTCCATAGCTGAGCAGGGGATCAAACCCTGGTCTCCAGGCTCAGAACCCAATGCTCAAACCACCAGACTATGGCCATTTCTGCACGAGACTGTTATAGCGCTATGATTCCACTTTCGACATCCTATGGAATCCTGGGCTTTGCAGTTTCAAAACTGCAAACCCCAGGATTCCATAGGATGTCGAAAGTGGAATCATAGCGCTACAACAGCCTCATGTGGAAATGGCTTTGGTCCCACCTAAAGTAGATCCATTGCATCCATTGCTAAATGGTAAGTCAACACACAAATAAGTATAACTTTGGTCAGACCTTATTTGGAATACTGTGCCCACTACTGGGCACCCCAATTCAAGAAGGATATCAACAAACTGGAATGTGTCCAGACGAGGGAGATCAAAATGGTAAAAGGGCTGGAAACCACCAAGCCCTATGAGGAGTGGCCTAAGGAGCTGTGTAGGTTTAACCTGGAGAAAAGAAGGTGAAGAGGCAACATGATCACTATGTTTAAATATTTGGAAGGATGTCATGTGGAAGATGGGCCTAGCTTGTTTTCTGCTGCTCCAAAGACTAGGACACGGAGCAATTGATTCAAACTTCAGGAAAAGAGGCAAACATTAGGAAGAATTTTCTGATGGCAAGAGCAGCTTGACAGTGGAATATGCTGCTTCTTGGGACTGTGCCGGAGTCTCCTTCTCTGGAGGTTTTTTTTAAGAGAGGCCGGGTGGCCATTTGTCAGGAGTGCTTTGATTGTGTCTTCCTCCTTGGCAGAATGGAGTTGGACTGGATTGCCCCAGGGGTCTCTCCCACCCCTACGATTCTATGAGCCCATTGAATGATTCTGTTCCTACCAGAAATAGGGACTGGTTTGAGGCATAAGTCTTTTTATACAAGTTGTTACAGAACATAAAGCAAAGAGTATCTTGCTGGCTTGTTGCCAAGATAGGTACCTTGGCTAGTCCTTTTAAAGTTCCAGCTAAAACCCAGAGGAAATGGAGCACAAAGCTGACGTGGAAACCACCAGCCACTTCCGGCTTCTCCATGGGGATCTATCCAGTGGAGCTGGCGGGAGTGAGGGAGAGACTTGGGGGAGAGAATAACATGGCTGTAGCAATTGCCTGGAACACGAGGGCAACAGATGGGTGGGCCGATCATGAGCTACAGATAAGCTGGTACACTAAATCAGGTTTTTTGAGATTGCTTCTTTGTAAGATAACCAGTGTTGCAGCCACAATACCTGGATTAGGACAGGCTGCTGTTTGGGGTTCTTCTAAGACTCTTTTTGGACAGTTTTTTTTTAATTGCTATCCTAAGACAGCGTGTTAGAGAGTCAACTGCTGGCTAAGCCAATCTGTTACATGGATAACAGACATCTGCCCAAATTGTGTTGAAAGATCACGGAAACTATAATAGATAGTTCAGGGGCCCTTTCACACTACACAATTCTAGCACTATGATTTTATTTTAACTGGCATGGTTCCATCCCATAGAATCCTGGGATTAATAAAATAAAGAAAATAGTGTATCTTATGTACGATGAGATTTGAAAGAGGAATGCAAGTGGATCCAACATTATCCACTTGGATAGTGTGAACCAGTTGTGCCCGTTCCTAAAGATACCTGATCTGGCCTCAGTGATATATGCTGGATGCCCTTTTTGCAAGACATTTTCCATGCGAAAGAGGGCCTGGAGCGTTGCGCGATTGTGAGGAGCGATCTGCACGACACACTCACGATCGCACGATGCTCCAGAGGCCAGCAGGCACTGATCGTGCACCTTTTCATTTTTGGCTAGAAGCCGAAAATGGTGTGCGATCGCGCATTGCTCCTGGGCCCCGTGCGCACCACGTTACCTGGCGTGCGGAGTCTCTGGAGCCGTGCCGGTCGTGCTTCCTGCCCCAGCGCAGCCTGGGAAACTCCCAGGCTGTGCTGTGGAAGCAAGAGGCGGGTCTCTCGTGCGAGTAGGCAGCTCGCGTGGAGCCGACAGACCCTGGACGCAAGAGTCTCTCGTCGGAGGCTGCTCACATAATCCGCTCACCCCAGCGCTGGAAGACGGTAAGGTGTGGAAAGGGCCTTAGTTTGGACTACTGTAACACACCCCACATGGGACTGCCCTTGGAAACTGTTTGGAAACTTCAGTTGGAACACAGAGCTGCAGCCAGAGTGCTAACTGGGGCTGGTTACAGGGGTCGTAAACTTTCCTGTTACAACAGTTCCACACGCTGCCGATTTCTTTCCGGGCACAATTCCAAGTGCTGATTGTAACCTATAAATCCCGATATGGATCAAGTGCAGGGTTTCTGAAAGACTTTCTCCCCCAAATAGAAGCCTGCTGGATCCTTAGATCCACAAGAGACGCCCTTCTCTTGGTCCCACCACCTTCATAGGAATGGTTGGTGGTAACACGAGGGAGGGCCTTCTCGGTAGCTGCCCCTAGACTTTGGAACTCCCTATCTAGCCGTGCCAGAACGGCCCCTTTCTTGTTCTTCTCCCATGAGCAGGCCAAAACTATTTTTATTCAGGCAGGCTTTTAGAACTGAAAAAGGGTTGTAATTGCTATACTGCCTTAAATTGTACTTTTTATTGCTCTTAAAATCTCGTAGAGTATATGTTTTTAACAGGGTTAATAATTGGATTTGATATCAATGTTAACTCATTTTGTGTTTTCAATTGTAATGCTTGTAATGTGTAAACTACCTTGAATCTGTCATGAGAAAAAGGTAGGATATAAATAAAGATGATGATGATAAGGACAACACCCAAACAGTTTCAGTACATTGGAAAGTTCCTTTAAAGTTCAGACAGAAACCTGGAACGTATTCAGCAGCTCCCTCCCGTGGGCTGGAGTAGAGCCTTTTTATGGGTGTGTGTGCTGAAGTTTGATTTTGATTGTTATGTTGAAAATAATGTTATATTTTTAAAAGTGAACGGCGCTTTAAAATGATAACTTCTTTAATTGTGAGTTAACTTTCCCATCATCCCAAGTTTAACTCTATCTGTTTGTCGTAACTTGGCTTGGATCCTCTGTCTGGAAAAAAGGCAAGATATAAATTATTTATTTCATTTATGAACCAATTGAAATATTTTTCTCTCCTGCCCTTTATCATCTTTACCATCTTTTTCTTTTTTCTTTTCTCTTTACCATCAGATCTCAGGGTAGCAGTCAGATAGAACAATATTAACACTTTAAACAATTCCAGATTAAAATCAATGAATAATTTAAAAGAGATAAAAACGTATCCAACAACACAAGTTAAAAAAAAAATTAAAAGCCCTAAAAACACGTCGGTGAGTAAGTTGTTGTTGTTGTTGTTGTTTTTGCTAACTGTCGTCAAGTCAACTTTAGCCCGAATGAATGAAAGACGTCCATGTCACCTCGGCTTCAACCCCCCCCTCATTTCCGCGCTGCACTGTTATAGTGCTATTATCCCACTTTCAACATCCTGTGGAATTCTGGGGTTTGTAGTTTGCTGAGGCCAAAGGGCTCCCTAGTTGAGAATTCTCAATGGCCCTCCCTAAACTGCGAATCCCAGAATTCCATAGGATGATGGGAGTGGAATAAAAGCGCTATAACAGTGTAGTGCGGAAAGGCCCTAGGGCAGCTGGTCTTCTTTGATTGAGCCTACCCATCTGCAATGCAGTCTTCCTCATTTCCTACCGCCTTCTACCTTCCCAAGCATTATTGTCTCTTCGAGGATTCTCATCATACAGCCAAAGCACAACAGCCTCTGTGGAGTCATCTTGGCTTCCAGGGAGGGCTCAGGCTCGATTTGCTTTCGGATCCATTCATCTGTCTTTGTGGCAGTCCAGGTTTCTGCTGATCTCTCCTCCAGCCCCACATTTCAGAGAAGTGGATTCCCTTCCAATCAGCTTTCCCCCCTGCCCAGCTTTCACAACCCTACATAGAAATCAGAAATATGATGAATGGTTCTGACTTTGGTATGTAACGATATATCTTTACAGTTGAGGATCTTACTGAGTCCCTTTAGGGCTGCCTTTCCAAATCTTAGGCCATTTCCGCACTGGACTGTTATAGCGCTTTGATTCCACATTCCACATCCTACGGAATCCTGGGGTTTGCAATTCTGGGAGGGGCCATCGACGCCCTGATTTACAAGTCAGTCATGATACAGAAAATGCATACAGAGAAACTGGAAATAAACTGGCATGGACAATCCTGACTATGGTATTCAACAATATTCAGTGGAAAGTTAGTTAGGCCCCAAATAAATAACAAAAGGCCACGTCTTGCTGTGCTGCTGCAAGGAAACCGATGCTGGTGCCCACTGGGCCTCCACAGGGAGAGTATTGTGAAAGTGAGGTGCCACAGCCGACCTCTCCCAGGCACTGCCCCGTGTCCTCCCCTATCGTATTGCCTCCAGTGATGGGATGTTGAGAAGGGCCCCTCCTGCAGATCTCAGTCCTCGGGCAGGCACATAGATTTGTATGAGAATGAAAGACAGACTGGGTTTGTGAGCTTATATGATTGAGCCACGGTAGAAAGTCTTAGGGGGGAAAGAAAGCAAGGGGATGGGATAAGATTCCAGGCTCTGCCTGGAAGCTGAACAGTCATTGCTGTTCTACTTCAGCCTTTCTTTTTAACCTGCTATTAAGGAATTAATCCATTGGATGCAACATTAAGAAACATATTAATGGCTTGGTTTGGGGAATGTTACCAAAAGTGGCCAAGATTCTCCATCAGAGAGTCAGGAGGCAATCTTGCACTCAAGGAGTTACATGGCAGTTTGTGCCATGCTACCTGAATAGCAAATTATGATGCTGGACAGCTGCATGTGTGACAATGGCATGCTTGATGTGCATTTTCATGCACTGCTGTTTGCAGCATGCATGCAGATCCACGCATAACATGCATCTATGTGCAAAGCTGCTGCATGGGCAACCCCACTTCCACAGCCTTGAATGGAGTGGCCACTGTACATCAGACCCAAATGCCTAACTGCTTCTCCGGGGGAACTTACATCTGTGTTCCTTCAAGTTGTTTCCAACTTATGGTGACCCTAAGGTGAATCCATCACAGGGTTTTCTGGGGCTGAGAGTGTGTGACATGTCCAAGGTCATCCAGGGTTTCCATAACCAAGCAGGGAAGCGAACCCTGGTCTCCAGGATCATAGCCTAATGCTCAAACTGCTACTCTGCGCTGGCTCTCTCCAACTAAATTTAGTACAGTGTGTGCAAAATTAAAGTTTTACCCTAACCTTTGGGAGAGTTATAATCTTTTTCAGCCTTCTTGTAGACTTTTTTGGGGAGAAATGCAGAGTAAAAGGCAAGAAAAGATGTCTAATTCCTATAAAGGATATTTCACTGCTGGATGTGTATTTTCTTTAAATAATATTTATGGCAGTTGCATATTTCTGGGAGGAAGGGCAGTTTAGAAATATTTAAGCCATTAGTTAGACGCTGCCATTCAAGATGATCAATTTATCACCTTTGGGCCCTACTCTTCATCTGAGATTTACTCCCAAAATAGCTTTATAATTAGAAACCTCCAGACAATACCATACCCAAAGGATACATTAAAATCCATTGATTTAAAAAACGGGAATAATTGGTAATGCTAATGAGCAAGAAAATAATCAGAGAAATGGCTGGGTAAACTGATAAGTCTTTAATTGATGGTGGAAACACTGAGCCTATGGAGTCCAGCTAATAACCAATTATAATTAACAGAGACAAAGCACTGTATCCATAGAACCTATATTAAAGCCGGAATTAATGTTTGCAGAAATTCGGCAATGCTTCGGCTGTGAAATCCCCCTACTGTGAAATCGCCCCTAGTCCGAATCTGAATGCTTTAGACTTATTGGCCCCAGATGGGTCCTTTGATTATTTTTCAGGTGTCACTTTGGTTATCTTCTTAATTGCAAACCGTTCCTGTAATGTCATTATCTGTCAGATTCCAAACTGTGTCAGATGAAAATCCCCAATTATGGCTTGCCAGATCACAAATGCTGCCAGAAATCAGTGCGTGAAACACCCAAGGCTGAAATCAAACAATATTGGAAGTAAAGAAGACATTAGAACATTAATGCTGGCATCCCACTGGTGACACATGCAGGCATACATTGCAATACACGTCACATAAAAGATGGAGCAAGCTTGCTCTGGAGACTAGGGTCATTTCTGCACTAGACTGTTATTGTGCTATTATTCCACTTTCAACACCCTTTGGAATCCTGGTGTTTGCAGTCTAGGGAGAGGCCTCAAAGGCCATCCTCAAAGGTCCCTCCTTAAACTGCAAACCCCAGGATTCTATAGGATGTTGGAAGTGGAACAAGAGCACTATAACAGTCTGGTGTGGAAATGGCGTAGGACACAAACCGATAGTTTCAAATGACAAGAAAAGCGATTCCACCTTTAAGAAGGACTTCTTTACTGTAAGAATTGTTTGATGGTGGAGTAGAATACCTTGTGGTGGGGGGAGTTCTTTCCCTGGAGAACTTTAAACAAAGGCTGGATGGGCATGTCTCAAGAGTGCTTTAGCCGTGCACCCCTGGATGGCCAGACGTTGGAATAGATGGCCTCTTCCAGCTATGTTTCTATAGTGCATAACCATTAATGCGTAATGTTCACACCCAGTTTTTGGGAGCATAAGCAGAGTTGTGCATTTGGGACTGTAGCATGTGGGGTAACACATTAAATACACTGGATAGCAGTGCTGTAGCTAGAGCTTTTGCCAGCCGGGAGCGATCCCTGAGCTTGCCCCCCTCTCAGGGGAGGGAGGACCTATCTATGTGCACATGGACCTATCCAAAATAACAAATAAAAACTGCTCGATTGGCATTGGGTGATTGGGCTCTGGGCGTACGCACTCAGAGGGGGCACTCTGCATGTGCTCAGAGACACGCCAGCATTCCTGCAGTGACAAGCGTCCTTGGAGTGTTGGATGGGCTGGGCTCATCCTGGTCTTGGAGTGGCATTGGGGGGGGAAGGTGGGCACCTCTCCACACCTCCTCGACGCCCCTCCTCTCCTCTCCTCTCCTCTCCTCTCCTCTCCTCTCCTCTCCTCTCCTCTCCTCTCCTCTCCTCTCCTCCTTTTCTCCTTCCCTCCTTCTCTGCCCGACCTGGAAGTCTGCCGGTGTCAGCGCTGCTGCTTTGGCCAAAACAGGTTTGACTCCAGATTGAGAGAGAGAGGAGGGGAAGGGAGGAGGGACGGAAAGGAGAACCCCCTTCCCCGGGGTGGCATACCCCTCCAGCAGACCTCTCCGGGAGGCTCCAGGGCCAATCTAGTCGCCGGACATCTGCCAGCGTGTGAAGGATGGTGCGGCGCTGCCCCCAAAAACATGCCACCTGGGGCACTCTACCCCCCCCCCCCAGTACGCCACTGCCAGATAGCATATGAATATGCTTTGCCTGTGCACATTACACATTGCAATTGTGCAAAGGGTTGTCGATGGTGTGCCTCGACTATTGATCCACATACGCTGCCACTGCCCTGGCCTCGGAGGGAGAGGAGAAGAGGCAGGCACAGCTCCATCACGGCTGGGCCCAGAAGCAGATGAAAGAGTAAATTATCTGCTGGACATAATCCCTTTCTCCACTGCCATTCCCTTTTCGTTAGGTTTCTCATCTTATGGAGATGCTAAGCCTGAGGGCAGGAAACTGTCAAAATAACAGTTTGTAAGCCTTTTTGGTTGAAGGGAGAAGTACAAATACATTGTGCTACGTTGATGTTTCATGTAGGGCTTGCGTAAAGGAACTCTGCTGGTGGATATTGATTCTACACTGAAGTGATGGAGTATCGCAGCCAAAATACTTGAAGAATATTCAGAGAGCGTTGGCCTCAGTTGTACACACTCACTACCGAGACCACCAGAGAGAATACTGAGGGGCAGATCCTGGTGGCGTCCTACACATGGATCAGTTGCCCTACGGAAGAACTTGGATATTTTTCCGCTGAGATGGAACAGCCACATTCTGCTCCAAGTTGCAGAAGCAGAGTTTTACATGGAGTATTTGCACATGGGTGCACACTGAACATGGGCTCACATGGACATTTGGTTTTGGATTCAGTTGCAAAGACCCAGAAGCCACACCTGCAAGTCCCAGTCCTGCACCTGCAGTCAAGAGATTGCAAAGAATCACCAGAGAGAAAGAAGAGCTGCCCTGATGCCACCAGCAACCATCTGACTTCATCAAAGGAGAAAGGAGGGAGTTGTTTTGAGTGCTGAAGCATGTCACTCTTGCACACTGCATGACACGGAAAGGATCTTAGATGTTCACCAGCTCACCTCTCTCTCCTAGGGCGAAGCGTTCATCTGACCCTTCCACCTTGGAGAGAAAGCCTTGGTCCTTCTCTTCCAACGTCTACATCTTTGCTCCAACACTGCCACCTACACACCACTGTTGGTACCGCACTACCTACAAGGATGCACGGCTGGCTAGGCAGAAACAGCACCAGGAAAACAAAGGCCCAGTTTCGAAGCCACCTGGTCCTCCCTAAAGGCCGGATGAGCACCTCCTGAAGCTGAGACCTTACATGGCGCTCGATTAGTACCAATCTACATTCATGAAGTTAAGCGGTGGTTTCACTGCACATCCCTTAGAATCATAGGACATTTCCGCCCTACACTGTTACATTGCTCTTATTCCACTTTCGACCTCCTGTGGAATCCTGGGGTTTGCAATTTAGGGAGGGGCCTTGAGAATTCTCAGCCAAAGAGCTCTTTGGCCTCAGGAAACTATAAACCCCAGAATTCCACAGGAGGTTCAAAGTGAAATAATAGCACCATAACAGTGTAGGGCGGAAATGGGCCATAGAATCATTGAGTTCAAACAAACCACAAGAGCCATCCAATGCCAGGCAGGAACCTACATCAAAGCACTCCCAACAGATGGCCATCCAGCCTCTGTTCAAAAACCTCCAAAGAAAGAGACTTCATCACACGCCCAGGCAGCAGTGGATTCCAATATCTAACTGTTTTTACCCTCAGGAATTTTGTCCTAATGTTTAGGTGGAATCTCTTGTCTTGGAGTTTGAATCCACTGCTCCATAACCTAGGCCATTTCCACACTAGACTGTTACAGCGCTATTATTCCACTTGCAACATCCTATGGAATCCTGGGGTTTGCAGTTTCGGGAGGGGCCGGTTGATATCCTTTCAAATACTTAAATATGGCTATTATGTCCCTTCTTCACCTTCTCTTCTGCAGACTAAAGATCCCAGCTCCCTAAGCCGCTCCTCATAGGGCTTCATAGTTTCCAGGTCTTTCAACATTTTGGTTCCTCTCCTCTGGATACATTCCAGCTTGTCAATATCCTTCTGCTGAATACAGCACTGTGCAACCAACTGTGTATCTATGCATGTCCAATGGTTGTTTCTGCAGTCCCAATGAATGTGACAGGCACTACAGAATACTTACGCACTATCCAAGAATGTGCAATGCACATGTGCCAGTGACAGCTATACAATTCCACTTTGCAGTTGTGAACTGAATATAGAAGGCCATGGCCAAAAAAAGCACGACAGGATGTGCATGAAAAATTCTGTGTGAGTAAAACACTAAAAGGATGGCAGCCCAAAAGGAGCTGCGCATTTTAACAAGACAGTGAGCACACGAGGATTTCCCTTTCAGTTCATTTTTATTCTGAGGGAGAAGGAAAGATGGTATGCAAAGGAAAAGGAGACAGCAGTCACAGAAAGGTATGTCTCTTCAGTTACTGGGAAGCTCTCAGAGCAGAGGAGGGGAACTGCGGCCCATGAGCCATTTGCAGACCCAAGGACCACTTCTAGAGCCTATGAAGCTTGTTGGTAACCCCCAGAAGACATCTAAACACCGTCCCCCTTTTAAAACCAACCTTCCTCCCTTCCTCCCTTCCTCCCTCCCTTCTTCCTTCCTCTCTCTCTCTCTCTCTCTCTCTCTCTCTCTCTCTCTCTCTCTCTCTCTCTCTCTCTTTCTTTCTTTCTTTCTTTCTTTCTTTCTTTCGTCCTTCCTTCCTTCCTTCCTTCCTTCCTTGCTTCCTAATCCTTCTTTCAAATGCTTACACACATTGGAGGATGTAAGTGAAGGTAGGTGGATTTTACAGCAACCAGTATGGTGTATCGTTTGAGCACCAAACTACAGTACTGAAGGCCAGGGTTCAAATACCTGCTCAGTCATGGAAAACCCCTGGTTGACTCTGGGCAGGTCCGTTCTCTCGGCCTCAGAGAAAGACACAGGCAAGGCAACCTCCAACAAATCTGGTCAAGAACCCCTTAGGGTCGCCATAAGTTGGAAACAACTTGAAGGCACACAACAACAAACCACCCAATCTGCCCCAAAATGTACTTTCTTGGCCCCAAGCTGGCCAAAAACGGTGATCAGAAGTGACGTTACAGCTGAGATGCCACACAGTGCTTGCCTCCTGTCAATCCACGTTCACGTAGGCTCATGCTCTGCTCTCCATTTTATCCCTACAGCTATCCTGTGAGGTAGAGAAGCCCAGCGGCATGGGAGTTTGAGCCTTAGCTCTCCCTCTCCGCCCTCAGAGTCCCTCCATCTTCCATCTCCCCCCGCAGCCAGGCTCCTACATCTTACTTGTGAGGGGTACTGACCTATTCCCACAGGGGTGGTGCTGTGCCCCCTTCTGCTGAATGCCAGCATTGTGCAACCAACGATGTAGCTGCCCAAACGCCTGCTGGTTGTCCCCTGGTGTTAAGCACCGACACTGAGACCATCTAGGAATGTGCAACTGCATGGATGGAACCCAGTTGGTTAGTTCTGGCTAGAGTGTGCTGCAGAAAATAGAGATCGAGACCCACGGAGTGGAAATTCTAAGTTTATTCAGCCGGCTGGGTCTCGGTGGAATCGCTTCCAAAGACCGAGAGCCCCGCCTCCATAAATTCACAACGATTTATACATTCTTTGGTACAGTGTTATCATGTACGTTTCTGGCACCGGATGCGTTGCATAAATCTAATTGGATACTCTACATACTGCAATAGACAATAGCCCATTCTGTGACTGCACATTCTTGATGTTGCAAGTAAAAATTCTACATTACTTTGTTCCTCTTTCCACATTCTTCCTCAAGTGGACCCATGGAATTAGTCCCTGAATCACGAGTCAACAGGTGTGGAAATCCCACTGAGCCCTATCTGGCTCAGATCCAGGCTCTCCCTTTAGGAGCTGTCCCAGGCTCTGAGATTATCAGGAAAAGTCCTTCTCTTAAGCCATTTCCGCACGAGGCTGTTATAGCGCTATGATTCCACTTTCAACATCCCATGGAATCCTGGGGTTTGCAGCTTCGGGAGGGGCCGGTTGGCCCCTCCCGAAGCTGCAAACCCCAGGATTCCATGGGATGCTGAAAGTGGAATCATAGCGCTATAACAGCCTCGTGCGGAAATGGCCCTAGTCCCACCACCAATGCAAGCATGGTTGGTAGGGAAGCGAGGGAGGGCCTTCTTGGTGGTTGCCTGGAACTCCCTTGCTAGGAAGGCCAGAACAGCCCTAGCCTACCTGCAGCAGGCTAAAACCTTTTTATTCTGACAGATTTTTAAAACAGAATGCTTTCAAAGGATGAGGCAAGCTTGTTTTCTGCTGCTCCAAAAACTAGGACACTATGAAGCAAGGGCTTCAAAAGACAGGAAAAGAGGTTCCAGCTAAACATCAGGTAGAACTTCCTGACAGTAAGAGCGGTTCAGCAGTGGAAGATGCTGCTGCCTCAGTGGAGTGAGGTGGAGCCTCCTTCTTTGGAGGTGTTTGAGGAGAGGCTGGATGGCCATTTGCTGGGGTTGCTTTGATTGTGCGTAGCAGAAGGGGGTTGGACTGGGTGGTCCTTGGGGTCTCTTCTAACTTTAAGACTCTCTTTCAGAGACGGTGGGTCCTGGGTTGGTCATTGAGCCTCATATATTAATTGTCAACTGAAGCCCCTCAGAGCATGCCATTCAAGAAGTAAACATCAAGTCCAACAAAACCATGGGCTTCCATCCTGTTGGTGACACAGGCATGCTTGTTGGGTGAATAATTTGCCCTGGTCGAACAGCTTTATTCCACTGAGAACTGCAGTAGTGGAGTTGCACGCAGTTGTGTTGTTACCCTGACTTTTGGGGGTCCCCTGAGGAACACCTGGATTTTACTCAGATTAGGGAAATTAGCAGAGCACCACTTGGCAAAACGGAGGGCAGGGCAACACAGTAAGATCTTTTTATCCTATGTCTACAGGGTCAGACTGCATGAGAAAGAGAGAGAAGTCAAGTGTCCTTTTAAATGGTCTTTTATTTGGTAGAATTAGCAAAAATACTCTCACACACAGAGCATTCACTCACACAAGCACGCAAGGGCTACCGAGGTTGAGAGTCTTAAGAAAGAGAGAAATTGAGAGAACACAGTAAATATACTGCACCTGAACCTGAAGGCTGCTGTTTCGGGAAAACACAGGACAGCTTGTCAAACAAAGAGACAGAACGAACGAACGAACATACGAACGGGCCCCAGAAAGAAAAAGAGACAAAGTCCACCAATTATAGGGTAAAACTTCCGGGGGGGGGGAGCAGACCCTTTTCCTGGGAAAGGATAGAAACTGGATTATGCAGATGGACTTCAGCTTTGTAGTTCTTGCGACTTGTGATCGCTAACTTCAATCAGGAGACTCGTAGTCTCTCAAGGTGTCAAAATTAAGGTCGGCCCATTTGAAATGCATACACGTTCTTTCCGAGGTCTTCCTCTGGACACATGACGGGGCCTACTTGGTCCGACCTACACCAAGGAGGACGTCAGTCCTTTGGACCTAAATCCAGCTCCATGGGCATCAAAAGATTCTCTTTCCCCAGATAAGGTGTGTTGTTATTCAATGGACATCTCCCTTCTGCTGTCAGAAAATCGAGGCCATCCATCATGAGTTACAGTGTGTTGCACTTGGTGGTTGCACATTACGGTTGCGTATTGCATAATGGCACCCAGTCATTGACATGTGGTGTGCAACATTGCTGTTCTGCAAGGGGGTTGGAGAAGGGTGGTGTTGCATACAGCAGCAGGTGGATATTTATGCTCCACTAAGGAGATGTTGCATTGCAGTTTGCTGACACCAGGCAGCAAACTACCCTGGGCCAGACCTTTGCACGAGACCTAGGTAAAGTCTTTCAAATTCTACTGGTCAAAAGTTACCTCATTATCACCAGACAGTACAGTGTTGAGAACCTTTAAAATGGAGAATTCCAAATAAGACTCCCTGTTTCTTTTCTATTCAATGCACTGTGTGGAAAACCTATTTTCCAACAAAAAGAAAAGTTTTCTCTTTTGTGTTAGATTTGGGGTTGGTTATTAGAAAATAATATACTCTATGTGGGGACAGAAATCTTATTTAGGGGGTGGTAGTGCCCCATTTTGCCACCCCTCCTGCTACACTTCTGCACGGATGTCTCAGCTCTGGTTTTCCTGCATTGGGGGTGAGACTAGATGGCCCTTGGGATCCCTATGACTCTCTGGCTCTATTTCTCTCAAAGCAGGAACTAGATTTCAAGGACAGAGCTGGAGCTGGAGCTGGGCTCACCTCTGTCCTGCCAACTCCACTCCAGATCTGTTTAGCTCTTCTATAACATCAGCCTTGAGGAAAGGGCAGTTCCAAAGGGCAAGCCAGGCCACTTCCGCACTGTGCAGTGCAGAAAGACCCCCGTTCCCCTGTTCTATTTACACGCATCTGGCCACTAGGTGTCATCACACCAGTTTTCAGAATTCCAGAAAGGAGATAGTAGGTGAATTTTGCAACGCATATTGCATGAAGATCGAAACAGGACCTAAATGCACAAAAGGCTCCAGATCCTGTCTGATTCTGGAAGCTAAGTAAGGTCAGCTCTTGTCAGTATTTGGATGGGTGACTGGCAACAACTCCCAGGTGCTGTTAGGCTCTATTTCAGAGGAAGGAACTGGCAAAACCACCTCTAAGGGTTCCTTGCTCAAGGCCATTTCCACACTACACTGTTTATAGTGCCATTATTCCCCTTTAAACATCTGCTTTCTGGGGTTTGTAATTTACTGAGGCCAAAGAGCTCTCTAGCTGAGAATCCTAAACGCCCCTCCCGAAACTCCAAACCCCAGGATTCCACAGGCTGTTGAAAGTGGAATAACGGCACTATAACAGTGTAGTGAGGAAATGGCCTAAGAAAACCCCATGAAAAATTCATGGGGTCATCATAAATTGGCAGGGAACTTGAAGGCAGGCACACATGCACACACAAAGGCGGAAGCAAGATTATTGGGATGGCAGAACGCACTTTGCAAATGTGATTTCTCCCTTTGCTGTCCAAAGACCTTGGGCAAAGTAAGAGCTACCTAGTCCCATCCTAGTAGTTCTCCGGAAAAGATTCCCAAACTTTCTCTTGTAGAAAAGTGACGGGGAGGCCATTCTCACTTCTAAGCAGCTGCCTTCTGTTTAACTAAGTAGGAAGAGAAACTGGAGGGTGGAGGAAAAGACACAAAGATGGCACCTTCACAAAAATGTACAGACTTAGGGCCTTTCTGCCCTACAGTGTTACAGTGCTATCATTCCACTTTCAGCGTCCTGTGGAGTTCTGGGGTTTGTGGTTTCCTGAGGGCCAAGAGCTCCCTGGCTGAGAATTCTAAAGGCCCCTCCCTAAAGTCCAAACCCCAGGGTTCGGTAGGTGTAGGATGCTGAAAGTGGAATAATGGTGCTATAACAGTGGAGTGCAGAAAGGCCCTAAGCTGGCTCCTCCTTTTCCTTCCAGAGCGTGCAGGCCCTGGCCACCAGACAAGAGGCTTGCAGATTCCCGTCTAGCACCATGGCCAAACCTGAATAGCTCGCCAATGCATGGAAAGGATTATTTCGGGGCTAATTGGCCCTGTTAGATTAGTTCAAGGTTGGGGACTCAGACCGGGTGAGTAAACTTCCCTGTCAGTTTCCCTTTCTTACACTGTCCACCTAGCTATTAGGATGGGAGATGAGTCATGCCTGCATATTTGGATTTCTTCTCATAGCATCATAAGACATTTCTGCACTACACTCTTATAGGGCGATGATGCCACTTTCAACATCCTCTGGAATCCTGGGGTTTGCAGTTTCGGGAGGGGCCGGCTGGCCCCTCCCGAAACTGCAAACCCCAGGATTCCAGAGGATGTTGAAAGTGGCATCATCGCCCTATAAGAGTGTAGTGCGGAAATGGCCACAGAGTTGGAAAAGACCACGAAGGCCATCCAGTCCAACCCCCTTTAGCCATGCAGGAATATTGCTACCAGTTACCGAACATTTCAGCCTCCCTGGACATACAGTAGAGGACTCAAAGTTCACAATCCTTGAACAAGGAACCTTCAAAGAAAAAGAGAGAAACAGCTGAACTGAATTATATTGATAAATTCCAATCTGTTATCAAAGGAATCAACTAAGACAGTGGCTTCATGGCACGCTACATTTATTCATCCAAGAGTACTCACTACTGCACGTACAACAAAAATAATCTTCTCATAGGATTTTGAACTCAGGGAAACTGACTTTTGGTAAGCAGATTGATTGCTTTCACACATCCACACTAACTGACCGTCGCGAAGACCTGTATCGCCTTACAGCAGCCCCTTGAAAATTATGGACAAGGGTCATGATTTGCTAACTCCCACAACTGTCTAAATATGCTTTAGATCTTGAGGCCTGGCTACCACTCACTACTGCTCTGAAGAAGTAGATTTATGTCCATGAAAATAATAACCAGTTAAAGGTGCAGTCCCATTCCTCCCCCCCGCCTTCTCTCCCTCCCTTCTGCCTTTTTTATTACCTTTTAAAAGTAATGCATTAGTTGTCACTTTAGAAAACTAACTGCCTGGCATTACTTAGTGCCCCAGTGTGGATTGTAGCACATCAAATTACGTCTGGGATCCTTTTAATTTCCCATACCTGTGCAATTCTACCTTTGAGGCTATTGTGCAAGGAATGTATTCAGCTCATGATTGCATAAGTGGAGTTCCACAAGTTCACAAATAAATGCATCTGGTAGGAACTCAGACCTGAACTCCCCCTAGAAGCCAAATGGACTAAACTGAAGCTGTCATACTTTGGACATATCGTGAGACCACAGGACTCATTGGAAAAGATGATAATGCTGAGGAAAGAGGAAGGCAACAGAAAAAGAAGGTCGTATTATAGGTGGGTAGACTCCATCAAAGAAGCCCCGCTCTGAGTTTGGAAGATGTGAACGAGGCTGGTGATGACCAGGTCTCTTGGAAATCAGCCTGGATCAGAAGCAATTTAATGTCGAGCAACAACAAAAACCATTTCACATGGGTTTAAATCCTGGTTGTTAGACTAGACTAGACTAGAGTAGAGCCATTGAATCAACACAATTTACCTGTGTGTTGATTCATCATTCAGAATGGATTCAATGGGTCTGCTCCAGTTGGAAGTAATCAACAGGATTCCAACCATGCGCGGAATGTTCTTGGATGGCGCCCAACTCTTCATCAGTGCCTGTGACATCCTGCTGGATCCATTGGGATTGTAGAAATGCTGAGTCCCCATGGCACAAGAAGACAAGACGCAACAGGCATACTCGGAAATACACGCCTGCTTCACAATATCGGTATTAGGCAGAAGGGTAGAATAGGTCAGCCATCATGGAAATATGCAAGTCTGTATCTATAAAAGTCCAAGTTTGTCTGTGAGTTTGTGAGTTTGTCTGTGTCAGGCAGGCGAAGACCTCATATGATTGGCTGGCTGTGAAGATTCTGTGGAATCCTGGGGTTGGCAGTTCAGAATTCTCAGCCAGAGAATAGACTGGTTGCTACGGAGACGAGGCCTAGCAGTCAGGAGAAGGCCAGTGTATTCCTTCAGAAACTGAACCTCTGTATGTTAATAATACAGATTGGATTCTGGATTATGGGGAAAAGTTACAAATACTAGACAAGGCAGATTGGGGAATTAGAGACGCAGGATCTCAAAGCTGTGTATTTCAACCACATCTAATTCCTAAGGTAAGATAAGGTAAGGTAATTCCTAAGGTATTTCTAACAAGTATTACTTATGAGAAAATAAAATCCCGGCCAACGCCAGGTATATACTCTAGTTTACAATATACAATATAGGATCTCAGCCAGTGTGCTACTTTCTATTAGTGCTAATCCCCCTTTTCACAAACAGACACACAGCTGTATAAACACACAACATCCAGAGACACAATTATTTTTAAAAAATAACAAAACAGACCCAAATCCTTCACAGTCCCTTGACTTTGTCCCCAAAGTAAAATTTAAAGGCAGTGAGTAAACATTATACTTTGAAAGCAAAAATGGAACATTATAGGTTACGACTTACTTTTAAAAGGTTGCTGTCCCCTTGCCACAAAAGTTACTTGCGAAAGGTTATGTTATTTGTATTGTCCTGTTTCCAAGCTCTGTAATGGAGAATGTGTATGGTGGAGGTTTTGATGACGTTGGCCATTTCCGCACGAGACTGTTATAGGGCTTTGATTCCACTTTCAACATCCTATGGAATCCTGGGGTTTGCAGTTTCGGGAGGGGCCGCCTGGCCCCTCCCGAAACTGCAAACCCCGGGATTCCATAGGATGTTGAAAGTGGAATCAAAGCGCTATAACAGTCTCGTGCGGAAATGGCCATTGACTTGAAGGAGCAAGTACTAGAGATTAAAGTCTTGGCGGAGCCCTTGTTCTTTGACGGTTGTGTTCTTTATTAGTGATGAACATGTTGATACAATTGGCAGTTGTGGTAACGGCACCTCTGGCGTAGATGGAATTAACTGTACATAGATGCGGGAAGTGACGTTGGCAGAAATCCTGCTGGTTTCTTAACACATGTGTAAGTTCCTCTAAGGGAGCAGATAGACTTTTTTTGTACAATGTGCAATGTCTCCATTCAGCCCAAAATTGTGGAAGTAGAGATGTGCATGCAGTATGTAATGCATATCTGTCTGTCCCTCCTTTGGCTGCACATTCTGTTGTGTAATGTCACCGTTTAACACAAGGTCTGCATGACACAATCAGCGCACCACTCCACAATGTGGGAATTGACACCCTGCGACCCTGCTGTAGAATCTCAGCCGTTATTGACTCCTGGGGCACATGTTCTTAATGGAGCAACGGGCAGGGGTGGTGCCGGTTTTGACTCAGATGACACGGGCAGGGTGGCTAAAGTACTGAATTTGTGGGCACCTGAAAGCTGGTTAATGGGAGGACTGCCACGTGTGTGGACAGAGCTATGTGTGGTTGCAACTCTCTCCACACGGAAGGGAGGTTGTAGGGATCAGCAGGAAGGAATTCCATACCCCTATTAGAATTTGTGGGGGACAGAGAGGGACAGAGTGAAAAATACAGCCATCTCATTCGTTTTGTCTGCTGCAGCCACACCTTACAACCTCACGACTGATATCAAGACATCTCCACAGATATGGACCTCAAACTGAATAAGTGAACGTTCTCATGCCAGAACTCAGTGAAAAATGGGGTACATGGAAAGGAGAGAAAGTGGGCTCTTCGGGAACCCTGGAACTGTTTTTAAGGTGGAGAGCTCAACCCTGTTATTAACGCCATTGTTATTAATTTTGACTACTTGTAGATAAGAACTTTGCCATCCATTATCACTAAAACACCCTGAAATATGAAGACTCTTACATGAACAATGTCTGCTTAGAGGTCCCGTCCATGCGTTCAGACAGCAGGCAGCTTTTGTTATTTTGGGGAGGATTCAACCACAACTGCTGTTTTAATCTTTCTCAGTGCTTGATCATTTGCTGCACTTCTGGTTGAGAATTCCCGAGGAGGCTCATCTACATAAGAGTCTTGGCGGTCCAGATTTGCCAGGTCCTTCTGGGGGTGGGGAGCTCAGCCCCTCCACAGCCTAGTCCTAGAGAGGCTTGAACCCCCTGTTCTGGGGTTCATGGGCCATTTCAGAACAGAATTAATGTTGCGTCCAGAGAGACACCCTTGAGTTGAACATCAGTGTCCTCCACAGGGGGCAAAGTCCTCTAGGTTCCTTCCCTGCCTCACAAGACGCTCGTGCAGCTCTGTCCAGGTGGTTCTTCCCTGGGAGGAGTTTCCGTCCTCACTTGCAGCCGCCTGTAGGGGAGGCAGAGCCGTCCTGAGCACGGGGGAGTTTCTGGGTTTTGTTCACTCAGCTGTGGAAAGAGCCAAGGAAGCTAGTCGGATACACGGGCCTAAACCTTACTGTTAATCCCAAGTAGAGTAGGAGAGACAAAAACCGGAGAGCATCCAATCAAATGCACAGGAAAAATGGGAGAGACATCTCCAACTGCTTAGTGGATGGATTCAGTCCACTGAGGGCTTGGAGAAATGTCTCCCTTTCTTCCCCTGTGGATCCAACTAGAGTAGAGCCATTGAATCAGTTGGATTTACCAGTGTGTTGACTCACCATTCAACAACTGAGTCAGGGGGTTGACTTTGGTTGCGTGAGCCAGTATGGTTGGGTGAGCCACTGGTTTGGCTGTTGGAGGAGAACTCCAGGAGACCAGAGTTCAAATCCTTGCTCAGCTATGAAAACCCACTTGAAGGTATGGAGACAACGTGAACATTCATAATATCAACATGAGCTGCCATGGCGTAGTAGTTTGATTTTTGGACTAGGTCTCCAAGAGATGAAGGTTCAAATCTTCCTCAGCCATGGAAACCCCCAGGTGACCCTGGGCAAGTCATGCTCTCTCAGCCAAAGAGGAAGGCAATGGAAGTTCTGCTCCAAATAAATCTCTTGCCAAGAAAGCCTTATGAGAGCATCATCATATGTTGGAATCAGGTTGAAGGCAGAGCCAGCATGCTGTCATGGTCTGAATGTTGGACTAGCACTTTTGGGGACCAGGGCTGGAATCCCCATTCAGCCATGGAAACCCTGTGAGTGATCTTGGGTAACTCACACTCTCACAGCCTCAAAGGAAGGCAGTGGCAAACCTCTCTGGCCAAGGAAACCCTAGGGGAGAACTTCCAGATGTTGGAGTCAACTTGAAAGCATACAACAACAACAACTGTGGTTGGGACTAAATGGAATTCCAGGCAGTGCATACAGGGCCTTCTCAGTGGCTGCTCCTTTCCATGGGAGATTAGGCAGGCCCCTTTCCATGTTGTCTTTCCATCAGCAGTCAAAGTCCTGTGTTTTTAAATTGTTTTTAATTTATCCCTGTTTCCATATGATTTGCTGATATTATTTGCCTTCCAGTTGATTCTAGCTTATAGCAACATTATCATGTTTTCCTTGGCAAGATTTATCACTCAGCGGGGGTCTACCATTGCCTTCCTCCGAGGCAGAGAGAGTGTGACTTGCCCAAGTGGGCTTCCATGGTTGAGTGGGGATTCAAACCCTCATCTCCTGCGTCTAGTGCAAGACTCAGACCAGTAAGTACACCCCACTGCCTTTCACAGGGTTTTCTTGGCAAGGTTTATTCCAAGGTTTGCCATTTGCCTTCCTCTGAGGCTGAGAGAGCATGACCTGCTCAAGGTCAGCCAGTGTGTTTCCAGGACTGAGCTGAGATTTGAAAGCTCATCTCCCAGGGTCCTAGTCCAACCCTCAAACCAATATATCATGGTGGCTCTTACATGTTCTGTTTTCCTAGTATACCCACTATAATTGTATTTTAAATAGAGGTTGGAAAGTAGAATGGTTGGACAAATTAGTACAGCTGTCCTTCCACATTCATGGAGGCTGGGGGAGCAGGAGCCCTGCAGAAGTAGAAAAACAGCAACTATCTATAGGCCCCCAAACCATATACAACACACAGAGAAAAAGTATAGTATGATCCACAGTTTCAACCCATCGTGGATTCAGATGAACAGAACACAATACCTTTGCGCTGTGGAGCAGACCAGTCAGCCAGTTCTGCTTTCAAGGCGGTGGAGTTCCTTCGCATGGCAGAAGTGGGCGGCTGGTGGGCTTGCCCCCACCTCTGATGCTGCCCTACACCATTTCTAATAGGGATCTACAAGCCTCGCCTCGTGTTTGCAGTCTCTTGCTGTCTCACAAGGTGCCATTTCCGCACTGCACTCTCATAGCGCAATTATTCCACTTTCAACATCCTCTGGAATCCTGGGGTTTGCAGTTTCGGGAGGGGCCAGCCGGCCCCTCCCGAAACTGCAAACCCCAGGATTCCAGAGGATGTTGAAAGCGGAATAATCACGCTATGAGAGTGTAGTGCGGAAATGGGCTGAGAATGCCAGGCGAGACTTATAAGTCCCTATTAAAGATGGCAGAGGGCAGCAACGGAGGCAGCAGCAAATAATCTACAAATAATCAAATCCATGAAGTTCTGCCTAACATTTAGGTGGACTCTCTTCTCCTGAAGTCATTGTTTCGTGCACTAGTTCCTGGAGCAGCAGAAAACAAGCCTGCCCCATCTTCCATGTGACATCTCTCCAAATATTTAACCATGGCTATCATGCCACCTCTTAACCTTCTCTTCTCCAGGTAAATATCCTCAACTCCCTAAGCTGTTCTCATAGTGCTTCACGGTTTTCAGCCCTTTGACCACTTCGGTTGCCCTCCTCCGGCCATGTTCCAGCTTGTCAATATCCCTCCTGAACTGTGGTGCACAGAAGCGGGGACAGTGTTCCAGGTGAGGTTTGACTGAAGCAGAATAGAGGGGTACCATAACTTCCCTTGACCTAGACACTACACTCCTATTGATGCAGCCCAGAATCACATTGGCTTTTTAAGCTGCTGCATCACACTGTTGACTCATGTTCAGCTTGTGGTCTGCTAGACACTTTTGTAAGTACTCATAAGGTATCCTGCTGTCAGTATTGATGGCTTGCAGCAAGGAAACTTTTCACTTGGTCAGTTTGTGTTTCCTGATGAGCAAAGACTATTGCAATAATGAGAATTTCCCAACCCCCAGGGACCAGGGCCTCTTTTCACCTGGATTGTGTCATCCTTCTTTTCTGCCTCCACTGGTTCGGCGTTCTTGCGTTTCCACTCTTTCCACCCTGGGAAGCCTTTGCTGAGCCTGGAGAATACAAGAGGGATTGGTGAGATGGAGATCTTTGGGTACGACTCCAGGAGAATAATTGTCGGAGGGAGGAGCACAGGGGCATTGCCGCCCAGTAAGAATTCTTATTGGGACAGGCTCTTCACTCCCTCCCTCCCTCCGCCCTCAGAGGTATATCTTGTGCGAACACAGCAAAGGGCATTCTCGGTTGCTGCTCCCTGGCTGTGATAGTCCTTTCCCAAAAGGGAAACCTATTCAGGGTAGCCTTAGCTGTATAGCAAAATACAACAAAATCCAAAATCTTCCAAACAGCGATGCCTTTATTGTTAGCCACTGTTGTGTCCTTTCAAGTCATTTCTGTCTTACGGCAACCCTGGGGTGAAACGATCACGGGGTTTTCTGGGGGCCGAGAGCGTGTGTCGCCCCCGAGGCCACCCAGTGAGTTTCCACCACTGAGCAATGACTCAACCCCTGCTCTCCAGGGTTGTAACCAAATCCTCAAACCATGACACCACACTGGGTCTCAGGCCAAGTCAAATGCACAAAATACATCAAGCAAGCTTTCAGAGCTCCACTGGGTTCTTCCCCAGGCAAAGATGATACAAAGAGAAGGGATGATGTTAGTCACAGGTCTACATTTTGTCTTAGGTGTTCTTCTGTTGTCAGTTAAGATGGGCTGGAGGGATCTCAGTGCCAGCGGAGACCATCTCCCTACTTGACCGTGTGGGAATTGGGAAGAAACTTACTGGGAGACCTTGGGCATGTCATGTACTATCATCCCCAAAAAACCCCATTATTTTCACCTTAAGTTTGCCATAAGTCAGAAGCAACTTGGAGGCACACAACAACAACAATTCCTGATGCTCATGGGATATTAATCAAACTCCTACGAGGTCTTAGAGAAGACCCTGCCAGGAGCATTCAGTTTGGAAGAGAGACTCACAGATACCTTCTCAGCCTAAAGGTTTAATCACAGGCCATTTCCGCACGACAGTCTTATAGCGCCATTTTCCCACTTGCAACATCCTATGGAATCCTGGGATTTGCAGTTTCAGGAGGGGCCGGCCAGCTGCAAAACTGCAAACCCCAGGATTCCATAGGACGTTGCAAGTGGAATCATAGCACTATAATAGTCTAGTGCGGAAACGGCCACAGAAGTGTCGACTTGGGAGGGATTCCAAGGGTCATCTAGACCAACCCGCTGCCAGGACAGGGATCTTTCTTTATTGGAAGCTTACCAGGACCAGTTCTTTATCATCCCAAAGACCAAGGCACAAAGAGCAGCCGCACAGGCCAAGGCAATGAAGACTCCAGCCAGGATCTTGAACAACTGGAGGTCAGAAAGTGCTGCAGGCAGACAGAAGAATGGATTATAAAGTTTGCTAAACTGCCTCAAATGGCCAAACTAATGTGGGTTTTAAAGGATAAGCCAAATTAATATTTCTTTTTGAAAGATTGGAAACTGTTTATGGACTTCTTGAGTAATCAAACGAAGCAATCATTTCTGGATGTGGTTATTAGTTGTTTGCTTAAGTGGAACTGTAATGGTTGAATATGATTTTTCTCTTTTTTCTTATTCTCTCTTTCTGGAGAGGCTGCAATTCTACTTGGAAACAAGGAGCACGCTCCATCCCTGCCATATTTCTGAGAGGAACGTCTGGAGTTTCTCAGTGGTGTTGCCTTCAGCCACATTGGAGGCCCAAGACAGCACATTATCATAGAATCATAGAAATGTAGAGTTGGAAGAGACCACAGGGGCCCTCCAGTCCAACCCCATTCTGCCATGCAGGAACACCCATCAAAGCATTCCCAACAGATGGCCATCCGGCCTCTGCTTAAAAACCTCCAAAGAAGGAGGAGACTCCACCACACTCCATGGAGGCAGCAGCATCTTCCACTGCCGGGCAGCCCTGGCTGTCAGGAAGTTCTTCCTGAGGTTCAGGTGGAATCTCCTTTCCTGCAGCTTGAATCCATTCCTCCTTGCCCTGGTCTCTGGAGCAGCAGAAAACAAGCCCTCTCCCTCCTCTACATGGCATCCCTTCAAACATGGATAGCCAGAAGGGTCTGCCCCAGCTCACTTGCAGTGGGGATGGTAAGGCTTGAACCTGGGATGTTCCCCATGGAGGGAACCTTTGTTGCCACTGAGCTACGACCAGCCCTTGCCTTGAGGTCTCTTAAATATTGCCCGCCTCCAGCCTTGGCAAGAAATAGCCAAGAATTTTAAAGAAGCTTATGCAGTTGGCCAGATCTGTTTAGGGGATAGGACTCAGCACCTTGGATGGCTCCTTTAAACTTCAGACTAAATCACAGAGTGGATTCACCATTTCTCTCTCTCTCTCTCTCCTCTCGTCCTATATCTGAATATCTCAGGATGACAATACAATTTAGGACAATAAATGACAACAACAACAATTTAAGAGGCTAAAATATATTAAAACATTTATCACTTAAAACCAGATGATTCAAAGCCAAAGAAAGCAACATAAAGTAACGCTGGCCCTAGCACATGTGCAAATTAGATAGAATTAACTGAGAGAGTTAATTCCTGCAATTACTATTAATGATTAAATTATTAACCCCCAAACATTTTCATTAAAAAGCCACGTTCTGAAAGAGTGGAAACAATTCTGGGCATTTGAGCAAGAAGAAATGTAACAATGCAATAATTTGTGGGTATGGTTACTAGTCATTCTAGCAAGATTGTTTATTTGAATCTGTGTTGGTAGAATAATATTTTTTATTTCTTCTTTTTAAAAAACTTTTCTCCTTCATTGCAGTTTGGGGGGGGGGGCAGAGCCCCTTTTATGTTTTAGTAGGTTAGTAGTCAGTAAGGTACTGTTTTAGTTAATGTTTAGTGTTTTTCGTTTACTATTTTAGTATTGTGTATTAATTCATGTTAAAAATGTTAGTTTGTGTTTGTGTTATTTTGTGTTAAGATTAATAAATACAAAAAAAAAAAAAAAGCCACATTCTGCCTTGGTGCCAGAACAACACCCTTGATGGCATCTGTTGGCCCTTTAAGGGGAACGTATTCCATAATTGGGTGCCGCAGAAGAGAAGGCGCTGTCTGGACCCATCTCGTCAACTCGGAAGCCGGAGGTTGCCCCTGAAAAAACATCTCCATCCTGCTGAGATTCCAAAGAGGGACACCCCCCCAACGAAAGCCTGTCCCTTTTTCCACAGCTACCACCTTGTCCCCATGAGTTCTATGTTGGAAGCAAAGAGGCATCCGTGCTTGTAGAAAGGGATTAGTGAGAGGGAATTCTGTTTAATAGTCCAATTCTGTTTTAATATATAATATTTATATGCTTTTAAATTGTATTGTTATTTTTTATACTTTTTTTTTATTAAAAACATGGAACATAAAATTCTTGAAAGTCAATACATCCATACATAACTATACTAAACAATTTCATAGATATAGGTAGATCTCTAAATTCGAAGCTTCGATATAATAAATATAGTCATTATTATATTACAATATTATAGTACCCATATTAAATACCATATATAATGTAATTTAACATTGTCTGGTGGACATGTCCAAAAGCTAGAAAATATTGGAAATACATTGTATTGTTATAAGCCACTCTGAGGCTCTGTGTGCGTTAGACAAAAAGCAGGATGCAAATAAAGACAAAAACAACAATTTTAGAGAGCGTTCCTGCCCCTTTGTTTCCCCTCTCTGTTTCTTTCTTTGAGCTATGGATTCAAGCCTTTTTGCTTCCCTCCTGCCTGCAGAGGTCACTTCCCTCTTCCCCCAGAAGATACAGAGGCCATTTCCACACTACACTGTTATACTGCTATTATTCCACTTTCAACCTCCTATGGAATCCTGGGGTGTGCAGTTTAGGGAGCGGCATTTAGGATTCTCAGCCACAGAGCTCTTGGGCCTCAGGAAACTACAAACCCCAGAATTCCACAGGAGGTTGGAAGTGGAATAATGGCACTATAAGGGTGCGGTGAGGAAACGGCCTTAGTCCTTTTGTCTCCCTTTGCCTGGGAAGGGAGCATCCGTGAGGTTCCTGCCTCCGGATGGCTTACATCCACCCACGAGAGCCAGCTTGTAGGGGCTCTTCTACTGAATTTTAGGCAATCTTCTTTTGTTTATCTCCTTTCCTATCCCAAGATGGGTCTCCTGAAACAAGACAGGTAAGTTTTCCCCTTTTTAACCTTTGTACATATTCTTTGTATTTCTGTCCTGTTTTCCACCACAGGCTCCTGTTGCACTGGCTACACTGCACTCTGCTTGGTAGAGATGCCAAATATTCCTGCTTTCTACTCACTCTCTGCACTGAAGTCAATGGCACTGGTCGCCTCACCAAACCGGTTGCCAACATGGCACACGTAGCTCCCCGAATCCCCTGCCGTGACGTCTCGAATCTCCACCCTCAGGCTGTTGTAGGACGAGAAGACGAGGAAGCGCCGGCCGGCTGTCGATCGGGAGCGATTGGTGCTGGCCACCAGCTGGCCTCCTCGGAACAAGGCCAGCCTGGAGCGTGGGTGGCTGTCGGCTTTGCAGGAAATGATGCCCACTTTCCCACTTTGGTTGTCCAGGTAGGCACTCAGGGAGGGGTTCTTGGGTGCGTCTGCAGGGATCAGAGGGCCAGAATTGGTGTGCTGGGTTAGACCGAGGTGAGAGTCTGCTTTGCTATATATTAAAGATACGCTTCTTCGAACTGTTATAAGCCACCCTGAGTTGTAGTTTGGGGAAAAGGCAGGATATGAAGAAGGGGGAGCCCATTGGGGAAATCTTCCCTTCTCCCCCAAATGGCTTTGAGTCTGGTTAAGGAAGAGCTGGCCCTGCAACAGTGGGCTCGAGGGTTATTGTGTCAGAGAGGTGGCAAATCTGCTTTGGATTATAGTCAGAACTATCTGAAGTGCTTTTTGGGGTGATTGAGTTCAGAAACGTGAATCATAGAACCATAGAAACATAGAGTTGGAAGAGACCAAAATGGCCATCAAGTCCAACCCCCTGCCATGCAGGAACAAACATTCAAAGAACCTCCAGCAAATGGCCATCCAGCCTCTATTTAAAAACCTCCAAAGAAGGAGACTCCACCACACTCTGAGGCAGCAGATTCCACTGTTAAAGGGCTCTGACGGTCAGGAAGTTCTTCCTGATGTTTAGGTGAAATCTCTTTTCCTGAAGTTTGAATCCATTGCCCCATGTCCCAGTTTCTGGAGCGGCACAAAACAAGCTTGCTCCGTCTTCAACATGGATAACAACTTGGATAACACCTTTAAGGTTCAGACTAAAAGATGGAGTGGATTCACCAAACCACGGACATCCGAACCACTGGCTGTCTCCACCCCACAATTCAGCATTACATTTTTGCCTCACTAGCCCCAGTCTCTGGGATCCCACCCCGGCCACAGGCCGGGCATACTGGGTGGGCTGAGCTATTCCCAATATGGACTGCACCTCCCAGCAGCTCTGGCCTGCATGGTCAACGGTGAGGAATGCTGGGAACTGTAGTTCCAAAAAACATCTGGAGAGCCGCCAGATTCCCACCCCCAGCCTCAGCACAGTTGCTAATCCCTGTTAGAGTCAGGTCCATTAAATTAAATATTGAACGGTAAGTCAACACTCATGTAAATCCCGTTGGTCCAATAGGTCTCCTCTAGCACAAGCCAGCAATGCCATCAAGGCCCTAAACCAAAGCAACACTCACAAAGCACGTTCAGGTTGACCAAGGGGGACGCCACACGTCCGACCGTGCCCTCCGCCCGGCATTGGTACGAGCCGGCATCGTCCCTGGTTACGCCATCCAGGAGGAGTGACGGATCAGGGCCATCTCGGATTTGCCTGCTGTTCTTATACCACGTGTAGTTCATTTCCCCAACAGCCCGGCTGGCGATCACACAGGTCAAGTTGGCCGAGGCCCCCTCCTGTATGTCCGGAGCGGGATCGATTGCAATCCTTGCACCTGGAGAGAGGAAATCAAATTATTTACTCTCCTTTTTCATGGGACTTGTACATTTCTGAAACCAAATGGTCCTGAGTGGTATTAAAAAAACAGAGAAAAGCCATTAAAAACCTGAGTGTTTCACAAAACGGGGGGGGAAAAAATAACATGGGAGAACAATGAAAAATAATCTAAAACCCAAAGCAAAACTGAACAGCTCAAACTGTTTCAAACTGTTTTCTACCAGGGAAAAATAAAACCTAATTAAAAGTCTCAGCATCAAACAGGATACAATGAGAAATATGGATTCCCTCTAATTATCTTCTTTTTCCTACCACAACAAGATTTCCCCAGGATGTTTGCCTCAGCTACGAAACTTACAAATTAAATATGCCTTTATTTTTCAATAATAAACACGATAAATGCAAGATATGCAGGTGAGGAAAATCAAATGCTGAGACAAATGACTTTCACCACATGGGGGAGCACCTGTTCTAAAAATACACTAATTGTGGGACTTTTTTTTTCATATGTGGTGGACCTGCCCAAAGGCTAAGAAATTTTGGGAGGAAATTCATGATGAAATGCAAAAAAATTGTAAAGTTGATTTTGAAATGGTACCAGAATTCTACTTATTGAATATATTAGGTCGGAACCAGGAGATTAGAAAACAACAGAAGATATTATTGTATTTGATTACAGCGGCACGGCTGACCTATGCGCAACATTGGAAAGATAAAACAGATATTCAATTAGATGAATGGAAATTAAAAATGTTAGACATGGTAGAGACTGAAAAACTAGCATATTCCCTTAAGAGTAAAATGGTTCAGAATTTTGAAAGAGAATGGAAAAGGATAATGCTCTGGTTAAATATGTAAATGTTTGCAGATCAAGTATGTTGGGATATTCGACAAAGATTATGTATAAGAAGGATTCAACTGGAAAATTTTTGATATATAGAAGCGGCGGGGGGAATGGAAGGATTGTAATAATGATATATATATTTGTGTTTATATATGGTTTTATGTATTTTGGAAAATTAATATTTAATTGCCTTGTCTAGTTTAGAGTCTAAATACCCTAAAGGCACCAGATCCCCTTTGATCTTGCAAGCTAAGAAGGGTGAGTCCTGGTTAGTATTTGGATGGAAGACCTCCAAGGAATCCCAGGTATTGTAGGTTATATTTCAGAGGAAGGAACTGGCAAAACCATCTCTGAGTATTCCTTGCCTAAGAAAACCCTATGAAACCCATGGGGTTGCCATAAGTCAAAAGGCAAGTTGAAGGAACATGTACAAACGTTGTCTAGGTTAACTTTCAGAGTAGCCACAAAGAGGTTCCACCTCACCCCCAGAAAAACACAATGGGGAGATGCTCATATGACTCTCTAAGGGATCCCAGTGACTGACTAATTCAGACAACAAGGATGAATTGAAGGGGTTGAGGGGACCTTATGAAAGTTTGCTGGGTGTGAAAACTGGCTCCTTTTCATTGAACCACCAAATGAAAGGCTTGAAAGAGGGACAAAAGTAAACATTCACATGTTTAGAGTGAGGCCAATGCTTTCTGCCTTCACTTGGAATTGGCTTAGTCACAGACTTATATAGAATCCTAGAGTTGGAATTGACCCCAGGGGCCATCGAGTCCAACCCCCTGCTATGCAGGAACCCCCATCAAAGCCCTCTGGACAGATGGCCATCCAGCCCCTGTTTAAAGACCTCCAAAGAAGGAGACTCCACCACACTCCGAGGCAGCAGATTCCACTGCCGGACAGCCCTGACCGTCAGGAAGTTCTTCCTGAGGTTCAGGTGGAATCTCCTTTCCTGCAGTTTGAATTCATTGCTCCTTGTCCTAGTCTCTGCAGCAGCGGAAAACAAGCCAGCTCCCTCCTCGACATGACATTCCTCATCAGATCTGACTTGTTATTTGGCCTTTTTGTGACATTATTATGCTATTTTGAACTCTGATTGGCTTAGGATGCTGCCACGAGGAGGAAGCTTTCTTAAAAACATTGGCCTGGAAGTCAACACATCTGATAGCTCCTTTTAAGTTGGGACTAAAAGCCAGAGCAAATCCACTGCCCCCATTGTCTTGGAAGCTACTTCCCACCATTTTGCGTACACACACATGGTCCAAGATCCCTACATCAAGGAAACAGCATGTAATTTTACCAGAGGTGGAAAGAATATTTAAAAATATTTGAAAAATGGTTGAAAAACTTGTTCTTAGGATGTTGAGAAATTCTGACAAGACGAATCCTGGACTGATGCAAAACCTCACAATTTGGGACTCATTCTGTACAAAATTTGCACAGGTCTGATTAGCTGTTTCCTGTGCAAAAAATGGGGTAATTCAGGATTTATTCTGCACAACATTCACACATGGTTGATTTGTGCAGACGAAAGCACTTTCTGCACAAGAAATAATATTTCTGCACAGGAAATACTCTTTCCTGTGTAGAAAATGCTGTTTTCTATGCAAAACTATCATGTGCAAATTTTGCACAAAATAAGTCCTAAATTGTGAATTGGCTTCAAAAACTGCCGTTTTCAGAGATTTTCTTGCAGGAGGAAGAAAACTGCTCAAGTTACTTGTGGCTTCCTTGAAAGAGAAACTTAGTGAAAAATTACATCCTTAAATTTTACACTCATGGAGTTACACAGTGCTTGTGCAACGTGGCCTTATCAGTGAACTGCGACGATGCCTAACCAAAATTTGCATCAGCAAGACTCATCTACACCTAGTACAACAGATGCCTAACTCTGCTTCCACAGCTTGGAACAGATCGAGGCCTTTCCTCACCATGCAAACATGTCCAAGCATTTCCCTAGGGCAGCTTAACGCATGTGGAAGACACTGACAGAATCTGTACGGGACAGATCTTGGAAATGCTCCTGTTTTGGACAACAATTTCCAGTATCCCCAGCCAGCATGCCTACTTCTGACTGGAGGATTCTGGGAGGTGTTCAAAAAAAAAAGCAACATTTCTAAGTTCTGGTACAGGTTAAGTATTCCTTATCTGAAAATCCCAAATCCAAAAAGTTCCCAAATTCAAAACTTTTGAAAAGTGGAAGGGAACATGAGGGAATTACAGAGGCTTTACTCGGGACCACGTGTGGGTTCCAAACAAACCTCTGTAATTTCTTCATGTTCCCTACAGGAAGAAGGCAAGAGGAGAACTGACATGCAAGCAAAGCCCACACTGAAAAAATACAGGTATTCCAAAATTCAAAAAAATCCTAAAACTGAAACACCTCTGGTCCCAAGCATTTTGGATAAGGGGTGGTCAACCTGTAGGGAGAAGAGTGAAAGGGCAGAACAGAACTACTTACTTTCCACACTGAAGTGTATAGAGGCAGTGGACCTCCCGTAAGTGTTGTTAGCCAAACAGCGGTACTGCCCTTCGTCCTGCAGGAGTACCTCCTGGATGACCACTTTCAGGGAATTTTGGGCTGCACGGATGCTGAGCCGCTGGTCTGGCAAGCCCCCAGAACTCCTGCTAGAAGCCACAGTCGTGTCTTCTCTATACAAGGTCAGGTCGGAGGGTGGGTAGCTCTCAACCGTGCACTGGATGACGGCCTGGTTTCCTGACTGCGTCTCCAGGAAGGAGGTCAAGGAAGGCTTCTTGGGAGCATCTGTTGGGGAAAGAGGGGATACTGCTCGTCAGCTACAAAGAGAGGAGACATTTTTGCCCATCATCTGGTCATAGAGGTCGTAGGCCTTAGAAAAGCCTTAGCCTGAGATTTTTTTCTTACCTATAATAAGAGCTATGCTTGCCCTCTCCCTGCTTTAGCTTTGGAATGTGCTGGCTTCAGCAAGATAACACATGGTGGTGTTGTGTTATGAGTAAACCAAGGTTGTTGGAACCAGATGGCTTGACAGCTTAGAACATCCTGCCATGGTGCTTTTGCTGATAAGATTTGTGTTAGCTTAGGAGTTTAGATCGAGGGAGGTACTGGTACCACTCTACTCTGCTTTGGTTAGACCTCATCTTGAATACTGTGTCCAGTTCTGGGCACCCCAATTCAAGAAGGACACGGTCAAGCTGGAGCAGGTCCAGAGGAGGGCGACCAAAATGGTGAAGGGCCTGGAAGCCAAGCCCTATGAGGATAGACTTAGAGAGCTGGGTATGTTCAGTCTGCAGAAGAGAAGGTTAAGAGGGGACATGAGAGCCAGGTTTAAATATTTGAAGGGATGCCATGTAGAGGAGGGAGAGGGCTTGTTTTCTGCTGCTCCAGAGACCAGGACAAGGAGCAATGGATTCAAGCTGCAGGAAAGGAGATTCCACCTGAACCTCAGGAAGAACTTCCTGACAGTCAGGGCTGTCTGGCAGTGGAATATGCTGCCTCCATGGAGTGTGGTGGAGTCTCCTTCCTTGGAGGTTTTTAAGCAGAGGCTGGATGGCCATCTGTCGGGAGTGCTTTCAGGGTATTCCTACATGGCAGGGGGTTGGACTGGATGGCCCGTGTGGTCTCTTCCAACTCTACATTTCTGTGATTCTATGATTCTATGATAGACTGTTTGTCTCTGGGAAACTTCTATGGGAACTTCTGACTAAGAAAGAATTGTTTTAGGTTTAGCACATGCATGCTTAAGAATGCCTGCCTTGCTATTTTGAAATCGTATAGTCTGCAAGCAACCATGTGCAAATGGCTAGAAAGAGGGGGTCCCTTTGATTCAAGTATGCATGGTAGATTTCTTTCTGATTGATTTAGGACTTATCTGCAGCTCCGCACCTGCTTGGGGATGCAGCAGAGCTGATGTTTCAGTTTCTCCCGAATGTCTGGGAGGACTACCATGGCTGCATCCTATGGAATCCTGGGATTTGCAGTTCAAGGAGGAATAATTAGAATTCTTTCCAAGAGAACACAAATATCTCCCCAAACTACAAATCCCAAAAGTCCATGGGATTCAGCTAGGGCAGTTAAAGTGGAGTCATCTACTTAATATATAAAAGTCAAAGTTTGTCTGTGTCGAGCAGGCAAAGACCTCATATGATTGGCTGCCTAAGAAGATTCTGTGGAATCCTAGGGTTTGCAGTTTAGAGAGGGACCTTTAGAATTCTCAGCCAGAGATCTGAATAGGCTGGTTGCTATGGAGATGAGGCCTAGCAGCAAGGAGGAGGGCAGTGTATTCCCTCAGGAATCCAACCTCTGTATGTTAATAATACCGCTGTATGTTAATAATACCAATACCGCTCGGAGTGGGGAATATGGGGAAAAGTTACAGGTACTGGGCAAGACAGTTTGGAGAATTAGAGACACAAGATCTCAAATCTTTCTAGCAACTATTACCAAGTATGTACGCTAGTAGTGCTATAACTGCACCACATGAAAGGGTACCAGTTGTTGTTAGACTGCAGCTCTCAGCAGTCCTCACCACCAGCTATACTGGCTAGACCTGATGGGAACTGTAGTCCAAACTACATCTGGAGGACCACTCTTTCCCCACATTTGCTTCAACCCAATTCGAAAATACAGGCTGATCTGCACCTCTTCCCACTCAAGCCAAGTTTCAAGTGTTCACAAACTACACCCAAGAGTCCATTCTGCCCATAAGTGCAAAGGAACTTACAGAGCACACGCAAAGCTGCAGGTGGAGAAGTCCGGATTCCCTTCTCACTGTGAACTTGGCAGGAATATGTGCCTGTATCACTGGTGGACACAGCCTGGAACTGGAGGGAAGGAGCTGTACCCTCAGACAGCCACTTGGAGTTTTTGTACCACGTGTAAAGAGCATTGGATGAGGAGGTTGTGTCTTCACAGGTAAGGGAAACCTGATCTCCCTCACGCACATCTGGGGTGGGCTGGATCACAACCCGGGTAGCTGCAAGAAGGACAAGAATAGGGCTGAAAAATGGATGGAGGCTCAACAGCTCCAAGGAACTGTTGAGCTGAGATGACAGCCATCTTTGTTCTCGTGCTGGGCTAGTAGACTTACACTATGTGGGCTTTTCAGAATATATGAATTTTTGTTATTGCCAATTGTTGTCAAGTAAGTTCAGCTAATAATGATTCTAGGGAAGAGAGGAGAGCCAGCATAGCATTGTGGTTTGGGTGCTGGACTAGGAGATAAAAGTATAAATATAAAAGTTATTTTTTGAAAAGCAATCAAACAATTTATAAAATTAAAACATGAAAATCAAAAGATGATACAAACCATAAAATAGCACAGCACATCAATAAAAGCCCATCCCATTCAATTTCTAAAATGCTTTCAGTTGCTGATGGAGGGAGAGCAAAGAGGGAGGCATCCTGGCCTCCCTGGAGAGGCAGTTCCAAAGTCTGGGAGCAGCCACCGAGAAGGTCCACTCTCCCTTGTTTCCACTAAAAGATCCTGAGAAGATGGTGGGACAGACAGAAAGACCTCTCCAGAAGATCTTAGAGTTCTAATGGGCTCTTAAAAGGAGATATGGTCCTTCAGACAGAGAAGGAGTTTCAAAGTCTGGAAGCAGCAACTGAGGAGGCCCTGTCTCCCTTGTTCCCACCCAGCCTGAGAAGATGGTGGGATAGAGAGAAGGGCCTCTACAGAAGATTTTTGAGCTCTGAAAGACTCTTAAAGGGAGATATGGTCCTTCAAATACCCTGGACCCAAGCTTCTCTACCACAGTTATGTCTGGCAGATTATATTCTAATTGTTCATCAGTCTGAATCATTTTCATCATCAACACCACCACCACCACCTCCACCACTACCACCACCACCATCCTGGAAACTAGTAAGTTCTGGTGTGAGATAAGAACAGTCCACATCCTTACTCACTCTCCACCACGAAGTCTAAGGAGACGCTTGTCCGCCCAATAGCATTGCTTGCCATACACTCATAGGTCCCTTCTTCATCCAGGCTGACATCTTTGATCTCCAGCCTCAAGGAGTTTGGAGAGGAAGCCGTCCTCAGCTTATGGTCCGGCACTTGGCCCACTTGGAAGGAGCTGGTTGCCACGACTTTCTTGGCTCGAAGGATTGACAGTACTGAGGTTGGGTTGCTCTCAACAGTGCACACAATGACAGCCAGCTTCCCTTCCTGAGTCTCCAAGAATGACTTCACCCAGGCGTTCCTGGGTGGATCTTCCAGAGAAAGAAGAGAGAAAGGGGAGTGAGGAGGGGGGAGAGAATCAACAGATCCCTTGAACTAGAGCTTCACAGAAGGAATGTGCAAGAAACAAACTTCTTTTGACACACACATGGAGGACATCAAGAAGATCATCACTGTTGGGAAGCACTAACAGGTGTGGTGTGGAGCTTGCAAACATTACTTTTTTTGACTATGAATCTGCCAGTCCACAGCCTGGAAGGTTCTTGGAATTGTGGACAAAAGTAACTTTTCTAGGTAGTGCTTGTTTGCCAGTTCACCCATCTTGGTTCCAACGCTGACATAACTAGAACTTGAAGGTAACATGTTAAAATTAATTCTTGGTATAGTTACTTGCATCTTCATGAGTGTCAGGAGCCAATGACATTAATTTTTGATATCAGCACAATGATCCACTGAAGAACTACTTCTTTAGCACAACAAGATAAGCATTACAAGCAGGTTATCCTTATTGCTGACTTTAAACTATGTCATTCTATTCCCTTTTTACCATCACGGTTGAGATTCTGCATTGTATAAGCCTCAGGAGGCAGACTTATGTGTGAACTGTCCTCTGTAACGCTTGGGCTGAATGTTGTGCAGCAAATGTTCAACCAAATACACACAAGCAACTGAATGCACAAGCAATTGTGCAGTGGACACATGCGAGCAATGCAAATTTGCACACACCATAGGACAGCTCTGCTTCCATACCCCTGAGCTGGACGCTTGGAGAACTTACACAGGCGTAAGACACCAGCAGTGTGTGCATGTGGTACCATTATGCATGCAGGTGTCCATACACATTCAGTTGTGCATTTCTTTGCATAAATTGCCATTCAAATCAAGGGCTGAATGGCACAGTCAATGTGTCATTCTGCATGAGGGGATTCCCTGGGAGATCAGGATTTAGAGTCATAAAATCAGAGGGTTGGAAGGGGCCTCGTGGCCTAGTGAGTCCAACCTCTTGCTCAGTGCAGGATCTCCAGCTAGAGCGTTGCCAGCAGGGAGCTGTCCAGCCTCTTTTTGAAGAAGCCCAGAGCAGGGACCCCACCACCTTTCTAGGTAATGGGTTCCATTGCCCAATTGCTCTTACCATCTAGAAGTTCCTTCTAACGCTCAACTGAAATCTGCCCTCCTGTAGCTTATAACCACTAGACCTGGTCCTTCCCTCTGGGGCAGCAGAGAACAGGTCCATCCTCTCCTCTCTGTGGCAGCCCTCGAAGTATTTAAAGAGGGCAACCCTGTCACCCCTCAGTCTTCCCTTCACCAAGGCCCAGCTCCTTCAACCTTTCCTCATAAGTTTTGATCTCCATATCTCTTATCATTCTCATTGGCCTCCCCTCCAGAGGAAATTAAATCAAGGAGCCATTCATCCCCAAACCTCTCATGCCTGTGAAAGTGGAAGTGTGCATGCATCAACAATTTCCAAATCCCACCCCCTCTCGGGACATACAGAGGACGTTCAGGGTTGCCAAGGAGGAGTTCCGAATCCTTTCCTGAGTCTTCGCACTGCAGTAGTAGGTCCCAGCATCAGTGAGGGTGGCATGGGGAATCACCAGTCTCTCGGATGGGCCTTCGGCACACCTTTGGTTGTTCTTATACCAGGTATAATGCAAATCGCTGGCCGCGTCACTGTCAACTGCGCAGGTCAAATTCACCAAGGCCCCTTCCAGAACATCGGGAGGACTGATCCAAATCCTTGCAGCTGCATATGAGGCAGAAAAACAGAGCTCTGTTATGGGCAAACCAAGGGTATTTGGCATGGTTCTGAATAGGCCTGGAAACCATGATGCCCTCTGAGGAGCAGCTTAGGGAGCTGGGTACGTACAGCCTGGAGAAGAGAAGGTGAAAAGGTGACACGATAGCCATGTTTAAATATTTGAAGGGATGCCATATGGCAGATGGACCGAGCTTGTTTTCTTCTGCTCCAGAGACTAGGACATGGAACAATGGCTTCAAACTATAGGAGAAGAGATTTCACTAAACATTAGGAAGAACTTCCTGATGGTAAGTGCAGTTCAACAGTGGACTACACTGCCTGGGAATGATTGAGTCTCATTCTTTGGAGGTTTTTAAACAGAGGCTGGGCAGCCATCTGTTGGGAGGGCTTTGATTGTGCATCTCTGAATGCCAGGGAAGTGGGGCTGGATGGCCCTTGGGGTCTCCTCCAACTCTATGATTCCAGGACAAACAAATGCTAGGGTTTGTGGATGGGGGTCAGGGGGTTGCACAGTTAAGAGGTGAACTTTAAGAGTGCAGTCCAAGAAAGATGCTTCTTGCGCAGTGATAACCAGTGGTTGCCAGGTCTGTGGAGTGTTAATCTACTCAAGCTGAGATCCTACATGAGAGCATAGTTTTGCCTGCATAGTTCCCCATCCTTCTCCATTGAAGGCATTTGTCAAACCCCCAGAGGAATTGCCCCTGCTCTTTATCTGTGGTGCAAAGGGGGACACAATTCACACCATGAAGTAGTAGCTGGACCCAACTCAGTGGGGGAAGAAATGAGGATATGCTTGCAGGTGGAATGCAACCTCCTGTTTCTTTCCCCAGGAGCTCAGAGCAGTTGACCCTCATTGGGGTGGTGTAACCCCTTTTCTTTGCCTCAGGAGCCCAGAGCAGCCTTATCTTCATGGTCTGAATTGCCTCCTCTCCCTTCCCCTTCCCATCAGAAGGAAACAGATACAACAGCAAACCGTCTCTCCAAGGTTGACAGCCCCTTAGGGCTTTGAGACAGAGCATAAGCCCAAGAGAACAACCTCCTACGTCCCAGCCAGAAAGGGACACGCACACATGTGAGTCACACTTATTTGCAAACATGTCACTAAAGGATGCTCATCTCTGGGTTTCAGTCTGAACATTAAAGGAGGTATCCAAGGTGCCGAATCTATTCTGATTTCTCAGCCAGGCTGCTGATGGAGATACTTTGATTGTGCCTTGAATCTTTTCTTCATAAGCATCAGCATCTCATAATTGTAGATCAGAAGCACCCAATAGGGATAGGGTTCAGAACCATGGATATCTCCTTTACAGTTCAGACTAAAACCCAGAATGGGTTAACCACTTCACTGACATGAAAACTGCCAATTCCCCCTGCTCTTGAGTAAACCCCAATGAAACTAATGAGACTTGATGGAAGCCAACTTTACACAGGACACAAAATGTAGTTCTATCGACAAGTGTTGTTCTTGTCTGAGGCAGTCATAGAATCATAGAGCTGGAAAGGACCACAAGGGCCATCTAGTCCAACCCTCCTGCCATGCAGGAATACGCAGCTCAAGCACTGCAGAAAGACGCTCACCCAACCTCCAAAGACCTCCAAAGAAGGAGAGTTCTGTGCTTTTTGAGATAGCCCATTCCACTGTCAAACTGCTCTTACCATCAAGAAGTTCTTCCTAATATTCAGATGGAATCTCCTTTCTTGTTGTTTGAATCCATTGCTTTGTGTTCTACTCTCTGGAGCAGCAAAAAACAAGCCGGCTCCATCTTCTCCATGACATCCATGACATGGATGGCCATCTGTCGGGACTGCTTCGAGGGTGTTCCTGCATGGCAGGGGGTTGGACTGGATGGCCCGTGTGGTCTCTTCAAACTCTACATTTCTATGATTCTATGATTCTGTGATCCCATCAGATATTTAATGATGGTTGTCATGTCATCTCTCATGGTCTTCTTCTCTAAGCTAAACCTGCCCAGCTCCCTCAGTTCTTCCCCATAAGGCTTGGCTTCCAGATCTTTGGTCATCTTGGTCACCCTTCTCCAGACACATTCCAGCCTGCCAACATCTTTCTTGAATGCTGGTGCCCCAAACAGAACACAGTATCTCAAGGGGGCCTTCCTGGTCTTGACCTTCTCTGTTCAAAGGTAACAAGGGGTGTGGCTTAAAAACCCTAAAGGCACCAGATCCTGTCTGATCTTGGAAGCTCAGCAGGGTCAGATGTAGTTAGTACTTGGATGGGAGACTGCCAGTGAACACTAGGTACTCTCCCCAATGCTACTGGGCATAAACAACAGCAACAATAGGAAAATCGAATTTAACTTATAAGCTGCTTTGAATCCCATTTGGAAGAAAAGCAGGATAACAACAGCAGCAGCAGCAACAACAACAATGTGAATGGGCTGCAATGTTCAACAGCCCCCTGGCCAGTCCTAAAGAATGCTGGGAACTGCAGTCCAACAACATCTGGAAAGACAATTCCCATTTCTGGTTTATAAAACGTTTTCTGCCCATTGTTGTGCTGTTGTTGGATGCCTTCAAGTTGTTTCTGACTTATAGCAACTCCAAGGTGAACCTATCCTCAGGTTTTCTGGGGCTGAGAGTATGTGACGTGCCCAGGGTCACCCAGTGGTTTTCTATGGCCAAGCAGGAAATTCAACCCCGGTCTCCAGGGTTGTAGTCCAATGCTCAAACCACTACACTGTCTAGCTGCCCATAGCTACAAAAAATTCATGTATAAATGTACAGGTTTGTTACTCTCACACCATGAATTGTAGCAATGAAGATGTTTCTGGTGCAATGAGTGGATCAATTTTCTCCCTGCAGAAGCTTCTGGAAATTTTGCTGGCTCCTTGACCCTTACCATTCGCGGTGAACTTGACCTTGGAGCTCATGTTGCCGTAGGTGTTGCTGGCTGAGCAGACATACTCGCCTTCATCTTCCATCACCACGTCCCAGATCTCTACTCTCAAGCTGTTGTAGGTAGCAGAACTCTTGACCCGGGGGTTGTGTGTGGAATGGGAGCTGATGCTGGATGCCAGGACCTCCTTCCCCTTGGATATTTCCAGGTGGGCTTGGGGCTCACTCTCAACTGTGCAGTGCAAAACCGCCACTTGCGTGCCCTCAGTCTGAAGGAAGGAGGTTATCTGAGGTTTCCTGGGTGGATCTGTGAGCAGGATGGAAAGAGAGAGAGAGAGAGAGAGAGAGAGAGAGAGAGAGAAATCTCACATTTATCCCAATATGAGAGATGATCTCACTGTTCGTAAGCGTGTTCAAGTCAATCCCATTAGTATCCTCCTCTAGGGCTTTCTTGGCAAAAGATCTCCAGGGGAAGTTTGCCATTGTCTTCCTCTGAGGGAGTGTGACTTGCCCAAAGTCCTCCAGTAGGTCCAGAAATGGAGTGGGAGCCCTGGGAAATGTATCTGTGAATGGTGACCCATAGCAACAACATTGTCGCCCAATATGGGGTAGTTGGTCTGGAGGCAGCTCTCCAGCATCTTAGAACATCATCTCTTCTTGATCCTTCTAATTGGAGATTGTGAAATCATAGAAAAAATCAAGGGGTTGGAAGGGACCGAAAGGGCCTTTCAGCTGAACCTCCTGCTATGTAGGAATATACAGCACTCCCCAGAGATGCCCATCCAACCTCTGTTTAAAGACCACAAAGAAAAAGGTCCACCACCTTTTGGGGCAGTGTATTCCACTGGCAAACAGCTCTTACTATCAAGAGATTCTTTCTAATGCTCAGGTGGAATATCTTTTTTTATCATTTGACCCTCTTTGTGTTCTAGTTTCTGAAGCAGCAGAAAAGAAGGTCTGCTCACTCCATCTTCTGCAAGACCTCCTTTGAGATATTTCAAGATATCTACCATCTCATCTCCCTAGGAAGCAAATCTGAAAACTTTTGCATGTAAAGCAGATTTTGGGAAAAGCTGCTGTGCTGGCTGGAGCATTCCAGAAGCTGTCGTCCTAATAAAAGTAACTTTTCCAAACACAGGTTCTGCCTGACACTGAGGAGCTTATCACATGAGACAGGTAAATCACAATTTCAACAGGAAATTGTGAATAAGAGTGTCTGGCTGGGACTTATCACATGATGTTGTTCCTCTTCTGTTGTTCTCCTAGTAGGAGACTGGAAAGCATTTATTTTATAAATACATTTCCTTTGTAAAATAGAAGCTTTCTATACAGGGAGAAAAACAGAAAAGGCACAATTTCATGTTATAAGTCCAAGCCAGAGACCTTATTATTATCCTGCTGTAATTGTGATTTACCTGCCTCATGTCATCCTGGAGAGAAGTGACTAGCGGGGTGCCACAGGGTTCTGTCCTGGGCCCAGTGCTGTTCAATATCTTCATCAACGACTTGGATGAAGGAATAGAGGGCATGCTCATCAAATCTGCAGATGACACCAAATTGGGAGGGGTTGCTAATACGCCAGAGGACAGGACCAAAATTCAAAATGACCTGGACAGATTGGAGAGCTGGGCCAAGGCTAACAAAATGAAATTCAACAGAGAGAAGTGGAAGGTCCTACACTTAGGTAGAAAAAATGGAATGCAGAAATATAGGATGGGGGACACGTGGCTGGACGGCAGTACGTGTGAAAGGGATCTAGGAGTCCTAATAGACCACAAGCTGAACATGAGTCAGCAGTGTGATGCGGCAGCCAAGAAAGCCAATGCAATTCTCGGCTGCATCAATGGAGTCTGGTGTCTAGATCGAGGGAGGTACTGGTACCACTCTACTCTGCTTTGGTTAGACCTCATCTGGAATCCTGTGTCCAGTTCTGGGCACCCCAGTTCAAGAAGGACACGGTCAAGCTGGAGCAGGTCCAGAGGAGGGTGACCAAAATGGTGAGGGGCCTGGAAGACATGCCCTATGAGGATAGACTTAGAGAGCTGGGTATGTTCAGTCTGCAGAAGAGAAGGTTAAGAGGGGACATGATAGCCATGTTTAAATATTTGAAGGGATGCCATGTAGAGGAGGGAGAGGGCTTGTTTTCTGCCGCTCCAGAGACCAGGACAAGGAGCAATGGATTCAAGCTGCAGGAAAGGAGATTCCACCTGAACCTCAGGAAGAACTTCCTGAGGGTCAGGGCTGTCTGGCAGTGGAATCTGCTGCCTCGGAGTGTGGTGGAGTCTCCTTCCTTGGAGGTTTTTAAGCAGAGGCTGGATGGCCATCTGTCGGGAGTGCTTTGAGGGTGTTCCTGCATGGCAGGGGGTTGGACTGGATGGCCCCTGGGGTCTCTTCCAACTCTACATTTCTATGATTCTATGATTCTATGATAAGCTCCCTCGCTTACCTTCACAACTCAAGCAGATTATGATTATTGCCACAAAAATGCCACTTACAAAAGATGGTTATGCTGACTGATGGGGAGACGCTGATTCCAGTGTCATCTGGGGTGTGAACCTTGCAGTAGTAGGAGCCGGCTTCCTCGCTGGTTATGTGCTGGAAGGTGAGCGTGCCACTGCTGGGACTCCCCTGAACACGCTTGCTGTTTTTGTACCAGGAGAAGGTGGAGTCTTCTGGAACGTTTCCCATCACGTCACAGGTGAGGCTGACTGCATCCCCTTCCAGCACTTCTGGAGATGGTGCGACTAGAACTCGGGCCGCTGGATCCCAGAAGGAAGCCAGAGAAAAAGGAGAGAACGCGCTTAAACCCAGCAGCCATGAATGGTCAGACTACAGTGGACTGATGGAGGAGGAAAGATTGGCACAGGAGCAACTAGAAGCGGAGTATCCCTTATCCAAAATGATTGGGATCAGGAGTGTTCCACATTTCAGCCTTTTTTTGGATTTTGCAATACAGTACAGGTACCTATATATAAAATGATGTAGGACAGGAGTGGGGGCAGCAATAAGCCCTGGTCTCCAGGCATGTTTTCTTCAGGCTCCATCATCCTCCGGGAGAGGAGAGGAGCAGGAGGGGGGGAGATGGTGCAGCTAAATTTGCAGCCAAACTTTGTACAAGTGGTACGCCCATTGCTACCCCCTAGCTGAAATGAGGTCTAGAGAGGAACCCAGCAGTGGTGGCTTCTGAAGACCATCTCCAGCCTTGGCCCAGAGGAGAGCACCATGCCAAAAAACAGTCCCCTTCTCCTCTCCCGCCTGCCTCCTCTGCTGGAACCGACATCCCAGTCTGTGTCGTTCCTATCCAAGTCTTCTGCAGATGGGAATTCAGTAACCGTAGCCAACTCTGACAGCAGCAAAGGCAGTTGGGAGGCTGCCAGCCACCCACTTAAGCCTTCAGAGCAGTGGCTCCAATGCTCCTGCTTGTTCGTTCAGCTGGAGAGAGACTCAAGGCTCTGAAATGGCAGGAGGCATGGATTCCCACCATTTCACAGATCCTCACATCTCTCTCCAGCCATGTCTCTCTCCAGCCTCACAAATACAGGACAGGTATGTACATGTTGTACCTCTAAAAGTTTTAGATTTTGGAGCATTTCAGGTTTTGGAACTCTGGATAAGGGATATTCAACCTGCAGTGGATCCCAGATCAGTGGGGTAGTGAATCTGCTGAACTTCAAAGAAGCTAACTCAAAGTGTGAAAACCTAATTCTATATGAGGTTCTGCATCTTGGATAGCGCCTTGAAAATTCAAGCTAAAGCCAAGAGTGGATTCAACAGCCCACTGACATGGGTGGCACTTATTTATAGACTGTAACAAGTATACACTCATGTTCCCAGAGGTTTTCCACCCAAACGTAGATGATCTGTTGGTGTTATTATCTGCCTCCCAGTCAACTGAGACTTATAGGGACACGCCTCTAGGATTTCTGTAGCAAGATTTATTCTTGCCAAGATTATCACTGCTGTTACCTTCCTCTAAGGGCAGTGATGTATTTAAGTCTTTTACTCCAAGTCTCAAGTCAAGTATCAAATCTCTACCTTCAAGTCTCAAGTCAAGTCTCAGGTCCTTGCAGATACTTTCAAGTCAAGTCTTGAGTAAAGTCTCAAGTCTAGGAGCCAACTTTATACTCCAGCCTGTATTCCAGAATTTCTGGGCACAGTCAAATAAAGTCAGTTTTAACAATTTAAGCAGAGTCAGCCCTCCGCTTTTGTGATTTTGCCATCTGCAGTTTTGGAGGTGGAGAATAGGATCCTTCTTACTTCTCATTTGCAAAGCTTGCCTTCTGCTCTTAGGAGAAATTTTAGAACTCTCCTCCTATACGAAGCATGGACAGGCTGCTGAGAAGGCCTCAACCCCACCTCCAGCCCATTTGCTGTTCCCTCTAAAAAATGTTTTCATACAATCTGCCTGAGACAGATTGTCATGCAACCAGTAAGTTGTAAGGTTTCTGGATGAATGTGTTCTGTTACTGAACCGAGGGCAGCAAGTCCTAAAAATATGCAAGTCTCAAGTCGAGTCAGTGTGTAATTTTTGCCAAGTCAAGTCCAAGTCAAGTCACTGAAATGTCTTAAGTCTGACTTGAGTCCAAGTCAATTGACTCAAGTCTACATCACGGTCTAAGAGTAAGAGCATCTTCCACCACATCTGAAGTGGTGCTAAGGCTCAAGACCTTTGACAGGCAACCGGGTAGCTAATGGAAGCTAGCACAGGTTGCTGTGAACATTCTGCTCCATCCTTCAAGAGACAGGGGAAAGCCTGGGAGATGCTGTCACCCTTAGAGGGTCACTCACTTTGGCTAATAGTAGGGCTGTTCTTGCTTGTAAATGACCAGAAGAGGTCCAGAGGGTGCTACCTAATGTCTTCCATGTTTTCCCTTTTCAAATATTTAAAGATAGCTCTCATGTCCCCTCTTAACCTTCCCTTCTCCAGGCTAAACATATCCACCTCCCTAAGCCACTCCTCAGAGGGCTTCATGGTCTCCAAGCCTTTTACCGTTTTGGGCCCCTTCCTCCGGACACATTCCAGCTTGTCAATATCCAATTTGTCAATATCACTTGGGGGTTTCCAGAGCTGAATGGAGATGTGAATCCTGGTTTCATGGAGTCCTAGGCCATTTCTGCACTGGACTGTTATAGCGCTATTATTCCACTTGCAACATCCTATGGAATCCTGGGGTTTGCAGTTTAGGGAGGGGTTTCCATAGGATGTTGAAAGTGGAATAATAGCGCTATAACAGTCTAGTGCAGAAATGGCCCTAGTCTTTCACTCAGACCACCACAACACCCTATCTCCATATAGATTAGCTATCATCTGTAACTGCGGGGTGGGGAAAATAGACTATGGCCAACAGAGTGTTTAATTCAAATAGGACAAGAATCTCTCTTCTACGCAAATGATAGATCTCAAACAGCAGGGATCAGCCTGCCAAACAGTGAGCTTCCACATCAGTGGAAAATTTCCATATGGTAGTTCCAAGCAGGAGCACCCACCCTCAACCTGAACAGATCATTGGCCATGGATAACAGTGGTTGCCGCCAGGCTCTGTGGACTCACTTTGTACGTGGAAATAGAAGGACCGGGAGGAGGAGCCATATGCATTGGTGGCTGTGATGTTGTAGCTGCCTTCATCCTCTGGCACGACACTTCTCATCTCCACCCGCATGGCATTGTGGCCTGATGTGACGCTGATCCGCTCAAGGGTGGCGCTGGTCTCTGAGCTGCTGGAGGCCACAACTTCATCTCCTTTATACAGGACAAACTGTGCTGGGGGTTTGCTGTCCACTGAAATCCGGAAAATGACGACCCTTCCTCTTTCAGTCTCCATGAAGATGGCTACTTCAGGTTTCCCCGGGGGATCTGGAAAACAAAACATCCATGCATGCTGTAGCACTATGACCGGAGGTGGCCAGTGGCTCCTTCATATGAGAGGAGCTGGAAATTTGCTCTGAGTTTTAGCCTGAACTTTAAGGGAGGTATGCGAGGTTTTTCCCCCACCCAGAATCTATTTTTGACCATAAACCTCCTGTTATCACATGCAACTCAGCAAACAGCCAGTGACACCAAACCTCCATTCCTGGTCTGACCTGCTGATTTTAATGAAGAAATGAAAAACAGGAGGGCAAGGATTCAGTAGCAACCATTCAGAAGAAAAGTCCACTCCTTTATAGGAGAACAGAGGAGACATGAGAATTGTCATGCCTGCTCTGTTTCAGGTCGACAAGTGCCCAGAAGAGTACGCTCTTAAATCGAGAAGCAGGGAAGGGCATTGAGAATTCTCAGCCAGAGTTCTTTGGCCTCAGTAAACTAGAAACCCCAGAATTCCCCCGAGGATGTGGAAAGTGGAACAGCACAGGGTGGAAATCACCATGGTCTCTCAAGGGCAATTGAGATTATTATGCAACGCAAAGGAATATTTGAGTACCCAGCCCGATAGGCACATTCTTTAGAGCAGTTGAAGCTGAATGACCATTAACAATGGGCAATGATTCTCTGAAGCAACGCTGGCTACTACAGCTAGTAAATAAATAAAAAATATTTATTTGACCTAGGGGTAATTGCCCTGAAAACCCCTCTCCCCTGCATTATATTGAGTTGGAAAGACATGTCCCATATTTTTCTCACAGTCTAGCCCTGCATTCCCCAACATGGTGCCCTCTGGATATGTTGGATGCATGGATGGCTAACTGTGCTGTCTGAGGCTAATGGGTTTTGTAGTCCAACACATTCCCCCAAGAAATACTGGTTACTATAACAAGTACATATACAAAATGACATAAGCATTTAGCTATAGGTCAATTCTAACTTCACACATTTTTAAAAGAAACTGGAAAGGCCTCTCTCTTACACAGCACAGACAGAACGATGGGGTCAGAATTTTTGTTGGCTATTGGGGTCTCCACGTTGCAGTAATACATCCCGGCATCCCCTCTTGCCACCTGCTGGAACTCCAAGGAATCCCCAAGGGCCTCTGAGAGAGGGAGACCATCTTTGTACCAGGTGTAGTTGGTTGAGGTGGAAGCGTTGCTGCTCCTCAGGGCACAGGACAGATGGACTGCTTCACCTTCCCGCACCAGTGATGACGGTGTGACAATAATTCTTGCAGCTAAAGAACAGTTGGATGGGAAGAAAGATGGAAAAGCTGGTCAGAGAAGAAAGTAGGGAAACAAAACCCGGAAAGTAGTTACCAAAAAAGAGTCAGCGTGAGTGCTGGACTAGGACACTGAGAGACTAGGGAATGAATCCCCTTTGGCCACATAAAGATACTGGGTGACCCTGGGCAAGTCACACACTCTCAGCCTCAGAGGAAGCCAAGGCCAAACTCCCTCTGAACAAATTCTGCCAAGAAAACCCCCTGATAGGTTCACCTTAGGTTCACCGTAAGTCAGAAATGACTTGAAGGCACACAAGAAGTAACCAGAAACCATTCACAGAAGGGATTATTTTTTCTGAGAAAGCAATCATGTTTTTCTCCAGGAAGTTCTTCTTAATGTTTAGGTAGAATCTCTTTTCCTGAAGTTTGAAGCCATTGCTCCATTTCCTAGTCTCTGGAGCAGCAGAAAACAAGCTTCCCCCATCTTCAGTCCTTTCAAACATTTAAATGGGGCTAACTTGTCACTTCTTAAGCTTCTCTTCTCCAGGCTAAACTTGCACACCTCCCTGTGCCTTTTGTCAATTTGGTCAGACCCCTACTGGACACGTTCCACCTTGGCAATATCCTTCTTCAACTGTGGTGCCCAGAACTCAAAGGAAGTTCATATCAACACACACACACCCCCGACTGAACAAATTTTGCAATGAAAACCCTATGATAGATTCACCGTAGGGTGCCATAAATCAGAAATGACTTGAAGGCTCACAGAAACAACTGCTAGTAAATGGGCTGATGATGTCAGTGTCAGTGTGGTGGTGAATCCATTCTATATTTTAATCTGCATTTCAAAGGAACTATCCAAGGTTCTGAACCTATTCTTGGGATAACCTTGGGTCAATCCTTCAAAGTTGAGACTAGAACCTAGAACAGATTCACCATTTCACTGATGACTAAGAGCCACCAGATGCCATCGGTAATGGGACACGCTCTGTGACTTACTTTCAGCAACAAAGTCGATGGAGGTGGTTGCGTCTCCATACAGGTTCTGAGCAGAACACACATATGTCCCTTCGTCCTCTAGGCTCATTTCTCCGATGCTCACCTTCAGAGCATTGTGCGATGCGGTCATGCTCACCCTGGGGTCAGCTGCTGAGTAGGTGGTGTTGGTGGAGCCAATGAGCACATCGCCCTTGTATAAAGCCACCTCAGATGCTGGGTCACTGTCCACTGTGCACTGGATGATACCAAAGTGCCCTCCTTGTGTCTCCAGGAAGGAGCTCATCACAGGTTCATGTGGAGGGTCTGTGGGGTGGAAAGCAAGAGACCCAGGCACAGAGAGTTAGGAGTGCTTTGCTGGCCCAGACAGAGGTCACACAGACATGCCTTGTGGGTGGTTTCTGCCACATGAGAGCATGAAAACAAAGTATGGTGGAGTCTCTTCCTTCTTTGGAGGTTTTCAAAGAGAGGCTGGATGGCCACCTGATGGGAGTGCTTTGATTGTGTCTTCCTGCATGGACTGGACAGCCCTTGGGGTCTCTTCTAGCTCTAGGGTTCTATGAAACAGGCGGCAAAATTGCCTCTTGAGGTTTTCATTAGGATCAGTCAGTGATTATAAATCTGAGAATATGAATTGGCTCTTTTTAATATGCATTGGTTTTATGTGCTCTTGGTTTTCTTAGCATGCCTAAATACTCAAAAGGTACCAGACCACATCTGATCCTGGTAGCTAAGCAGGGCAGATCCTGGTTAGTACTTGGATGGGAGACCGCCTATGGTATATCAGGTGCTGCTGGTCATATTTCAGAGGAAGGAACTGGCAAAACCACCTCTGAGGTAAAGTTGAAGGCTTTCATAGCCGGAATCCATAGATTGTTGTGGGTTTTCCAAGCTGTGAGGCCATGTTCTATTAGTATTTTGTCCTGACGTTTTGCCTGCGTCTGTGGCTGGCATCTTGAGGATTCCTTAGTTTAAGAGCAGCCATAGAAAGACAACCCCCCATCCACACACATGTGTTTGTTTCAGTTGGTGTTATGTGGTTTTAGCTAATGTTCTCTGTCTCATCTGTTGATGTATTTTAATTTGTTGTTGTTCCCAACCTCAATCCATAAGGAGAGGAAGGTTGCTGCCACCGTAACACCTTGAACACCCTGATCTCACCTGATTTTGGACGGCAAGCAGCTTTGGAACTCGCTTCCCGATTTGGAGTGATGGATCAGCGAAGCGCCCCTCCCCTTTCAGAAACCCCTCCCCCTTCCCAAAGCTCCTCCCCCTTAGGGATTCCTCCATGCCCATCTTTTCAATGCAGAAGGTAAGCCTGGCAGGAGGAATTCCCCCATTGTCTCCAGTCAGAATGATAACAGAAATTGGATATAATAGGGGAGGCTCCCTTCTGATGCCCTTGATTGTCCATTGGGGAGGAATGAGGAAAGAGATCTCCTCTGTGCAGAGAGAAGGATTCTGTGTGTGGGACGAGGACACAAAGGGTGGGCCCAAAGGACATCACAGGAGAAGGAGCTGCTTGGAGGTGGAGCCTCCCCCCCCCACAACACCTCTAGGATTCAAAACCAGGGGTGCAGCTAGCGTTGGATTGGGAGAGGCACCACCCCAGGCCTCCAACCAACAGGGGCTTCCTACCTGCTATGGACAAGATGGCAGCAATGCCCACTTTCTCAGTGGAGGCGCTTTTGTCCTCCTTTCCCCTGAGCCCCCCAGGCACTAACCAATACCGCTGCTCAAACTGTGCTTCATCCATGTTCTAGCCCCAGAAGACAGCTGTGAGAAACTGGGGGGGGGGCACATTAGACCCCCAGGAGACCTTAGAGAACCACCCCTCCCTCCATGCACCTCAGTGCACAACAGAAAAGCAAAATCTTGGGCCCCAAATGCCTTGTAGGGGAAATGTGGGCATTTTGATCACGTTTTCAGACACCTCCAGTCCATTACAGACTCAGGAGAGGCTATTTTTTACTACACGAAGTGACTCAAAAACACTTCCCATTCACCTCCTGTTCTAGAAGAAGCCCTCTCCGAGGCCTAAAATGGGCTGAGAAAGTCCAAAGAGTGTCCAAAATGTAGAGCCGAAGGCTTTCACGGCCAGAATCCGTCGGTTCTTGTGGGTTTTTTGGGCTTTGAAACCGTGTTCTGGTTGTATTTTCTCCTGACGTTTCGCCTGCATCTGCGGCTGGCATCTTCAGAGGAATGGTGAATTGGAAGTGGAGCGGAGAATATATATGCTCCTCCTCCAGAGGGGAGGGAATGTCCAAAATGCTCCCCACACCCCTAAGATGGCATTTGAGAGGGAAAAAATGACCCCCAGGGTCTGCATGTGAGCGACAAGTTGCCCTTTGCCCACCCTTGCTCCTCTCCCTCTGGACTATGCACGCTCCAGAACAGAAGATCACTCACAGAAGACACGCAGAGGGACGGGCGGGGAGGTGTTGACACCTTTCTCGTTCCGGGCCGCACAGTGGAACATGCCGGCATCTCTGCTGGCCACGGCTGGGAAGATGAGGGAATTCTCCTTTCCCTCTTGCAGCCACTTGCCATTCTTGTACCACGTGTACGTGGTCTCTTCTCCGGATCCCACGGTGGCCACGCAGGTCAGAGTGACTCGCTCGCCTTCGACTAGGTCTTTGGATGGTCGGACCACCACTCTGGCCGCTGGGAGAAGACGGCAACGAGGAAAGAAGGCAGAGAGAGAATGCTGATGAACTAGCCTGCCACCTTTCAGGGACCTAGCCCCTTGGAGAGGCATTCCGCAACCTTTGGAGCCTAATTGATTTTATCCGGATCTGTATGTGTGCATGTTTTGAATTATCCGAAACTGTTTTACCTGGTCTTAAATGGTGCTGTCTGATATTGTTCTAATCTGTTTAATTTTTTAAAAAATAATTCAATTAAAAATTTTAAATCTGTTTAAGTTTTTAATTAAAAGATAATTGAATTAAACATTTGATTATATTAAATACATTTTCTAAAAATTAAAATTTAATTTAATTAACTTGGAGCCTTTCCACTGTACACTGTGTAGTGCTCTTATTCCCCTTTCCACATCCTGTGGTACCCTGAGGTTTGCAGTTTATACTTCTCAGCCAGAATGCTCTTTGGCTTCAGTGATCTACAAACCCCAGAATTCCACAGGATGTGGAAAGTAGAATAACAGCACCATAACGAAGTAGTGTGGAAAGGCCCTTAGCATTTCATTTAATTGGTTTTAAACAGTCCCAACCTTAACTTGTCAAATTGCATGATATTGTTTTGGTCTATTTCACTTTTTTAACCCAATTTAAAAAAAATCAAATTTTTAAAATGTAAAATTTAATCTAATTCACTCCAAAAATGTAATTTCATTTTAGTTGATTCTTAAATGGCCCCTTCTTCCTGTGGCCTCGTCTTCTAAAGGGTCTCCTCTTTCTCGCCCGGGGACTCAGGGCCAAGCCGTGAGAGCCGGCCACCCTCCCGCGCAGCAGTTTCTCTTTCCCTCCCCAATCAGCACCATCATCAGGAATTCTGCAAGCCTCCCTCCTCCGAAGGAGCATTGTGCATTACAGGACAGCCAACTTACTTTGGGCACCAAAGAAACGCTCGACGTTGGCACTCCCGTACGGGTTTGTGGCCGTGCACCGGTAATTCCCCTCGTCTTCTGGGACCACCTTCCAGATCTCCAGCTTCAGGGAGTTGCGGGTGGTGGTTATGCTGATCCGCTGGCTGGGTGCCACGTGTGAGCTGGTGGTGGCCAGCAGACGCTTGTCCCGGTAAAGGCTCAAGGTGGAGGAGGGGTTGCTGTCAACAGTGCAGTGGACGATGGCCGACTGTCCTTCCTGGGTCTCCTGGAACAAGGCGAGCGAAGGAGCCCTCGGAGGATCTGCGGAAGGCAAAGGAGATTATTGCGTGTGTACTCTGGTCAGAGGGTGATGGGAGTTGTAGTCCAGCATGCCTGGAAGGGGCTGGGTTGGAACTGGCTATGGGATGATAGACACTTTAGTTATAGTCAGAGGGATGATGGTAAGACCTATACTGGCTGCAGTGTGATGGGATTTGTAGCTATGCAGGGAACTATGACAATGGTGCTTGTGGGTGATGGGTGTTGAAGTCCAATGCATCTGGAAACAATTGCATTAGAGCCGGCTGTGGGATGACGGAAGCTTTACCAACGGTGGGAGCAATGATGAAGGGAGATATGCCGGCTTCAGAGTGATGGGAATTGTAGTCCAACACATCTACAAGGCATCCCTATGGAGCTGGGGAGTTGTAGCTATTGGGGGAGTTATGATAATGGTGGGTAATGGGAATCCAACACGGCTGGAAAGCACTGCATTCAGAGGGTGGGAACCAACACTGAGCCATCATTTCCCAACCAGCTAGCCTGCTCATGTGTGGGACTACAACACCCATCACCCATGCCTCTGCTGGGAGATGTAATCCAACCCAGGTGGAGCAAAGCAGGTTGGGTAAGTAATAGACCGATATCACCCAATAAGCAAGGACCGCTCTCAGGGATTGTACAACCATCTGGAATGCATCGATACGAACTTCGTGCTGAAACATAAAGTACAGCACGGAGGAATGCTACGCGTCTAAGCACTCCTCAAGCGTGCGTGCGCACATGCTTTCATAAAGTGCTTAGACTCAGCAATGCCGGTCATTTTTTTTCCCCAGTTCTGTGCAAAGTTAATAAATCCTCTGTCTCATTTGTCCTTGTAGTTCTCTGGTTAAAGTAATTTAAAACAGGCACTCATTCATCAGCTTTCGTACTCCCACACCGTATTTTTTTCCCTTTTTTTTAAATATATTGTGCCATATACATAATGGGCTTCTCCATTTTCATGATTTTTTGGATGGAATTGCTAATGCGTGGGGAGTACTTCAGTTGATAATTGGCTCAGAAAAAACAACCCCTTTCCTTAAACACACACACACACACACACACACACACACACATACATACACGGTCAGCCCCCACACATTTGCAAGTTTGACTTCCATGGATTCGATTAATTGCAAGTTTCTCCAGCCTCTGCCCTCCCCCTAAGTGCTTCTTTCCTAGGGGAAACTTGTCTCCCAGCAGCCCCAATCAGGCCCTGCAGCCCTTTGAAAACCCCTCTCTGGTCTTCTTCTTCCTCCTCCTCCTCCTCCATGAACCGCTGCCTGGTCAGCTAAGGAGGGATCGCCGCCCGATTTCTCAGTACCACAAACCCTCTTCTGATGCGCCCCCCCACACCCAAAGAAGGAGATGGGAGAAAGAGAGGAAGCATAGGGCCACCATGCCAACGCACGCCCTTTCTCTCTCCTTTCCCTGACCTGGAACATTTCCGCACGACACTCTTATAGCGCGATGATTCCACTTTCGACGTCCCATGGAATCCTGGGGTTTGCAGTTCCGGGAGGGGCCGGCCGGCCCCTCCCGGAACTGCAAACCCCAGGATTCCATGGGACGTCGAAAGTGGAATCATCGCGCTATAAGAGTGTCGTGTGGAAATGGCCCCTGGTTTGGATCGTTGGCCCCCATCCCTCCCCCACACACATTTTGATATTTGCAGTTTTTCCACTTCTGTGGGGATCCTGCACCCCTTACCCTAACAAATATGAAGGGCTGACTGTATACAGTGCGCTTCTCCATTTTAATGACTTAGAGACTCAGAGAGCTGGGTATGTTTAGTCTGCAGAAGAGAAGGTTAAGAGGGGACATGAGAACCATGTTTAAATATTTGAAGGGATGCCATGTAGAGGAGGGAGCGGGCTTGTTCTCTACCGCTCCAGGGACCAGGACAAGGAGCAATGGATTCAAGGTGCAGGAAAGGAGATTCCACCTGAACCTCAGGAAGAACTTCCTGATGGTCAGGGCTGTCCGGCAGTGGAATCTGCTGCCTCCATGGAGTGTGGTGGAGTCTCCTCCTTCTTTGGAGGCTTTTAAGCAGAGGCTGGAGGGCCATCTGTTGGAGGGAGGGCTTTGATGGGTGTTCCTGCGTGGCAGGGGGTTGGACTGGATGGCCCCTGGGGTCTCTTCCAACTCTACATTTCTATGATTCTATGATTCTATGTTTTTTTTGGACTGAATTGCTGAGGGATGAAGAGTGCTTCAGTGCATAATTGGCTCAGGAAAAAACAGTCTCCTTCCTTTAAAAAACAATACATATTGGGAAGAGTTCTGTTGATTGTGAGCCCAACTGAGAGCCAAATCAAGCCCTGTCGTGCTCCAAAGGAAATCCACACAAGCCAAACTTTCTCCTTGTGCCATGGCCCGTAGTACTTCTGGGAAAACTACATTTCCCAGAGTTATAGGCATCACTGGACAATCTAGATGTACCTCCAGCATATTTTCCCCAGTAGTGCTCCCCAAAAGGAATGAGAGGTGTCTCTTTTTCAAACCATATAGTTTTCCTCATGAGCCAGAATGGTGCAGTGGTTTGAGCACTGGACTATAACTCTGGAGAACAGAGTTCAATTCCCCCTCGGGCATGGAAACCTACAGGGTGACCTTGGAAAGGTCACACCCTCTCAGCCTCAGAAGAAGGCAAAGGAAGCCACCCCCTCAAACAAATCTTGCCAAGGAAACCTATAATAGATTTTCCTTAGGGTTGCCATAAGTCAGAAATGACTTGAAGTCACACAACAACAACAGCAAAGGCAGCAACAACAACAACGGTTTTCCTTTCCTACGTACCTTGCATTTAGTGTGCTTTGTTTTATGACCGGTAATTGGAGGGCAGACAGGTTTTTAATTTGCAAGTCAGATCACGGAGGCAGGTATCTCTGAGGAAATCCCATTGTGTGAGAGAAAACACATCAATCACAGGCATTCTGCAGCGTGTGTTGCTTGACTAGGAGTCACTCAGAGAAGAGAGAGAAATAGCAATGCCAGATCTGACTAGGGTGAATCATGCCTTGGTTGCATCCCATTTGGACTACTGGGACACACTCTCTGGTGGGGCTGCCGTTGGAAACTTCAGAGGGTCCAAAATGCTGTGGGAAGGCTGCTGACTGAGGCTGGTTGCGTGGTAAGATATAACCTCTTTTGAAACAGCTTCACTAGCTACTGGTGTATATCCAGGCATAACTCAAAGTGGTGGTTTATGACCGACAAAGCCCTATACAGCTTAGGTCCAGACCAGCTGAAAGACCATACCTGCCTACAGCAGCCTGCCTGAATGGCAAGATCCTTGAGGGAGGCCTGTCTCAAAGGCCTGTCTAGGGAGGACACAGGAGAGGGCCTCCTTGCTGGTTGCTCCCAGGCTGTGGGATTTCCTCCCACGGAAGGCTAAGCTGGCTCACTCTCCGCTCTCCTTTTCTCAGCAAGCAAAGACCTTTTTTAACTTTGACGTTGAATGACTTTGACCCATTCCGCACTGGACTGTTACAGGGCTATTATTCCACTTGCAACATCCTATGGAATCCTGGGGTTTGCAGTTTCGGGAGGGGCTGGCTGACCCCTCCCGAAACTGCAAACCCCAGGATTCCAGAGGATGTTGCAAGTGGAATAATAGCACTGTAACAGTCCAGTGCGGAAATGGTCTGAGTCGTGCAAAAGAGTTTTTGATGGGTTGCACGTACTGCATTTTTTCCCCTTTGGAATGTCTTTTAAATGATTCAATACAGTGGTTCTTAACCTGGAGTCCAGGGACCCCGGGAGTCCATGAAGCTCCACTGCTGGAGACCAACAGCAATGGCAGCAACAGGGATGCAGCAGTGGGGGAGTCTGGGTGCTGAAACTGCTCCATCACTTGCAAATAACAGCTATTTTTTGAAAAATTATTTTTAATTTTTGTATCCTCTGGTTTTAAATTGTACCTTGTTCTAACCTTGTGGCAAGCTGCATATTCAACCGGTAACTCCACACGTAGGTTCATGCTACCTCGACTCTGTCGTGGCATCTTGCCCCTGGGCAGTACCACACCCCGGTTGAAGCGATTCATCTTAAATTTGATCTGAGCAAATGAAACACATGAAAAATGGGACCCTGAGAACTCACAGAGGACATTCAGGCCGATAGTTTGGGACATCTCGCTCCCTTTGTCGTTCTGCACTTTGCAGGAGTAATAGCCGGTGTCTGCGACTGCAATGTCTTGGAAGACGAGGCTCCGGGCTGTGCCTTCCTTGATCCAGAGGTTGTTCTTGTACCAGCTGTAGTGGATCTCTTGCTTGTCTTCCCCAGGGACCTCACAGGTCAGCGTGACTGTTTCTCCTTCCTTGATACTGGCAGAAGGGCTCACAGACAATACGGCAGCTGGTATATTAGGGAAGAAGAAAGAAGAGGGGGAAATGTCAGGATCATAGAGTTTTAGAATCACAGAGTTGGAAGAGACCCCAAGGGCCATCGAGTCCAACTCCCTTCTACCACACAGGAACACACACTCAAAGCAACCCCAGCAAATGGCCATGCAGCCTCTGTTTAAAAACCTTCAAAGAAGGAGACTCCACCACGCTCCCAGGCAGCAGTATATTCCACTGTCCAACTGCTCTTACCATCAGGAAGTTCTTCCTGATGTTTAGCTGAGATCTCTTTTCCTGTTGTTTGAAGCCATTGCTCCATGTCCTAGTCTCTGGAGCAGCAGAAAACAAGCTTGCTCCATCTTCAACACAACAACCCTTCAAATATTTAAACATGGCTATCATGTCCCCTCTTGACCTTCTTTTCTCCAAGCCAAACATACCCTGGAACTCCCTAAACTACTCCTCATAAGGCTTCATGGTTTCCAGACCTTTGACCATTTTGGCTGCCCTCCTCTGGGCATATTCCAGCTTGTCCACATCCTTCCTGAACTGTGGTGTCCAGAACCAGACACAGGATTCCAGGGGAGGTCTAACCAAAACAGTACCTTCACTCTTAAAATAACCCTGGCATCCTTGGCTGAGCTCTTCCTTCTCTCTATGATAAGGCTGGCCAACAAGGAGCCAAAATTATCCACAACAGCAGAAGTGAGCAACTCTGGAAGGCTTGGCGGGGGGGACACATTAGCCCCTTGGAAACCTTGGACTGCTGGACCCCTCGCATTTGACCATCTCCCACCAAAAACTTTGAATTTTTTTTGCTCCCCATACCCTTTCGGGGACACGAGGGGGGCAAAATTTCATCATGTTTTGGGGGCTTACCTTTTAAGCCCAAGACAGGCCCTTTAAAAAAAAACCTCAACAAGTTAGAGGAAGCCAAAAACATAACCTAACTAATCATTAGTTAAGAAACAGAAGAACTCTGCCTCTCCCTTGCAAGCTGTATGGATGGGTGTATTTTTTAAAAAAAACAACTTTTTTTTTTTTGCATGTGGGGGGTCTTACTGCATTGTTCTGGGGACAAAAATTGCCTGAAAATCGCATGTCCTTCAACTGCCCCAATTTGGCAGAAACAATCCTGATTAATCCTTTGCCATCCCACTTTTTCAGCGGCTTTTAAAATGTCCCAGTTTCTCGCTCCTCCTCACACTCCCTCCCTTTGTACTCAGCTTACTTCACTTGCTGAAAACTCATCTCAAATGGGAAAAGTTGTTTGCATTCCATTAACTCAGCATGTGAGAGAGGTGCTTTCATACAGAAGCAAGCTTGTTTTCTGCTGCTTCATTTCCGCACGGGTCTGTTATAGCGCGATGATTCCACTTTCAACCTCCTGTGGAATCCTGGGGTTTGCAGTTTCGGGAGGGGCCGACTGGCCCCTCCCGAAACTGCAAACCCCAGGATTCCACAGGAGGTTGAAAGTGGAATCATCGCGCTATAACAGACTCGTGCGGAAATGGCCTAAGAGTAGAATATGAACCCGTGGCTTCAAATGGCAAGAAAAGAGATTCCGCCTAAACCTTAGGAAGAATGTCACGACTACAGGAGCTGTCCAACAACGGAAAATATGGCCCATGTGGCCTTTCCTGTTTCCCTGATTCTATGGCTTAACGGATCTCACAATTTTCTCAATGTCAACCCAACACACAGTTTGCATTTCTCCTTGCCTGTCATCAGCTTAATCTCCGCATCTCAGGAGCAATGATCTCCTTGATACTCACAGAAAACATTGAGCGTCACCCCTTCGGCCGTTCCGGTGCCCATGGAATTTGCAGCCTCACAGCGGTACAGGCCATAATCCCCACGAGACACACTTCGGAAAGTTTTAACCGCCGCGTTTCCAGAAGCGACGCCATCTTTGAACCACCTGTAGGTGGTGACATCTGGGTTGCTGCTGTTAACGGTGCATGTGAGAGATGCCTCATCGCCCACTCGGATGTTCTTTGCGGAGGGATTTAGTGACACTTTCACACCTTTGGGGGCGTCTAGGAGCAAGCACAGGAGAGGCCGGGAAAGCTGAGAATGACAAGGGGATTCGTTTCTTTGGAAATAACTGTGACATAAGCCATTTTCGCACGAGACTGTTACAGTGCCGTTATTCCACTTTCAACATCCTATAGAATCCTGGGATTTGCAGTTTAGGGAGGAGTCTTTGTTTATTGACTGCAATCCAGTTATTGCTTTAATTGGATTGCAGTCATCCCTCCATATTCACTGATGAACTCCAGGCCCTCCCAAACCATATTTAACACACGCACAAAAGCATGATCACCATATTCAACCCACTGTGGATTCCTTTGAGGCATTGAGGTTTCTTCACAAGGCAGAAGCGGGGGGCTGGGGGCGCTTACTGCCACCTCCACTGCTGCCCCACACCATTTTTAATGGGAACTTACAAGCGTGGTTTGCAGTTTCTCAGGCCATTTCCGCACGAGACTGTTATAGCGCTTTGATTCCACTTTCAACATCCTATGGAACCCTGGGGTTTGCAGCTTTCCCTCCCGAAACTGCAAACCCCAGGATTCCATAGGATGTTGAAAGTGGAATCAAAGCGCTGTAACAGTCTCGTGTGGAAATGGCCTCAGTCTGAAGGCTTGCCGTCCCTATTGAAAATGGCCCAGGGAAGTAGCAGAGGTGACCGCAAATAATCTGTAAATAATCAAATCCGCAAAAGTGAAACCTGCAAATGTGGAGAGCTGACTGTAGTTCTTTAATGCTTTTTTTTAAAAACTTCTGTACTACACAGTGTTTCATCTATTTTGTTTTAATGTGTATTGCAAACTGATTTGAGTCCCATTTTTGGCTCTTAGAAAAGGTGAGTTATAAACCAAAGACAGTGGCCTCTCAACTTTAGAGCGCAGAACCCTCGTGAAAGTTAGAAAAACTAACTCTCCCTCTCCCGAGGGAGCACTTCCCCTCCCATTCCTTCCAGGACTCCTCCCCTTGCCCCATTTTGCTTGCCTTTTGTCTGGGCGCACTACCTTTCTTCCATCCGCCTGGGCAAACAACAAGTGAATTGGGGGGGGGCAGCCCCATGCCCGAAGACAGAGCGCGTGTGTCCCCCCCACCATTCACTTGCGTTGTGTCTGGGCACACCGCCTTCCTTCCGGAAGCCTGGGCAAAAGGCAAGCGGTTGGGAAGTGGCGGCCACGAGCCCAGAGGAGGCATCGCGTGCTTTCTGTGCACACAGGGCTGCCGCTGCCCGTTCGCTTGCCTTTTGCCTGGATGTGTGGAAGGAAGGCACCCGTGCCCAGACAAAAGGCAGGGGAGAGGGAGAAGGGGGAGGGGAGGCAATCGGGGGTCTCGCGCATAATCAAATTTGCAAAGGTCAAAGCCATGAGTGTGGAGGCAGGGCTCTAAATCAGAAACATTACTAAATTAAACGCTAAAGCTTAGCATCAAGGTCGACCCCAAGTCCAAATCTACTTACATTTCACACTGAGTGTGATTTTCCCTGTCACTCTGTGTCCCCCAGCCGAGACCTCACAGCTCAGCTTCCGGGTGTGATCCTTCCAGGTCAGAGACGTCTGGAGGGTTTGTTTTTTGAGCACTCCGTCAGTGCCCAGCTGGACCGTTTCCGACACCTGGGAGGCCTCCGGGTTGTAGCCAGTCCACCGCAGGACGCTGCTCTCGTCGTAGGGACAGACGTACGGACTAGAGCAGTTGAAAGTCACGGTCAGCCCCTCACGGAGTCCTTCGGGGGAGGCAATGCTGGGCGTCTCTGGGGTGTCTGAGGAAGCAAGCAGAGGAAGACGCTGAGAGCCAGCACCGGACTTCCCTGAGTCGGAGGGAAACAGCATTTTGCATCAAAAGGATGTATTATCGGCACATTGCACCCTCTAAATTGTCCAGATGTATGAGGGTGTTTCAAATGTACATCAGAAATGCAAACAACCAGAGAGGACATTTTATCATATGTGGCGGACATGTGGAAAAGCCAAGACATTTTGGGTTCACACACTCTGGTGCAGAGAATCTTAAAGATAAGTACTGCATTCAGTTAAAACCAGAACTTTTTCTTTTGGGACTTGAGGATGAATAGTTAGAAAACAGACATGGAAGATATGTATACAACCACAGCAGCAAAACTGATATGTACGCAGAAATGGAAAAAGTCATCATCACCTTCTGAGGGAAATGAATGGTTGTTGAAACAGGTGGACTTGGCAGAAATGGACCAATATACTTGCCTGATCCCAGAAAAATCATTAAGGACATTTTTAAAAGATTGGAAACTCTTTATGACCTTTTTGCAAAAAAAAAAAAAATTAAAAAAGTGATTTGTTAACTTTGAGATTTGATAATTGTTAAGGATTTGATATGCAGAAGAAGTGTAATATATAATTGTAATGAAAAAGATTTGATTATGTTGTGGCGGATTATAACTGCTGAGAAGAAATTTGGAAGTTGCTTTTCTTTCTCTTTTTCTTTTTTTGCTCTTCTATGTATTTTTCCTTCTTATTTCTTCTTCTTCTTCTTCTTTCCTTTTCTATCTATTCTTTTTATATATATTTGTAATTTTTAGTGTGTTTGGGGAAAATGCTAATAAAAAGTACATGCATTAAAGGAAAAACAGCCCTTTGCCCAGTAAAGCGTTGGGCAACATTTGGCCCTCAGTCCCTCCAGAAACAACTTCGGTTTCTCAGTATCCAAAAATCAAGTTCCAGAATCCTTTTTTCCTTTTCAGATGCATATTTTAAATTGTTTTCATATTGTTAATAGTTTGATTTCATTTTAACAGCGTCCTTTTATATGTTTTTCCTTATACTGTATTCATTGTAAATTGTAAGCCCCTGGAAATGAAATTTTGGGGAAAAGCAAGATACAAATAAAGTTGAGGAGGAAGGGAGGAGCAGCATGCATAGCTGCTCAGTTCCTTTAAATTTCAGACTAAAGCCCAGAAGGGATACAATGCCCAACTAAGACGGGAGCCATCAGATGCCACAGCGTCTCTGTACAAAAACATAATTATGGCTTGCTGTCTTGATAATTTTTAAAGGCCTGAAGATGGAGAGCTTTAAAAAAAAATAGAAACCAATGCCAAGAATTCTACTCTTGCCTGTTTTTGTATGCTTTCAAGTCATTTCTGGCTTACAGTGACCCTAAGGCAAACTTATCACAGATTTTGCTCCACCAGAGTTGTTCAGAGGAGGTTTGCCTTTCCTCCCTCTGAGGCTGAGAAAGTGCCACTTGGCCAAGATCAGCCAGTGGCATTCCATGCCCAAGTGGGGATTTGAATCCTGGTCTCCAGAGCTCTAAGCCAAAATTCCAACCAGTCCACCCATCCTGCCTCATGGTTTTCTCAGCCAGATTTATTATTCAGAGGTGCTCTCCCATTCCCTTCCTCCAAGACTGAGGGCTTTATCACAGGTAAATCACGATTGCAGCATCGTTGGCTGGGATTTATCACCTGACATCCTTCCTCTTCTGTTGTTCTTTCGGTGGGAAACCATTTGGAAAGTAAGATGCCATTATCCTGCTGTTAACTGCGATTTACCTGCTGCCTTCCGTGACAAAAGCCCTAAGAGACGGCGACTTGTCCAGGGTCACCCAGGGGGTTCCTGCATCCGAGTGAGGACGTGTGCCCTGGCCTCCCCGAGTCCTATTCCAGCACTCATACCACTCTACAACACTGCCTCTTATTCTCTTCCTGCTTACCAGTAACGGTCAGCTGAACCGGTATCTGTTGAGTCCAGCGATTGCCCTCGCTGATTTCAAACCGGAAGTTGTAGTTGCCGCTGTCTTGGCTGGTCACTCTTCTCAGGAGCAAGGTGCAGTTGCGTTTGACAGGGTCGCCCAGCAGTTCTGTGCGGTCTCGAAACCGGGCGTCTGCGGTGCTGGGAGTCGCCGAGTGGTAAACTGTGATACGCTGCCCGCCGTGATCTTTGTACCAGATGGCCGTGATGCCCTCGGATGGGACGGCAACGTTACTGGGGAAACTGAAGGTGCAAGGGATAACGGCGCAGGAGTCTCTGACACTCTTCAACGTTCCGGGGTATTTGGCACCCCATGAGGCGAAGGCTGTGCAAAAAGAGAAATGAAGGAGAAAGGCCACGAAACAGAAGGAACACGAGACGATAGGACAAAGATGCAATGGTTGTCGTTGGTCTTCTGGCATGTATCTACACCAGCGCCAAGATCAAACTAGGGCACTGCCCATGTTGGCTGGAAACTCTTATATCAATGGAGCCATGAATCCACTGTGGGTTTTAGTCTGAACTTTAAAGGAGCTCTCTAAGGACGTTCCTGACCTATTCGGCAAATGACGTTCAACACATCGGACAGTTCTTGTAAAGCACGGATGGAATCTCTTCTCCGCAAATTAGGTTCAGGACCCAGGAGAATTCCTTCCAACTGCAGGATAAAACCAGGAGCAGATTCACTGCCCCACTGAAATGGAAGCCGTCAGCTTGTGGCCTCTGTCTGACGGGCTTCAAGCCTGCAGCTCTACATAGCTGTGCTGCTGGGTCTTTTTGACCGTTGGCATTAACTGGACATTTGCTGAGATATTAACCTGTCCTTAGAAGATATTCCCCTGGCAGCTGAATTACATTAATTTAGAGATCAGGCTAAGAACTTCCTCATCCAAAAGGAATTTAGTCTTTAATTTGATGCCTTTACTATCAGTTTCATTGCTGGGGAGATCAGACCAGCTACATGTTTACTTTCCTTCTGTCAGCTGGTGAAAACCTCTTATTCTGACAGGCTTTTAAACCTGATTGCAAGGGTTTTTAATAATGTGCAGTTCTATCCTTTTGATATTTGCCTTATTTTTTTCCCTTATTAAATATTTATAATCCTCCATACATATCCATGACTGAAATCAAAAACTAAGAAAAATGCTGCTAAAGAAAGCACTTAAAAATAATCTTACAAAATTATACATATAAACTTACATGATATTTAAATTGGTATTATCTATTATTGTCTGGAGATGACTGTATCTCTTAAATACGTACTATATACATACATACATACATACATACATATATATATATATATATATATATATACTCTACAATATTTCTCCTCTATGATCTTAATCTTAATCCTATGATCTTATTTGTCTATATACATTTTATGAATCAAAACATTTATTATCATAAATCTTTCTATATTTTATATACTTTTTCTGATTTTCTAAAGTTATGCTTTTGATGCTATTTATTCTTTCAGAGCAATTATAGATAGTTCTCCCCATTTCATCTCTAAACAGTTACCTAAGCATTCCCATTGTTTCCTAAAATTATTCATAGATTTGTCCATTAAGAACATGGTCAGTTTGTCCGTCTCCACAACATCATACGTCTTTAGTAACCAATCGTCAGTTTCAGCCACCTTTTCTTTTTATATTTGCCTTCCAAGTGGGATATAAATGAAAACAATAACAGCAACCATATTTACAATAACAGCTTTTAAGACGTCAGTGCTTAAACACGCCAATACATTTTTACATGCCGACAGGGTGCTGATAACGACATTCCAAGCTCCGGGACCTCAGTGCGGGAAGGAATGTCTCAAGGAGAGCCGGAGGACCGGGGCCGGCCGGAGGTGACCTCTGAGGTGTCCCACCAGTGAGGGCAGCATACACTGTGAGGACATAGGACAGGGCCTTCCCTCCTGTGCCACCCCAGTTGCATTACACACACACAAAAAAACATGCATTTTTACTAAAGCCTGTGGGAGCTAATGGACTCATCAAAAAACCTGCACGTGTGCATTGTTTTAAAATGTCTTAACATTTTAAAACCGTTTTTTAAAGTCCCTTGTTTTACCTCGTTGAACTGCAGAAGATGCTTTTAAGCGGTTTAAATTATACTGGCTGAGATCCTACTTCAAGGCGATGGCGTGGAACTTTACAGTCAGAGCTACGTGATGACGGTGCATTGTAGAACCATAGAATGCTAGAGTTGGAAAATACCACCAGGGCCATCGTAGACCCCAAAGGCCCTCCAGTCCAATCCCTTTCTGTCACGCGGGAATACAGCATCGAAGCCCTCCCTTTGGCAGATGGCCATGCAGCCCCTCTTTAAAAACCCGCAAAGAAGGAGACTCCGTCGCACTCCACTGAGGCAGCAGCGTATCCCACTGTCAGACCGCTCCTACTGGGCACCACGGTTCAAGAACACGCACAGTTCATTGAGCCATGTCGGTATTCAGCAGAATTATGTTCTGTAAGTGTAAATTTGCACCGTGCAAGCCTGATGTAGGAGCTCAGCTTTAGTGTTTTTTACTTGACTGGTCTACTGCAGGGCTTTCCAAACAGTGTGTCATGACACGTTAGTGTGTCACCTGAAGTGTGTCGGTGTGTCGCCTCCCTGGGCTGAAAGAGACCCCCCCACCTGAACGTTTCCTGCTGCCACCGCTGCAGCAGCGGGCTAGGATCAGGTAGAGGGGCTGCCTTTCTCACTGCTGCCGCCCTCACTGGGGTCCTTACTTGGCGAGGGCGACAGCAGCGAGCCACGCTCGGGTGCGGGGGCTGCCTTTCCTGCAGCTGCCGCCCTCGTCAGGGTCTTTCCTTGGCAATAACGGTGAGCCAGGATTGGGTGGAAGGCCTGCCTGTCCTGCTGTTTAACCTCTGGTTTGCTAGTAAAACTGAATTACTGTGTCACAAAACGTTGGGCACCTCAATTCAAGAAGGATATCGACAAGCTGGAGCATGTCCAGAGGAGGGCGACCAAAACAGTGAAGGGTCTGGAAGCCATGAAGCCCTAGGAGGAGCGGCTTAGGGAGCTGGGGATGTTTAGTCTGCAGAAGAGAAGGTTAAGAGGGGACATGATAGCCATGTTTAAATATTTGAAGGGTTGTCATGTTGAGGAGGGAGCAGGCTTGTTCTCTACCGCTCCAGAGACTAGGACAAGGAGCAATGGATTCAAGCTGCAGGAAAGGAGATTTCACCTGGACCTCAGGAAGAACTTCCTGATGGTCAGAGCTGTCTGGCAGTGGAATGTGCTGCCTCCATGGAGTGTGGTGGAGTCTCCTCCTTCTTTGGAGGTTTTTAAGCAGAGGCTGGATGGCCCTCTGTTGGGAATGCTTTGATGGGTGTTCCTGCATGGCAGGGGGTTGGACTGGGTGGCCCCGGCGGTCTCTTCCAACTCTACGATTCTATGATTCTATGACGCATGTCCAAAAAGTGTGTCACCAACATGAAAAGTTTGGAAAGCTCTGGTCTACTGTGTACCCAGCTGTGTCTAATTATTAGCTGCCTCATGGTTAATGACCTCGCCAGGACCTAGTGCCTGTGACATCACCATAGCCTGCCTGCTTTGACATCACAAAGAGCTCTCCTAGGTCTTAGCTTTTGGCCCACAAATGTCAGGGTCTCAGAGAGTTCTGATCTGGCAACCCTACTCATAACAAAGAATACATCTCGCATGATAGAGCCAGGGTGGTATAATGATTTGAACAGTGGACTAGCAGGACTCCAGGACATCAGGCTTTGAATCCCTGCTTGGCCATGGAAACCCACGGGGTGAGCTTGTGTGAGTCACACTCTCTCAGCCTCAGAAGAAGGCCACGGCAAACTTTCTCTGAAGCAATGCAGCCAAGAAAACCCTGTGATAGGTTCACCTTTGCATCACCATAAGCTGGCAATCACATGAAGGCACACAGCAACGACATACCTTGGACGACATAATGAGAAAATACCAAAATGAAGGGGAGCATGGGCGTAGCAGTCCGCAGCAACTAATCTGATGGCAAATTCCTAGGGCAGGAGGGAGGGGAGGAAGGAAGCAAAAGTCATGGTTAGACAGAAAATGAATGTGAAGACAGTGGCATCCTTGACTTTATGAGATGAGAACATAGGATGAAGGTCAGGGATGGGGCAGATGAATCATAACAGACGCTTAGAGTTGTAAGAAGAGGCGGTATGAAGTACTGGTCTGAGCATTCAACTACAACCCTTTAGACACGGGTTTGGTTCCCTGCTTGGCCGTGGAAACCCACTTGGGTGTCTCACACACTCTCAGCCCCAGAAAACCCTGTGATACGTTCGCCTTAAGGTTGCCATAAGTTGCAAATGACTTGAAGGCACACAAAGACAACAACAAGTTGTAAGGGACCACAAGGGCCATCTATTCCAACCCCCTGCCATGCTATGAGGCCCCAAGATGCTTTTGGCTCAGCCTCATTGTTGCACATCTGAGACACCCTCAAAGCCCCCAGACCCACCCTCACATTTTGAGAGAAAATTTCAGGCAATTTTTCCACCCAAAATGGTTCCAAACAATCAAAAACTACCCTAAAATGTGGTAGTTTGATTTTTTTTTACCTCTCAGTAACTCCCAAATCTAGGGCCATTTCTGCACTAGCCTGCTATAGCGCTATGATGCCACTTTCAACATCCTCCCGAAACTGCAAATCCCAGGATTCCATAGGATGTTGAAAGTGGAATCATAGAGCTATAACAGGCTAGTGCGTAAATGGCCTAGGAGAAATGGTAGGAAAAACGTATCAAATAGGATTGGGACGTGACAAGGCTTGTCTTCCAGTTTACTGGAAACACACTGGTGTGTGTGTGTGCGTGTGTGCAGAAGTGTAAATCAGCCCTTGGCCCCCTGTCCGGCCGCTCTTGGAGAACCTGGCAAAGGCAGTGGGTGCATCTGGACCAGTACCACCGTTGTGTATCGGCAGCGGTTCCCCACACTCTTGGACAGCAGCCTCTCCATGCTAACTGATCTCCTTTTAACTTGAGACGGCAGAGATTCAAACCCAGTATCTTTTGTGCTGCAAAGTGTGAGCTTGGACTCCCTTCCCATTGTGCCAGATGAATATTAGTATTCTCTTTCCCCTTGGAACTGGCTTTTAATCTCTTTACATCTGGGGCAGGAATCACACAATTCCCAGCAGCCCTAGACAGCAGACTCAACGATGAAGAGTGATGGGAGCTACAGCCTGACAGACTCTGGAGGCTTGCGAGATTCCACACACTTCAGCTGTCCCAGTTGGGCTGGGACAGTCCCAGTTAGCCCTCCGTCATCCTATTCTTCCAGTGGCTTTTATTATTTTTTTTTAAAGAATTTTATTAAAATTTTGGACATGTAAAATAACACAATATATACCACTGTTGTGGATATATCCTCCCCCTCCACTTCCATATTTTCCCCCCAGTTAAGTTGTATCCTATCTTCCACTTTTTGTAAATACAAAAAAATTCGCTGTTGCATCCTCTAATAAGCTTATATTTCTAACCATTCCACTACCCCTTTCCATTCCCTTTCAAAGTTCTGGATAGGTTTGTTTTTCAAAGAGTTTGCTAATTTTTCAATCTCTACCATATCCAGTACCTTTAATTTCCATTCTTCTAAACTGATTTCTTTCTTTTCTTTCCAGTGTTGAGCATATGTTAGTCTTGCTGCCATAATCAAATACAACAGCATCTTCTGGTGTCTTTTAACCTCCCTATTTTGATTTCCAGCGGCTTTTAAAATGTCCCAGTTTCTCTCTCCGTCTCCCACTTTAACCCTCTGTTATTGGCTTACTCCCATCATTGCAAACTGAGTAGTTGGCACTCCTAAATTCAGCTAGAGGGAGAAGAAAAGAGAGAGCAAATCTTGCCCTTCCCAGGAGGGTCTGGCAAAAGCAAACTGCTGCACCCTCTCCTAGCTTGCCTCTTCCTCTCCATTACTGACTTTTGCCATTTTGACCACACTCTGGTGTTGCTTGGCCACTTGTGTCCCAGGTTTCATCCACGAAATGCTGGAGGGTATGGGATTGCCTTCCCTGCATTAGAGCTTTAGAAATGGTGGCTGGCATCTTGTTGGTGTTTTGCACACATATAAGTTCCCTTCTACATGCTGTTGTACATTTTTGGCCATAGCAGAACAGCCTTATTTAGTTCACGGCGGCATAAGCAGAATTCCACAAGTGTAGAAGCTAGAATCGTAGAGTTGGAAGAGACCCCAAGGGCCATCCCATCCAACCCCCTTCTGCTGTGCAGGAAGATACCATCAAAGCATCCTCAACAGATGGCCATCCAGCTTCTCTTTAAAAACATCCAAAGAAGGAGACTCCATCACACTGCAAGACCATATACTCTACTGTTGAACCACTATTACCACCAAAAATTCTTCCTAACATTTAAGTGGAATATCTTTTCCTGTAGTTTGAAGCCCATGTTCCATCTTCTAGTCTCTGAACCAGCAGAAAACAAGCTTCCCCCTTCTTCCCTATGACTTCCTTTCAAATATTTAAACATGGCTATCATGTTGCCTCTTCGCCTTCTCTTCTCTAGGCTAAGCATGCCCAGCTCCCTAAGCCACTCCTCACAGAGCTTTGTGGTTTCCAAGTTTCTATCATTTTGGCTGCCCTCCTCTGGACACGTTCCAGCTTGTCATTTTGCTTTTTGAAGGATATTCTGTTTGAACAGCATCCTCTGTGCTGCTGTAGTGGATGCATAATGCATCATTCTTAATCCCATCATGGAGCCTTGCCCTGTGACATCACGCGGGGGGGGGGGCAGCCATAGGTCTCAGGTTAAGCTCCTGAAATCTGAAGAACCTGGGATGGTCCTACTGACCTGGCATCCCAAGTCGTAAAGCAGCATACAAAGCTAACTTTCAAAATGGCCAGATTTACAAGGGACCGGAAATATTCCTCTCATCCTTTCACAGTTTCAGTCACCAAGAAGGTGTGGCAGAAACTTCCCTTTGGAAAGGAGCAAAACTATCACAAGGCAACAACTTCCGGCCCTGGGGACAAATCACAGCAATGTGTCACACACGAGACACGCCACTGGGGACAAAAATAGAGACAGGGCGCCGATGACACCCATCTAGGAGAGGAGGAAATGGAGTGTTGCTCTCGGTCATTTGCTGACAACCTCCCATCTGTTTCCTGCTCTCCGCCCGTCAGACCACTAGCCAGCTAAAGTTTCATTTCTCTTCCTTCTGCAATTGTTTCCAAACCCAAAGTTTCAGTTTAGCTTCCTCTCTGGCAACGGAAGGGCCTGGCTCAAATGTACCTGCAGACGTTGACAGAGGAGGATGTCTCACTTCTTTCTCAGATTATGAAAACCTCTGCAAATTCATGTCTTCAGTCAATCTGCACAGCCAGATCTCTGGAAGCATTGTGCTCTTCCCCTGCCAAAAGCTGTTTGAAATCCTAAATGAATCAGTCCCGGAAGGGCCATTTTTCAGAGCTTGGAAACAATACCTGTTTTTGGAATGCAGTTCCCATTCCAGAATCTGGTTAGTGTTTTACATGTGTGTGCATTCCACTACAGAAGGCGTTCTACATTTTTATTCCGTCTGGAACAACCAGGCTTAGGTCATTTCCGCTCTACACTGTTATAGTGCTATTATTCCATTTTCAACCTCCTATGGAATTGTGAGGTTTGTCGTTTACTAAGCCAAAGAGCTCTCTGGCCAAGAATTCTAAGTCCCGTTCCCTAGACTCCAAACCCCAGGATTCCACAGGATGGTGAAAGTGGGATAATAGCACGATAACAGTATAGTGTGGAAATTCAAGGTTGCAGAAGCTTGTTTGCACACACAGTGCTATTATTTTATTTTTATAATGGGTTCACAGTCCACTAGTCATTACCAACTGGATTCTGTCCAAAAATATAGCAATCTATGTGGTATCGTTAGATACCAGTAGTGAAACTTTTTATATTTATAATTACAAAATTAATGATCATCATTTTCACCTTTATTTATACCCCACCATTTCTTGGTCGTACTGAGGCTAGGGAACATGCAGAATGCATTGTGGATTCAAGTGCATCACAAAATGCACAGTGCACATGGATGCTCACATTGGGCGTGGATGCACATTGCACATCCATGCACATCCCACATTCATTTGGTTGCACATTTGTCATCTGGATTCAGCTGTGCAATGTTGGTGTTCAACACATGGGTTGCACAGGGCAATCAATGAGCAACACTTGCATGTGGGGATTTGTACTATGCATTCCTGATGGAGGATGTCAGGGTCTCCCAGGACTGGCCATACTGGTTGGCAATTCTGGGAATTGTACTCCAGGAAAGGAGATTACCCAAATTGTGCCATCATGAGAGGAGTCATAGAATTATAGAATCATAGAATTCTAGAGTTGGAAAAGACCCCAAAGGCCATCCAGTCCAACCCCCTTCTGCCATGCAGGAAGACACTACCCAAGCCCTCCCTTGGACAGACGGCCATCCAGCCTCTATTTAAAAACCTGCAAAGAAGGAGACTCCATCACACTCCACCGAGGCAGCAGCAGATTCCATTGTCAAATTGTTCTTACTCTCAGGAAGTTCTTCCTAAAGGCCAAGTGGAATCTCTTTTCCTGTAGCTTGAAGCCATTTCTCTCTGTCCGAGTCTCTGGAGCACCCCAAAACACACTTGCTTCTCCCCCCATATGACATCCTTTCAAGTATTTAAACATAGCTGTCATGCCACCTTTTAACCTTCAGTTCTCCAGGCTAAACGTACCCAGCTCCCTAGGTTGCTCCTCAGAGGGCTTCGTGGTTTCCCGGGCTTTTAACATTTTTGTTGCCTTCCTCTGAACATGTTCTAGCTTGTCAATCTCCTTCTTGAACTGTGGTAACCAGAACTGAGCACAAGATGAAGTCTGACCAAAGCAGAATAGAGTGGTACCGCTATTTCTCCCCTTAGCCTAGACACTACATTCCTGTTGATGTAGCCTAGAACATTTATGAAGCTACCGTAGACACAGTGTCAGCTGGTGGCACCCAAGTCAATAGGGGAACGACTCTGTTTCTCCTGCTTTTAGTCCAAACTTTAAAGGTGCTATTTAGTTCAGACTAAGTGAAAGAGCAGATTCTCATCCCCATTGGCGTGGCAGCCACTGACTGCAACTGCTTATACAGTATGGCAGCTCATTGAGCGGCGGATTGAACCGGATGACCCAGAGGGCCCCTTCCAACCCTGTGGTTCTATGATTGTCCCACCTGGCCCAGCAGGGTCTATGGGAACTGGCCCAAACATTCCAGATTTCAGTTCTAGTTGAAGAAATCGGAGACTGACCTTGGAAACTTTCTGCATGTATGGAGGGTGCTGCACTTCTAAACAGCTTTAAGCCGGTTTTCCTAACATTGGAGTTGGGAAATTCTGCCCCTCTGCCCCTCTTGGAACTTTAGCTGTGCCCTCAATGTTTAACATCTCTCCCCAAGGGTGAAGTGAATCTATCTATCTGTCTAGCGAGCTAGCTATCCAGCTTGCCTTTCTCCCAGTATAGAATCCAAATAAAAGGCTTCGGCTCTCAACTCATGCCTTCTATTAACATCTCTACGTAGGGCAGAAGTGACTATATTTTCCTGTCTATCCATTCATCCATCCTGCTCGCCCTTTCCGCAATATGGGACCCAAGGGGACCTGACTAAAAGGCTTCTCTATAGCCTTGTGGGAGAAAGAAGGGCCATAGGAGAAGAATTTTACAATCTTAATTGTCCTTCGTCCAATTAACAACATGCATCTGGTTCTATCTGGGAAGTTCATAGCAGCAAAATGAACAACAAAAACAAACTTTGGCTTTGGGATGGTAAGGCTAGAAGATACCAATGCAGAAAAGCTGCAGAAAATAATATCATATATGTTACTTGCTATAAGAGTAGTTTACGCAAAGTATTGGAAAAGGTTAGAAATCCCTTCAACGTCTGAATGGTTTAAAAGATTGATAGAAATGGTAGAAATGGATAAATTAACAACTAGATTAAAGGGTCAAACAGAAGGACAAATTCTTATCTGAACTGAAATCTTTGATTGATTACTTAAGAAAAACTGAGGGCGAATTGATGACAGTAAAGTTCATTTCTAAGTACCCCTCCCCAATTTGCAGGTGCCAAGATTCCACAGAATGGAGCCATTCCGTTCAGAGTTGTATGGTCATGTAAAAAAGCCAAGAAAGCCAACACGATTCTTGGTTGCATCAACAGGAGTGTGGTGCCTAGATCAAGGGAAGTAATGGTACCACTCTATTCTGCATTGATGAGGCCTCGTTGGGGATCCTGTGTCCAGTTCTGGGCACCTCAGGTCAAGAAGGATGTCAACAAGCTGGAGCGTGTCCAGAGGAGGGTGGCCAAAATAGTGAAGGGTCTGGAAGCCATGAAGCCCTATGAGAAGCGGCTGAGGGAGCTGGGAATGTTTAGTCTGCAGAAGAGAAGGTTAAGAGGGAACTCGATAGCCATTTGAAGGGATGTCATGTTGAGGAGGGATCAGGCTTGTTCTCTACCACTTCAGAGACCAGGACAAGGAGCAATGGATTCAAGCTGCAGGAAAAGAGATTCCACTTGAACCTCAGGAAGAACTTCCTGACGGTCAGAGCTGTCCGGCAGTGGGATCTGCTGCTGCCTCCATGGAGTGTGATGGAGTCTCCTCCTTCTTTGGAGGTTTTTAAGCAGAGGCTGGGCGGCCATCTGTTGGGAATGCTTTGATGGGTATTCCTGCATAGCAGGGGGTTGGACTGATGGCCCCTGGGGTCTCTTCCAGCTCTATGATTCTATGATTCTATGAATTCAAAAACATTTGCAAATTTGTTTCCAGAAAATGGAAATACACTCAGCCCACCACATTTGTGGGTTTTTAATACTCAGGATCTGATTATTGCAAGTTTTTCCTATCCCTGACCTCCTACCTCAAGTGTTTCTTTTCCAAGGGAACCTTCCGTTCAGAGGCTTCAATCAGGCTGTGCAGCTGTTTAAAAGCCCACCTCTGGTGGTCCTCCTCCTCCTTCTCCTCCTCCTCCTCCAGCTGCTGCCTGGCCAACTAAGGACCAATCAAAGCCCAATTTCTCAGCACCATGAACCCTCTCCTGATGCCCTCCACACACTCAAGAAAGGCGATGGGTAAGAGAGAAGAAGTGTAGGGTCACCATGACAACCACCCCCTTTCCTTCCACTTTCCTTGACCTGCTTTGGACCCTGGGTGCCCACCATGCCTCAGCCCCCTTCCCACAGACACACACACACACACACATGTTGATATTTGTGCTTTTTCCACTTCTGTGGGGGTTCTGAGCCCCTAACCCTAGAGGATGTGGAGGGCCAACGGTTATTGATCTGTAGGAAGATATAGGGGACCCGGCCATACAATGATGTTCCACCCAGTGCCTCCTTTCAGTGGCCTCTGGCCCCAAAAGTTGAAAACTCAAGTTCGGATTAGACCCTGTAACATCCCATCTGCTGGAATGACGCTGTTATCTACTTTGAGCTCTGTTTTTCATGGACTGCAGGATAAAAATAACAATAAACTTTCGAGCGGTGGTTGCTGTTCCTTTTTCAGTTTCATTGGCATGCTTTTAACCCATTTATTTCTACACGTTGGTTAAAGTTTTGTACATATTTTACCACCAGTTGACTTAAACATTTTTAATACTCTCCAACATTTCTGAGATAAAAGGTGGGGCATGTCCGGTTAAGCAACATCAGATTGCTGTCCTGGTGGCAAAAGATATTAAAGAAGATAAAGAGCCAAGCTAGGGGAGGCTGCAGCAGTGGACTTTTGCCTAAGCCTACTGGGAAGGGCATGATTTTTTTCTCCCTCCTTTGCTCTCCTCCCTCCTTAGTCGTATGCTAACCACTCCTTCAGTTTGCAGCAATTGAAGTAAGATGAGGACCAAGGGGAAATTGGGAAGAGAAGAGAGAAACTAGAACATTTTAGAAGCAATTGAAAAAGTGGGATGACTGAGGATTAATCAGGATTGCCTCTGCCAAATTGGGAGAGCTGGGAAGTACACCATATTCAGTTCAGTTCAGTATATGAATATGGAATACTCAGTTGTCTAAACAGAGCTTTGCCAGTGCAAGCCATTTCACATACAGTTGTACATTCTTGGATGATGTGTAACTAATCCCACCCACTTTTAAAATCTCCCAGTTTCTCTCACTGCCTCCCAGTTTCTCCCTTTCTCCTCTGCTTACCGCAGTTCTGGAAAGTGAGTTCAAAATGCAAGAGGAGTTTGAACTCCATTAACTCAATGAAGGAAAGGGAGGAGAGGAATCTCGTCCTTCCCAGTAGGGTCAACCAAAAGCAAAGCGTTGCAAGCCTTTCCCAGCTTGTCTGTTCCTCCCCATTAATCACTTTTGCCTTCTGGACCACATTCTGATGTTGCCTGGCTACACACCTCCTTGTTTTCACTTGTCAGATGTTGGAAGGTATTGAAATCCCAGGATCCCACAGGCAGTTAAACCGGATTCATAACGCTACAACTGTGTAATGCAAAAGAGATCTAAGTAATTCCACTAGAGCTACAAAGACTCATAGTTGGAAGAGACCCCAGGGGCCATCCAGTCCAACCCCCTTCTGCCATGCAGGAACCCACATCAAAGCATTTCCAACAGACGGCCACCCAGCCTCTGCTGAAAAACCTCCAAAGAGGTTTTTGGAGTTCACTCAGGGCAGTGAACTTTGAAAAACAGCATAATATATGTTGTATCATTCATCTGGTCTAATAAAGGCATCACTGCAAAGTTTATTTTGGATTTGGTTGTATTTTGCTGCATGGTGAACACTGCTGCACTTGATATATATTTTTCAGTTAAATGTTGCTTGCAGAGCTATCGATAGGTAAAGTAAATGCAAAAACAAATCTAGACAAAACTAACATTTACAAAGATTAAAAGCAACCTTTCTGTCAATCAATCAATCAATCTACTCACCCTCTTATCTATCTCTCTATCACTTTATTTATACCCCCGTTTAAGACTCAAGATAGTTTACAGCGTTAAAAACAAATACAAGTAAACAGACATGAAGATAAGAACATACAAAAAGTAAGATTAAAATAATATTAAATTGGCCATATGAAGACTATTGATTTAAAAGCAAAGGATAAAAGTGGCATAGCATGCTCACATCATTTTTGTGTGAAATGGTAAGCAGCCCCTAAAACTGCTGGTATAAAAAGTCTTCACTTGCCAAGGAAAGGACAGAAAAGGGGCAGCCAGCCTAACCTTCCTCGGCAGAAGCTGGGAGCAGTCGCCTAGGAGGCCTTCTCCTGTCCTTTCCAATAAATGTGAAGGTGGTAGAATTGAGAGAAGGGACTTACCTGGAGATCACAGAACTCAGGCAGGCTGTTACGAGAGGGTATCATGCCCCCAGCCCTTCACAGATGAAAACCAGGACACAGGTGACCAAGTAACATCGGATTGTGGTCAAGGTGGCAAAAGTTACTAACGAATAAGAGTCTGCAGCACTTCGCTTTTCCCTGAGTCTGCTGGGAAGGACAAGATTCCACCACTTCTCTCCTCTTCCCACTACTGAGTTCTGGAGTGCAGACAACTTCTGCATTTTGAACTCGGTTTGCAGCAATTGAAGAAAAAGCGGGAAAGTGGGAGGAGGACAGAGAAACTGGGACATTTTAAGAGCAGCTGAAAAAGTGGGAGGACAGAGGATTAATCAGGGTTGTGCCTGCCCAGCTGGGACTGCTGGAGGTTATGGGATCTGGTTCGTATGCCATTTCCGCACTAGACTGATATAGTGCTATTATTCCACTTTCAACATCCTATGGAATCCTGGGGTTTGCCGGTCGGCGCTTCCCTAAACTGCAAGCCCCAGGATTCCATAGGATGTTGAAAGTGGAATAATAGCGCTGTAACAGTCTAGTGCGGAAATGGCATTAGATAGCTTGGACCGAGGCTTTCTGCCTGCTTTCCTACCTTCCCAAGGATAGGAGCTTCTCCTTCAAATTGCTCTTGGTGGATCTTCGGAACTCTGTGACCCAGCGTGGAGCCACCAAGGAGAAGAGGATTGCTGCTCCCACGGCTTCCAGGGGGATGTGAGATCTGGCAGACAAGGTGGTCCAAGGCAGAGACTGCTTCCTCCTTGGGGCAGCTTTATTGCCTTCAGTTTGGGGAAGTCCCAGTTGTCTTGTCAGCTGTTCTCCTTCCAAGCCCAATTGCTTCAAATGCTCAGCTGTGCTGATGAGGCTTCTTGAGAGGAGGGGAGAAGGGAGGAGGAGGAGGACGGGGGCGACAGGGTTCAGCACTCTGGGCACAGCCTCTCAGGATGGATGTGGGTGACAAATTGGAGAGGATTTAGAGGGCAGCAATGATAAACAGCAGCAGCAATGGTAAACAACTTCTCATGGAGAATCCCATGAGGAAAGGGAGAAGGTCTGTGGGAAAAAAAAATGAAACCAGGGCTCTTAGGATTGCACAATGCCAGACAAACACAGGGTTCGGTGCTGCGTGCTTTTGTTGGACAGAGTGTTAACTCTTTTGTGCTGAGTTAAATATGGGCCTGTTTCTGACCGTGGCCATTTCCGCACTAGCCTGTTATAGCGCGATGATTCCACTTTCAACATCCTCTGGAATCCTGGGAAACTGCAAACCCCAGGATTCCAGAGGATGTTGAAAGTGGAATCATCGCGCTATAACAGGCTAGTGCGGAAATGGCCTGTGTCTGGATGAGAAAGTGATAAGATAAGGAGAGCCCTGCTGGATCAGACTAACAGATGATCTGGACCAACGTCCTGTTTCCCATAGCGTCCAAGAAGAAGCCATCCCTGAAACCTCTCAAGCAGGATGTGTGCACATTATCACCTATCCATTCACAGTTCCCAGCAGCACGGTGGTGTAAATCAGTGACTGGCATTTGGTTAGTGTTTTATGAGAGCGTTAAGTTCCCTTACATATGTTGTTGTGCATTTTTGGCCATGGGCAAATGTTTGTATACAGTTCAGAGTTGCTTAAGAAGAGTTTTTGAAAGAGAATCTGGATGTGATCAACTAGAATCTGGCTGTGATCAACTCACACATAGTTACATTTGGTGGGAACACAGGAGAGGGTCTTCTTGGTGGCTGCTCCCAAACTCTAGGGCCACATCCGCACTAGACTGTCATAGTGCTATTATTCTAGTTTCAACATCCTGTAGAATCCTGGGGTTTCCAGTTTCGGGAGGCCCCTCCCAAAACTGCCAACCCCAGGATTCCATATGATGTTGAAACTGGAATAATAGCACTATAATGACCTAGGCCCTTTCTGCACGTTACCTTCTTCCAGCGCTGGGGTGCGGGGATTGCGCGAGCAGCCTCTGGCGAGAGGCTCTCATGTCCAGGGTCCTTCGGTTCCGCACGAGCTGCCTGCATGCGCGAGAGCCCCATCTCTTCCTTCTACAGCGCAGCCTGGGAGTTGCCAGGTAAGTGCACGTGGGGCCCGGGAGCAATGCGCAATCGCTTCTAGCCGAAAATGAAAAAGTGCGCGATCGACGCCTGCCCTACCCTGGAGCGTTGCACGATTGTGAGTGTGTCGTGCAGATCGCTCCTCACAATTGCGCAACGCTCCAGGGGCCCTTTTGCATGGAAAATGCCGTGCGAAAAGAGCCCTAGTGCAGAAATGGCTTAGAACTCCTTTCTTAGAGAGGTTAGATTTGAACCCTCCCTATTTGTTATGCATGAACGTGTCTTACAAGAAAATGGAGAAACCGTAATGCATGATAAAATGGAAGATTTGGCACACGAAGCAAGATAAGTTAAAAATGCTGAGTTTTGACAGTACAATAGAAAAGGGAGTTTTGACAGTATAATAGAAACGGAATGTGCATAACCAACTGAAAGAGAAGGACTGCCTGGTTCGAACAGGAGAAGAAGTCCCGGGAACCGGAATGTGCCAGGGCGGGAACAAGGATAGAACATGAAAAACAAGTCAATCATTAAGAAAGATGCACCTGCTCAGGTTTAAAAAGAGACCTTCCGAACAAAGCGAGTGTGCCAGAAACAGTGCTGCAACTGATATCCATGCTCTTGTGGAGAACTGATCGACCTCTGTGAAGGGTCAAGTGTGTAAGTATTGTGTGGATGTGTGTGTGTGTGTGTGAGGCCTCTTGATTTGTGATTTATAATATGCTAAATATATGTTACATGCAAAGTGTTTAAACCCAGATCTGGTCTCTTATGTGTCTTATTGAAAGTCCTATAGTTTAATTCTGTATTTACTCATTTCTCTGGATCCAAAAGAACAATGTTCAGATTGGTGACATATTCACTGTCCATAAATACCTTTTGTCTCAACAGACCTGTGAGGATGGACTGCTCATTTTGTATTTCTATGTATGGTAGTGAAGGTTGGGCAGTGAAGAAAGCTAACAGGCATGAAATAGATTCATTTGAAGTGTGGTGGTGAAGGAGGAGCATTCTGCAGATACCAAGGCTGCCGAAAAGACAAATGAATGGATCCAAGACCATATTACACATGGGCCATTTCTACACTACACTGCTATAGTGCTATTATTCCACTTTCAACCTCCTGTATGGAATCCTGGGGCTTGCGGTTTAGGGAGGGGCATTTAGCATTCTCAGCCAGAGAGCTCTTTGGCCTCAGTAAACTACGAATTCCAGAATTCCAAAGAAGGTTGACTATAACAGCACTATAGCACTATAACAGGGAAGGGCAGAAATGGCCATGGACAGACTCAATCAAGGAAGCCCACCCTGAGTGTGCATGTCTTGAGCATGCCTGTGGACCACAGGGTGTCTTGGAGGTGTCTCGCTCATAGGGTCACCATAAATCAAAGCTGACTAGATTGCAATTTGATGATGATGTTGATGATGGTGATGATGATGATGCTGATAACGGTGAAGGCTGGCATTCCGAGTTACAGATCCATAACTGCTCCATATTCAGTAATACGAGGTAGCCACAGTCATGGCACACAGTCATTGCCAAGATCATAAATGTCCCCCAAAACCCAACAGCCAGCAGCTGCATCAAGCAAAGGAGGTCTGCTCAGCTGCTGATTGGGGTAGGATGATATTTCCAGCATCCTCCTACCAGCGACCAAGGCAAGACAATCAGAAGACGGACCCCTTCACAATTCCTTGTCACAGCCTTTGGTAGTGGGAGGAGTTTGGATTCATTTCCTTGCATACCAATCAGCAGCAGAACACACCTCCTTCCCTCAATGCAACTACAACAAATGCAATGAAGTATCATATTATCTAAGCAGCTAATGTAGAATATTGCCAGATGATGATGATGACGACGATGCAGTGTAGCAGAAGGAGGTGTGCAGAGAGAGCTGTAAATCATAGGCCATTTCCGCACTAGCCTGTTATAGCGCTATGATTCCACTGGCAACATCCTATGGAATCCTGGGGTTTGCAGTTTCGGGAGGGGCCAGCCGGCCCCTCCCGAAACTGCAAACCCCAGGACTCCATAGGACGTTGAAAGTGGAATCACAGCGCTATAACAGCCTAGTACGGAAATGTCCATAGAATTGTAAAGTTTCTCTGTTTAGAAACCTCCCAAGAAGGAAACTCTATCACACTACCAAGCAGCATATTCCACTGTCGATTGGCTCTTAACATCAGCCAGTTCCTCCTAATGTTGAAGTGGGATCTCTTTTCCTGTAGTTTGAAACCATTGCTCCATGTCCCAGTCTCCATGTCCTAGTCCCTTCTTAATCTTCTCTTCTCCAGGCTAAACACCCTCAGCTCCCTAAGCCATTCCTAAGAGGCCTTCATAGTTTCAAGGCATTTTGCCATTTTAGTTGTCTTCTTCTGGACACATGTCCAGCTTGTCAGTATCCTTTCTGAATTTTCATGCCCAGAACTGGACACAGTATTCCAGGTGGGGCCTGACCAAAGCAGAATAGAGTGGTATGACTACTCTCCTTGACCTAGACACTATTCTCCAATTGATGCAGCCGAGAATCGCATTGGCATTTTTAGCCGCTGCATCACACTGTTGACTCGTGATCACTTTGTGCTCTATTAAGACTCCTAGATCCCTTTCAAGCAGTGGGGTCAAGCCAGGTGTCACCCATTTTATATCTGTACATTTCATTTTTTTTCTCTCTGACTATAGTACCTTACATTTCTCCCTGCTGAAGTTCATTTCATTCGTTTTGGCCCAGCTCTCTAATCTGTTCAGATCATTTTGAACTCTGATCCTGTCGTGTGGGGTATCAGTGTGAGAGAAGCAGGCAAGGAGGTCGGTAGGAATTCAACCCAGCCATCAGAGTCCCAAGGGGGAAATCTCTCACAAAGCCCGCAAAGATTCAAGAAATGCCTCCCAGGGGAAACGGTGTGGATGCTTCTCTTGGAACTTCCTCTTCCATGTTCCTTTCCTTTGTGCGTATCTTCTGGTTCTGGCATTTCACTTCACACGTGACCGCCAGGGCTGAGTCGGCTGGTTTCTCGTGCTGATGCTGCTGAAATCAACACATCAGTGGCAGAGTGTGCAGAGCCGGGAAATCTCTGAGAGATCAGTTTCTGTTCTTTCACTTCACTTATATATCTGTGCAAAAGTTTATCAGCTGATGATACCAATATCAGTGCGTGTTTAACTCCAGGGCCATTTCCACATAAGACTGTTATAGTGCTCCTATTCCACTTTCAACATCCTATGGAATCCTGGGGTTTGCAGTGTAGGGAGGGGCCTTTGAGGATGGCCTTTGAGGTTCCTCCCTAAACTGCAAACCCCAGGATTCCATAGGATCTTGAAAGTGGAATGAGAACACTATAAACAGTCTAGTGTGGACCTGTCACAGGCTAAACACCCCCAGCTCCCTAAGTTGCTCCTCATAAGGCTTCACGGTTCCCAGGTCTTTGACCATTTTGGTTACCCTCTTTTAAAGGAACTGTTCCAGACACTGCATTTCTTGAGGTAGGGGAGGAGTGCGGCATTTGAAAAGGTCGGCCTAAAATCCAGTTTGGATTCATCTCCCCACTGACATTGGCAGTAGTGATAATATCAAATTCTACCACGTGAATGCTGCTTTACCCACCTTATCCGGAGATAAAACACGTTGGACGGTCCAAAACAGGAGGCTATGTTCGCCCCTCAGTGCCAATTGCTCACATTCTGCATACCGTGAGGAAGAATTCAGTGAGTTGCCGAAGTTCCACGCTACATCGTGAGGCTTGCTTGGTCTTCTAAAAGTTTTGTACCTGCCATGGATCAGAATAGTACGTTGGACAGAATCCTGCTGCATTTCACACCTCCCTACAGAAATGACTGGACGTTTTTGTCTGATGCAGAATGGCCATATTCATTCCAAGACTGCAGAAGCAGAATTACGGATGTCGGGACAATGTGCACAGATTGGTTTGTGTATCAGTATGTGCTAACGAGTCTGGGCTGCACAAACACTGTGTAGAATCATAGGATCCTAGAGTTGGAAGAGACCCCAGGGGCCACTGAGTCCAACCCCCTGCTACACAGGAACACCTATTAAAGCATTCCCAACAGAGGGCCATCCAGCCTCTGCTTAAAAATCTCCAAAGAAGGAGACTCCACCACACTCCGAGGCAGCAGATTCCACTGCCGGACAGCCCTGACTGTCAGGAAGTTCCTCCTGGGGTTCAAGTGGAATCTCCTTTCCTGTAGCTTGAATCCATTGCTCCTTGTCCTAGGCCCTTTTCGCACGCTGTTTCCAAAGCACAAGGGCCCCTTGTGCCCTTGTGGGAGGAGCGGTCTGTACGACGCACTCCCATTTACACGACGCTCAAGAGCCGGACGCAGAGCTGACACGTGCCTTTTCATTTTCGGCTCTAAGCTGAAAATGGTGCGCAGTAGCGCAATGCTTCCGGGGCCCGTGCGCACTTACCTGCTGTGAGGTGCGTCGGGAGCAGGGCCGGTCGCGCTTCCTGCCTCAGCGCTAGCCTGCAATTCCCAGGTTGCGCTGCGGTAGGAAGGGGCAGGGCGCTCGCACGACCGGCAAGCCAGCTGCGGTAAGGAAGGAGAAGCGAAGTGAGCACCTCGCGCAAGAGGCTGCGAGCGCGAGCGCTGCCCCCCACCTCCGCAAACAGGTAAGGTGCGGAAAGGGCCCTTGTCTCTTGAGTGGTAGAGAACAAGCCTGCTCCCTCCTCGACATGACATCCCTTCAAATATTTAAACATGGTTATCATGTCCCCTCTTAACCTTCTCTTCTGCAGATTAAACATACCAAGCTCCCTGGGCCGTTCTTCATACGACTTCATGGCTTCCAGACCCTTCACCATTTTGGTCGCCCTCCTCTGGACACGTTCCAGCTTGTCTATACTCTTCTTGAATTGAGGTGCCCAGAACTGGACACAGGATTCCAAATGAGGCCTAACCAAAGCAGAATAGAGTGGTACCATTACCTCCCTCGATCTAGACACCATACTCCTATTGATGCAACCAAGAATTGTGTCGGTTTTCTTGGCTGCCGCATCACACTGCTGACTCATGTTCAGCTTGTGATCTACCAAGACTCCTAGATCCTTTTCATACATACTGCTGTCCAGCCACACGTCTCCCATCCTATACTTGTGACTTTCATTTTTTCTGCCCAAGTGAAGAAAAGTAACTTTGTGACTGTAAAATTACACTCCATCTCTTTGATGCAGGAGTTTGGCCACTGTTGCTGCAGAAAAACCTTTCTCCTCCCTGTGTTATTGTGAAGATAGAGGCTAGGCTCAGAAGATACAGGGGGCACTGGGGCTTGGCAGATGATGCCACTGGCCCTGCTAATCCCAAGAATTCTGGGACTATAGTCCAACAGGTGAGAGTCAGTGTGGTATAGTGGTTTGAGTTTTGGACTATGGACACTGGAGAGCAGGGTTCAGTTCCCTGCTCAGCCATGGAAACCCATGGGTGACCTTGGGCATATCACATACTCTCAACCCTCAGAAAACCCCAGGATAAGTTCACCTTAGGGTTTCCATAAGTCCGAAATGACTTGAAGACACACAACAACAATAACACCACCAACAACCTAACAGGTAACTTTTCCAAGCTCTGCAGATACTAGGGAGAAGCATCTGAATCTTGGAAAATACCCATCCTTGGCTGTTTCTGCAGTAGCCTGTTATAGCACTATGATTCCACTTTCAACATCCTATGGAATCCTAGGGTTTGCAGTTTCAGGAGGGGCCCCTCCCGAAACTGCAAACCCCAGGATTCCATAGGATGTTGAAAGTGGAATCATAGTGCTATAACAGGCTAGTGCAAAAATGGCCCTTGTCTTGCTCTCCAACAAAAACTCAGGGTACGTACCAGCTACGAAAGGCCCTATAAATTTCTGGCACACGAAATCTTGGATTCCATGGTCAGCACAGCTCTCAAATATTAGATAGGTACCATGAGAGAGTTTTATTTCTCAGGGTAATACAATGATGGCCATTTAATATTCCCCAACAGAGGTTCTAGATTCTCCTTTGTGCATACAGGTTTGTATATATCTCAACATTCCATGTACATAGGATGTCTGTGTGCCAACTCAGAAGCCCAGGGAAGAGTTCATAGTTTCGGTTTCCCCAAGTTTTCTTTACAAAGAAATGAAACCGAAAGTCCTTGCTGATAAGGTTTGATTGCATGCTGCCCTTAAATATGTTATGATACAGGTTTTCCCACTACCCTTCCATCTATTTTCTTACTGCAGAAGATTTGTTGAGGAGAGCAAGCCCTCTACAGCTTTCTTGTTGTGTGCCTTCAAGTCATTTCTGACACGCAGCGTCCCTAAGGCAAAACTATCACAGGGTTCTCTTGGCAGAATTTGTTCAGGTCCTCTGAAGCTGAGAGACAGTGTGACTAGACCAAGGCCAACCAGTGGTTTCTATGGCTGAATAGGGATTCTAGGCCCTTTCCACGGGTTTCCCTCCACACCAGCTGCCTGCGGGAATGGAGGAGGCATAATGGCCACACCTCTTCGTTCCATAGCACAGTCAGGCACTGTCCCAGGTTGCGCTGGGGCAGGAGCTGTGGCCATTGCACTTCCTGACCCCCACAGCTCAGGTAAGTGCAGGAGGGCAGTGGGAGGGCAGCACACATGCCAGACATTTGCAAGCAAAGTCACACTCAAAATTGTAAAACAAAGGCCCTTTTCGCACAGCATTTTCTATGCGAAAGGACCCCTCGAGTGTCGCGCACATGTGGGGAGTGGTCCACACGATGCACTCACATTTGCGCGATGCTCCAGGGCCTGGCAGGGACCGCTCACGCACTTTTTCATTTTTGGCTTTAAGCTGAAAATGGTGCACGGTCACGTATCGATCCGGGTCACCGCATGCACTTACCTTGCGTGCGGAGGCACGGGAGCCGGGCTGGTCGCGCTTCCTGTCCAGTGCAGCCTGGGAAGGTCCCAGACTGCACTGTAAAAGGAAGAGGCGGGGCTCTTGCGCGAGTGGGCGGCAGCTGCGGAGCTGCAGGAACTGGGACGAGAGAGCCTCTCGCTGGAGGCTGCTCGCGTGAGCCCCACACCCCAGCACCGCAAAAAAGTAAGGTGCAAAAAGGGTCAAAGACTTTCTTGGGGATGTTGGGAGTGGCAACCTTTGCATGCTTAATTAACTGGCTAGTTAGTTTGCATGTTTATTGTAGGCATAGAGGGGAGTGCCTAGAGTAAACTTCCTGTTGTTTGGTCAACACCCACTTCCCCTTGAATATTCTCTTACCTGTCCCTTTTGTTCTTTGGCTACCCTGCAAGCATGTGCTCTCCAATTCTCCAGCAAGCATGCTTTCCTGTAAGCATGTGAGTTCTTATTTTTGTCTGACCTTTCTTCAAGAATTGAACCTGTGTAGACTATGCACAAGATTTTGTGAGAAAATCTTTTCATACTTTTAAACCAAATTGTTTGTATTTTGAGCTACATTAAGTGTGTCTGGGGTTGAGATGATAAAGTGAGACTGGTAATTCGTTCAACTTCTGTCTGTGCATTACAGAATACTCTGCTGATTGGGAGACTTATTACTAAAAATCTCTCAATTCCCCAATAGGAGATAGGTACATATATTGAGCATTTCCAATCTGTGGGCCATTCTTATGAAAAACAAAATAATTTTTGACAGATTTTAGTTAGAACTAGAGTAGATTCTGTCTCTGTAGCTTGAAGCAGCTCTGTTGGTAAGCCATCTCTTCCAGGTGATTTATTTCTCCCAAGTGCCCTGAGTGCAGCTTCCACTTCCCTTTCTAGAACTAGAGGTTCATCTTCATATGGTTCTTCCTTGAATGAATCTGTGAATCTTCCATCTCTTTTATATAGTTCTTCCTCGTATTGTAATATGGAGAAAAGAAGGGAGAACTAAGAAGTGAGAGGGAACAGGGCTATTTCCGCTCTATCCTCTTATAGTGCTATTATTTCACTTTTAACATGCTGTGGAATTCTGGGGTTTGTAGTTTACTGAGGCCAAAGGCTCTTTGGCTGAGAAGTCTAAAGGCCCCTCCCTAAACTGCAAACTCCAGGATTCCATAGGATACTGAAAGTGGAATAATCGCACTATAACAGTCTAGTGAGGAAATGGCCAGAGTCAAGAGAGGAGGTGGAAGGATTCAAAAACATCAACAATTTGGACAGTTCATCTAATAAGATTAGATGGGGAGAAGTAGTGGAAGATGTGGAAGAAACAGACATTTGATAAGTCTATGATGAGCAACGTTTAGGAGCAGTAAGATCCAAACAGGTATTTTCAATTTTAGTTTTAAAGAAAGTTACATGATCATCAGCAGAGAATGATGGAGGGAGAGGTGGAGGGGAGGGCTTTAAAAGAGAATTAAAAGGTAGAAAAGAGATGCTGCAGGTACCGTGCATTAGCATGAATCAATGAAGTATGATATTTCTGTTTGCCCAAAGAGATGGCACAGGAGGAAGAAGAAAGAATGAATTTATAATGAATGTCATCTGCTCACTGTTACCCTGTGTACTGGGGGTCCCGGGAGGGACACCGAAATGTGCTCAACTAAAGGTGGGGAAAATTAGCTCAGAGCACTGCTTAGCGTTACGAGAGGCAGGGTAACGTAGCGAGATCTTGAACCCTATGTCTACGGGGTCGGGTCGAGTCAAGGAGAACACAGAGGTTGAAATAATAAATGATGTTTATTAAATACAAGCAAAACAGTGTATGCGACACACTCATACAAGATAACTAAAGGAGATAAAGGTTGGAGTGGTATAGAGGGATTTGTAGAGGGATTACTGGTTGGGGTGATACTTCACCTGTCCCAAAGCCCGGAAAAATAGAGAGCGAGGCTGGGGTGCGATGGAGCTCAGCACGCGGAGCTGAGGGGAGGCTCGCCAAGCAAAGCGGCAGCAAGGCGGGATGGAACTCGGGAGTGATCCGAGGAAGGTCTCGGAATCGAGGGTTTTTATAAGGAGAATTGTGACTGCGGGCTATGCCGTACTTGGGGGGAAACAATAGTTGGAGACAAAGCCTCCGAAAGGTCAGAATCCGAATGATTGAGTTATCGTAGCGGTTCTCAATAGAGTAGCCAGTATGCAAACGCAGAGTACTTGGGTATTGCACAGGTTACCCATCAAGCTGCCAGCGCAGGGCAGAGGCTCTTTTGTAAGTAGCGTGCGTACTTAATTAGAGTACTTGCCGGGAGGTCTCCTAAAGCAGTGAGTCAGCTATTTCTGGCCTGCCTGTATTGTTGCTTGAATATTACGGCAATTAACGGCCGAGCTTGTCTACGTGCTTGTCCGGTGGCCTTGCAAGCACGTGGAAGAGAATAGAGAAGTGAAGCCGAATTGTGATATCAAGAGGATATCTTTAATATCCCCAAAGCTCGGACCAGCCAGGGCAGTAACATCACACGCTAGCCTTCCTCCATAAGCATTCAACTGCACAAAAGCAAGAACAAGATACCAAATAAAAGGAGAAAGCCAAGGCTGAAGTTTGGTAGAAGAGGGTGCGCACATCGACAAAGGTGCAAAACTATCAAGAGTTGAAGATGAAGCTGAGTTAAGAAACAGCTGAATCCAAAGAACCAACAGAATTAAAGGAAGACAAAGAAAGGCACCAAAGTTTGTGAAAAGGACTCAGAATTAACAGAACAAAGCTCTTGAAAGGAGCCAGCAACTGAGTACTGATTACGAACAAGTACAAAAGAGGCAATATGATGCTCAGATAAAGGAAATTCAGGAATAGAAAAGCAAGAGACAGAAAAATTATTTATAGGAAAATGGTCAAGACAACGGTCAAAGAGTGCGTAGGCAAATCAGAACAAGGCTTGATCCCAAAAGAAGACAGTAAAGAAAGAAAGTGTAAGGCAGCAGGATCTTTGCAATCATCCAGAGGAATATTAAAGTCACTCGTAACATGGGCCACGTGGACAGTAAATGACTGCAAGCCATAGTTTCAGAGGTGAAAAGAGTCACACAGCAAAAGCAGCCCAAAAGAAGAGAAACAGTGTGTTGGTGGCAAGGGAAAAAAGCCAGAACTGGCAAGAGCTAAATAATAAAAGACCAGTCCCACCTGTAATTGTTTAAAATTATAAGTCGCCTTGAGTCCCAGGCCCCTCAAAGGGCCCTCCCTACACTGCAAACCCCAGGATTCCATTGGATGTTGAAAGTGGAATAATAGCGCTATAACAGGCCAGTGCGGCAACGGCTCCAGTTTTGTGAAATAAGGTGGCACATACGTTACCGCTGATGCTGATGAAGTAGCTGCACAGTTATCTTTTCAGTTGGTGGTGCTGGGAGTCGTCTGTCTGAAAGGGTGCGTGCACACACACAAACACACAACCCTCTCCTGTTTGAAAACAGCAAGCATTCCTTTCTGATAAAGAGTGGAGGTGCCTGTTCTGCAGGGAAGGATATTTCTGGAATTTGGAAGATTGTCCCTGTGAAAGAAAACAGTCCAGACAAGCCTTCCTGCCAACTACGAACTCTTGTTCCTTCTCACTACCATTACGAGTAGGTACATACTTTTGGTCCTCTCCCAGCTATCTGTACAAGAGGAAGACTGGCACCGTTTGGCACTCACCTGTTCATTGGCATCCTATCTCTAGATAGACCCAACCCTGTAATGCAAAGCCAGGCCCAAGTACTACCAGGATGAGCTTGCAAGAGAGATCAGAAGAATTCAAGTGCCTGGGGAAATATTTACCTGCTGTTAGGAGACGGGTTGTAACTCGGCAGTGAGGAATCTGTGAAACTTTTGGCATTTATTTTTTTTATTTAATTCTTTGATTAAAAAGGGAATTTCAAATATTCCTGGCTGGCAGACTCCATATAAAGAAACATCATTTACAACTGTTTTAGATTCCTTGGTTCGAAACCAGTCTAAAATAAACCAATAAAGAGCTTAGAGGGGATAAAACCATATTAAACACGGCAACAAATGAATACAGCTTAATAAAACAAAGAACCCAGCATGGAGCAAGGTGGTTTTCTGGTGCTGCAGAGACCAGGACATGGAGCAATGGCTTCAGAATATAGGAAAATAGATCCCACGTAAACCTTAAGAGAAGAACTTCACGACAGTAAGAGTAGTTCAACAGTGGAATATGCTGCTGCCTTGGTGGAGTGTGATGGAGTCTCCTTCTCTGGAGGTTTTTAAGAAAAGGCTGGATGGCCATCTGCCGGGAGTGCTTTGACTTTGGCCATTTCCGCACAACACTCTTATAGTGCTATGATTCCACTTTCAACCTCCTATGGAATCCTGGGGTTTGCAGTTCCGGGAGGGGCTGGCCGGCCCCTCCCAGAACTACAAATCCCAGGATTCCATAGGAGGTTGAAGGTGGAATCATCGCGCTATAAGAGTGTTGTGCAGAAAAGTTCTTTGTCTTCTTGCATGGGTTGGGCCGGATGGGCCTTGGGGTCTCTTCCACCTCTAAGGTTCTAGGATCCTCTGTCACCCATCAAACTTGTCTTCTTTGGGTTAAACATATCCAACACCCTAAACTGTCTTTCATATGGCTTGGTTTCTAGGGACATTTCTGCACTAACCTCTTATAGCGCGATTATTCCGCTTTCAACATCCTACGGAATCCTGGGGCTTGTAGTTTAGGGAGGGGCCTCAAAGGCCATCCTCAAAGGCCCCTCCCTAAACTGCAAACCCCAGGATTCCATAGGATGTTGAAAGTGGAATAATAGCGCTCTAACAGGCTATTGCGGGAATGGCCTAGAACTTTGAACGAAGGGGATTGTGTGCCTTTTGGCTCACTGGGAAATGACTCGCCCTGAGAAGGACACCAGAGTCCTTCCACTGGAATCAGGCAGCCCTTCAGGGTTGCTGGACTGCAATGCCCAGCAGCTGATGCCAGCAAAGCCAACGATGAAGGATGCTGGGAGCTGCATTCCCAAACAAATATTTCTTCCTCCACCCCCTGCCTGAAGGAGGTCACCCTACTGAGTTGGCAGAGAGGCCTGTCCAAGCCCTAAAAAGTTACTTTTGGAGGCTAGAACTCACCAAAATCAACAAGAGAGGGAAAGCCCTCTCCAAACTCCCAAAACTTACTTTTTTGGACTAAAACTCTCCAGAATCCCCTAGAGAATCCTGTCCAAGGCTGGATAAGTCACTTTTAAAATTAGAAATCACTAGAATCACCCAGAGAGGGAGAGATTTCCTCAAGCCCTAAAAAGTTACTTTTTGAATTAAAACTTTCCAAAATCCCCCCAAAAGGGACAGACCTCTCCAAGGCTTGAAAAGTTACCTTTTTGGACCAGAACTCTCCCAAATCCCCCAGGGATGGAGATGTTTGTCCAACTCCTGAAAAGTTACTTTTCTGGAGTAGAACTGCGTTTGTCCCAAGTCTTGAAAATTTACTTTTTGAATAAGAACTCTCAACAGTCCCATAGCAATGTCCTCTCCAACCCCTGAAAAATTACTTTTTCACTGTTTTTCTTCAGTGTAGAGTACGTGCTTTGCATGAAGATAGTCTCAGATTCAGCCCTGAGCTTGGAAAAAGTTCCTTTTTTGAGGACCATATCTCTTCAGAACGCCCCAGAGATGGAGAAACCTGTCCAGGCCCTGAAAAGCTACTTTTTAATTTGAACTGTCCAGATTTCCCCAGAGGAGGAGAGGCCTCTCTGTGCTTTGAAAAGTCACTTTTTTTGGACCAGCACTTTGCAGAATCCTCCAGCCAGAGTTCTGGGCCAAAAAAAGTAACTTTTCCAAGCTATGGGGTGAACCTAAATAAAAATAGAGCCTCTTTATGGGCCTCTTTATCATTCCAACCCGTCTCTGCTCACTCATAATTCCTTCAAACACTCAGCTCCAGAGTGACATTTTGGCATATTTGTGCAAAGAGTAATGGGGGAAGGCTGGGGTTGCCGGAGAGGGGGAGAGATAGGCTGATTGTTTTGGAAATTTGCAATAAAAAAGAAATCCAGCTGTTCTGAAGTTTATATTCATTTGATCTGGGGGGGGGTGTCTGCCCTACAGACCAGATGCTTTGCAGAACAAGAGCGAGCAAACTCGATGGATTGAGAAAGGAAATCCAGCTACAGGCCAAAGGCATTCAGGGGGCTCCAAGAGGAATGTTGCCAAAAGAAAGCAAAGAGGAATTCAAGGAAGGGAAACATTTTCCAAAAGAATGGCAAAGCAAAACATTTGGCCCTGGGGAAACTGTCAAGACCAGGCGGCAGAAAACGGCTCTTCCTCGGCCGGTTCTAAAACCTATGAAAGACAATCGTGGATTCTCTGGTCCATCTTATGTATTCTTTTCCTCCTGTAAATTGCTCTCCCTTCCTTTTTTGTTTGGCTGCTTTTCCTCTTTTTTTTTTTGCTTCCTCCTCCTTAATATACAGACTTTCTCTTTTTCTTTTTTTTTGCTTTCTCCTCCTTAATAGACTTAATTTAAAATATTTATATCCCATCCTCCATCATCTGATCTCAGGGCAGCATGTAATAAAATCTATGAAATACATTTAAACGATATAGAGCAGTCAAAAATCATTTAAAGAGACTGAAAGCATATTTAAACAATCTGGCAGGTTAAGACAAGGCAGTTAAAATAAATGGAAACAGTCTAAAACCATTAAAAAAATTTTTTTCCTCCTCCTTTCCTCTCCTCCTCCTCTTCTCCTCCTCCTCTTTCTTTTCCTGTTCTGTTCTTTTTTTTTCCTTCTACCCCATCTCTTCTTTTTCCTGTTCCGTTCTTCTCTTTAATCTTCCTCCTCCTCTTCTTTCTTCCTCTTCTTTTTCATAATCTCCCTCTTCCTCCCTTTCTCCTTCTCCATTTTCTCTTCCTCCTTCTTTTAACACCCTCCCTTTAAGGTGGAAGGCAAGACACCTTACAAATTAAACCAGCTTTAATAGTAGAGTTCTGCAAGTCCCCTTGGGCTGCCAAAATGCCAAATAAATGGGCCCAAGGGCAAACCACACCTAACCTCTCCCCAGAAACCAAGAGGACCAAACTGGGGCTGTCTTACTTTGCACATACCGTGAAATGACAGGACTCCTTAGAAAAGATGGTAACGTGCAGTACGGCTGAAGGCAGTAGAAGACAACATTAGAGATGGATTGTCTGATATCAGGAAAGCTATCCGGGGCCATTTCCGCACTAGACTGTCACAGTGCTATTATTCCACTTTCAGCATCCTATGGAATCCTGGGCCTTTGAGGCCCCTCCCTAAACTGCAAACCCCAGGATTCCATAGGATGTAGAAAGTGGAATAATAGCACCATAACAGTCTAGTGCAAAAATGGCCCATAGCTGCCCTGAGTTTGCAAGACCTGAGCTGGTGGATGGTGACTGGGGTTCTTATGCCATTTCTGCACTAGACTGCTGTAGCGCTATTATTCCACTTGCAACATCCTATGGAATCCTAGGGTTTGCAGCTTTGGGAGGGGCCGGGCGGCCCCTCCCAAAGCTGCAAACCCTAGGATTCCATAGGATGTTGCAAGTGGAATAATAGCGCTATAGCAGTCCAGTGAGGAATGGATCTTAAACATCTCTCACTTCCAGGGTCACTAGAAGTCAAATCCAATCTGATAACAAACAGTAGCAGGATCCAAAATGCTGAATCTGTTTTGGGGATAGGGCTTAGCACCAAGGACATCCTCTCTGTTACAGTTTGGGCTAAAAGGTAGAGTGTTCTCCCACCCAAGTGACAAACAAGCTTCCCATCAACACCAACACATTTCCTTTTCAGCCTTCCAAGATCTCTGGACTGATAAACCCGTCCACACCACCATTCATTCAGCTCATGGTCAGAATGTGACCATTTACAATTTGGGGGCTATCAGCTCCCAGAATTCCTGATGGTTCTGGGAGCTGTAATCCCAGAAAGTACCCTTCCTAAGTTCTGTCCACAACAGAGTGCTTTCCTGCCATTTGTACACCAGTGTCCACTCACACTGCATCCATCACCTCCGTGAACCTTCTGAAAATAGCTGTCAGGGGAAATGTTTTCGGAAAACAGGATGTACACCATTGAGATGACAGATGGTTAAAGATTAGCAGTGTTGCCCTGGAAAGAAGGAACTCCCGAGTCTTTTCCAGAAATGTGCAAAGCAAGCTGCTCTCGAAACTAAAATGGGAAAGGCTGAGCTTCAGGATTCTGGGAGCCACAGTCCAAAACAGTAACTTTCCCGCACTCGTTGTCTTTGTGTGGCTGGAATCTGCTTGGTTCATCTCAACTGCGGTAGAAATACTAGATCAGTTGCTGAATGGCTGAGTCAACACATGGATAAATCCAGTTCATTCAATGGCCTTACTCTAATCAGGACTAGCAATTGGAGTGAGGCCACGGCATCTTGCTGCTGAATCCTCTTCCTCCTCATCACCACGACCGTCATCATTGTTGTCATCTTGCTACGTGTTCCAACCTGGTCAGCTTCTCCAAGGGTTTTCTTGGACAGATTCCTTCTGAGGAGGTCTGCCATTACCTCCTTCTGAGGCTGAGACAGTGTGACTTGCCCAAGGTCACCCAGCGGTTTTCCCTGGCAGAACAGCGATTCAAACCCTGGTCTCCTGGAGTTCAAGCCCAACACACCACAATGGCTCTCCAAAAAAGATTGATTCCACAGGGGTTTGCCCTCGCCTTCCTCTGAGGCTGAGAGAATGTACTTTGCCCAGGATCACCTGGTGGTTTTCCTTGGCTGAACAGGGGTTCGAATCCTGGTTGCCCAGAGTCATAGTCCAACATTGAAACCACTACACTGTGCTAGGTCTCTAGTGTATCTGCACTTCACCATTATAACAGAATTGTACTGTTTTAACCATCATGGCTCCATTCTATGGAATTCTGGGATAGGTAGTTTGGTGCAAGAATTCATGCCTGCGCTCTCCTGAATTACAGTACCAGAGGTCTGTAGCAAAGACTTCCTAGTGCCCCTCTAAGCTACAAATCTGTGAAATTTTAAACTGATATCAAACTGCTGTAACGGTGTGGTGAACACAGGTGGCACTTCTTGTGAATGAACTGGCAAAAGATTTCCTCATTCTTCTGGAGACCATGGAGTATGGCTGCAAATCAGAGTAGACCATACTGAGTGGCATGGATGCGTATTCACTGGTGGCTGGTCACTTCCCTGAAAGTGGGATGGTGCATCTGCTCTGGGTTTTGCTCCAGACTCTAAAAGACCTATCCAAGGTTCTGGCTGTACTCAGGGGAATTGGGTCCAGCACGTAGGATACCTACTTTAAAGTCTGGGCTAAAAGCTGGAGTGGATTCACTGCCCCACTGACACCAAAGACAGTATCAGACACCATGGCAAATATTCTGAATTGGTATAAGGCAGCATTCTATAAAGAAAAGTTTTGGTTCCCAGAGTTGACAAGTTCTAAATTTGCATCTCTTATTCTGTTTTCCATAAACTGGAACATTCTTGACATGTTACCTTACTTTGGTCCTGAAAGGTTGCCAACTACCTGTTAGGTTACTGGTCAAAGCTCATAGCTTGGTCAATTACTTTTTAAAGTACAAGATAAGGAGATGAGGAAATCCCATGCTGTGGCAAAGAGACGTCTTCCATCACTAAAGGGAGCACCTTTTTAGAAAAATATGCCAGACCAACTGTCTAGTTTGATCCCAGCATGACAGAGTTCTGGTTTGGGAGGGTATAAGCAGCGGAACTTGGAAAAATTTGGTTTTTTGGATTATATCTCCCAAAATCCAGACAGATCACTTAGCTCTAGAGTCAGGTAGATCAACCAAGAGGTATTCGGCTGTGGACTTGTGCCACCTGACTCTTTCATTTGTAGAGGTTCAGCCAGGACTGAGCCTGGGAGTTTGGGCTTGTACATGCCTATTGAGGTGGCTCCTGACAGATCTTTGAGTCTGAGAACTGCAGGCTGGAGAATTGTTAACAGTGAATACTGGGCCCGCTAAACTGCAACTTCTGGAATTCCTTGAAATGGACAGGAGAGGAAAGGAGGAGAAGAATGGAAAGAGAGAATCCGCGCGATCCTCCTGCATCAATGCTTCTCAGACTATCTGATGTGCACAATGGCAATTATTTGTTCCCAGTGTGCAAAGGACTAGCACCATATTTGTACCTATTGGCTACAACAGTTTCTTTCTTTCCTGGAAACTCACCAGGGACTGGCAGTCAATGGCTCAGGGGCCAGCAGCAGTCCAGGGACCACCACTTGGAGTGGCACTGTTCAGCATGATCTGTCACCACCAGGGCATGCACAAGCCCTGAGATTTATGCAGGAGCAGCTGGTGGTATACTCTTCCCAGCGCCTGACACTGTGACATGTGCGTTGTAGGTTCTGCTGCCCAGAGGTTTTTTAAAAAACGTACATAATGGAGGTTATAGAAGACATCAAGACTGCACAGTGAAAATCTCAGCAGGTGTCATGCCCTGCCTCCAGAACATGGATTCTGACTTAGAGTCTGAAATAGGGGGCATGCCAGGACCTGCTGTACAGGAAGAGGTACCACAAACAGAACAGGGGGTACTGCCAACTCCAGCAGAGAGTCCTGCCTCTTCAGACATAGAAGAGCACTTACCTGTACCCACCTTTGCAGAGTGCAGACAGCAAAGAGAAAACAGTGCTCGCTGTCTCAGAATTTATAATCGGCAACAATCAATCAAGCCACAGCTGCGCTAGGCTTCAGACCTATATAGCTGAAGCTGTTCCCCTCCAGGAGTCGTCAGAGCTCATCTGACCTTCTACCCTGCTGGATAGCTTGAAGAATACTCTGACTGACCTTGGACGCTCTCTTGCCTTGGAACCCTGTTTGACTTTATTTATGACTCTGTGCTTATTGCCTGGGAGTAAGTAATGAGCTGGGAGCTATTCAGTTTGTTTGTTTGAATTATCAGCTATACTGAGACTGAGGCCCTTACCGCACCTTACTGTCTTCGGGTGCTGGGGTGCAGGGATCGTGTGAGCAGCCTCCGATGAGAAGCTCTGGCGTCCGGGGTCCTTCGGCTCTACACGAGCTGCCTGCTTGCATGACAGCCCCTCCTCTTCCTCCCGCAGTGCAGCCTGGGAGTTTCCCAGGCTGTGCTGGGGTAGGAAGCGTGACTGGCGCAGCTCCGGAGGCTCCGCACGCCAGGTAAGTGCGCGCAGGGCCCGGAGCAATGCACGATTGTGCACCATTTCTGGCTTCTAGCTGAAAATGAAAAGGTGCACGATTGGCACCTGCCAGCCCCTGGAGTCGTGCAATTGTGAGTGCGTCATGCGGATCGCTCCTCACAATTGTGCAACGCTCCAGGACCTCTTTTGCATAGAAAATGCCTTGTGAAAAGGGCCTGAGATAGGATAGCACACAGAATTATGCACTGATTGTTTTATTTAATCCTTTTGCTGATTGACAGCTGTCTGCAACTGAATCCAAGGTTCAACCAAATGCACAACCCAATGCACATGTGTATCCATGCACAATGCACATTACACATTCAAGTGCCATGAAACCACATGCACACACACAGCTACTTTACTGTAATCCTGAACGGAATGCAAAAGTTCTGACTGGACGATACTGCCCAGCCGCTTCCAAAAGGAGATCTACACATGTGTAAAACACTGACAGGATTCCAGCCTATTCAGGGGATAGACGCACACAGAATGGATGACGACGATCCCTCTGTCATAATGACCATGAGGACTGAATGATGGCAGCTCCCATGTCAGCAGGGAAAGGGACTGCTTTGGCTTTTAGTCTGAACTTTATACTGCTAAAGTTTTTTCATCTTTAATCCTAATACATTCTGAGTTTTAGTACAAAAGACTATCTGACATGCTGCCCCATGTTTGGGAGACAGGGTTCAGCAGGGACTTGAATAGTTCCTTTCCAGCTCAGACTAAAGCACGGAGCGGATTCAGACATGAAAGCCACCGGTGAAGACACTCCCAATGCTTCAGATATAACCACTTTCTATTACCTAAATATCATTAAAGCATTAGATCCCATCTGATCTTGGAAGCTAAGCAGATTCAGGAGTCAGCAGTGTGATGCGGCAGTCAGGAAAGCCAATGTAATTCTTGGTTGCATCAATAGGCATATGGTGTCTAGATCAAGGGAGGTAAGGGTACCACTCTGTTCTGCTTTGGTCAGACTTCATCTGGAATCCTGTGTTCATTTCTGGGCAACTCATTTTAAGAAAGATATTGACAAGCTGGAATATGTTCAGAGAAAGGCAACCAAAATGGTGAAGAGTCTGGAAACCATGAAGCCCTATGAGGAGCAGCCGAGGGGGCTAGGAATGTTTAATCTGCAGAAGAGAAGGTTGGGAAGAGACTTGATAGCCATGTTTAAATATTTGAAGGGTGTCATGTCAAGGAAGGAGCAGGCTTGTTTTTTGCTGATCCAGAGACTAGGACAAGGAGCAATGGATTCAAGCTGCAGGAAAGGAGATTCCACTTAAACCTCAGGAAGAACTTCCTGATGCTCAGAGCTGTTTGGCAGTGGAATCTGGTGCCTCCATAGAGTGTGGTGGAGTCTCCTTCTTTGGAGGTTTTTAAGCAGAGGCTGGACGGCCCTCTGTTGGGAATGCTTTGATGGGTGTTCCTGCATAGCAGGGGATTGGACTGGATGGCCCCGGGGTCTCTTCCTACTCTATGATTCTATGCTTCTATGAATACCAGGTGCTGTTAGACTCTATTTCGGAGGAAGGAACTGGAAAAACCACCTTTGAGGATCCCTTGCCTAAGAAAACCCTATGAAATTCATGGGATCACCAGAAGTCAAAATGCAGCTTAAAGACACACACAGATGCACATTTGTCCCCTACTTAGACTTCCATTTTTCCCTTTGTTATTAAATTTTGGGATCTCCAGAGCGTGATCACTCCTCCCTGGCCATTTCGGCTAACCCCATTTTTGGGTTAGGACCCTTCTTCCCCTTCCCACCTATGCACACCCATATTTTTGCTCGTTCAGCTGGCCGTCCCCAGAGGAAGTCTTGAGAGCCCGCCCTTGTTCCTGGAGCCCCTCCTGGGTCAGCTTTGCGTACCGCCCTCCCTTCGCCTGCTTTCTGACACTCTCTCCCGCCTCCTTTCTGAAACAGCCAGAGCCGAATTTTATTTTTAGTGCCCTTTCTGTGTAATGGAGGCCCCGCCGTCTAGCTGGACCCCCGTAACGTGCCTCTCCCTTGCAGCTCAAACATGTGGAAACTTGATATAGCCCCCTCCCCGCTGTCAGACGGGCTAAAAAGGGGCAGCTGAGATTCCCCAGACTGAAAGCGTTTGTGTCGGGTGGAAGTTTTCCTCCACCTGTACCTTGTTATGGCAGGGATGGGACGGGGGGCTGCGCCGTACCCCTCACTCTCTCTGCTCTGTATATACAGAAGAAGAACACTAAGGGGCTGGAGGGACAGAGATGCTGTGGGCGAAGGGGGCCTTAGGTGAAGGCAGAATTATTACTGTTTCTGTTTTGTTTAATATATGCATGCAATTTTTTCCAGAAGGGCTGCAGCTGTGTCGGCCTGCTGCACCGAAAGCAACAAAATGGCCTTACGCCGAATTGTCGTCCCTCAGGTCGTTGTTGTGTGCCTTTGCGTTGTTCCCAACTTAGGGAAACCCTAAGGCAATCCTATCCCGGGATTTTCTCGGCGAGATTTCTTTAGGAGCATTTGCCTTTGCCTTCCTCTTCGGCTAAGAGAGTGGAGCTTGACCAAGGTCACCCAGAGGGCTTGTAGGGCTAAGCAAACAGGATTCGAATCTGGCCCCCAGAGTCCCAGGCCATTCCTGCCCTCCACTATTATAGTGATATTATTCCACTTACACCGTCCTGAGGAATTTTGGGCTTTTATAGTAGTATTATTCCACTTTCACCATCCTGAGGAATTCTGGGCTTTTATAGTAGTATTATTCCACTTTCACCATCCTGAGGAATTCTGGGCTTTGCAGTTTACTGTGGCCGAAGAGCTCTCTGGCTGAGAATTCTAAAGGGCCCTCCCTGAACTGCAAATCCCAGGATTCTGTAGGATGTGAAAGTGGAATAAAAGCACTATAATACTGTAGTGCAGAAAGGCCCCCGGTCTCACATGCAGAGCACTGCGCCACACTGGCTCTCCATTCCCGAAGAGAGTAAAGCCATTGTCTCAGCGGGATTTACCTACACGTTGGCTCATCCTTCAGTGATGGATTCAATAGGCCAACTCAGGTGGGGACTCCCTAAGAGGATTCCAGCCGCTTAAAGGTGGCAGGCGTGGGGAAATTGCTGTTTTGGACTACAGTGCTCAGCATCCCCTAGCAAGCAGGTGCAGTGGCCGTTCTAGATGGGGGATCCGGGAGATGTAGCCCAAAATGTAACTTTTCCAAAGCTTGGGGGGAATCATAGGCCACTTCCGCACTGCAGTGTTCTAGCGCTATGATTCCACTTTCAACCTCCTACGGAATCCTGGGGTTTGCAGTTTCGGGAGGGGCCGGCCGGCCCCTCCCGAAACTGCAAACCCCCGGATTCCGTAGGAGGTTGAAAGTGGAATCATAGCGCTAGAACAGCCCAGCGCGGATATGGCCATAGAATCACAGAGTTGGAACAGCCTGCCTCAGAGTGTGGTGGAGTCTCCTCCTTTGGAGGTTTTTAAACTGAGGCTGAATGACCATCTGACACAGGGAGGGCTTTGATGGTATATCCCTACATGGCAGAATGAAGTTGGACTGGATGGCTCTTGGGGTCTTCTCCAACTCTACAATTCTATGACGGAAGAACAGATGGCCAAGTGTGTTGAGTTAGCCCAAATGGCCAAATTAACATGGATCTTAAAGGCTAAGCCAACTGAAGGTTTCTTGAAAGATCGGAAACCCACGTGTAGACGTTTTGAGCAATAAGAAATCTAACGATGCAACAATTGATGACTAGGGTTACTAGTAACTCTAGCAGGATTACCTATTTGGATCGGAAATGGTAGAATAATATTTTTACCCTTTTTCTTATCTCTTTTTCTTTCATTAAAGTTTGGCACGGGGAGTTCGGAGCCCTTTTGTGCTTAGGTACTTTAGTGTTTAGTATTTTGGCCAGTTAAATGTCAGTTAGTGTCTTAGTTTAGTGTGGGGTTGTGGATTTTTTTTTCCCCTGAATGTGTATTTCTGAGATTTGGATTATGATTTCGGCTGCCAGTTAGATGGCTTGCTTTAAAACTAATAACTAGTTAATTAGCAAAGTTTCCAGCAAAGGGCACCCCCGCTTCTAGTCCGCTCCCTCTGTCTAATGGCTCAGGGCAAATGGGGAGGAAAGAGATAGGCATACAACGGCGCAGTGAAATGTGAGCGATCCGGTAAGGGAGCCTTGATAGAACAAGACATGCCTTAATAGCTAGACACCAGATCCATTTATGCATCCCGGAGAGGAACAGCCTTTCCCCGTCCCTCAAGGCCCCGGAGCTTAAATCTTTGTGACAAAGACACAAGGTGCAATCGCTGTCACCTTCATTACCGCTGCTTCTCTTTCTTGGCGTTTTGCTGTCTCCATTTCTCCTGGATGTGGGGTGACACGCCAAGCGAGAGAAGCTGGAGGAGATAATGTTTGCATTTAATTTGAACACGCTGTTTAAGAGCCAGATCAGACTAGCCCTGTCAGAAACAATCTCGTGCAACTGCCAAAGGAAGGAAAGAAGGAAGGAAGGAAGGGAAGTTGGAAGATGCACCTGCCTCAGGTGGAGAAGGACGTTGGATGGAGGCCTCTGTTGGGGCCAAAGACTGATCCGTGGGGGACAGTCAGGCTGGAAGAACTTCCTATGCAAATCCCCCATGGCAGCTGGTGGCATCCGTGTCTTGAGGGTTGTGAGGTTGTTTTGGGTTTTCATGTGAACTTTAAAGGCATATTCCAAGGGGATCTTTGTGTGCCACCTGCACCCATTTCTTGAGATGCCAGATCTGGTCATGGTGATACATGCCTTAGTTACATTCTGTTTGGGCTACTGTTATGCGTTCTACTGGGGGCTGCCTCTAAAGACTGTTCAGAAACTTCGGCTGGTCCAAAGAGCTGCAACCACACTGTTAACTGAGGCTGATCATAGAGACCATGCTACACCCTGTTGAAACAACGCCGCTGGATGCCATTTTGTCTCTGAGCACAGTTCAAAGTGCTGATTGCGTCCTATATGGATCAGCTCCAGGCCACTTGACAGACTATATCTCTCTCTGTAGGAACCAGCCTGGGCTCTGAGATCACCAGAAGAGGCCCTTCTCTGTCCCATCACCATCACAGGTACCATTGGTGGTGACGTGAAAGAGGCCTTCTCCGTGGCGGCCCCTCGACTCCGGAAATCCCTTTCCGTGGAGGTCAAAATGACCCCCTCCCTGCTGTCCTTCCAGCTTCAGGCTGAACGTTTTTATTCAGGCAGGCATTTTAATACAGAAAGTTTTTAAAGAAAGGGTAAGGGGGTGCAATATCGTTTTAATTTTAATTGCTTCTTTTAATCTCTTTCTGGCTGTTTTAATTCTTGTATAGTTTAATCCTGTTTTGATATATACTATTTATTTGTTTTTAAATTGTGTTGTTTTAGTATGTAAGCCACTTTGAGGCCCAATTTTGTGCAAAAAACAGGATGCAAATGAAAATAATAATCACCATCCCAATGGAATTATTTTTCTGAGGTGGGGTGGGGTGAGGAACCGAGCTGGTTATGAGAGGAAGTATTAAATATTAGGATTGTAATAACATAATATCAGAATTTTGTGATACAGGGACTACATCTTTTGGACTTTGCTGGGGCTCTGTTTTTCATTTTTCATTTTATTAACATTCTTCATCCATCCATCCAGAAAGAAACATCTTTGTTCGCCTGCAGGAAAAAAGTAAAAAGTGCATTTATTCTCCAGTTCTCCTGACAAGTGGAACTTATTGCTGCAGGGCAGAATAAAGAAGATAGCAAAGTGATCTGGAAAAAAAATATATGTACCCTAAGATACCCTTTACTCTTTTAAAGCTCTTACTACACTCACAACAACAGTAACTATTCCCTAACTAAGTTTTATTTTAGTACTTGACGGCAGAGAATGAAAACAGCCCTGGAGGAACACAAACACTATTGTGTACACTGCAGTTAGCTACCCAGCCATCTCGGTTCAAATACAGGTCTAATTTCTTTTTTTTTTTTGCGGCATTACCTTATATCTTCGCCTCTGCATAAGACCTCTTCAGGTTTGTGGGAAAGAAAATCAGGCCAGCAACCAATTGCTTTCCAGATTTAGGATTTCATGCTGCATAGGTATGGGACTATGATTCCATTTTGACCGTTATAGCTGCAATCAGCAGGATCCTGGGATATGTAGCTTAGGAAGAGGTGCTTAGAATTCTCAGCCTGGGAGCTCTAGTGCCTCCCCAAAACTGCAAATCCCAGCATTCCATAGGTTGCAGCCTACGGCGGTTAAAGTGAAATCATAGTGCTATAGCTGTGCAATGTGAAAGAATCTTTAGTTTCCAGTTGCTTAACTAGGACCTTTATACTGTTGTTGTTGCATGTCTTTAAATATATTTTGACTTATGGTGACCTTGAGGTGACTCTATCATGGGGTTTTAGTGCAAAAGAGGTTTTCCATTGCCTTCCTTTAAGGCCGAGAGAGTGTGACTTGCACAAGATCCCCCAGCGGGTTGCTGTGGTTGGTTCTGTTTCTTGAAATGTCTTGAGTTTCCTTCACTTCCTTGTCCTTTTTGTTCTTCTCTTGCACTGATCACACGTCATATCTAGACTCCGGCAGTATTTCAGAAACTGATTTTTACCAATTTCCACCGAGACGTTTTATATTATTATCCAGGAGTTACAGGGGAAGTGCTAAAGTGCCTTAGATGTATCATGCCAGTGAAACATTAGGATCATTTTGTTTTGGTGCAAACATTCTTCTCTCCCTCACCAGACCTCTATTGAACGTGTGACCCGGAAACTATAGCCATGTTTTACCAGCCAACTTAGCTAGTTTGTGGATAATACAAACAGACAGCCAAGGAGACATAGATTCCAATTTCGAAAATGCCTGGTAGGTATAAAATGACCTGGAAAGTGGGAATTCCAAAGTCCTTGGTCATTTTGGAAGTTCCCAGGAAACACTTTGGGATGAAGAAAACATCATGTACCTCTCCAAAATAAAGTTGATTTTTATGGGAACAAAACCCAGGACTTTTTCTTGCCTGGAGGGTCTCTTTGGCTATTTCCACACTGGACTGTTATAGTGCTATTATTCCACTTTCAACATCCTGTGGAATCCTGGGTTTTGCGGTTTAGGGAGGGGCCTTCAGAACTCTCAGCCAGAGAGCTCCTTGGCCTCAGGAAACTACAAACCCCAGAATTCCATAGGAGGTTGAAAGTGGAATAATAGCACTATAACAGTCCAGTGCGGAAATGGCTTTGTTTCCTTTGTCTGGGAAAGAGTCATCCATGGGTGCCAATTCCAACTGCAAACTTCCCCACACATGTAAAACCTAGCTTTCAGGGATTTTGTAACCAAGAATAGGGCAGCTTCTTTTGTTTCTCTTTTTTCCTATCCCAAGATGGATTTCCTGAGACAACTAGTCTAGGTTTTCTTTTTTACCTTACAAGAGCTGAGTAATTTCTCCTGCCTCTAGCATAATCTCCTATTGCGCCCACCCTGCTATACTCTGCTTAATATAGAAACCAAATATTCCTTTAGGGAAAGATGCTTTTCCTGCAGCCGCTCCAAGCTAGAGGGGAAGCCTTCCAGTCTCAAGCTAGGTGCCAACACCAGCAGAGTTCCCGTTCGACTCAGAGCAGCTGTGGAAAGAGCAGCAGTAACTTACGGATGGAACAAATATCCAGAAATATTCCAAAAATTTTCAAAAAAAAACTGTTTTTGAATGTCAAGGTACCCTGACCATAAGAATCCTGACTGATAAAAATCTTAGCAGTTTGGAACTTATTCTGTTGAAAAAATGCATGTGGTTGTTTTGCACATGAAACACAATTTTCTGTTCAGGGAAGAACATTTTTCTGTAAAGAAAACAGTATTTCCCACAACCTGCTGCTAAAGACATTCTCCTCCCTGCCACACACAAGGCATCTTTGAAAATGGCATAGTTTTCAAAAATGACTGAAATGGAGGAGAAAATAATTAAATTGGGAACAAGTAATTTAACACAGCTGTGATAAAAATAATGATTAAACCCTCACTCAAAGCTAGAAATTCCCCTTTTCCAATCTGGACTCAAAAGTCTCAAGATGTTCATTCCCTAGAAGTGAAAGGGTCACACAGGCTAGATTATGAGCCTTGGTTCCATCCTGTGTTTTAACATGTAGGTTAGAAACAAGAGATCCCTTCTTGATTTGCAACTGATAATTAGAATCATAGAATCATAGAAATGTGGAGTTGGGAGAGACCCCAGGGGCCATCCAGTCCAACCCCCTGCCATGCAGGAACACCCTCAAAGCACTCCCGACGGATGGCCATCCAGCCTCTGCTTAAAAACCTCCTAGGAAGGAGACTCCACCACACTCCATGGAGGCAGCAGCAGAACCCACTGCCGGACAGCCCTGACCGTCAGGAAGTTCTTCCTGAGGCTCAGGTTGAATCTCCTTTCCTGCAGCTTGAATCCATTGCTCCTTGTCCTGGTCTCTGGAGCGGCAGAAAACAAGCCCTCTCCCTCCTCTAGATGGCATCCCTTCAAATATTTAAACATGGCTATCATGTCCCCTCTTAACCTTCTCTTCTGCAGACTGAACATACCCAGCTCTCTAAGTCTATCCTCATAGGGCTTGGCTTCCAGGCCCTTCACCATTTTGGTCGCCCTCCTCTGGACCTGCTCCAACTTGACCATGTCCTTCTTGAATTGGGGTGCCCAGAAGTGGACACAGGATTCAAGATGAGGTCTAACCAAAGCAGAGTAGAGTGGTACCAGTACCTCCCTCGATCTAGACACCACACTCCTATTGATGCAGCCGAGAATTGCGTTGGTTTTCTTGGCTGCCGCATCACACTGCCGACTCATGTTCAGCTTGTGGTCTATTAAAACTCCTAGATCCCTTTCACACGTACTGCCATCCAGCCACGTGTCCCCCATCCTATATTTCTGTATTCCATTTTTTCTACCTAAGTGTAGGACCTTACACTTCTCTCTGTTGAATTTCATTTTGTTAGCCTTGGCCCAGCTCTCCAATCTGCCCAGGTTATTTTGAATTTTGATCCTGTCTTCTGGTGTATTAGCAACCCCTCCCAATTTGGTGTCGTTACATTCCTCGTTTAAGGCAACACACTCTCTGAAGTGAGCAAACACCTGAGTTCCTGCTAGTTAAATTTCACATGTTATCTGAAAATGATAAACGGATGTGGACAGTTTGGGACTGTTCATAGATGCCAGACACAGAGGATGTGCATTGAACTAGGCGTTAATTGCTTTCTGAACGTTTACATGAGGAAACCCACCTGTTTAGTGTATGTAAGGTGGGTGCACAGAAATGCATTTTGTCTCACTTTGGACCTCCAAAAAATGTGCACCTATTTCTGCTGCAAAAACAAACCTTGCCTTTTCTTAACTCCTTGCTCATGTTCTTTTGCTAATCAGGACCCTCTTCCGGGAAACGAATCTCACTCTTGTGACACAGCAGCATTGGGAGCTGATGTCCAAAACATCCGGAGGAACAAAGTTTGAGACTCTCTGATGCAAGGCTTTATATCATCCTTCCTGATAATGCCCCATTGGAGGCTACCAGCTTTTGTATAGGTCTCCTCCCACCATTGTGTTTTCAATGGTTAAATGTCTCTTCAGTGGTTCTTGTTTAATCAAAATAGTCAGTTTGTCCATTTGTGCCAGATCACACAATTTCAACAGCCAGTCTTCCTGAGATGGGATAGCTGAATCTTTCCATCTCTCTGAGCAAAAGGCAGTCTCGCAGCTATTGTCATATACTGGATAATTCTTCTATACTTCCTGTCTACAGCTAGCATGCTGTAGTGGTTTGAATGTTGTCCTACAACCTTGGAGACCGGCCTTCAATTCCCTGGTTGGCCATGGAAACCCCCTGAGTGACCCTGGACACATCACATACTCTCAGCCCCAGAAAACTCCATGATAGGTTTACCTTAGGGTCACATAAGTCAGAAATGACAACAGCAGCAGCTTTTCATCCCTCAGTCCAAGCAAGAAGAGATTCATCCGAATGTCCAACTTCAAAGAATCTTCTATCAGTTGGTAAATCTGCACCACTTTCAGTGGTTGACTTGCCACTTCTGAATCTTAGTTACTGGAAATAGGAGCTTTGAACTAAAATATGCCAGTCTATTTGGTCCCACTGCTTTTGCCTTTGATCCTACCTACCAAGGCGATCTGGCCCTGAAGAAGTTCAGTGAAATTACAAGAAAAGAGGTTCCACCTAAACATTAGGAAGAACTTGCTGATGGTAACAGCAGTTCCACAGCGGAACAGGCTGTCTTGGAGTGTAAGGGACTCTTCCATCTTTGGAAGTCTTTTAACAGAAGTTGGATTATCCTCTTTCAGGTGTGCTTGAGTTGTGTGTTCATGCATGGCAAGGCTGATGGATCTTGCAGCCCCTACCAGCACTAAGATTTTATGATTCTAAGGCGAGACTTAAGTAAGTTCAATCAATGCAATGGTACTATCCTAGCTGTGACGAGCAATGCCTGAAAATGCACTGCTAAATTGGGAAGGCAAACCCACCGAGTATCTCCACCCAGTTCCTTCCCCTGACCTTCTAGCTTCTGCCTCTCTCCTCCCATCTGCTAGGGAGAATATCTGAATCCTTCTTCCTAGAACAGATGGGATGGTGCAGGGTAGCAAAAATGGCCGTGGATGAACTGGAAGAGGCTGTGCCTACAGACCTGAGATGCAACAAGAGATTATCAAGGCATTGACTGAGACTCCCATCAAGGAAAACACTTTGCATAAATCTCTGCATACTGTATAACCCTTGCATTGAATGGCAACATTTGAATGAATGAATAAATCTTTATTGCTCAGCTGAAAGCCATTGCAACTCGCCACAGTCAGACAAAATACATCTGAATAACTGGATAAGACATTGCGGACGGCAATGGACTCATATAAAAGATAGCATATAAAACAACGTATAAGAAATAAACAATCACTGTAGTGATTTTAAAAAAAACCGGGACAATATAAAATATAAAATATGTCTCCAAGATGATATAATGTAATCCAATATAAAATTCAATATAGAATTATATAAAATTATATAAAATATACAATATAAAATTGCACTTATGTATTCTATAACACCAGGGTCAATTACTTTTATCACCTCTGTATTGTTCGTGGGAATAGTTTTAATATCTAGGTCTTATCTTACTTGCAGCTAAAGCAAAATTTGCAACCATAACAGTGACGTAACGATCGTTATCAGCTAATAGTCCACAAATCTGCTCAAGAGGTGGTCTATTGGAAAGGGGAGAGGAGTGGAGGAAGCAGTTAAGGAACTTTTGCCTGGGAGATGTATATAGAGGACAATGTAAAAGGTAATGTTGAATGTCCTCTACATCCCCGTTCTCACAGATGCAGAGTCTTTGCTGGACAGGGATATTATCATATCTTCCCTTCAGATAGGCAGATGGCATACACTGAAAACGTAAAGCTGTGAATGCTTTTCTAAGCGGGGCGAAGGTAAGGTTTAAAAAATATTGCTCCATTCCAAAATATGTTTTATACAATGGATACCATAAAGAATATGCTGTTCGGGAGAGCAAATATAGGTCACCCATTTAGAAGCGAGGTAGCTTTTTTCCTTAACCAGTTGTTTAATTCTTTTGGAAGAACAGGTGGGTAAGGCTTCTAAATTGATCTCAAAATGGAGAAGTATAGGCCTTACGGAATTTGTCCACTAATTTTGGAAGGGGGACTGTAGTTGCTCTAGAAAGCATTTTCTGGGGAGCCTATTGTCATTCATACTGGCCAGCTTCAGCCAGTGTAAGGCTAAAGCCACCTGTACACCAGCTTGTAAAGAGGCTGACCCAGTTTCAGATCTTAAAATAGAAGCAGGGGTACCTTTTGGGACCGTCAGCAAAGATTTCAAAAAGGCATTCTGAACAGTTTCTAAAGGGAAAGAGTTATCATATCCCCAGATCTCTGCACCATGCAATAATTGGGGAACAATTTTCTTTTGGAAGACCTCAACAGTAGGAGCAACCAAGTTCCCCCCGTAGAATTTATGAAACCTCAGTAGAGAGTTAATAGAATGAGTGGCTTTCAGCTTGACTGCCTGGGAGTGCGTTTTCCATGACAGTTTTGAGTTAAAACCCAAACCCAGATATTTGAAATAAGTTTGCTGTTCTATGGGGTTTCCATTAAGTCTCCAACGATGTGATTTTTTTCTTCTTCCCAAAAACTACCATTTTGGTTTTAGTGTGATTTACTATTAACCGCTCTTTTAAACGAAAAGCATTCAGCTTCTTTAGTAGTCTCCGCATCCCAATCAGAGGGGTAGCGATCAGAACCGTGTCATCAGCATATAGGAGAATCGAGAGTTTAACATCTTGAATGGACACTGGAGAACATTCTGGGTCACTCGTCTCCCTGACAATATCATTTATATAAAAATTAAATAAAAAGGGCGCCAAAAGGCATCCCTGACGAACTCCTCTGTCTGTAGGGCTATTATCAGACGAAAGTCCGTGTGCTCCAAGTCTAACCCTGAAGGAGGTATTAGCATGTAACAGCTGGATTAAAAAAAGCAGTCTTCTGTCAATATTAGTGGCAGCTAACTTTTGCCAAAGGCGATTTCTATCAATAAGGTCAAAAGCGGAGCTAAGATCCACAAAAGCAGTGAAAAGTTCTTTTCCACCTTTTTGGGAATATTTTTGAATTACATGGTGAAGGATGAAGCACTGATCGACCGTAGATTTGCCCTTCATAAAGCCTGCTTGTTCTTCTGCAATAATATTGTCCTCAGTAGCCCACGACTCCAACCTACCCAATAAATACTTAGTATATAATTTGGACACTATGCTTAATAAACTAATAGGTCTAAAAAATTTTGGGTCATCCTTAGCACCTTTCTTGTGAATGGGAACAACAACGCTCACTTTCCACCCATGAGGGATTTTCCCATGTTGGTTAATATAGGTGAAAAGTGAGGCAAGGGTTGGGGACCACCAGCCAGGATTTGATTTAAATAGTTCTCCAGGGAGCATATCTTCTCCAGGTGCTTTTTTAAGAGGAAGGGAGTTAATCAAGGAGTTAATTTCATCGGGAGATACCGGATCCCATTCAGGACAACAAGAAAGTGCGGGGATGACCAGGCTGTAGCTGGGCTTCAAAGTGGGCGCAAAGGTGGGATGGTTGGAGAGGGAGAAGAAGTGAGCCTGCCGTTGAGCGGAGGGGATTTGGTTAGCAGTTGAGTCGTGCACGCCCCTGGCCCCTTTTGCCACCACAGCCCAGAATTTAGCAGAACCCCTTTCTGCAAGTGCCTGGGCTAGCTCCATCCAAATTTGCTGTACATATCCTGCTCTTTTTTCTTTAAGTAAGCTGTTATACTCCCTGCGAGGGTGTATATAAAGCCTATAATTTTCTTGCGAATCTTCCTGTCTTAATTTTCTTATAGCTCTTGTTAAAAGACGCTTCTGAGTGCCACACTGAGAATCAAACCAGCTGTGTTTAGATTGTTTACCCGGGTGGCTGCATTTAGTACTAACTACAAAAGGCCTAATTTCTTGGACTAATTTATTAAAGGAATCCAGCGGATTAAGAGAGCTTAGAAGTTGATCTCTTAAGAGAAGAATATTTGGGGACATTTAAAAAGAGTTTATAGTATCCTGAACCTTCTCGTTCCAGCGGACCCTTTTTTCTCCTCGAGTTGTTGAGTTTACTGGATGAACCGTCGGTTTTTCAGGGGATGTTATTAAACTGAATGAGGAGCAAAGGGAGAATTGGATTGGCATATGGTCACTCTTGGGTCTGGCCAAGACTTTAAAATTTTTCAATAACGGGATGGTTGCTTGTGAGACAATTAAATAGTCAATCACACTTTTCCCTTTAGGACCTATGTATGTATAGAGGTCTGACTCAGGATCTCTAGCTGTCCCGTTACACAGGAATAGCTGATATTTAAAAATAAGGGAAAAAAGAAATTGACCAGCCACATTGATCCCTTGATCCTTTGAACTCCGGATGGGGAGATGGTTCAGGTCCTCGGGGCCTAAACCCAATTCCTCGGCTATTTTATAATTATTTGAGCCCAATCTGGCATTCATATCTCCAGCTATTATAATTAAGGGATCTGCATACAAATTGAAAAGGGAAATAAGAACTGACTCTAAATCGGTCCATCTAAAAGCACACTCATACTTTGAATTCAAAGGGGGACAATATACATTAATCACAAAGAGTTTCAGACCACTAGGCCAATCAATTTGAACAGTAAGTATATTACTGCAGTCTCCAATGTTCATTTGTGAGATTGTTGAATTAGAATCAGCAAAAACCATAGTGAATGGCAACATTGCAAACTGAACCAAGACAGCAAATATGCACTCCTACGCATCTCCTAGTGCTTGTGTGCATGCGTGTGCCATGCGTACTGTGCGCCATGCACAATGGCACTGCATGTGCACCTCTGCTTCTGCAACCCGGAACTGGATGTGGATGTTCAAAATGTCTAACCACTTCCATAGGGGAATATTACACATGCAGGGAAAGTCCCAATTCATTCTCTGCCATCTCTTTCTTTCAGCAAAAGGTCCCAGTTTCCTCCTTCCACTTTCTCCCTTTGTCCTCAGCTTAGTTCAATTGCTGCCAACTGAATTCGAAGTGTAAAAATAGTTTGCACTCAACAGAGGAAAAAAGGAGTTGGAATCTTGCCCTTCCCAAGAGACTCAGGCAAAAGCAAACTGCTGCAACCTCTCCTAGCTTGTGCATTCTTCCTCATCAATCACTTTTGCCACCCTCACCATCCTTTGATTTTGCTTGGCCACGCGTGTTCCAGTTTTCATCTGTGAAATGGGTACGATGTGGACGTTATGCCATAGCATTGAAAAGTACAGCCAGATGTGCCAGGGACATGACATTGTGCCTACCCCCCCCCAACTGGATGTCAGCTAATAGTTGAGGCAAAGTTTGCAAATCTAAGGCCTAGTTGCAAGAGCAGAATGGACTTTCTTTAACCGAAGGATGCAACTTTCCCCTTGTCGTCTTCCTTTCCATTTTTCTTGCCCTCCGTTTGTCGGAAGGCCTTGAGGCCCGAGACGGGGAGAGGGGGGGAGCAGCCGGCGTCTCTCCTTCCCCCCCGGCACCACTCTGCCGCTCAAGCTGATTGCCAGGATGTCTCTGAGATCTTCCTCCCGCGCGGAACACGGGGTCACCCGTCTCCCTGCCGAGGGCAATCGCATCAGGCGGCCGGGAGGACATGTTAAGCCTCCCTCCCAGGGCAGCCGGAACGGGGAGGCTCGGAATTTAAACCACTCAGTCAAAACATTAAGGCGCTATTAAAACAGAATGCCGAGAGGGCACGGACACACGCCCGGCTAAAAGCTTTTTTGCGTCATGTAGGTTGTCATAATCGCAGGCCTGTGACTGGGTTCACGGGGGAGATAACTGAGAAGACAAAGATATAACAGGAGAGAGAGCGAAACTGAGAGCAGGAGAGCACGACAGGGAAGATCTTAAGAAGGCAATTAAGAAACTGAGCCCCTTTTTTTTTCCCCAAAAAAATCAGTACTCTGATTCTTCTTCAATAGGTTATATGCTAGGGGAGGGAAATGGAGGCAGGTCCAGGGGGATTTTTTTTTCCTTTTGGCTCTTGGGCACTCCGAAGGCTGCACAGATGACCCAAAATGCCAAACGTAAAACAACAAGAACAAAAAATGGCCAGAAATCTGCTTCTGAGACCATTGCCGCACTAGACTGTTATAGTGCTCTTATTCCACTTTCAAAATCCTATGGAATCCTGGAGTTTGCAGTTTAGGGAGGGGGCCCTCCCGAAACTGCAAACCCCAGGATTCCATAGGAGGTTGAAAGCAGAATCATCGCACTATACCAGGCTCGTGTGGAAATGGCCACAAATATGAGTATGAAGCCTTGTGTCGTGGAAAGATTGGTCTCCTCCTTTCATTGTAACCTTGATGAGTCCCATGAGTCCCACGGGCCCAAAAGCTATAGTAGTTTTTTCCTGGGAGAAACGTGGAGGCACAAAGCGAATCTTTCTCTTCCTGACTGCCAACATCAACTTGCACCTTTCTGTGAGAAAAAAACTCCACGTCTCCTTCCGAATGACCATCCACAGGAAATCTCAGAGGGCAAAAAAAGGCCACGCCTTCAACCCTAACAATGGCCCCATCCGACGCAGGGCATTGATTCAAGCTCTGGCAAAAAGACCCGGTCTGCCTGGATTTATAAACGTTGGCTCTATTGTGTAGCAGGAAGCTGAGGGGCCTTTCCCAAAACAGGGTGTGTGCAGTCTGGACTCCGCGAGCTGGCTTTTAAAATAATAATTGCACTAACTGGGAGCATGTGCAGACAAAAGCATGCCCCTGCGCTCGGGCGGGCACCGAGATGGGTTTGATAAGCAGGGTGTTTTGGAGAACCGGAGGCTCGGCCGATGCGTGCCAGTGGCGTGGCACCAGAGCAAGGTCTGCGTCTTGACCATGCAAGGCCCAGTCAGGAGGAAGGCCTGGAGGGTGTGGAGCCCTCTCCGTCCCAGACTTGGGTGGAGTTTCCCTGGAAGCCGGGATGAAATTGTTTCCCCAACAGGATCACAGCCCTTCCTCCGATGCCACTTTGGAATCTGTCGCCGGAAATCAGCTCGTCCCACTAAATGCTGAACAAGCCGTAGCTATTTCCAGGGTAGACCCTGTCCCTCTCGTGCAGACACACGGGGCTCTTCCAAAGTAGTCTAAAAAAAGCATAAATTCCATTGGCAGAATTCCTTGCATTTGGCCAGGTTTTGCTGGTCATTGCTGTCTTCCCCATGCCCGCTCGTTCTCTTCTTTTTGGAGACCATTTGTAGCGATTCCTTGGATTGGCACCAGGGCTATTTTAAAAACTGGAACGTAAGCATCATTCCAGCAGTCCTGATTTGGCAGGGACAGTCCCAAATACTCCTCTGTCATCCCACTTTTTCATCTATTTTAAAATGTCTCGGTTTCTCTCTCCTTCTCCCACTTTCTCCTATTGTCCTCATCTCACTTCAGTTGCTCCAGACTGAATTCAAAGTGCAAAGGTATTTTGCGCTCCATTCCCTCAGCAGGAGGGAGACAGGGGAGAGGCCAAATCTTGCCCTTCCCAGGAGGCTCACACAAAACCAAACCACTGCAGCCTCTCTTAGCATGTGGGTTCATCCTCACTAATAACATTTGCCTTCTTGGTTACCCTTCTGATGTTGCTTGGCCACACGTGTTTCGGTTTTCATTTGTGAAATGTTGGAGATTATCGTGTTTCCTGAGAAGGTCGTATAACCTGAAGGGCAAATTGTCTCCACCCTTATTTTTTTAAATTTTATTTTAAGAGTCAAGGTGCTCTCGGACAACCAACAATTTGCAGTGATTTGGGTGTTGGGATAGGACTCTGGGAGGCCAGCATTTGAATTCATACTCAGGAACAGAAACGCACTGGTTGATCAGGGGCAAGCAACACTCTCCGAGCCTTAGAGGAAGGCAACGGCAAACCGCCACAGAATAACTCTTGCCGAGAAGCCTTCCGGATAGGACCCCCATAAGTCTAAGCCATTTTTGCACTACACTGTTCTTGTGCTATTATTCCACTTTCAACTTCCTATGGAATTCTGGGGTTTGCAGTTTAGGGAGGGGCATTTAGAATTCTCAGCCAGAGAGCTCTTAGGCCTCGATAAACTACAAATCCCAGAATTCCATGAGAGGTTGAAAGTGGATTAATAGCACTATAATAGTGGCCATTTCTGCACTAGACTGTTATAGCGCTATTATTCCACTTTCAACATCCTATGGAATCCTGGGGTTTGAGGCCTCTCCTGAAACTGCAAACCCCAGGATTCCATAGGATGTTGCAAGTGAAATAATAGTGCTATAACAGTCTAGTGCGGAAATGGTCTGAGACTCGCCATGGTAGTGGTTTGAATGTCAAGCTGAAGGCACACTAAGTACATTTTTTTTAAAAGAAAAAAGAGAAAAGAGAAGATAAGGGTACCTTTTTGCTCTGGTACATCTCAGATTTAAAAACATAATTACTTGAGAATGGGATTAAAACGTTGCTGCTTGTGCCAAGAATAGACAGAAAAAAGACTGGCGTAACAGAAAATTTGTTTGGAATATATTTTTTCCAAAATCAACAACTGAGAAATACAGCAACAAATGCCACAATGGCCCCCGCAATACATTTGCCCTGTCTCTCAAACCTTACTTTTACTTTATTAGGCCATTTCCACACCCGACTGTTATAGCGCTATTGCTCCACTTTCAACATCCTATGGAATCCTGGGGTTTGCAGTTTCGGGAGGGGCCTCAAAGGCCTCAAAGGCCCCTCCCTAAACTATAAACCCCAGGATTCCATAGGATGTTGAAAGTGGAACAGTAGCGCTATAACGGTCGGGTGTGGAAATGGCCGTATAGAGATTACAGAATCCCGCAGGAGCTTAAATCCTGCAATACGTCAGGGCAGCTCAGACTCAACAGATGTTAGTCTCTAAGTCTCCTGGTAAGGGCTTCACCTTTTAAAACTATAAAATACAAACCATAAATGATGAGTACAGGCAGCATGTAATAAAGTCAAGATAAAACCAGCAGGAAAAAAAATGTATCAAAGCATCACAGCCTATAAAACTCAACTGAAACTGGTAAGAGAGTAGAACAAGGCTAGTGTGCCAAAAACACAGAGCACACAAAGCTTTTTTTAAAAGCAGATTTTAACAGAGCCAAGGATAATAAAAAGGTGTTCACCTGATGCCAAAAAGACTATGCATGCATCTATGGGAAATGTTTTTTTCTGAACAAACTTGGAAGCCACATACTTGCCAACCTTGCAGATTTGTCAGAGACAATCCCTGTTACTTCTCTGACATCCCACTTTTCCAGCTGCTTCTAAAATGTCCCAATTTCTCTCTCTTCCTCCTACCACTTTCCCTTGGATTCTCAGCTTCCTCCAGTTGCTGCAAACTGAGTTCAAAGTGAAAAAGTAGTTTCATAGGACCATAGAATCATAGAGCTGGAAGAGACTCCTGGGGCCATCCAGTCCGACCCCCTTCTGCCGTGCAGGAAGACACCATCAAAGCATTCTTGCCAGACGGCCCTTCAGCCTCTCTTTTAAAACCTCCAAAGAAGGAGACTCCACCACACTCCCAAGTAGCAGCATATTACACTGTCAAATGGTTCTTCCTAATATTTAGGTGGGATGTCTTTTACTGGAGTTTGAAGCCAATGCTTCACAGTGTCCTAGCCTCTGAAGCAGCAGAAAATGAGCTTGCTCCAACTTCCATATGACATCCTGACAAATATTTAAACATGGTTCTCATGGCCCCTCTTAATCTTCTCCAGGCTAAACATACCCAACTCCCTAAAGTGCTCCTCACAGGGCTTCATGGTTTCCAGGCCCCGTGCACTCAATTAACTCAGCAATGAGGAGAGGAGAGGATACCGTTGCCTTTCCCAGTTGGCTCCAGCAAAGGCAATCTGCTGCAGCCTCTCCCAGCTTGTATGTTTCTCCTCGCTAACAACCATGTTGACCACGTTGTGACGTTGCTCGGCCACATATGTCCCAGTTACCATCTGTGAAATATTGGAGGATACGGAGCTGGAATTGAAAGAAGCCAGCCTCCCCAAATTCTCCAGCATCCTTTTTGCATTACTGGCAGTGATGTGTTTAAGTCTTTTACTCCAAGTCTCAAGTCTCTACCTTCAAGTCTCAAGTCGAGTCTCAAGTCCTTGCAAGATACCGGTCTCAAGTCAAGTCTCAAGTCAGACAGCCAACTTTATCCCCCAGCCTGTATCCCAGAATTTCTGGACAGAGTCAAATAGTCAGTTTAAACAGTTTAAGTAGAGTCAGCCCTCTGCTTTTGTGATTTTACCATCTGCAGCTTCGGAACTGGGGAATAGGCTCCTTCTTACTTCCCATTTGCAAAGCTGGAGTTTTTTTCAGAAGTGGGGAACAGGATCCTTCTGACTCCCCATTACTGAAGCTTCAGGAGCGTTAGAAGGAAGGCTCCTTCCCCCTCAGGCCCACCGCCCGGCACGTGTGGGGTCCCCCTCTGAGAAATGCGCCCTGCACTCTGGCACGAGTCTTGCCTTCCGCTCTTAGGAAAAGTTTTAGAAGGCTCCTCTTGTATGTAGCCGGGACAGGCTGCTGGGCAGATCTCGGGCCCGTTGCCTATCCTTTTTGCTGTTCCCTCTGAGAAATGAGTCCACACGTTGGGCCTGAGACGGATCATCGTGGGACCAATAAGTTGTAAGGTTTCTGGATGAACGTGTTATGCGACTGAACCAAGGGCAGCAAGTCAGTCGCTAAAAACATGCAAGTCTCAAGTCCAGTCAGTGTGCAATTTTTGCCGAGTCAAGTCCGAGTCGGGTCACTGAAATGACCTTAAGTCTGACTTGAGTCCAAGTCAATCAACTCCAGTCTACATCACTGATTAGCAGTAGGGCTGTCAAGTCAGGACTATTCCAGGGCCCAGAACCCAAGACCATGGCCATTTCCGCATTAGCCTGTTATAGCGCTATTATTCCACTTTCGACATTCTATGGAATCCTGGGGTTTGCAGTTTCGGGAGGGGCCAGGTGGCCCCTCCCAAAACTGCAAACCCCGGGATTCCGTAGGGTGTCGAAAGTGGAATCATAGCGCTATAACAAGCTAGTGCGGAAATGGCCCTGAAGAAGACTCCCTTGTGATGCCACTGCAGGCAGACCCATCACTGAGCACAGATATTTTGTGAGGATTCAGCCCCAGCGTGATTCAGGTTGCCACGTTCATACTGTCCCAGGTCTTGAAATTTCAGCCCCAAAATCTGATAGGGCCTTATCATGCTACATTTTATAGCACTATTATTCCAGTTTAAATGCCATGACAACATCATATGGAATGCTGGGATTTAGAACTCTCAGCCAGAGAGCTTGCAGCCATTACTAAATTACAAACCCCAGAATTCCACAGGATGCAGTCATAGCACTCAAAGTGGAATAATTGTGCTATAAATACATAGTGTGACCGGTATTTGAGACCCAAGGCCAATCCTGGGTGATGTCACAGAAGGTGGGCCGTGGCCGTGTCACAAGGGCAGCCCCATTGATACCATTAAGCACGACCCAATAAGCATAAATCACAGCTGAAAAAAAGCGCACCATTGAAACCAATGACAGCTGATCTATCAGGGTAGGAAAGTATATAAATACACACACTTTTAAATTATTTATTTACTGGTTTTAAAACAAATGAACAGTCAGAATCAGAGGTACAATCAAAGAAAAATATGTTCAAAGAAAAAGAAAAAAATTAAACTAAAACACAGGCCCTTTTCGCACGGCATTTTCCATGCGAAAGAGGGCCTGGAGCGTTGTGCGAGTGTGAAGAGCAATCGGCACGATGCACTCACAATCGTGCAAAGCTCCAGGGGCCGGCAGGCACTGATCGCGCACCTTTTCATTTTCAGCTAGAAGCCGAAAATGGCGCACGATCGCGGATTGCTCCTGGGCCACACGCGCACTTACCTGGCCTGCGGAGCCTCCAGAGCTGCGCCGGTCGTGCTTCCTGCCCCGGCGCAGCCTGGGAAACTCCGAGGCTGCGCTGCGGAAGGAAGAGGTGGGGCTCTCGCGCGAGCAGGCAGCTCATGCGGAGCCAAAAGACCCTGGACGGGAGAGCCTCTCGCCGGAGGCTGCTTGCGCGATCCCCGCACCCCAGTGCTGGAAGAAGGTAAGGTGCAGAAAAGGCCACAGTGTTAGTGCATTAAGGCCATTTCCGCACTACACTGTTGTAGTGCTATTATTCCACTTTCAACATCCTGTGCAATTCTGGGGTTTGTAGTTTCCTGAGACCAAAGAGCTCTCTGGCTGAAACTTCTAAATGCCTCTCCCTAACCTACAAACCCCAGGATTCCATAGGATGTTGAAAGTGGAATAATAACACTATAACAGTGTAGTGAAGAAATGGCCTAAGCTAAACAACTGAACAGTAACTAAAACACTAAACGCTAACCTGCCAAAAGACAAAAGGGCCTGACACACACACCCAGCCAAACCTTTATGAAAGAAAAATAAAAAGAGAAAAACTATGTTATTCTACTTTTACAGATCTAATAAATAATCCCACTTGAATTACTAGTGACCATTGTCACACATTATTGCGTTGTTAGATTTCTTATTGCTCAAAAAGCCCAGAAATGGTTTCTAGACACACAGTTTAAAAAGCAGTGCTCTCACCCTGAGATTCCTTCACTTTGCCCTGAGGAACAGAAAAGAGGATCCGGGCCCCGAGATCCAGGACGCCCAAACATGGCAGCCCTTGAGGAGAGACAAGAGTTTCATGACTTGCACAGACAACTGGTTGTTCAGCAACTTTGCCTGGCTTGTCCAAGGCAATCTGGTTGCTGTGGCCTTTTCCATTTAAGACAAACAGTGTAGCTTCGTGAAAATCAAAGACAGTTTGCAAGAGGGATTGTTCCTCCATGCACACCCTCCACCAGAGCTTGGAAAAGACAATTTTGAGGATGACAACTCCCAGATACCCTTCCTCTGCACTCAGCATGTAGGATTCTGAGCATTATAGTCCAGAAAACTAATTGCCCCAAGCTCTGCACTCAGCACATGTTCACCTCTAAAAAACAGGTTTTTCAGGTTTCGGCGTTATTCCCAAAACTTGCCAGATTTCTTTAACAGGGGCTGAAGATAATTGAAACGAAATGCACGTAGAATCACAGAATCATAGAGTTGGAAGAGACCCCAGGGGCCATCCTGTCCAAACCCTGCCATGCAGGAACCCACATCAAAGCACTCCCAACAGATGGTCATCCAGCCTCTCCTTAAAAACCTCCAAAGAAGGAGACTCCACCACACTCCACGGAGGCAGCAGATTCCACTGCTGGACAGCCCTGACCATCAGGAAGTTCTTCTTGAGGTTAAGGTGGAATCTCCTTTCCTGCAGCTTGAATCCATTGCTCCTTGTCCTAGTCTCTGGAACAGCAGAAAAAAGCCCATTCCTTCCTCAACATGACATCCCTTCAAATATTTTAACCTGGCTCTCATGTCCTCTGTTAACCTTCTCTTCTGCAGACTAAACCTACCCAGCTCCCTAAGCCGCTCCTCATAGGGCTTCATGGCTTCCAGGCCCTTCACCATTCGCTGCTCCAGCTTTTCAATATTCTTCTTGAATTGAGATGCCCAGAAACTGGACACAGAACTCCAAATGAGGTCCAACCAAAGCAGAATAGAGTGGTACTATTACCTCCCTTGATCTAGACACCAGACTCCTATTGATGCAACCAAGAATTGTGTTGGCTCTCTTGGCTGCCACATGCTGACTCATGTTTTACATTTGCCAGAATTCAGGGCTTAGCCTGGAGTCTCAGGTCCTGGTTCCTGTTCTCCAGTCCTCAGGCAAGGTGGAAAAATCTCAGGGGTGTCTGTGTGTGCGTGCGTGTGTTTGTGTGTGTGTGTGTGTGTGTGTGTGTGTGTGTGTGTGCGTGTGTGTGCATTCTTCATTTGTTAGACTTGCTGTTTTTGATTTGTATGGGATAATCTCAGCAACTGTGGGAGATGCTTAATGTGTCATCCAGCTAATGACCTCACTAAGGATTACACCTGGTAACATTAGAAGAAGGAACTTCTTGACATTGAAGGTCATTCAGCAACAGAACTAACTGCTGGGAGCCGTAGTGCGGTCTCCTTTTCTGGACGTTCTTCAAAAAGAGGCTGGGCAGCTCCCTGCTGGGGATGTTCTAGCTGGAGATCCCGCATTGAGCAGGAGGTTGGACTGGATGGCCCACGAGGTCCCTTCCAACTCCATGACTCACCATGGCCTGAACATTATGACATCACAAGTCCCTACATCTCAGATTTTGGCCCTGGAATCCCCAAGCCTGAGACAATCTTGACCTGGCAAGCCCAGGGCACCCCACAGGGAAAGAGATGCTTCAATTACATGGCTTTGTTTCCAGCTCTTGTTTCACGTTCCCTCTGGCCACATATGCTTTCTGTTAGAAGTGCAGCAGAAATATCTGAAGGACCTTTGCATGGGCCTCCTGCCCAGATGGGTGAAAGTGTGGCCGGGTGATAAGAAACCCTGCAGGAGAAACAGAAACAGCTTGTTCTGCCTTGGGTGGATAGAAAAAAAAAATCAAAGAAAGAAATGACCTTTCTGAGCACAAAGCAAGATACAGGCCAAAAGTCTATCCAGGATTTCTGGTTGCGTGTCTTCAAGTTGCTTCTGATTTATGGCAACCCTGAGGGAAGTTTATCACGGGTTTTTTTCCTGGGGATGAGAATAGGTGATGTGACCAAGGTCACCTAGTGGGCTTGCGTGGTTGAGCGGGGACTAGAACCCTGGTGTCCAGGCTCATAATCCAATGCTCAAGTCACCACACCACAGGAGACCGGAGTTCAAATCCCCATTCAATTACAGAAACCCACAGGATGACCCCGGGCGTGTCGCACTCTCTCTTATCTGCGCAAGAAGGTCATGGCGACCTCCTCAGACTAAACCTCACCCAGAAGACCCTCAGTGGTGAGGATGGCCATAACTGCGAGTCAGCCTGGCAGACACACAACAGTGACGAGCTCTGGCCGGGACTCATCCGCAGGGCTCCATCCCCGGTTGATGCTCCCCCTTGTTCCGCTCCGCTCTTAGCTTGGCCTCCTTTTCATTTCTACCGTGAAAACAAAAATAAATCTTTCCTTAACAGCCTGCCTTGAGGAGAGGGCAATCTCCCTCCCTCCCCGTCCCCCTTAAACATGTTGTGTCTGCTCTGAGCGTTTTGCACATTCCGGCAGAGGAATCCAGAGGGAGCGGCGTACCTCCCCGCACGTGTGGAAGCGGGTAGGGTTGCGCATCGCTGGGGAAGGCCTCCCGGCCCACCAAGGAGTTCAGGTCGCCGTCCCACAGGAGGAAAGAGAACGGCAGGCCGGGCCTCCTCCTCCTCCTCTTCTCCCCCCTCCTCTCTCGTGCACATCTGCAGCTGAGTCTGCAAAAGTTTGACAAAGAGCCAGAGGCAGGGCCGGGCCAGGATAAGGGGGTGGGGTGGGGAGGGGAGCCGCAGGAAACCGGCAGAGAGAGGCAGAGTCGAGGCCGGGCGTGCGGCGGGGCTGGGACGGGGAGAAGAGGAGGGCGGCGGGGGAGGCAGAACCTCTGGCGATGGTCCTTCGGCTCGCGGGGGAGGGAGGTCGGGCCTTGGGGGCGGACGAGGAACGCCCTGGGACGGCGCAACGGGACGGGGCAGCGTCCGCTCTCGCGCCCGGGACCCGCCAGCCTTTTCTTCGCACCAGGCGACCGAGGTGAGCCGGTTTCCCGTCAGCCGAAACTTGGGGCAGGGAGAAATTGAGGAGGCGGCGGACGGAGGGGGCTGTTTGGAAGGATTCGGCGGGTACCAGGTGGGTTTCTGTGGCAAACAAATGATGGTGCACGGACGGCGCCTGGGGAGAGGTGGCGCGGGTGGGCTGGCGTCTCTCGTGTCCCCGGTACGGACGTGATGGCAGAACCGTAGAGCTGGGAGAGGCCGCAGGGGCCATCCCGTCCGACCCCGGCGGGCTGGCGCGTGCTGCGGTTCGTCACGGGAGGAGGCCGCGCGCAGACGGACGGCGTTCCCCCTGTGTGACCTAGCCTACTTCCCAAGGTTGTTGTGAAGAAGAGGTCTGAATAGGCTGTAAGTTACACGAAAGGGAAAAAGAGGTGGTTTTGCCGGTTCCCAAGAAGCAAGGTTTCTTCAAGAAGCAAGCCACCTTCAAAGCGAGTCAGAGCCTTGGGGTGGCGCAGACTGGGGCAATCCTTGGCCTGAGGTTGAGGACAGCGGATAAGGGAGAACCGGGACTCCGGGGTGTTTCCGCAAACCACCTCATTTCCCTTGGCAGCAGGAATTCCAGTTGTTGGGAGTTTCCTGGATACGGAGCATAGATGTGAGGAAACAACAGGGGAGATGGATCTTGTCTTTCTGTTAAGCAGCAGCACAGGGCATGCAGAAGAGAGGCAGGGACTCCTTAACGTTGCTCCTTCCAGCCTTCCCCGCTGGACACCGTCCAGCATAGTGCTGATAACCAGGCTGAACTTGGTTGCCAGCTCAAGAAAGGAAGTGGGAGCTAATTGTGGGGTGTGATATTGGATATAATCCTTGGTTTGCAGTTTGGTCCTTGTTCTTTCTCATTCGGAGAGTGGGGGAAGAGTTCCTATTAACAGCTGGTTGGATCTTTCGACTATCACAGCATCTCAGGACTGGGGGGAGCTTCTCCTGTTGAATTTCTGCCACTTACGCAGTGGTTTAAGGCAGAGAAACCCTGCAGAACCATTGTCCAAGCCTGCTTAAGTCCCCATTTGACCAGTCATGAAGCTTAGGGAGTGGATTTGGGAATTCTGAGTGATTGTAATGAGCCTGCCTTATTTCTAGGAAAGGAAGAAATTCACCCTGGGCCAGCTGGATTTCTGTACATGTGTAATGCTGGGGTGGGGTGACCTTTGTTATGAAGGACCCCGGATTCCTTGGGGCCCTTTCACACTACATCTTTATAGTGCCATGATGCCACTTTAACCATCATGGTGGCATCCTATGGAATCTTGGGATTTGCACTTTCGGGAGAAGTACTTAGAATTCTCAGCCAGAGAGCTCTAATGCCTCTCCAAACAGGATTCAATAGGATGTAGTCATGGAAGTTCGAAGGGAACCATAGTGCTATACTTCAGTAGTATGGAGGGAGTCTGGATCTTATCCTTCCATTCTGGAAGGAACTTGCAAGTAGTTTACTAGATTACAGGGAAAGGAATCTACTACTGTACTCTAAGAAATTAAATAGGATGTGCCAAAAATGAATATTGTCTTATGGAAAGAAAGATCCACACGAACACCTCAACCAAGCATGAAGTTTCCTTTAGTTGTCTCACAGCATCTCAGGCTATTTCTGCACTACACTGTCATAGTGCTATTATTCCACTTTCAACCTCCTGTGGAACTCTGGGGTTTGTAGTTTCCTGAGGCCAAAGAGCTCTCTGGCTGAGAAACCTTTGTGGCCCCTCCCTAAACTGCAAACCCCAGGATTCCATAGGAGGTTGAAAGTGGAATCATAGCACTATAACAGGCTAGTGTGGAAATGGCCAAAGTCACATGTCAAAAGTAATTAGCAGGAATGAAGTTAATTTGAAGTGTGTTTCGAGTAATGATTAACATTTCCTAGTTACCTTTCAAAGTAACTCTTTCAGGTTTAAGCCTTAGAATTGAAGATTTAGAGGGGAGCTTCCCATTTGATGGCATTTTCTTATCTAAGGGTTCTTAACCAGGGATCAATAAATCCTTAGCAGGTCCACAGGTCAGCTTCTGGGAGTCCACGAAACAGGCCAAAAATATCCATTCAGTCTTTTTGCTCCCAAAGTCGCTAGCCAAAATCCCATATGGTGCTCCTACAGTCTAAACTTGAATAATTAAGGGGCAATTATGGCTACATTACTCTTCCACTGGATACCCACTTCTTTTCCCATGATACAATGGGGAATGAGCAAAGACTGCTTCCACAGTGCTAGTGAATCCCATAGGGAGTCAAAAGCACTGAAAAACAGTCATGCACCATCCAAGCAGGTGCAACTACATGCAACAAGTTACAATGGCAGAGCTCTGCTTACATGACTGTGAATTTAATAGAAATGTTACACCGTGGCCAGAAAGTACAACCGCATGAACAAGGGAACTGGGGTGTGCATAAAATCCAAACAAAATGTCAGTCACTGTTTTGGGATTACAGCGCCCAAAATGTCTGGTAGATTCTGGAACTTGTAATCCAACAAGTGACACTTTCAGACAGGCTCCCCCCACTTATCTGACAGGTGAGGGACCAGAGTGTGTCAGAAAACAGAATCAGTTGAAAAGTGGAACCCAGGGACTGTACTGTAGGGAGCATGAAGGACGTAAAAGAGGCTCACCCAGGACCAAACATGCACACGCTGCTTGCAAAGTCTCTCACCCGGCTCGGCACCTTTTTCCCCTTCTGAAATTAGTTTGCAAGCAGCCCGTGCACACAATGGGTCCCAAGGGAGCTTCGCTCGGCAGGAAGACCAGATGAAAGAGTGGAACCCCCATCAAATTAATGGAACTTTTCCTTCATTGGGAAGCATCAAAAGAGCAAATTGCCAGATAACACGGTGTTGAAAGGTTGGGGCTTTATGTACTTGGATTTGTTTTTCAGCAAATCTATATACAAAGTCCCTTCACCACCCGCACCCTATCTAGTCAGGAATGTCACATGTGGAGCAGACATGTTTCTGTACCCTCTTCTGTGGTCCGGGCTTCTAGATGCTCCCGGACTCTGGCTTCCTTCCGATGCCATCAGTTGCAAACCCTTCAACTGTCTTGGCAGGGACAGTCCCAATTAAACCATCCCACTTTTTCAGCTGCCTTTAAAACATCCCATTTTCTTTCTTACCTCCTTCCACCTTTCCCATTTTGCCCCCAGCTTACCTCAGTTCCTGCACACTAAGTGCAAACTGCAAAAATAGGTTTCAGCTCAGTGGGAGGAAAAGAAGAGACAGAGGCCATTTCTGCACTAGACTGTTATAGTGCTATTATTCCACTTTCAGCATCCTATGGAATCCTTTGAGGCCCCTCCCTAAATTGCTAACCCCAGGATTCCATAGGATGTTAAAAGTGGAATAATAGTACTATAACAGTCTAGTGCAGAAATGGCCAGAATCTTTTTCCTTCCGGTAGTCTCCAGCAAAAGCAAACTGGTGCAGCCTCTCCTAGCTTGGGTGTTCTTTCTCACTAATAACTTTTTGCCATTTTACAGTAATAATAGGAGATTTCAATTACCCGGATATATGTTGGCAGTCAAACTCTGCCAAGCCAGCAAGGTCCAGCAAGTTTCTTGCTTGTCTTGCAGACAATTTCATGGTCCAGAAGGTAGAAGAGGCCACAAGGGGATCAAATATTCTAGATCTGATCCTGGCCAACAGGGATGACCTTGTTAATGAGGCAGAAGTGGTTGGATCTTTAGGGGGGAGTGACCATGCCCTATTGGAATTTGGCATTCAGTGGGAAGGAGAAGATAAGTGTAGCCAGACACTCCTCTTAGATTTTAAAAAAGCGGACTTCTGTAAACTTAGGGAGCTGCTGGCTGGAATTCCGTGGTCAAGAATAGCGAAAGGGAAAGGAGTTCAGGAGGCATGGGAGTTCCTTAACAGGGAGATACTGAGGGCACAGTCTAAAACTGTGCCAATAAGGAGGAAAAATGGAAGGCGTCTGAAGAAACCAGAATGGTTAACTAAAGAACTCTCAGCTGAGCTAAGCGTTAAGAGAAACGTGTACAGGAAATGGAAGAGGGGGGAAACCACCAAAGAAGAATTTAAGCAAGTAGCCGGGAGATGTAGGGAGGAGGTCAGAAAGGCTAAAGCACAGAACGAACTTAGGCTGGCCAGAGACATCAAAAACAATAAAAAGGGCTTTTTTAAATATGTCCGCAGCAAAAGGAAAAAGAAAGAGGCGATAGGGTCGCTGTGCAGAGAAGATGGCGAATTACTAACAGGGGGAAGAGAAAAGGCAGAACTACTCAACACCTTCTTTGCCTCAGTTTTTTCCCAGAAGGATACAAGCACTCAACCTGGCGGTTGGGGAGCAGGGGAGGAAGCAGGGGAAATGCGGCACATAATAGGTAGAGAGGTGGTACAGGAATACCTGGCCACACTGGATGAATTCAAGTCTCCAGGGCCAGACGAATTGCATCCTAGGATATTAAAAGAACTGGCAGAGGTCATTTCGGAACCGCTTGCTATAATCTTTGAGAAATCTTGGAGGACAGGAGAAGTTCCAGCAGACTGGAAGAGGGCAAATGTTGTCCCCATCTTCAAGAAGGGAAAAAAAGAGGACCCAAATAATTATCGCCCGGTCAGCCTGACGTCAGTACCCGGAAAGATCCTGGAGCAGATCATTAAGCAGTCAGTTTCTAATCACTTAGAAAGCAACGCGGTAATCACGAGAAGTCAACATGGATTTCTCAAAAATAAGTCATGCCAGACTAATCTTATCCCTTTTATGATAGAGTTACTAGCTTGATAGATGAAGGGAATGCTGTGGATGTAGCATTTCTCGGTTTCAGTAAGGCCTTTGACAAAGTTCCCCATGACATTCTTGCAAAGAAGCTAGTAAAATGTGGGCTGGACAGGGCTACTGTCAGGTGGATCTGTAACTGGTTGACTGACCGTTCCCAAAGGGTGCTCCTCACCCATGGCTGCTTTTCATCCTGGAGAGAAGTGACTAGCGGGGTGCCACAGGGTTCTGTCCTGGGCCCAGTGCCGTTCAATATTTTCATCAATGACTTGGATGAAGGAATAGAGGGCATGCTCATCAAATCTGCAGAGGACACCAAATTGGGAGGGGTTGCTAATACGCCAGAGGACGGGATCAAAATTCAAAATGACCTGGACAGATTGGAGAGCTGGGCCAAGGCTAACAAAATGAAATTCAACAGAGAGAAGTGTAAGGTCCTACACTTAGGTAGAAAAAATGGAATACAGAAATATAGGATGGGGGACACGTGGGTGGATTGCAGTACGTGTGAAAGGGATCTAGGAGTTTTAATAGACCACAAGCTGAACATGAGTCAGCAGCGTGATGCGGCAGCCAAGAAAGCCAACGCAATTCTCGGCTGCATCAATAGGAGTATGGTGTCTAGATCGAGGGAGGTACTGGTACCACTCTACTCTGCTTTGGTTAGACCTCATCTTGAATCCTGTGTCCAGTTCTGGGCACCCCAGTTCAAGAAGGATACGGTCAAGCTGGAGCCGGTCCAGAGGAGGGCGACCAAAATGGTGAAGGGCCTGGAAGCCAAGCCCTGTGAGGATAGACTTAGAGAGCTGGGTATGTTCAGTCTGCAGAAGAGAAGGTTAAGAGGGGACATGATAGCCATGTTTAAATATTTGAAGGGATGCCATGTAGAGGAGGGAGAGGGCTTGTTTTCTGCTGCTCCAGAGACCAGGACAAGGAGCAATGGATTCAAGCTGCAGGAAAGGAGATTCCACCTGAACCTCAGGAAGAACTTCCTGACGGTCAGGGCTGTCCGGCAGTGGAATCTGCTGCCTCGGAGTGTGATGGAGTCTCCTTCCTTGGAGGTTTTTAAGCAGAGGCTGGATGGCCGTCTGTCGGGAGCGCTTTGAGGGTGTTCCTGCATGGCAGGGGGTTGGACTGGATGGCCCGTGTGGTCTCTTCCAACTCTACATTTCTATGATTCTATGATTCTATGATTCTATGCCATCTTGACCTGATGTTGCTTGGCCACATATATCCCAGTTTTCATCTATAAAATATTGGAGGATATGCAACCATAAACTGTTCACAGCTTTGGAAAGTGCTGGGAATATTTCCATTTCTATTCTGTAAATGCATTTATCTTGGTACCATATCAGGAAAAATGCTGCCTAAATACCCTGAAGGTTCCTGGTCCTACCTGATCACAGAAGCTGGGTCAGACCTGGTTAGAATTTGGAAAGGATGCCACCAAGGAATGCCAGCTGCTGTAGGCTATATATTCAGAGGAAAGCAATGGCAAACCACCTGTGACAATTCCTTGCTTAAGAAAACTCTATGAAATCCTCCATATGACAGCCCTTCAAATATTTAAACATGGCTATCATGCCTGCTGGTAATCTTCTCTTCTCCAGGCTAAATATACCCAACTCCCTAAGCCACTCCTCATAGGGCTTCATGGTTTCAAGGCTTTTGGCCATTTTTTTCACCTCTCAATCACCTCTCAGGCTTCTCTTCTCCAAGGTAAATATTCCCATCTCCATAACCTCGAACTGTCCTGCTTTGTCACACACAGGCCATTTCTGCACTACACTCTCATAGCATGATTATTCCACTTTCAACATCCTACGGAATCCTGGGGTTTACAGTTTAGGGAGGGGCTGGCCAGCCCCTCCCGAAACTGCAAACCCCAGGATTCCATAGGATGTTGAACGTGGAATAATCGTGCTATAAGAGTGTAGTGCGGAAATGGGCACGGTCCTGATTCATCCTCTGTCATCCCACTTTTCCAGCAGCTTTTAAAATTTCCTGGTTTGTCTCTCCTTCTCCCACTTTCCCTCTTTGTCCTCAGCCTCCTTCAGTTGCTGCAAACGGAGTTCAAAGCCCAAAAGTAGTTTGCACTCATTAACTCAGCAGCGGAAAAGGAGAGGAGAGGAGGGACCGAAATCTTGTCCTTCCCAATAGACCTAGGCAAAAGCAAACTGCTGCAGTCTTTCCTAGTTCATGTGTCTTTCCTTATTAGTATTTTTTGCCATTGTGACCACACCCTGATTTTGCTTGACCACACAGGTCAGTTTTCCTCTGTGAAATACCGGAGGCCATGGAGCTCCCTAAGCCATCCACGACAAGTCTTGGATTCCAAAACTTCTCTTCCCTTGATGCAGTGAACCACTGTGGATTGTTTTTGCTCCCAATAGAACATTTTTGTTACATGCACTCTTCCTTTCCTTGAAAGAACCTTGGGAAATGTGGAATATTTACCAACCATGGGTATTTTTTATTGTCTCAAAAAGATATCCCAATCACGCTCATTGCTGGTTTTCTTCCCGGTCCTTGAGCGTAGACAATAAATCATTTATACTTAGAAAAGTCTTATCAGCCAGTTTCTCAGGGACGTTTCTGAGAAAGAGGGGAGAAAAAACAACACAAACTAGGCAAGGCATGCAACACACTCCGCATGGTGAAAATTGCTACAGGAAAAAAAAAGGGCAATTGCTTGTTCGTAGTGGGAGGAGATTGTTCCATTTGGCTTCCATCCAAATGAAGGGTTGCTCCTTTTTCAGGGCTGGAGGGGTGGCTGGGTGGGCCAGGACTGCTCGAACCAATCAGACTTCTGTGGTTCTTTCTGTAGCTGTGGCCTTTGATCCCACAGATGGAAATTATAATCTATGTTCGTCTTGCCTTTTACATCATCGGGAACAAAATACTTTCACTACCAGGAGTCAGCGGGAGGGAAGACTCACAGGCAAGGCAGAAGGGAGAGAGAGAGAAAGAACCAAAATATGGAGGGGGGAAGCAGTGGCACTATTCCTCTTGCTTCTTCCTCTTAAAAAAATGCTTCCATTCAAATAGGAGTACTACACTGTTGTGACAATTGTTGTTATGATAACCTTCTCTCAAGGTTTATTACTGGAAGAGGCTGAGAGAGGGTGAGTTGCCCAAGGTCTATCAGGGAGTTTCTGGGGCTGAGTGGAGATTCAAAATCTCTCAGGCCATTTCCACACTAGATTGTTATAGCGCTATGATTCCACTTTCAACATCCTATGGAATCCTGGGGTTTGCAGTTTAGGGAGGGGCCTTTGAAGATGGCCTTTGAGGCCCCTCCCTAAACTGCAAACCCCAGGATTCCATAGGAGGTTGGAAGTGGAATCATAGCGCTATAACAGTCTAGTGTGGAAAAGGTGTTGGTGCCAGAGTCCCAATGCAACCTTCAAGCCATTACAGCACACTGCATCTCAAGACTTATTCCGCCAAGGTTTGCTCTTGACTTCTTCTGAGACTGAGAGAGAGTGGGACTTGCCCAAGATCACCCCTGGTTAGTTTCCATGGTTGAACAGCGATTATTCTGAATGCTGGAACAAGTTATTATAATGTCATGCCTTAAGCTCTGAGTTTAGAGGAATATTGGGTACAGGAAGCTCCCACCTTTGCGTGCTCCATTTATCTGACAGCTCACTCTTTTGATGCTTCCAAGTTAAAGACAAGTTCCACTAATTTGATGGGGGTTCCCATCTTTCGTTAGTTCTTCTTGCTTAGAATGGCTCGCTTGAGACTGCTTGCACATGTGTGCGGCTCGCAAAGCAAGCTGAAGGAGGGGGAAAGGCACCAATCCAGCAGAGACACTTTGCAAGCCGCGTGTCACGGTTGGTAGCAAGCAAGCCTCCATAAGTCCTTCATGTGCCCTCCCGTGCAGTCCATGGGTTCCACTTTCCAACCAGTTCCTTTTTCTGACAGTGTTCCAGTCCCTAACCTGTCAGCTAAGCGGGAGATGTGCCTGTACTTGCCAGTTCCAAAAGCTGGCAGATTGAAGTTCCAGAATCCTGTTAGTTTCTTATGCATGCATAGGTTCCCATACGGAAGTTGGATCCTTTTTTCCTAATGTGAACTGGCCAGATCCTGTTCAAGGTTGTAGAAGCAGAGTCGCCTAGGTGGTGAATTGTGCATAGATGCACATTGAACATGAATGCACATGCACACTGGAGATGGTTGTGCATAGATGGCCATGGGTATTGTGCTTTGATGTGCATGGTGCATTACGCAGGCGGATGCGCACACCCATAGACTGCACATTGGATTGTGCTACACTGCAATTCCATAAAAAGGTCACAGTGCAGAGGCAGTGTCTGCTGGACTTAATCTCTTCCCCCCAACCGCACTGCCACCCCCCTTTCCTTGTGTGCCTGTCTTTAGACCAGAGCTTTCCCAACTTTTCAGGTTGGTGACACACTTTTTAGACACGACTCGTGTCCTTGTCTTCCTCGTCCCTGGGTGGCTCTGGCGGTGGTGAGAGACGCAGCCCCTCCAACTGGGCCTGGCCTGCCAGCCCTCTTTCCAGGGTCTTCTTTGACCTGGGGTGGTGGCGGCAGTGAGGGAGGCAGCCACTCCACCCGTCACATTTGCCCGACACACCTACACATTGCAGCTGACACGCTAACGTGTCACGACACGCGGTTTGGAAAGCTCTGCTTTAGATTATAAGCCTGAAGGCAGGGAACTGCTTTTTCTTGTTCTTTCCCTTACAAAGTACTATGTGCAGTGATGGCATTATATAAATAGATGACGACAACAACAACAACAATGATGATAGTAGCAGTAATGATAACAATAATAATTGTATAACCATCACATAACTCTATGGCCCTTTTTGCACAGCATTTTGCACAAAAGGGCGCCTGGAGCATCCCGCGATTGTGAGGAGCGAGCTGCACATCGCACTCACAATCGTGCAACACTCCAGGGGCCGGCGGGCGCCGATTGCACACCTTTTCATTTTCGGCTAGAAACCGAAAATGGTGCACAATTGCACATTGCACCGGGGCCCCACATGCACTTACCTGGCGTGTGGAGCCTCCAGAGCCATGCTGGTTGCACTTCCTGCCCCACCGCAGCCTGGGAAAGTCCCAGGTTGCGCTGCGGAAGGAAGGGGTGGGGCTCTCGCATGAGCAGGCAGCTCGTGCAGAGCCAAAGGACCCCGGACACAAGAGCCTCTTGCCAGAGGCTGCTCACACGGTCCCCGCACCCCAGCGCCGGAAGAAGGTAAGGTGCGGAAAGGGCCTATGAATAGATAGCTGTGCTCTGCTTCCTTGATGAAGGAACTTGGCCAGAATTTTTAAACTATGCACCAATTCCAGCCTCTTTAGGACTCCTATGACAGGACACAAGCTGAACATGAGCCAGCAGTGTGATGCGGCAGCTAAAAAAGCCAATGTGATTCTGGGCTGCATCAACAGGAGTCTAGTGTCCAGCTCAAGGGAACTGATGGTACCACGCTATTCTGCTTTGGTCAGACCCCACTTGAAATACTGTGTCTAGTTCTGGGTATCACCATTCAGGAAGGATATGGACAAGCTGGAATGTATCCAGAGGAAGGTGACCAAAATGGTAGAAGGCCTGGAAACAAAGAAGGCCTATGAGGAGCAGCTTAGGAACTAGGTATGGTTAGCCTGGAGAAGAGAAGGTCTTAAGAGGTGACATGATAGCCATGTTCAAATATTTGAAGGGCTGTTGTATGGAGTATGGAGCAAGCCTGTTTCCTGCTGCTCCAGAGACTAGGACACAGAGCAACGGCTTCAAGCTACAGGGAAAGAGATTCTGCCTAAACACTAGGAAGAACTTCCTCAGGGTAAGAGCAGTCTGACAGTGGAATACACTGCTGCCTCAATGGAGTGTGGTGGACTGTCCTTCTTTGGAGTTTTTTAAAGAGCGGCTGGATGGCCATTTCTCAAAGGGAGTGCTTTGGTCTTCCTGCCTGGCAGAAGGGGGCTGGACCAGATGGCCCTTGGGGACCCTTCCAAATCCAGGATTCTATGATTCTATGACACAGGCGCTAGCTGGATTGATACCCTGCTCTCTAAAATAGCAAGCCTTCTCTTTAATCCGGCTGTTGATATGTCCTTGTTCTTTCTTCCTCACCTACCCACCCGTTCCTGCCTTGCTATTCATAGCTCAGCATTGTGGCAGAAATTGTTCCTGCTCAGGAAAAGCTGGGCAGCTCTGTTCCAAAGAGGCCAGGCCTCTTGGGGCTTTCGGGATTTGGAGCCGCCTGCCTGGAAAATAGGTGTGGTCTGTACCCCCTTCCCAATAGCCTCTCCCTCTTGTTTGTCCCCAGTGCCTGATAAGCAGTGGGGGACACATTTTCATCGTGGAATTTCCATGCTTTAATATGTTGCTCAAAGCCGTTGTGTTGTCGTTGTTGTGTGCCTTCAAGTCATTTCTGACTTGCGGCGACCCTAAGGCAAATCCTAAGGCAAATGGGGTTTTCTGGGGCTGAGAGTGTGTGATTATGGCCAAAGTAATCCGGTGGGTTTCCACGGCCAAGTGGGGAATTGACCCCTGGTCTCCAGTACACCACGCTGGCTCTCTAAACGAACATTAGGGAGGGGGAGATCTCTCACACTGGAATCCTGTTGGTGATTTACACATACATAACTTCCCCAACTTCATGGTTTCCACGCCTTTGAGCATTTTGGTCTCCCTCCTCTGGACACCTTCCAGCTGGTCAATATCCTTCTTAAATGTTGGTGCCTGGAACTGGACACAGTGTTCCAGGTGAAGTCTGACCAAAGCAAAATAGTGTGGGAGGGATGAAAGGCTTTGGGGAACTGGCACGCGACTGCAGAGGCCAGAAAAGAGGAGTCCAGAAATCACATATAATCATAGAGTATTATAGAGTATCATAGAATCATAGAGTTGGAAGAGACCCCAGGGGCCATCCAGTCCAACCCCCTGTTATGCAGGAACACCCATCAAAGCACTCCCTTCAACAGATGGCCGTCCAGCCTCTGCTTAAAAACCTCCAAAGAAGGAGAGTCAACCACACTCCACTGAGGCAGCCTATTCCACTGCCGGACAGCTCTGACCATCAGGAAGTTCTTCCTGAGGTTCAAGTGGAAACTCCTTTCCTGCAGCTTGAATCCATTGCTCCTTGTCCTGGTCTCTGGAGCGGTAGAGAACAAGCCTGCTCCCTCCTCTACATGGCATCCCTTCAAATATTTAAACATGGCTATCATGTCCCCTGTTAACCTTCCCTTCTGCAGACTAAGCATCCCCAGCTCCCTCAGCCATTCCCCATAGGGCTTCATGGCTGCCAGACCCTCCACCATTTTGGTCGCCCTCCTCTGGACACATTCCAGCTTGTCAACACCCTTCTTGAATTGAGGTGCCCAGAACTGGACACAGGATTCCAAATGAGGCCTCACCAATGCAGAATAGAGTGGTACCATGACCTCCCTCAATCTCCCTCGAACTAATCCACAGGCTGCACCGTCTCCACCCCTATCCTAATATTTATATGCCTATAAATAGGCTTAGGTCCAGGATGTTTGGAAAATCCTGTCTTCCTGGTTGAAGACCAAAGCCTTTGGGGAGAGCAGGCTTCTCTCTCTCCCACCACCTTCTCAGGGTCCTTTGGTGAGAATGAGGGAGACAGGGCCTGATGGGTGGCTGCTCCCAGACTTTGGCACGCCTTCCCTGCAGAGGCGAGGATGGTTCCCTCTGGACTGTCCTTCCGTTGGCAAGTTACAAATTTACCATTCCGCCAAGCCTTTAGGAATTGATTCCAAGGACATTTAATGGTGTGCTGACTGGTTATTCTCTTCTCTTTCAATGAATGCTTAAATGGATTTTATTAATCAAGCGTTTTTTAGATAACATTCACATATATATTTACTGATGTTTTTGTATGTTTTTAATTTGTTCTGCTTTTAACATTCTGTATGCTGCCTTGAGTCACAGTACTGGAGATAAATGAAGAATATAAATGAATAAAACAACAAACAATTCAGAATCTCCCGTGCAGGGAAAACTCATCTGATGGCATTTCTATATAGCACTTTCAGTGGGACGCAGTTTTAACGAAATGTTCTCTCTGTCTTTCAGCTAGAAAGGTAATGTGAAAATGTCAACGCTTCTCGTACCTGCGATGCACACTCTCCAAATTGGTAAGGAAATCTGGGGTCAAGGGGTGGGATTTTTGTACCCCTTGGTGAAAGTCGAAAAAACTGATTGGAAAATCCCAGTTGTTGGCACAGTAAACTGGGATTCTAGGAGCAACCAAACGGAGGACACTCCATAGTCTTCAAGTGTACCAGTTTAGCAAGGACAGTCCCAATTAATGCTCTGTCCTTCCACTTTTCTAGCTGCTTTTAAAAGGTCCCAGTTTCTCTTTCTTCTTCCTTTGTCCTTGGCTTATTTCAATTGCTGCAAACTGAATTCAAAGTGCAAATGTATTTGGCTCTCAGTTCACTTAGCAGGGGGAAAGGAAAGAAGAGAACAGAATTTTTGTCTTTCTGTCATGTATTGGATAACCCACATTCCACAGAACTCACTCTGAGGTAGATAGAAGTATATCGCTTATGGACAGCATGAGCAATACAGCACAGTCCCAAAGAAGCTCCCAAAACTGAAGGCTACACACAGCGTACAACTTGTATAGGTTATCAATACACGTTTAAGCACATAAAGCATTCATTGGTCAAAGACATAAATCCCTTCATGTCTCTGTCCCCCCATTTTCTTTCTCAGGCCAGGAGTTGCCACAACCACTATACACCCTTGACCAAAGTGAATCCCCTTGGCACATTTCTCTCTTGTTATTTCCAAACAGCTCTGGTCTCAAAACATCCTTACTTTCCATTTCGCCAGTCTTCTTTTATACGAAATACACTGTAGCGACAGGCAGCCTTTGAATTACAATGAAGCAGCAATTAGCAGCACTTAAGTCCGGATACAAAATAACCCCCTTTTGTCAGTAGTAATTACAAAGTAGCAATTAGCAAAGAATACACATTCAACAAGTTGGTATTTTCATGGCAGGAAGCTTAGATTAGCAACCTGACACCTTCCCAGTAGGCTCAGGCAAAAGCAAACGGCTACAGCCTCTCCTGATGTCATGCCTTACTTCCAGAACACGGACTTTGACTCAGAGTCTGAAACAGGGGGCACGCCAGAGGATGAAACAGAGGTCATACCAGGACCTGCTGTACAGGAGGAGGTTACAGTACCAACAAACAGAACAGGAGCTGGTGCCACCTCCAGCAGAGAGACCTGCCCCTTCAGAAACAGAAGATAACTTACTTGTGCCCATCTTTCTCAAGGGCAGACAGCAAAGAGAGAGGCTGCGCCAAGCTCAGAGGATTTATAGCCGGCAGCAATTGCTTAGGCAGCAGCTGTGTTAAGCTGTTGATTTATATAGGTGCTGCCCTTCCCCTCCAGAGTTGTCAGAGTTTATCTGACCTTCCTGACTGCTAGATTTATTGCTGAACTCAGTGCCTAACCTTGGATTACACTGACCAACTTTGGACTTGTTGAGTTGCTTTGGAATTCTGTTGGACTTTGTTTATTACTTTGTGCTTACTGAATGAAGCAAGAGCTGTGAGCTGTTCAGTTTGTTTGTTTGAGTTATCAGCTGTGCCATCCTGGCTGAGACAGGACACCTTGCTTGTGTGTTCCTCATCACTAATAACTTTTGCAAATGTAACCTCAATCTGATGTTGCTCCTGAAACTGCAAACCCCAGGATTCCATAGGATGTTGAAAGTGGAATCATAGCGCTATAACAGTCCCGTGCAGAAATGGCCACTGTGTCATAAAATGATGCATGTCTAAAAAGTGTGTCACCAGCATGAAAAGTTTGGAAAGCCCTGTTGTAAGGTGATGGAGCTTTACAGTTCCTTGCCCTACTGTAAGATCTCTGGAGGGTTAAAGATACAGAAGACCCATCCTGGATCCAATCTGCTGGCCTTACCTGGGCCCTTAAGAGAGCCCAGGTATCCGCATGTCGCTTCTATGCTTCATGGAGTCTCCTGATTGACTGCCAACTTCTCCACACCCAGCCCAGCTCTCTGGCATGTTTACCTCACTGTTTCTCAAGTGCCTGGGTGGGGCCCCTCCTCAGCCAGGGCAAGGAAAAGATAAGATGCTTTCATTCTGACGCTGGACTTGGCAGCTTCAGCTGTAGGACACTCCCAAATCCTAAAGAAAGGGAAGAACATAAAATGCAAGAGTAGGGGGGTCACCAAACCCTCCAGGTTTTGTTGAACTGTTATCTGCCAGCATTCCTCACCCCTGCCTATGCTGGCCAGAGCTGATGGGACTTGCAGTCCAACATCTGGAAGGCAGCATGGTTCCTGCCTCTTGGTTGTACACCATAAATCTTTGCATGATGAGTTACACTTTGGTTGTGTTACACAAGATCCAAATGTGCAAGCAGATACACTTTTGGAAGCGCACAGGAGAATGCGCAACTGAATTCGTAGCCAAATGTCCACCCACATGTGAAATTGCTCCACATGGACAACCCCATTTCCATGATCTTAAACTAAATAGGGATCCTATGCAACTAGTCAAAATGTCCAACACCATAGGGGAATTTACACATGTATAAGACACACATAGGACAACAGCCTGTGTAAAGGGTAAGGATCCAAGGCTGTGATTCTATCTAGAATGTGATAGGCCAGTGTCATATACTAGGAAGCCACATTAGGTCCCTCAGAGAGGGCCACAATTTCTGTCTCTCTACTGTGGAAGAAAGTCAAATTTTGTTCCAATATGATCATAGAATCATAGAAATGTAGAGTTGGAAGAGACCACAGGGGCCATCCAGTCCAACCCCCTGCCATGCAGGAACACGATGATCTCTGGGTATGCGTGGGAGCGTTGTCCCCAGATTTTTGGCTCTCCTGGGCTATTTGCACATACCTTCCAACTGTCTTGATTTGACAGACAGTCCTGATTAATCCTCTGTCATCCCATCTTTTCAGCTGCTTTTAAAATGTCCCAGTTTCCCTCTCCTCCTCCTCCCACTTTCCTCTTTAGTCCTCAGCTTACTTCAGTTGCTGCAAATGAGGCCCTTTCCGCACCTTACCGTCTTCTGGCGCTGGGGTGCGGGGATCGCGTGAGCAGCCTCCGGCGAGAGGCTCTCGTGTCCAGGGTCCTTCGGCTCTGCACGAGCTGCCTGCTCGCATGACAGCCCCGCCTCTTCCTTCCGCAGCACAGCCTGGGAGTTTCCCAGGCTGCGCTGCGGCAGGAAGCTTGACCAGCGCGGCTCCGGAGGCTCTGCACGCCAGGTAAGGGTGCGCGGGGCCCGGCAGCAATGTGTGATCGCGCACCATTTTCGGCTTCTAGCCGAAAATGAAAAGGTGTGTGACCGGCGCCTGCCGGCCCCTGGAGCATCGCGCGATTGTGAGTGCGTCGTGCAGATCTCTCCTCACAATCGCGCAACGCTCCAGGTGCCCTTTCGCATGGCAAATGCGGTGCGGAAAGGGCCTGACTTCAAAAAGGGCAAAAGTAGTTTGCACTGAATTAATTCAAGAGAGGGAAGAGGAGAGGAGAAAAATGGGAAGCCACAAGGAAATTCACTTAAGGAATTTGCCAGGAGGTCCAGGCAAAAGCAAATTGCTTCAGCCTCTCTTTAGCTTGTACTTTAAGATCTTTTGCCATCTTAACCACGATGTTGGTTGGCTGCATAGGTTCTGGTTTTCGTCTATGACATCATGGTGGGTACATGTGTTAACACACGCATGTTCTCTGTGTATTGCGCATGCAGTTTGTTGAGCCTTTTGCGTCTTGGGCCTTTTTTGCACTAGACTGTTATAGTGCTATTATTCCACTTTCAACACTCTATGGCAGAGCTTTCCAAACTTTTCATGTTGGTGACACACTTTTTCGACATGCATCATTTCGCAACACAGTAATTCAGTTTTATTAGCAAATCAGAGGTACTCAGAGTTGTATCTAGGGTGGGGAAAAGCATCCCCCCTCCCCGATCCTGGCCCGCTGCCATCGCCCTCACCAGTAAATGCTCCAGCGAGAGCAAATGCAGGAGAAAGGCAGCCGCCTTCCACCCAGTCCTTGCCCGCTGCCGTCTCTCTTGCAGGGAAAGGCCCCACTGATGGTGATGGCAGAGGGTCAGGCTCAGGTGGGGGGTCTTTCTCGGCCAGGGAGGCGACACACCAACACACTACCGACGACACACTAACATGTTGCGACGCACCATTTGGAAAACCCTGCCCTATGGAATCTGGGGGTTTGCAGTTTAGGAAGGGGCTTTGAGAATTCTCAGTAAACTGCAAACCCCAGAATTCCACAGGATGTTGAAAGTGGAGTAGTAGTACTATAACAGTCTAGTGCAGAAATGGCTTTGGTTCAGCCGTGCAACATTGCCATTCAGCCCAAGGACTGCATAGCATCATTAATGTATAACTCTGCACAGAACAATTGATGCCACAGCGGTGTTAGACTGCAGCCAAACTCTTGTTGGGTGATTTATTATTTACACTTCCAATGGTCTTGTTTGCTTGGAGTTTGAGGATCATTTTGTGTTGCATCTTGTTTGCTAGAGATGCGGCTCCGTGAGTTCATTCCTCCTTTGTTTCCATACCAGAGCAACTATTTGTTCTTTAAACAGGGTGCCTCACGCCATCCTCTCCTTCCCCTCCCTTCTTCCCTCAATCTTGAGACGGACCTTTATGAGGACCAATGCTTCTTTCATGTAGTTTGCCTTTCCATCTCCTGAGTTCCTTTTACCTTTTTTGTATGCAATGAAATATTAACACAACAGCCATCGGAGACAGGGAAATTCACTTAGGGAACAGACGAGGGGCCCATGATGCCGTGTCGTTCCAGCCATTGATTCTTCGCCACGAACGTTTCTCTGACTAATCCCAGGAGCTGCGTTTGAGGACAGGACAAAAAGCTAATTCTTGGATGGGCTCAGAAAAGAAACCTTTTAACTGACAGTCGACTCTCGGGGCGTTCAGCCAGAATCGGAGAAAAAGCAACTCCCTCCAAAGTTCTCCTTCGCAGGGTGTTGGTGGTCTTGGCAGGCCTCGAGCCTACCGTTGAGCATGGCCAATGCTGGGTTTAAGACACACAATGGACTCCTGGGCCCTTTTGCACCACACAGAAGATATGATTCCAGTACAGCTGAGATGGCAACGTAGGCCATTTCCGCACTAGTCTGTTATAGTGCTACTATTCCACTTCCAACAGGGCCCTCCCTAAACTGTAAACCCCAGGATTCCATAGGATGTTGAAAGTGGAATAATAACACTATAACAGACTAGTGCAGAAATGAGCATAGAATCATAGAGCTGGAAGAGACCACACGGGCCATGGAGTCCAACCCCTTTCTGCCATGTAGGAACGCACACTCAAAGCACCCCCAGCAGATGGACCTCCAGCCTCTGCCTAAAAACCTCCAAAGAAGGAGGAGACTCCACCGCACTCCACGGAGGCAGCAGCAGATTCCCCTGCCGGACAGCTCTGACCACCAGGAAGTTCTTCCTGACGTTTAGGTGAAGCTTCTTTTCCTGACGTTTGAATCCATTGCTCTAGCTTTCAAAACCATACATAGAAATTGGAAATATGATGGCATGGACAATCCTAACTTCAGTATTCAATGACTTATCTTGACGCTGCAGGATTTTGTCTAGCTCCTTGCAAGTCCTGGTCTTCTTCTGGTTTCTTGTCTGTAGCCTCCACTCTGATTAATGACTGAGCCAAGGAACAGGAGATCTGGAACTATTTCTATGCCTTCATTGTCTGCTTTAAAGTGAAGGAACACAAGAACCTGCCTTAAACTGAAACAGACCCTTGGTTCTCCTAGGCCCATATTGCCAGTTCTCACTAGCAAGCAGGCAATCTCAGGCAAGATTCTTCTCCACACCCACCTGGAGGTGCTGGGACTGAACTGGCGGCCTTCTGCACAGAAACAGGGGAAGCTGCCTTGTGCTGAATCAGATCTTTGGAAGTCCACCTAGCCCCATATTGTGAGCATTGACTGGCAGCAGCCATGTGGGGTTTCAGACAGAATTATTTCCTAGCCCTACCTGGAAATTCCTGGTCTTAGAATCATAGAGTTGTAAGAGACCCCAAGGGCTATCCAGCCCAATCCCATTCTGCCGTGCTGGAAGACACCTTCAAAGCACTCCCAACAAATGGCCACACAGCCTCTGTTTAAAAACCTCCAAAGAAGGAGGAGATTCCACCACATTCCCAGGCAGTGTATTACAGTGTCAAATGGCTCTTACTGTCAGGAAGTTCCTCCTAATGTTTGGGTGGAATCTCTTTTTCTTTAGTGACAAGCTGGAGCATGTCCAGAGGCAGCGACCAACATGGGGAAGGGTCTGGAAGCCATGAAGCCATAGGAGGAGCGGCTTAGGGAGCTGGGGATGCTTAGTCTGCAGAAGAGAAGGTTAAGAGGGGACATGATAGCCATGTTTAAATATTTGAAGGGATGTCATGTCGAGGAGGGAGCAGGCTTATTTTCTGTTGCTCCAGAGACTAGGACAAGGAGCAATGGATTCAAGCTGCAGGAAAGGAGATTCCATCTCAACCTCAGGAAGAACTTCCTGATGGTCAGAGCTGTCTGGCAGTGGAATCTGCTACCTCCATGGAGTGTGGTGGATTCTTCTCCTTCTTTGGCGGTTTTTAAGGAGAGGCTGGATGGCCATCTGTCGGGAATGCTTTGATGAGTGTTCCTGCATGGCAGGGGGTTGGACTGGATGGCCCCTGGGGTCTCTTCCAACTCTAGCATTCTATGACTCTAGTGTGAATCTGTTACTGTGGGTCCTAGGCCCTCTCCGCAGGACGATGCTCTTGTGTGTCATACCATCACACTCCCGGCAGCACCTCTGCTGGGGTGGGAGTGTGTCCTCAGTGCTCCTCTCCGTGTGCGACTGGTTGTTTGTGCAAGGGACACGCTCTGTCCTTCTGAACTGCAACCAGCCATCTTCCCTTGCTGCAGTGGGGGAGGAAGGACATAGATCATGCCTCTGGCCCTTCTGCATGGCCATCTGGGATGGAAGGCTTGTGCTATCGGGGGTCATTGATGGACTTTTCCCGTCAATGATATAACCCGCGACCGTGCTGGCTGGCAATGCAAGAAGGGTGGGACTGCAACGACTTCATGTGGAAGCATCGTCGTGGTCCTGTTCCTCTCGCGTCTCCATGCTGGGACTCTGTCGTCCTGTGGAAATGGCCCTAGTCTCTGGAGCATCAGAAAACAAGCTTGCCCCATGTTCCATATGACATCCCTTCAGATATTTAAACGCAGCTATCACGTCCCTTCTCAACCTTCCATTCCCTCGGCTAAACATACCCAGCAACCTCAGCTGTTCCTTACAGGGCGTGGATTCCTGGCCTTTTACCATTTTGTTCACCCTTCTGTGGACTTGTCAATGTCCCTCCTGAAACGTGGTGCCCAGAACTGGACACGGTGTTCGAGATTGGGACTGACCAAAGCAGCACAGAGCGGGACTATTACTTCCCTTGACCTCAACACTATACTCCTATTGGTTCAGCTGAGAATCGCATTGCCTATTTAAGCTGTTGCACCGCACTGTTGACTCATGTTCAGCTTGTGGTCTACTTAGACTCCTAAATCCCTTCACGTGTTCTGTTGTCAGCAGACAAGACTGGGTGTCTCTGACTCTGGGGTGGGGTGGTGGTACCAAACTGGGCATCCCTTGGGATAGGCTTAGGCTGAGCAGAGGGAGACCTCAGCTCTCCTGTTCCTGCCGATTTCGCCTCCCTCCTCTGCCCCCATTTCTGAGAGAGAGGCCCCCCATCGCTGCTGGTGGGGAGGGGCGGAGCAGAGAAAAGATGCCGATCCTGATAAAGTGAAAGCCGACCTCCCTCCTCCTTCCAGATGAGGCAGCTGGATTGTGTCAGCGGAGAAGGAGGAGAAGGAGAAGCCAGATGCCGGCTTGGCGGGGGGACCGGGCAGGGAGGGGGAGAAGACAATTAACCCCGTCCCCCTAATTGGAACCATGTGTGGTGGCTGGCGATGGTGGAGGGGGGACTGGAACGCTGTCTAGGCACTGGCGGGATGGGAGACATGCTGGCCTCATTACACTTGCACGGTGTGGGCAGGCTCGGGCTGCCAGCTTACTTTGGCTGACAGGAGGTACACTCCAAACCAGAACCCGGATGAGTGTCGCTGTTGTTCTGTGCCTTCAGATAATTTCTAACTCACGGCGAGCCCAAGGAGAACCCGTTATGGGGCCTTCTTGGCAAGGTTGTTCAGACGAGTTTGTCCTTGACTTCCTCTGAGGATGAGAGAGTGTGACTTGACCAAGGTCACCCAGTAGGTTTAGAATCATAGAATCGGAGGAGACCCCAAGGGCCATCCAGTCCAACCCGCTTCTGCCAGGTAGGAAAACACCATCAAAGCATTCCCAACAGACGGCCAACCAGTTTCTGCTTAAAATTTCCAAGGAAGGAGACTCCGTTGGCCCTGTGCCACCGCTGGGTGACTCCATGAACATAAAGTTTATCTCTCACTTGCTCAACGTAGGACTGCAGTCATTGTTGATGGAGACAACATGGGTTCTGCACACAATCAAGGGCATAACTATTGAAGGAGGATGAGGCCATTGTTCTGTCCATGAAATTTTCTTTCTGTCCCCACTTTCCTAGCTTTGCAGTAACTTAAGAATCCTAGAACTGGAGGAGGCCCCGAGGGCCCCCCAGGCCAGCCCCCTTCTGCCATGCGGGATGACACTGTCCAAGCAGTCCCTTTCACAGGTGGCCGTCCGTTCTTTTTCAAAAACCTCCAAAGAAGGAGGAGACTCCACCACGCTCCCCGGAGGCAGCAGCGCATCCCACTATTGAACTGCTCGTACCTTCAGGAAGTTCTTCCTAATGTTTAGGTGGAATCTCTTTTTGTGTGGTTTGAAGACACCAGTGTACCCTTGCCAAGAAAACTCTATAACAGGGTCATCATAAGTCAGAGTCAATTTGAAGGCACATAAAAACAATAATAAAATAAGTGGCGTTTTCAGGAGCTGACAGATGATTTAGAATCTGGGGGGGGGAGAAACAGGGGTCATGATTGTACATCAAGGTTGACACACACACACACACACACACACACACACACACACACACACACACACCCCCTACCTTGATGCAGGAAGATACACTCAAAGCACTCCTGAGAGATGGTCACCTAGCCTCTGTTTAAAAATCTCTCAAGAAGGAGACTCCATCACATTCCAAGCATATCCCACTGTTGAATGGCTCCTCCCATTAGGAAGTTCTTCCTAACCTTTAGGTGGACTCTCTTTCCTTGTAGCCTGAAGCCATTGCTCCCTATCTTAGCTTCTGGAGCAGCAGAAAGCAGGTTTGCTTCATCCTCCGTATGACATCCCTTCAACTATTTAAAGATAGTCACCTCTTAACCTTCTCCTTCCTAGACTAAACATCCCCAGTTCCCTAGCTGATCCTCAGAGGGTTTCATGGCTTCCAGGCCTTCTACCATCTGGTCTTCCTCCTCTGGACACATTCCAGCTTGTCCATATCCTTTGCAAACTGTGGTGCCCAGAACTGGACATAAAATTATTTCAGGTGGGGTCTGACCAAAGCAGAATAGAGCGGTACTATTATTTCCCTTGCCTTAGAAGCTATACTGCTATTGATGCAGCATGGAATCACATTAGTTTTTTTAGCTGCCACATTACACTGCTGACTCATATTCAGTTTGTGGTCTACTAAGACTCCTGGATCCTTTTCACATATCCTGTGGTCAAGCCAGGTGTCACCCCATCTTATATCGTTTTGGAAAATGTTCAGTAATATTTACTATACATCACGGTTGTAGAGTGTAAGTATCCACATGCAGAGTTCTGCTTTGATTGTGCTGCATAACCCGTGTGTTGCACAGCAATGTTGCAGCCCCGGATGCCCAGGCAAAAGAGGTACTTCCACCAATCTCAGGGGAGGCAGATGGATACAGACTGGCTGACCATGCACAGACAAATGCATAATGACATTGTATGGTCAGCTCTACTTCTGTGACCTTGAACTGAAATGTCCAACCACTTTGGCGGGGGAACTTAAACCTGTGTAAAACACCAATAGAATTCCAGTTAGCATTGCCCTTCCATCTATGTGAAGGTGGCACTTTGTGTGCAGACCTTAGGAGAAAGTTTGTTGTGTGTCATGCCATTGCAAATTTTACGAGTCTGCTTGCCTAGCCTTACTTGCATAAGCCTTTCTTTGGGCCTTTCCACACTAGACTGTTCCAGTGCTAATATTCCACTTTCAACATTCTATGGAATCCTGAGGTTTGCAGTTTAGGGAGAGGGATGTAGACTTCTCAGCCAGAGAGGTCTTTGGCCTCAGGAAACTACAAACCCCAGAATTCCACAGGAGGTTGAAAGTGGAATAACAGCACTATAACAGTGCAGTGCGGAAGTGGTCCTATGTTTCTGCTCCTGGTCACCTCGAGGTGATTCTCAGTTGTCCTGGGCAACTAGGAGAGAGGCTGCTTATAAGGTTTTGCACATATCTATCTATCTATCTATCTATCTATCTATCTATCTATCTATCTATCTATCCATCCATCCATCTATCTATCATCTATTAAAATTTTGAATAAAGAATAAAAAAAAGAACCCCCTCCCCACTTCCAAGCATCTTTTTTCCGGTTGAGTCTGTGTTCACATTCCATACATACATTGTTTCTGTTTAACAAACAATTTTACACTAGTACTTTTAACATCGTCACATTACCACTTATGTTTTATCTATAACATTAGTTTATATTATCCACCTTTTCAACCATCTTTCTTTATTCCTTCCTTTTCTTATTCTTTTATCCAATTCAAAACTTCTTGCCATTCTCTTTCAAAGTTCTGGATTGGCGTGTTTTTAAGTGAAAAAGTTAACTTTTCTATCTCTACCATATCCAGGACTTTTAATTTCCATTCTTTTATATCGATATAGTTCCTTTCTTTCCAATATTGAGCGTATGTCAGCCTTGCTGCAGTTATTACATATAACAATGTCTTCTGATGAGATCTTATTTCTCTTTGTTGCCCTAACATATTTAACAAATAAAATTCTGGCTTCATTTCAAAATTTAAGCCCTACATTCTCTGAATTTCACCATGTATTAGGTTTTGCACATTTCCGCTTCTTCTCATCTTCCAGGTGCAAATGGTGAGCGGTCGCACACCCCGTCTCCACCAAACTCCCCGGGACTTCTCAATGACAGCTGCAACATCGCTCCTCTCACGCCCTCTCAGTCACCGGTAAGCAACATGGGTTCGTGACCCAGGTCGAGGATGCTGACTCAGAGCAAAAAAAAAACCAGCCTCATTCAGATGAGCACCCTGGCCAACGCGTCCCAAGAAGAACAAACCCACTGAATCCATCGGTCTTCGTGTTCGGATGTAAAAACCGACCTCCTGGCCGTCTTGAAAGAAGGAAGGTGGCTAGCTCAGTCCATCGGCCTATCTAGTTCAGCGGGATGACAGTGGCTTGGAGCTATTAAGAGGCGCGCCCGCGGAGTATTCCTCTGGTGTTGTTTAATTCGGTTTTGATGTTGACGGTTTTGTAATTTTTTTAAAAATTGTACTGTAATTATTTCAATTTGTAAGCTGCCTTGAGTCCCAGTCTTGGGGAAAAGGGAGGAGGAGGAGTTAATAAAAAGTACTGTGTTGAATAAAAAGGCAGTCTCTGAATGCTACGATTCTACGAATTCTACTATCTCATTTTGAGCAACAGGCCACAGCTAGTTCCATTATTAATTGGGATTGAAGGGGTTTTCCGTCAGGAGCTGAATCTTTGCCCCTTCTGTTTCCAGAGGAATGAGATCCGGACGCGTCGATCCACTCCCTTCTCCGTGGTGGTGGCCATTGACTTCGGCACAACCTCCAGCGGCTACGCCTTCAGCTTTGCCAGTGACCCGGAGGCCATTCACATGATGAGGTATCTGTCACGGCTGGAATATCAAAAGATTAAAGCACATCCGTGCCTTCTTCCCTTCGTGCAAACAGACACATTTATGTCCTTCTTGCAAGAAAGAAACCCACTTATTAAGTGTTCCTGGATACACAAACAGTTGATGGACAGTTGTGCCTCCGCGTTTGTAGGGGGCGGGGGGTGTAGGACCACTGCAAAAGTGGGAAAACCATGAATGTCTATAGCCCCTACCAAACCATATTTAACACACAAAAGTACGGTATGATTTGCAGATCCAACCCACTGCAGATTCAAACGGACAGCACCCAATATTGAATCCTCAGCTGTACGGTTCTGCTTTTGAGGCAGTGGGATTCCTTTACAAGGCAGAAGTGGATGGTTTGTGGGACTCACTGCTACCACTTTTTAAATATTTTTCTTAACAACCAACTTTCGATTAAAAAAACCAGGGAACTGAATGGTTACACATTCGTATACATTTTGCATTGCTTTTCATAAACATTACCGATTTAATAACTACTCTTAATACCAAATTAGAGAAAAAGCAAAGTTCCCTTTTTCCCGTTCCGCAAACCAACTTCCTTCTCGAAAGGTTATGGGTGCTTCCCTATTTCTACCTAAGCTTCAGCTTATTTTCTGAGAATCATATAACAATATTACCCTACTGCTATTTTTCTCAGTTACTCTGTTATGTTCCAATATTTTAAATGTCTTTTCTATTACACAAAGGTTTTCGTCACGGAAGAGGAAAAATCCTATAGATTAAACTTTATTAACACATTCCCCTGCCCCTGTAAATCGGGGTTATTCTTAATTCTCCTAAAATGTTTTGTATCATAGAATCATAGAATCCTAGAGTTGGAAGAGACCCCAGGGGCCATCCAGTCCAACCCCCTGCTATGCAGGAACCCACATCAAAGCCCTCCCTTTGACAGACGGCCATCCAGCCTCTGCTTCAAAACCTCCAAAGAAAGAGGAGACTCCACCACACTCCGAGGCAGCCGATTCCACTGCCGGACAGCCCTGACTGTCAGGAAGTTCTTCCTAAGTTTCAGGTGGAATCTCCTTTCCTGCAGCTTGAATCCATTGCTCCTTGTCCTGGTCTCTGGAGCGGCGGAAAACAAGCCCTCTCCCTCCTCTACATGGCATCCCTTCAAATATTTAAACATGGCTCTCATGTCCCCTCTTAACCTTCTCTTCTGCAGACTAAACATACCCAGCTCCTTGAGTCGCTCCTCATAGGGCTTCATGACTTCCAGACCCTTCACCATTTTTGTCGCTCTCCTGTGGACACATTCCAGCTTGTCGACATCCTTCTTGAACTGAGGTGCCCAGAACTGGACACAGGATTCCAAATGAGGCCTAACCAATGCAGAATAGAGTGGTACCATTACCTCCCTCGACCTAGACACCAGACTCCTATTGATGCAACCAAGAATCGCATTGGCTTTCTTGGCTGCTGCACCACACTGCTGACTCATATTCAGCTTGTGATCTACCAAGACTCCTAGATCCCTTTCACATGTACTGCTATCCAGCCACATGTCCCTCATCCTATATTTTATATATATATATATATGTATGTATGTATAATTATATATATATATATATATATGTATAATGGATATCAGTTCAGCACTCCTACTGTAGCCAGTTCCCCCCAACTCCTTTTCTGCAGGGGAATTACCATCTTCTAAGAATCTCTAAATCGCTTGTCCTTTTCATCTGACAACAGCATTGTTAATTTGTGTAGGTCAGCTAAATCATTTAATTTCAGCAACTGCTCTTCTAGCGTTGGCATGGTAGAAGATTTCCAATATTGAGCTATTGTTAGACATGCTGCAGTTAGCATATATAATAAAATCTTCATTTGGTCCTTTATTTGTTGTATCTCTGCTATCATATTAAGTAGATAGATCCTATTCCCCTTTTAATAGGCACTTACAAACCTCACCACACTGCACTTCTCATGGGCCATTTCCACACTGCACTGTTACAGTGCTATTGTTCCACTTCCAGCATCCCGTGGAATTCTGGGGTTTGTAGTTTCCTGAGGCCCAAGAGCTCTCTGGCTGAGAATTCTCAGTACCCCTTCCTAAACTGCAAAACTCAGGATTCCATAGGAGGTTGGAAGTGGAATAATAGCACTATAACAGTGTAGTGTGGAAATGGCCGTGGTCTCACAAGTCTTGCAAAGAGGCTGAAACACAAGGCGAGATTTCTAAATCCCTATTAAAAGTGGCGTAGGGCAGCAGCAGAGATGGCAGCAAACGATCTGTGAATAATCAAATCCGCAAATGTTAAATCCATGGATGTGGAGGGCCAGCTGTATTTCTTGGAGAGATGCTGCTGTTGTTGTGTGCCTTGAAGTCATTTCCAACTTACGGCGACCCCAAGGAGACCCTATCACAGAGTTTTCTGGGGCCGAGAGTGTGTGACACCGGTGGGTTTGCATGGCCGAGCAGGGAACTGAGCGCCATAGTCCAGCATTAAAACCACTACGCACCACTGCGGGCTCTCTGCTTGGAGGGCGCTCGCATCAAAACGGCAGATCACACTCTCTAGTATTGTTCCCCGGCTCCATTTACATTGCCGCTCTTCCGGAGGTCTGGTTCATTTTACTTCCAAGCTGCCTTGAAACATTTGTTTCAAAATCCTTCAAAATGTCAAGGGGCCTTTGTTTGTTCTTTAAATTTCTACCCCGCCTTTCTTGGCTTTTTCAGCTTAGCGAAGCCTCTAGCCGGTCTCGGTGAAGGGCAATTAACTCCTAGGTTCCCGGAGTTTGGCCTCTTATTTGTTCCAAGGCAATCTTGGCTGTGAGGTTGGGATTGCTGGATGTGAAATCTTGATTGCACCTTTACTTCCAGTTAATTGCAAGAACACGGCGCCCCAGTCGTGCCAAAGGCCCCTTGGGAAATGGCTACCCATCTTGCTAAAAGTTTAGATTTTGTGGAAATGGTACACATTTCAGTCACTCTCAGAGGGCCTTTCCGCCCTACACTGTTATAGTGCTATTATTCCACTTTCAACCTCCTGTGGAATTCTGGAGTTTGTAGTTTACTAAGGCCAAAGAGCTCTCTGGCTGAGAAGTCCCAAGGCCCCTCCCTAAACTGCAAACCCCAGGATTCCACGGGAGGTTGAACGTGGAATAATAGCACTATAACAGTGTAGTGAGGAAAGGTCCTGAGTCACTGAGCTGATTCCACACTATTCAATTATAACACTTTTATTCCACTTTTAACTGCCATGGTTCCATCCTGTGGACTTCTGGGAGTTGTAGTTTCATAAGGTGTTTAGAATTCTCTGCCATAGAGTTCCTCTAGTGTCTCACTGAACTACAAATCCCAAGACTCCATTGGATGCAAGTATGACAGCTGAAGTAGAATCAAAGTGCTATAACTGGGTAATTTGGAAGGGCCCTGAAAGAAGCAATGACTGCTAATACTGTGAGATTTGTGATAATGAATTAACGGTGGAGCTGAGGAATGACCGAAAATAGAGCTGGTCCCAAATGCACAGCATCTGTCAGTCTTCTAAGACAAAGGTGCAAAGTTTCAGCCCTCAGCCTAACCTTTCATTTCCCCACCAAGAGGAAATACTAAAAAATTGATGGAAAAAAATGTGATTTTTAGCTGAAAAGTCACTCTAGGTGACTTTTGTGGGTTCTATTTGTGGGTTACAAGAAGCAGGAGAAAAGTTTCCCCTCAAATCATGGGGAAGTGATTTCTCCTTACTGGACTCTCACTCCCAGTTCTGACAAAAGGCCTGGAAACCTTGAAGCTCTATGAGGAGGGGTTGAGGGAGCAGGGTGTCCTTTAGTCTGGAGAAGAGACGATTAAGAGATAACATGATAGCTAGGTTTACATATTTGAAGGGATGTCATATGGGGGATGGAGCAAGCCTGTTTTCTGCTGCTCTGGAGACTAGGACATGGAGCAATGGCTTCAAAATACAGGACAAGAGATTCCACCCGAACATTAGGAAGAACTTCCTGACAGTAAAAGCAGTTTAACAGTGGAATCAGCTGCTGCCTCAAGGGACCGTGGTGGAGTCTCCTTTGGAGGTTCTTAAACGGAGGCTGGATGGCCGTCTGTTAGGAGTGCTTTGATGGTGTCTTCCTGCATGGCAGAAGGAGTTGGACTGGGTGGCCCTTGGGGTCTCTTCTAACTCTAGGACTCTAGGATTTTATGAAAATAGCAGTTGTTCCACCCAGTCACAATTCAAGCAGGGCTGAAAATGGGCTCTCAGTTCTGGGAGTGTGTCCACCCCAGCTTTAAGACGTGGAGAACTGAGCTCACCTTCCGATTCTTGGTTGCAGGAAATGGGAAGGTGGCGATCCTGGAGTCGCCCACCAGAAAACTCCCACCAGCCTCCTCCTGACACCTGAAGGCACTTTCCACAGCTTTGGCTACACGGCCAGGGATTATTATCACGATCTCGACCCCGATGAGGCAAGGGACTGGCTGTACTTCGAAAAGTTTAAGATGAAGATCCACAGCACCAGCGTGAGTTTCATGGAAATTTGCTTGGAGGGAAGCCTTGGAGGGATAGACCAATCATTTTCCAACACAAACCCCTTCAGTAGGTGTGGGACTGTGAAACCCAGCATCCCCAGACAGCCACGCTAGTGAAGGATGATGGGCTTGCATCCCACACATCCAGAGGACACCAGGTTGGGGAAGACAGTGCTGAACTGTGAGCAAAATACAGCACATGTGATTCCAAATCTACACCGTAGGAGAACAAAGGTACTTAGGGCAACCAGATAGGACTAAACCAGATAAATATTTCTTATTTACATGTATGCCTCAGTTAGCAAAGTCAGTGCGTCCCTAGACTTTACTTCTTTAACAGAAAATGTAGGTACCAGAAGCAAAAATAGCACAGAAAAAATAGAGATACATTCCTCTACCAGAAAAAAAGAAGAGCAATTCAACATGTTTGGGGAAATGTTTAAATTATAGGCGAAACCTAGGCACATCTGAAATGGACCAACTGGGCCAGGTAAGCCTTACCCAATTAGCCAACCACGTCCTGAACCTTCTAGAGTGGAATACCCTTGCCTCCAATGCTTCACAGATGAAAGCAGGGACAGGTGTGACCATGCAACATCAGTGTGCGGTCACAATTGCAAAAGTGATTTAAAAGGAAGAACGTAACAAGCTAGGAGAGGCTGGAGCTTTTGCTTTTGCCTGAGCCTATTGGGAAGGGCAAAATTCTGTCTCCTTCCCTACTCTGCACTTTTGCACTTTGAACGCAGTTTGCAGCAAGAGAAGTAAGCCAAAGAAAAGGAGGAAAGTAGGAGGAAGAGGGAAAAACTGGGACATTTTAAAAGCTGCTGGAAAAATGGGACAGCAGAGAATTAATCAGGATTAAAGATTAAGGGGAGCTGTGTTGCCTTTCCCAGGTGGCTCAGGAGTCGTTTCCAACTCACGGCAATCCTAAAGGGAACCTATCACGAGGTTTTCTAGGGCTGAGCGCGTGTGATGCGCCCAAGGGGTTTCCATGACCAAGAAGGGAATCGAACCCTGCTCTCCAGGGTTGTAGGTCAACACTCACACCACAACACCACACTGGCTCTTCAGCTTTGAAATACTGAAAGGAGGAATGGAAGCTACTCTTCTGTCCTCAAGGGCAGCAGCCACAATCCATATACTGAAGTGAGATGAAATGGCTAGTCTGTTTGGCATTTGCCCATTGACTGGAGGGAGGTGCCATCTTGTTTGCCTCAGGCAGCAAAAACACCTTGGCCCGGCCCTAGGTCTGTGGCATGCTGCTGCTAAACATCCTGAGGCTGACTTGATTCTCTCTCTTTCCCCCTTTTTCTTCCTTTTCTTTCTTTCTTTTTCCTTCTGCTTCCCTCTTGCTAGGACCTGACCATGAAAACCGAATTGGAAGCGGTCAACGGGAAAAAGGTGCGGGCGCTGGAAGTCTTTGCCCACGCCCTCCGCTTCTTCAAACGGCAAGCTGTGCAGGTAAATGCCTCTGCGTGTTTCTATGTTATGTGCGCGTTGCAAGAGGGCCAAGTGGAGCGAGGTGCCTGGCATCCTGTGGAATCCTGGGGTATGTAGTTTTCTGGTCTCCTGCACGACAGAGAATTCTCTAATGCACTTTCTAATCCTGGGAGCCCACAGGAGGGACCCATGGCAATGAAAGCGGAAGCATTGCGCTGTAATTGTGTACTCTCCCCATATGAGCAGGCCCAGATTCTAAGATTCTCAGAAGAGGGTTTTCTCTTGGTCTCTAACACCATCACCAGAACATTTGGTGAGGACGGGAGGGACAGCTTTTTCAGTGGCTGCTCCTAGACCGTGGAACTCCCTCCCACAGGAGGTCCGGTTAGCCCCGTCCCTTCTCTCTTTTCACCGGCAGATGAAGACCTTCTTATCTGTTTTCTCCTGCAGTGGGAGGAGCGGGGAGGGACTGCAATGGGCCCTCCCTTACCAGGACCTCCACATCCACAATCTCCATTTCATGCGGAGCAACGTGTTGCTATACTTTAAATGGTGGTGACATGTGCATGCACATGCTCTCGTTAGAAGTGCAATAACGCTTAGCACTGAAAAGCCCAGAATGCCTCACAGCGGGACAGCAGTAACAGAGGTAGTTAGTTAGGGTGACCCGAAATGTCCCCCCGCTTATCTCTCTCTATCCTGATCCCCCTGGGATGTACAGTGATACTCTTAGGGATGCCTCTCTGCTTCTTCTCAAGACCCCTCCTCTTTGGCCATTTCCGCACGAGACTGTTATAGTGCTATTGTTCCACTTGCAACATCCTATGGAATCCTGGGGTTTGCAGTTTCGGGAGGGGCCACCTGGCCCCTCCCGAAACTGCAAACCCCAGGATTCCATAGGATGTTGAAAGTGGAATCATCGTGCTATAAGAGTGTAGCGTGGAAAAGGCCCTGGTCTTCCTTCAGCGCAGCAGTCCGATCTATCTCTCTGCTTCGTTTCTGCCAGGAACTGAAAGACCAGTGCCCCTCCTTGCCGGAGAAAGATGCCATCCGGTGGGTGATCACAGTGCCAGCTATCTGGAAACAACCGGCCAAGCAGTTCATGAGGGAGGCAGCCTATTTGGTGAGCGTCAATCAGGGGATAACAACATTAAATTACGATTTTAAACATGATGGATAACAACGCCACTTTTGGCAGTAGAATTATTGCGGTCCACTTTCTGTGGAATATTACACAATGCCAATGCCAGTGATGTATTTAAGCCTTTTACTCCAAGTCTCAAGTCAAGTCTCAAGTCCTTGCAAGATCCTTTCGAGTCGATCTCAAGTCTGGGAGCCAACTTTGTACCCCAACTTATATTCCAGAATTTCTGGACGGTGTCAAATAAAATAGTTTTTAACCATTTAAGCAGAGTTGGCTCTCCACAGTTGCAATTTTGCCATCTGTGGCTGCAGAAGTGGGGAATAGGATCTTTCCATTTCTGAACCTGGATGACTTTTCAGAAGTGGAGAATAGGATCCTTCTTACTCCCCATTACTGAAGCTTCAAAAGCTTTAGAAGGAAGGATCCTTCCTCCTCTAGCCTGTTGTCTAACACAGTTGCTGGTCCCTTCTGAGAAATGCACCCTGCACTCTGGGGGCAAGTCTTGCCTTCTGCTCTTAGGAAAAATTTTAGAAAGCTCCTCTGATATGCAGCGGGACAAGCAGACCTCACCCCATTGCCTAGCCCCTTTGCTGTTCCCCAGTGTGAAACGCACCCACATTTTGGGCTTGGAACAGACTGTAGTGTGACCAGTAGGCAAAAAGAAATGGAAGCATTGTTCAAAGTTGTAAGGTTTCTGGATGAAGGTGTTATGCGACTGAACCAAGGGCAGCAAGTTGGTCGCTAAAAATATACAAGTTTCAAGTTGAGTTGAGTCAGTGCCTCATTTATTGCCAGGTCGAATCCAAATCAAGTCACTGAAGCGACTTAAGTCTGACTTGAGTCCAAGTCAGTCAACTCGAGTCTACATCACTGGCCAATGCTCGCTCCCGCTTCTGCCCCAGCAGTTGATGGTTTCTACGGCACTGGGACAAGGAGTTTGTTCCGGGTTTTAGTCTGAACTTTAAAAGCACTCTCCTTGGTTCTGCACTTGTGGTGGCATTGTGGCCCATAGGTAGGTGAATCTGCTGTAGATTTTGTTGATTATTACTCGAACTCCAGTGTCCTGCATCTTGAGCAGGTGCAGAGCTGCAAAGGAAACTTTGGATCTGGTCAGAAAAGGAAAACATGCCATCCAGAGCTATGGATAAAAAGGGTCAGACCTCCCCAATCAGGCTGCACAGCCAGAGGGAAGATAAAAAAAGTTTTTTTGAACATACGCAAACCTTATATTCTAGGTTAGGAAACAAAGAAGACAGACCTTTAAGAAGTTCTACCGTACATGCTTATCTTCAGGGCCTGCACAGCTGAGCTAAGTCATTCTTTGCTGCTTCATGAACCAGCTGAAAGCAGTTATGTCCTAGCCTTGCAGTCGCCTAACTCTTTCATTTGTGTTCTGCAGACAAAGGGTAAGGGCAAGATCCGAAAAGGAATGCTTGTTAGACTTGCAAAAGGGCTTCACTTGGCTCAGGGTTTAAAGCTCACAGGTTTACTCTGAACTTTATAAAGAGCCGCCCATAGGGCTGAATCTGTTTGGAAAGCTAGCGATCAGCAAGTTGGGACGGCCCCAGGAAATGTCCAACTGAAACAGCGAGTAGGTTTACCGTCTCAATGACTTCTGATCCTTCGGCCACCAGGCTCCGTTCTCTCATGTGCAGCAGTGGGTGTTGAAGTGACAACAAGGCAAATGAGAGGAGGGTCTGGCCATTTCCGCACGAGTCTGTTATAGCGCGATGATTCCACTTTCAACCTCCTATGGAATCCTGGGGTTTGCAGTTTCGGGAGGGGCCGGCCGGCCCCTCCCGAAACTGCAAACCCCAGGATTCCATAGGAGGTTGAAAGTGGAATCATCGCGCTATAACAGTCTCGTGCGGAAATGGCCTCTGTTTTGTACCACAGGGATGAGGTTGTAGTCCTCAACTGTGTTTAGGTGACTGGAAAATAGTTCCAAACTTTCTCTGATGAGAAACAAGAAGCGGGGGGTTATTATATGATAGCAGCTGCCGGAAGGTTGTTTTCACAAACCTGGAAACAGACTGAAGAACTGGGGACAAAGAACTGGATCGATAAGGCTGCTGAGCTGTCCCAAATAAATGGCCACATTAACATGGCTCTCAAAAGGCAAACGAACTGAGGATTTCTTGAAAGACTGGAAACCATTTCAAGCAGTAAGACTCCAAACAATGCAATCATTTGCGGGTACGGTTATTAGTAGTTTGCTTAGCTGGATCTCTAATGATAAAATAATACTATCATGTCTTCTTTCCACTTTTGTTTTTTAATCACTTCTTTTTTTGGAGGGGGGAGAGTGGGGTCCTTTATTAGTATTTTGATGCTTGGTTGCTTAATTAGTTAATAAGTCAATGTTCTAATGAGTTTTTTTTAGTTTATTGTTTAGGTTTTTTTCTCAGTTTGTTTATTTAGTGGGTGTTAGAGTTCTCCCTCCACATTTGTGGGCTTTACCTTCCTGAGTTTGGTTATTCACGAGGCATGTGTTGCCTCCCGGCCATTCCCTTCCCTTTTGCCCGGGCATGTTGTGCCTTCCTTCTCCACACCTGGGCAAAAGACAAGGGAATGGAAGAGGGGATCGCTGCACACAGAGAAAAAAGGCACCCATGTGCCTTGCCCTCCATTCCCTTGCTTTTAGCCCACACACACAAAGAATGCATGCCTGGGCAAAAGGCCAGGGAAAGAGGGGAGGCATGTGCACATCCCTCTCCCCCCAATTCCTTTGCCTTTTGCCCAGGCATGGAGAAGGAAGGTATGCATGCCAGGGCAAAAGGCAAGGGAATGGGAAGGGGAAGCCCTGGAAGCGAATAGGGGAGGGATCGTAGCCAGGGAGTTATTCGTGTTTTTTCCACTTCTGTGAGGGTTCTGTGTCCCCAGTCTTGCAAAAGTGGAGGGACCGCTTTTGTCTATGTTTCTGAAATGTCTGTTGAAGTTTATGCAATTTTGTGTAAAAATTGATATATCTTTGGGGGGGAGAGGAAGAGAGAGGGAAACAGGAAAGCAGAGTCCACCAGTGGAGCAAAGCTGTTGAAATGACTTCTTCGTGCATACGGTAATGAGATAAGCAGAGACTGACAAGCACCGTATGAGGAGCCAAACATTTAACAAAGTCTCCTGAAATTCTAGGCCTGTTGCTACCTGCTTACAACCAATTGCTGTGTTTGGAGGAACTAAAAAGAGTTTGACAGCCAAGAACACTCCATGTGCACTTAGCCTGGCTCAGCTGGCTCCTGAACATGTGTAGAGTGCCCTCACTCCATGATTGTAATCATAGCCTGCCCATCTTCTTCCTCCATGATCAGTTTTAGCAGAACTTGGGAACCTTTTTTGGACTCTAACTCCCCACATCCCTTGCTTGCACATGTGGTGCCATTGTGGAATCTGCTGCCTCCATGGAGTGTGGTGGAGCCTCCTTCTTTGGAGGTTTTTAGGCAGAGGCTGGATGGCCATCTGTCGGGAGTGCTTTGAGGATGTTCCTGCATGGCAGGGGGTTGGACTGGATGGCCCCTGGGGTCTCTTCCAACTCTACATTTCTATGATTCTATGATTGTGCATGGAGGTGCCTTATGCCTTTCTAGGTGCTTGTGCTTTGCAAATAGATGCCTGCTTGTGCATTCAGTTGCATCTTTGGTAGTCTGGTTCAGTTGCACAATATTGCCATTCAACCCAAGATTTGCATACCACGATCAATTAGTAATTAGCAGGCAAAGATTTTATTTACACAGCCCTGGTGTAGGATCTCAGTCTGGGACTTGCAGTTCGGAAAAATTAACTTGTCCAGCCTCTACCCTGGGGGAGGGAAGCCAAAAGAAGAAAGCTTGAAGCTGGACAGCAGTGAGAGAAAAGCCACAGCACACAAGACGGAGTGTCCTGAGACTTTCTATTCCCTCTGGGCTATTAGCTGTCTACAGTCCTCTGAAATTTACACAGATGAAACCCAGAGCCTTCCCGGCTCAGGAGTCTGGTGTTCACACCATAAATCCAGGATGCCAGACGCCTGCGAGGCGCGGCCCCCGGCTCAGCAGTTTTGGCTGCTCTTGGCTTGCAGTTTCTGGATTCCTTCTGCCTCTTCCTCCCTCCCTGATTTATCCTTTTGGCGGAGGGATCCGGAGCTGCTGACAATCTGGAGCGGCCAACAGAGGTGAGAAGCCTCAATGTTGCAGCTGAGCAAGAACGGGAATCAGGCTCTCCTCGCCAAGGCTTTCGGGATGGCTGGCTTCTGTAGCCCCGCTATGTTGGGTTTTTGGACCATTCCTCCACCCCTCCCCACAAGCCAAAGCCCGGTTTGAATGGACAGATGTTTAGGCTGAGATCCAGCCCTTCCCTTTTGAAACATAAGTGGTCAAAGCAGAATAGCTGAATTTGTTTTCAGTGGCTTGTTGCTCTTTATGTTAATTTTCACTGTTGCTCCAGGCTAAGTTAAGGCCATTTCTACTCTACCCTGTTACAGTGCTCTTATTCCACTTTCAACCTCCTATGGAATCCTGAGGTTTGCAATTTAGGGAGCGGCATTCAGAATTCTCAGCCAGAGAGCTCTTTGGTCTCAGGAAACTACAAACCCCAGAATTCCAGAGGACATTGAAAGTGGAATAGCAGCACTATAACAGTGCAGCGCAGAAAGGCCCTGAGATGAGACAGAAAATAGAAAAAAGATTGCCCCTCCCAACTTTCCTAAAAGTATCAGCATCAAAAAGGTTTCTAAATAAGACTATAAAATATGCCAGGGACATAGTCCAGTGCTCAGCCCACTACATCATGCTGGGTCCCTGGACAGTACTGCATTTTATGTATATGCAAGTACAGGTATTGCTAAGTCTTCAGAAGTGTTTCTGAAACAAGAAACACTTCTAGTCTCAAGCATTTCAGATAAGGGATATTCAACCTGTCATACCTCGGCTAACAAAGCCTCTTTTAAAAAAAAGGCTCGTGTTTAAAAAGAAGTCTAAAGCCTGCCCACCCCCTTTTTCTCCTTGTCCTCTGTCTAGCTGGAAGTTTTTTTAGCAGCATCACTACAATGGCAGGGTGATGAAGCGGGGTGGAGAAACACAGGCTTTTGGTGTCAGCTTGCAGCAACATGTTTGCCGCAAATAATGCAATAAAAGCTTGAGCTGGGAAAGAATGGGAGTCTATTTTACCTGGTCCTACTGTAACCGTGTGTGACTGCTGATAACAGGCAAGGTAAACAGCAGCTGCGTGGAGAATCTCCTATGAGCATGACTGGACAGCAAACTGGGGAGAATAGCTTCCCTCACCACGTATCCGCAACATGTTAAAGAAGCACAGACCTACCAGTATGGCCACCAAAATGGAAATCATAAGGAAAAGTGGAGCCTCTTGAAAGAAAAAAACCTCCCCTAGATGCATTTTGGAAGAAACTTTCAGATGGTCTCTGGGATGTTCAAAATGTTTTTTTGTTTATTTGTGTAAGGCTTGCCTGACCTGGTGGTTTCATTTCACAGCTAAATATTGTTAGCTATGGATGAAAACTTTTCAGCAGCATTTTGAGCTTCTTTCTACCTCTAGTACCAAGTTTTCTTTGAAAAGAGGTAATGCTCAAGAACACCTCGGCTTCAGTAACTGAGATACAGTTGTTGGTGCTGAGACCGGATCAGGGTGACCATCCTTTTTGCAACCGTGGGAAACCACCTGATGAGTTCTGTTCCTTTCACACTACACATTTATACTGCTACGCTTCAGCTTTAATTGCCATGGTTACAGCTTATGGAATCCTGGGATTTGTAGTTTGGTGAAGCACTAGAGCTCTCTGGCTGAGAATTCTAAATGCCCCTCCCTACACTGCAAACCCCAGGATTCCCTGGTGATGCAACCCTGGTGATTAAATTGGAATCATAGTGCTATAATTGTGTAGTGTGGAAGGGCCCTGTGGGGGAAGATTCACCCTTCAGAATCTTTTGGGGAGCCCAGAGCTTGGAAAGCTGCTTTTGAAAAGTAATTCATTCCTATTACACATCACAGTTGTCAGAAAAGTAATCTGTTCCCGTTACATTTGAGAAAGTCACAGAATAGGCGTGACAAAATGGCGTGAAATTTGAAAGCATTTTTCAAGGAGAGACCCATGCTAGTCTATTTCAGCATAAAATGGAAAAGGAGGAGGTTATAAAGGAATCTAGCGGCACCTCTGAGAATAATTTATTTTAGCATGAGCTCTTCTGCAGCAGGGTCTCTGTAAAAGTGAATTGAAATTTATGAATTCCTACACTAAAATAAATCAGTTTTATCTTCAAGGTGGTGTAAAATTCTTCCACATACACCCCTTCCATGAAATCTCAAGAACTGCTTTTGAGATGCCTCTTAAAATCTTTTTTTTTTAAATACTTATTGGGCAAAACAGTAGAAACCATTATTCAGTACAACAGGAAGAGTATTTTTACTCTTACCTCATTTATTGGTTTGAAAACGCAAGTGTTACAACCTCCTCATACAATAAAAGAACTGGTTACAGTTAGCAGCAGCACCTGTGGCTTCCACATCGATGGGGTTGTGCAATTTGCTCTGGGTTCTAGTTCAGATTTCAAAGGAGTTTCTAAGACGCTAAACCCTAAGTTCAGCACCTTGGAGAGCTCCTTCAGAGGTCAGACTTAACCCCAGAATGAATTCACCGTCCCACTGAGATCAGAGCGAACAGACGGCAGAGGTTACAGGCAAAGGTGTTCCTTGTTAACGTGTTATGTCCTAGTTCTGTTTCATCCCCCTTTGGATAAATAGTCCATTTGCAGAAGTAAATCTCCGATGAAATGCCTTCTCTGAAATCTTCTCGGTCTGCTTGCTACAGCTCAGCTTTGAGCCCAGTGAGCTTTGTTCCCTTTCCTCCAGGCGGGCCTGGTTCCGTCGGAGAACCCCGAACAACTCCTGATCGCTCTGGAGCCAGAAGCGGCCTCCATCTATTGCCGGAAGCTGCGCCTCAACCAGCTGATAGACCTCAGCTACAAGCCCCAGGCCAACGGCCTCGCCTCAGATCTCCCCATCGACTCCAGCTTCAGGCAGGGTGAGTGGAGCGGAGAAGGGGCAGCAGGGCACAGATTGGGTGGTCTGGAGTCGACACAGATTGGCACGCCCAGCGGGACTGACCGTCTCATGATCTGCAGAAGCGGAATGAAATCTCTGTGTTCCAAGGCACCTTACCTCCAAGTACGAAATGCTCTAGAGAATGTCCGTCTGACATCGTGCCTTTCTTTTTTTCTTCTGGTTTTGCTGGCTGGTAAAAGCAGGCAGAGCGAGCCAAGAGGGCACGCAGGAAGATGCCCACTGACATCTCCATTGTGAAAGGACTCGCATAACGGGGTTGGAAGAAACATCCTTCCATCTGCCCAAGGCTGAGTATCAGACCTGCCGTTCTCGGTTGCCCTGAGCTGGATAGAACAGGGGTCCTGATCTAGAACAAAACCGGTGTGACTGGGAGCAGTGGGCCTGCTCTGGGATTTACTCTGAACTTTCAGAGGATCTGCCCAAATTGCTGAACTTTCCTACTCCTCAAACAGGCTTGGCACCTTGGATGCCTCCTGGGAGGCCCCACTAAAACCTGGAGTTGATTCACTGCCCCAGTGACATGGCAGCCACAAAGTGCCACAGGATAAAAGGGCCATCCAGGACAACCCCCTTCTGCCATGCAGGAAGACACAACCCAAGCCTTCCCGACAGATGGCCATGCAGCCTCTTTTTAAAATCCTCCAAAGAAGGAGACTCCACCACACTCCAAGGCAGCAGCGTATTCCACTATTAAAACTGCTCTTACCCTCCGGAAGTTCTTCTTGGGGTTTAGGGGGAATCTCTTTCCCCTCTTGGCATACAACTCTCTTGGGTTTCCTGACTCAGTAACCAAGCAAGGTCTCAGCCCAGTTGTGGCACAACTGTCATCCAAACAGAAAAGGAACTTTTTCCATGCTTTGTTATGAATACAGGAAGCCATCTTGTCCAGTGGCACTTGTGGCTCAATGTCACCGGGGCAGTGAATCCACTCTCGGTTTTAGTAGGAGCTTTGCAGGAGGCAGGTGCCAAACCTGTTTGAGGAGTAGGAAACTTCAGTAATTTGGCCAGACCTCTGAAAGTTTGGAATAAAGCCCAAAGCAGATTCACTGCTCCTTGGCCTTGGTCAGAGCCTTTCATCCCTCTGCAACTCAGGTCCAAAAGAAAACCCAATGCCCTTCTGCTGTCCTGCATCCTTCTGTCCCTTCAGGGCCGGTCAGTGGTCTTTTACTGACCTCCTTGCTCCACCCCACTGCAGCTGGTTCTCCTTCCCTTCTGAGGCCATAGAGATGGGAACAGGCAAGCCGGTGCCTCTGGTGAGTCCTACATTTTCACAGTTACCCATTGCTTCAAACCCACAAAGTCAGTTGCTGGTGCCACATCACAGCATCCTGTGGCCATGAGTTCCACCAGTGGATTATGCATCTTGCAAAGATGAAAGTCCTTCTACTCAGCTCCAGTCAAGTTTTCCGTCCTGCTCTTTCTGTGCCCTGGATGGAGGAGGCTGTTTAGGATTTGGATTTTTTTTTTCCTGAGCCAGGAAAAGCAATGGTTTCAGTTAAGACTTCTCCGTCTGCCTTACATTTGATTTTTATTAGCAGAACAAGCCACAGCTAATAAAAGATCTGCTTACTGCAAGCTGCTTCATGGTGGCTGCTGCGTCTCTGCCAATCAGGAGGAGAAGATTTGGGGGGGGGACCCTATCACCAGTTCTTCAGTGAATGACATGGGATGGGATGGGGTGGCGATCTCCATATTTCCCAAGAGCTGAACCCGAAGATTCCCAAGGCAGAAAGTAGAACTCTGTACTCATGTGGGGCACATCCCTGGGCACAGCTGTCCGACAGTTGTCCAAGGTCCTGAACCTATTCTGTGGCTGACTCATTTACAGTTCAGAGTAAAACCAAAGTGGACCTTGGCCTTACTCACCAGGGGAAGGCCTTCTGCACATGCCCAGGATCACTTTGCACATGCTCCAAGAAAGTGCTTCACTCCGCATCTGCTCTCCTCAGTTCCCTGAGTCCCAGGAGAGCTGAAAACAGATTGAGAAGCCTAGAGGCAAAATATTAAAATGTATTGAAAGTCTTTCTTTGGGGTTCAAAGCAAAGAAGTAGGGTGGCACCTCCAAATTCCATTGAGTTTGGCATTCAGGACTGCTTCCTTTAGAAATTGGCTCTGAGGTGCTAAAAATACCACCTTCTTCTGACCGCTGTCTTTATTTCTGTGCATATTTCTGGGGAACGAGGAGAAGCCTGTCTCTTTAAGCTGGCCGAAAGGGAAGCCAGGAGTCTGCCCAGAGAGAGAAAGGGCTCTGATTCCTCCAAAAGATGGAGTTCTTGCCAGACCCAGGAGTTTTTCTGGATCTTTTTAATGCCAGGGCTAAAAAGCACACCCTATATTTTAAATCCATGGAGCGTGTTTTTCAGATAACTTGTTTCACTTCCTCTTAAGTAAGCACATGGCTCCTTGATCTGGACTGGGACCTCGACAGAGGCGCGGGAGAATTCGGTTATGACATCGAGCTGTCTTTCCCTCCCCTAAAAGACTCCCCTCTCACACAACCAATGGGCCATCTGACCCACATGCCCAATGTTTTTGTTCCTAGATGCAATCAAAATTCAATTTGCAGGAACTCTGGAATGAATCCAGATGAATATTCAAGTTTTTTGACTTCACCAGAACAGAATCCAGTGGGACTGGGTTGTTCCCATGTAAGCAGGGTGGTGGGTGGATCTATTTTGAGTTTTACTCTGAACTGTAACCGAGCCAACAACTTCCAAGTGCATGGGTCCTTGAGTGAATTCCAGCCAAATTGTTCCATGTAACTTCATTATTGCCAGTTCAGCTTCCTTTGCCCTGTTGTTGGACTTCATTCTGACTCAAGCTTTGGTTTGGGAGGAGTTTTTTTTTTCCCCTTGGAAAACTGTTTTCATCTTGGATCAGAGTCAGGGATCTGCTCTTTCTAAAAGTACTAGACTCAAATTTAGAATGGATGGTGCACAATGCCAGCTCAAGAGATCAGTCAATCCTCACGCCCACACAAATTTGGCTTTTGTTTAGTATGGATGCATTTTCTTGGAATACACAGCTCTCCACACACCTTCCCTGCCAAGGAAAATCCGTATATTCAGAAAACTTGTATTTTGTATGTTAAGCTCTGTCTGACCTAAGGCTCAAGCTAGATTTTAACAGAAGTGCCTATTTCCCACTATTTTCTGTTTTAATTACCAAAATCAAAATTACTTCAGAGACATGTGCCTCAGCAGTCAGAGTTGAAAATTAAGCCTTTGTTTACCTTCCTGTGCCAAATTGCAAAACAAAGCAAATCATATACAAGACACATCCGGGAGGACAATCCCGTGCTATGAGAAACAGACATGTTTCACCACTAGAGGGAGCACTTCTTCTAAAAATATGCCAAATGTATTGAGTTTGACCTTAGTTAAAGAAGATCCTTCACTTCCTGTGCATTGTTCCCCCCATTTCCTCTCACTTTCTGCTATATTTTCTTGCAGCACGAGAACAGCTTCGGCGTTCGAGGCACAGCAGGACCTTCTTGGTGGAATCGGGAGTAGGCGAGCTTTGGTCCGAAATGCAAACAGGTAGGAGCTGATGGGAAAATTCAAAGTAGAGGTTATGACAGGCCTTCAGGAAAAGCACATTACTCTTCCTGACACTCCAAGCAGGCAACAGACATTGGCAGGGAACCTGGTTTCCTGTCAGAAGTTTCCATCTGATAAGAAAGCTCCAAGATGAGCTTTCTGGTGGCTAGAGAAGTAGCAAGGGCTGGAAGGAGGCCCCACCGGTCTTTTTTTGGCTCTCTTCTGATGCACGCTCACTGTTTATAAAAATGCCAAGAAAGGCCGAGCCAAGGCACTGAACAATGATGATCAAGTACCCATTGGTCCATCCAGCAAGCCGCCAGCAGCAGCATAGAATCATACTGATGGAAGAGACCACAGTGACCATCGAGTCCAACCTAGACCGGCCACCATTTTGGTCACTCCCATCTGGTCACATTCGAGCTTGTCAATCTCCTTCCTAAACAGTAGTGCCCAAAACTGGACATAGTATCCCAGGTGCAGTCTGAACAAAGCAGAATAGAAGGGTATTATTATTATTATTATTATTATTATTATTATTATTATTATTGAATCATAAAGATGGAAGAGACCCCAGGAGCCAACCTGAGGTTCAGATAGAACCTCCTTTCGTGTAGCTTGAATCCATTGCTCCTTGTCCTAGTCTCTGGAGCAGCGGAAAACAAGCCTGCTCTCTCCTCGACATAACATCACATTGGCTTTTTTAGCTGCCACACCACCCTGCTGACTCATTGTGTCCACCAAGACTCCTAGATTGCCTACTATCCTGGGCCAGCCATGGCCACACTGTATGCCAGACCATTAGACTTTGCAGCTTCCGGCTCCAGAGTTTAGTCCAAACTTAGAAATTGGTTACTCGGTACACTAGTGAAAATAACTTCAACCTTAGAGCGCCTGGTATTCCCAGGTTCTCTCCCATCCAAGTACTTGCCAGGTCTGATCCTGCACAACTTCCCAGATTAGATGAGATTAGGCTTTTAAAGGGTGCTGTGACTCGGCCCAAAAAGTAACCAGTTATGTGCAGAAGTGCCCAATGGCCTCCATCTCAGAAGCGGGCAGTGTATCCACCTGGTTTTAAGTCAGAACTATGAAGGAGTTATCCGGAGTGCTGAACCCTAAATAGGTTCATCTGCTGAGCTAGCCCCTTTAAAGTTCAGAGTAAAACCCAGAACAGAATCTCCACCGCACTGACGCGGGAGCCGCCAGCTGCCACTGCGCATCCTGTGTCTAAGTGCAGCTTCACCGTTGTCCTTCTTGGATCCTTGCAGGAGACCGCTACATCGTGGCCGACTGTGGCGGAGGGACGGTGGACCTGACCGTGCACCAGATCGAGCAGCCACAGGGGACTCTCAAGGAGCTCTACAAGGCCTCGGGTGAGACTGACCAGGAATGCAACTTTTTCTTTGGTTCAAAATGCCCATCTACGGCCATTTCCGCACTACACTCTTATAGCGCGATTATTCCACTTTCAACATCCTATGGAATCCTAGGGTTTGCAGTTTCGGGAGGGGCCACCCGGCCCCTCCCGAAACTGCAAACCCTAGGATTCCATAGGATCTTGAAAGTGGAATAATCGCGCTATAAGAGTGTAGTGCGGAAATGGCCTACATTTTACACAGACACACACATGTATGTGAAAGAAAAGAGAGAAAAAAGAAAAAAGAGAGTCAAAGAAAAAAGGAACAATTAAGGATAAAAAAGAAAAAATACAATGGTTTCCAACTTTCATTACATTGGTTATAGGTCTTAGTATATAAAATACACTTCTTCTTGCAATTCAGACCCACTGATCATCAACACCTACAGTTAGCATATTATTCTCTTTTTTTTTCCTGCAAAAGGGCCATCTAGAGTTCCCAGTCTTTCAAAAATATGTCAGCAATTGGCCAGTCAACAATTTCATAAATGTATAGAGGTAACAGATAAAAAAGGGAGAAAGGACTAACCAAGTAAAAGAAAGAAGGAAGTGAAAGATAATCGAGAGGGAAAAAAGGATCTAAATAGAGAAGATCCTTTTGAGTAAAATAATAGTAAAGATATAATAGTGATTGTATAACAAAACATGATAGATCATATAATATTCATAATATACTATTGGAATGAAAATAGGTAAATAGAACATTAAGTATATAGATAATATATATGCCTTTTTTATATATATATATATACAATCAGAAAAATGAATATGACAATTGAAATATGTATGTTAATATTTGTTCTTGTTTTTAATAAAAAAAACAAAAAACAAAAACAAAAATATGTCAGCAATAATCTTTCTCTGATCAAAGCCGAAAGTTGGTACATTTCAGCTAAAACTTTCCGTTTTTTTAAATAAATATTTTTATCAAAATTAAGTACATGCAATAAAACAAATACAGATACAAAATAAGGACAAATACAAAACAATTAGCATCTAAACATTTAACAAAAGTATGCTTCCCACATGATGAGGGGTTGCAGCATAGGACTAATAAACATCAATATAAACCTTCCGAAAACCGGAAGAAGATCAAAGAAAAAAAAGTAAAACGATGTCTTAAAATATTAACTTTCCTCTGATGTTGGTATTAATTCACTCTTTCATTTCTGTGTGTCCAGTCAGTTTTCCATATCTGTAGATTCTGTACCCACAGATTCAATCAACCATGGCTTGAAAATATTCAGGAAAAAGAAATCCAAAAGGCAAACTTTGATGTTGCCATTTTGCACAAGGGACGCCATTTTACTACACCGTTGTACATAACGGGACTTGAGCATCCACAAATTTCGGTATCCACGTGGGGCCCTGGAACCAAACCTAGCAGATACTGAGAGCCCACGGTGTATCGGTCTCGCTGCCATGGTCTTGTATTGTAGCCTTCCGTACTTCCCTTCCGTTTGCTTCTCTATCAGTCCCACTACAAAAACGATAAAAGCAACTTTTCCAAGCTGTCTTATGAATATATTGAGCTACTTCATTTTCTGTTCAACTGCTGAGTGACTACAGTGACATATATTTAATTATCTTACCCTCCCAAATCCTAATCAATGGCTAATCCTGTTTCCTTCCAAAACCAGATGAGATCAGCTGTATTTGGGGTGGTACATGAAACTTCCATGCAACTTACAGTCATTTGGCAATTTGGAAAAATAGAGTCTAGATGGAACGTTGCAATTTCTCCCAACCATCCCCGTTTTCAGACTGAAAAAAAAATATCCCTGAACCCCAGCCAATCTTAGGCCATTTAGTGCTATGATTGCAATTTCGACATCCTGTGAATTCTGGGATTTGTAATTTACTGAGGCCCAGGTGCTCTCTGGCTGAGAATTTAAATTGGCCCTCCCTAAACTGCAAACTCCAGGATTCCACAGGATGTTGAAAGGGGAATAATAGCACTAGAACAGTGTAGTGCAGAACTGGCCTTAGATGGTTGTGTGCAGCCAGCATTAACTTCAGCAGCTTTTATGTTGGAGTACCATCTAGCGACAGAAGTTGAAATAGCAAGCATGATCCAAAAGAGGAAGGAAAAAGGTGACCTCCTTGTTTAATTCGGGGGGTTGTGGAACTGCAGAGAATTTTAGGATTAATTCACTCCCTTCTTTGGGGGAATCGTGCGGTTTTCCAGATGTTGTTGGATTGCAACTCCCAGCATTCCACTCTGCTGCCTATTCTAGCTGGATGGGAATGGTAGTTCAGCCACATCATTCCCATTATTTGGTGGTTCAGCAATAGTGTAAAGACAGCAAGACTGTTGGCGTTCTGGAGCTGACGTGGAGGTGCCAATGTGAACTTGCATTTGAGACTGATCATTTGTGCCAGCTCTGCTCCTTTTACGTCAGTCCCTGAGTGTGTTTTACTTAAGTACACATCTCAAAACTTGTGGCTGTCACTGCAAGCACATTCCAAATTAATGAGTGTGTATAATTCTTAACACCATTCATAATCAGACTGCTTTTCAACATGTACTGAAAGGTACCAGCATTTATCAGATGAAAACTGGGACTTGTGTGGTCAAGGAATATCAGAGTGTGGTCAAGATGGCCAAAATTATTCATGAGGAAGAACGGACAAGCCGGGAGAGGCTGCAGACGTTTGCTTTTGCCTCCTGGGAAGGGCAAGACTCTGCCCTCTCCTCTCCCCCCTTTTGTGTTAATTGAGTCCAAACTACTTTTGCACTTTGAATTCAGTCTGCAACAATTTAAGTAAGTTGAGGACCAAGGGGAAAAGTGGGAGGAGGAGAGAAAGAAACTGGGACATTTCAAATGCAGCTGAAAAAGAGGGACGGCAGAGGATTAAATGAGGCTGCCCCGGCCAAATTAGGACAGTTGGAGGGTGTGTTCCCAGTGTGGACACAGACACCATTGGCCTGTCATAGCTGTGGTTCGATCCCGCTTTTGTCTCAGTTATATTGCCCAGCGTCAAGATCCTCCCGGTGCTGTCGTGCTGTCCAGTTCCTTGAGACCGGGAATTATTTTTGTCATGCTGAAAATAATCTGTTAATGACTATCTTTCCTGCTATAATTCCATAGTCTGTTGGAGTGTGCATATCTCATTCTACTTCATTGTAAAAAGGATCAATTAGTGCGCATGGTGGGATGGGGCTGTTTGTCCTTCCCTTGGGGATTCCCGAGGAAATCTTCAGTAGGGAAACCCCAGACTGCTTCCGGTGCTTGGGCAGGGAGGACAAAACTTCTGAAGGGTATAGTTGTGTTTTCTTGTGTCAGTGGTCTTGAAACTCTTTTCAATTTTTTTTCTATATATACTAGTCCCTTCCACCCACACCAATATCCGTGGGGGATATGTTCCAAGATATGTTCCAAGACTCCCAGTGGATACTCAAATCCACAGATAGTACCAAACCTTATCTGTGTTATGTTTTTTTTCCCCTATACATACATACATACATACCTGTGATACAGTTTTTGCGCTTTGGAGGCATTATTAAGTAGAATAAGGGTTACCTGAACACAAGCAGAGTGAGAACACAGCATCTGATAATTGAGATGTCTGCTGGACGAAGGGACGATTTCTGTCCCCGGTGAGATGGAGCAGGACGCAGAAGATGTCAACACACCTCTCAGAATGGCGCACAATTTAAAATTATGAATTGTTTATTTCTGGGATTTTCCATTTAATATTTTTAGACAGCAGATGACAGTGGGTAACCACAGAAAGTGAAACTGCAGAGAAGGGGGAACTAATGTAAATAATTTGCTGGTATTGTGCCCTAACGCCGCAATCTCGACCTGTTAACGGTTGAAAGTCACTATTCAGATGCCTTTAGTGCATGTGAGATGTTTTCCAAAGATTTCTTCACTGCTTTCCTGTGATTACCGCACACCACTGTGTTGCTACCATGGCATTGTTTTTTAAATGTTAACACAAAATGATGCGATCGATGCTGAGACCACTGAAGGACCACAGCAAATAACAGCCCCTGGTACTGTTGTTCGTCTGGCTATGGAAATGTAGCCGGGTGGCCTTCACATCTTGCCATCTTGCTGCAAACCACAGAACAGCCACACAGGGCAGCTTCAGGGGCTTTTCTGTAAGTTGGGAGGAGGCTTTGGGTGCTGTGGAGAAAGGAAGAGAAAACCTACCCTCGAAGCACCCGAAAATGGGCAGCCACACACATAAGGGGCATCTGCACTGTTTTGTTTTGTCTTAAGAGAAGGCAGGGAGCAGCTTAGGGAGCAGGGGATGTTTAGTCTGCAGAAGAGAAGGTTAAGAGGGGACATGATAGCCGTGTTTAAATATTTGAAGGGGTGTCACGTCGAGGAGGGAGCTGAATGGATTCCAGCTGCAGGAAAGGAGATTCCACCTGAACCTTAGGAAGAACTTCCGGACGGTCAGAGCTGTCCGGCCGTGGAATCTGCTGCTGCCTCCATGGAGTGTGGTGGAGTCTCCTTCTTTGGAGGTTTTTAAGTAGAGGCTGGATGGCCATCGGTTGGGAGTCCTTTGATGGGAGTTCCTGCATAGCAAAGGGTTGGACTCAGTGGGTCTCTTCCAACTCTATGATTACATGACTAACGGAATTCTGGGCCATCTCAGTTGACTCTCAAATGCTGGTTGGCATAGATATGACCTAGCACGTTTCCCAAAAAGAGACTCAGGTGGGAGGTAAAAAAAAAGCTTCTTGCCTCAGCTGTGGGGCCACCCCCTAAAAGGCCCCGCTGCTGGTAGGTAGCAGTTGCCTTTCCTTGTTGGCTGGAAGCCAGGAGGAAAGTGCAGGTTCAGAGGTCCTGGTGTTAGGACTTGGAAGTCTCCCTGGGTTTGGTGCAATCTAACTGCCTTCTTTGACCTCCTGCTTTTCTTCTGGTGGTCCTTTCTAGGAGGTCCTTATGGAGCCGTGGGTGTAGACCTCGCCTTCGAGAAGCTGCTCTGCCAGATCTTTGGTGAGGACTTCATCGCCACATTCAAGGCCAAACGCCCGGCGGCTTGGGTCGACCTCACCATCGCTTTTGAAGCCCGCAAGCGGACGGCGGCACCCCACCGCGCCAACCCCCTGAACATCTCTCTGCCGTTCTCCTTCATCGACTTTTACCGGAAGCACCGAGGACAGAACGTGGAGACGGCCCTCAAGCGGAGCAGGTAGAGGCGACAGGGTTCTCCTGTGTTTTGTTTCGTCCTGGGAGAAGTCGGAATCCTGTGGGTGACTGAACCTGTTGTGCCACAGGGCAATCCAGAGCTGTATCCTGACTACGGTTATTGCCCTTTTGCCTTGCGCCCTGCCCGGGTTCAAAAAGAAGAAAAGTTACCGGGCTCTGTTTGTGGTCTTTGCTTAATATCGAGTCATAAAATACTTTTAGTGACTTTATTTGGTTTGCTTTCATTTTTGGAAAATCCCAGTTTAAATCCCGTTTACATTTGCAGTTGTGATTGTATTGTCTATTTCTAGTTGTGTTTTAAATAAGTTTTTAAAAATATTAAAAATCCTCAGGGACCCGTCCTGTGGAATTCCCAAGATTGGTAGTCTCGGGAGGGACTTAGAATTCCTCTAGAGTGTGGTGTGTGGAGTCTCCTTTGACAGTTTTTAAACAGAGGCTGGATGGCCATCTGTCAAAGGGAGGGCTTGGATTGTGTCTTTCGGCACGGCAGAAGGGGGTTGGACTGGATGGCCCTGGGGGGTCTCCTCCAACTCCAGGATTCTATGATTCAGCTCCATAGCTAAGTGTTACCTGATGCTACCTGCTCCAAAACCCACCTTTCAAGCGACACAAGGATGACATCTGCAGCCACCACCCAAAGACCCCCAGTGGTCCCCGTCGCAATGCATCCAGCTGCAGGAAAACATCTGGGTGTGTCTCAGCCAATCTCTCTGCCCTCTAACTACACAGAAATAGCTGTTTTGTTGGGGCTGCATTGCTTGAAAGGCGAGTCCAAGCAAGTGGTTTGGTGCTTGCACAGGCAGCAAAGAAACCTGACCTCCACCATGATCAAACAAAAAGTTGTGGCAGTGTTAAGTACAATACCAAAATACCCTAAAGGGACCAGATCCTGTCTGATCTTAGAAGCTAAACAGTGTCAGCTCTGGTTGGTACTTGGATGGGAGACCACCGGTGATTACCAGATATTGGAGGTTGTATTTCAGAGGAAGAAACTGGCAAGACCAATTCCAAGTTTTCTTTGCAAAGAAAACTATCAAAAAAAGTCAAAATGTATTTATTTTGGTTGTTGCTGTTGTATGCCTTCGAGTTGTTTCTGACTTATGGTGACCCCAAGGGGCATCTATCACAGAGTTTTCTTGGCAAGGTTTGTCCAGAGGAGGTCTGCCTTTGCCTCCTTCTAAGGCTGAGAGAATGTGACTTGAAAACCTATCCCATGGCTTTCTTGGCAAGATTTGTTCAGAGGGGGTTGGCCTTTGTCTCCTCCTAAGGCAGAGAGAGTGTGACATGCCCAAGGTCACCCAGTTGGTTTCCATGGTTGAGCGGGGATTTGAACCCTTGTTTCTCAGAATCCTAGTCTAGTGCTCAAATGGCTGTGCCACAATGGTTCTCTTAAAGCATGTATCGTTTTTTAAAAAAGGGAAGAATTAAAACAGCAAATAGAAAATCCATCCTATTGTTTAGATGGAATGGGCAAAGGCCTGGGGAAATAGGAAGATCTTCACCTCTCTGTGGATGGAGGGCAGGGAGGGTGCCAGTCTAACCTTTCTGGGAAGGGAATTCTGGAGGAATCTCGGAGCGGCCGCCAAAAAGGCCCCGTCTTCCGTCTTCCCACCAGATCTACCTGTGAGGGTGGTGGGACAGAGAAGGGCCCTCCCAGCCGGCCTCAAAACATGGGCAAGTTTGGAAGGGAGAAGATGGTCCTTGAAGTAACCTGGATCTTGGACATATGGGGCTTTGTGGGTCAAATCCAGCAATTTGAAATGTGCCTAGATACGGACTGCCACCCAGGAGGGAGTTGTGTTACAACGCTGCAATGCCGCACAGGCAAGGAGGCCCCACAACCTATTTAAAATAAGAATTCTGCCCTCTCCATGAAATTGTGCTTCTGTCTCCAAACTTCTAGCACTGCACAGAGTAAGACCTGAAAAATCATTCCCACCTAAAACTCTTTTATTTTCTGTGTTGGCATTGTCCTGATATCACTTTCCCTGCCATTTTTTTAATGACTTCACTTGTATTTCTAAATGTTCAACTGAAGTTTTAAGTTACTGCAACGCTGGGAATTTGGGGACTAAACGAAAGCTTCATTGAGGGAGTAGACGTTTTATGTGGGGGAGCAGTGCTCTTATTTTGCCCCTTCCCCGTTGGCTACATTCCTGATTCAAATACTTCCTATTTTGTTTCCTTCCCGCATCTCCAGCGTGAACCTGGTGAAGTGGTCCTCCCAGGGGATGCTCCGCATGTCTTCTGAGGCCATGAACGAGCTCTTCCAGCCCACCATCAGCCAGATCATCAAGCACATCGGTGAGTCAGCGCAAGATCCGATACCGGGGCTGCATCGGATCAGGTTCATGGAATGATAAAATCTCACAGTTGGAAGAGACCCCAAGGGCCATCCAGTCCAACCCCGTTCTTCCACGCAGGAAGACACAATCAAAGGATTCCTGACAGGTGGCCATCCAGCCTCTCTTTAGAAACCTCCAAAGAAGGAAACTGCACCACGCTCCACTGAGGCAGCAGCGTACCCCGTGTCGAACGGTTCTCACCGTCAGGAAGTTCTTCCTAATGTTTAGGTGGGATCTCTTTTCCCGTAGCTTGAATCCATCACTCCATGTCCTAGTCTCTGGAGCAGCAGAAAACAAACTTGCTCCATATGACATCCCTTCAATATTTAACATGGCAACCATGTCAACCTTCTCTTCTCCAGGCTAAACCTACCCAGCTTCCTAAAATCAAAGATGGCTGTCTTATTCCCTCTTAACCTTCCCTTCTCCAAGCTAAACATCCCCAGCATCCTCAGCTGCTCCTCACAGGGCTTCATGGTTTCCAGGCCTTTAACCATTTAAGCTGCCGTCCGCTGGATACCTTCCAGCTTGTCAATACCCTTCTTCTACATCCTCCTATATTTTTTAACCTATGTTTCTTTTGCCTATTGTAAGCCACCTCGAATCCAAACCAGGAAAAAGACAGGATATAAATCATAACAACAAGACTAAAACAAGAACAGCAACGACTCTGCTTATGCCACTGTCAGCTGGTTAGGAGTGTTTTGCATTGTGCAAAAAAATCCCTGCATTGTGCAAGTACTAAATGGTGCACTTGTTCATATCATGAGCAGGATGCCAGCCACTGAATCCCATTGAATCAATTGTGAACAGTGAGTTGACTCAAAGTTAAATCCCACGGAATCAATGCACTTACTCTAGGTGGGACTAAAAACAGGCAGGGGGAAGGATTCAGCCCTGAACCTCTGTGGCGTCTCCCATACAATCTAATTCCTTTTTCTTTTTTAACTCCCCAGACGAACTCTTGAAGAAACCAGAAGTAAAAGGCATCAAGTTCCTCTTCCTGGTGGGAGGCTTTGCTGAATCGGCCATGCTCCAACACGCCGTCCAATCAGCCTTCAGCGGCCTTTGCCGCGTCATCATCCCGCAGGACGTGGGGCTGACCATCCTGAAAGGGGCGGTGCTCTTTGGCCTTGACCCCACCATCGTCCGGGTGAGGCGCTCCCCCCTGACCTACGGCGTCGGGGTGCTGAACAAGTTTGTGGAGGGGAAGCACCCTAGAGAGAAGCTCCTGGTCAAGGAAGGGAAGAACTGGTGCACCGACATCTTTGAGAAGTTTGTCTCCGTGGACCAGTCCGTGGCCTTGGGCGAGGTGGTGCAGAGAAGCTACTGTCCGGCCCGGGTAGGGCAACGTAAGATCATCATCAACATCTACTGCTGTGCCACGGATGACGTGGTCTACATCACCGATCCCGGGGTGAGGAAATGCGGCACCATCAGCCTGGATTTGGATGAGCTGGATGAGTCCAACGCGCCAAAGAGGGGCCGTCGGGAGATCCAGGCGAGCATGCAGTTCGGCGACACCGAGATCAAGGTGACGGCCATGGACGTCCAGACGTCCAAGACTGTGAGAGCTTCCATTGATTTCCTTTCCAATTGATTCCCCAGGAATTAGGAAGATTGGAGAAGGGACTGAGGTGGAGTGGGTGAAAAGCTACATTTGACATCCTCTACTCTGTAAACATGGGTCATATCTGCTGTGGGAAAGGGAGCCAACCAACACCCAGTTTTCAGACACAAATCTAGTTGCACGGCTTGTCAAAGGAAGGCAAGCTATAACCAGAGCTTTAGCAAGGCTTTTTTTCTCTTTTTTTTTTTTTGGTAGGCCAAAATTGTGTAATCCCAAAAAGATAACCTTGCCAAACTCTGGAATTTAGAACCTATATGACCATTTAGCTTCCATTGTTACATAAAGTATGTCAAAAGCCATCTTCTGAGAACTCTAGTGGAGTGGCGTGACCATTGGTTGACTCACGAAGCTAATATGGCCAAGAACTCTCACGAGCTTCACACAATGGGGCCAGCATTGTTCTGGTCCTCTTGTACCCACATGATGGTTATTGGCATGGTGGAAACACCTACAGGCTTCTCCTACTCGTCTGACAAGTTAGGGACCGGAGCACCGTCAGAAAACGGAGTTGGTTGAAAAGCAGACCCCACGGACTGTACTGTAGAGAGCATGAAGGACTTATGAAGACTCATTTGGGACCAACCGTGCATGGGCTGCTTGCAAAGTCTCTCGGCCAGCTTGGTGCCTTTCCCTGCCACCCTCAGATCGCTTTGCAAGCAGCATACGTGTGCAAGCAGTTCCAAGCAAACCTCTGTAGGCAAGGAGAACTGATGGAAGAGTGGAATCTCCATCAAATTAATGGATCTTGTCCTTCATTTGGAAGCATCAAAAGAATTGTCAGATAACAGAGCGTTGAAAGGTGGGGTCTTCCTGGATTTTGCTGTGGGAACATCTTCTGCGCATCCTGATGGGACAGCTCTGGGAGATTGGCTGGCTGTGCAGTAACCTCCTCATCGATCATGAGGACACCGAAAAAGGGCCAACAGAACGAACAGACTGCTCGACTCTTCGGCAAACTGCATGAGTGACTTGGATGTGCTTTTGAGATCCCCTCAAAGCACAGGAGTGGACAGTAAGGCCCATCTGATGAGCAGCGGTGACTGGGATCCATACTGTGAAAACCTTCCCCGTTGAAGAATGAGCCGCTGGTTGCCTTAAGAGGTCATCCATTCATTCCCTCTCAGATTAAAAAGAAAAAAGGTCATAGAGAAACAGGCCCACGTGGGTCTAATGTGAGTGGGTCTGGGCCCTTGGGGAATACCCCATGAATGTGCCTCATAATTCCTGGTGGATGAGCTAACCAGGAATAAGAGGTGGACTGGAGCCTTGGGGAAAAAGCAAGTCCTTTGGGGCTTGTGGGACTGCCAGAGCTTGGAAAGTGACTTTTAAGAAGCAATGCACTCCCATTCCTCATTACAGTGGTGTTTCTTTTTTTAATGATTAGTTGCTATTATCCCTTGCGTTGTTTAAAAACAGTAACTTGTTGTATTACTTGGTGTGTTGGTTGTTGAATTTCATTACTTCCTGCTTTATGGGACAGTGGGAAGAAGGTTGAAAAGAGACTGGCACAAAACATGAAAGACACCAATCTCCTCCAAAAGTGCTTTTACAGGCCTGAAAAAGGAATTGTGACACACTGGGCACAGAATCACAGAACTGCAGAGTTGGAAAAGACCCCAAGGGCCATCCAGTCCACCCCCCACCCCCCGCCATGCAGGCATACAGAATCCAAGCCCTCCCTTTGGCAAACGGCCATCCAGCCTGTTTAAAAACTTCTAAAGAAGGGAGCAGCCTATCCCACTACTGAACTGCTCTTAACTTCCTGATGGTGGAATCTCTTTCCCTGTAGTTGGAAGCCATTGTTCCACGTCCTAGTCTCTGACCCTTCCAGGGCGTCAATATCCTTCCTGAATTCTAGTGCCCAGAAGAGAAGGCAGTATTCCAGGTGGGGTCTGACCAAAGCAGAAGTGCGTGGCACTCTTTCTTCCCGCGACTTAAGCACTATACTCCTACTGATGCAGCCTCAAACTGGGAAAATGTGTCTCTGTTTCCCTATGTGCATCAGGCTTTATCCATGCACACAGCTTAGCCAGTGTCCCATTGTGCATCGGTCCCAATGTGCCACAGTGACATTGCTGGCTTCCCTACATGGTTACATAACAGCAGCGTTTTGTTGAAAATGGATATTGCAAAACTGCTCGATTACATTTTCTGCAAATCTCCACTTACAAGATGTAGGTCCCTCAAGTGAATTCCAGCCAGAATTCTTTGGGGGGGGGGGATATCCTAACCCCCCCCCCCAAAAAACCTATAGTCAGTCATATTACTGAGCCACCCAGCCCACAACTGACTACTCTACCCAACAGCAGTACCTTGGGCAGAGAAACCCAAGAACATCAGAAGAGCCTGGTTCAATCAGACCAGGCGATTCTGGGAGCTGTTGTCCATAAAGTAACTTTTCCAAGCACTGCTCTGCTTATCTGATTATCTCTCATTCCTCAACTCCCGTAGCTACATCCCTGACCTTTGCCATGTGGGTAAGTTGGCCAGCCAAAACAGAACAACTTGGTTTCTCCAAAAGAGGAGCAGGAACAGACTCCTACCTGTAGGTGGCAGCAGAGTAACTCTCATCCCTCTTTAATGTGAGGCTGTGAGTCAATGCCACCAAGCGACAACTTTGCTCTAGTGCTTTTTTTACTGAGCCCAACGGAGTTGGACCCTTTTCATTAACATTGTAGGATGCCCGGGGGGGGGGGGAGATTTTTAAAACTGCACCCATTTACTCTCTCCAGCAGAAAATTCTCTGTTACCTTCCCAAATTACAAAAGCCAGGATTCTGCAAGAATTGAGCAGAACAGCACTACAAAAAACGACACAGAAGAATCAGACAGACACATATCTTTTTCTCCAACTGAAGTTTATTGTTTCCCTTGAGAATTTTTTGCTTTAA